>OX352233.1:3938830-5251773 GCA_947086465.1 Eupithecia exiguata | reverse complement strand
CCGGCAAGGGTGGAAATATAGGTGTCTTCAGTCTTACCTGGTTCCTCGTCGTCTTCGTCATGCATTATCTTGATTTGCAAGCAGAGGCGGTTGTACTCATCAAAAGAGGTCGTGAGTCTTTCCATACGAAGCTTGATAGCGGATAAATTTACTTCGCCATTTAGAATCGTCTCGTAATGCGATTTGGCGCGCGTTATTGCGGCCTTAGCATATCCTCTAGACTTCACTAACGAAGTTAGCGATACTTTATCACTTGTAGACATCGTGAAGCCTTTTTAGAAAAAATATGAAAAATTAACTTGACCTTTTCGGAGAAACAGAGTTACAGAAGGCAAAATGGCTGACTGATTGTGTTACAAAATGTTACCAATTATTACTAAGATCTACCAAATTCTACCATGATCTTCCATCGATCACGTGAAATGAAAATGTTTTACAAGATAGGTTATGAATACGAATTCTAGAATGAATATTATGAACTGCTAGGCTAGATAATGTCCTTTTGTAGATAACAGCACCGCTCCCGTAGATGACTTGATGTCGCGTTCTTCTTTACGTTATGCGTTGCTGAAGGATTCCCACAGATTGACTCGCACCAGGACTGCTCACGGAGTTGATCCCAGGTGGATAGTTTCTCCCGTGGCGTGCGGGCGGTTTGAAGATAGGGTTTTGCACACCGACGGAGTAGCTCAGTCGTCGTGGTTACGACGGCTGTTAGCGCTTGGTGGCTATTGAGACGTTGGATAAGGCTCCGAATGTTGTGATCACGTTCACACTATATAGGTACGGCGTGATTTCGACGTGGCACAAGAGTCTCTTGATAAATGATCCAAGTCTAGGGCTCTCATAGGGTTATTCCTCCTCGTGTCGGCAGTGGCGGCAACGACGATACGTACGACCAAACTTGTAAAACTAGACGATATCGGCGGCTGGCGGTTTCTTTGTCGAAGGACCATGTAGACTGCAGGGTTGTGAGGCAGTGGATTGTATAGAGTTAAAAAACACCAGGATTAGAACTTTCACTAATTTTAATTATCATAAGGTTTTACATACATGTTGCCGACAGGAGGGCTAACCAGAGAGAGTTGCCAGCTAAATCATCATAATAAATGATTGTTCTGAAGTTGCCAGCTATACAAAATAATACAATCGATTGCCCTATCGATTATTTATGTAGGTATCTTACAGTCAGATTGTTCGTGCATATTCCAATCAAAATTCAGTGTAGTAGACGGAACAGAGAAGTAAATTACTGAACTCGTTAAAGGTACGAACGCGAACAAAGAAAGCAACGGCGTGGAAACTAATGAGAACAGCGTGTTTAATTAAGATTTAGAAGTGGCGGTACAACTTGGAATTAGCACGCTTTACGCCCGTCTCACATTACCGCGCGGAATCAAATTTGCGGAGCCGCAACTCGAGGTCCGCAGCGTGTCCGCGACAGTTTCGCATCGGTTCCGTATCTCGTACAACGGACAATGTCATTGCGAAACCCTTGCGGCCCCGCACTTACTACGGTACCGCGCGATAGTATGAGAGCGCTCTTAGCGGGAACATACTCGGTGTCTATAAAACAAATCGGTTTTATAGATATAGGTTCTGTGAACAGCCCAAGATGAGGTCCGCACCTAAAGCCGTGAACGAACTGTTGACACGCCACGCGACACGACCCTTACTATGGTTTCGACGGAAGATCAGCGTTGTAGTAGCTCCTGTAGCTATGACAATATAATGCTGAGTCGACGCCATTTTGTAGCTTTAAGGTATTTTATAAGTGGGTATTATGATATAGCTATATGGTGTTGTTAATTTAATTTAATTTTAGTACATACATATTATTGTAATGGTTTTCAGCTACAAATAAAGTATTTCTTATCTTACCTTATCTTATCGTTAACGCATTCACTGCCCAACCAAGCAGACCTACTGGCTGCGGGGCCCGCTGCAGCGCTGTAGCCCCTGCAAGGGGTCGCACGCACCGCAGCTAGTGTGCTAGATGCACGCACGCGTCGTGAGCAATGAAGGTATGAATAAAATAAGCTTAACTTAAAGATACAATTGTTTAATTAAATGACAGATTAGATATAAAAGTAGGTAACTTACTACAACTGTTGTACCTAGATTACCTATCTAACAAAAAAGTATATTTAGCTGAGCTTATAAGCTACTCTACAAATTTTAGGCCCAAAATTCATTGCCTGCGTAATTATTCAAGCCACCTTTTGTTTCCTCCTAGAATCAACTACGAAATAGTGTTGCCACATCCTAACAATGGACTTTGTTAATTAATCACTCGGAAAATTAATTAACTGGATATAAAAGCGCTACGTAATTTTGGAGCCTTGTATTTTCACGCTCGGACAATGGCGCTTTGCAATCTAGATTTCGATCCAAGATAGAAACAGCAACACAATACAGTATCGAAATCTTCTGTTATTGATTGAGCTAATGGATTTATCAGATTTACTTACAGACTTCAGAAGGAGGTTCCTTTGTTCGGCTTTTTGTGTTGTTTTATGTATGTTCATCGTTTCTCCGTCAATTACGGATCGATAACAAAATATTACGTTTTTGTATAGAGCATGATCCTGAATGGGTCTTATAAAAAAATTATTCCCTAGGGATTAGTATTTATCTCGTTTAGCTTAAAAAACAACTAAATACTTTAGAAATTAAATAAGTTCCCAAACAATTTCAATTTCGGCAGGACTCGAACCTGCGGGTGTGTTCTAAACAACTAAGCCACGAAATCGGTACCACGTAGTCGGTTTCATCGAAAATCTTTGATTTTTGGGACTTACATAATTTCTTAGAGGTTATTCAGAGTGGGCTTACGCACTATATTAGGTACAATAACTGCAGACTGTTGGAAACAATCTACAATGACGATTTTAAAACTTTGATTTCGACAATGTTTTTTTATAATCTAGACCTTCGTTAGACCACAATCTCACCTGATGGAAAGTGAAGATGTGGCCGACGATGTATCACGAAGGTCTAGAAGATACCTATTCACTCTTGTCTTGAAGATGCCCAGGTTGTAATTGACGGGAAAAACATGATCCTACTGATAGCATATGTCACCGTAGGATAGTAAAACCCGTAAAATTATAAAAATCCTAGGCACTTTATAATTTTCCGGAAAATAATCAATTGGGCCGCGTCACTTACAATGTAACGCATTTAAACGCGTCAAATTATGATTTGACGAAATCTAACCGTAAAATAATAAACTAGCAAGTGACGGAACGCAAGACGCCCGCTGATTGGCTGATGGGCGCTAGCCCGCACCGCCATCTTTTGCTGTCATCCATTAGACGCCCGAATAGTAGGTAACAACAAAGTTTTCATGGTTTGTTTTTCAACCTTTAAGTGTTTTTAAATAGTTTGTTCATTAGTAAAATTGAAGTTGCTTAGTTGTAGAATTAGTGGAACAGGGGTTAATAGTTTTCAAACTGTTCGTAAACGAACACAAACATGAGCATCGGCCACATCGACCAATCAGAGGGCAGTTTATTATTTTACGAGTGACGTGATCGCCATAGATTTCGTAAAATAGTAAAACAAGGCTGTGATTGGTTCACAGGTTAGTTTGTTTATTATCTTACGAATAAGCTTAGGAAAATTATAAATTTACGTATTTCAATGCGTTAAATTGTAAGTGCTTCAGTCCTGTTGATTATTTTCCGGAAAATTATAAAGTGACTAGGATTTTTATAATTTTACGGGGCTTACTATTTGACGGTGACACATACATACTGTAAATTGCAAGCTAAACGATACCCTTAGCCCGAATCAATAATGAATCAGCTGACAATGAAACAGCTGCGTAATTCAGTAATCCAATATCACTCACGAAATCTCGCCCTCAATTTGGGACAAATTCTCGCAACGGGTATTTGTATGTACCTACCTATACTTATTCCCTCGATGGGTTTCTATTCGAACCCAGAGAAGTAGAAAATGAAACGCTATTTAAACTGTATGATCAAAGAAGACCTGACTGTCGTGTGTGAAACGAATAAGTTCGAGCAGCTGGGAGATATGAAGTCAGCGTATTCATTTGAGCGCCATTTTTTTTTGTGTCGCGTCGACCCATATTTTAGATGAGGTTTTTATGTGATTATCTACAACGCCAAATGCGGACTGGACTCTTGAATATTAACTATCAAAATTCATTGAGAACTTACTTTGAACTGCTTTTGCTCGCCTCTCAAATCTTTTCTTTTGAAACACTATACCGGCTCAATGTGTGCGCAAATTGGCTGTTATAAATATTATTCGGCTAAGTTTTCTAGTTATTTATAGATGTAAATAGAAGCTGTGTTAACTAAAGCTGTAAATAGTCTTTTGTAAATGGTATAGCTCGTTTTATATTCAAAAAGAATATGACAAGTCTGTAATACTGAATATAGCACTGAAAACCATAGTCGCTAGCTGAAGCAGAGTCCCTCGTGTCTATATACAAGTTCATACTTAGTTAGAGCGAGGAGTCAATGTCTCTACACATAGGTTTTATTAAGACTCTTGTTGTCAACTTGAACCTATTTTTGTGTAAGCTGTAACTACCTGTAATTGGGGGGTCACAACTAGTGATGCCTTTTGTGATTTTTACTGTGTTTAAGAGTGTATCCTCTGTTGGCAGTTCTAAATAAATGAATTATGTAACCGAAAAAAAAAATGGTAACTTTTTTTTATTTATAAACACACTCTATAAGTCTAAATTCTTTATTATTTTTCCTCTTAATGCTAAGATTGTTTTATAGAAACCGATTTATGTTGTAAAAAATAGTACCATCTTAACGGTGTTAGCTTAGTTTAATAGTTACATAAGATAGATAATAACTCCTACTTTGCTAAAACCTATATATATTAAAATAAAGTTTTATTAGTATTATTATCAAAGCTTGATCGGGTTCCTGAACTTCCTCACAACAAACGATCGGCAATGAACTGAAAAAATGCTAGTACTAGCTTAAAAGAAAATAACAAAAGGAATCCCGTCACAGATAAGTTGGAAGCAAAAAGCGGGGCTGAAGCTACAAAGACAAACAGTAACACCGCAGTAACTCGCTTGAAATAATTGTATCAGGCTTTGGAAACTTGGCATGGAACCTACGCTGTAGGAAATACGAAGACATAAAATGAAGCCAAAAGACTTTTAGTTTTTTTTTGGAGACTCGAATATCTTCAAATAAAAATAAATAGCGAATTGAAGAAATTTTAATATTAAACCCTTTCGTTTTATACCCATCGTTTTATATTTTGGTAAATTATAGCTTAATGTCGTTATAAACAGAGAGTAATATCGTAATAAGTGAATATTATTAATAAGTAAATAATATAATAAGTGAATAGATATAGTAATATAAAATACTAAAATAAGTAGAAGTAGATAGTGGTAGATGGTAAACGCCAAGTTCATATTCATCAGGTTGTGGATCCTGACTTCACCCACTGCTGCTGGGTATAGGCCTCCAAACAAGTTCATATTAAGGTGAGTGTATCTACATCTACACATGGACTAGGTATTTTACTACAGCCAAGATAAGTATACTACGTCTTCTTTACAATACGGCTCAAGTTTTTAGATTATCTGAATGACAAAAGGGCCTGGGAGCTCGGCACATGAAATAAAAAAAAAACAGATGGATGCGACGGGACACGCGGCCGACGACTGGCCGCGGGCTGAACCGCTGACAAGACGCGCATGGCCGCACGTTATTTTTTTGAGCTTCTTATTCGATATTGGTCTGGTAAACTTACACTACAATGTCTCATGTACTGTACACAGTCATGAATACGTAAAATCTCGTTGGCTATGCCTCCAGTCCGTCATCGCAAATCGTAGCACGCGCTACGAAAGGTCTACGAATGCCATGTTGCCATGCAATGCCATGTGTATTTCGAAAATCTCATAGAAAGGACCCCTTCCTTCCTTTGAGGGATTTTTATTTATCATACTAAAAAACACGATTAAGGCAACAATCCGTCACTGCAAAAAAGTATTCTAATTGGTCACAACGCAAAAAGCATTAAAATTTGTTTCAATCTGTCAACATCTGTAAATATTATTGCTATTGCTTTTTGATATTGGGTGCCTGGACTGGAGTCATAGAACCGCTATATGGCACCATAGCTATTTAAAAGAAATAATACCCCTTTCGTACCGCCATCTAGTTACCACACAAGAACTAACTTTAACTAAAGACCAGGGTATCTTTTTGAAGCTCCCTCGGTGAGACTTAGTTTAATAAAAGTTTAGTGGCACCTAAGGTGCTTATAAAGAAAGCGAAACGGCACACGAAGGTAAAGTTTGGGAAAATTATTAGCAAATTGTTTAAGCACTTTATATTCAGGACAGGGAATATAATGGGAACCTCGGAACGTGGTAGGTGCTACTTATTCTGTGACACAGTCAGACCTAGCACGATCGAGCTACGTGACCGTGTTACTAGCAAAACTGTGTAGTAATACATTAGGTCATCATCATCAGCCCATGCTACTCCACTGGACATAGGCCTCCCCTAATGAGCACCATAGCGACCTCTGTGGAGCGGCGGGTGAAGGCCCGCTTTCGACACAGGAGGTTGCGGGTTCAATTCTCGTCTTGGGACAAATGTTTGTACGATCTGCAAATAATTTGTCTCAGCTATTCTGAAAACACTCAGAATGTATAGTAAAATTATTGATTTATACGTCATCCCATCGACTATCGCAATGTTTTTCTATTGTGGAAGTGGATGTAAATAAATATTTAATTTGATTGTTTTGAAAAAACTAAAAATCGACTGCAAATTCCTACACTAGTTTTAAAAAAAAAATCGGAACAATGACTTATCTTCCGGGCTTTTTTTTTAAGGACCACCTCACCGTCATTCTAATGACGAAATATTCCAAATCGGTCCACAAATAACGGACAATTCGACGAACATATAAAAAAATACATATAGCCGAATATAAAATCGCCTCCTCTTTGGTTTTTTATCGGGTACAAAGAATGAAAGGAAAAAAAAGAAAAAAAAAATGGAAATCGGCGAGTGGTTATCGTAGAAGTACTCCTGTATCCGCATTTGGACTCCATTTGGTCCATTATTACTATCTGAAGCTACTAATTACTTGTTCCTATAATAAGTACTACACCTTTTATTATGTGTTGAATTTTATACGACACGTTCCAGATTGCTAACTTTGTTAGAATGTTTTTACCCAATTACCTCAGACATTCAAAAGAAAACTTGGCTGGTTAAGTCTGCACCCAAGCAATAATATGTAAAGGAACGTTATTGGATTGGTGGTAGAGATGGTATTAGGTTTATTTACCATAAACCCATACGTTAGTAGCTAGGCTCGGTTAAATTGTCTAAGGCTAGGCTAGATTAGTATTTCTCTTAAATTACCTTTTTAGATTAGATATAACTTTTATATCTAAGTTAGTCTGACTTTATACTAGCTGACCCACCCGCAATTTCCTTCGCGTGGTCTTTAGTAATACCCTAGTAATGTTGGTTTCCATCAAAGCCAAAGTTTTACTACCAATCCTTTACGATATTAAAGTTATTATGAGAAAACCTTTAAAAACCCCATGTGAATTTCCAAAAATACGTTCTTAGCCTAGGTCCTAAAAGGAAACTCCATTCAAAATTTCAGCTTCGTAGCTCTTGTAGTTTCTGAGTTCTCGTGATATGTCACCCAGTTTTCTCTTCTCTTTTATAAATATCGATGTAGCTTTTTAGATTCATTGGGTATATTGTGCACAAAAGATATCACAATACCTTTTTCAATTATTTTAAGATAATATTAGGACAGAGGTCTTGCCATACGGTGCCTTGGAAAGGGTAGACTGTATATTTTACTCTGATTTCAAGGAATTTCGGACCGGACAACGTCTGTTGGACACTTCTGTCGTGTGCTGACTGACCCAACAGATAAGTCGTGCTGTCCAAAATCCCTTTGAAATAAGTACTTTCATAGATTTCTTAATTTTCCGGGCAACATTTCCCATTTTATTTCACTAACAAACTAACGCCCGAATACTCAAACGCAACTCTGATTTAAGCATGTCTCAAGTCGCGACTTTTTGACAGTTTCCAATGAAAATCTGTCAACAATTCGTCACTTAAGACGTGCTTAAATCTGAGATGCGTTTGAGTAGATATTCGGGGGTACCCCTCCAATATATATAATTCGAACGCAACTCACATTTAAGTTCGTCTCAAGTCGCAGTTTTTTGACAGTGCTATGAAAATGTGTCAAAAATTCGTCACCTGAGACGTGCTTAAATCTGAGATCATCAGCATTCGGGGGTTAGTTCTACTCTACCATCATTTTTGATTGTAGAAGAAGGCTTTTGTTTCTTGTATTTTGTTATTTCTCAACTTCAAATGATTTACAACTGGGAGATTTGTTTGCAATCACCAATAAATAAATTCACGTTTCACTCGAAAATAAACTCGGCGATGCGTCGAAATTGGAAACCGCATTCGTTAATTATCGCGCCTGTTGTTGTGTGACTACGTCTTTTTCCCATTGCAATTTAAATTTGATAACAGTTTATTATTCACAAAGAAAATTACAATAAAATTATAGAAACAAGTTATAACTAGTATTTACAATTAAAACAATGTTCAAAATTCTGTTCTTATTGTAATTTTCTTTAAATAAATAATTCAGGATACACAAAAAAAAAAAAATGTTATATTTTATTAAAATGCAATAGTTAATAGTGTATTATAATGAGAGAAGCCCACATGCGTACATCTCAACTTCAATTTCTTTCTCATCGGAGTACTTAGAATGAGAAATCCCATTTAAAATTCTTGACAATGGGCGATCTTATCACTAGAGACCGATCTCTACTCAAAGGCAGAAGGGGGATGTCAATCCAAACGTTATCTTTGTTAATCTTTATCAATAGTTTCAATAGTTTTAATCTTTACCTCGATAATCGCTACCAATAATTATCAATAGTTTTAATCTTTAGTTCGATAACCAATAAGTGCTAACCACTTATTTTCAGAAAATAATGGTAGAGACTACTATGAATAGCCATGAATACCAGGCCGTCAAATAAATTCGCTACGAAACGTGTGAAATGGGAAATACTCGTTTATTTGCATTGCACAGTCACCAAAAATTGTGACTGTACAATGTAGCTTGACAGTTTCGATTTTATGAAAAAAAAAAATTGTAAAAAAATAAAAAAAAACTTTTTTTTTATAAATTCTCCTTTCCTCTACTATGAAATAGATATTGCAACAATGTTATCATTGCTTTCTTGTCTACATTATTGGCTATCAAATGAGTCCTCTATCGTCTTCCTATGGGATATATAATGTGTCTGGTACACATTACATTTCCCATGGGAACTGTTTTATGGAACTAAAAGTACCCTTTGATTTCAGGCTTAGGTCTTACTACATCTATGTTATCATTCCACTTGTGGACAAAAAAATTAGGCGAACAAAATCAATAACATTTTGATTCTTGATTGATAATTACTATTTATAAAACTGTTTAGGTATAAAATTTGACTTGTCTAAGTGCTTTTTTGTAAGCCTAAAGAAATATAGTTAGGTATTGAAATTTAACTTTAATGCAAACTTTCAGCCCGATCGGTTCAGCCATTATGGCGTGAAGAGGTAACAAACATCCATCCAAACATCTAAACATACAAACTATTGCATTTAAGTTTGATTTATCATGGCAACAGTCTATTGACGCTACACCAAACGATTATTATATTCTCAGACCTAACATAAGTTAACCTATATAAGCTAACTACTAACCTATAACATCGCCACATTGCATTGTATAGGGTGTTCCCAGATTAGTGCACAACTTTAATAATGAAGGAGGTCATTCACCTGCTACCACAGATTAATATTTAGTGAACAAACCAAGCCGCAAACGATTATTTTTTTCAGTATTTTAATTTTCTTACAAATAATACCTTATTATGGCGGTACGATCCTTGACTGCGTTCGCCTCGTGTCACCGTTATTTGGGGCGAGAAGAAAAGGATCGCATCGAAAACGTCGCCAAATTTGGGATGAATTAATACAAAAAAGGCATATTAGAAAAGGCTTAGTTGGTTAGAGCGCACTCGTACTGAAGGTAAGGCGCGGGTTCGAATCCTGCCGAAATCGAAAATGTTAGGTATTTTATTAAATTTTCGTAGAAAATTACCCCCGTGCGAGTAACCTACTTACTATTAAAGCAAAAAGCTTTAAATTAAGAAAATATGCAAAAAATTGGAATCGCTCCTTGATTAGTTCACTGAATATTAATCTATGGTAGTAGGTATAATAACCTCCTTCAGTATTGTGCACTAATTTGTAAACATCCTGTATTAGTGGTATAACTAGACTAACAGTTATGCGGTAACTTGAACAATGTATTGCACGGTACGTCACCCCTAGTTATTGTAGTACGAGTTGCACAGAATAATATATATATATCTGTGCAACCCGTCTATAGGTACAAGGAGGTAGGTACATCGACACATGCATACAAGACTGAAACGTGTAACGAACGGCTCTACGGTTACCGGCCATTTTATTTTACACATTTACCTACTAGTTGCTGCCCGTGGCTTCGCACGCCCTTTTTATGTAGCCTATGTCCGTCCCCTGGTAATAAATATATACAATATTTTTTTATGAGACTATTACGATGGGCTGCCTTATCGCTTAGAAGCGATCTCTTCCTGGCAACCTCTGGATGGAAAGAATTATGCAGGTTTAAGAAAGGCAGGGGGTGTACTAAAACTCAAATAAAGGTGAACAACAATATGAATACTTACATTTAAAACGTGAAAAACATTACTTGATTTCTAAGAAATGAAATGATAAATCAATATTAATTTTATTGTTTTTCTAGGATTTGAGTTCTTAGAACATACAGATAGATAGCATAACCTCTCAGCACCTACCTTTGTATTTACTCTCCCACTAATAGCTTTTACACTACCTAGTTTAAGCACCTACCATGCAAGCTACCTTTTTATGAGAAAATAAACAAATTTATTTATCAGACCCACCACAAGCAAACCCTACCACTTTATTTATTAGACCCTACACAACTACCGCTAGCGTGAGGGCTTGCGCACTATATATAACAACAAAAACCATATAATTGATTCTGTTACGAGACGCCGTGCAAGCTTCACTAAATTACATACATAAACTTCATTTTCTCGACTGGTGAATAACAATATATCCCATATTGGAAGTTCAATCATTTAAAACAAATCTGGATTGGCAGTCTCAAAGCTTTGTTCAAAGTATTTGTAAACTCATGAACACAATCACGAAAGTGTCGTCGTTGATTTGATTGATGGATATTTTCGTCTACATACGAAGAATTTTGCTTAGAAATGAGACAATTGAATTTAGACCCACAAAATTTTCTATCTAATTTTTTAAAGTCAATTTTCTTGACCACTGAGGCGCCCTTCGGAACTTGGCGCCTGAGCGGCCGCTCCCTATCGTAGGGCCGGCCCTGAGAATTTTTCAAGATACCTAGATGTTAAAACAAGCAAACTAATGTAAACGCAAAACGGAGCGATAGATAAAATGCATTTGAAAAATTAATATTGTAATTTGATGAATTGCGTTTTGACTAAGTACCTACCGCTTTTGGACTAACTATATACTAACAAATTAAATGTCCATAAAAGGCTCAACAATAATGAATAGACTAAAATAAGGCAATAATCGTTAGTATTATTATAATTATATTCTCTGCAAGAATTTGCTTAAACATACGTTTAAATAGGAACTAACAATAAACGCTAAACGGAGTTTTTGTGATACAAGACCAGGGACATTGTAGCGGTCGCAGAGAGTCAATGGAAGGAGGTGGTTCATGACCGCCATTTGTGGCGTTATTTGCAAAGTTTATGTCTAGCCAGTAGCCAGTAGTCTGTGGGCTGATATGACGAGGTACTAACATGGTCCATAACAATTATTGGATACCATCTGGAAGCTCCATATCAATGTTCAAGTCGACAATGACAAATAGTGGCGGCATGGTACGGGGCTTGCTCGTGCTTCAAGTTCGTTCATTGAGAATGATACTGTTGTGAATAATGTTATCAGATGCCTAGTTGCATGTCACGTAAATTTTAGACAGCTTTGACCAGGATAAAAGTTACTTAATGTAGGAATAGTCCAGGAAACAATATGATCTCTAACAATTTCCATTCCAAACCCGGCCCGCCTTGTAAAAATCACACAGCAAAGAGATAGACTGAGTGACGTAAGGAGCTAGTTTCTTTCAAACTAATAATTTGTTGCTTATTATTACCATATATTCTAACAAGCTACTGCCCGCGGCGTCGCACACGATTTTCAAGTAGCCTATGTCCGTCCCCTGGATATTGTTTACCTCCCTGCCAAATTTCATTATGATCCGTTCAGCCGTTTACGCGTGAAAAGGAAACAAACAGATAGACAGACAGAGTTACTTTTGAATGTATAATATTAGTATGGAAATCAGTTATTGCCTATGGAGGCAATCACAAAAAGATTCAAACATTTTAATGTGCCACGGTCATATACGACCAAACTTTACTTGATTTTAATATAATTAAGCTTACTGCAAGGATCCATTCCCCAAAATACCCAGTTAAAACTAACTCACTGCGACCATTGTTTTAATTGCATTTACAAATTACCAGCTCACTCGCAAGTCACACAACAAATTATCGTGAATTAGAAGCCTTGCTTGTGTCGTGTTTGTTGTTTCAATTTGTAAAGGAATCTTGCACTGTATTTTCAATTAATTTTCCTTTAAACTAGTTTGATTTTCTCTTTGGCTTTTTGTTTATTCTCCTTCTTGTTTTTATCTCACTCTAGGTAGGATCAGGTCTACATGTTATAATAATGTAATTGTACTTTTTTCCACTATCAGTCTTCATCTTTCACACATTTCCATCCAACTTTTCTTTTATCTTTTCATCCACTAGTGGACAAAAAATTGAAGCGAATAAAATCAATAACATTTTGTTTCTTGTTTGATAATTACTATTTATAAAGTTGTTGTTTATGTATAAAATTTGACTTGTCTAAGTGCTTTTTTGTAAGCCTAAAGAAATAAAGTTATTGACTTTTGACTTTCTTTACCTACTATGACTTTTATAACGATGTGGTGTTTTCTCCCATTTTATTTAACTAAAGACGTAAGGCTTATTCTTGCTTACCTTGATCATAGCCTTCAGCAGTGCATATCTCGTGAAGACATTCCTCTCTGATTTGGACTCGCTGTACCGTGCCATCAGCGTCACCAATGCCTTCTTAGCTGTATCGTAGTTCTCATCCAGTCGAATTCTAACCGCGCGCAGTCGCTCGTTTGTCTCAATGACTTCTTCTTTCGTCTGCCCACCTGAAAATATACCGCTGATTTAAAAATAATCTAAAGCAGGTAAGCAGGGGGGGGGGGGGGATGTCACGTGACACAGCGAGCGCGTTCGTGCAGTCAGTCAGTACGAGGAAAGAAGGCGTTCTACGAGCAACCAGACGAACGCACACGGCGGTGGTGGCGTGACGTATCATACTTACTGCGAATCGTGCATTATGTTTCATTGCTCTCTGAACGAGTTGGCAAAGGCTTTATTATTTATTTTATGTGATAATGTTGTTTGACTTAATTATTCATTTTTATTTAATTAGTTTATGACCTCATTATTTTTTCACTTACTCATTTAATATTCTACCATTAATTTTTATTTTCCTAATTTAAGTGTGCCTGTAAAGTATATACATAATGTAGGTGTATAATATTTTAAATAATTAAATAAATTATGCTCCTTTCACGTTCAGTATCCCACTTTAGATGTACAATAAAATAAAATGCATGCTCTTCCCTCAAAAAATAAAAAAGTGGTCAAATCT
The DNA here is from genome assembly GCA_947086465.1 of Eupithecia exiguata. Classification (NCBI taxonomy): domain Eukaryota; kingdom Metazoa; phylum Arthropoda; class Insecta; order Lepidoptera; family Geometridae; genus Eupithecia; species Eupithecia exiguata. The sequence goes on along the minus strand of OX352233.1, from coordinate 5,237,878 downwards.
AACGCTATATCAAATGTAAGTTCTCCCTATTATTAGGCGAAAGATTTATCCGTGTTGAAGAGAAGTCTATTGATTCAACACAACCTGATTTAGCAAAATTAAGCGCCTCTAACTCGAATCCTAAACAAGCTAAACAAGGCTGCCCTTAATAAAATTACATCAATGTAAATAAAAATAATCCGACCCGAACCCGAATAAACAAGGACATGAATACGAAACAAACCTTTACTATGGCTCATCTACACGAAAACGACTTGCGAATCCTATTTGATATTATAAATAAGATTGAAAACTAGTTTGAGCTGGATAGGTTTTTACGCCCGAAAAAACATCAGAGCTACCAATTTTCTGGCGGAAATCCTGTCAATCAATACAGTCGGACAAAGACTCGCTCATTCAGCGGTTTGAAATGTTTAATCCTTTATTGCGAGACTATGGAGCCTGTGCGGTACAGTGCTTTATTTAGTTACACATTAGGTAGGTATTTACTTACTAGAAGTGCCTTCATCCTTCACATCTTGGACGATTCACCGAACGCTTTGCGTGAACTTTCCCACTAATTGATAATAGAAATAGGATTGAAAACTAGTTTGAGCTGGATAGGTTTTACGCCCGAAAAAACATCAGCGCTACCAATTTTCTGGCGGAAATCCTGTCAATCAATACAGTCGGACAAAGACTCGCTCATTCAGCGGTTTGAAATGTTTAATCCTTTATTGTGAAACTATGGAGCCTGTGTGGTAGACATTCTCTACAGGTAGACGGTCTACAGTGCTTTATTTAGTTACAAGTGTATTAGGTAGGTAGTTACTTACTAGAAGTGCCTTCATCCTTCACGTCTTGGACGATTCGCCGAACGCTTTGCGTGAACTTTCCCACTAAGTTGGTACTCGTTGCTGAAACAAAGAGAACATTCCGTTTAAATTAGATCTGTTTCATATTTATGACTAAAATTTGTGAATAAATGTAACACTTGATCTAACTTGTACACGTGTACAAAACATAGGACGACCTCTGTGGCGCGGTGCGCGAAGGTCCGCCTGCTACACAGGTTGTTGCGGTTTCGATTCCCGCCTCAGGATAAATGTTTGTACGATCTGCAGATATTTGTTCCGAGTGTTCTGGTTGTTTTCTATGTAAAGTAAAATAAAACCGGCCAAGTGCGAGTCAGACTCGCGCACGAAGGGCTCCGTACCAGCATCTATAAAAACGGCAAAAAATCACGTTTGTTGTGTGGGAGCCCCCTTAAATATTTATTTTATTCTGTTTTTTAGTATGTGTTGTTATAGCAGCAACAGAAATACATCATCTATGAAAATTTCAACTGTCTAACTATCACGGTTCATGAGATACAGCCAGGTGACAGACGGACAGCGAAGTCTTTGTAATAGGGTCCCGTTTTTACCCTTTGGGTACGGAACCCTAAAAAATATCTACTGTAATGTATTATGTATATCAGTTATCTAGTACCCATAACACAAGTGCTGCTTAGCTTGGGGCTAGATAATGCTGTGTGAATTGACCTGCCTTATTTATACACTAAGACCAATTGCTTTTTCCAAGTCTAAGTACGAGCAATAGTCCCGATTGAATAATCTATTTGGAGGTAAACAGTCGAAAGCATCTAAGCAATAATGGCTAAGTTCCACTACAAACAGTAAACATCTCCAAGCTTCCAATCCAATGCTGTCCAAGTTCGAATCTAGTTTTCGCTTCATTTGTAATTTGAAGGATATCACGGCTCGATCGAGCGGAAGGAAGGAGCCGGTCACACTAGAATTGGTGAGATTCCAGCTACGGATGAAGGATGGGTACAATTGCGAGTGAAAATAAAATCCCGCTATTATACCCGGAAATTCTTCATGATAAAACGTTTCTTTTGTAAATTAAAAATAAACGCATTAAACATTTTCGATTTGAAGAATGTAGGTAACGCAAGGCACAAAATAGTCGTTAGGCCACTCCCTCTGTATATTTTATTAATTTAAATGTTTCAGTCTAATACCATAATTACATAATTTACGTGGGACTACCATAATCATACCATAGTTAAATTCTACCATGGATTCTACCTATGTCTTAGGTGTCTTGTCTATCCACTCAAACTTTTTTATTTCCTGCAGTTCTTGGCGTATCTACGTAATATTCAGTGCATTACTGGCCATCAATACCTATTCAAAACAGAGTTTGCCACTGACACAATTGTGAATGCAATCTTGCAAGCTAGAGCTAGTTTTCAAACTTGAATAAGCACTCAGACTAGCATCCGTTGAACAAAGTAGATGGCAGCAGGGTCTAGAGTGGTCTAATTCAAAGTTGATTCGTTTTGGCACAACACACGAGAAGTTTCTATGAAGTGGATATCAGAGGCAAAGGGGTAAAAGACGCAGAATTTTTTATTAAGTTTCTAAAAGCTTTCTTCCTCAGTGTTAAAGATTCTGCTCGCTTATAAGTCTATTTATTTATTAAAAATATAAATAAATTCTTTATTCAAAAATAAATAAATTCATAAAAAAAACTGGAAATTACAGTTTTAAGAAAATTACAGCGGCGTAATAAAATCACAACTGTCTATTTTCTTAAAATCTAAGTCGTCGTCACCAGAAGGCAGAATGCCCAGAATGCTGGCGGTATTGCCACGTTGTTTTGTATGGCAATGCTAATTCGTTGAGCGAAATAAAAGCCAGCATTCTGATCACCTGTGTGTTGACCATTGCGAAAAAAAAATATAGTTACCTAGGTACAGTGCGCGTCAGAATTAAGTATCCCCCTTGTCTACAAAATATTTTCAACCTCTATTCACTTGTAACTAATTTTCAATTGCAAAAACTAATCAAGCCGCTTAGGATCGAACCACCGACCCATTCTATGGAAACTCGAATTCTCGACAGTAAATCAACTGAGCTATTTAGCTGTTAGAAAACGCGTCCAATTTTGTCAATCGGTCTAATTAGTCCCTAGTTTTATTTTAATGCCGTCTTACCATATATTTTTTTATTTTATGGATGCGGGTAGTTTTTGATTTTGTCGTTTGTAGTGAACAAGTAATTGTCACTCGTCTTATTTCGTGTGGTTTGTTTTGTGCGTATCTCCGAGAGTTTTGAGTGTTTTTTAGCAATGCATCATTTGTGTAACTTTATAAGATCGAAGATTGCTGTTCTTCATGAACAGAGAGTCAGCAATAAAGAAATTGCACGACAACTTGGCATTATAGTAAGTGAAATTTTCTAATTTAGATAATGTTTTGTTCGAACAGTTCAATGACAAAAAAAATATTGAGTATAATGTTTTTTTTTAGGTGAAAACAGTACGGTTATGGGTGAAACGGTATTTGTTTACTGGTGATGTGAAACCTAATAAACCCGGCCGCATCTCAACGGTTTTTACCTTACAACGCCACCGAGATATTGTGAATCATCATGCAACGGCACCATTTGCATCAACTGCCATCACTGCTCAGCAGTACAGCATATCTCTGTCAACTGTGAGGAGACACTTGCATGCGGGGAATATACACAATTATCGGCCAGCAAGAAAAATTGAGCTCTCAAAGACCACCAGAGGGAAAGAATTAATTTTGCAAATGAATACCTTAACTTTGATTGAAAAAATAACATAGTTATTTTCAGTGACGAAAAAACTTTCAGATCTGACACAGACGGTCGAAAAATACTCTGGAGGAAACCAAATGAGCGATACTTGCCACAAAACATTCAGCCTGTAAGGGCAAGTGGTAGAATAACTTTAGGTGAGCTATTACTTATATTTATAACAGTTTCACTTTTTCATCTATAGTTTGACGTTTTCATCTTAATAATATTAAAACTAAACGATTACCGACGTTATTGTTAAATGTATTGCATAGTAAATTAAATATTTATTTTTAGGTTATTGGGGATGGATGTCGTCAATGGGACCTGGCGAATTGGTGGAAGTAGCTGGCCGCATGAATGGACAGCAATATTTAGAAGTATTGCAAGACATAATGTTGCCGTCTATCCGCGTCGCCTACCCGGAGGGACAAATTTATTTTGTCCATGATAACTGTGCCGTGCATCGCTCAAGAATGGTAAAGGAGTGGTTATCTTCACAATCTGACATAACTGTCATTGGATGGCCATCTAAAAGTCCGGATTTGAATCCAATAGAAAATATGTGGGGTCAAATGGTTCTTAATTGGGACTCTAGTGAAGTAAGGTCGAAGTCGAACTTACAAAAAGAAGTTCTGAGGACCTGGGAAATAATGCGTGGTAGTGAGGCAAGCTGGAATATGGTCACTCATATGAAAAGTAGATTGCAGGAAATTATTTTAAACGACGGTCATCCGATCCGTTATCAGAACAGCGTTTTGATTTTACACATAAAAGAAACGTAAACACACGGTATTTGTATAAAAAATATAATTATGAATATTTGGCCCCACATTCCTCCTAAAAATGTTAGTTTACTAACGAGAGATCGAAATTGTTACTAGTTAACATGTCTGTTCTTTCAACGTTAACAAATTATTTCTGAACAAATTACCACTATCTATTATAAAAAACCTTTTTCACTGTTTACAAATATCATTTTTTATTATTTGTTATTAAAACTATTATTTCGTTACTCCATCTACCTTATACCATAGATTTATACTTAGTATTTGTTGTATAATGTTGTAGACGTTTATAAAATATATACTGTTTTTAATAATTTGTGTTTTTATCATTAACTTGTCGTTAAGCCCATAAAGAATAATATCAATTAAAAATCTTACATAATGCAACGAAAATAGATCAAATAGCATTTGATTTAAAAAAAAAACACAAAACACTGGTTACGAGATTCGAACCCTGTCACTCTCAACGTGTTGTATATTTATTTGCCTGTTACTGCCGCAGGGCCACGATGCTACTTATGAAACTTTTCGAATTTTAAGTAAGGTTACCAAATGAAAATGAAATAAAATTACAATTTCTACAAAAATTGCATTTTAATGATACAGAACCTACAATTTTCGTTGGAAAAGTCAAAAAATATCAAAAGAAAATAGAAAATTATAAAAAAACATGTAGTTTTGATCTCCTAATCTCAAACGATTGGCGGCAGGATTTGAACCCACATACATAGAGATAGGGGGATACTTAATTCTGACGCGCACTGTACATAGATGCCTAGAAGAGATCGCTTCTAAGCGATAAGGCCGCCCATTGTTGTTTCATGTAATGTCTTTTTGTAATGTTCTTTTTCTGGTGTACAATAAAGTGTTTTTGTATTGTATTGTATTGTACATAGATTATAGTAGATTGCGAGGTTACATTTTTCCATAGATTTTCGTTCAACGCCTCTCGGACAGGGAACTATGCAAATCCCATACAAATATGAGACGTCACGATCACGTTTCGTTAATATCGTTGAATGGACTCAGTGCTCTGGTCATATTTATTATGGGTATTCCGTTTCATGCAAAATATGACAACGATAGTCCAAACTATTAAGCCTAATCTATCACCTAACGCACCGGGCGTTACACCCAAAACGGGCCGATGATTCAAAATTTGAAAAATCGGCCCTGGCATTTTATAAAATACAGGAAGCTGCATTTTCAAATAAATCCGAGCTATTACTCTTGGCATCACTGTCGCGTCAACCCGTCCCTCTAGTTCGGTATATTTTCCGTGAAAACCTGGATATTGTACCGCTTGTTATTTTTCAGATGGGTTTCTGTTTGGCTGTTTTAAAATATGGAGGTATTGTCTGGGTATCGGAATTCTTCAAGATGGGAACCCACATTGCCCGATCAAGTTGTATAATTTTTATCCAGGTTCTTTTTATCTTAACTTGTTAATGGAAAACATCACAACTGAGAATACAAGTTTCCGAGATATTGCTTTTAATGTTTCGCTACTATTCGCAATTTTCTTTCTACCCAGGGTTTTTGAAATTGAAAAAGTTTGACAGGACTCCTAATGCTTGCTCCCCAGAGACTGTTTTTGCAAACTTAACAACCTCTGAAACTTATATGAACATTCATCTTTCTATTATTATTTTATTCATTTTCAAAGAAACCTTTTAACTTAAGGCGATTCCCCGAGCCAAACTAGTGCCGCGCCGCCGCCACCTTTATATTTTATTTAATTTTATCTTATTATTTCGTTGAACAACATGTTGTTCAACGAAATAATAAGATAAAATTACTGCAGTAATTTTAAAATGTTCAATGGGCAGTTTGTGATATCCATTATAATCTTTTTTTTATGCCTTTGTAATATTTTTATTAACTATAGTTTAGGAAGAGATGCGAAAATAAAGTTTGGTGGCCTGCCTAAACTATAGTAAATAAAAATGTTACAAAGGCATTAAAAAAAGCTAATAAATGGCCTTCACGCCTAAATGACAGTATGAATAGAAAACGTTATGCAGTTATCAGTTTAGAAATTGTATTTTTAATGGAAAGCCTTTTAAAAGATCAGTTTTAGGAGTCAGGAAATTATGTGATAATAGCTTCTCCCCAATTACCGAAGATCTCAAGAGGCGCAAATATGCAGTTCTCGACACAGCTTACGCATTTGCTCCCCATGGACTCGAAACCCAAGGTCCGTGGGGTACCGAGGCTCTCCGGGTAAAAAATAAATGAACAACAACATAGCAAGCAAAAAACAAGCGAACGACAGGGAAAAGGACCAAGCCACAGAGATAAAATTTGGTCGCTTTTTGAGCTTTGTCCTAATTGTTGTTGCGACGCGGTAAAGCGATTTTTTTGTCGCTGGTGTGTCGTTATAATATGGTGTAGAAGAACTCGGTGTTCGGTGTCATGGTTGACACAATTTATGCTTATATAGGTACACATTTTTTCCTTGTCTTGTATTATGCACTCGCCATGTTGAAATATTTTGCAGAACGTAACAGACGTAGGAATGTTGCGTACCGTTTCGGTATGAAGGTCGGAAGATAACACGGTTTTATTATCTAAAATTTACAACAGCCTGGTCAGACCAGAGTATAAATTGTTGAGTAGGTGGCAAAACATAATGTTCCCTTCTACCAAAGGTACTTTATCCACTATCACATGATAACTGATGACTTTTAGAAAATCGTAAAAGCTTCGGTAATGAATTAAAGAAAAAAAATATATCATGGAATCGATTATATCATTTTCACCATTATAACGATATACGGTTTTATTGTCTGCCACCTTAGTTTCCGCATCCGCAAACGCATCACCAACACAATCGCCCCACAGCAAGCAAACATCGAGATATTATCTAGTGGACGCGTTTGCTTTATTGGAAACGATTTTAAAATAATAACAAAATTGTTATTGTTATTATGTACATTAAAGGTACGTAAGTACCAACAGTGGACTGCACCTGCCCTTACTTTTTGTCGATAGATATATTTCTACATAGGTATACCTACACGTTGGTTTTCAGGAGCCCTTCCTTTTTAATGAGCTGTAATATGCAAGAAGAGATCCCTTTTGCTGATGTTAAGCTTTTTAGGCTCGATGGTTGTGGTTAGACCTTTTTGTTTTACAAACCACAAGCGGAAAGTCGATTTTGAATTTGTATTGTTGGCTCTTTGAAGGTCAAAGGCAATAACTGCTGAGTACTGATATTATTACATATACATAGTACTCACATACGCCTTCATCATCATCACCAGGCTATGTTAGTCCACTGCTGGACGTAGGCCTCTTCTAATGAGCGCCATAGCGCCATACGCCTTGCTTACGCCTAAAAGCGCTTTGGAATGTTTCAGTGGTTCAACAATGACAATTTGGTCATCCTATCTACATATTACGAATGTAGGTTAAGGCATGTCTCGTCGACGTCATCGGTAAATATGGTTATGGTTATGGTGGAAGTACTCCTATATCCGCATTTGGGCTCCATTTGGTCTATTATGTGTTGTTTGTGCTAGCATAGCCAGCCCAACTCCGTCCAGAAGCGCAGAATCTTCCTGGGGTCTTCACAGGCTTCGCGGAGTGACCTCGGCAAGTTGAGGATTTCTGTTCGTTGTGCTGTTATTCCCTCTCATTCCAGGATTACGTGGGCAGCTGATTCGTCGTCACTGAGGCACCCTCTGCAGAGAGGGCCATCGGTAAACAACGGATCATAAAATCAAAGATAAAATCGTACACAAGTCTAGTAACTTTGAGTTAATTGAGTAGATAAGGTACCCAAACCACGTTAACTTCTGCAAGTATTATTTCTAGTGTAAATACCCCTTTCGCTAACGTGCAGCATAGTACAACATGATTTTTATGTGAGGCACGTCTCATCCCAGTTTTTGTAAAGAATATAAAATACGTTTTCAACTGCACAATCATTCCAAGTTCACCAACACATAGCTAAATGACGTTTTTGACACAAGCTTTCATACATTAAATGTCAAAGTGAACCGACGAAGCTTCCTAAGTCCAAGTTTATCTTTTGGTGAACAAAGACCAATCTAATCAAACCAATAACGATAATGAGGGAAAGATAGTTACGACATCTCCGCAAATATTTGACCGTATAATTTCTCTTGTGTCTCCACGACTGTGTTTACGCAACAGGGATAGTTAAAATAATAATAATAATAATCATTTATTTCAGACTATAGAACAGTTACAGATCTAAAAATAATAGTTAAGTGATTTAGATACGTTAAAGTCAAGTAGTAACTAGTAATGTAAAATGCAAAGTAGGTAGGTACCTTAAGATGGTTATACCAATTCAATAACCAAAACTACTGAATGGACTACTGAAATTGTGTATAAATAAATAAATAAATAATGCTGGACCATTCACACAGCATTATCTAGCCCCAAGTTAAGCAGAGCTTGTGTTATGGGTACTAGATAACTGAAATAGGTACATAGTATAAATACAATACCCTGAACTAATGTCTGCAGATCGTACACACATTTGTCCCGGGGCGGGAATCGAACCCGCAACCTCCTGCGTCGCAGGCAGACCTTCGCCCACCGCGCCACATCGGTCGTGTATAACGTACCTAAATCATTTAAATTATTAAATCTTTTAGCTCGTAATGCTCTATTAACTTAACTAACCCAACATGCAAAACCAAACAAAATCATTAAAAAAGAAAACCAATCAAATTAATGAAAGATTATTTCTTAAGGTCACCTTACGAACTATATACCTACTTACGAATTTATAAAGAATAAATCCTTTGAGTAGGATTGTGATAGAGCCACATTATCACACACACATTTTCATTTGCCTGGAAGAGATCGCTTCTTAGCGATAAGGCCGCCCATTGTACTTATCTTATGTGATGTCTCTTTGTAATGTTATTTTATGGTGTCCAATAAAGCATTTTTGTATTGTATTGTATTGTATTTTCAAGCTGGTGAATTGAATACCCTCCAAAAAAGTTTCCTACCGCACGCACTCCAAGTGCTTATACACCAAAGTGGGCCTTGGCTTTCGACATACACTAAAAGCAAAGATACTAATGCTAAGCTAGTGCTGAAAACACTTATCTAAGTGGCTAAGTAAGTATTATTTAAAACGAATGAGCAGCACTGAAAGCAAAGTCGTACGCGGAATTGTGCTTACAATGTGCCTGCTCAACTTTTACATCCAAACTTTTTAGCAACTTGTATGTACCCGGAGGGGAGACCGGGGAGTTTATTAGCAACTAGTTGATATCTGCACTGAAATATTGAAGGGAATCGTTTTATTTCTTGAGGAGACCGGGTCAAATGTTCGTACTGGACAATCGACGGTTATCTCAGAAAAGTGATATGCGGGTTGCAGATGCGGATCCAAAGCAAAGCTATCTTAGTTTTGACTGCTCGCATAGCCGACGCAGTTTTTCACGCTCGTGTGCTGACTGCTAACTGTGCTTACTAAGCTATGTATGTGGTATAAAAAACTGCGTCAGTAATGCGAGCTATGCTAATCTGACCTAAGCTTAGCTTTCGGTTTGCAACCCAGATAATTCGGTGTGCAACACACAAAAAATTACATTAAAATATGGGTTTTATGTCGTAACTTTTAGATGTGTTTGTTATTGACGGCATCAGATGACAAACAGCACGCGGACTACACGTCTGAAGTTTGTGGGAAGCCTTTTTGTCACTGCAAAATGTATCTTAATATAACGTTTTTAAGCCTATATATATTTGAATGCTCATTTTTGGGTTGCGTGGTAGCGGTGTTGGTTTATGTGCGCAGAGCTCAAGTGTGCAAGCTATAATATTATGGTTATATTTAGGTGTCAAATAAAACTATAGCGTATTGGCAACCCTAGCAAGGACAGAAATTCATCACGCACAAATTATAACGGTAGGTATAATAACAAGTGAGTGATTGAGTGCCAATGTGGAATGTTACCAGAGTAATGTTTCTGAATTTAATTAATCTAGCTTTATTGTTTTACCTACTGCTAGTATCAACAATGAATTTTTGAATTCGCCAATGTGAATCAAATAGTTTTGTATAAGTCTCCAGAAATTGGAAAGAATAAGTACCTCCACGATTTTATTGTACTTTTTGGAAGCTATCTAAAATGGGGAATCTGTGAAACCTATCTAAAGAAGGTGCCACGACGTTACATGTGGACTATGCCGAAAGGCGATTTACTTGTGAATATGTAAGATTTTATGCATTTAGTTTTTTTTTAATAAAGAATTTTTTAAATTCTTTTGTTTATGTAGAACCAAAGTTGACCCACTCTGGGTCCAAAATCATCCCTCATCATCGCTTAGTATAATGTTACGTGGCACCCTGTATTTTTAAGACACCCTTTGAAGCTAATAAATAATTGATTTTTGATTGGCAAAATACATTTGGAACCACGGTGAAGGTTTTAAGTACAGGCAGGGTAAGTAGTCAACCAGGTGTCCATTATGGTTTTATTTGTATTTTTTTGGCTTACAAAAGTGTTTTACTTGATTAAAAAGCTTTCCTGTGCTCCAATAATATTTTAGTAATTCCGTCAGAAAAAACTGAATATATAAATGATTAAAAATTAAAAAAAACAAGCAAAAACGTTTTGTTATTAAATATTTTGATACTCAGTTTCAAATCCATCAAAGCACAAAAGCATTTTGTCAGCAAATAATCGGGCAGAAGCTTGTATGTACATTATTTATAACAAGCGCCGAATTTATGTTTGTTTTATACATAAGTTCAACAAGTTTGCTTATTTACTGAACGGTTAAATTAATCGTTTCCCGTTTGCTTTAGCGCTTATGAAACAAATTAGTAGCAAATGTTTCATGAACTCGAAATAATTTACCTTCCTACCTCAAATTTATTAAGTACCTACTCACATGCTTAGTACTTATGCATTAATTGGTTAATTATTGAGTTATATACCAGATTATAGGTACTAAAATGTTAATAGGTAGGTAAGTAGACATAGGTATAGTTGAAAGGTAGGTAACTAATGTCACTTCAGTGTTCAGAATGCGGCACAAAATTAATTCAGTTTCAATTTATTCATTGATTCAGGTTGTCGAAGGGACAGGATGATATTCTCGCAGTAGATAATTGATTAATTGGTTTCTTGTTGAGGCGAACCCGACGAGTTTGGTTGTAAAACTAGGCCTAGCTCATGGGATCCCCATGATAAAAAAACTTGTATTAGGTACAGTCAGCTGCGAAAATATGTATACAATCCCATGTTTTGAAATTTGACTGAATTGTAAGTGTACCTATAGTCATTGTGATAATTTATATATCGTATTCTGACAAGAACGATGACTACTTAGTATGAAAAATGTGTACGTAGACTTTTATATGATAAGTTCCGAGGAAAATGAAAGTGAAAACTTGGAAGTGTATACATATCTGAGCAGCTGACTGTACATGTAATTCAAATTTTTTCTTTGGTTCTTTGAATGTGAAAATAAGATTAAGAAGAAAAATACGATAAAAAAAATCATGGAAGTGCACTGTTTTGCACATCATTTGGTCGAGATCTCAGGAATCGTGCGGTCTATTGAATTGGCTATATGTTTTGATTCGTAGGTTATTAAGTACTACAAGTTTAAAGATCTTTATTTTTATACCTACTCAAAAAGAACAGACAAGCCCACTTAGAAAATAACCACTTATTAAATTGGGAACGGATAATAAATTACGTATAATGAATAATTTTGATTATCGAGATTAAAATAATATTTCATGGGTTTGTTCCGCCCAGACAACCAAACTAGACAACTGGTTGTCTACGGAGAAATAACTTTACAACCAATTATAAAGTACTATCGGATAAAAATGCTGCCTCAACAATGATTTTCGAGTATGTTATTTTTGTGGCTCAAAAGCCATTGGAAGGTTGATATTCCAACGTTTTAGCAAAATATGAACAGGTATTTTCAACAGCGCCGTGTTTGCTGTGGATAGTAGGAAATGGAATTCTGGTTGGGTTCAGGAATATTCAGGTTTGACACAGGTAGTTTCAATTCAAATGTTCATAAATAAAACCGGCCAAGTGCGAGTCAGACTCGCGCACGAAGGGTTCCGTTTCCGTACCATTATCTATAAAAACGGCAAAAAATCAAGTTTGTTGTATGGCTCCCATACAACAAACTTGATTTTTTGCCGTTTTTCCCTTGCCCTTAAATATTTATTTAATTCTGTTTTTTAGTATTTGTTGTTATAACGGCAACAGAAATACATCGTCTGTGAAAATTTCAACTGTCTATCACGGTTCATCAGATACAGCCTGGTGACAGACGGATAGTGAAGTCTTAGTAATAGGGTCCCGTTATACCCTTTGGGTACGGAACCCTAAAAAGTACGTTCCCATTCAAATAAAAAGGTATATATCGTTGTCCGTATTGAGGTAGGTATAGCTATATATATCCCGAACTATGCCACGTAAATACTTTATGACTGATTTATTACCTATCATCGAATTTACACATTTGATAAATTACAAAAGCTCGTAATGTACTTCCAAGCAGTTCAGCTAATGCCGGGTACAGACCAAGCGAGCGAGAGCGAGCGAAGGCTAACGAACGAACGCAAAAGTACCAGCGTGGACGTCATTGCGAAAGCAAACGAGTCCAAACAAGGGCCTTCGTTCGTCTTCGGCCGTGCTCCGGCGGCTGTCGCTACATCGAAGCAATATGGAACGAACGTACCGATTGTCTAGTCCCAATCGTTTGCATTCGCTCGCTCTCGCTCGCTTGGTCTGTACCCGGCGTTAGAGTCTCGTCGTTAAAATTAACGAAATTACGGACCGACAAAGCAACCAGCTTGTTCGTTGGCCCCTAATGAAAATTAATTACAATTTCCTATTCTGAAGCCGTCGCTGATTCAATAAAGTAATTGCATGCCACGAAATTTTCATAAAACACATGAAGACCAGTATTTGATATTTTCTTTACAAAAACTTGTAAGTATAAGATTATTGATGAAAATGGATTATTGTTGTTGCAAATTACAATTGGAGGGGGGGAGCTTTCATCATAAATGACGGAACGATGACGATTCCTAATCGAAAAACCCTTGATATGAGTCATTTTTTCAATAATACACTTCTAGATAATTTTGTTTGTTAGCAAAGTGGCCAGCACTGATTTCAACATTACAAGTTTTGAATCTAAGTTGGACGAAAGAAGGCACTTAAAACTTTCAGAACATTACAAGAAACGGAAACAGATAAGTGAGCAGTACCATTTTATAAAAAAAAATGTTTCACGGAATCGAGTTTCTTTTATTGTCTTTTTTGTTGAAGTTGGGACGTTGTTATTAGTGCAAATTAGTAAAGTTCCTGTCGTCGAGCGTTTCAATGGCATTATGTTATGTTCATTTTGAGTTGTTTCTGTCCGGCTTATTCTAATTTGTCATTACTTACTGTTGTCATAAGGTCCCTTTTGTGGGCTCTCGTTAAAAGTTTGGTAGGCGTCTACTTAGATAGGTAATTATACCTATCTTTCTAACGTTGTTCTGAAATAGAATAATGCTTTCACATAAGTTTTAATTGTCGTCAGCATACAGTGGCTTGTCTAGGTGGATAAGGACCTGGTGCATAGAGAAAAAAGCGGGCCTCCTCTTTCCAAGTATCTTGACCGATTGGCCCACAAACTTATAAAGCTTTTTACTGATCAATCCGGTTAAAACAGTGTTTTATTATGAGTTCTCGCGAAAATAACCTTAGAATATACTATTTTTACTTATCCATACTAATATTATAAAAGCAGAAGTAATCTGTCTGTCTGTTACCTTTTCACGCCTAAACGAGATGCAAAAAAGAGTTTGGTGGCCACAAAGTGCAACTTCGTATATTTCGCCTAAACTATACAAAATAAAAAGACGGCATCCCGGAGACGGGCATAGGCTTTTTTTTATCCCGGATAAGAGCGTGCTAACCCGCGGACAGGAGGTAGTTCTTTTATAATTTTAACGTTTTAATTTTCATATATTTCTCATGACACTTTAATACATAGCTAATTGAGAAAAATCTAATAAGTAAAGTGCATAGGTAGTTACATGCTATACTTACTCCAATTTTGTAAAGTCCAGCGTATTCAATGTATTTAAAAAAATACAACAAATTCCGAAAATACAATAAAACTGATATTGTTTCTGCTTCTGTAGGCCTCAGTTTTTCACATGCTGTCCAATTTATGTGTGTGCAAGTCAAAACAGAGACCATAAAGTGTGCGGCAAAGCCTGAAACATTGGACGCAGTTCAGACTCGACAGGAAGTCGCTGATATACTCGTGGAATTTTCACAATTTGCGTGTCCTCATTTTAACAATAAAATTGTTAAAACTTTTGAAACTATCATGGTTATTAACATAGAAATCATTTAGAACGGGATGTATACCATGATTCGATTTTTGAGTTTTCCAATATTTCGGCACAGTTTCATGCGCCACGATCACGGAAGAACTAAAGTCACTGCGAGTTGGTTTTTATTGGCAGACATACCGATCTACTCTCATTCTTTGTCTTTTGCTACGAACATTACACAACACTGACGGTATCTGAACGCAGTCTGGCTGGTAGGTATATCACTGCTATGGTTTTTACACAATCTCACCACGGGTTCCAGGTTAAATATTGGAAAACTCAAAAATCTAATCATGGTAAATATCCCGTTTTAAATGATTTCTAAATAAAATTGTAAGTACGAAATTCATAAATTTCTACAACTTTTGTTTTTGTTTCCAAACACGCACTTGGTCCAATAACCGATTTTAGTAAGTAGGTAGCAGATTTTAATTTGTCGGTTCTAAAATATTAGAAATTGGAAACTTAAATACATTTGAAACTTTTCTTTTTGTGTATCCAGTATTTTATCGTACTTACGAAATAAAAAATGTATCTATTTTCCTTATCGGTAGCTCATTAATAAAAAGAGGTAAGTTGCTTCTTAAAGTCGCGTCTTAAAATCGCATGCAATATTTTCATCGTTGGACACCACTGCGTATTATGCAACATTCGTGAATATCAGCCACAGCTGTCCAAGAGCACTGTCCAACAATTCAGTAACAACGTAGCCAAAAAAAATCGTAGAAATATTGCATCCAGGCTATTATAATTCACCGCTATTATAAAAAAATACTATGACTAGTAGTTCTACGAACAGTTAAATAAGAATGTTGAGCTACCTGTAGATGTTGTGTATGCAGTAGTTTGCGGTCAGTTCAATTGTTTCTAATAATTGATTGCAATTTTCTTTGTTAATAAAGATGTGATATTTTTCCGGGTTGATGAAACAAATCCATCCTGCTGGCATCTTGAGTTCTAGACCCAAGATGCCAACAGTGAAGACAGATGGTAATAAATTGAAACATTTCAAATCTGCGCTAAATTCTGTAAATAAACCAACAATGTCATTACAGTAGCTTGCGGTGATTTGACTTTTATACTTTTCATTACGCCTTGCCCTGGTTTACGAGCATTACCAGCAACTTTACTGCAGACATCTCAAAGAGTTTCATCTCAGCGAATTAAGAGACAGTGGAAATTAACAGGCTTTCTAGAGTCCGTCGCTACTCTCTGACTTTAATTGTAAAACTTCGTAGTCTGGATCAAGAGAAAGAAAGTGCAGAGCTCATCAATAATTTGCATAAAGTCGTAGAGGATTTTTGTTGAAGAACAGTGATTGTTTCGATACATGTTGGTCCGTCTTCCTAACTCATATTATAAATGTGAAAGTGTGTTTGTTTGTTTGTCCTTCCTTCACGCCCTAACTAAGCAACCAATTGACTTGAATTTTGCAAAGAGTTAGTTGAAAGGATGGGGAATAACATAGGCTACTTTTATCCCATAATTCAGTTTCCCCGGGACAGAAATAACCTTAAACAACGCATGCGAAGCCGCGGGCAGAAACTAGTGCTATAAATATAGCTGGACAATCGACAACTTTATTTAAACCGAGTCCAGGAGGAGGTTCTAATACTTTTTTAATAATATCCCAAAAAATTTCGATTCCCATTAATCATTAGGTAGTCGTAAGAAGTCTCAGATATTTTCGACCAAGCACGTGTCGATCTCGTTGCTTAGTTGGTTAGAGCGCACCTGTACTGAAGGTGAGGCGCGGGTTCGAATCCTGCCGAAATCGAAAATTTTTGGATATTATCAAAAAAAGTTTTCGTAGAAGACCAGTGCGAGTAACGCACTATAAAGCAAAAAGCTGAGGTTCTAATAGTTCAATAGTTTTTATTAATAACAAAAAAGTTACGTGTCAGGTCGTTATCTCGATGCCAAATAATTCTATAAATTGTAGCCACAAATAAACAGAATAAGAGCATTGGAAAATATATCTTTATGATAAATAGTAGGTACAAGTTTTCTTTTTTTTTTTAGTAATTAGTATAGGTAATAAAAAAAAATCAAAATAATAAGGCTATTATCAGGGGGAGGCCTGCGTCCAGCAGTGGACCAATAAAGCCTGCTGAGGAAGGCATGAAAGAATAAAATATAATAAGGTACTAATAATAAAATAATTCATCCAATCAGAATATGATACTAATATTACAATTCACAATTAAATATCATTTTGAGCCTATGAACTCGTCAAAGCTATAAAAAGTTCTTAGTAAGTTTATGTTCCAAGTATCTGCGGGCACGGCATTGCCCCCGCCAAGTCGTGCAAAAAAGCGGCACGGCCGTACCATCCTTTTCTCGAAGCAGTTCAGGCCATTTTCTATCCCCTATAACAATTCGTTGTGGATTAAACTAGAAGCGTGAATTTTCAGTAACCAAGCAAGCATTTTTAAGTCTTTCCCGTAAAATAGGATGTATAGGTATCGAATGTTTTCTTTTTACTCTTTTATTCCTTCTAAGTTACCACCACAATACAATTATGTCGTTCATCATGCACACATCACCTGAGGTCAGGTGAAGACTTGAGCAGAGAATAAATTATATACTACTTGAGTCCCCGGTTTTTTTGCGGGCTCTGGTTAAATCCGAACACCTATGTCCGTCCGGGCTCCAGTAACCGGTAAATCTGCCGGTCCGGCTAAGTGGGAACCGCCACTTATGGAAAATGGCGATGGAAATGAAAGGTCCGCGACGATTTGGTCGTAACCCAGATCTCTAATATGGACGTAGCTCTGACAAGTTCGTTAGCTGTAAAAATATTGGATCTATAACTCAAGTAAGCGTTAATGGGTAGATATCAGCTTTCCAATCTAGCGCTAGCCATCCCATTATTACTAAGAAACCGAAGAGAATCACGCAATTTAGGTCGACTATCCTGTGTTATGTGATTATTATGTTCACGGATGATGCTTTTAGTTTAGATGATACCAACGTACTCTTTATTGGAAATGAACCTCACTTAGATCCAACGTAAAAAGGTCTTTTGAGGGTGCGCAACAGAACAGATAAAATCACTTCGCCCAGCAGAATCAATACTTGAGGGAATCAGATGCTTTAGTGTAGATGAAATGTTCATAATTTATGCTTATAGACGGCAGTTTACAGAATGCTGCCGTAAAGCGTAAATTGCCAAAGAGATGCTTAATTTACAGTTATTTATTATACAGTTGTACACGTAGTAGGTGAACTTGAGTCACAGTGCTTGATTAATTCACAAACTGAGTAAATCGAATACGTTGGTAGTTTGAATCAGAGTGTTTTGCATATTGACTCATTTGTGCGTACTCAAACGGCTGTCAGGGTTGGCACGTCAATTATGTTATCTACTTTGATCTGCTAACATCAAAACTTAGAGCAAAATTAACTGTAAACTTATAAAGTATAATAAATAGTTATAAAACTTTCTGTTCAAAGAAATACTTTAATTAACGATATGAACTACTTTCGTCAACGAATTCACGAATGACAAATATACCTAATTGTTCACATTAGGTACCATTTTTAGGTTAGGTTTTTTTTTTAAATTTGCCTCTTTGTCTTCGGGTAATAATAGGTTTTTGATTTTCTGGTATTTAAAACCAGAAACTTTAAGTTACTCTTACTTACCCTGTAGATATTCACTCTTACGTCTTAAAAACTTATTATATTTTCATGCAGCAACCCTAACGTATAGAATGTGAATCAGCACGTAGAATCCTGATGGCATACTCCTTTACCTGGAAGAGCCCAACGAACATGATGATGTCAAAATTTGTAACAAAAACATTTAATTTAACAAATGACTCTCTCCGAACTTATACGGAGAGAGGACGTTCGTCTTTATGAACTTACGAGTATACGGAGTTTATGCAATATATTTTAAACAAACGTAAAAAAAAAACTCGAAGTTGCGTTATTTTACTCTATGTTTTGCTAACTAATAACTATTGGCGCTTTCTAAAGGGGCAAGTGCATACAAAGTTTCACGGATATAGCCACAAAAGCTTACCCTGAGGGTCTAAAACAACACAAGTTACTTCAAGCCGCAACGTTGCCTACATGGAACCAGCTCTTAACTTTTACCCTTTGGGTACGGAACCCTAAAAAGGTAGGTACTTAGAAACACTACTGATTGGAAAGCGAAATAACGACTCATAGAGCAAGTTTTGTGGATGAAAGTTGCCAGATCTCAGTAAATTTGGCAACTTGTCATTGGACTGTTGATGTTGTCACGTTGATGTGGACAGTAACGAGCCAGTGTTTAGGTAATTGTATTTCTAGACCCGGAAGCCACAAGCACTTAAGTCAATAATCGAGTATCTTGAAAAGTTTACAGGCCGATGTTTTTAATGTCTGGTATAAAAAAAAACTACTGAGATGGTATTTATTATTATTTTTTATTAGTCACTTAGTAATTAGCTATACACCAAACTAAACTAGTTACTCTATGTTTATTAGTAGGGGAGACCGGGGCAGAATGGGATAGTTAAGAGAAAAAAAATCATATCAGGAAAATTAAACTCTTTATCAGAAAAACGATTACACAGATAGGAACATTAATAAATCAACTACATAAATTTTAATAGTTTTAAAAGCTAAATCACATTGTTTTTTGGAAATCACCAACAATTAAAATTATATCAAAAATCCCGTTTTGCCCCATGACCGGGGCAAAATGGGATGTGGCATGGGGTAAAACGAGCACGTTTCTACTCAGGGCGCGCTTTTCGGACGCGACGTTCCAAAGTCAATTTTGGCACATTGTATGTGGCTGTAGCTCAAAATAAACCCCATTCTTTTTGAAATAACAGCGCTAACTGCTCTTCTCATAAATTAATAAATCCCAAAAATTTACGATCTCGACGGGATTCGAACCCGCACCTTCCCCTTCAGCGCAGGGTTGCTCTTTTTCCAACTAAGCTACGTGATCTTATCTAGTCGACCCGTAAATCTTTGGGAGTTCTTTCTTAGAAATTACCCAGAGTACTATAATAAATAAAAACCTTAGAATTATGCTCTTCTCATGTCATCTTCATCCCATTTTGCGCGTTGTCTGAATGTATGAAAAAAAAACGTTATAAAATATCGGCATGCGCTTTAGGTCAGTTCGGCAAACACGGCAAAAATTTAAGACCACAAAATTCAGCAAACGTTAGAAGCCACAAACAACCACAAAAGCCAGCAAAGCGGGCAAGACTGGATATCCCGTTATGCCCCGATTGTTTTGCCCCGTCAACATGATTTCACAAAACAATCGAACATTTCTAACCTAAAAGAATGAAAGGTTGTAAGCACTACCCAAATCAAAATATAATACACCTGCTAACTGCCTTTGATGGAAAATACATAAAAAACGTGCGTACTTACCTCATACCACATCGATGATTGCTCCTAAATATCGTAACAATATCAACAAATTTGGTTTTTGGAAAAAGTTTTGCTAAACTCGTAAACAAACACTTCCGCGTGCACTGACTGACGTGAGCGGTCTGAAGTTCGTACAAATGGCACTGTCGGTGGCTCATTCGCGTGTAAGAGACACGCACACTAGCAAACATCCCGTCCTGCCCCGGACCTCTTTTTGCCCCGGTATCCCCTACATAATAAAATCTGACTTAAGTTTGTTTGACCGCTCATAAATAGGTAATGAGACATGACTTACGTGTTTCTAACACGTAAGTCATATCACATAATGATCTCAAATAATAAGTCATACGCCTTACCTACTACAAAATTACAATATAAGTAAGTCATTATACCTACTAAATTTTTTAATAACTGAGCATGTATAAAAATGCGTTAAAAATTAATCAACAAAAACAAATCCATAAAAAAATTAATCACTATATTCAGAGCTTTGCAAATCAGGGTCGACGTTCCTAGCATCTGCAGCGGTTGCTAAATTTTTGTAAAAATGGTGGAAACATTCCGGTACGAGAGGTAATAGCGAAATTATGTCTCGTTTTTTTTCCATACTTATTGGCACTGGGTTGTTTGTTATCGGTGAAACAGTCAAATTTATGGTGCCGGTTCGTGTGCTCCTTCTGAAGTTAATGGCTTTAAAATCTTCATCTCTGGAAAGTGAGTTTTTATATTTTATTACTCCAAAGTCCGCCTCGTAGCACAGCCACTTCACATCATGCCATTTAAAAACATTGTTTGAAGTGTCTTTTTTTCGGGCTACTAGTGGCCCTTTTAGCAAACTCGCAAAGTCCATGAACTCCGCTTGTTGCATTTCGTGCACGGTAAACTTTTGCACCGACTGCATCCAGTCATGCGGGTGATATACTTGAATAGCAGATTTTTTCTTTTTTTTCTCAATGATGGCATGATCTAAATCCACTTCCATGTGAGTGTGGCCTGGTACCATAAATTTGTGATGAATTTAAATTTTAAGGAGGGTTTCAGTGTCATCAGGTATGTAAACATTGCGGCTACGTGGGTATTCTTGTTTTGACCTCCACATGTATCGGAGTACAAAATAACTTCAGAAATGTCCTGAGGCAGTTCTTTGAGGTGGATGAATAAACAAGATGCTATTTGATTAGCACCTCGACCCGAGATTCCCTCATGCCACATGTAATGTGTAGACAATCCCGTTGCATTGTCGTGCACAGTAAGATTAAATGTCCAAAGCTGCCTTTTATAAAAAGCTACGGATGACTCTAAAGCTGGAGTAGGTAGACACTGTTGGAGATCAAAAGAAAGGCACTTAATGGTTTTGTCTATTGATGCAGTCATTTTGTCAGACTTTTTTTCATTATAAGCCATATCAGCTGCAAGCAAATGTGACTCACGTTCCGCCTCAAGGGTTAATTTTGCAGTTTCGTCGTTGGCGACACTTATCTTCATTTTAATGATGTCACAGTGGTGGCAAGTGTCAACTTTTGGCTTTTTAAAACTCAACTTTAATTTATGAAACTCTCTTCGGTAAATTTTGTCACTGACGGGGTTTTCATGAGACGTTTTATATAAAGAATACATGATTGAAATTGTTAAGTGTGATGGTAAATAGTTTCGGCTACTTTTTCGTCTTGTGTAGTGGCTCTCGTATAACGGGAAGGAATTAATATGGCTAATCACTTCAAGAATCTTTAGATCTGAATGTTTATTTGCTGGAGTTTTCTTTCCACGTTTATCTGGTTGAATTATTCCACTGGAAGTGCTGCGTTTCTTTACCTATCAGTTTAACAAAATTATCCGTTATCGCCAAGGTTTTTAAAAAGCAACCTTGACATACGGATATTTTTTCACTGTTAATGTCTAAATGATACCTGTAGGTACATTGTCTAAATTTTTGCCGTTCAGGATCCTCGACACGATGTCGTTCTGTTTGTTTTTCCTGGATGGTGATTAGAGATGAAACGAAAGCTGCTCTCAAATCATATGACCCAAGATTCCAAAATTCCTTATGAATTACAGCACGTTGTTCATTACTTATCTTTTCTCGGCATTTATTTCGACAATTAGGTAGTTCCTGCATTTTGCGTTCTTCTACATTTTTCCCAGAAGCCGTCACATACGAAAGACCAAGATTGCGCTTCAATTTACTTTCTCGTTTTCTTTTTCGGCTATGTACTGATTGTTGAGGTAGAGATTGTGGCAGTTCTTCATCTTCTGCAGATAGGTTGGGACTTGGTTCAGTGCGTGTAGGGTCAGGCACAGCACAGAGTATGTTGGGTCAGGCACAGAGTCATCACTAGAAAAGTCACTGGGTGTTTCATCAGGAGCTGTATGTGTTTGAGTTCCTGATGTGCTTGGTTCAGGATCAATAAAAACACTTTGATCACTATAAACAGCGGTATCTTCTGTGAGCAGACTAGGGCTGGTTGATGATTTTTGAATTATTGTCACTTGGTCAACGTCAGACTGTTCGTTTTGTGGCTCGACAGAAGTTGTTGGTTTCTGCGTCCCAGATGTACTTGGTTGCACAGTAGTAGTTGTACTATGGTCACCTAAAATAATACAGAGCTATGTTATTCGCATAAAAAATTAGAAAAATAATAATGGTCTCTAAATAAATCAATTAGGTATTTAGTAAATTTATCATTCAAAAATTTTCATAAAATGTTACTCCTATTTTTACATTAGACTAAATAACAAATGCTAAATTAAAATGTAAGTATTTATTAAAAAAAAAATGATAATACGTACCAGTAGTTGTATTTTTTGTATTTATAACAAGGTTTAGTATTTTTCTCCCTCTCGATTCCATAGTAACTTATAACATTATCATTAATTGCACAACACAACCACAGCATGGGTCAGAATTATTTATAATGGTGGCTCAAAACAAAATCTTCACGAAGGCACTTCACTTCTTAAAATCCTGGAATTTCTAATGGCCATAATGCATTTTAACAAAAAATAAAGGGTAGGTCGAGAATCTTGTGGGTGAAACAACTTAAGTCAGATAGCTGAAGTCAAAAACAATAATAAAACTATAACGAACAAAAGTACTTAAGTCGACTTAAGTGCTTACGGTCCGGCACTAGAAGTGTTCCAAAAACATAAGTTGTTTGGTGCGTATGACTACCGGCTCGCGAATTGAAGCCCTGTGACTTAGTTGCTTATTGCCGTCGAAGGATTATACAAAAAGCAAAGCCCTGTCAGTTTTTAGCATTTCGAGAAAAAAATGACTTAAGTGCTTATGGACGCCGTGTCTAGATTTAACAACGGACTTCGGACACTACGTAACCTCCACGAAAAATCCTAACTATTTCTTAGATCAAAGCCATGTAATGCAATCAATGTTGATAGTTTTATGAGAAGAGTCTTATATCACAGGTGTCGCATTGTACAAGATTATTTATAACGATGTCAAATCAATTTACCTTGATTATAGTAGCAATTAACGGCGCGTCAAATCAATTGGATTCCATGTGTAAAAAAGGGTGTAAATATAAAGGCCTTTGGTATTTCACAAATTTATTCTGAGCGATATCTAAACATATTCACCGGTTCGTGTCCGAGCGCGCAATGCCCAAGTTACTCGAGCAACTTCCTCGCCATGCGGCGCCGCCGCCGCGCCGGGGCGGCGCCAGTCATTTTTCGTCAACAACTACTGACGTCATGGCAAATCACCGGCTAAATGCACTTTTCCATCACAGGAGGTTGCTCGGGAACTTTTACATTTTAATTTGTTACTTTATTATAATTGTCTCATATTTTAATCTTAATTATAAATAGATACAACAATATTAACTAATGAACCATAGGCTTTAGATCTAGTTATTGATTAAATTATAATTAATTGCTAACAGTCGGCCTTTCCTGATATATTTTTTTACGTCTCGTGAAAATCAGTTAATGACATTACAAACTCGAATAAATGTAAATATAATTAATAAAGCTTCAATAATATGATAATGGTTTCGGCTTAAGTCATACAACCAAACCAAATAATTTCAAAGTAGTGCGACGTCTGCAACTACATCGGAAGTATCCGATTGAACAAAATAATATTGCTTAGCCACATTTGTTCATTACTGGGGCTGTATCCCCAGTATTTGTTTCAGCATACATAATACAGCCAAGTTATTTAATCTAGAATACTGAGGCTGTATCCCCAGTATTTGTTTCGGCATTGATAATACAGCCAAGTTATTAATCTAAAGTACTGAGGCTGTACCCCCAGTATTTGTCTCAGCATAGATAATACAGCCAAGCCATCTAAACTAAAATACCGAGGCTGTCTCCCCAGTATTTGTCTTAGCATAGATAATACAGCTAAGCCAGTTAATCTAAAATACTGGGACTTTATCCCCAGCATTTGTCTTAGCATAAATAATACAGCCAAGCCTTTTAATTCAAGACATTGAGGTTATGTCCCCGTAATGGTGGGTGTAATCATAACGAACATATTTACTGACATTTGTAGCTTAGTAATCAAAATTATATAAGATTTCATATAGTTCACTTATTCCAAAATACTAATGTCCAGTGTAATTAAACTTTTCTTGTCATCTACATATATATACTTATTTAAATATATACCATTAAAATAATATAACATTTTTAATCATTTATAACGTTACAATCATGAAGATATCTAAGCAAATTTTAGCGACTTATCGCGATTCATACAACTGAAGCATCCGTTTCTTCATCATCATCATTACAAGCATTAGATGACTCCGAATCAGATTCTGCCCTATTAAAGACCATCCAAGGATGTATTTTGTCAACAGAGAAAACACCTTTAAATTTTCTGTTACCTTTTCTCGACAATGGTGTATCTTCGATAACATAACGATCATTTGCTAGAATTTCTATAATTCTATATGGACCCCGTAGTTTAGGTTCTAATTTGCGACTTTTCCCCGTTGAAGGAATTTCTCTTTCCACTCTTACTAACTCTCCTATCTGATACCTAACTTCCTTTCTACTTTTATCGAACCTTTCTTTCTGTTTTTGTTGATTTTCATTAATAAGAGTTGTCATTTCTTGTCGAGTCTCATCTAAAGTCAAGCTTATATCATTAGCATTGTCTGAAACACTAAGTTGTAACAGTGAATCGGCAGTTCCAACCATATTTAATCCGAATAGAGCCTGTGCTGGGCTTTTACCCGTTCCTTTATTAAGGGTATTATTTAGCCCCCATTGTATTTCAGATACGCGCTCATCCCACAAGTTTTCAGGCTTATTGTGATTAGCAGCCGTTAATGCGGCTAAAATAGTCCTGTTATACCTTTCGACCTGTCCATTGGCTCTAGGAGTCGCAACAGCGTTTAATATATGCTTTACGCCTAAAGAGCTGATATAGTCTTCAAAATTCTTTGCCGTAAATGAAGTTCCCCTATCAGAAATCAGACGTTTTGGGACACTGAAGGTATGAAAATAATTTTTCATTGCCTTAATGGAGTTAACAGATTTTGTACTTCTGACAGGTGTTAGTACGACAAATTTAGTGAAAGCATCTATTATGACAAGTAAATAAATGTTATTTCGTTTACTCCGAACGAACGGGCCTAGGTGATCTATATGCAATGTGTGGAATGGTTCATTAATTTTCGCGATGGGATGTAATTTACCCGCCTTTTTGCCAGCTGGTACCTTTGCGTGAGCACATTCTAGACACGACATTACATATTTTTTGATGAAGCGTCTCATCTTGGCAAACCAATAATGATTTTTGATGGTTTCATAAGTTTTGTCAAAACCGAAATGCCCTATATCATCGTGGTTCGATTTCAGTACCTGCCATCGAACACCTTTTGGTACAACCCAACGATCACCATTTTCAGTTTTTCGGTACAGTAATCCTTTCTTAATTAAAAAGTTATTTTTAATCTCAATAATATTATCATTGTCTTTGTCATCTAGAATTTGTATTATACGTTGCAATTCTAGATCGTTCTGCTGAACCGTAGCTATCCAATCGGTATCTATTTGGCGTACCTGAAATTCTTCCGTAGACGGGATAGGGTTTCGGCTTAACGCATCCACGTGGGACATGGCCGTACCTGGTTTGTAAGCGATTTGAAAATCATATTCTTGCATAATATTCCACCACCTGGCTACTCTAGATAAAGTGTCTTTCTTCTCAAACGTAGCACGTAAGGAATTACAGTCAGTCAATATTGTAAAAGGTACCCCAATCAGGTAAACTCTAAATCTTTGCAATGAACATACTACCGCCAGCGTTTCCAAATCATAAGAGGTAAATTTAGCTTCTTCTGGAGAAGTTTGACGACTGTAGTACGCTACTGCATTGAATGGAGTATCTTTATTAGGTCTTTGTAATAGTATCCCAGCAATACCTACCTTTGATGCGTCTGTGTGTACCTGGGTTTCGTAAGCAGGATTATAGAATGAAAGTGTAGGACGTGTAATGAGCAATTCTTTTAATTCAATAAAGGCTTTTTCTTCTTCACTACCCCACTGCCACTTAACCTCTTTTTTTAAGAGGTGGGTGAGTGGTTTTGCGATTAAAGAAAATCCTTTGATAAATCTGCGAAAAAAGCTAGCAAGCCCCACAAATTGCCTGACTCTATGCTGATCAGTTGGGCGTGGGAATTTTTCTACTGATTCAATTTTCTTTTTCCCTGGTTTGACTCCTGCTTCACTTACTTCGAACCCTAAATAATCTATAGACTGTTTTAAAAAGTTGCATTTAGAAAGATTAAGGGTTATACCGGTATCTCTGAACAACTCCAATATATCTCGCAATATTTGGAGTCCCTCATCTATAGTTTTCGATGGTATAATCACGTCATCCATGTAGGCATATGCCTCTTTAAATCTAGCATTACCTAGTATTTTATTAATAGCTCTCTGAAATGTGGATGGAGCATTAACGAGTCCAAACGGCATCCGATTGAACTCGTAATGTCCATCTGGAGTTACAAAAGCTGTCAAATGCTTTGAAGATTCTGCCACTGATATTTGGTAATAACCAGAAGCCAGATCCAAGGAAGTATAATACCTATACCCTGAAAGGTTATCTAACTGGTCATCTATTCGAGGAAGCGGATAGTGTTCCTTAATGGTTTTTTTGTTCAATGCCCTGAAATCGATACAAAGACGATAGTCACCTGTTTTCTTTCGTACTAAGATGATAGGAGAAGCATAATCAGAAACAGATTCCTTAATAATTCCCGAATGTTCTAAATCCTGTATCATGTCACGGACAATTTGTCTTTCGACGTGAGCCAAACGATATGGTCGATATACGACGGGGGTACTATCATTAAGCTTTATGTTCATTTCAATTTCATTTATACATCCCAATTCCTTGACTGAAAAGGCGAAACAGTCTCTGAATTCATTTAACGTTTCCGTCAATCTCTCTACCTGCGCGGGGTCAGTGTTTTCATCTACATTAACCATAGAGAGGTCAATTTCCGTAATTGTAGTATTTTTTTGGACATTGTTCAATTCTGTTTATATCCAACACCTGAATTTCTTTTAATGGACAACCGCGAACTAACAGAAAATCTTGCATTATTTTACAATGTGCTTTAATGTTCTTAACGACAACCTTCCCTAGCCCGTTGGACATCCTAACAACACTCTGCAGAACCTCATATTCTCTTTGTGATCCATGGCATAGACTCGGCTCAATAAACAAATCCCCACTGTATTCAGGCTTGGTGTAAACGTCAATTTCTGTATATCCATCAACATTCAAAGAAGTTTTGGCGTGTAACGAAATATTTTTGGCAGAGTTCATTGAAATATTTAATCGATCATTTGTCTTAAATACAACTACATGATCCTGTTCTGTAAATGTTTGTCCAAGTAACAAAGGGACTTGTAATAAATGATCGGGTACAACAAAAGCCTCTACAGTAGCCCTTGCTGAATCGACATTTATGTCAACTGTACATTTCCCCAAGCAATTTATACAGCTCTCCCCAAAGCCTCTTAATACAGGGAGATCCTTCATGGACCAGGAATTTGCCAAAGTTTTTGCTACAGATTCCCGTAACAAAGTACATTGGCTTCCAAAATCTACAAAGCAATTGAGATCCTGTCCGTTTACTTTTGCGTGTTTGAAATATTTAGAGTCATTGTCGGGTTCTGTCGATATACGTAAAACAGTTTTGCTTGAGTTAGAGTTATCTTTCTTGTCAGGGCAATTAGGACCCTCATGACCTATCTTGTGACATTTGTCACATCGTTTTATAATTTGTGTACATTTGAAGTAAGTGTGCCCGACTACCTCACAGTTATAGCATTTGGGAGTATTAGCATTCCCCTTGGATGATCTTGTGTCAGTTTTATTAGAATTACCTTTATTATAATTCCTAGTTTGTTTATTTTCGGGCTTACCTGGTTGCATGGCGAAGTTGGAAGAGTCTTGCTTTTTAGTTACCCGAACGTTCCTAAGAAACACGAGTAGTTTATCAGTTTCAGTAAACTGAACTGCTTCAGCACTTGTTCTCGCTGACCTGTCTTCTATACCAAATAGAATGCAATCAATTGCATCTTTACCGAATATATTGCATCGATTCAATAAAACCGTTTTCTGGTAAAAATATTCTTCAAGAGCATCTCCATACTTTGCCTTGCAAGCAAGCATGTCCGTTAACAATTGGCCATAATTTACAGCACTAGGAAAAGCCATTTTTAGTTTATTTTGCCATTCAGTCCATGATAACAACAGACTGGGTGTGGGTAACCCTTGGTACCATTTTTGAGCCAACCCCACCAGTTTGGGCAAAGCATAATGTATTATCTGGCGCTCAGTCCACTTATACATTAGTGCGCCTTCATTTACTTTACTTAGCCACATGTCAATAGTTTGTTCTCGAATGGTGGGGTCAAACTCAGGTAAAACATTTAGAACTGGAAAACGCTCGATACCCTCTGCTGTTTTCATGTTCTGAACAAGCTCCTTAAAAGCTGTGACAATTATATTAGTATCTAAATCTATTGGCTGTGCACCTGTAGCACTAGCAGAGGCCTTAGAAGTATCTGGGATAGCATCTGGGTTGGTTACCTGAATGATTTCAGGAACTTGACATTCGTGTACAAGATCACCACGTCCTGCATCACTATACCTCGGCTGAGAATTGCGCGGTGTATACGAGTCATCATTGCGGCTCCGTGACTTATGACGCCTTTCCTTCTTCCTTTTAGAATGACGTCTTCGTCTATCAACTGAAGAGTCAGACTCGCTTTGCGTAGAGTCTTCTGTATCCCTTTTGCGTTTGCGGGATCTGCGTCCCATTATTAGTCTGAAACTGAGATATTTTCAAAAAGTACATGTTTTATGATGAGTGACTATCACTTAGTATGAAGGAGCTGTGAAAAATATTTTCCACACCTTGAAAAGTATAGTACAAAGTTCTAAATGTACGAAAGTGTAATATTAAAGTAGTTACTGTTATAAAAAGTAATTACAATTGAAATGAAATGAGATTAAATTGCACTTAAATGGAATGAAATTGAACTTATATGAAATTAAATTGATTTAAATTGAACTAAAATGAAATTAAATTGGATAAAATTGAAATTAAATTGAGTTTAAATGAAATTAAATGGAATTAAATATCATTAAATTGATATGAAAAGTATTTAAATTGAATTAAATTGAGTTTAAATGAAATTAAATATAATTAAATTGATTTGAAATGAAATTAAATTGAATTAAATTGATATGAAAAGTATTTAAATTGAATTAAATTGAGTTTAAATGAAATTAAATATAATTAAATTGATTTGAAATGAAATTAAATTGATTTAAATTGAATTAAATTGAACTTAAATGAAATTAAATTGAATTTAAATGAAATTTAATATAATTAAATTGATTTGAAATGAAATTAAATTGAATAAATGCAATTTAAATTGAATTAAATGAAATTTAAATTGAATTAAATTGAGTTTAAATGAAGTTAAATATAATTAAATTGATTTGAAATGAAATAAAATTGAATTTAAATGAAATTAAATATAATTAAAATTATTTGAAATGAAATTAAATTGAATTAAATGCAATTTAAATTGAATTAAATTGAGTTTAAATGAAATTAAATATAATTAAATTGATTTGAAATGAAATAAAATTGAATTAAATTGAACTTAAATGAAATTAAATATAATTTAATTGATTTGAAATGAAATTAAATTGAATTAAATGAAATTAAATTGAATTAAATGAAATTTAAATTGATTAAAATGAAATTAAATTGAATTAAATGAAATTTAAATTGAATTAAATGAAATTAAATTGAATTAAATAAAATTTAATCGAGTTAAAATGAAATTAATTTGAACTTAAATGAAATGAAATTGAATTAAATCTATTTAAATTGAATTAAATCGATTTAAATTGAATTAAATTGTAATCAATGAAATTAAATTGGATCAATTTGAATTTAATTGAGTAAAATGAAATTAAATTGAATTAAACATAATTGAACTGAGTTGAAATGAAATGAAATATAATTATAATAGAATTTCATATAATGAAATTGAGTTAAAATGAAATTAGATTGATGGTAATATCTTTATTAACAAAGACAATTACAATCAATTAATAGAAATAAATTAAAACTAGTATTTACAATTGAAACAAATGAGCTAACTGCAGACTATTGCAAACAATCTATGTTGATTGAATTAATTTGAAATTAAATTGAGTTTAATTAAATTAAACTGGATCAAATTGGGACATACACCGGGGCTGGCAGCAGCACCTCTTGCAGAATAGAACTACCGCCGAACTGCGATCCCCAAGCCGTATGCCCAGCGTGGGGATTATGGGCACTACTGCCCCATGAGATATATAAGCCAATAAGGCAATTATCAGGGGAAGGCCTGTGTCCAGCAGTGGACCATTACATGCTGATGATGATGGTAAATAGCATTTGTAGTAGCATAATTTTACGTACCTTTGTAAGGGTGTGCCGAGCAATGAGATCGGGATTTAAATCTCAATTTAGCAACAATAATCCTTGTTTCCTTTGTCTGGGCGCAAGTCCTTGGTTGAAAGGGATTCAAATCACAAATCACCAACTCAACTTTATCCCCCTTTCTGAACTGTAAAAAAGGGTGTAAATATAAAGGCCTTTGGTATTTCACAAATTTATTCTGAGCGATATCTAAACATATTCACCGGTTCGTGTCCGAGCGCGCAATGCCCAAGTTACTCGAGCAACTTCCTCGCCATGCGGCGCCGCCGCCGCGCCGGGGCGGCGCCAGTCATTTTTCGTCAACAACTACTGACGTCATGGCAAATCACCGGCTAAATGCACTTTTCCATCACAGGAGGTTGCTCGGGAACTTTTACATTTTAATTTGTTACTTTATTATAATTGTCTCATATTTTAATCTTAATTATAAATAGATACAACAATATTAACTAATGAACCATAGGCTTTAGATCTAGTTATTGATTAAATTATAATTAATTGCTAACACATGTGAATATATACGACAAGCTTCCATTTGAAAAACTGTATGAGTAGAATTTTTGTTAACCTATATCATGGAGGTGGTTTAGTTTCAAACCAAAAAATAAACAAAAAATTGAAGCGAACAAAATCAATAACATTTTGTTTCTTATTTGATAATAATTACTATTTATTAAGCTGTTTACGTATAAAATTTCACTTGTCTGAGTGCTTATTTTGTAAGCCTAAATAAATAAAGTTATTGACTTTTAACTTTTTTTTTTAAATCTCTGTTTTGATAGGACCAAATACCAACGTACACCCTGTACCAAAGTGGTTTTACTGTTAGATGAAGGTGTACTTATACGCAACAAACTGAACCAACTATATAAAACCCTTATCTGCGGATACATATTCAAGTACCTGAAGTACCTACCTATCTGCCTAACATCAGCTCGCTATGATGTAAGTACCTACTAGGTACTTACATCATCGGTAGGTACTACCTGGGATCCTCTTATCTATACCTACTAATATTAAAAAGAGGTAGTTTGTAATTTTTTTGTGACATGACATTGTAGGGGGTAATCTCGGGATCTACAGAACCGGGAGTAAAATAGGCTGTTTTATCCCGGAATTCCCAAGGGAACGGGAACTAAGCGGGCGAAGCCGCGGTTTGCAGCTAGTGACTCATAAATTGGCTTGGAAAAGTTGGAAAATGAACATTTCTGTCCCTCAATAAATTCAATAATAGTCGATGTTAATTTATATTCAGCAAGAACAACAATGGCAAAATCCGTGATGTGTCAAACAATTCGGTAGTATCTGATCTCTGAAACCTTTGTCAGGCCTATGAATAACATTATGGTTCGTCGAAAATAATGAATATAAACCAACTCACGTTATTGGGTTTTGAATATGCACAAAAGGTTTTGTTATTTGGTCCAAGAACGCACAAAAAAGATGTGTTCCGTCGGATTAGCAAATTTGACATATGAAATTCTGAATCAAACCAGTGCATTCAGCAGTAATCTCGTACCTAAAGCATTGACTGCTAAAAAAAATCTAGGTACCGGGAAAGGACTGAAATTTCCAAGACTTCTATTATAAGAACCAATTTCAAACTAATTTACTCCACGCTACATAAAAGTCGACGCTGAACAAGGCTGGAGTTTCTAACCTCAAACCCATTTGCGGGACTCGTATGTATATTCCTGTTTCCTACCCAGACCAGTAATCTACGAAACCACACACTCGCTTCCGAATAAAAATCCATTTTTATTTTTCAAACGTTTCCATTGGACCGCTGCAAAACTTTAGCGGAACTCTGCACGCCGAACCAACGCTCAGACCGTTAGAAAGTTCCATCGGTACTGCTTTTTGAAGGTAACTGTGCACTGGAGAATAGACCGTACACTTTTATAGCTGAAATAACAGGAGTTTCATGATAATGGAAAACGGACGCATAAATCTGCCACCCATTCTGAATCACAGGTGTGGAAGCACGAGCTTTTGTTGCAATGATCGAATTCCGGATTATTTTTAAAGTAATTTTACCTTTATTAAACACTAACGGCCCGCCCGGCTTCGCACGGGTAGATATAGGTACCATTCTATCGCCTATGTTCATCCATCAAGGTTAATGTAAGATTCCAATGGTGAAATTTTTCAAATCGGTCCAGTAGTTTCGGAGCTTGTTCAATTCAAACAAATTTTTCATATTGATTTTCCTTTGGTTATTAAGGTTACTAGCGGTCTGCCCCGGCTCCGCACAGGTATATTCTATAGCCTATGTTCATCAGGGGTAATGTAGGATTCTAATGTTGAAAGAATTTTTCAAATCGGTTCTGTAGTTTCGGAGCCTATTCAATTCAAACAAACAATCAAATCTTTCCTTTTTATAATATTATTATTATAGTATACTAGTATACCCGCAGAGGGGTCCTTAGCAACTAATTTAATTTTAAGCAAAATATTTTTTTTCCCTCAAATTGTAAAATAACTTGTTAAGAAATTATACCTACAGACTTTTTATTTTTTATTTATTATATAGATAATGTTAGTGTAGACAAATTTCCGAGTTGTATATCTATTCTCATTACGATTCTTAAAAACTCGCGGAAATAAGATTAGGTATATTGAATGTGTATCTTTTTACTAATAAATTGATGATTCTGATTATTCGAGACTTAACTCCATATCAAGAGTAGGTAAATTGAACGAGGAGTGAAGCTGAACTTTTAAAAAGTAACGGAACTCATGCGATTTAATGTTTTAAGCTACCCAGAACTATCCCGAGCTCTCTTGCCAGACGGGGAAAAGGATAAAAGTTACCGAAGTTACTGAATTAAGGGTAGGATTCAACCAAAGGCATTACGGGATACCACTCCGTATGCAAAGCTATGCAAAACAGTCTAATTTTGGCGAAGCAACCCCGCTTTCTCGTTACGTAGATTGGTAAAGTACTTTCGTTACAAAAAATATCAAGCAACGTAATATCCAACAAAAGGATTGGATTACCACCATAATATTAATACTTCCCACCACACCTTATCAGGTTTTCTAAGTGCGTTGCGTGGACTTGCGTGCGTGTCGGTCTACACATCTCCCGTAAGGATATTTATCAGTGTTTTCTTCAGAGAAAACAGTTGAAAGGATCGTTTGTTTTCACCACCTCTCCATTAATAGCTAATTCTAGAATTAATTTATAATAACAATGTAGTGACACAGATTAGCTTCAAGTAGTCGTAGCATTTGCGTTTCTGCTACTCGGCATTTTCATTACCAAGGCGAAGCTCAGGCAGTCACTCCAAGCCACTCCTATCCATCTAACGCGATCAGATATAGATCCTTGTATAGGATTAAGCAATAGTTAAAATATAATACGGAACATGTGAAAATGAAAAGACCATAAATAATGCACGCATATATTTTTATTACAACCAACCCACATAGGATACCCATAAAATAAGCTAATACAAAATTGGTGACCTCGAACGTGTTTATAAATTCCTTGTGGGTTGTGTAAATTACTGGAAGAACATGCGGAATGGAGTGACTCCCTCCCGATGAAATCCACGCCTCGGGAGGTTAAAAAAGAAAAGCAGCCTAAGAAGATGACGCAATATCTGTGCAACGACGTCACGCGGTATGGAATGCGCAGCAGGTGCCGTCAGCAGATCCCTACCAACTTCAGAAGCCCTATGGAGGAGCCCGTTAGCGTTTGAAGTAATTTTGGCAACGCATGACCGGGAAGTGATTCACCCGCGGTCCAGCCAAAATTCACGCATCATGGTTTAGCGGCAGTGAAGATTTTTGGAGCCACCTACATCTGAGGTATACTCAATCAAAGAAAATGGTGTTTATACCTGCAGATTCACTCAAAATTATTGCCTGGTTGGAGTTTATAGGTACGCTCACCGGAGGATCAGTGTTGGAATTTGGAGAAATGGCTCATTCCCACTGCTACGAGTGACTGGCAATTTTCCTGCGCTACATGGAAACCATTACAGAAAATGACGGCGATTTTGAGAAGGTGCTGTTGTGTAGGAGTGGACGCGGCGTATGATTAGTGTGCGTGCATAGTGTTTTTCAAAAATGTAAATTCAGTGCGTTAAAAATTTTTTTTTTAGAGTCAGTGTTCATTCTTAGAATTTTATCGCGTAATAAGTACTTTAACGTTAGACGAAATGGTAACTTGAGAGCCTCACTCACACATTGTAATGTAGCGAGCTATTTGCAGCGTTAGCGAAATTGAAATTGTTAGTATATGAGGTTATGTTATGTCTAATTTGTAGTGTTCCTAAACAGCTTGTAATTCATTTTATTGTTTGATTTATTTCAAAGAATTTGTTTAAGTAAAATTAAAAAATGTAATTTTTGTTATACCTATTGTGGATTAAGGTCAAATTAATTTTAGTGTTTATGCCGATAGTACATAGTAGTAGTTATGTGAAGAAATTATTGAATTATTAAAGAAATAACATTTTTATAGAGATATAATTTTTTTCCAAAAAGCATATAATTTTTTACAGTTATTTTTCAATGTTTACTTTTATACAGTTTATTTTTATTGTAAAAGCTTATACAACTTTATTAAAAGATTAAATGTAAAATGTATTCAAAATTTAAAAAATGTATGTAATTTAACAGGCTGACTGTACTTTTGTTATTCATTCAAACAACTTTGATTGTGATGTACTAACCTACTTAGGAATGCGACCTCATATCGCATGTTGTTTGAAAACGTAAGCATATTGTGTAGAAGGCATGAGCCTTGTGTAGCTTTTAAAGCATTGTAAATTGTAATGTTTTAACTTTGATAACCTACATATAAAGGATAATTTTTTTGTAAAAAATTTAAAAAAAAGGGGAGGATTGATGTAGTGACACAGATTAGCTTCAAGTAGTCGTAGCATTTGCGTTTCTGCTACTCGGCATTTTCATTACCAAGGCGAAGCTCAGGCAGTCACTCCAAGCCACTCCTATCCATCTAACGCGATCAGATATAGATCCTTGTATAGGATTAAGCAATAGTTAAAATATAATACGGAACATGTGAAAATGAAAAGACCATAAATAATGCACGCATATATTTTTATTACAACCAACCCACATAGGATACCCATAAAATAAGCTAATACAAAAACAATAAGGTCGATTTATCAATAGCATCGTATCGGTCCTACTTGTCTTTACCGAAGATAGATATTCGATTATTTGTAAACTGTACGATTAGTTTTCGATAATTATTATACATTTATAATTGGCTAACGCTACTCACAAATATTTTCTGTAGTATTCGACCTAAGAAACCAATGTTTATCAATTTCCTGAGTAAAAAGCAGTAAAAAATTTAAGATGACTAGTACATATTTTCAAATTAAAAACATTTTGTTTTTATTGAACTCTGAAAACTCTGTGCTGTGCGCTGGCCATGTTGTGATGTCATAGGATTTGAATAAAATTTCTTGTTGGATTTATAAACTAGAAAAATATTAGTTTTCTGTTTTAAATTAAAAAACTATCTATTCTGTGTTGTGATACTGCCTCATGAGCATTTGCTAGAGGTCAATAAAAAAAAATGTTGTTTCCAACTCGTATAACGTCACATCACAGATTTTGTAGACTTTTATGGCTGACAGCGTTTTCGCCTACTTACGAAAAGTACACTTTTAAAATAAAGTTTAAGTGGTTTTCTAGGTCTTAGAAAAATATGGCATTTTTTTTCTTCTAATCGGACAATAATTAACCATTTACTATTTACGAGTACACTGTATTTTACTTAAATTGTTAGTAGGTACACACATTTCATTAGATATATCATAGAGACTAAGAGGCTTACGGACAAACCGAATTACGGTTTAGGTTAGCTTTAAGATCATTTTAGTACTTAATGTGAAACATAAATAAATGAAAAAAAAAAAAATTTTTTTAAAAAGAGTCAACTAGTCTTTTTTACAATTAAATCTGAGGCAGATTATTCCTGCATACTTCATGCCTTATCCACTAAAACAAAAATACCCTCTGGTCCACCCTAGGTTTATTTCATTTCAAAATATCCAATAAATCAAACTATTGGTTGTACTGACGGGACTGTCAATACCGAGGTTGGCTCAAGCGAAACCAATTACGGCGTACAAACTCAAATAAGAGAAATACTCACTGATTTCTTTGGATTCTGTCAGAGGGGACTGCTCTGTTATTATATGATAGTTTTCGAGAAAACTTGCGATGGATATTGAAAAATAAACTTTATATTATTGACAAGAGACTTAAAAACCAAGCGGCTCAATGATAAATTATAGCTTTAACTAAATTGTATAAACACAGTCATTTTGAGCAATATTAGAAGGCCTATCATCACAAAGGATAATAATAAAAAGTTTAGCTTTTAAAACGGATGATAAAATGATATTAAACTAGACTTACAATTTTATGCGCACGATTTGAATACAATAGCTATTATGAATAATTGCTGAGCCCATGTCGTATAAATATTTCTTATCTAATTGTTACCCTTTTGCATAATTTCGCGATAAAATAATGTGGAACAGGGCGTGGTAAGTGGCAAGACAAACATTAGATACTCATAAGTTTTACAAAGCATCCAACTTTACTTCTATTCCGCCAGTGAATTCCTGAATTCCGACGAACATTAGATACTTATAAGTTTTACAAAGCTTCCAACTTTACTTCTATTCCGCCAGTGAATTCCTGAATTCCGACGAACATTAGATACTTATAAGTTGTACTAAGCTTCCAACTTTACTTCTATTCCGCCAGTGAATTCCTGAATTTCGACAAACATTAGAGACTTATAAGTTTTACAAAGCTTCCAACTTTACTTCGATTCTGCCAGTCAATTCCTGAATTCCGACAAACATTAGATAGGTACTTGTACGTTTTACAACGCTTCCAACTTTACTTCTATTCCGCCAGTGAATTCCTGAATTCCGACAAACATTAGATACTTATAAGTTTTACAAAGCTTCCAACTTTACTTCTATTCCGCCAGTGAATTCCTGAATTCCAACAAACATTAGATACTTATAAGTTTTACAAAGCTTCCAACTGTACTTCTATTCCGCCAATGAATTCCTGAATTCCTACTGCTCACCCTCTATTTCACCATTCTGTGTCACCTTCATCCAATCTTTCCGGGCTACATTGACGATTATCATCTGACCATCATGAGGCGGGTGTTACACGTTGTAAGTCTGGTCGTTAACGCTTTCATTGCCCCGGACGCAAGTGTCCGTGTGGACGACCGCCACTGCTGAACGGGCGGCGGCGGGGTGGTGCGACCCGCGTAGGGGCGCGCGCTGCCAAGGCCTGGCAGTGAATGCGTTAAGCGTCTCTAGGCCTCCGTTAACACTGGTGGTCAATCGTACGTTTTTCCAGCTAAGCTTTAAGTCCTCTTCATCTCTTTGTTTCATTTTGTTTGTTGCAAGTGTAGATACGTATAACAAAACGCGTATACCCGTTTTGTAAGCGCAGCTGTACTTCATAACCATAACATTTCAGATGATAGATAATTGTAATATCTTATTTAAATATTGACCTCAACCTTATTTACAAGTCGTTCGAACAAGCGCTTTATCTGAGAAGTCTGAGATCATCCAGCCACTTGAGCTTGATACAGTCACGAACAACACTTATGTAAGAAGAACATTAATTTTTGTCATTATGATAATCATTTTCTACCTTTGAAAATAATATCGCCACCTAAAAGGTTACCGATATGGCACCTTTATGATTGTACTGCCCGTAGAGGGGTTCAATATCATAGATAAATAATTGAAACTTGAAACAACATAATAAAAACCCTCTTCAGGGAATAAAACAGCCTCTGTGACTCTCCGACATAGCTGTGGTTTGATAAAAGTAAAAAAAAACATCATTTCCTGGTTTAGTCTGTTACGTAAATCAGTTGACTCTCTTACTCCTTCAATTATGTCAATTACAAAATTAATTGATTTTACGTTGTAATGATTGCTAGTAACTGTACACGGCCTCAACAATAGATAATGAAACCATTGTTAGCTTGAATGGTTAAATCATGAGTAGCATATTTTTTGTAACAAAGAATGTCGGTTAAAAGCTTCTGCGCATCGTCTACTAACGGCATGTTACGGCCAACCACTTCCATGGGAGAATTCTTGTGGGACAGCTGCTGCTCAAACCTATTTGCGGGTCTGGGTGTTTTCTATGTAAAAAAAGATCTTTTTACATAGAAAACACCACATCAGACAGAATTTCTCAGATTTCTCAGGTGATCGGCATCTCATCTATATCTACTTTAGGTACTTCTTTTTGTAATTTGTCTAATAAAGCCCACAAGACAGAGCAAAACTGGTCATAATATACTAGCAGCGCCTATATTAAAGGAGTTCCCGGGAATTCCGGGATAAAATGTAGCCTATGCGTTTTTTTTATAGTCTATAGACCTTCGTTTGACCACAATCTCAGCTGATGGAAAGTGAAGATGTGGCCGATGTATCACGAAGGTGTGCTATTCCAGACTATAATCTATCTCTGTGGCAAATTTCATCCAGATCCGTTCAGTCGTTCTGGCGTGATTGAGTAACAAGCATCCATCCATCCAAACTTTCACATCTGTAATATTAGTGGAATTAATAATAGTAAACTATACATATTACGGTATAGCAAGCGGCTTTCGCGGCCTACATGTCTACGATACCAAGATATATCGTGATATATCAGTCGACATATTTTGGTGACGTAATCAAATATACGCTATAGCTACGTCTGTGGTCACTCGCCGATTACTATAGAAAATATACAGTAAGACACCTTGCTATGATTTATATTAATATATATTATAGCTCCGTGTGTTGTGGGCTTTAGTTGAATTGGTATACTGGAAAATAGAACTACATAAAAATGTGTACATTCTATACAATGTAAGAAGATGTACTTGTCTAAGTGCTTATTTTGTAAGCCTAAAGAAATAAAGTTATTGTTATTGTTTTTGAATTTTGTAATAACTTCCTTAGCAAAGGGTCCGAGCAGGCACGTCTACTTTGTTCAGGGCTAGATGATGCTGTGTGGATAATACAGCACGAGTTTCTGCCCGCGGGTTCGCTCGCTTTGTTTCTATAGCAACGCTTAAATGTTCTTTCTATCCCATGGGAACTCCAAATAGCCTATGTTTGATTCTTTTCTTAGAGCTACATCTATGTAAAATTTCAGCATACTCGGTTCTGTCGTTACGGCGTGAAGAGATGACAAACTTCCATCCAAACATAAAAATTTTGATGATTATTTATTAATTATTTTGGAATTTCGCCCAGTTTCCATCAAAGGGGATAGGAGAAACGATATATACCTAAAAACACCAGTAGAAGCTTGAATACATTGTCACGATGGTCATGTGATGTTATTTCGACATCATACTGTAGGTTACTATAAAATTTTTGCGCATCTCGTTCCTATCCTATTTTTATCCTAGAGTTTATGTAGAAGAAACCTTACGATCTACGACACGTAGGTACTTTGGTACATATTGGAGCTTTGGAACTATTCCTTTACCCAAGTACGTAGTAAAAACTGGTGGATAAAGAATTTTATTGCTCATAAAGTTTTTACGCCTCTTTATCTATCCAGAGTGTTATATTAGGCACTATTATGAGATCGTATTGATCACTTTGAAATTCACTTACAGCCTTAACACACTGACTATTTGCCAGCAATTTCAGTGATGCGATTGCATAGCTATCAGGCCGCGACGACGACGCGGCGACGCAGAGAGCATGCCGCGACGACGACGCAGCGGGCACGCCGCGATAACACAGTGATTTTGAACACTGGCGTCTAATCGCGGCGTCGTATAACGGCGTCTTAGTTTTTTTCCCAGTCCCTGAAGCATCAATGCGAGCGGATTGCGCCATAAGTGCCGAGGAAATCAAACTTTAGTTAGAAGTTTGTTGATAAGCTGCATAACCCATCTGATAGAAACTGATGGTGTGGCCGCGAATGTGCCATCAAGGTCTAGAACACACCCACTCTCCTCTTGAAGAGAACCTGATTATAATTGGCCGGAAAATAGTCAGGTTTTCCTGCGGACCTTGCAAACTTGTGGTCGGTTGAATGGTCACATATTCATTCATCATTCAGACTTCCTCCGCCCGTGTGTGCGTTCAGATCAAAAAGATAGGTAGGTACGTAGGCGCTAAGAGCCTTGGCCATATAGCCTTCTTCGTTGCGGATAAAATAGCCAAATTAGTAGATTTTGCTACTATGTTGGGCAACAGTCGAAGAGATCTCAATGAGAGGTAGATGGTATCAATTCAATACCTATTGTAAGAACGCAGGATGCATTCGGGTGGGATGCAACCTCGTGGGTATCAGATTTTTACGAAGGTTAGACGACCTAAACTAGACCATAAGAAATTGAATAAGTTTCCAAAAAATTTCGATTTCTGCAGGATTCGAATCCGCGCCCCAATCTCGGCATGGGTCGAAAATCTTTAGGACCTCTTACGGCTCAAGCGCCAGGTGGGATTTCACAACAGAACAATGATACTCTAGCCTGTATGGGTGATTACGTCGCGCTGCCATTATGTCCTGCGAAAGACTGCATGCAGATGCTGGATGCGTCAATCTGAAGACCTCCTGTCTTTTTTGTTTCCACCCCAAACGGTTCAAATCAAATAGGCATTTCTAATTTTCATGTTTGGACTATGTTCATGATTGGTCTATGATTTATATCTCACTAGCAGCGCCTTGCGGTTTCACCCGCGTAGTTCCCGTTCCCGTGGGAATTCCGGGATAAAAAGTAGCCTATGTTCTATTCCAGACTATAATCTATCGCGAAATTTCATCCAGATTCATTCAGCCGTTCTGGCGTGATAAAGGAACAAACATCC
The DNA here is from genome assembly GCA_947086465.1 of Eupithecia exiguata. Classification (NCBI taxonomy): domain Eukaryota; kingdom Metazoa; phylum Arthropoda; class Insecta; order Lepidoptera; family Geometridae; genus Eupithecia; species Eupithecia exiguata. Next base: position 5,195,875 of record OX352233.1, on the reverse strand, counting down.
ATCCATCTATCCATCCATCTAAACTTTCACGTTTATAATATTAGTGAGAATAGTGAGATATTCCGGGATAAAAAGTAGCCTATGTTCTATTCCAGACTATAATCTATCTCTGTGCCAAATTTCATCCAGATTCATTCAGCCGTTCTGGCGTGATAAAGGAACAAACATCCATCCATCTAAACTTTCACGTTTATAATATTAGTGAGATGAGATTGCTGCAATAAATCAAACAATTGTTTTGAAATCAATTTTGAACATTACTGGTCATGCAGAACATTCGGTGATCATCGTTGATTTGGCTATAATGATCGTGATTTCACAACAGAACAATGATACTTTAGCCTGTATGGGTGATTACGTCGCATTGCCATTATGTCTGCGGTAATCTCATTATTACGTTAAACCGAAATTCGCAATTTTGTTTAAACATGCGTGGTTCCATGTAGCTTTTAATTCTTTGTGCCCACTGGCCACATACAGACACATACACATACATATGTAGGTAGAAATCTAGTCCGATCCAATCTCATCACGCTCATAACTATATTATATGTATTATGTAATATTTTGAGTTCAATTTAGGCACATAATAGCAGCTTAATGTACCTATCGACATTCATAATAAATAATACTGAACAATGCCAAGAACATAGTTCCTTGGTTCCTAATTCACGATTGTTACCTTATCTTTACACGATAATCAGAATAACATTTAGTATGACTCGAGTCACGAGCAACTAGGTATAAAAAATAATCTTTGACGTGAGGTCTGTATTGAGCATTATCCGCAATAACAAATAGCGAGGATCAGAGAGCGAAGATTCCCGAAAGTCGTCCTGTTATCCGAAATATATCGAAGGAACAGGGCGAGAATCCCTTCACAAATGCCTCTGATTCTCTCAAAAGGATTATGCAGATCCATTGATGGAATATTTATAAAAGTAGTGGTTTAGAATTTAAGGTCGGAACGAAAATCTTGAGAATTTGCTGGAATCCAATAAAGGCTTGAGCTAGGAATAAAATGGAAAATATTTCCACTTAGGTAATGGTTCTAAATTGATAGATTTAGGTACAATACTAACCTACTTTTCTAGTTTTGGGATCAAGTTAATCTTGCTTACATGAATCAATATTAGGTACTGGTCGGTCATATGTATGAACCTAGATTTGTACGAGTGTAGATGAGGAGATTTGGATCTATCTTATGTGAAATCGTTGCGCTGGTCTATTTTGAGTATCTTATACCTAGAAAACTTGAATGTGACCTTGAACACCTCAGTTATAGAGTATTTTACACCCGTTGTATTCGGTTCACCTACTTTTGCGAAGTTTACGAACCATGAAACTTTATAGTCTCGTTAAGATGGTACCTATTCGTAGTTTGGATTGGTTTTAATTGCTAAATTGGTGGCTATTTGGTTTCGGTTTTGCTTGAAAGAGTTTATGATCATTCGTGACAAATTTGCTTGATGCATGATATTCTAAGATATTTATAGAAACGCATTTGACTTTGCTTACTTTGATGTTTTACTGTAAAGCTTGTTTACATCTTATTTTCTGGATTCCAAGGAATTTTTGATTGTAATCTGATCTAGTACTTCGTTGGAAATAAAGATTCCTTATAAATGTTACGTACGGGCGTTCACATCTTCCTTTTGAGCAATTTCCAGGGCGCGTTTGATCTATTTTCCCGTTACTTCTCCTGTCCTATCTACAGGTAGGTTCACCTTATTGTTGCCCAAACTGGGAAGCAATATGAAAATGATGGCACCCGCTATGAAAGATTCATGAACCACATTTACGGAGAAGCCGATGATAAAGATTGTGCCAGATACTTTATAAGTGAAAATTTTTATTGAATATCAAGAAGGATGACGTTGAATCTGCAAGATACGAGTTTCTTACTTTGGGATACGTGAAGCGAATAATTTTTGGTTGCCGACTTGTTTGGCTTGTCGCTTTCCTGATTCTAGGTCGCTTTTACTGTCTTTGGTTTACTTAACCAGATTCACATATTAATTAATGGCAAGGGTACCTAAATGACTTACCGATTAAATCTACCAATCTGTTCTGTACGCTGCACCGCACTTTATAATGTTTATTCATCGGAGTCTCCTTGAAATGCTTTTAGCTTGACTTCACTCGTAGAGGAATTATCTACAGTAACTCATTTGCAATTAATGGTGACCGAACGAGAATACACAGTGAGCATTGTGATAAGTAAGTTATTTATTTATTTATTCGTCAGTACATGTCTTGTTTGACTACAATAATAGTTTATTTCTGTACAAGGGACAAAATCACCCCATTATATACGGACCCTGTCAATATATTTATGAAAACTTATTATACACTCATAAAAATATCAAAGCTTCCCTAAAATAGCGATACACATAATATAAATACTAGAAATAAACATAAACTCGCTGTGCCCACACCACGCTTCACAAGATTAATGTATCGTTTAAAGGGCAATGTACACGCTTCTACAACAAAACTCCTAGTGAGTTGCAAAATCTATCAATAAATAAATTCAAACAAATTTTCAAAACCTTTCTTGTGTAAAAAAGCTTACTACAAAATATCAGATTATTTAGAAGATAAAAAGCTTGGGACGGGTTTTGCTCAAACTCGAAAAATAACAACTAACAGGCTTCTTAGTTCAGGTTTCTTAGTCGCTTCTTTACTCTAGTCTACATACCGAAGCGACAGAAATAAAAATACCACTTTATTTCCGTGTCAGTGTTTTATTTTAAGAATTTGACCTTTTCTAATGTACATTTTTGTATTTATGGAAATAAAGAATTTTTGATTTTGATTTTGTTGAGATAATGAGTGCTAGTAATCAAAGGATTAGCAAGCTGAAGTGGCAGTGGGCTGGACATATCTCGAGAAGAACCGATAACCGTTGGGGTAAACGTGTTCTTGAGTGGAAACCACGACTCAGCAAACGTAGTGTAGGTCCCCTCCGACCAGCTGGGATGAGAATTTGTGAAAGACTGCTGGTAGATGCTGGATGCGTCAAGCTGAAGACAGAGCGCTATGGCGCTCATTAAGGGAGGCCTATGTCTAGCAGTGGACGAATATAGGCTGATGATGACAATGATGATGATGTAAGAGGACGAATGTCTTGTAAGTACCTAGTGGCTGATGATTTCAGACAAAATATAAAAGAAACAATATTTTGATCCTTACCGCCTAGAGTCAAGTTTTACGCCCGTTAAGCTACGCTATACCTAGATATACCTAGGTACACTTCAAATAGGCCTATTGAGACGAAATTACAGATAAGGTAATGTTCCTTTATTTTATAAATCTGTGGGTCTCCCCTATCGGAGGAGGCTGGGAAACTATCTAAGCTTTATCGTCAGGCAGTTAAAGACCGCAATTAATGTTTTGTTCCACGTTTCACTTTCACTATTAAACATACTTATTAAAATTTGTTTCTTTAATTTTTTTAGGTATTTATTGTTATAATTTGTGTACTTTTGATTACATGTTCAAATATTAGAACAAACCCTAAATAAATTACTTGAAATAGAAAAAACCTTTGTAACGAAGCATGAGATTCCAAAAGGCACCACTTTGTCATCTCAGCAATTTATTGTTTGTTGAGTGAATATTGATAGAAACTTGTGTTTATGAGAAACTATATAAATAATTTAGAAAAATAGTAATACAGTACAAGTAGCCCTACTCTACCCAAAAACTCTACAAAAAATTACCATAGTAGAGACCGCAAAAAAATTAACGAAACAAAACCTGCCTGTAAACTCTGTAAACGAGTCACTTGAGTCTTCAAAAGCATAATTAACTAAAACAGGGCAATATTTCAAGTGTCACTGAATAACAGTAAATAAAGGCAAGAAGGCAGAAAATGCCCTTTTGTCCTTGATAATGTTGAGGCACAATGAACTTATAAAGTAAAGCTTGAGCTGAAGCTACTCTGCTTAACCGATTATTTCCTTTTTGTGATTTCATTTAGAAAAGGAAAAAAAAACATAGAAGCTCTGAAAAACGTGACATCATCATCAGCCTATGTTAGTCCACTGCAGCTGTATTGCGAATGATCCCGAGATGATGATGATTCACAAGGGATTGGAAATGTATTTTATTTTTATAATAATCTAAAATTATTTTGAGTTGCAAAAAAAGTTTTTCCCCCCTTTTCAAGTAGCCTATGTAAATAAAAATTGATAAAAGAAAAATGTACCAAGGGATGTAGTTTACCTCCCTGCCAAATTTAATTAAGGTTGTTCGTCACGGGATGGCACGACATTAAATTTTTTTGTGGTTTTTTAGTGCATTTGGGAATAACAATTTTGTGCTATAAAGCTACATTTTCCCAATTTGAATCTCGCGCCAACCCGCGACGAACCCCATTCAGATCCGTCCAGAACTTTAGTTTCTAAACTAAAGTTGTCTTTAACTTTAACTAGAACACCAAAATAAAGGTGTATACGAGTTTACAGCTTATTATCTCTCATTCAAAGGTGAAACCCCTAATATGAAACTAATAGGTATGTAGGATACGTCACAGGATTTGGAAAAATAGACATGGGGATAGATGAACTCTGAAATATCCAGCATAATTTGTTTCTGTTGTTTCCACCACCCATGCTTATATAACGGTCAGTCATAACGCCGTATCGTCGATATCGTGTCATTAATACAAACCGATATAGCTTGCGTGAATAGTCCACCTAATGTGCCATAAAAACTCGTACGTGCCTGAAATTGGCCCAGCGATGGGAAACCCGCCGTCAATTAGTTCCAATCATTATTTACTGTAACGTTGACATTATCGTGCTGAGGACGCAGGCAGACGGGCCAAATGGACACGTTCATTTTAGAGCCAACGGGTTTTCACGACCTGGGCTGTATTGATAAGCACTAAGGTTTTTGTCCTTGACCTAAGGACATCATTTTGAGTGTGATGAGCATCCTCCAACGATTTGCTTTTCAATAGGTACCTAACCACGTAGGTACTAGCAAAAAGGCCTGGGAATCTGAATCAGAATCTTCTATTTTCGTTAAAACGAAAATAGAAGTTTCTGATTCGTTTTCGTGAAATTGCAAGTGACATAAGAGTTGCAGGTTTCGCTTGAAAACTAATCAGGAACTTCGGTTTTCCTTTTCCGAGTAGCCCCCCAGATGACTATCCTATGCGAAAAAGGAAAGCGTATTCGCGATTGGAAGAAGGAAAAAAGAACTGGCTGATTTTGTGCTACAATTTTTGGATGCCGTTGGCTCGCTCTCATACTTGGAGGTGACTAGCAAGGTCAAGTCATCTCCTAGCACAAGATTTCGAATACTAAGACCCGAGTTCACCAACGCTACAAGTGTATAACGGTGACCTCATTGTTTACCCACCTAAGACATTGACTTCATGGGAAAATCCGGAAAATCGGAGACACTTGTAAGTATTGTAAAAGTTTTCTAGAACGCTTCCTTGTCAAATAGTTTGTAAGAAAATTGCTGTCTTAATATACCTACGCAAAGAACCAAAGAAAAAGATTGAAAGAAAATTGTTATTCAAAACGAACATCTACGAGACAATATAACAATTGAATGCCTATCGAAACTGGATATTGGTTGTTGGGATAGTTGTCGGATCGCATTTTTCGTTACGTTTAATACAAGTCCTTTTCAGATTAAAATTTTCAACTAGTTTTTAAACCTGACTTTCTCACCACCACAATTATTTGAACAGCTCATAAATAGGTAGGTGTCGTAAACGTGCTTGATATGATGTTCATCAGATCGTAAGTAAGGTACCCAACTAGTTATGTACCTACTTTTTATTAATACCTATGTCTATAGTGCAACCAAGCAAAGCAACTATAGAAAACAGGTCAACTTTCGTATGCTGGCGTGCGCGACAGCTAGGTTTGAAACTCGCGCCACATTTTATTCTTTGGCATAATGATAACAGTTGCAAAGAAACTCCCATTAGAAAAAGTAATTATTTACCATGGTGTCGAGTGTCCACAAAAATATGCACAAAGAAAAAAGTTAGATGGCGCGATTTGATGAGTTAGAGGCCAACAGTTGAAACAATTTTTTTCTTCGCTTTTATGGCGTTGACATTTTATCTAGACATATAAATACCTACTAAAGATCGTGCTTGAAGAAACGACAAAGATGACGCGATGTACAAACATGACTTCATTACTAATTTGAAAAGGGTTCATTGAACAGTTCACGGACAATAAATATGATTAAAAGAGACTTACTAAAGTGAAGAACCAAATTGGATATGAATATTTTTAAATTTATTGCTAGGTACCAATTTTGCAGCTCAAAATCATTAAAGCCTAGTTTAATGTACATAGATGTATGTAACCATCATGTACCTGTTCATGTATCAAAGGTTGGTCTTGGTCAGCTCAACTCAGCATAAACGGCTTAACTAACTACGAAGTCATTAATGCTTTTGAATCCTACCTAGTCCTGAATAACTAAAGTCTAATAAGTTGCCTCCAGTTTATATCTCATTGTTGTTTTGTACTAAAGTAGGACTTTGCTTTTGAATCGCAAATTTGTTGAAAATGGTCAGCCAACGGGGCCGCCAAAAGTGCAAGCTTACCCCAAACTTTGTCCCACAAGCTCTTGTGGTAAAACAATTTGCAACTACAGAGAAGAGCAGAGATTGTTTTCGTCTTGAATGTTGCTAAATTTGAACAATTTCAACGTTTACTTTGAGTTTTGGCACATAATTAGCGGGCTGGGAACTAAACTAATGCAAGCTAGGACACAATAGGACCGTCGACTTAGTGCGTTATATTCGAACTATGTATTTCTCGCTGTTGATAGTTAATTAAATGGATAAGATTGATGATTAAGTCAGTATGTACAAAGGATAATATTTTGTACAATGGAACGTTTTATAGAGCTGGACTGACACAAAATTTTACGTTATGGCAACTATGCCTGGTACCTTTGTTTCTTTGAATTGTCGCTTTGTGCCGAAACGTGCCTTTTTATCACGCTTTTTATAAATGATTTATTGATTAATCATTGATCATGACCATTGGCCATGGCAGCCGCATTGAAAACCCGGCTAAATAAAATTATTGAATTTCACGAACATTTCGATACAGTAACGAACGTCAGCGATTAAGCGCGCTGCTCCGCATTTCAGTGTACCGTGAACAACATTCAACGGTCAGTCAGTCTCAATTGCATTGCACACGCTCTACGGGCTTGCACGCAATGCCGGAACGACATGTTTGTGGAGCTTTCGGCAAACATCTCTCGGATTATCGAGCTACAAATCAGCATGGATCTTGAACTATAGGCGTAGCGTAGCTGGATATTTAGTAGCTGTAGTAGTGATGTTATTTGAAGAAAAATTGAGCTGGCACCTAATTTAATGGTAACATAGAAAACTAAGAAATTAATAAATCCCAAAAATTTACGATCTCGACGGGATTCGAACCCGCACCTTCCCCTTCAGCGCAGGGTTGCTCTTTTTCCAACTAAGCTACGTGATCTTAGTTATCGTTATCATAGTTGGAAAAAGAGCAACCCTGCGCTGAAGGGGAAGGTGCGGGTTCGAATCCCGTCGAGATCGTAAATTTTTGGGATTTATTAATTTCTTAGAAATTACCCAGAGTACTATAATAAATAAAAACCTTAGAATAGAAAACTAAGTAAAAATATCGTTATGCAAACAATGACAGCTGTTCATGTGTCCATGGGCTTTGTCTAATCATGTCCCCCACTCAGGATACAGCAAATGTTATTAGTGTCTATGACGTATTGGGAGTACGTGAGTTTAGTCTGTTAAGAATCGTTAGCGGTCCATGAATCACGTGATGTTTTTCAGCAACTTTTTAAGCCCCTATTAGCAATTGCACGTTCAATTCAAATAAAAAAACACAATATCTCATTATTTTCCACTCCCCCTTGTGATATTTTGAGATGTTTCCGAACACCCCCTTTTCCTCTTCAAGCCTCAGGTGATTAATCACCTGTATCTTAACTAGAAAATAGTAAGTATGTAGGGAACTCAGCAACGTGTTATGATGAGCCAGGAACTAGGTAAGTATTCCAGTTTTATGTGACCGTCCATGAAACATAATTTATCGTTAATTATACAAACAGAATACGTTAAAAATAAATTGCAAACTGAAATCCTGAGTAATAGCCAGGACTAATAAAAACAAGAGTCAACAAATAGCTTTTAATCCGAAGTTGAACATAAAGCTTTAAAAGGTGTTATGAAAGTTTGATCTTTTTGTGGCTTAATTTTGTATTATATTTAGTTTTAAATTGTGACTAAGCTTAATTGAAATTAACAGTTTCCAATCAGCCTCACTACAGATTAGGTAATGTTACTTCGGTTCAGCCTAATTTAGGGTCACCACTGCGTTTACTTTAAGCTACTCGTAGCAGTTTTTTACATTGTCAAAATTTGTTTTGATAAACAATGATAATAATGCTGGACAATTCACACAGCATTATCTAGCCCCAAGCTAAGCAGAGCTTGTGTTATGGGTACTAGATAACTGATATGTCATAACATTTCATAGATATGAAATGTTTAATTGTCTGTTAAATTTTGTAGGTAGTTCCAATAACGCAAGGACTGCTCACAAAAGGTTCAATTTATATGCAACTAGCGAAGCCCACGGCTTCGCACGCGCTTTTCTGGGATAAAAAGTAGCCTATATCCGTCCCCGGGATACTATCTACCTCCATGCCAAATATCATCGAGATCCCTTCAGCCGTTTAGGTGTGAAATGGTAACAGACAGACAGAGATACACTCGAATTTATACTATTAGTATGGAGCATGGATTTCATTGAATTTGTCAAAAACTTTGCTGTTATTTTTTTAATTAAAAATAACAGTTAAGTTAAGGTTTCTAGTTCTAGTTTATAGTTCTTTTATGTTTCGTTTTAATAATTATTACAATCTTTATTAACAAAGAAAATTGCAATCAAATAAAATAATTAAATTAAAACTAGTATTTACAATTAAAACAATTGAGCTAACTGCAGACTGTTGCAAACAATCTACAAGTAGCTCAACTGATCCATATCAATACCAGTCGGTTAATTATACGTTTGCAGTATCGCTATCGAAACGTTTGCAGGAATGCAATCCATGCTCGCCAAGTCATCATAAACGAAATTTGTTTTGTGCAATTTGACAGTCCGTACATTTTTTTACATTATTTTTTTATTGTCAATAGACCTTCCTTTGACCACAATCTCACCTGATGGAAAATGAATATGGCAGACGGTGCATCACGAAGGTCTAGAAGAAACCTATCCACTCTTGTCTTGAAGAGACCCAGGTTGTAATTGATCGACATGAACAAGGCTCAGCGAACCAAGGTCTTTCATGAGTCATGACGGTCTACATGTGGATGTACCGCGTAGATGTGTAACGCGTTAATGGATTCTGCTAGTGTTTAACAGTTAATGGTTTTCACGCCATACAATTTGCAATCTGTCAAGCGTCCGATGTCCAGCGCTCGATATTGTGATGACAAACAATATTGTGCATGAGAGAATTTCATGAGATAAAAATCAAATAATGGTGACCTTAATGTATTTTGTTGCTGGTTGACACTAGATTTGACGGATAGGATGATGTAGAATTTAAACCCTGAAGGTTGTTGGTTGGTACGTTGTCCATATTTAGATTTCAGATTTCACTTTTGCGAGTAGCTTCACTTAGGTCACTTTGAGCTCTATCCGGGGCACACTTCAGTTTTATTATTCAAACCCTGCACCTACCTAAGCAAGTACAAGTACCTACCTAATTACGATGACCGACCGTACGGTACGGTCATGCTAATTTCCCATTAGGGTATGGCTCGTACCGTAATCAGGCTCAGTGTAAACAACCTATTTCAGTAATCTGAGGCTATCTGGGGCTCTAATGTTTTAAATGCGTAACTTTTAAGCTTTATCCGGGTATTTTGCAACATTTCGTGTATTTCGTATGTTTGGGTGACCACATTTTAATGTAAACAATGGTTTCGGTATGTGGGTTCTTTGCTTGATTGGCATCATAAAAGAAAGGCAAATTAATACAAATATATGCATACCTAACTCCTTATTGTATACCACAAAATTAAATAACAAAAATAGACATTAACATGAAACATAAAAAGTACAATGGGCAGCCTTATCGCTTAGAAGCGATTTCTTCCAGGCAGCCTTTATAATATAGATAGGTACGCCTCCTACTATTAATGGCGCTGATGTCACACTGATCTCATAAAGCTGCCGGTAACGATCGTGATGTAGGGTTAAGTGATGACCTGCAGGTCAAGCTAACACGCCAATTGTGATTCAAGATGGGAATGGCTATGAAAAAAAAAATGACTTTTTGTCAATAGCTCAGATTTTTGTAATGCTTTTCTTAATGAGTGTGTACGAGATTATCTTTTGGTGTAAAATTTCAATGTCAAATTTTACACCAAATGTCAAGTACATTATAATTTTAGACTTACAATATTGAAAGATAAAGTTGTAAACTTCAGTTTCGGTTATTTATGTCAAGAGTAGAGCTACTTTCACCATTTTTAAAACATTTTTCAACCCAGTTTTGGTTATTTGCGTCAAGAGTAGAGCTACTTTCACAGTTTCCAAAACGTTTTTCAGTTCAGTTTTGGTTATTTTTGTCAAGAGTAGAGCTACTTTCACTGTTTTCAAAACGTTTCATTCAACATTAGGTATGGGTTTTACACCAAGCTAATCTCAAAGTTGCTTAGTCGATTGTTGCTATCTACAACGATCCTGCGCTAGCCGCCTCTATGGACACTGTAATAAGAATTAGATACTTGTTTACCATAACATTGCCACAATGCTGAAGTTGTTTAAAACGGGATATTTAGCGTGATTTGAGTTTTGAGCTTTCCAATATTTCGTTAGCTTTATTTATTTATCAGGAAATTATTATTATTATTCATTTATTTCAGATTAAATATCCATATTACATTTTCAAAATTAACCTAGAACTTAAAATAACATATTATAAAAATCAAATAAGTAACACAAAATAATCATATTTACATTATTGAAAATATAGCTCGATATAAATGATTTTAGTGTTAATTTAATAAATGATAGTTTTAAAAGTTTTATCATAGCCATTTGGTTATGTAATCGGAGTGCAGGTTCCGTGACTAACATAGTTCTTTGTTAATGATGATGTGTGCTATTGTTTTCACGATGTTCACGTTTCAAGAAATTCCTGCTTGCAAGGATACTTCCTTATTCCTACTGACGTAAGTTTTAAGAGCTAGTGATTGGTTTTGTTAAATAAATATGACGCGTTTACTTAATTATTGTAAGGTTTTTAAGCCTGTCAACTCATCAACAAATAGAGGCCATAGGAGGCATGGGATTTCTTACAGGATTTAAATTAACGTATTTTGGAGTTCAAACCTTTACGTGGCAGAGAGAAGTGCATCGGTGTCCATGTATCAATGGATGCCATAGGAGGCAGGGATTTCTTACCGAAATTAAGTACCTAACTGTTTTTCAGGCAACAGTCTCTCAGAAAATAGGTCTCAACAGACTTTCTACAGTAAGGCTCGAATGTACAGGTATATTCTTAGGGGTCATGTCATGTTTTTTCGCAACTTTTCAATCCCCTTCTAAGGAGAAGGGGGTTAAAAAAAGCGGGATGTCTAAAACCTCACCACGTATCACAATGAGGGCATTGATTCGTGGTGAGGTTTAAGACACGCCCTCTCCTACCCAAAATCACGTGTATTTTTTAGATACAACAAAGTATCAATACTTTCGAGAATCGTCATCATCAACCTATAGTAGTCCACTGTTGCCAGCCTCCCCTAATGTAGGGTACATTAGGGGAGGAATATTGTATTCCAGAATATTGTCTCCAAATACAGGAATCATCATCATCATCATCATCATCAGCCTATATCAGTCCACTGCTGGACATAGGCCTCCCCTAATGAGCGCCATAGCGCCCTGTCTTCAGCTTGCCGCATCCAGGATAATCAGGAATAATCTTATTTAATTCCGGGAATAAAGCCCCCACCGTGATAAAATAAATACGGGCGTTCAACGAAAAAGGAAGTACATGTGATATATCACTACATCCTCTCCCCCTTGTGATATTGCGTGATTTTTCCCGACAGCGCCCCCCTTTCGAGCCTCACGTGATAAAAGGGCGCCCCTTGTAACCTGTGATTTGAGACAAAGTCTGTAATTACCTGAATACAATACATAATATATTTGCATTACGGTACTCAACATAGTTATGACCAAACATTGCACAGCAAAAGCTCTTTAATTCAAGTGAAGCACGAACAACATGTTAACATTTTGCAACTGTTGTACAATAAAGCAAGCATGTATGATTTCATCCGTAGCCCTTTGGATTAAAGTTCAATTTGCCATGTGATAGTATGAATGTAAATATGGGGTACGTAATACAACTTTGACTTTGTAAGCAAAAGCTTGGAATAAGTTTTTGTTAGCAGAAGGTAGGTACACTAATATTGAAATGTTGAGTTTAATTTTATCTTATTCCTTAAACTTATATTAAAGTGCGTATTGGAGAATAATTAAAAATAATTGAATTGCAGATCCAGTTGAGATACATTTATTCTACGTAATGTTTGTAAATATTAATCCAAGGTGTAGATATTGCTGTATTTTTTTTTATTTATATCGGCATAAGAAGAAAAAGATTCCTAGTAAGTATTTTTATATTAGTAAAAAACCTATGATTTTTGCACACGGGTATGTTTTTCATATGAAGGAAGACTTAGATATCTGCTTTTTGTTAATCAGTAAATTCGTAACTCTATAATAAATTAACTCAAAACAAAGTCGATTTATAATGCTGTAAGACTGTATTGAGAACAGACGTAAGCCAGATGTAGGTATAGGTAATGGTTACGGACAATCAATCTTCTGTTAAAATTATTAATGACGTTATGAGCTATTTATAAAGGGCGCCGGCCCACGGCCTTGTTGAGCCCACACCCAAGGTATGTTCTTTCATAACATTTAGAAGGAAACTAGAGTTTTAAATTGACTTAAGCGGTACCCCGGCGCACACTAGCGCTGCCGCCGCGCCGCCGCCGCCGCTGCCGTAGTGCTCGCGCCTATTTGTATTTTTTTATGTAGCTAATAAAGCTTTATTTTGAATCAAGTGCGCGCAAAGTTGTGGTGTTAGAGCTACAAGCAGAGGTCTGGCGTTAATCTGCACCTAACCTAAAATAGACATATTTTTTAATGAAAGCCGTCAAAATACGCTTTTTTACGTTATCACTGACTAGGATGATAACAGTTTGGAACTTATTTCCAATGTAGTCAAATAGCCTATTGCCTGCTTTTTATCCGAAAGAAGCGCATACAAAGCCGCGAGCAGAAGCTAGTTTTCCTTTATACCTAGTCCAGTCGCTAAATGATGAAGTACCAACCTCCTACCAACCTTCGAGTATTTTATTCTAATTTAGTTCCTAGAGCAATGAACTCGATCCGATTAGAAGTGAATTTTGAGTTACTACGCCAATTGGCGAATGGCCAGCTAAACCAAACAAATAGAAACAGTATAAAAAACACGTTGAATTTAAAGACAGAATCAACAGCGAAAAAATTTTAATTTTACAAAACCCTATTCCAATAATAGTAGATACCTATCTGTTAAGGGAGGCAATTAGATCTAGTGGACTCACGGTACTGGTGGCTGGTGTCTTGCAACGCAGATGTGTCCACTGGCGATTCCCTTGAACACTTGGTTATCCACAGGTGCTGGTATATCTTGATTTTCTCGATTGGTGTATGTGGAAATTGTCACAACACAATGAGAGGAGGCTTCGCGACTCGATAGACTACCGGAGGACCGCGAGCAAATCCAGGGGGAACGGCTTATCGATGCGGGTGCGCTCAGACGTGGTTATGGAAGGACTCAAAAGCCTGTCGGTTACATGTGATGGGTTCCACCCATAGATCCCGCCAATAGCAAAGTAACAAAAATATATCAAGATTTGAGTCTCCAGGTTGCAGGTAGTTTGAAATTGACCAGATGCTACCTTCATAATTGAAATAAAGAAATATCTACTAACTATCAGGCTATGAAAAACATTAACTCTATTCCGCCACGGAACATTATCAATAACATTTAGACCCTACCTAAATATTATCATGTTTGAAACGAATTTTTAGAGTTTAGAGTTTATTTAGAGTTTATTCGTTTGGCATTACCCCTATGAGATAAAAGCCAATAAGGCGATTATCTGGCGGAGGCCTGCATCTAGCACTAGACTATTATTTGTTTATTTACTCAAATTCTAGATGAGCTAGTTACGTGCAAGAGAAATAAATTAACTACCGGCCTTTATACGTAAGCAAGATATTATTATTATAAATGTATAAATAAATAAATACCGATAACGAATAACCATTAATTGAAAAATCCAGCTCTCCATTTATCTTCCTCAATTTATTTGCGATACTGACTGCAAGTAAATGGATCCAATGGAAGCCGAGAAATAAATGCTAAAGGTAGACCCCAGGAGTACAAAAAACTGTAAATGTGCTTTTAGTATAATCAACAACAATTACTTGAATACTTTATTAACAAAGAAAGTCACAATCAAATAATAGAATTCAATTAAAACTAGTATTTACAATTGAAACAATTGAACTAACTGCTGACTGTTGCAAAAAATCTACAGGTAGCTCAACTGATCCATATCAATACCAGTCGGAAGCGTGCCCAAGACGCTAGCTGCATTGCCTCGTTGTATGGCAATCCTGTTGCGCTGTGCCAGATACTCACCAGCTCTCGGGTCACGCAAAATTTTACATTATATTCACATTATATGTATTACTAGCAGCGCCTCGCGGTTTCACCCGCGTAGTTCCCGTTCCCGTAGGAATTTCGGGATAAAAAGTAGCCTATGTCCTATTCCAGACTATAATCTATCTCTGTGCCAAATTTCATCCAGATCCCTTTTGCCGTTCTGGCGTGATAAAGGAACAAACATCCATCCATCCATCTAAACGTTTATAATATTAGTGAGATTTGTTATATAACTAATAGGTACTAGAAGCTATTGACGAAGATCAAACTGATGACAAAGTAAGTAAAATGGGCGCCCCAGTCAATATTAATAGACTAAAAATAACTAGCTGTTATCGTGAAAATTAAACACCACTTTGTGGTAGTGTGAAGAAAAAACAAACAAGTTTCGTTAATTATCTAATTGCATTGACTAGTTAATTGATTTCACAGGCACGTAGTGTGTGATGTCAAAGCCTCGTATTCAAGGCTAAATGACTTTGCTAACGTACTTAGACAAATCATATTCCATTCCATTTAGGATGTTATGTACTCTCGCAACACTGGGAAACATTCTCGCACAAGTAAAACCACAGCCGATTTAGTTTTACTCTCAGAGGACCCAAAAAACCTTTCTTTTACATGGAAATCTTTTAAACATAGGGATTTCTAGTTGAGTAAGGATGTACCAATAGAAGGCATCCCGGGGGCTCTAAAAGGATTGGTTTTTGAGGAGTTACGCTAATGTTTATTATAAATTTGCATTAGAAATAGGTCTTGCAATCTTATAACTACAAGAGTTACAAGAGCTAAGCTACTTTACTCTTCTTTTTATACTTGAAATGCATTCCATTTCAATAAATTAGGTACGTATACAGGGTTATTGGTAAATTAGTGACAATACGTGAACTGCAGGTTCAGCCCATCATCACAAACACGTTTGTGAAGACGCCAGGTCTTAATTCATAATTTTGGTATTGTTAATGGGTACCCCCCGCAATTCAATAATCGTTAGTTAGAGAGGTTTTATTTGAAACTCAATTTAAAAACAGCTCTACCCTGTATTCCGTAGGTAAAAAATTCCAAATAACGAACGAACTCTTTTTGCTGCTGTTGACATGAAATTTATTCAACTTTTCCGAGAAAACTAACTACAACAATACATATTTAAAATTATTCACTCAGCAAATTCTAAAGAAACATCCATGCTAAATTATTTATACTATACCCGTATAGAACGAAGCCAAGGTTAGAATCGGATTGTTAAACAATTTTGCTTGCCCCTCACGTAGCTGGTTAATATCTTTAGTTAATGCAGAAGCTGTATAAGAAACACAGATGAAAATGCATTCTCTCAGACACTAGTTCTTCTTCTATCTATGAATATAGAAGAAGAACTAGTGTCTGAGTGAATGCATTTTCATCTGTGTTTCTTACATAGCTCCTATTAACCAGCAACTCTTTGTCCTCTGTTGTCTTGCTTTCACTAACTATCGAATAAAATAATCATCTAATTTTTTTTGACTCACAGTCACAGGCAGGTCCTCTCTAGCTCTTTGCCCATCCAATTTCATTTCACAATTTCACTATTTAGGAATTTGAAGTCGGTTTCTAGTCGGTTTTTAACACGCCATATTATATTAAATATTTTTTTTATCAACAACTAACATCAACACATTTGATTAACGACCTGACTCAGATACCAAAAGAACCATAACCAGCAAACAAACCTTTTCATCGAAACTAAAAAATGGACCAGACACTCTTTTGGTATCGAAAAGAGTCTTCGAATTTTAAATCATATTTATCTACAACATATGACATATATACATTAAACAAATCAGCAATAGTTGATTTTGTCTACTCTTACGTTTTCTTCAGGTTCTTTGGAGAGCGCTAAACGAGCCTACCGATTAATTCGAGGGTTCTTACAGGTTATACTATAACCTGTAAAGATTATATTGGAATAGTTGATCCTTTAACCGTTATTGGATCAACTCTTTCAATCTAATCTTACTTCTTCGCTACTAAGAGTGACCCAGCTGGTATCATTTTGAACTCTACTACCTTGTTCATACAAACACCTGTGTTTATTGCATCGTTGTACGCTACTTGCGATAATACTGGCTCTATCTTTAATGCTCCTTCGTAGTTCCCTGTGCTAATTAGGTACTGTTGGTTCAGTCGAAATTAGATGGTAAAAGTTAAGTGGTCAATTGGGAGCTCTGTATGGAATGGAATGGAGACGTACACATATCTTACCTAGAATACCTAGAGGAGTAGAGGATCACCGTAGATCACAGACGGTTCACCGTTGAAGCTGGAATAGATTGTTTTAAATTAAATTGAAAGAAAAAAAACTTTCTTTCATTGGTTCCTGGAACTAGAATCCCTGACATATTATTGGCGAGGAATAATGAAATTTTAGAACAGTTACTAAAGTAGGTAACGTAAATTCAACAAGAGATGTTACTTTCCAGTTGATCGTTGATCTCACTATACACAATAAAACCGGCCAAGTGCGAGTCAGACTCGCGCACGAAGGGTTCCGTACCATTATCTATAAAAACGGCAAAAAAAAAACACGTTTGTTGTATGGGAGCCCCCTTAAATATTTATTTTATTCTGTTTTTTATCTGTGAAAATTTCAACTGTCTAACTATCACGGTTCATGAGATACACCCTGGTGACAGACGGACAGACGAACACACGGACAGCGAAGTCTTAGTAATAGGGTCCCGTTTTTACCCTTTGGGTACGGAACCCTAAAAACCAAAATAGTCCCGTCCCTTTCAAGAAAATCTATATATAATAAAACCACAATTCAGATTTAGGTTCTATTCCACCCAACATTCAAATTCCGCATCAAATTCAAGCGAAAATTCATTCCATGCCACGCTTTAACCCTAAACATACGCCTGTTAGCCTGCGGCGACCACAGGCCGCTGGCACGGACCCTGAAAGTGTTCTCTTGTTCCTACTTCCCGCTGCTTTGCCTTATTTTACTTTACAAACTAAAACTAGTACTATTTTAAGAAACTTTCGTATTCTGCTGTTTTGAATTCAGAAAAGCTTGAAGTCGAATTGAAGCATAGGTTTGTACTTTGCTGCTCATGAACTTTTGATGAACAGAAATTACGCGTAGCTACAAGCAATTTTGTTTTATGGTTAACTTCATAATAAATATGTCATTAAAGTTTAATAATTAATCTTACGTAGGTCAAATTAGATTAAGAGCTAACTTTGTCAATACCGTAACTTTCAAATCCACCATTTTCATGGCTGTGGTGTTGAATATTGACTTGCTGACGTTTCGGACACAAGATTTTCAGACACTTTGTCCGAAATTACACATTTTATGGTTCTTATGTCGCAGTTCGATTATATCACATTCTTTGTCATGTCTCATTACTTAATACCTTTGGTATCTAAATAATGACCCCGGTTTCAAAACAAAATTATAAGAAGAAAAAAGCACTTCTTCCTTCTTATAAAAGTTTTTTTATAACTGAGAAGCTTTCGCATTTATAATATTAGTGTGATTCTAAAGGCGTTGTAGAAGAAGTAAAGAAGGCCAAAGGTACATTATTTACCTATATTCAAAGTAAACATAATCCTAATCTTGTGTGGTCATAAGTAAAATATGTCACCAACCACGTTATCAAAGGCAAACAAAACCATGTTTGTGTGTCAAGTCAAGACCATGAAGTCATTTTACGTCATGGACGGACATAGAGTTAATATAGTACTAGCCATAGAGAGCGTGTCCACCCTTTGATCGAGTAGACACGAGTGTGATCATCATAGACTTGTCAAATGAATGACAATTATACTATTATTACTTTATTAACAAAGAAAATTACAATCAATCAATAGAATTAAATTAATACTAGTATTTACAATTGAAACAATACAGCTAACTACAGACTGTTGCAAACAATCTCCCTAAAGGTAGCTCAACTGATCCGTATGGTATTGATATGGATCAGTTGAGTTACCTGTAGATTGTTTGCTGTATTGTTTCAATAGTAAATACTAGTTTTAATTTAATTCTATTGATTGATTGTAATTTTCTTTTTTAATAAAGTAATATCCTTCTATTGAATGTGTTATTCCAAAAATAAAGTTATCTAGACGCCTGAGTAACGTCTGTAAAATATTACAAAATATTGAACAACAATAACAAAATCGATTACCTACAACTACTTCTTATGTAAAAAAATCGATTTTCATAAAATCGAATAGGTATAGCACTAGGACATGACTATTTGATTGTCAGTCGAACTATCAAACAGCAAATAAGAGAGGGGAATAACTGTAACTAACCTACTTATACTAAAAATAATATAATAAACAGGTTCAACTCTGCACATCAAAAGTTTTTTGCCAGTGTTTCTTAAAATAAGAGAAACTGTGGTCAAATATTGTTCGTCGAATATGTACACTCAAATAATCAGCAGCTATGGCAATCGCGAACGAAGTTGTGGGTACAGGTAGTCATTGATAAAGATGTATTTATATACATTTTGAACTCTGATCTTTTTATAATAGGTATTACTTTGATTGATATGACAGGTCCAAAGTCAAAAGTATGATTGGGTGAGTCAGCGAAACATATACATACATTCGGTAGACAAATATGTTATGTAGTTGACGTAAAACTCTATTATTAGATGTACGGGGTGACTTTTTGATAGGCGAAGATGGTCAGCCCCGTTGCGCAACTATTTGCAGTTAAGCAAAGTCAGTTGCACAAAAGGGACCTCGCGGAATTTTATGTTGCCTAGTTATCTAATCATACGCCCATGATAATGTTTTAGCTCTTATTCATACGTGCAGTCAAAGAAATAGGAGTGGTTTGCCAAATCCGAAAACATCAGTTGTTCATGTTTCCATTGTTCGTGCTCATGTTTTCGGATTTGGCAAACCACTCCCTTCTCAAAAAGTACACACACGTCCACTGCTGGACAAAGACCTCCCCTAAACGAGGCCACAAAGAGCGGTCCTGAGCCACCTACATCCATCGACTCCCTGTGAACCGCTACGTTGTCGTAGTTCCATCGAGTGGATGGTCTCCTAAAAATCCGTTTCTTGTTGAAGCTGTCACTCGAGCACCTTTACTCCCCAGCCGTTATCAGTTCTGCGAACTACCTGCCTTATTTCCCCTAAGCCTAGGTGATGTAATCTAATGTATATCTTATCATCATCATCATCATGATGATAAGATATACATTATTATACATTATTGATATCTTATAACTAGATAAAATTAAATATTTTTTGGGAACTTATTTAATTTCTTAGAGATACCCAAAGTGCTAAGCACTATAACAAAAAAAACCTTGGATAAAATTAAGTAAACCTGAATTAAATTAGGTAATATTCTATGCATTAATTGTGCGTACAACAACGACAAGATCAAAAGAAGAAAAATACAGCTTCTGTTCAATTTATACGATAAAACGTCATATCAATAAATTAATATGCTCGTTATTTTGGAAACAATATTACGTAAGGAAGTATTTGCATTTAAACCTAATTGAGGACTTACGTCAGAAACCAGATATTTTTTTCTAAGACTGACACATTTTCCACTAAATCCGCGTCATCGCAGCCGTTCGATATCAGATAAGATCGGACTAAACCTTTACAAGTCACTTTAATTCTATTTAGTTGATTTGGTGCTTATTGACTCATCATCATGCGTCTAATGATTCAAGTACATGGCATGTAGTTGTAGGTGCGACGAACGAAACTATGAAGTTCACGAGTTCCCTTTTGTGCAACTCAGTTGGGCAAATTTAGGACCCTTCCATATCGAACTTATTTTGCCCCATTGTTCAACGCAAGTTGCTCAACTCAAAAAATCAACAAGGTTTAAAATTAGTAAATTTAGAAAAATGGGTACCTATCGGATATGACAGACAGATAGAAAGTGACAGGTAATGTCATAATGACAGCTACACGGTGTAAATAGACGAATATGTAATTAAAAAATAGCAATAAAGCCTATGTATGAAGTTTGTTTGTTTGTTTCTCCGACCAGGTGGGATGACGATTTGCGAAAGACTGCTGGTAGATACTGGATGCGGCAAGCTGAAGACAGGGCGCTATGGCGCTCATTGGGGGAGGCCTATGTCCAGCAGTGGACTGATATAGGCTGATGATGATGATGATGATGAAGTTTGCATATAATTGTTTTCAGTTAGAGAAACGCTAGAGAGCCTTCAAAGTTGTATCCTATGCCAAAACCATGTAATTTTGTAGTGTGTGTGTGTGGTGTGTGGTGTGAGGGCTCGTTTTGCCATGGCCGCATGGCTGGGAAAATAATAAGCTATTTAATCGAAATGTAAGGAAAAATATTTTTACGTTAATGTCAATTAATTCACCTCCTCAACTCCTCATTCCGTGTATTCTTCTTGATCAACAATCAAGCCGAATGAGAATACATTAATGGAAGAAAAGAAAACAAGGAAAATGGTTCAAGTACCCATGGAAGTATAAGTCATAATCACTGCGGTATTTACGTAACTACATTTAACTGTAACGTCTGTAACAGACACAAGTTTTCCTTCAAATAACCCACATAATTATTACATCAACTATTAATTTGTGTCGAAAGTGCAATATCCTTTGGAGAAGCAGAAACAAAAGGTTCCAACTCGAAAAATAACAACTAACAGGCTAAAGATTTCTTAGTCGCTTCTTTACTTTAGTCTACATACCGAAGCGACAGAAATCAAAAGTACCACTTTACTTCCGGGTCAGTGTTTTATTTTAAGAATTTGACCTTTTCTAAGTGTACATTTTTGTATATATGAAAAGAATTTTTGATTTTGATTTTTTGATTTTGATTCTTAAAAAAATAAAAAAAATTTGTTGTGTAATTCTTTATTAACAAAGAAAATTACAATCAAATAATAGAACTAAATTAAAACTAGTATTTGCAATTGAAACAATTGAGCTAATTGCAAACAATCTACAGGTAGCTCAACTGATCCATTATGAATACCAGTCGGAAGCAGTAACATATAAATCAATTAATAACATTGTTGTGTAACAAATAAATAAATAATTCTGAACAATACATATAGCATTATCTATAAATAAGGGTTGGAATTTGTCTCCCGTGGTAGCCACAATGTAGCTGTGGTATAGGAGGACAAGTTCTTCACACGCTTGGAATATTCAACATAAAATCACGAAGAGTTTGACTAAGCGCATTATGGAATGCCGAATTCTGAGATGCAAAAATCGTCGCAGTATCTACAGTTCGAAGATGGGTTATTCCCGCTCGTCCCCACGCTTTGTCCCCGATGGGGACCAACGGGAACTTTTATTCCCGTTCGTCCCCATAGATTGGGATAGATTGGGCGTAGACTTGGCCCCCTAAGTGCTGCTGGATTGACGAAATCGATGACATCTACTTGATGCTATGGCGGTGATAATATGGCGATAGACAGTTCAGAAAGGAAATGCCTTGAAAAGTCTTGCACTGGCTAAGCCCCTTCAATGACACAATTAACTAATCAGTTATCAAATCAAATTTGAATCAGCGTAGGAACAACCAACAGGGCGCTATGGCGCTCATTACTTCCCCTAATGAGCGCCATAGCGCCCTGTGATGTTTACATTATCATCATCCAGCCTATGTCAGTTCATAGGCAAGACATAGACCAACAGGGCGCTATGGCGCTCATTAGGGGAAGTAATGAGCGCCATAGCGCCCTGTTGGTCTATGTCTTGCCTATGAACTGACATAGGCTGGATGATGATAATGTACGAACAACCGACTGGTAGCGTAGAGAAGTAGTTCAATTCACTAGCAAATAGTATTCTAATTGCTCCATGGTATGTCTAATCAACCCACATCAGTGACTCAGTGGAAATGCGATGGCGCAGTGTCTGTATTGTAATGAACTGGGAAATTCCATACAAGCTCCAAAGGAAGTTGTTGTGGCCAAAAAACGAAGATGAAACGACAAACCTAACCTAACCTCTTCCCACGTTTAGCCGTGTCACAAATGAACAACGTGGGTTAAGCCTGGTTAAAATCCGAGCCATACTGATTTGGGATTTTTAGAATTCAATTTCAAAATAGGTAATAATTTTTGATGTTTACAGATGTTTAGTTAGGAAAAGCATCTTAGATGAAAATGTTTCGCTTCCATCGGTAAGAGCATAGTGCCAAAGTGGCATACTATCTCAACTTTAATGGCCTAACGCACATGATCCATCTCACGACCTCAATGTCGCGGCGCAGCAGTTGAAGTATACGGTCTGATAATGAAGTCAATCATCGACTCGAAACTTTTATGACCTGGTTTATAAAGAACTAGCTTCTGCTCGCGGCTTCGCTCGCGTTTTTCCGGGATGAAGAGTAGCCTATGTCAGTCCCCAGGATCTACCTCTCTGCCAAATTTCATTGAGATTCGTTCAGCCGTTTAGACTGAAAAGGTAAAAGACAATGAGAGACAGAGTTACTTTCGAATTTCGATAAGTTATAATATACGAGTTAGATACGATTTAAGGTTTTTGTTAGTTTAGTGCATAAGCCCTCGTAGTAACATTCGGCGTACTGGGGATTGGACGCGGGTTCAAGTCCTGCCGAAATCGAAATTTTTTCTTTTTTTCTTTCACTGTATTTAAGGATAACTTTTAGCAATCGATATCAGTGACTCTAATCGATATCAGTGACTTCTAGAACCCCATGATGAGTAAAATTATATTGGCAACAAGAAGGAAAACCCCATCGGTATTAAAAATTGCACGTCATTCGTCACTAAAATGGGACACGCAGTTTGGTTTTCCGCAGCACGAGCCCTGTCTGTGACGTGTTTGTGTGATTTTGCCTTCTATTGCTATGAAACTTAATGAAAAATCAACTTTTTTGAACTTTTATTGCCTCTAATGTTTGTTTCTAAATCATTTGTTTTTGGGACGCTACATGCGTCGACGCAATCACGCCTTCCAATCTTCCTAGGACTTCTGTGAGGGCTGGTGCGGCGGCGGATTTGGCCGAAAATACCAAGAGGCGCAAGAATGCAGGTCTCGACAGAGCCTACACATTTGCTCCCCTTGGAGTCGAGACCGAGTCCGTGGGATACCGAGGCTCTCCGGGTTTTCAAACAATTATTTGAACGTCTGGTCGAAGCGACGTGTGACCCGAGAGCTGGTGAGTATCTGGCACAGCGCATCAGCATTGCCATACAGCGGGGCAATGCAGCCAGCGTCTTGGGCACGTTTCTGACTGGTATTGATATGGATCAGTTGAGCTACCTGTAGATTGTTTGCAACAGTCTGCAGTTGGCTCAATTATTTCAATTGTAAATACTAGTTTTAATTGAGTTCTATTATTTGATTGTAAATTTCTTTGTTAGTAAAGAATAATTTATTTGTAATTTAATTCTAAGGTTTTATGAAAAGAACCAATTAACATGATCATAGGTACCAACTTTACGTATATATACTTAAGTATATTACCTAAGAACCCTGTTCTCATGTAAGTGACATTATAAAAAAAATCTTTTTGAGAATAAACAAATATTAAAACTATAATTATTTCTCCTCAAGGGGGATTTGTCAAGGGGGAAAACTGGAATAAGCCAATAAATATAAGTAAGACTTAAAAATAAGTTTTCGAATACATAAGTTCAGTATGTTTTTTTTCTAAGTCTTAGATCATTGAGAAAATTTAGTTCTAAGCATGATATTTTAGCTATGTGGATTTTATTTAGTTAATAAAAATATAAACTCTTGGTGCTATTTTATGTAGGTATGTAGGTACATCAAAATCACTACTAGATGTACTTATCCACACATACACATTAAAGATTTAGTTTCATTGTTGAATTAAATAGGATACGGGAACACTGTCACTGACTAGATTTATCTATATTTTTAAACTTACGCGATCTGAACACATATTTATAAATACTATTTAACGGGTATTTATCGCGTTTATTTACCTTATTTTCCCGACGTTTCCTAAACGCGATAAATACCCGTTAAATAGTATTTATAAATAGATTTATCTATCCTGACTGTTGTATTGATCTACCTACACGACACAGGGAATCCTAGTGTGTAGATCAAGGTTCCTATGTTGATTGTTATTTAATTGTTACTTTCTTTATTGCATACTTTTAAGGATAAATTGTAGTTTAAAGTAAGCATGCAATTATTTAGTTCTTTTTTCATATAAATAAATATTGCTGGACAATTCACACAGCATTATCTAGCCCCAAGCTAAGCAGAGCTTGTGTTATGGGTACTAGTTAACTGATACACATAATGTAATACAATACATAGATAGATGTTTGTTATTATACATAGAAATCGACCAGAACACCCTGAACAAATGTATGCAGATAGTACACACACGTTGTCCCGAGGCGGGAATCGAACACGCAACGCAACCTCCTGCGTCGCAGGCAGGCCTTCGCCCACCGCGCCACAGAGGTCGACTGAATTTTGTAATCCTATTATCTACAATGTGACAGATCTTAAAAAAATCCTTTATGTTATTTCCGTACTAAACCCAAATGTTTTATTTAATGAGATTTCGTTATGAACAAAATCACTTATTTCGTTCTTATCGATTATCGTGTGACCAGAGTCAACTTACTAACTGTATGTTTCTGTACATACCTTTTCCGTACGTTAGCAATGAGAGCTAACATAAATATTGGATGTCTGGGTTGCCCAAGCACAGTCAATTCATTGCCACGGCCGCGTGTGCCATACTTGTTTTTTTCTCACATTAGTTACGAACGAACTGTAGTGCCGAACGCACGCTCGCCTACAAGTGATATTAATATTGTGTTGAGCAGAGTTTGAAATACTGAACTGTTGTGAATTGAGTTTCTCGAGGACAAAATCAAAGTCACGGAAGTGTTCAATAGTTTAAAAAGGTATGCAAAGCTTTGAACTGTATTACTTTGCGGAAAGGTCGCCAATTTATTTTGGCTGTCCCTTCTTGCGTTACCACTTCGTAGGATTTCCAGTTTTAAATAAGACCGCCTTCTATAATTTGAAAATAATACCCACGTGCCCACTATGTATTTACTTTTTGGTTAGACTTACCAAGTAACCATTATTTGCAATCTTATTGTCATGCTATGCAAACTTTTCTCTTCGATCACGGAACTGATGATCACTTTCTTGAGATATATCTGAGCAAGTTTTTATGTATGTTTTACCTGTTCTGTACAATAACCTGTTTTCTTCTACCAATTACGCATCTAGCTAAGTAGGTAGAAATCGAAACAAGAATTTTTATATGAAATTAAATTATTATTTGCTTTTGTGGCTCTAAAATTATACGTTTTTTTTAAGGAGTGAATCTTTATGTCATTAGTAATAAGGTCAAAATTCTAATGTAGTTATCAAGGACAGAAATCAAAATCCGCACCCATAGTTGTATTGTTAGCCATGAATAATAAATTTGTTTACAACCGGCTATTCTTGTTTGTTGACTTTAAACTACTCAATGCTCATATCAAATTCAACTCAGGTAATTAAATATTATCTATCTAGCTAAGACAAACGCATCGGTATTAAATTCCTCATTTTTGGTTGTATGTCAAAAACAACATAGTCATGGCCAATTCATCTTGCAAAGTCACCATACAAAATGTAGGTTTGACAGGTTAATAAATTATGGAAACTGGTCCCAATTTGATGTCACTGCGTAGGTGTAGTTTGTAGTTAGTTCCATAAACATTGAAAAAATCAAATGAAGCTAATGAACGATTTGTGTTTTCCAGATGAATAAATTCATACTACTTCTCGGATTGCTGGCATGTTTGGTAACCGTCCAAGCGAGGCACTTCGCTGACCCAAGTGCAGAGGAATCTTCGGATGATCAATTAGATGAATTAAGACCAAAAGAACGTCTATCTCGCCATAGAAGAAGGAGATGGCAATCCAACTATGGATACGACTACTCACCACCAAGCTTCTACCCTCCTAATAACTACTACCCCGAAAGAAGAAACGACAGAGATCAAGAACTTATTCAAAACATCTACAGGCTGCTTGAAGATATCAACGCCTATCTCCGAAGAACGCCGCCGCCTCCGCCGCCACCACCTCAACCCATTTACATCCCCTACCCAGTATCCTTCCCAACTAGAGTCACCTGTAAGGTTACTAAACTCGGCAACACCACAAGCACAAAAGTTCCGGACGTTAATAACAGAGGACATCCAGCTATGGAAGACACTAACCAGAACTGGGGCTTTGTGATGGCAGAGGAAGAATATGATGATGAAAGCGATGGAGCTAGACCGATTTCATTTGAACCCCTAGTTCCTAAGCAGCTTTTGAAGAGGCCAGCACCCAAAGTTGAGCACGGCAGCCAGCAAATACATGTAAGTTCTCACCTACTTATCATTTTATTTTAACTGAAATACAATTTTCTTATCGTCAATACTACTCACATGTCGACAGTAAAAAATATGAAGATTTTTTGATAATACTCTGCAGCATAGCATATTTTCTGGAGCAAACTGAGTGAAAGCTCTCCGTGAAATCATCCGTTCTGTGATTTTAATGATGCACACAGTTATTTTTTACACTTTCTGATTTTGCACTCGCATTCTACCGCATCTCCAATAACGGTTTGATATTATTATTTCAATGGTTTGTCATAAAATGTGCCAAGGTACTAACCTACATAAATGCATAACTTATTGTTTCTTTTTAATTCCAGCTAACGACCATAGCACCGAAATTCGGACAAGCAGCACCAGCGGCTTTGAGTCTATCAACATCGTCATCAAGCGTCCCTGGGATGTGCAGCGCAGCGATTCTGTCTTGCTGTGGGTTTTCTGGTAATAAAGCTCAGCAGAGGCAGTGCTTCGCTAACATAGGATGTCTGTCTACCTACGGTGATGGAAGTTCCTGTACTCCAGAGTCTATTCAGAGATCATTAGACTCCTTTAAATATGCATACTCCCCCGCCGCGCAGTGATAAGCAACGATTTGTGCCCGCAATCAGTATTTTCCAGGCCAAATTTTAAGCTTTTTTGGCATGCCAAGAATATCAAGATTATACCTATCAAGCAATCCTATTCACACAAACATTATTAATCTTTCATTACTATGAAACTATTATCTTGTATTATAGTCTCTCTTTCTTATTCACAATATAGAAAAGAGAGATATATCAGAGGAAGTTGTATAAATAATACACATGCGTTTTAATGTTTTATGAATTCCATGTTGTAGTAGGTAGATAGTGTTTATCATTAATTATTTTAGACTAACGAGACGAGCATTCATAATTATAGTTTCTTGATGTTCTGAGCCTTGTTATTTATATTTTTTTGTTGTAATATGTACGTTTTAAGTACAATCGATGCCATATTATTTAAGTTCCTATTATTCCTGAACTTATCTGATTGATCAATGAAAAATAACTGTGAAGAATGTGTTTCCTAGTCTATACATAATTTTAACAAAATACATACTAGAATTAATTATGTCGTTAATAAAATATTAATTAAAAATGTGTTGAAACCTTTGTCTACAATGCCTACCTAACTGATTACCTAAATATCCCTTTGTATTTGTTGAAAAATCGTTTCAACGTTTTTCGTATATATATATCAAGTGTTTTAAAAGCGGTTGTAGTCATTGTTAATTATAAAACTATAAAAAGATGATGTAGTGCCAAGTGCCAATAACTATAGTTTGTTCACATGTTGAAGGCAAGGTCGTAGAAATTCCGTTTACAATGTTTGTCCTAGAAAGATAACGCGATGCACTGATGAGTCAAACAATGGTTCATGTTGTAATACCTCACTTACTAACCTTTAATAACTCAAGAGAATTAATCGTTATAAGAATAGCTTCTGCAAAGGATTCGTTCTGCAAAATTTTAGATAAAAAATTTAGGCTGAGCACAGACACAAGAAGCAGTCAGGTGATCTACTTTTTTTTGCTAAGTAGGGTATATATGTATCCGTTTTGTATATATAATAGGCAATTTTACCTAAAAAATCAAATAAGTCCGTCAGTTAGACTATCAGAAGATATTGGACACGTATTTTTTCTTTTGAATTATGAAGTTATAGGCAGATAAAGTTCCGCGTGACGTCACACCGGGCGACACTGTTCAGCGACTTGTGACTAATTGTGACGTCACGAGCTCCCACTCCCAAACTTTGACGCGCTGTATCTTTGTAATTTTTAGCGTCGCGATGGCTATTGAGAATCCTTACACATACCTTCAGATAGGTTGGTTGACAACCCGCATTGAGCGTAAGTTCATGAGTATGAACCAGAGACTTGCATGTCATAGGGAATCATGTTATAGGGAAGCAATCAAACTATTATTATGACTTCCATATCATTTTCTAGGCTCACCGCTAAGAACGAGGACAAACTAGTCTTTTACAATTGCAATGATGTCACGAACACAGCAGTCAACACTTGATTTAGCCAATAGGTAGAATGATTAAAAAGATGTTACAAAATCATTAGAACGTTTGCAAATTATGACTAGCTCACTAATTTATCTCTATTGACACAATCGTGACAATTGGTCTAACGAATGGGTCAGTTTTCAACCGATGAAAAAACGAAGGAAGTCAAGTCGATGCTTATTTTTTATGTTTTTTTATGTTAGACCACGCATACCTTTTTATAGAGTAGTCCGATTTATAGTTGACAAGAGGCCGGGCCGAGGAGACAAAGATGAATACTATTTACCGAAATTTGAAGTCGGTTCATAGTTTTTTTAAAACAGGTCAAATTATTGAACATACTCAATACTGTTTTGGGACGTTCCTAACATATACCTACATATTTTAAACATTTTGAATTGCCATCATGCTCTTGAGTAGGGTCAAGGCCGGACACACTGTCCGCATTTAAACAAAAGCCGTCATGGTGAGGGAGTAAAGTCAAAACACCAAGCTTTTTTTATTATTGTTTAACAGTCTAACAGTAAGTAACCCAAACCGGCAACTAATCTCGAATAGGAACGCATGGTTATGGAGTTCGAATCACAGGGCGCAATGCGTGCCATTTTGTGAAAATGATAGGCATAGGATTTCGCGTTCATTTGAGCGGGACAGAGCAGAGCGTACGTTTTTGGTACGATATGAGCGCAAAAATCAAACTTTTGCTTATTTACAAGAAAACTACGAAACCTATGAAGAAAATGAACCAAATAATTAGTAATTACCTACGAATCAAAACATGAGTAATTTCAATAGACGGCAGGGTTCCTGGTAATCTCGACCAAATGATGTGTAAAACAGAGCACTTTAATGTTTTATTTTTTCCGTTTTTTTTCCCAATCGTGTGTTTTCACGTTCAAGATACTAAAGAAACAATTGAGAATTTTATGTTCCTAATTCGAGTTTTGTACCACGGGGATCCAGTGAGCTACTGAGATCTAAGCCTTGTTTGACAACCAAACCAAAAAGGGTTGCCTCCTAATCGATTTAATTTGTGAATAATACTTACCCTTTACTGATTGATTGATCCTCCAAGGATGACGTCGATTTAGTTTGCGTGCAGATCTTATAACCTTTAAAAGGTCAGCTTAGTAGTGACTAACACTACCTAAAAAACCTAGAATTAGAATTAAAATCAAATTAAAACAAACAAGTGCCATTAAAGAGCATAACGCAAGCAGAACGTGACATTTTGTATTTGACATTTGAAGCTCTTATTCAAGTCACGTTTTTTTGGTACCTTATCGTTTTCCAAAGGTAAGATTTCAACCGTATTAAACGAATACCTATGTTATACACTTTATGTCTCTCTGAACCATCAAACATTACTTCGTGTTGATCTCACAGGTTTTAATGACCAGCAATCAATATTTGTCCAATTATTGAATTCCTGTTTTTGTCGTATCAATTAATTGCTTCTGTCTTTGTCTATTTGTTTTTGTTCTGTCATTGTGTGCTAATTCTTTAATATGGTACTTAAGTCCTAAATAATCAATCTATAGGTGATGATTATGATATCCAATATAATAAGGTTTATAATCCTCTTGATATTATTGGCTCCTATAATGACAGCTAGTTACCTACTAGCATTCAATTCTATAGGAGATTATATGGAAGGAGAGAATATAAATAATACGACCAAACCAAATCAGGGCTAAAACCAATGAAGTATTATAGTTAGTACCTACTAAAGAAAGCCCATGAAGTATATAATATGTATATTTATTAAACAAAATTTCTTGACTGGTTTTGACTGTTTTCGATACTTCCGATAAAATTATGGAGGAAACGCCGTAAAGTCTCTGGCTATAGACGTAACTGATACGCTGGTCGTAGTAGCGTTTCTAAGAACAGACAACCGCAAAAATGTGCATAATAAGGATAGTAGGTAGTTAGTTATGTCTACAATAAAAACCCAAAGTTCAACAACTGGCACACCCACTTAAGGACAAATTGTGACGTCAACTTGATACGTAAACTACTAATGAGTGTATTCTTATAGATATAAATTTAGATAATAAAATTTCGATCCTAAGAAAATGAGAATCATTTCATGAACAGGATATCACGACGTCGACACCTTTTAACTGCTTAAGTAGGTACATAAGTATGTGTAAAACGAAGATACCGACGTATTTTTATTTTTTAAATCGTGCAGCTTATTAAAAGCTTCTACTAACTGATCCATCACCGCAAAATACCATTGGTATTGCTTGCATAGTATCACAAATGGGATCTCTTTTTATTGATTTATTCTATTATGATCTAATTACACCAGTCACACAGGTTACAATTCAAATAAAAATGAAACATAATATTAAGTAACAGTAAGTAATGTATTAAGTAACATTAGATGTCCAGATAGATTAGTTATGTTTCACAATGTCAAATTAATAATAGCAATTACCACCTCATATAAATTTAAAACATAAAATGTAATAATAATTAAAATTGAAATTAGAACTACTATCTATAATGACAATATCAACATTGATGTAAATACATATCTGGTTTCTTTGGTCATTTCCTTCCAACACATTTAGTATGTTATTGCTTAGTGATTCTACACTCGTGTATTTGCTTCCCTTTTTTGTTCTGTGATATAAATAATACAAGGTATATAAATAATGTTCTGTGATTTATAAAATAGCAGGAACTGAAATGTGCTAATGTTAATGGATGGGAAGATCAATAAATAGCATTTAAAATCAAGCTCTCGTTACATGAAGCGTAAGAACAAAGAGTAAGCATAGACTTAAATGCTAACATAGGATTAACCTTAATAAAACCTTGAAACACAAAACAAATGCGGTTTGACGTTTGTTTTTTTTTATTTGCCGTGTAGTGCTGCCTCAGAATTTTCAGTACACCAACTCTTCTCGTGAGTGTCGTAAGAGGTGACTAAGGGACAACCGGCCCAACGGGGGTGGGCAGCAGCGCCTCTGGCAGATTAGATCTACCACCGAACTGCGATCCACAACCCGCATGCCCAGCATGGGGATTATAGGCATTACCCCCCCCCCCCCCCATGAGATAAAAGCCAATAAGGCCATTTTCAGGGGGAGGCCTCGGTTCAGTGGACCATTATAGGCTATTGAGGAGAAGGAGGTTTGACAATTATTTGAGTTTCACAAAAGTAAATAAAACCGGCCAAGTGCGAGTCGGACTCGCGCACGAAGGGTTCCTTACCATTATCTATAAAAACGGCAAAAAAATCACGTTTATTGTATGGGAGCTCCCTTAAAATCTCACTAATATTATAAACGTGAAAGTTTAGATGGATGGATAGATGGATGGATGTTTGTTCCTTTATCACGCCAGAACGGCTGAACGGATCTGGATGAAATTTGGCATAGAGATAGATTATAGTCTGGAATAGAACATAGGCTACTTTTTATCCCGGAATTCCCACGGGAACGGGAACTACGCGGGTGAAACCGCAAGGCGCTGCTAGTATTATATAAAACAGCAATACATCATCTGTGAAAATTTCAACTGTCCAACAATCACGGTTCATGAGATACAGCCTGGTGACAGACGGACAGACGGACAGCGAAGTCTTAGTAATAGGGTCCCGTTTTACCTTAGCCTTTAGGGTTCCGTACCCCTTTGGGTACGGAACCCTAAAACGATAAGTTTTTAAGTTAGACAAGCTAGGTTGTACTTACGTGATCATCATCATCATTCTGTCCAGTGATCACCTACTCCGTTATACTTATGCCTCTATTTACTTTTGTCAGCACCTTCTGTCTTATGTTTCTCGCGTCTGTGAATTCTGGCGAGTGATCATACGCTTTATAAATTGAAAGCCCGTCTGAAGCCTACTCAATAGATCGGCACTTCGTAAATTGGTATAGATATACCATTCTCAAATGCTTAGAAGTTGTTTGAAAGAAAACATATGGCTTGTAGGATGTTTATTTCTGGAGCTTTTTCATATGTACCTACTCCTACATTTGCTGTAAGAACCTGTTCATCCGATACGCAAACCGTTTTGGCAAGCATAATTACAACGAGCTCGTCGGCTGGGATCACGCACGTAATCTACGCGTCAAATCAAGATAAAAAAGTGAGTTGGGTTTTTTTATTTTTTCGAAAAACATGCATGCTTTTTGTTTAAGTTTTCAAACACTAACATTTAAAGAAAACAGAGAGAAATTGGTCAGTCATTTATTACTATAACTTTTCACTGTTAAGACATCTCCCGACCCAAACGGTATCTCGAGAGCTGGACCTTCTGTCATATTCATTCGATCAAGGCATCCTTAGCCGTTCCATACTAAATTGAATAATGTATACCTAAAACATTTACGTCGAATGTACGATACTGCCTCCATCCCCGCATCTGGTACTTACCCGAGATGTGGTCCCGATTGTTCCGTGATCATGTGGGAGTCGTAATTGAAGACGTAGATTGCGACCCATTCCTATAGCCAGTAATAACCGTATCAATTTTCCGCCGAGGCCTTCAACGGGGTTCTTATTACGATAGAATTAGAACAACCACTTTAGATGCGGTTATTGGTATTTTTTTCTAATATTGGATTAGATTTCATTAGAGAAAGAGAATCGCTAACGTAGGTACTTTTTTGAATATTTTTTTTTTATTATTACAGATTTATACTGTGTATAGACATCTGTTGAAAGCTTTTCGACTAATTTGTTTCTTAGAAAATCGCCAAAATCAGTTTTTATATACATACCTACAATGTTGATGATAATTTTATCATCAACATTGTAGGTATGTATATAAAAACGGATTATGTATATAGAATCGAAAGTACGATGAATTTACAAATGTAAACTCATCGTACTTTCGATTAAAGGAATTTATCAAAATAGTTCCAGAATAAGAAATTTAATTTCAGATCAACCAAAAAACTACCAAAAAACTAAATGTAGTTCCAGATCACTTTGAATTGGCTTCAAATTTAAAAAAAGGCCTATTTACCTGCCCCTTGATTACACTCTGTTCTTGTGCTTCTGTCTAATACTATATAATGTTTAAATTATAATATATCGTTCTTAAATAATGAAATGTTTAAATATATTAATAACTAGCAGTGCCTCGCAGTTTCACCCGCGTAGTTCCCGTTACCGTAGGAATTCCGGGATAAAAAGTAGCCTATGTACTATTCCAGACCATAATCTATCTCTGTGCCAAATTTCGTCCAGATCCGTTCAGCCATTATGGCGTGATTGAGTAACAAACATCCATCCATCTATCTATCCATCCATCCAAACTTTGACATTTATAATATTAGTGAGATAATTATATATAATGTTTTTGTACTAATTCAACTCCAGAAAACAATCACATCGTTTATCTTGTACTATCAATAACACAACTCAAATAAAAATAATATCGGAATCAGTAACAAATGAGTCAAAACACTACGCACGACCGAAACCCAGCACCGTGGTCACCGTCGTAAATAGAAGGTTTGCGACAAGCCCCCAAATGCTTATGTTAATGACCCTGACTCTGTAGGCGAGCCTTAGGACCCAGTTTTTACCATTAACAAGGTCTAGTGACTCATTTGTTAAAACGGTAATGAAGTCCAAACTTGTTTTACAGAGAAAGTTTGGCAAAACGTGAAAGGATCCTGCGTGTCACAAACTCTTTCCAAACCTGCTCCCGAAACTCATTAGGAGTTATAGTTGGGGTCAATTATTTTAGGTCTGTCTCTATGGGAACTTAACTTATAATATAACTATGTGCTTCCGAACTAGTCTTCAAACGTTTGAGTATGAACTTAGAACAGAAATGTATGAAAAGATCTATATTGTTATGTATGATAGTTATGCAATCATAACATACCTACTATTCAGTTTTATATGGATGAGATATGGTTTTCTATGGTATAAAAACACTCAAACAATGATAGTAATTGTGTTTGGCATGTCTGCCATCGTTTGTGTTTTTTGAGGACCACTACTTAAAAGACCACTCAAAGAATGGCTTTTAAGAGTCAGCTCTTTAGCAATTCTTTATGTAGGTAATTTTAATTCAAAGCCCCGATTTACATGAATATTTGTGAAAAACAAACTCTTTTATACAATAATAATCCCCAAACTTTACAAAATATCTCCAAAACTAAAAAAATGTCAGCAACAAAGTACTGCTCCACTTAAAAGAGATCTATGTAGGTTGTTGTAGTCAGAAAAATGTAAAAGACTTCAAAGAACCTCTCTACTACCGTTTGTTTTTTCTGATGACTGCCACCTTTGACACCACTTGAAGAATGGTTCTGGTCTTTAGTAATTTTTCATCCTAAGCGCTAGACATGAGCTTTCTTTTAGCTTTCGCTAATTAAAAAAAAAACTAGGTAAAGACCGAAATTGTTTTTCGTTACTCACCTTTGATTGAATACCTTCTAAAAGTTTGGAAAAGAAAGTAAGTAGGTAAATATTAACTTAGTCATATTCAACAATGTAGTTTCACAAAAGCGCGCCTATGGAGCTGATGAACTCCAATTGATACAAATTAGTTCTACCGATACATTTGACTCGGAGGCACTTACAAATCATGTACTCGCCTATGACATTTGGTCTGGCATACAGGTCCTCTAGCTCTTGGTTTTTCCGAACTCGTAAGGATCGAGATTTCATACGATTTCATAGATTATATCACCCAGTTGGCTATAACTACAACTCGGTAACATGAATATTACTTAGTCAAAGGATAAAAGAGGGTAAAGCTTCCGAAATAAATGTCCAAGAATTTTTATTGCCGTGCCCTTGAAGGGTGCATGTAGAAATTTTGTTATTTTATTCTACGACAAATTGTACACATTTAAGCAATAAAACATTGAGTATTGTCAATGTAACCTACTGCCTTTCATAACGAGAAGGTTAATGCTCTAACAATATAAAAAATATAAACATTAGCATAGCTGACTCCACCGAGAGCCAAACTTGAACCACATGAAAGTAGCAACTAACGGTGCTGCATGAGGCTATATAAAGTACTGTAAAGTGTACCTTATTGCTACGGCATTAGAACTTCGTCACGGTGAAGAATACTGCTCATGAGTGGTTCAGACCCATCAGTGGCAGTACGTATAAACAACTTTAGTAGCGTTTGGACCGTCAGTCGAGAATCTCCATCAAGCGCGGATGTTTCAATCTAATCAATCAAACGAAGGGGCAACAATGAAAAATAAAACGTGATCAAGTTAACAATAGGATTCAAATTATATTGTGGATTTTGTGCGATATTGTGGTGGAATAATTCTGGCAGTCAAGGTAAGGATTTTGTAATTGCGGAAAAAAAATTGATTGTTACCTGAGCGTAAGTAATCTATGAAATCATACATGTATAGTTATCTATGAAATCATAAGTGTAACGGTATCGCTGGATAAAGAAAAAAAATCTAGAATGTAATTAGTTTTGGATATTACTTTTGGGTTTTAAGGTACCTAAACTAACAAGCCATAACCTAAATTTAAAATTATACCTCTAATACACCCAACCCTAAAATAACCGGACCGAGAGCAAATATTTGAGATCACACAAACATAATTTAATCGAACATAAATCGTTAACGGTTTTAATTTTTTTTTAAACATTTTTTGATCTTCCACTGCGACACATAATGTCTTCAAATCATGACTACTCCGTTATGAATTTTGTTGACTAATTGAAAATGAAAAAGCTCGGGTCAAAGGTGTATTATATGCATAGAAAAAACGCGTGCAAAGCCGCGGGCTGATACGAGTGTATAAATAAATGACATCAACTTGATAACAATGATGCCTCACTCAAATTGTTGACCGGAGGGAAGATTATTGTAAAAACGCTTGGTAGAGTAAAACTCTGCGGACATTAATTCAACACCGCTACCGCGCGGCATAAACATGTGCATTCAAATACGGGCATGACCCTAGAAAGATAACAATATTGCGAGGTACTTGGTCCTTAAAAACAAAAGAAATCGAGCCAGCTGGGAGTGGTAATCGGTCACTTGACCGTAAAATCAATCTTGTGGTATATATGCGAATCTTTCTGTACTAAGATACGCTTGAGAGCGCCCAATTTTCAAATGCGATTATTTAAATAAGTAAGTAATTTATATCTAAATTTTCCTTATCATTGCAATTTTTTCTTCAACATGGAACAAGAACAGTTAAAAAAATATAGTTAATTTTGTTTATTTTGAGTGATTTAAAGCCAACCAAACAAACAAACGCTCTGGACAATGATAACAAGAATCAATTGTGTTCTGTTTATCTTATATATAATTAGATATCAAATTCCTTAAATTATCTTCCATGGTATACCTAACTTTTAAATAAGTATACAATTTTAATATAATTACAGTGTTTGGAAAAATAACTAACACCATAAAATAGCAAAATAAAACAATTACAACTAGTATATACACTTATATCTATTTGTAGTGCTCGCCAGTAAATTTCTTTCTGCCTTCAGCGTAGGTAATCTTTTAGTTTTTTGGATCGGAGTCACTTTTTCATTATCTTTTGGCGATTGAACATCAGGTTTCGGTAGCTTATTTTCAATATTACGTCCCAGCCCTCATGGTTTGTCAAAGGGAGAGCCTCTATACATTCATCATTCAAGGTGTAGCTCGCTGAGTTCTGAGTAGAGAGTACAAGGAAGTTCGAATTATATGGTCAATATACATTCTTCTATGATTTCAACCCTTAGCAGCAGACTTGTAAAAATTAATTTGACCTCTGAAAACTCTTCTGGTAAAAAATATGCATAATAAAGTCCAGAAATTCCAGTAGGTTCCGGAGAGGCTGTGACAAATCATCATCATTTCATACATCATGTGATTATGTTATTGCTCCTGTATCTACTTTCAAAGTCACTCTGCATGTTTTCTTCGCTCAGGTTATTTCTAGCTGGCGCTCTTCAGAGGTTCATCTCCGTTACTTTCCTCTTTTAGAGCTGTATTTCGTCTTCTAACTCTTATTGATAACTTAGTAAAGATTACACGAAGTAAAGATTACAAATTAAGTTTATACCAGTGAATATTATTAGTTAACTGACGCTAAAAGTTACACATAAGAACCGTACGCCTCTCGAGCGCATCAACTCTTCTGCTAAAGTATGATACCGCATAGAAACAGTCTTCTCAAGATAGAGTAGACCGAGTATTGAGTTGGCGTCGGATAAAAAGATAAGTACATCAAAATACTTTTTTTCACGCGTACGCCTCTGAGGCGTAGGTTACCCATCTGTATAGGGTTAAACTCGTTATCTTCAGATAGAAATTACAGTGACAAAATGGCTTCCCACAAGTTTCACACATGTGGCCCGCTAGCATGTATGTCGTCTGATGCCATCAATATAAAATGCATCTAATTATTACGAATTAAAACCTATTTTTGAATGCACATTTTTGTGCTGTGTGCTTCTGATCTGCGACAACCTTAATAATTGTAGCTGTTCATTATCTTGTGATTCTTTAACATGTTATTACAATATTTAGCAATATTTAGTACCTATGTGAATTAAAATGCATCTACCTGAGGTTAGCACATTTAAAATTTCCTTGCATTGTTTAATTTTAGGGTTTATGGAATTTCAAAACAGTTTATTTTACAAAAGTAAACACAACTTTTACACAAAACACTGCATTCTATCCTTTTTGTGACAAGTATACCATTATTGGCCTCCTAAATAGTTTCCTATGATTGCAATTAGAACCAGCCAATTAGACCAATTCGTTTTAATCATCGGAAAAACCATTAAAACTGGCATTGACGAAACCAAATGCGCAATCGTTTGCACCGTTTACTTTATTGATAGGATATTACTATTAGTCACTCCGTAATTAGTATTAAAAGGATATTAAAAACTTGAGTAGGTACAACACGGTCAGGACTAAGATGCAACAATTCAGATAAATTGGAAGATAGTACATGCACATTTTAACAGCTACAGCACGATTTAGCAATTTGAACAACCACAATCGTGGGAAAGGATTTTGTTTCGTTGTTGATAAAAACCTTTGTGAAAAATCCAAACGATTGTAGATCGACCGAGGCTCGAAAGATTTTGGTGATCTATCATGACAAGATCAACCGATAGGATCGAAAGGTTAAAACCTAAGCAGTATGCAGAAGATCTTTACGTGATAGGGACCAACGATATAGATAGTATAGGTCAGGTTTACTAGGAGTAAGAAATTTAATAAGTTCCCAAAAATCGATTTCGGCAGGACTCGAACCAGCGCCCCTTCCTCAGTACAGGTGTGCTCTAACCAACTAAGCCACGAAATCTTAATCAGTTTCGTCGAAAATCTTTGGGACCTCTTGCGGCTCTAGCGCCGTAAGTCGACTAAGGATTCCGTGGTTTAGTTGGTTAGAGAACACGTGTACTGAGGATGGGGCGCAGGTTCGAGTCCTACCGAAATCGATTTCTGGGAACTTTTTTAATTTCTTAGACATTACCCAGAGTGCATCGTGTTTACGCACGATAGTACAAAACCTTAGCAGTAGCAGTAGTTTCAAAGTCACTTTTAAAATAGCTTAGGTGTATAATATTTTTATTTCTCAGAAAACTAGATTTATGGTTTACCGTTATCGAATATCGTTAAGTAACAATTAAGAGGCAAGTATCTGTATGTAGTTGTAAATATATGAAATGCACGATTATATACCTATTATACGGTTGTTCGTGTAATGCTGTGATATTGGTAACATCAGATTCAAATTAGTTTAAAAAAAAATATCTAAATGAATCGCTTCCTTTTAATTCTTTAGGGAAATATTCGGCCAATTAATTAAATTTATTCTCTTTTACGAGGAAAATTTGGGCGCCCTTTCATCATTCGATGGTCCAATTTTCCACTCCATTGGGAATTCACTTAATGAAGAATGTCTAGGGAATAGCGAGCTGAATTACGTAAGACAAATCACAATAATTATTTATAGCGACGAGACTCTACAGTGAGATCTAAAAAATTAATCAACTGCAAACTGCATTATCTCACTAATATTATAAACATGAAAGTTTAGATGGATGAATAGATGGATGGATGTTTGTTCCTTTATCACGCCAGAACGGCTGAACGGATCTGGATGAAATTTGGCACAGAGATAGATTATAGTCTGGAATAGAACATAGACTACTTTTTATCCCGAAATTCCCACGGGAACGGGAACTACGCGGGTGAAACCGCAAGGCGCTGCTAGTAATATATAAAAGAAGAATAAAGAATTTATTTATAGCCACACACATATTTTACAAAAAAATTATTTTACTTTTATATCTTATTTTCAATTTTATAAATGCCATTATAACATCATATAATACCCATAAATTATTTTTCTGTGATGTTTAGTCAAGGGGCTGGCCAATTGCTTAAGTATTTGTAGCCCTTTAGTTTATTCTCCAAGCATATGAACTCAAAAATCATGAACTGCTTCGTAGGTCAAATGCGGCTTTGTTTATATATTATAAGTCAAGTCATAACGTATTGGCCAAATGTCTGATTCCTATGATGCTAAACAGTATGTAGTTTAGTTATGTACCTTAAAATTAAGATATAACGAGCACTTAGCGTCCCTAAAAATAAACAACATTTAAATGTTTGCTTGGAATACAAAAACATCCATTAGAATCTTGCACATTACATCGTCAAAATTGTATTTGGAAAACGAGTTAGGTGTATGCAAAAAACCGAAGACGCCTTCTTCATTTGATCGTGTTCTGTGCGTCACATCAACTTGAGTACATTGATCTCAAACAATATGTAGTCCGATTTGAACGTTTGACTGTTTGTGTATTGTGTCAGTAACGTAACTTTTAGGGTTCCGTACCCACCGGGTGAAAATGGGACCTTATTACTAAACCTCCGCTGTCTGTCCGCCATGAGCCAGCAGGCTGTATCTCATGAACATGAAGGTTGACAGTATAAATTTTCACTGAATATTTTTTTCTTTTGCCACCTTAACAGCAGATAATAAAAATAAAATAACTACTTAAATTAAATAACACCTAAATACTTTTTTCGAGGCTGTATCTTTTGAACCGTAATAGGTTGACAGTTGAAATTTTGACAGGGTGAAGGTTACTATTGCCGCTGAAACAAAAATTAATAAGTTTATTAATCAAAGGGTCCAATGTCCATGCCAAGTTGAGTTGAGTACAGTTGAGTACCGATCACTGAAGTTAAGCAACGTCGAGCGCGGTCAATACTTAGATGGGTGACTGCGTCATGATGGCTTTTTGCTATATTTTTTAATCAGTTTTTTTAATTGTACTGTAATAATTGCATGTCCATAAAGGGTAAATTACATTGTTACCCATTTTGTATGTAATGGGTAACAATGAAATCTTTTCTACATGCAGTTGCAATAAATATATGTACTTTTACTTTTATGATGATACGGAACCGTACGTATGATAGTCGACTCGCACTTGAACGGTTTCATTATTCTTATACAATTGAGGTTTTGCGAGAATTCTAGACCAAATTTGCCAGGTCATAACGTAATAAAATTGAAATTTCTTTTTCCTAATTCAATCATTATCTTGACTAGCTCTTTGTTTTGAGTCTGGCTTCTATAATGTATTAGGTTTATTAAATGTTAGAGTCAACACACCCAAACGTAGAATAATGTGTGCGTGTGTGTGAATTTAAAACAAAAGCAGAGTGACTTCATCGTTAAATTCAGGTTGTGATATCTGCACGTGGTGCCTCCTATCGGGTTAGCTAAATCATTGAATCATTTGCGTCTAAACTGATTTTAATTGATTACGGCATGTTTTTTATGGACCGTCAAGATCGTTCGTCGCATAGCAATGATCGTTTAATATTGCTTTGTTTAGTTTAACAGGCTTATAACAAGTGTAGATACTACGTTTAGTATTTCATGGAACTAATTCTTGTTATGATTTTTCAGTTACCGAATTAATTCATTTTAATAATTTTTAATAACATTCATTGATTTACCGTATTAATAAAATAGGTAAATAAATAATGCTGAGGCTGATGCTAAGATAAATAACAATTCACACGGCATAATCTAGCCCCAGGCTAAGCAGAGCTTGTATTATGGGTGCAAGATAACTGATACGTAATATAATACAATACATAGATAGATTTTTTATCATACATAGAAAACGACCAAAATAACTGAACAAATATCTGCAGATCGTACAAACATTTGTCCCGAGGCGGGAATCGAACCCGCAACCTGCTGCGTCGCAGGCGGACCTTCGCCACAGAGGTCGTCATTCATCATTCATACCAAAATACTTTTCTATTTCTCGATCGACATATAATATTCATGTAATATTCAATGTTATTTTCATTTTCTTGCATTTTTAGAAATATTATTGACAAGTGAACGTAGTTTTTTGTGGAGGCCAGGTTAATTACCGTGTGTAGGCATTGTGGATTCACTGGTTGCGTCAATACATGTCACTCACAAAAATACCAAAATATTCTGCAATGGGGTTAAATGTCACGGTTTCACCATCTTCAATGACTTCTATACTCAAGTTAAGCGTTTACAATACAATACAATACAATACAAAACACTTTATTGTACACCAGAAAAAGAACATTACAAAAAGACATTACATATCACAAGTACAATGGGCGGCCTTATCGCTTAGAAGCGATCTCTTCCAGGCAACCTTTGGATGGAAAGAATTTTGTGAATTTAAGAAAGGCAGGGGGCGTTTACCACCTTAGGTACCACAGTAGTTCAAAGATATGAAGGTACTTTGTCACTACAATGCTTTGCAATAATGTTTAAATTGGCTAAACATTATACAGACGTATTGTGACTCAATATGCCTCACTACAAATCTAACGAAACTTTGTTTCAATCAAAATCAAAGCATGGGAATTTACAGTTCCAAGTAAAAACTTGGATTTTATCGCCATTAACCGCATTGTTCCACCAGTTTTATTATTCAATGCTGCAAAAACTGGCAAAATGTTGCAAGGCATCTCAATATTTTGCCATAATGATAGTAATTACATCTCTTGAGGAACCATTCAATGGCAACCTATTGTTAAAATCCAAGGTTGAACACGAATGCTCATCAACACGTAATAATTTACATTTTGAAGACGGGGAATGTAACAAATAACTAGTCTAGCTTTACAGGTACCTGTAAATCTAGACTAGTTATACTTCAGAAATAAAACCGGCCAAAAGCGAATCAGACTCGCGCACGAAGGGTTCCGTACCATTATCTGTAAAAACGGCAAAAAATCACGTTTGCTGTATGGCCCCATAAATATTTATTTTATTCTGTTTTTTAGTATTTGTTGTTATAGCGACAACAGAAATACACCATCTGTAATTTCAACTGTCTAACTATCACGGTTTATGAGATACAGCCTGGTGACAGACAGGCAGACGGACAGCGGAGTCTTAGTGATAGGGTCCCGTTTTACCGTTTGGGTACGGAACCCTAAAAATGATTGACCGAGAGAAAAGAAATGGAGCTAAAATTATGACATACTAGCTTCTAATATACTCGCTCGCATTTTCTAGGATAAAAAGTATGCCTATGTCCGCCCCGGGATACCATCTAACTCCCTGCCAAATATCATTGAAATCTGTTCAGCCGTTCGGGCGAGAAAAGGTAACAGACAGACAGACAGATATACAGACAGAGTAACTTTCGAATTTATAACATTAGTATGTAAGTATGCTGACCAATTTAGCTTTAGTAAATAAACACTAAATATGAATAAATAAATGCATAAGCAATATACGAATTGTTATCTAGCAGCTATAAGTTAAATATACTATGTCAAAAGTAAAGTCCCTACCCATGAAGCCAAGCATAAACACAATAGAGAGCCACCGCCCAAGGAAGTTACTTTTGACCTTGAACTTGCGCGTATACCATTATCGACTACATGTCAAAACGAAGTGGAAAAACAGATGCTACCATATCTTGAGGTGATGTTACTTAATAGGTATACCTATTGATTAACCTGTATGTAATGATGATGATGATATTGATTAGCGTGTATACCTGTGGGCTTACTGTTTCATCGCGTCATC
Organism: Eupithecia exiguata; assembly: GCA_947086465.1. Taxonomy (NCBI): domain Eukaryota; kingdom Metazoa; phylum Arthropoda; class Insecta; order Lepidoptera; family Geometridae; genus Eupithecia; species Eupithecia exiguata. The sequence goes on along the minus strand of OX352233.1, from coordinate 5,151,602 downwards.
ACCATCACACATGGTAATGTTCCAAGTGATAATTAATAGGTATAATTATGATTCATCCGATAATGGTTGTGTGTTAAACATGAAAATAATAATAGAACTCATACGACCGTAATCTCGGAGCTGACAGAAACTCCTATACGTTTCTTAATTAAATAAATAACTAAGCATTTTTTTCTTTTTTTCAGATGGTACGCTGCCGTTTATCTTTTGCTGGCTTGCTTATGCTTCTAATATCTGTAAACACCGCACCAAGTCACCAAACAAATATAGAAGAACCAATCACTACGGAGAATGAACAAATCAAAGATATAAAAATACCAATAGAATTTAATGGAGAACCAAAACTAGACTCAATACTACCAGACAAAGAGAACAAAATTAAAGAAAGTTCTACTGAGAATTTAAGACAGAAGAGGTTTTTCAATTTTTATGGATATGGTGCCCCTCCAATTAATCCGGTTATATACCCTACATACAATAAACGTGATCAATCTGCCGAAACCGGTGTTTATGGCTATGTAGATGACCCACTGGAACAGATACAGAAAAGACTGCAGGACATAGCTAGTTTTGTGCGGCAGCCGATTCCACCTCCGCCGCCTCCAGCTCACTTCCCATTCTTCTTCCCAGTAATTTATATTCCTCAGTTTGGGTGCGATTGCAACTCTGATAATGGCAACATATCACCACCTACAGAAACCCCAATTACACCTGGCCCTCAAACACCAAAGCCTGGAACTAACACGACAGTGGACGAACGTTTCCCACTGTTAGATGACGAGAGACAAAATTGGGGGATAACAACAAATGAAACTGATACTGAATATGATGAAGAGGAATTCGCTAGGCCAATATCTTTCGAGCCTATCCAACCCAATCGGCCTACTATGAGACCTGCTCCTCCTGTTGACCATGGGAGCAGTCAGAGTAACTCTGAATCACAACAAACGACGACAACCACCGCGAGGCCACGAAATACTAGAAGACCACCTTTAAATGGTAATATGCCTCCTGGTTCAAACCAGCCAGCCCCTTACCCATCAAACACTGCTCCTCAAGTACCTAGGAACGAACAGCCTACTACGTGTGACGGAGCAATACTTAGCTGCTGTCACCAACAACAGGTCACCTATGACTGTTTTGTAGTTCAAGGATGCCCAGACACGACCGCCTATGGAAACCCTTGCGATAGTTATGTGATTTTACAAGTTATTGATAAGTACCAGAAATTTTACGGAGTCAGAAACGGATAATAATTAAGCATTTAGCATCCTAATATTAAGTTAACTTAAGTGTAAAAACTAATGTGATTTTCGTTTATTCAGCTTTTATTGATACGTATGAGCTTAATGAATGGCAGCTTCTTGTTTAGTATTTTTGTCTATTTTGTGTGCATGTATTACAACATATATGTCATACAGACGTAGGATATTAAAAATGTACTAAGTTGTAGTTATCTAAGAGATTTGACTCGTTTTCTCTGTAAAATCATAACATTAGGTTTTTATTATAAATAGAAGTTTGTGCTATCTTTCTATTAAAAAAAACATAGTTCACAAAATCGCCTTAAAGAGAAATTAATTTCCAATCTAAAAAAAATGATTTTGTTGTACAACGAAATATTGTACATACTTACGATGTCTTACAGTTAGTTTCGAGAATTATTTATTTACTATCATGTTCTAAACATGTCATCTGCGTACTCAATAATCATAAATGTTCCTAAATAAAGTTGTTAAACTTGTGTTTGTTATTTTACATAAATACCTGTATATCGTGAATTATCTATTTTCATCAGTTGCAAGACTCGATGTAAGAACACAAGATTTCTGAGTAGTGGGATTTCAAAGTAATTTCTAAAAGAGGAAAAGGTACCATTATCTAAAACATGGACTTTACCAGCAACACGTTCACAAATCATAACACCTAAAAACAAGTACCTATCACCAAAACCCCTCTAGGCAATCAATATCGGGAATCGTCTGCGTCACAACGAAAACAATCTTACAACATCATGTTTCCCAGACTGCTCAGAGGAAAATGACTTTTAAGTGTAAATATCGCTTTACAAACGTATCAGAACCAGATGTTGAGTAACTTTTGAACGAAGAGGACGTCTGCTAGTGGACAAATTTATATAAAGTTTTTGTGTATAAATAAATTACAGAGTCAACCAAATCGTACAAGGTCAACATTGAAGAGGCTATTCGGAATCTTTGAAGTCTGAAGTAAGTAACTTGATTTATGTTTTTTGTATCTAGTACTAGTTAATGTTTTGCACTATGAATTAAACATGAGTGAAACAAAACAACCTCTTTAAGGTATTGTATTCTATTGACTTTCAACAACATAAAAATGTAGTTAAAAAAGTTAATTAGTAAATAGTTATAAGTCAGAGATAAATCAAAACCTATCATTGTCCTGGCTATAAATCAGGATTTATCCAAAGAATTAATATTTTTTAACAAAATATACATGCTAACTACATATATTTTGGCATTTGTTTAATTTGACCTAGTTAGCTAATTACTTTTGATGTTTGTTTGTTTCACCTCACAAAAATGTTGTAAGTTTTATCTATTCGCATTATTAGTCATGTCATGAGTCCTAAATGAGAAGACGGAATGTCAAAACCTAACGCGAGATCATGCCTAGGTAAAACACGAGGTTGTATAATTTTGCAACAAAATAAATGATACCGGTTCGGTCGTACCATGCGACAAATGGGAAAACCCAGATCCACTCGGTAGAGAAACCTGCATACCGTGTTGTAGTAGAGACTGACGTAGTGACTCACGTGTGCGCACGAGGGCGCATGTAGCTTGTTCAAACAAAGATTGCAAAATTTAAAGGTCCCACTCATACAAGTTTAAAAGTTCATGAACATGATGTCAATAAAAACACTATATCTGAGAAAATCAGTAAAAACGAAAGATGAGAAAAAGTAAGTTAAAAAAAATATATCAAATAAAACCATTTTATTGCAGATATGGCGGTACCAGTGATTATATTAATAGGAGTTCTGATTGCCTCGGCCATCAGCGCCCCTCAAGCCAATAAGAACTCAGACATCATCGCATTGAGGAGTCCTGCAAACATGTCGTACGAAGAGTTGGAATATATTCTAAGATCAAAGAGGGGTGAATCCAGCATCCCGCCGAAAACACTATCACCATGTGCCAGAGCTATCTTAGGGTGCTGCAGAGATAAGGTCATGAATGGAGACTGTTCAGAGTCATTGAACTGTGGAGCGTTCTTCTTCGATGATAATCCTTGTGAAGAGAAATTTGTGGTTGACGCTCTAAATGCAGCGAAAAGTTTTTATAAACAGCTTAATGACATAAAGTAGTGTAGAAATTTCAGAAGACTACTAGATGATAAATAATATATACGACTGATTTCTTAAACGAGTGTTCTTTGTACTATCGTCGTACATACTCCTGTACTTTTTATCACTATTAAGGGTAAAATAAAAGAAGTTTTAAACATTATTTAAACGAATCTGAGTAAATGCCATAACACAAAGTTTAGGGTTGATGAGTAAATACCAGCGATGTTTGGCGGTTCGCCAATACCACAGGCAACAAGTGAACACTCGAATCTCACAAGATACGAGGATCATAATTTATTTGGATGTGCTTTATGAATGTATCTTTGGATTCGTTATTTATTTTTTAACTTCCGCGATCTAAACACCATAATTGATGTCGTAATCTCGTGACCACAGTAGTATCATCTGTTAAAATATCGGGAAAAATTGGTAAATAAATTCGAAAAATACCAGTTAAATAGTACCTACTCTTAAAAAATGATTCGTTATTATTTTGTATTGAAAAAATCTAATGCGAGTTGTAAACGCTAAAAATACCAGTTAAATAGTACTAAATATATAATTTATTATTATTTTGTATTGAAGGAATCTAAAAACCACTCGCATTAAATATTTTATTTCATTTGAATGAAAACACAAACAATATTTAAAAATATTGCTGTAACATTCCATAACAATATGAAAAATATGTAGGTCAAAATGAAATACTATAGTTAGGTCGCAAGGGTAGGAAAGGTACCAATATAAACAACTAACCCTACTTAATTTGCCTGTATTATTCTGATTGTCTGATCTTTATTCAATTAATTCGTCCCAAACAGGCTTAAACTATTAACCAATTTAAGTTACGTTCAATTACCTAACTATTATATTCTTGAATCTTGTTACCAACAATTTTAGAACTAAGTTAAAACTAAATTGAATTTAATTATTATAATAATAAATTAATTGGCCATCTGGTAACCATACCTAACCCAGCCTTGCTTTGGGGCTTAGATTAGCTTTGAATAAAGAATAACTAATTAACGTTTGGGTAATAATTAATCTAACTAATTATCTTTCAAGTAATACAATGTGTTTCTAAATTTTTCAATTGCATAGTGAAATTCTTGGTTTATTCCAATTTGTCACCCTGATCTGTCCCCTTAGGACAAATTTCTTGTCCTGCCTGGAGAGACTCTTTCAGAACAAAAAAGTTGATAACTTTCTCAAAAGTCAAAAAATATTCCGTATATGTAGTAAAATTTTATAAAGTATTATTTTAGAACAATTTTAAACAAAAACAAAAGGCAATAAAACGATCAAAATTAAAAAATGCAGGGTATACTGATACCTTCCAATTTTTTATTTTGATCGTTTTTACCTTCTCTGGAAGGTATTTTAATCCAGTCAATAAAGAAATGCTTAGCAATGTGGTATGGTTGAAACAAAAAGAAGCTCATGAACTGCATCGTAAGCTTTGCAATCACGTATCTTGCTGGGACCGGTTGTGATCCATCATTGGTGACGTGCCGTCGATCTTGTCTGTAGTCAGACCGGTAAATCTCCCCGGTATCTACCACCTATAGCTAGGTGATGGTACCTACTAATACCTTAATGATTATAACGTAGTAAACTATCATTATCATAGTTTTTAACACTAACATAATGACGTGTTGTTTTGAGCTTCTTTTCTTATTCCGTTATTATAGCAGATATAACTGAGCCAAAAAGTAAGAAAAATTCAAAACATATGCAATGACACAAGTGCAATGACAAACATTTCAATATTAACCGTAAAAAACAGCATACCATCGTCAAGTCTTGCTGTCGTGTGAATCTAGGGCGAAAAAGTGGGGCGAATGTGGAATAAATAAAAAAGTAACAGACAAAGTGGGCCTTACATCCCATTTCATCTATCACCCACTTGATCATTGATGTCCTCCACTCGTTAACCCAGTTCATCATTTTCCCATTGCGTTCGAGAGTTCCAGTTTGCATCAGATGGACCCTCATACGTTTATAACATACCTACCCACATGGGGATATATTCACTTGTTTCATTTTCGGAGGACTGTTATTTCATACCCAAAATTGGCTTCAACTTTTTAATTGGCTATGAAATATTTTGCACTCCGCGTGTGATGCTCCATGCTTATTTTTTGTGACTGCAATTAAAATTTGTACTGCGACTAATCTAGGTACTTTTGTCTATAAAATACATATATGTACCTACCAGTATTTTCAGAATAACACAACTTTGTATTGAACATTTGTTCTATGTAACCCCTGCGATATAATTTTTTGGTAACGGTTTTATCTAATATCTGGTCCATGCCATGATAAGCGTTTTCGATCCGAATTCATGAAATAATGAAAAATCCCATCAATCAATCTGCTGGACAGTTTGACCACATTTTGTATCGCTTTCAGCAAAATTGGCACTTTCATTGCCGGATTTGTTGGCTTTAGCTTTTCCTGATTATGTATTGAGTGCTATCAGAATTTAAATGGAACAGCTTATTTCAAAAAAGTCAAAAGTCAATAACTTTATTTCTTTAGGCTGCAGTAAAAAAATTTACTATTGGAATAACTAAAATATCTTTAATAAGGGTAAATATTTTTTTATAAATATTCGAAACACTCATGAATTCGATTATTAGTATGCATATCTTTAAAAAGAACATCGATATTTCAAGCAAGCTATGAAAAAACATCATGAGGACTATTGTGGTTGGGTACAAACCATATTTCCAACATTATTTGCACTCTAAAAACTTGTTCGCAACTGTTAAAAAAGCTGAATAAGTACTTACATATATTGAGTTCAGTAGGCCAAGGATGAATACTATAAAACACGTAGCTTAAAAGGATTAATAAATAAATTAATGCAAATACTTGCCTCTACAGCAACGTTTTAAATCAATTCAACTGACTAATCAAATGAAACAGCAAACCCTTGTTAACTCGCATAATTAAACTAAGTTACGTAAACTATAATTGAATTTAGGTAAAGTCAGTTTATGCAAAGCTGATTCTGAGGGAAATAGTCTCAAATTACCTCTAGGTAATGTTTTGAAAAGCTTAAGTCGTACGTGTGGAAGTTTAGATGTTTGTTACCTCTTAACGCCAAAACTATCGGACAAGTCGTGTTGAAATTTTGCATTAGATGTAGACCCGGAATTGCTTAAAGGCTGCTTTGTATCCAAAATACATATGAATTCCATAGCACTTATCAGTTGGTACTAAGACGCTTTCCAATGTCTTATACTATACAATATTTACTTACATAGTTGTTTTTTTTGTAAGTATGGTGGAGCGACGTCTGATGTATCAAATTTCCCAGATGGTCTTGATGGTTTTTATCTTGGGTGACGACATTCTTGTAATTTTTCTCCGTATTTTGCTATCTAGCCAGAGAAAAAGTTTTGATGTAGATGTATTCTAGGAGTTTCATTTCATATTACGAACAATTATTTTGACCCACACCATGTTTACTTTGAACTGTTGTTTATAACGTTAATTGACAATCATGAAACATTTGTGAGTACGTTCGCTTGAGTCCAAAGTTTGATTTACTAAATCACAGAAAGTAATTTCCTGATAAACAATCTCTATTTTGCTGAGGCAATAATGTCGCTAACCCTATGAATTAAAGCGCCGATACATCACCATCCAAGCGGGTATTAAAAAGGAGCTTTCGCGAAGAAATGTTATGTTTCCATTACGGGAGCCTTGAGAGCAATTCCTGCTAATTTACTGCTGGAAGCATCATGTATAACCACCAAAATTCTGTCTTTCAACTTTATGTCCATATGCATAGGATACAAAACTCATTGAGCTACATTTGCAAATTCTATCTATATCTATTGTAGCTTGTTGGGTTCCCACAATGACGAAGGTAAGAACAAAAATTTCAGTTTCAGCAATTAACTGAAAGTAATTAATGGGAACTGTGTCGTTGGGGAGTTTTCCTTACGTCCATTGGGTCTCGTCACGTGGTTTAATCTGGAACCGGTTAGTAAGCAACACGGAAACACCCTTTGCAGAATACAGCGTCGCTCGATTGTGGGAGAGATTGCACTGGACTGTAGCTAATACTTTGGTATACGACTACGTGCTACTGGTATGCTTAGAGTTATGCAACATTTACGATTGCTTTAATTCACGGTTATTTCTCGCAGATTTCGCTTTTTCCGGATAAAAAATAGCCTTTATCCGTCTTTGGGATACAATATAAATCTCTTGTCTAATTTTACAAAGTCCGTTGAGTTGAGCTTCCTGTATAAGTAAATCTTACAGACTGTAGTTCCTTACATTATTGCATTTATTATATTTGTATGATGTAGGAACTTCTTTTGTTACAATAATTTATGCAAAATTTTGCGGTTAATTAATTCATAAATGCATAGTAAAACTAGAAAAAAAGCAATACTTACCTAACTGTACTCCTAAGTCGCGTATCCATTTAATACTCCGTTTGTTTGTAAGGGAAACATAAATTAATTCAAACGTGTGAGGGAGCTGGTTGGTATTTCTGTAAATTCAGCAAGGTCTATATACCTACAGGGGAGAGGTAGCATAACAGGGTCATTTTAAAATTCCCGTGTTATCTACATTAGAAATATCGTTAGGGTGTTGATGCCGGCGCATTAATGAGAGTCGTGATCTACCCTCGTGGCAGCCTTATCTACCTCTGCGGTACAGAACTGGATCTATAGAAGATAACAGAGCGGTTCTTGCTTAACTTCGGGGATGTTTACATTGATTTTGATGTTAGCGATTGCATTTTATGCCAGGCTTTTTCAAGTTAATTGGAAAGTAGAACTTTTCGCCTGATTCAATTTTGTTCTTTTTTGTCTTTTTTCAGTTTTTTTACTTGAAATATTTTAAAATTAATCATCAGATATTGTAATTGAGTACTAGTTCAATTCTCAGACACCATAGTTTGAGTTTTGCAAAGATTAAAAAACCACTACATGTTTTCGTTTCCTTTCATACATGTAGCGCCTAGCAGCGCCTCTACAGGATACTGAGATGAACTAACTTTCATGACGTATGACGATCCGAAAGCTTCATAAAAGCTCGTACATATAGTTTTCGAAAGATATTTAGTGATTTGTTGCGTTTTTGACTACTGTACTACTAGTACTACGACTTGACAAGTCAGCGATTACTTACCCCTCAAGTAAGTAATCGACAAAGGCGCAAAATTTTTAACACGTCAACTAATTATTTCCACCTATTCATTATAACAAGCCTTAATATACCGAAGCTCATGTTCATTCAGAACGTTACATCATCATTTGCCAAGCCATTACAATAAATCATGTGCAAACTTAACGAAGCTTACGTTTTAAGAATTTATAGTTCATGAATTTTCACACAAACTTTGCAGAACCGGATTAAAGCTGTCTACACATTTGCATATTCTCGTTGTTACTTGATGATTGCACTGCTACATTAGAGCACAAATTCCTTTTTAACGAATCCTGCTCTTTTTGAAGCACAACATGTGAAAAGGCTTTTAGGAATGTTGGCAGTTCAGTAGGGTATGGCGAAATAACTACCTAAAAATCAAGAAGACATAGGTACGTACTATTCTCCCCGCTGACGTCACAAATCAGATTGTGAAGATTGTGGTCAAACGAAGTTCTATTGACTATAAAAAAAACAGGTATCCAACAAATATATGATGAAAAAGGGAATCGCGCAAGCTTTTAAAATTTTATCTTATTATTTCTACTGAACTCTCGACATGAGTAAGGAGAGATTAACATTAGTTTTGTTAGTCTATGATTGGTATTACTACTAAAGCTTTCTTGTTTAAGCTATTTTTAATAATTCCTTTCCACAATAATCTCATCTCATAGCGAAGCTACCTAAATAAATAAATAAATAATGCTGGACATTTCACACAGCATTATCTAGCCCCAAGCGAAGCCGGGCTTGTGTTATGGGTACTAGATAACTGATATACATATTACTATACAATACATAGATAGGTATTTTTATTATACATAGAAAACGACCAGAACACTCGTAACAAACATCTGCAGTTCATACAAACATTTGTCCCGAGGCGGGAATCGAACCCGCAACCTCCTGCGCCGCCGGCGGACTTTCGCCCACCGCGCCACAGAGGTCGTCAAACCTACAACTTTGTTCCAAAAACCATCTTTTAAGGAACTACACAGAAATATCAAAAGACAATCAAATTACCTATTTGATAAGTCGATCATCCCGCCCAGGCTTCCATTGGATGTCAAATATCCAAAGTCCATAAAGTTCAAGTCAATAGTGACTGTCAATTCTAAAGCATACGAATATAATCCAATTTAAACTTTCTGGGCTAACTTCACAGGAACCGACTAACTAGACCGAAATGTTTGTGTTTCCTTTGGGAACATCGAAGGGGTAGGTACTTAATAGAGAGTAATTGAGTTGATAACGTGTTGAAACAACTGAAAATTAATCCCTTATACGTTTAATAACAAAGAATAATCTGAATTTTAAATGTTCATGCTCATGACTTTTTGCATGAGTGTTGTCGGGACAAAAAGTAGACTGTTTTTGTTATTCCAGGTCTAAATATGCAAATTTTAAGCCCAATTTCATCATCATCAGTAATTTTCAGCCTTGATTTAGGCATTCATGAAATTCAGTAAGTTTTGTAAAGTATTGTCACATAAAGTACACACATACGATTAGATTCATCATCATCATCATCATCATCAGCCTATATCAGTCCACTGCTGGACATAGGACGATTAGATTATTGATTACAAATAATAAAACTTAAGAAAAACTAAACTCTAACTCTTTTTTACAAGAAGGATCAGCTCCTAGACGCATTCGTATGTAATCGTAATGGTCAAGAGTTTTTTTTATAAGCTTAATAGAAAACGGTGAAAAACTGTTTCTTCTCCGCCAAGAAAAGAGTATTTGCGGAGAGGCCACTTATCGCTTTTATTTTAACTGAACTCCAGACTTTAAAACTTTTCCAAGTACTCTTCGTTGCTGGACTAGATTTTTTTTACTGAATTAGCAAGTTTTCTACGCGTTAAAGTGAGTTAATTACAAGCTTTCTAGGTAAATCTCCAACGTTTGGTGAAAATTTTTGCGATACCTAAACTAGAACTTAGAAATTAATGTTTACCAATCTTTATTGAGTTCGAAGAGCAAACAATTAAGTATGTTGTTCTGTTAGTTTAGTAGCAATTGAACTATTTTCACGGTAGCTGAAATAAGTTTGCTTTCAGAATGAAAAATATTTTTTCATTTCATTGGTAAGTAACGGATGTAGGTGTCCAATTTTGTAACTGGTTTTATTTTATCATCGCAGCTGTAAAAGAGCTATTTGATCTGCATTCAGTTTTTTCCGTTGCGTTGTTCGTTTTTTTTGCTTCAAAATGGATCTTATCTCTTTTACCTGATGTTCGATTATTAAATCGCAATCTGCATAAAGCTATACATTATGTAAGTAGTAGATTTAAGGTGTTTTGACGCGGGTTGGCGCGAGATTATTATTATTATTTTTTATTATTTCTACTTTCCACGAACAATAAAACTAGCGGAATGCTAATATTTAGGGAAAATCTTGATTTTTATCACAAAATCTCGGATTTTCCCAAATGCTCTAAAATACCAGTGAAACGAAGTTAATTTATTTCATAAAATTGGTTCACGTTTTGCGGCAAATCACTTTATCGCCAGATTTATTGCTTGTGGAACACAAATAAAAAAAAGAATCACAAAAAATTTAATATTGCGCCAACCCGCGTCGAACCACCTTAACTGGGAAGAGCGTCGATCCGTAGACTTGAGCACTTGAGTCATAAATGTGCGAACATGTTGAAGATATCGTCAGATTTATTCGCTGCATCTCGGCTGTCGTGAGAGCTCGAGACATCATTTTTCGACGACAGGATTATATACGAGGTTCCTAAGTTATTAATGTTATTATTCACCTTGTGGGTCGGATCACGATTTTACTTAGCTTTTGCATCCACTCTAAAACAGTCACGATTTACTGATGTCGAATTAAACATATCTCAAAACTAAGGTGCCTTGACATAAGTCTGATATAAATGATATCTAAGAACGTTTTATCATGCTTAATTGCATTAAAAATGCTTAACACAGCGTTGAACAAGATGAAATAAGCAACTAAAGACTGTGAAAATGTCTACTGCTAACAAGGGGATGTTGTCAATTGTTCAGAGATTTAATTTCAGCTCAAAATTTACCTCAATTTACTGCGCCATTTTTAGTCTATTCCCATTAGCAACAAATACAATCTTGAATAACCTTAAATCAATTTGTCAGCAAGGCCATGAAGACACCCAATAACAACCCCCTTTGGGAGCCTTAAATCTGGTATTATTGACAGAGCAGCCCCTGAGTAGCTTTAGAGACATCTGCGTGGCATTTACCCATAGATTTATTTCAAACAAGGAGATAAATTGCTTAAATTTGAAGGTTTGTGATTTACCTATTGAAATATTTCGAGTAATGCATCTCGTAATTTAGGGCTAGACATAAACGCTGAAATGGCATCCTTTTTTTATTTAAGTAAAATTAAATGTGTACTTAATTTCGTAGATCTTAAAATTACCAAGGAACCGTAAATTCTTAAGTAATGATTTACCTGAATTCCTTGACAAAATAAATTCTACAAATTTATCGTTGGGACGCAATGCACGTTCAAATTAGAGAGGAATTAGGACTCTAATTACCTGACCCTCTCCTTGCTTCGAAGGCCAGTTGAACTCTGACAAAATAAATGTACTGTACACATACAGTTTAAAGTCGTACCCATTTACTTTTCTTTTTTGTTCATGAGTTTCATTTATTATTAATAAAACGAACTTGCAAAAACTAACTTAAACGCACTAGAATCTCGGTTCTTATCTTGTTCAGGTTTAATTTTATCACCTATTTTGTGAACTTCAGTTTTTCATCTACCTTGTAAGTTTGAACGGTCTTTGTTCACAAAGTCATCCTCATGGCCTAGTTCTTCTCTTATTTTGTATTCCTGACTTGCAGTTAACCTACAAAAGCTATCTCCGGAAACATCCAACTTCAACGTCACCTGAGTAGTGAACACGTTTTAGTTTAGTGTGCAAATCTCTTTGACAAGTTTTGTATCAATCCGAGTTTCTGCCGAGTCAGACACGGCAGGATAAATGGGTTCATTACGGGCGAGGCCGTCTCGATTGTCACTCTATCCGAAATCTGTAAAGTTTCAGATAAAGGCGAGATAATTGGAAAAGAAAAAGTGAGTTATTCCGGAATCATCCCACTTTGATTCGGCCCAAAGTGGGACGAGTCTAGAAACTCAAATTTTACGCTGAAAACGTTCCGGATTCGTCCCAAAGATGTCTAAAAGAAAAGTAACAAAAGTTACGTGTCCACACTTCTCGTGCAGTCTTGATTACCATTGTTTCCGAAGGATTTTTAACTATCTCACGGTTTCCGAAGGATTTTTAACTATCTCACGCAAAGTACCAGGAAAGTAGAAATGCATAGGAGATTAAGTAACAATAGTATTTTGATTCCATAGGGATCATATTGAACAACGTTTATCTCACTCAAAGTACCAGGATGGTAGAAATGAATAGAATATAAAGGTATACGAGATTATTTCGCACCTGAATTATAATTCGTCCGTCGTTTTTAAAAGTTATACGAACGAACATGACTCGAGCAGGTAAATACCCAATGCTCTGACCATAATAAATTCTTATAATAAATTAAAGAGTCTAAATCTTGTCGGTGCAATTTCCTCCACTTCTTTCTTTTCAATGCAGTCTCTTTTATTTTTTTTATACGACACGACTGCGGCTTTCTCCTTGATCTTACTCATATAGGTAGTTAATTCTTGGTCTTCCCCTTCCTCGTTTTCCTTCTACTCTGTATGATGTTACTTATGAAGCTGTCATATCTTATAAGAGGTCAAATCATTCTCCCTCTTCTGTTTTAAATGGTGTTCATCAAAAACCATAGTAAAAATAGGTTATCTTTTACTTATATATAATTTTTCTACCTTACTGAGTCAAGTTCAAACCACCAAATTATATACAACAAATTGAAAAACATTAATTTCAATTAATTTTTATTACTTGTAGGGAGTCTTTCTTAGACCGATTTTTGCACTGAAAGCCGAAAGTAAAAATGTAAATATACCGTTTCTCTTTTATTAAAATTTGAAAAAATCTACACATGCTGACTTGAACAGATGGATACGATCGGGAAATAAAGTTACGGTCGTCAACACTGTGAACGAGTGGGACATTTTTCCCAGTGTTAAGTGGTTCTGCGGGTTAATATTCTGTCCTTAATCCTTATGGTAGGTATTCATAAAGGGCAGTAATGTCTTGATTTTGCAAATGGCAACATTTAGACGCGCATTATATCATTTGACTCCAAAGATTCGAGCCTAAAAACCATAACAAGGGCAGTTTTCCTTTTATTATTGAGCAAACGACTCATGCGAATGCTAGCACAGCTGCTTTTTTATGACTTCATTTTCAACGCTTCTTTTGTCGCGAAAATGTTTCATTACTAACAAAACATTAGGTGGAATATTTACGGTTTTTTTTTGTGCTTACCCGCACTTTGGGTATCTCTAAGATTTGAAATAGGTTCCCAAAAGATTTCGTGGCTTAGTTGGTTAGAGCACACCCGTACTAAGGTTGGGGCGCGGGTTTGAGTCCCTCTGAAATCGATTTTTTTTGGAATCTAGTTCTAAAGTTTTTTGTTATAGTGCTTACCCGCACTTTGGGTATCTCTAAGAAATTAATAACCCACCGGCGGCGCTATAGTCCGTAAGAGGTCCCAAAGATTTTCGGGTGAACCGACTAAGGTTTCGTGGCTTAGTTGGTTAGAGCACACCCGCACTGAGGGTGGGGCGCGGGTTCGAGTCGCGCCGATATCGAAAATTATTGGAACTTATTTCAGTTTTATGAGTGTAATGACGGGTTGGAGAGGCCACGGAAAATACTTATTTGAATTTGTAAATAGTGTTCATAATGAATAATAATATAAAATCGTACTTTCAGTACAGTATGGTTTAAGAAGTTTAAGTGGCAGTGAGCTGGCCATAGATCGCCAAGAACCGACCACCGCTGAAGTACACGCGTTCTTGAGCAGAAACCGCGACTCGGCAAACGTAGAGTAGGAAACACTAAGCTGACAGCAGGCTGATTCTGGACGCGTAAAGCTGGGCGCTATGGCGCTTATTAGGGAAAGCCTATATCCAGCAGTGGTCTAGTATAAGCTGATGATGATGATTGTACTTTCTTCCTCACTCATTGCCGAGCTTTGAAGTGGTGGTCGTGCTTGTTCATGCTCAGGATGGCTGTATTTTATGAATATTATTATATTATTTTATTTTATTTATTTGGATGTTTGCGGGAACAAAGGAGGTGGTTTTTATGTGCAACACTTTCTTTTTTCGAATCGATGTCAGACTTATTGATTATGATGATGATATAACCTCAGAATTTAAGCGGTCAGTCAGTACCAACGGATACTAGCTATGTGCGCAGGACATATTCTAGTACACAAGTGTGTGTGCAAACACAGGCTTTTAGGTATTTATGGTCTGAAGTAGCTGTGCTGTTGGTAGAGGTATGTAAAATAAAGCACGTATTGCCTCGTAACATCCCTGCAAATAGACCTTATCTACCCTTTTCAAGTCGTGACAGGCGAACGTGACTACGAAGCGCAGCCAAATAAATATGAAATTCCTGACCTGGCTATCTTAAATTAGATATAAAAAGTTCTGTTTACCAATTCACACATAGATCTACGATTAAATAGACAAAGAAATTGCTTCTCTCAATTACTGTTTAACACAATAAAAAACAAAGATATAACACAATTATGAAATAATCAAGCAAGGACAAAATGTCGACAAATAAAAAACTGGTACTTATAATGAAATACCCATTTCAGATATCATCCAACCGAACGGTACTTACGCAGACCGAATTTTCTCCACCCATTGAACCCCAATCATTAAATTTTATTTCATAACATTTTTATACTTTCCTGTAGAACTGTTACATTGGTATCACTGTTAAAATCTTATGCCGCGTAGATACAGACTTCCACAACGAACATGAAATGTACGATGAAATGAAATAATTGGCCGTTCACACTTGAGTTATGTAACATGCAATGAAAGCCAATTCTATTATGTGAACGCTTCAAGTATTTTAAGATGAGCTCGGCGCGATCCACGATTTGTCGGTTTTTCGAACGAGCACAAAGGCTCGCAGTGAGCTCGGTTCGCCAGTGTGGACAGGTTGTGTGGAGACGAGCGCGAACACGACCAAACTAGCTACTACGACGATTCGTTCGCGAGCACGCCGGATACAGTAGCGTGTAGGGATAAGTTCGGTTCGTGCTCGCAGTCCGTCCAACCAAACTGGTAAAATGCAGAAATGCTTCATTCGCTTTACATTGCGTGTTACATTACGTTAGTCTGTACGCAGCATTACAGAGGTATCATAAGATCGGTTTTGCGCAGCTCGAATTTAACGGACATGAACGATGAAATGGGAAAATTATGAACCAGTTATGAACAGGGTACCTGAGTAATGTACCTATGGAAAAGTGGGTGAATGATGAAATGAGATTAAAATCATTTATACTGGGTTCTGCTATAAATGTTATATTTCTTTTTTCTCCAACATTTATTTCGTTTTACTTCAATAAAATGGGCCGTTGGCCGATGTCTTTTGTGACTTTCCTCTTATTCCTCTAGGGTGTCATAATTTTCGTTAAATTATACCTCTCGCGTGTAATGAACTGTTAACAGATAGATACTAAAACGACTTAACACGGTTTTATGACTAAATACTAACTTATAATAATGTTCATTGTTTGGGGCAATTATTAAAAGCATTAAATCTCTTGGGCATTAAAAGTCTTATCATTTTTGGGTTTCAGGTAATGAAAAACCATAAATGTTTGAATTATTATACTCGTAGTTTCAGAACAAACATTGATGACCATAATTCCCCAAAGCAATCAACATCAATTCTGATTTTTACAGTTCATTGTTCCGAAAAATTAAATAGGAATGAATGAAAGCGAACCAGAAGCTCAATTGTTATCTACTAAAATAACCACAGAGCTTGTAAAACTTCGTAAAATACGAAGTCCTGTCGATGCATACCATCGATTTGTTATTCCTACGATTTGCTAGGTATTAAAGATACCTAATACAATTTTTTTGTGGTCGTGGTTACGATAAACGGGCTCTCGTGTAATGTTCCACCATTGGTCTCTATGGGATTCATTGTGGAAGATATATGTATTTAACCTACTAATCCAATAGAATGTGTCAAAAAGAAAGGTGATAAGGTGTTAGAATCTTTAAGGAGAGTGACCACGGTACATCTTTTTTTGCATTGCGGGGAATTCTTCGACCCCGCACCCGTCGGGGTCGGTTTTTGGTCGGGTGTGTAGTGTGCGGAAGCAAATAGGTAATTGTTGCTGTCACTTCCGGGTTAGCGTCGGTGATTGGGTCAACGGGGTCACCAAGAACGTGTCTCGGTCTACAGAGGAGAGAATTGGGTACTTACATTTCTGCGAATCGGTCTTATGAGGCGACTTCTTGTCACCGCGAACCATGGCTGCGGGGCGGTGGTGGGGGGGTGCTCGTGCGCGCGGACCCTGATACTATCGACCGCGCGCGGCTCCACTCGCCGTCGGCTGGACCGTGTTCTCAGGGTTGTGCCAGATGCCTGAGAAATTACAAAAACTCTTTGAATGACAAAACTCCGGGTCACTTAGATATTAATGTGGTCAGCGAAACGTGTACCAAATAAAATAAATTCGGCATGTTAGTAAATTTAAAACTTTCATTCTCAGAGAAAAAATTAAGTTGAAATTGACATTACATAACATTTTAACCGAAGAAACGAAAAACAAAAGAGGAGGAAGTTCTATGTTCGGCTTTATGTGTTTTTTATGTGAGTAGTACATAATATGTTTGTCGATTTCTTTCAACAACAGTTATGAACCGATTTGGAATATTCTTTCGCCATTGTATGTTGTAACCCTAAAAATTTTGATTCCTTACTAAAAAAACTGATACACTAAAAATACTGTGCAAATTCTAAGGAATTTGATGTCGGTTTAGTTGTTTTCAAAAAAATCAAATTATTAGATTAATACTTTGGCAGTGAATGATAAATATACCTACTAACTGCTACCTGCTGGTTTGCACGCGCTTATCAAGCCTATTTCCGTCCCCTGGATACCATTTACCTCCCTGCCGTGAAAAAGTAACAGACAGACATATAGACAGTTACCTGTGAATTTATAATATAAGTATTATCTATACTTATATTATAAATTCACAGGTAACATAACATACCATGGTAATATTTTTATTTTTAAACTTACGCGATCTCAACACATATTTATAAATACTATTTAACGGGTATCGTCGGGAAAAATAAGGTAATTAAACGCGATAAATACCCGTTAAATAGTATTTATAAATAAGTATAGATAATGTAGGTCTCGTAACTAATATTCACTTAGTACGATAAGTACTTCCGACTTCCACGCTCTGAATAAATTCTAAACATTCTTCAGTAGGTAACCTCTAAACATTCTAAAAAGCAACCAGCAAACTCAAGGCAATCAAATAACCTTCCGTTAGTAATTTCAAAGTATTCATACAATATTGCGGTAGGAACCAAGAATTGACGTTTCAGTCTTCATATTTCATAGAAATAAGACAAGATTATTTAGGGTTTTTTGTTATAGTGCTTACCCGCACTTTGGGTATCTCTAAGAAATGAAATAAGATCCCAAAAACTTTCGGTTTCGGATTTTCGGTTGAACCGACTAGGGTTTCGTGGCTTAGTTGGTTAGAGCACACCCGTACTGAGGGTGGGGCGCGGGTTCGAGTCCCGCCGAAACCGAAAACTTTTGGGATCTTATTTCATTTCTTAAAGATTATGTACGTACCCATAATGCAAGCAGCCACAGCATAACTTTATAGTACCAAAGAAAATTACAATCAAATAATTGAATTAAATTAAAACTAGGAATTACAATGAAAACAATTGACTCTAGTCCCATGGGCATTGGGGAAGCCCATTGTGTGGGACGCTACATGCGTTGACACACTCGCGCCTTCACATCTTTCTTGGACTTCCGTGAGGGATGGTGCAGCGGCAGATTTGGCCGAAGATCTCAAGAGGCGCAAATATGCAGGTCTCGACAGAGCCTATGCATTTGCTCCCCTTGGAGTCGAGAGCCTAGGTCCGTGGGGTACTGAACTGAGACTCTCCGGGTTTTCAAAAAATTATCTGAGCATCAGTCGAAGCACTTTATTACGTTACCATAAAAATGGTGATTTCTTAGAATGACATTTGACGAAAGAAACTACGGACGCGTGTTAAGTGTCAAGGTTGAAAGCAATCTATCAATCTCCCATTGATCTCTAGAGGGTTTTTTTTCATTGCAATGTCTCCGTGCAAATGGCACCGTACGCACTATCTAGAGTTTCTTTCATATACGGACGATTGTACAGTACCGTTGACACGTAAAGCAATTAGTTAACAGAATCGGCTCCAGATCTGCTTATCTGCATTCAAGAATCAATCATCAAACGTAGGTATACCTAGCCTACTCTAGTTTCATTAAATCTTTGAAGAGTCTACGGAAAAAGCATTCCATTTCCTGCTCCAGCCTGACTCTGTAATCCAATTCTCCAACTAACTCTTTGAAATTCGCCCTTTGATGCTGACTTGCTGTCTGCCGATTTCATTACCCTTTCCGTTTTTGAGCTACAATTATTTGGGAGTTTTCAGTTTACTGGATCATAAGCCGTTTTAGAAAATGTTGTTTAAAAGATTAACAGACTTTCCTGGTACTTACTGTAGAAGGTTGTTTGGTTTAATGTCGTCTTAACGCTTTTAACGTTTTACGCCACATTTAAAAACGTTTTAGCTGAAACATTTTAAAAATAAGGTTATTTTGTTAAAATATTTCACAAAAGTTCATGTTCCTCAACTTTCGACGGTAAAGCTTTTGACTCCCAAAAAATGACGTGCTCTAATAAAGCAAAGCCAGAGTAGAGCTTTGGAAACGTTCCAAATTATCTCTTTTGTACACAGACGGATTTTATAATTGAGTTATTTAATATTGCTAAGCTCTGCGCAATCTATACGTTGCTGTATTTTGCAAACGGATAAAATTGTACGGTTTGTTGTACAAAGGGTTAACGAAATTACGATATAGACGAGGCACAGTTTTAAATGGCGATATGGTTACGAGAGAGTGTAATTTAACTTTATAATTACAGACTTCAATCTTTAACTTACGGAACATATTATCGATTGAGCTGAAACATAAAAAATTAGGTTATGTCATTGAAATATTTCACAAAAATTCATGTTCCTCAAGTTTTGACGGCTAGGCTTTTGACTCCCAAACAATGACTTGCTCTGGTAAAGCAGAGCAAGAGTAGAGCTTTGGAAACGTTCCAAATTATCTCTTTTGTACACAGACGGATATAGTAATTGAGTTAATTAATATTGCTAAGCTCTGCGCAATCTATACGTTGCTATATTTTGCAAACGGATAAAATTGTACGGTTTGTTTTACAAAGGGTTTACGAAATTACGATATAGACGACGCAGTTTTAAATGGCGATATGGTTACGAGAGAGTGTAACATAACTTTATAATCACAGATTTCTATATTTAACCTCCGGAACATAATATCCAGGGCATCATCATCAGCCTATATTAGTCTACTGGACATAGGCCTCCTTTAATGAGCGCCATTGCGCCCTATCTTCAGCTTGCCGCATCCAGAATATGCCAGCAGTCTTTCGCAAATCGTCATCCCACCTGGTCGGAGGTTGTCTTACACTACGTTTGCCGCGTCGCGTCGCCGTCTCCACTCAAGAACACGTTTATCCAAGACATGTGTATTAGATAATATTATAGTGAGGACTAGTTTCTAGAATATATTTTCAATCACCTCCTCACGCTCGTGGTAAAATTGCAAAACTGTAATCTGCGGTCTTCTTCGAAAGGTGACAAAATTAGTGTCAGTGTTAATCGCGGTCCAGGTCAGATTACTGATGGATGATATAACGATGCTGTACAAAACCATATTTTTTTCAATCATATCTGAACCTTGCATGTGAATACTGCCGCCATACGTTCTAAATCACTTTGATCGGCTATCCGGAACGCTAATGAGTTCTCGCGCGCGGATGCCCATCACAGTTCAGTGGCCAGAGGTGCTCTAATATTGTATCAGACAAATCAAAGGGATGTCTTTTTGTGACACATGCTTTTCATGGTGTGGGATGTTATATCTTCTAAATTACCTAAATGTGGAAACATCGAGTATCAATAGAGGCTTGTTCAACACCATTCACCAAGAGTGAGGTAACGGTGATACAATGCGACTCATTAAGAAATTCTTTATACCTACATAAGGTTTTGTTAGGTACAGTTTTGCAAGTTATATCTGTGCGATGGCCTTTAGCAGTATTTGCATCGAATTAAACAAATAAGGATTAGATTTTAAGGTCTCTTATTAGGTACCGTGCTACAAATACAGATTAATTACTGTAAAAACCCATACCTTTATTTCGTCGCCTACCTATACATTTCTAATTAATTTACCTATTATATGGATCAGTTGAGCTAAAAAACTAGACTATTATTTATTTGATAATAACTACTAATTGTAAAGCTGTTTATGTATCAAATTTGAGATGTCTAAGTGCTTATTTTGTAAGCCTAAAGAAATAAAATTATTGATTTTTTAACTGCCGACTTTTTTGACTATCGAATATGGAATTAATGATTTGATTTGATTTAATGTGACCAATGATCGTCTAGTTACAGAAAAATCAATTAAAATGATAATATTGTAATCTTGTTCCTAAGGTTGGCGTTTATAAAAGGTAGAGTTCTTTGGAGAAAATTCTCCAGCCAATATCTGAGTATTACTTTTATAGAGTCTCCAAGTAGCCAATAAGCAGTTCCAGTAATACCAAGCGACTTACGCAAATAGAACACTGTAAATAATGCCTATTTGGGAGCCTCCAGAATTCGTATTCAACCGGATTTCCATCTCACGTCTCAGGATGGACGATGCAATAAGGGGTTGCCTTGCCGGTGGCGTGGAGGAATTGAATTTAGAATTGACACCGATTTTCAGGGTGACAGAGAAATTAACGGTTAAAATAAAGTTTTGTTTATGTCCACAGTGAAGAATTGGCATGAGAATATATAAAATATTCAGTGCGAGTATATTTAGACTGCGATTTATATTTTTACTGAGATTTATTTACTATATAATATTTTATTTTGTTTTATTTGGGAAACAAAAAGTTCTTATAAACTAAACAAAAAAAACTACTAAAGTAACACTTAAACCAGCAAAGTTTCCACCATTAAATGGAACATTAAAAGAAATAGGAAACAGACAGTTCAGACATCATTATGCAACTAAAACAAATATCTATCAACAATTAATTAATTAATCAAACAAATTTAAGTTACAGTAATGAGTATACATTTTGTAAATAATAATAATAATGAGCAATTAGTGTAGGTAAAACCTCACGTGGTTATAAAACATACCTTGAGAAAAGTTTACGACAGGTTGATAGTAAATTGGTTTTGGTTATCATTATGGATGTGTGTAGAATAATCTGAACACTGATGCCTTATGTTCATGTCACCTATAATTACAGGACACCAGGGCTTTGCTGACCGTACCTCAATCAAATGTCCACTGAGTTACGAGTTCCCGTATAAGACTATAAATTCTACCTAATCAAGACCAAGACCACCGGGTTCAATGTCATTATTTTGCCTACTCAAAACAAAGGGACATAAAGTCGTATCAAACTCTAATCTCGAGGGACAATCCTATGGGAGAAGCTAAGAGATAATGGCTGGGCTTTTTACAGCAAAATAAATATTTTGGAAGAGTAACTGCGCGGCTGATTGATGTACCGTAGTTTGGCAAATATGGTAAACTAGCAGCGCCTCGCGGTTTCACCCGCGTAGTTCCCGTTCCCGTAGGAATTTCGGGATAAAAAGTAACCTATGTCCTATTCCAGACTATAATCTATCTCTGTGCCAAATTTCATCCAGATCCGTTTTGCCGTTCTGGCGTGATAAAGGAACAAACATCCATCCATCCATCTAAACTTTCACGTTTATAATATTAGTGAGATGAGATAGTGAGATAGTGAGATTGGTCGTAAATTTATGTTTTAAAAATGAATAAGGTTCTACAAAGCTAAATATGTTAACAAGTGAGTGTCGTTCCCAATTTGAGGTTTGGTTTCAAAGAGGTTTCAATTCACTCGAATTAAGGTGATGCTCGGAGAACAAAAACTGGCTGATTATTTGTTATTTGATTTTTTGTTTGAGCATGATCACATTTACGGTATTTTGATCTTTTTTTCATTAATTGCATGCACCTTGATCATGGAACAACAGATGTATAAAACTACTAAAGTTAAAAATGATTCAGCTGTCCCAATTTTCTACAACAAAACCTACGCTGCCGACGCTAATCCCTACAACCTCCCTTTGATGGATTGATCGCACGAATACAACGGACCAACCCTACCACGTACAACCAACTCTACCAACGTATGTAGAGTAGAGAGTACGAGATCCGGCTGCAAAATTAATGCACTCAAAAAAAATTAAATTAGTGTTTGCCAAAAACCAAATTTTTACGCATATTTATGATTAGGAGAACATAGAGATACATACATAGAGGTGCAAAACACTAGCATTCGACGCATGCGCCATTACTTTAAAGCGTCGTACAGCTGGCAATCGCTATCCTAAGGGGTTCTTGTTATAGTGCTTACCCGCACTTTGGGTATCTCTAAGAAATGAAATAAGTTCCCAAAAATTTCCGGTTTCGGCGGGACTCGGGGAGGTATAGTCCGTAAGAGGTCTCAAAGATTTTCGGTTGAACCGACTAAGGGTTTCGTGGTTTAGTTGGTTAGAGCACACCCGTACTGAGGGTGGGGCGCGAGTTTGAGTCCCGTCGAAACCGGAAATTTTTGGGAACTAATTTCATTTAATCGCTATCGCTTACTCATTTTCACTCTACCTTAAATATTTTCCATCTTTAACAGCCAGCAACCCTTATTTACTGTTTTTAGCAAACACTCGATGAGTGCACTAATTCTGCAGCCGGATCTTAGACTATAAATAGTTTGTCCGTTGGGTAAAGCTGGTATACAGTACCTACCACAAACGAATGCGCTTTTATATTTACTGCAGCTGACTCAGTCGTCCGGAGCATAGGCAATTTAGAACGAACAACTATGCTTTTTACTTATTTTCTGAACAAAAGTTTGTGTTATTCAGATAGTAATAGGTGGCAGGTAACCAAATCGGCTCGTATTAGTTTGCGCAGCAAAGTCGATCAGTACATTATTGGAAACAGATAGTTTTGCATAAAATCTTAAAACTTGAATAAGTTCCAAGTCGTTGGCAGAATTTGAAGAAAATTTAACGATCTTGAAAGTTAGGTAGATATTGCTTGAAACATAAAAGAATCTTAAACGAGAATCGAATAGAAATAAGACGAAGCAAATATCGAAGAAAAATTATAGCACGTAACA
The DNA here is from genome assembly GCA_947086465.1 of Eupithecia exiguata. NCBI lineage: Eukaryota > Metazoa > Arthropoda > Insecta > Lepidoptera > Geometridae > Eupithecia > Eupithecia exiguata. Next base: position 5,127,630 of record OX352233.1, on the reverse strand, counting down.
ATAACAATCGCACATTACATTTAAGCACGAACTTAATTCAAACGTTTTCCTTTACACATAAAACGTACGCATACTTTTCTCGTAAAAGCCGCCATATAACCAGGTATATCACACGGTCTCGAGAGCCATTACGGGCTAGAGCACCTAGCTGAGTGGAAACATCGATCAGTACTAGGTATCTTATCTTGTAGGCGCTTCAGGCAAGTGCCTATAACAGCAGCTTGTACCACATTTCCAGAGGGGTATCTTCGTGAGTGTGAAAAGCTTTCACTTATCTAGGACCAGGCTGATGTATTTTGACTTTCACAATGTTGTCATTGTATATGACTTGATATATACAATGACATAGTACATGACTTGTACCATCTACATCTAGTACTAACTGTGAAGTACTAACTAGATGTAGATGGTACAAGTCATGTACCACCTCAAATTGCTTATTCAACTCCGCCGGATGTCCATATCTTCCAAACTACTAAATATTTTACTATGAAATTTATGTATTATGGTAAAGTTCAATACTCTCTTCGTCAAGTAATGTCAAAAACACGTTTCCATAAAATTTTCTAGTAAAAAAAAAATCCCAAAGTTACCGACCTCTAAATTGTGACTGAAATCTTAATTTCTCAATAAATACAGAAGTAATGATCTTGAGAATAAGCATGGTAATTTAACAAAGTAGAAAAAACATATTATAAGTTGCCTTTTTTAAAATAATGTCATATCATGCATCTATAGGGTATGGGTGTTTAGCCCATACCCTATAGATCCACACATCAATGCAATGTGATGTCATGTCATGACGCAAAAACTTGATTTTTGAGCTTTTGTTGCTTTGCCCTGTCCCTCTCCTACGAACGCGAAATCCTAAGCCTATCCTTTCACAAAATGGCGTCGTAGTACGCCCCCTTAATCACAGGGTATTTATGAAATTCTACCTAAATTATCAGTGACAAAATGAGAAGTTCTCGTAAGAGGTTATTTACTACATCTAAAGTAATTTAAAACCAGCTGAAACATGGTTTATTTTATTAATTAGGGTGCAAATTTCAAACATTGAGTTGGGTATGGTTTTCTACCCAGCGTTACCTCTAGCCTTGGTTATAGTTAAGGGTAGTATGATTTATTACAACGATGATAAATATGATACAAAAAACAAGGATGATTTAAATAAAATTATCAAAAACCAAGATAGAAGCAAGAAAATGATAATAGCATCCAGAACTTAAAAGAACGAAAACTTTAGGGCATAAGTCCATTCAAAAGAGACCTATTTCATTGTCATTCATTCAATGTGACCAGTTTGAAAAAAAACTGGATGCTATGACGCAATCTAAAGGTCCTATACAACTTGAATGTCTCATAATCAGCTCACTCCCTTAGCCGAGGGTTCAGAGCCAAATTAAATTTCTGAGGGGTCCCCCATCCCCTCGATCTCAAGAATTCTGACACCTCAGAGTGCCGACAAAATATTTATTAGCCGTTTAAGAGATTCTGCCCGAAATCGGAAGCTTACGAATAAATTCTGTTACCTTGCGGTGTTGATAAGAATTAGCTTTCGCACTCTCAATATCTAAATTAAGAATTAAGTATTAAAAAGCCTTGGTTAGGACTTTTGGCAACGGAATCCAGTATAGAAAAGTATCGACAGCTTTTTGAAAACTCACGGCCCGAATAACGATTCGACAGAGGAAGGCTGGCCGTTAAAACATCAACCGAAAATAATAAAATTTATAAATTGAAACGAAGATCGTTAAAAACATTTATCTACCGACGTTAAGCCGCAAGTCGTAAAATCCCGGCTCCTGGCTCTAACAGGTAGGAGCTTATTTGAATGATCACTTTGGCGATTGCTTCTGCAGGGCCAGTAGGCACCGACCTGAATAATATAACGTTGCGGTGGCCCAAGTTGGCGACTCATTAGTTTGCGGGCAACGTTCGCACCCCCGAGATATAACGACTCTTTGACAAGGAAGCGACGAGATTCGACGTGACAGAAAAATCCATGTAGCATTCCTACATCTATAAAGATTGGTATCAGAATGAAGGCGAAACTATTGCTTCCCTTTTTTTTTAGGCAGAGAATATTAGGTTAGGAAATCGCTTTAAGCGATAAAGCCGCCAAATCCTTTGCTTTCTTTAATTTTACACAATCTGTTTTTCTTTTTAATTTAAGGTGATTAAAGAATTATCTATCTATCTATCTATCTATCTATTAGGTATATCCTATCCTAATAATGTTATAAATGTAAAAGTTTGTGTGAATGTTTGTTACCTCGTATCTCCGTAACTACTTAACCTATTTAGATGAAATTTGGTATGTAGGTAGATTGTTTAGGGTCTAGTCTAGAATAACACATAATACACTAGTATTATGTGATTAGTAGTAGACAACTTTTACTACCTACTACTAAAAAATTAATAGTCTTCGAAATAAAATCTCATAAATCAGAGACGTTCAGTAGCATTAGCACCATCTATAATAGTAGATTGTTTTACAAGGGACTAAACCATCCCATTATATACGAGGTTGTTATACTCCCGAGCGTAGCGAGGGAGGATGACAAGACCGAGTTATAATGGGTGGTTTTGGCCCGAGTAAAACACTCTACTTTTCACTTCGATTGCGAGAAAATAAAACAATTCAAAATTAGACAATTTTCAGAAATTTTATTAAAAATTAAATGTGCAGTTAGAGCAATTTTGAATGTTTAGTGATATGTTTTTCCCGGGCAATTTTATTTCGGTTCTCTGTGATTGGGATGTGTGTGTAATATTTTGAGTTGATTGTTGTGGAGTAAAAGTTGGAGAGACTCGACTCATGCTTGAGTTTCGTGCATTATTAAGATCTGAGTGCGGCTTCAGCTGAGTTGACATATTCATCCAAACGTTGAAACATTAGTGGGACGTAACTCCTGATAGGCTTTAACTATATTAAGGTATTCTCCACTGATGACAAATTTACGCTCTTTGTTTGTTTTCGTGTTCGGCAGACTCACAGCTTGTAGGTTTGTATCCGTTTCTACGTCTTCTAGCGTTATATTAGCAAGCTCTATTCCTCTGCATGCACCGCTGATTCCATAAATTAAAGCAACCTGTTGAACAAAAAAATAAGTGTGTTATTAATCGTAATAACCTAGGTACATAATTTAGGTATGTAGGTAGGTATCTATTTATTTAGTTTGAGTTGAGTACATAAGTAGTAGGTTACCTTTGTTGCCAAGTATTGTTTATTTGGAGCGTTATTTAAAAATGTTTCGATTTCTTGTGTCGTCAAGACTTTAGATTTTTTTGCCTTGTATCCAGTGGACAATTTCTTCAGTAAAGCCGTTAAATTTACATATTTTTTAATATCGACGTCGTGTCTCGTTTGTAAGGTCATTCTTAACATTGAATATGTGCTCCAAAGAGTCGACGATTTGAATTTTTTCGATAATTCATCAAAATAAGTGAGAAAAACCCCTTCTGTAAAAGAATCCACACGTTTCTCATCTCTCCATTTCATAAAATTTTCGTAACTCTTTAAATATATTCCACGTGATTTTGTCGGCAACAGATTCATAATTATTTCTTTGCCCTTTTCTTCCATTTGCATATTAGCATCTTCACTATCACTTGATGACATTTTTCACGTTCACAATTTGGAAGTAAAAGTCAGGAAGTTAAACGTAAAAGTTTGTGATTTGGAATGAAGAAAATTCTAGAGATTTAGCGCCAATACCATCTTTTTTTTTAAATCTCTATTTAACCCGCAACGAAAGAGTTCGCATTCTACCGTGAAGGGAAGAATCAACCTTCATAAAACATCACCAAGACGGTTCTATTTTCAAAAAAAAGGTTGACGGAGCACCAAGAAGTCGAGTTTTTATGTAAGAGAACGAATGCTTTGTACTGGCTGATGATTTTAGACAAAAATTAAAAAGAAAAATTACTTTTTAGCCCGAGGGATTAAACTCGAGTTTTAGGCCTGCTAAGCTACACTATTATGATACACTTTTCGAGCAAGAGAAGTGAAAAATTGATTTCTTACCTGCGCAAACTGAAAGCATACGAAGACGAAACATGTGGCCGGGTTATTAAACTCGAAGTATTACCAAATTTTCGAATAGGTGGCGCTGTACAGTAAATACTCTCATGCTTATTATTGCATTTGGCAGAGCTATTTTGCTCGTCACTGCGAAAATCCTCATCAGATCTTTACCATTTTTTTATGAAAACAAATTAAAATTCCTACCTTTCTAACCCTGGTTTGACAGACAGATCCCCTCTCATACTGTTCTTTCCCCTCAACGCCTTCGTTACTGTGCGGTGCGCAGCCGTTGAAGCCAACTTCACAGAGCTCAATTTGTTTTGCGATCTAGTTGATGCAGAGACGCTTCGCTGGTTGCGCTCGCTTCGCTCGCTCGGTCAATAATCTTATTTTCCAAACTTAACCTCTGAGGGGGTTAAAAAGGGCGGTATGTTTCTACATAAAATTATTATTCCTTGGTTCAATTCACTCAAAACACGGTATAAATAAATTTTATAGTAAATAATGAATTACGTATTTTTATTTTTACAGAACTACCCATAGAGAAAGTGCTATAAATTTCTGAAAATTGTATGAAAAACATAAATTCTTAGGCGGGTGAAGCCGCGGGGCGCAGCCTGTGTATAATAATACTAACATCTAGGCCAGTTTTGGCTTGAGCTGAAAATCACATCCTGTGTAAGTCATCACATGTAATTCTCCCGTAAAATCCATCCGATTTGCATTTCCCGAAAACCAAAATAGATTACATTTCCATAAATCACGTTATGCTACGAATCGATCTCTCGATCTGTCACAAAAACGCCCGTGGCGTGAATACAGATTAAACGTAAATACAATGCACAATCAATGGTAAAACTTTGTTCGGGAAGTGCTGGTTTATCTACTTTGCCGGACATTTGTTATTGTTGGCGACCGTGCCTATGATCAAACGCTGATCTTAGGCTGGTTTTACACGAATAGACTCCGAACTTTACCGATAAAATCAAGTATCTTCACTTAGCGATATCGCTGTCTAATTTTTGATGGACGAAATACGCTGAACTTTCGAAGGGAACTGCATGCCTACCTTATAATTAATTTTGAAGAGCAGACACTACACTAGACCCCCTGTACGGTGTCAATCAAAATATTAAAATGCGACAGTTGCCTCAATAAATCTAATTAAAGCTTAGTGGATATTAAGTTTAGTAACCTTGCCACGTCAACACAAACAAAGCGTATTCATTGCGGATGTAAGCGGGTTAACTACGAACCTTATTTGTGTTGGAAGAACACCAACGTTTCATCCCTTAACGAGGGACTTCTTCAGGGTGAGTTCTGAAGAATTCCCTCGTTATGGGATGAAACGTTGGTGTTCTTCCAACACAAATAAGGTTCGTAGTTAACCCGCTTACATCCGTAATGAACAAACAAAGCGCATTAAAAACCACCAGCTTTCGTACCTAACTACACGAAACTGCAATAAATTAGTCAAATTATGTCGGTATACTTGAGTTAATCACATAGAAAAGGATTGCAGGAGGCTTTTGATACAAGATTCCTTTGATAGCTTGGATTGGCCTTAAAACGGGACGTTTTGACGTTATCTCTGAATACCTGACGCTGTGAATACTGTTGCCGTTGCTTGAAAATGTGCCAAGCGTAGGTACCGTAGGCAACCATAGATGTCTGGATAAGTTAGCTTTATGACAATGATAGTGTCTGCCTAGCTTCGTGAATGCTCTTTGCTTCTGTGAAATGGAAGTACAGTTGGCTGCATTTTACTGCCATGTCATACAGAATGCTCAGGGCTCTTTTCTTGGCAGACTGAACGTAGTCGTCGAGAAACTCGGTACTAATTCTAGTTTTTAATCGGTTAATACAACTGCAGCTGACTGTACAATAAACAACGACACGATCGAATAACTTTTTATTTAGAATTAAAAATTGTTATTGACTGTGAGTTTCTCAGACTTAAATGTAGGTATTATCCTTTTCAACTGACTTCGTAAAAAGAAGCAGGTTCTATGTTCAGCTGTATGTATATTTTCTTTACGTACATATTATTATGTCCGTCAATTTCTACGCCGATTATGGATCGATTTTAAAATTAAATAAATAAGTAATGCTGGACAATTCAGCATTATCAAGCCCAAGCTAAGTAGAGCTTGTGTTATGGGTACTAGATAGCTGATATACATCATCATCATCAGCCTATATCAGTCCACTGCTGGACATAGGCCTCCCCTAATGAGCGCCATAGCGCCCTGTCTTCAGCTTGCCGCATCCAGCATCTACCAGCAATCTTTCGCAAATCGTCATCCCACCTGATCGGACACGGCACAAACGTGTTTGTGATGATGGGCTGAACCTGCAGTTCACGTATTGTCACTAATTTACCAATAACCCTGTATAAACACAGCATTGCTGTATTAGTAAAATAATATTTCAATCGCCAAAGTTAAGCTAACATAATTATTAACACAATTGTTACTAACTAATATGGATTTGTGATTATCTGAAATAAATGACTATTATTATTATTATTAAAACCTCACTAACAAGATGATGGTACCTATTCTTCTAATAATATAAATCGGACAGTTAAGTACGTTTTAATAGACGTTTATACAGAAATTTTCGATGGTAATGTACGTCAATATCAATAATTTTAGAGAACGTCACACTCAGGTACGTTACCTACAATATTTTGATTGCATTATGTGTAGTCAAAGCGTAGTTACATAATCTACTAGTAGTAGAAGTACAGTAGTAGTACTAGTAGTAGTAACTTTTATGGTTGATGTACCGTCTAGAAAGTTGCTACATCGACCTCAAAACTTGTTAAAAAGACCCTATTACAATTTTTTGTACGACTGATTCCGAATAGAGCAATTTACTGGACCATTTCCCGGTTTCAATAAAACACGTCCTGACATCGCGCTTCTATTCAAAGATTTTGTAACTTGGAATTGCAAGAGCTCTGTGACCTCGATCGCAGTTATTTTAAATCCATTGTTTTCTCCTATTATCTATCGATTCTCTTTCACACGTTTGTATTACATTGCAATAGCTTGTAATGAAGAGGTTGTTACGATTACAACACAATGGTGATAGGTAGAGAGCGATTTGAAATGAGTCTTCTACGTTTTACTCTAAGCTTTAGTTTTGAAAGTGAACTACAAATCATGATTTTGGCTAAGCAGCCATGAAGCTAGGAATCCTAAACAAGGTTAACCGATAATTCAAACCGGGACAGCTTCTATCCCTTTATCAAGCTCAGGTCCGGTCTGGTTTGGAGTATTGCTACCATGTTTGGGACGGCTCGGCCATACCACCCCTACTTGGTGGATATACCGTCCACTCGCACTAAGCGGTTTTCCTCCACCTTCATCATTCGTACCGCTGGGGTTTGGAACATTGTGACAAAACTGAAGCATTTGAAGATGTCGCATCTTATCAACATAGTCAATAACATTTTGTTTCTTATTTGATAATAATTACTATTATTAAGCTGTTTATGTATAAAATTTGACTTGTCTAAGTGCTTATTTTGTAAGCCTAAAGAAATAAAGTTATTGAATTTTGAATTTTGAGTCCACGGCCATTCACTGTTGTGTACAGACCTCTTCCCTATTGTGCCGTTATATCCAGTCCTATACTACCCTCATCCACTATTTCCATGCTATGTATATTATGTCTCCCTCTTTTTAGGTAATTAGAACAAAGCCGCAGGACGAAAATAGTCAAAAGGTTAGGTACAGTCCAACCCAATTTTGCTTTATAGCGACAGTTACACTCAACTACGTAACTGCGAAGGTGAAAGCCTCTGCAAACAATTAGGCCCGGATAGTACTCGAGGCCCTTCGGCCCAAATAAGTCTTGGCGTCGCGTCGGCGAAATGGGATCCGTCACTCTAAGCAACGTTGTTCTATGTGTGGGTATAGGGAATTTTAGTGCTTATGTAACCTCAGGTATTCTACCAAAAATATAAAACATAATTTTGAAACTACACACTGACCGATTTTTACGTACATAAACAGAAATGCCAAAAAAAATTCAGCTTATTATACTCGATTTTTCAAAGACCTGCAAAAAAGATCAACAATCGCAGAGTAATGAACCCAAAATTCACTTTCTGTTTGTTGATATTCAAACATAATTTGAAGTAGGTACTTGTTGATCTCAGATCCTTTCTTCAACAAATATTGTTGACAATTATATCTAAATCTACATTGTTGTTGTACCTGCTGTTTAATTACCAACAGGGGAGGGTTAGGATTTTATATTTAATTCTGTTTATCAATGTTGTATCTGCCTGACTTTTCCAAGTGTACCTACTTTTGTATCTTAATGGAATAAATGAATTTGTATTGTATTGTATAGCTCGACACAAAGCATGTGATTTTTTGGTTATTTTATTCGGATTTCTTTACGTAATTTCCAGATAACGAATTGAAAACATAAAAATTAGATTATTCACCAGTATATCATAGCAAAATTCATGTGACATAATGTTTATTAGGTATTCCTTAAGTACTGTTTCGTGTTCCCTAAAGCTAGACCAAGCCAAGTGTGAGTCATGAACACATTTTCATTAGTAGGTAGGTACTCCCACTGGACAGGGCTTAAGTATGAGATGTGACTGGACTTTATGCTACTACGTGTCCTAGACTGTAGTTTAGGAAAGCTAACTTTGTAGGTCACAGAAAATGTTAGTCTTTATGCTCCTTTGTAATAAGACCTAGGTTACTGGTGAAATAGGTGAGGCTCGGCTTATAATTAGCTAATGAAACAACACACATAGCATTGCCTCTACCTCAACAACCTATAAAAGTCCACTGCTGGACACAGGCCTCTTCCTAACAATCGTCTTATTGGCTTTCATCTCATGGGAGGTAAAGCCCATAATCCCCGCGCTGGGGATGCGGGTTGGGGATCGCAGTTCGGTGATAGATCTGGACCGTGGGTATCATAAGATACCCACGGGAAGAGTTGGGGTGGTGTAAATTCTAAGCCGGCACCACACGGTTTTGCTTCTACATAGGGAAAAACAAAGTGATTTCTGTGTTCGGTTCCCTGTTATTCATAAATGATTCATGAACCTCCTTGAACAATGCCAAATATAGCAATCATTACTGGCTTAACCATCACCGACTATAATCATGAATCCAAGTCAATAGGGTATATGGATAGTTTATATATTATCTTTTAAATCGATTATTTGTGTTATTTCATCACCGAAAATAAATATACCCACAAAGTAAAAAAGCAAAACAAAACTCAGTTTCGGGTCATAGAAATGCTGCCCCATTTTTTGTGACGTCACCGTTCACTGTCAATTCAAAGTGGTTCTGTACCTTCAATCAAAATAAAAATAGAAAAAAAATATGATAAATACCATCATGTTTGTTGTTTGTAAGTTGTGGGTTATAATATTTTCTTTTTTTTTCTTTCCGAGATATCCAGCAAAAATTTTTTTTGCCATTGAGTCTAAAAATATCTACTTTTCAATAAATAAATTTCAGAATAAAACACAAGAACAAAAATACAAAATTAAATATGCAGATATTTCTATATCAATACAGAATAATAATAAAAATTATCAGCTTTTTTGAAGTCACGTACCTATACGAGACGTCTCGTTTTTCTATGGGATTTGGTGCAGCGCCTCTAGCGTGAAGACAGGGAACTACGCAAATCCCATTCAAAAAAGAGACGTTACGATGACGTCTCAATACTATAGTCAAACCGAACTCAGAGCTCTGAGTAAGTGATTCTGACCTTGTGTATGACTATATTCTCTGCACGACATCACCGCAAAGCTGTGCTATAAGCTAGTCTCACAAATCCGGGTTTAACCACGACCCGAGTCGATTGCTTCCTAATCCACAGGAAGAGTCCTAACAACTTTTCTATCATGTCTCCAAGCCCTTGGCGTTATCTCTTGAGCTCTTTTGTTGCGCGCCCATTGGGTACGATATCAGCGTAGCACAGGCGTTTGAAGCTACCCAACTTGTTCCTGTGTCGTGCGATAAGAAAATAGCATAAACTGTTTCGTATTTATTCTACTTTATCTTTTTGTACCTTTTTTCAGTTTGGAATGGCCGGGGCTGTTTTCTGAAATGTCTGGTCCTTTTTTTTATTCACTGCGCAAGAAGGAGGCTTACGTTTTTAAAATAGACATGGCGATTCTTTTTACGACACCAAATTGTTATAATCCTTTAGATTCCAATATTAATAATGCTTTATGTATGAAGTATCACAGTTATCAATAACAAGAGCAAACCCAAAATAATTGTTGCGACCTGACAGGGTTCTTATACATTGCGTACCCACCTATGAACCTATGAACAATACGCACATGCATAAAATCACAATAAATGGTATGAATTATCATGAATACATGCCTACTGGGCTTAAAGTAGTAATTTTCATCTTTTTTCACAGTTATTTTGTATGTTTACATGTTAAGGTGGGTGCGAACTTGTAAGCTCCAATAGTAAAGTACTTTATGATTAATTTGGAAACTACACCCTTTACTGCATGTATCTCCGATTATGTATGCAAAAATTTCATTAAAATTGGGGACGTAGCTTTCAAATAAATCGAAAAGTACGATTGTATGCTTGGTTCGCACCTACACCTCATGACTTAGTAAAAAAATTCAACCCGATTCGTTTAGCATTGTTCGCCTACAAACTATCGCTCTCATAAAATTAAATGGTTAGGAAGAAGGAAATTGTTAGAGAAACTAGATCGTGCATAAAATAAAAAAATACGGAGAAGAAAATAAACTATTCAACACCGCTCGATGGCAGCCGCAATTACCAAGTTTTATTACTTCTTAATAGGAAAACAACTCAGTGGGAACGCACTTAGGACTTGGTATTATACCTACTACCTATCAACCTATCTATAAACTTATATCCCCAACTTATAAACGTATCATTTTACTTATAAACTTCATATAACTTTAAGATAAGAGTATCTAGTTTGTTTTCTTCTATTGATATCTTTGAAATACTTAGTGTCTTAGTAGAGAAAAAGTACTGATACTATGCAATCTTTTAGGACACAGATTTTAAGTGTGTGTGTGTGTTGTATTTGTATTTATTTATTTACCTTAAACAATATATATTTTTTTATAAAATAACGTATAACCTCTTAAAAAATCTGTCAACCTATAACAGTTGCATAGGCAATGAGATACTTTAATACTAGTTACTATAATACATCATTGTGCATACTTGGAGTTACTGCTCTAGGAATTACATGCAGAACAGTATTTGTATGGTAATTTATTATCTGTGACCTAGATTTCCACCTGTAGTCGAAAAACATTATGTATGTAAGGGAAGTGTAACAAATGACTCTATGGTGACCCAGGTTAGTTTAATATGCTATAGATATAGGACACTGCGGTGTGTGTAAAACAACTTATTGTGACGTATAATTTTAAAAATAATAAATAAAATATCTATCTGTTTATTTTTTATCTATCCATGCCCCAACCACCGTCGAAATACGTCAAAATTGGTCCAACCGCTTCAAACAGACGTTTCTTTTAATTTAGCGATTTGTTGTAATAAAAGTATAGTAGGTATAGTATAGTAGGTATACTTTGTTATAATTACTTTGTTATAAGAAATTAATAAATCCCAAAAATTTACGATCTCGACGGGATTCGAACCCGCACCTTCCCCTTCAGCGCAGGGTTGCTCTTTTTCCAACTAAGCTACGTGATCTTATCTCAATAAGATTGATTATGATTTAATTTCTTAGAGATTACCCAGAGTACTATAATAAATAAAAACCTTACTTTGTTATAATTAAAAAAGTTAAAAAAGTAGTAAAAGTAGTTATTTTGACACTACAGACATTTAAATTTTAGTTATTTGTAGTTTCCGCGAGTTTCCTTTTGCTCAACTTAATTGCGCAACTCAGTAGAGCAAATTGTGCAATAAGACCTGTTCTGTTCCCCACTTCCCAACGAAAGTTACTCAACTCAGAAAATCAAAAATCGCCATGATAAAAGCAAATGTTCTCTATAAACAATTTTCCAGTCCAGCTGTGAACGTCAACGGTTGATGATAATCAAAAGCGGTTTATCACACTCTGAAATTTATTAAAGCTTGTGCCTGATCTCTTTTACGAGGCGAACCTTATTTCTCGGCTCTCCGGTTTATGTTTCATAAAGCATTAAAATGTAGCGAAATATTTTTACACCGTTTTATGTGGCTAGAGGCTATAAGGGTCGAGATGCGCACTCGACTATTGGGCCGTCCTTTTACAGACTCTGAAATCATGTTGCTTGGAGGTCTTGGTACCTATACTTTTTTCTGTAACTTGCTGTTCATCAAGTTAGCTAGCTTAAAAGATCTTTCTCCGATGTCGATACCAAAATCACATTGGGTGCTGACGAAACCGTAGAAGTTTTTCTGTGACCAACAGACGGCAATTAAGAATCGAAACCTCGAGTTGCTCAAGAGCTCCACCGAAACACCAAGAGTTTCGAGTGTATTAAAAAAAATGAAATTAGTAACATTAAAAGTCGTTATGATAAGAACGACTTTTCCGAGTGTATTGAAAAAAATTCGTAACATTGAAAGTCGTTACAATAATAACGACTTTCAATGTTACGATTTTTTTTTAATACACTCGGAACTCTTTTACCTCGTCATCATCTAAGCCCGTTGACACTCATTACTGTGGTTAAAAGAACATTTACACGCTTAAACACACAGGCTTTACCGAGCCGGTGCAACCTCATCATCCACAGTTTTCTGAAAGCTAAAAATAAAGTTTTCTATAAATGATCGGCCACGACTAACCCCATCTTTCCAAGCTTTATTTCATTGAACTAACCCCTTAGCTTCCCAGCTACATTCTATTGGAATATCGCTATGAAATATCGTTGACACAAAAGACATTCCGGGGGCGTTCAACATAGCGAGACGTGACCGCCTTTGTTCCTCCAGAAGCCTTGCCAACCTGTTGTTCGGATGTTATCTCTAGTGTTCTCGGGTACTATTGGGCAAAGAGGCTGTTTTACAAGGGAATTTCGGAAACCAAAGAAGTGTACAAGTGTGCTTTTAGGATGATGAGTTGAAATATTTATTGTAGAGGCAAGTGATAATCGATTTTTGATAGCAAGGGCCCTCGAAATTAGGGCCTTCTTTTTGCGCGCATCGAATGTTTACGATAGAGATTTGAGACCTCTTTGTTTAAAATATTTCTTAGAAAGTTTCTTTGTTCATAATTATAATGTAACGATGGACTATCAAAGTTCAAATTAAAATACAATCCATAGATGAAAAGCGTAAACTTTTAAAAATATGTCTCTTTTTGCAAACTTTCACCGCAATGTTTCCTTTCTCCTTACTTTACATGTACCTACTTTAAGCATTTTTATTCAACTGCAGTATTTTTACATGTTAATTTGTAGAAAATTCTATGGAGAATCTAAATATATATAGATGTCCATAGGTATTCACACAAAATAATTAAAAAATCAGCGAACGTATCATCCGAAATCGCTGCAGCGCGGCCGACTGATTGTTAGATAAGATATGGCTAGAGTGTAATTCTCCTAGTGCCGTAAAGCACGATAAGCCGTTCCGCCTGTCATCTTCCAGGTCGTGTTGGTCTACTGTCTCTCTACGTACGTACTCTCTTGTACGGTAGACCGACACGACCATGAATAAGGAATAGAGAGTGCACCTGTGTTTGCGCACACACTTGGGCACTATAATATGTCCTGTGCACCTGGCTAGTCTCCGTAGAGACTGGCCGACCGTAGCCGAAGATATGGGTATGAGGGCATCAATCCTCCTAGTTTTTTTTTAAATCTAGTTCTAACTAAAACTTTTTATAAATGAAATTTCATAATAGATTCAGGCGTTACTTTGCCATTGTAAAATATAAGGATGAAAATATTTAGTAACAATTCCGCGAAAAAACCTTCTCCGATAACTTCTAACAAAATGTAGTCCGCGTTGTAGAAGAAAAACGACTTATCGGAGAAGGTTTTTTTCGCGAAATTGTTACATATTTTCATCCTCATGTTTTACAATGAAATTTCAGTTTTCCCCCTTGAACATTATTTTCTCAAGGGGAAGACTGGAACGAGAAAAAATGTTGAGGGGGAATTCTGGACATAAAAAAAATGAAATTCCAGTTTTACCCTCAAGGGGGATTTGATTTGTCAAGGGGGAAAACTGGAATAAGCCAAAATAAGTAATGTACCTACGTAGGCAAGAGGAGTTCTATATCCAGTAGCGGAATGTAATACGTTGATGATAATGGTGATGACGTAAGTAAGTATCTATTAGTACCTAATACGCATTTGTAGTAAACCTGACAGAACACAGCTTCTTTTACTCTGCAAAAGCTTTCAGAGTATAACGTCGCCGAATTTATTTGATTTTAACATTAGAGCCGTATATTAGGCCTATTTTCGAATGATACCTCAGTCGTTTCACTTTTATATCCCTTACAACAAAACCTTATATCCCCCTTCCAACTAAAGGTACTTACTAACCTGCCAAAGCCTTCTGAATAATGCACATCGTGTTAGCACAAACCGAGAGATATTCCCTACATGTATATGACTCTGTAAGATTTAACTACAGGCTCTCAAGAGCCTGTACCCGTAAATAATATTTCTTATTGCGAAATAAGAAAAATGTTTACTGGTAAGTATTGTAGTAAAAAAATTGCGTACCAAAATCTGTGTGTCAGTCGGCGGCATTGAAATAAATAAATATTTCTGGAAAAATTACACAACGCCATCTAATCCCAAGCTAAGCAGAGCTTGGTCTATGGGTAATAAGACAACGAATATTCTTCAAAACATTACGTAGATAGATATTTTACTATACATAAAAAATACCCAGAACACTTGGAACAAATATCAGCAGATCGTACAAATATTTAATTTCTCCCGAAGCGAGAATCGAACCGGCAACCCCCTGCGTCGCAAGCGGACATTCGCCCGCTGCGCCAATGATCCTCGCTCGACTAACTTCCATAGCGGGTGAACCGATCCCAATTTAGCTTTTTCATTGTTCTCTATGTTGATTCTGGAAAAAGCGTTCATCTTATTCCATTTTTCCTCTTTGCGAATTCCCCCTTAAAGTGGAAACTGGACTCTCGACAAACATATTGAGCTGAGAACACTTGATACTGTACTCTTTAAAGAAAGTCGGTGCATACGTTTTAATGTTACAATATGGTACAAAGTAAAATTGTCTTCAGAGTTATTAAATTTCATGAAATCTACCTAACTTGTTTAGTAAAATATGGGCCCTTCAGTAAAATATATTTCTACTGCCTCCAGCTATTAGTCGACGAAACCAGGGCATACATTAAATAACGTCCTCTACGAATATTAATTCCTCCAGACAGGAAGAACTGATATTAGGAAAATAAGATTTTTAGGAATTTGTTTTTGTACCTATTAGGTGTAAATAGTAGTTTTGTTATCTAAATAAACAAAATACTATTCCTCCAAGTCGTAAGACATAAAGAAAGAGTACAAATTTTAAAAGTAGGAATCTCCAGCTTAGTTATTTCAGCTGCCAGAAAAAAGAGGCCAGAAAAAAAGAGTTTTCTGAAAGGAATACCTACCTACGTCGTGCATAGAAAATTTTCTTCAGCAAAAGCGCTACGAAATTGCTTGTCGGCCTTCGAAGTTCCCTTTTCAGGAACATGAGCTCGATAAATTATGCTCTTTACACTGAAAAGCAGAGCTAATACCGCTTTAGGTCCAAACGAACACCTGCTTGGATTTTTTTGACTTGATCTCTCTGTAACCCTGAAAACCCAGGTATCTATCTATCTCAATATTAAGCTAGGAAGGTACCCTCACATTCAAAACTAAACCTAGCTCTATCAATAAAACATATACCTACATAAAACATATAATTTTATTGCCCTACGTACATAAAAATGCTAGGTAAAATACAAAGTCATTATTTCCTGTAAAACATTACAAAGATAAACGTAATAAAATTCTTACTCACCTATCATTATACCCGGCAAACGACTACGGAAATCCGCGCACTATAATAAAAAAGTTTATGCTACCGCGAAAATAATATAAAAAGCTGAAATTCAGCAATTCTACAACTTTACTATAAAATAACCTTAAAAATCGAGACTAGCTTGAAATGTAAATGGCCAAGGAATAAGGCAAGCCTAGAAGGGAGGAAGTTCGCGCGTTGGGGACCCCGAAGCGACTGACTGTTATCCGGGTACAACTTTCCCGAATCCAGATTTTCCAACATCGGGAAAATGTGTCCGCTGAGATCTGCGTGAAAGCCTCCTTACTTATGCCAACGCCATCTATTAGCAAAACTTAAAACTACGTTACCAGCTAGTAACCTATGAGGTGTAGAACAGGTGTGAGTGGCGCCCTCGGCCGGATTACAGTGAAACTATTTCATCGTTACGTTAAAGGCTTTCGAGTTGACCAAGTAGTTCTGAAATTTTTCGCAAGGAAGAAACTGTCGTCTTAAGCAAGAAAATAATTTTAACTAACCACTAAACTATTAATTTTATTCTAGCAAAGAAGTATCATAAATTGTGATACTTCTTTGCTAGAATAAAATAGTAGCTCTGTCTATATGGCTTTTTATTTCACGCCTGTGCTAGACAGATTTTTATCTGGGGGCACGGCAGTCGAGCAAATAAGCGGTACGGCCGTACCATCCTTTTCTCCAAGCAGTTCAGGCCATTTTCGACCCCTAACCCTTTACGGCGCTGAATTGCAGATCTGCATCATACCATTCGAGCTGGGAGAGTCGTTCAAAGAAACTTATATTAAACCTTTTAACGCAGTAAAGCATATCTGCAGCAAAGCATTCCTTTGAACTATGTCCCCAAATTGTTGCTAGATGGCGCTTTTTATAATTTTTGACCACTCGAAGTGACGAAACTACCAGAACCGGCTTGTGTATTTTGCGCGCGACTTTCGTTGCTGTATTTGAATGGTTTTATTGGAAATATCGACGTGAAATTGCTATGGAGTAACGGTGAGTTATTGATTTACACTAAAAACCTATAATTCAAATGTTTTATCTTGTTTTTGCAGAGATAGTTTCGAATTTGGTTTTGATGCAGTAATGCATCATTGCGCTAAACTGTTACATTTTATTTCTCTGTTGCTCATACGAATATTTTCTCATTTCAGGCCCAATATGAGTTCGAGGTTTCCACGTTCAGCTCCTAAGCTTCCAAATTTGTCGGCCAACGACTTGGAAAGCATTCTAGAGCAATGGCAAGATAGTGAGGATGGCTTAGACTTTTCAGACGATGATGATGTAGCTGAGTCATCGTAGGTACGTATCGGAACTGAATAATTTGAATGTTTGTCAAGACTCTGATGAAGAGCCCGAAGTACCCTACCCAGAAGATCAGGACAATAAGATATTGCTGACGAACTCTGAGAATAGCAGCGCTTCAGTGCATCCATGTGAGACACCGCCTGATGTTCCAGTACCCAGTACCAGCTCCGAAGTTAGAACCACATCACGAAGCACACGTGTTCCTAAAGCAAATACCATATGGAAAATTAAAAACTTAGAGCTGAATGAAGACCAGATGAGGTTTTGGGGATCTTCCAAGTTACCAAATGAAACACTGGCCTTATCAGGTATTTTCTTATTTATTTACTGACGACATTGTGGATCTCATAAGAGACGAAACAAACCTGTACAGCGTGCAAAAAGATGCCAGTAAACCTATAAACGTCTCAAGCCAGGAAATAAGACAGTTTATTGGAATCACTTACTTCATGTCCATAGTTCATTTGCCTAATGTGCGAATGTACTGGTCGGAGAAATATGGCTATGCCCACATACGCGAGACGATGTCGCTAAAACGGTTCGAGTTTATGAGGCAAGTACTACACTTCAATGATAACTCTAAAATGTTACCATATGGCCAGCCAAATTCTGATCAACTGTATAAAATCAGACAGAATCAGACTAATTCTTGGCTACTATATAGAAGAATTCATACTGACTCCGAACATACTGGCAAACTGCTAAATTCCGCTGATTTTCGACTAGAAATTGCTGAAACTTTAGTCAAATATAAAATGACGAACCGCCTGAAGCGCACTAGTGACGTGGAAGCACTCATCCAAGATAAAAAGAAAAAAGGGCCTTGTCAGCATATCCCGCCAAAAGACGTAAGACTGGATCAGTTAGGGTACTGGCCTGTTTGGGCCGACAAAAGGCTTCGGTGCAAATATCCAGGATGTACTGGAACAGCCCAAATAGAATGTGAAAAGTGTGGCGTAGCCTTATGTTTCAACAAAAATAATAACGGTTTCCGTTCCTTCCACAACTTGTAAATTTTTACAGTTTCACACCATGATGCACATCTGCATCACCTTGTTTTTTTGGGAAAGTATATACTTTCCATACATATAATTTTTTTTATTATTTTTCCCCTTATTAAATACCTTGTCTTAACCTATTTTCAATAAAAAAATATAAAAACACATTCTTGCGCCGTAAAGGGCTAAAACTTCGTTGTGGATAAAACTAGAGGCTTGAATTTTCAGTAACCAAGCAGGCATTGTATAAACACGGTATATTTCAAATTTCATTCAATTTGAACTAGTAGTATAAGCATTATAACTATTCAAAATTTCTTAATTTTGTCACTCACTCACTGACTGACTGACTGACTGACTGACTGACTGACTGACTGACTTACTGACTGACTGTAAAATTATAAAAAATTATAAACAAACCATTTTCTTATTAAATAACAGTACTTATATAGTGCATGCAAAAAAAACATTATGATAAAAGCGAAGGTAATTCTGTCTGTCTTTCTGTTACCATTCCTCACCTAAACGGCTGAACGGATTAATGAAATTTGGCATGGAGATAGACAGTATCCCAAGGATGAATAAATGGCTACTTTTATGCCGTAAAAGCGCGTACGAAGCCGCGAACTCAAGCTAGTGCGTTATAAGTGGTGAGGATCTACATCATAATTTCCGCCGTTCACAAAACAATGGGCGGGAAAGAAAGGAAATGGCCACATAAACTGTCATAAATATCTGAAAGAGAAACAAATGAGCGGATTTTGGTATGGAGTTATAGTATTTTTCGCTTCTTCCACTAGTGGACAAAAAATTGAAGCGAACAAAATCAGTAACATTTTGTTTCTTATTTGATAATAATTACTATTATTAAGCTGTTTATGTATAAAATTTGACTTGTCTAAGTGCTTATTTTGTAAGCCTTAAGAAATAAAGTTTTTGAATTTTGTTTTTTTTTGAATTTTAGACCGTGGTGTGCCATGGTAGGTCTACTGTACTTATTTATCTTTATGTCTTAGGCCTGAAATGCACTAGCAGCTGGCGTGATGCGGCGTGCCAATGCGGCAGGACGCACTTTGATTTTTACATGAAACCGGATGCCACGACGACTTGCGGCCGTCAACACCATCGGTTGCCAAGGCTGCGGCGGACCGCCCCGGTTGAATGATGCGGCGCGCCGTATTTCCTCCACGCACTAGGTGCGTGCCGTTTTCCACCCAGTCAAAAGCAAATCATCATCGAGCACATACCCATGCCATCGGTCTATCATGTCCAATATTTCTCGGAGTACTGACGATTGTGGCGAACCGCAATAGAACCGAGATGATACGATATCTGCTGATGATACGAATTCCGCTGACGCGTAGAGCGCTTGCACCTTTATTCTAGAACAATTTTGACATTGTCAATGAATTAATACATTTTTTCTATTGTAGGCACTTAGAATACAGGCGCGTTTTACCTCTATGTGTAGGTACTTATAAATTTCCCCATTAAAAACAACAAAAAATTAAACACAAAATAATTAAATAAAAATAGTCAATAAAATTTATATGCAATGCATGCAATCTCACTAATCTCACTAATATTATAAACGTGAAAGTTTATAATATTAGTGGTGGTGTAGTTAGATGGATGGATGGATAGATGGATGGATGTTTGTTCCTTTATCACGCCAGAACGGCTGAACGGATCTGAATGAAATTTCTCACAGAGATAGATTATAGTCTGGAATAGGACATAGGCTACTTTTTATCCCGAAATTCCTACGGGAACGGGAACTACGCGGGTGAAACCGCGAGGCGCTGCTAGTTATAATATAATCAAATACATCTAACATAACAATTACTTTCGTGTGATAAACTCGTCAATAGGCTACTTGACTGGGAAATAATTCTAACGTATTGTCTGATAAAAATAATGCTAAATGTAATTAATATTTCTTCAAGGCCAGTCGTATCAGTTATAAAAACTAATTTTAAAGTTAGATTATAATAATGGCGCGCCAAAACGATAATCTCTGTCATGGCTCCCGTTTTCCAAGCTATGACGTCACCCCGCCATACTAAACCTAACAAGAAGAACTCATTGACACTGTAATCTGTAAAAGTGTGACGTCACTTGCGATCCAACCAAACACATATCGTTTTCGGTTACGTGGTCATATATCAAAAAATGTGTAATTTGATCCTGTTTTTTTACATAAAAAAAGGCATATTTTTAATAAAAATCACCTGATTACGCTTTGTTACGTGGTCACTGACTAGGGTGAAAACAATTTGGAGCTTATTTTTAATGTAGTCAAATAGCCTATTGTGTAAAAACACCCCTTCAACAAAAGTTTCCTTAATTTATTTTTGAAAATATTTTGATTATCAATTGCTTTCATTTCTACACGTTGGTACACTTAGTATTAATTATTTAAAAAACGATGTAAATACCTATAGTTCTGGTGTACCTCCTCTCTGTAGGCTTATCTAATTATTAAAATAAATCAATAAATAAACCTATGTACTCGTACCTTGCCTTTAAATTGAAATACACCAAACGTACTATGTGTAGCCGAAAGAAAAGATTTCAACGCGCTCAAATAAATATAATCACTTGAGAACGGTTATAATCTAATTGTTTTGAAAAAACTGTAAAACCGACTTCAAATATCTTAGTATTAAAGTAAGTACGCTGTTTTTTACTAAGACTCCGCTGTCCGTCTGTCACCAGGCTGTATCTCATGAACCGTGATAGACGGTTGAAATTTTCACAGATGATGTATTTCTGTTGCCGCTGTAACACCAAATACAAAAAACAGAATAAAATAAATATTTAAGGGGGCTCCCATACAACACACGTGATTTTTTTCCTGTTTTTTTTTTCGTCGGTTTAAGGTCTTTTCCGTGTACGGTGATAAGGGTACATACTAACTCATAATTTTAGTAGAACTAGTGTGACCTAATCACACTAACATTAGAAATGCGAATGTTTGTATGGATAGCTGAATGGACGAAGGTTTACGCACCTGACGATCGTGACGTGACACGATTCCTCTGGTCTTCACTGAAAACCAGCGTTGGGTGTACATCAGTGTGCACCCAGCACAAAACTGAGTGAAGGCTATATTTGCCTTATACACTGCTACGCACAAATAAAGCTTTTTTATAATTCTCTAATAAATCTGTAATAGTTTTATTCTAATTAGTTTAGGCAGTGAATTGAAATAGATTTCGGTGGCCACAAAGAGCAACTTCGATTCACTGCCTAAACTAAATGGAATAAAACTATAACAGACGCATTACAAAAAACTATTATTAGGTAAGTATCGCAAACTGTGCGATGGATTTTTGAAATTTCCGTTGTTAAACGTAATAATAAGATAAAGTAGGTGGTGGCGCTAGTTTGACTAGGGTATGCGCCTTAAGTAGTATTAATTAACATCGTTTTTAGGGTTATTGTGTATAGTAGTTTTAAGATGAATAAAATATCTTCTATTCAATCTAATTTTTCTATCTATGTTTCCTCTTCACACCAAAAATACTGAACCGACTGTGCTGAAAGTTGCATTACACGTACATAGTTCTAAATCTGGAATACCTTAAAGGCTACTGTTAGTCAGGTAATAAACGAGTACCGAAGCCGCTTAACGAACTGCTTTTAAAATCGGTTCAATGTTTAAGAACTTATCTATACTTACTAATATTATAAATTCGAAGAAGCTCTGTCTATCTGTCTGTTTGTTTTATTTTCACGCCTAAACGGCTGTACGGATCATAATGAAATTTGGCAGGGAGGTTTATGGTATCCCAGGGACGGACATAGGCTACTTGGAAAGTGTGTGCGAAGCGGCAGGCTAGTTGAAAAAATGATCGTGTGCTGTATTATTGACTTTTTATGACCAACCTCCTTTCAAATAGTTTAGCACGGTACAATATTTACTTAAGAAATAATAATAATAAATCACATTTATTTCAGACATATGACAACACGGTCCATATAACGAGTTACATACAAAGACAACGAGAAAAACACATAATACAATAAAACACTAAACACTAACAACCAATGTGAAGTTTCGTCCAGTACTGCATGAAAGGGGAGGCTGTATCCAGCTTTCCTGCAATGACCTGCAGGTAGCTGTAGCGGTAACTTAACCCTTAGAAAATTTAACGCAGACTTAAACATAATTAACCTACCTAGCTTCTTAAAGTTACAGGCCAATAAAAAGCACAAGGCGTTTTTCCGTTTGAAACGTAAAGGGAATAAAAACATCTGTACCCACTTAATCTTCCTTAATGCCTGAAGGGACCTTTTAATACGACTCAAAGGTAACATATTGATGGGTTTCAGTTATTCTTGAACTGTATTTATCGAAGAATTTCCTTTTGTATAACGCGTGTTTAGTAATTTTCGCATACAACAATTTTTACAATTGGTATTCTATTTGGCAATCACAACAGTCAATCAAAAAATCTAATCAAAGTCAATAACTTTATTTCTTCAGGCTTACAAAATAAGTACTTAGACAAGTCAAATTTTATACTATAAATATATATAATAGGTACCTAACCTACGAATGAAATAATATTATCAAAGACCATGACCTGCTGAGCTGAGACGTGGACACTCACGGTAGGGCTTGTCCACCAGTTTAAAGTCGCTGGGCGACTATGCTCGGAGTTTCTCTGAAAGATATAGAATAGAAAAGAAAGACTGCTGGCTGATGCTGGATGCGATAAGCTGAAGACAGGGCGCTATGGCGCTCATTAGGGGAGGCCTTTGTCCAGCAGTGGACTAATATAGGCTGATGATGATGATGATTAAAAATACTTTTCAAAAACAAGCTTTTATTCAAAACTGGATGAAGTTACGTCGTTTCGTTTGGTAGTTTCTATGGCCTCCCTACGGCTCCATCAATAGGACTTTAGGAGTTCTCATGGCCACTTTTTGTCACGATCAACAGACCAGCTTGATGGTACGAGTACCATAACATTGCATTGTCACCGAATTTACATAAGTACCTATGCCAAATTTTAGCTCAATCGGTTGAGGATAACGGGTCTAAAATTCAGTTTTAAGATTAGTTCCACATGTACTAAAAACCTAAAAATGCTTGTAAAAGGATCGTATCACTTTCCCAAAACCCAAAATATTTCGTAGCGCTACGCGGGGTGCTACGGACGTACCCTCTACGGGCGTAGCACACCCTCTACGCTTGCTACGACCCTCGTTGACCTAATCATTGTCTGAAAGCGATGTCTTGTCATGATATGTCATTCGTTGATTTAACAAATTTATCTGCGCATTTGCTTCCTTTATTATTGATTGCGCAATTATTCAAAGGTATAGCAATTTCGAGAGCACACCTTGAGGATAATTATCATATCCTGTTTCATTCAAATTAAAACCGTAATTTTTACTTGTGTACACACACTGTCTGAAATCAAAATGCCAGATCTGTGTACGAAATTAAATAGTCCCACTCGTTATCACAAAAGTAAATAGCTTTATGTAACACAGCATGTTGCTCGACAAATCGCGTGAGATTGTCTTACGCACAAAATTCCTCATCTCCATACCAAGCGTCCATATTCTATTGACAAAAACAATAATGAATCCGGCAGAGGCGCCTGCGCTGCTACTACGGCGCGCTCGTGTTTGCCAAGGTCGCCGCGCACACGACACTGCCATGGGGGCTTGTACGATACTCTGCGAAAAGAATTTAAGCCAATTATAAAATGAACGAAGGCGAGGCGAGGTGTGATGAGTGCGGGTGAGATGGCGGCGGGCGAGCGGTCACGGTGCCCCCCGCCGCCCGCGGTCGGCACGAGCGGCAGCGGACAGCGGCGCCACCCGCTCGAGCGGCGCGCCTACGCGTTCGAGCCACCGACGCGACGCACTTCAGTGTACGTGCGACCGCTCGCCCTCGAGGACGGATTGCCGCTACGCGACGCGCCGACCTCACTTTATTACGCAGTTATCGCCAACCGCGTGGACTCTGCGAACTCGCTCGCACTACCCTCCCTCTCATTTCTCGAGTGCCGGTACCTTAGAAAACTTGATCGGACCTCTCACAGACCTTGTGATAACCGTTATCAGTGTGGAAAAGTTGAAAAGTGTCAGAACTCGGAACGCCGGCGGTATTTACGCAGCGGCGAAAATCTTTGGGACATTCGACGACAGTGACGATCTAAGACGATACGATACAGTGTTTCGGAGGAGTTTGAGCCACGTTACAAGGTTATCGCGTCTCTAGCCCGCCTGTGATGAATTGGAAAATCGGCGCGTAGTCGCTCACGTGGTTCGCGCCCCGCCCCCGCCTCGCCTGCGCTTATATTTAGCGAAAATCGCCTCTCGGGAGCGGCCCGACGGCTGACGCTCTCGCACATAGCTGTTTATGAACGTTAACGAGACGCCACATGTTATTGGCTTCGAATAACAGAGCAGATAAGGAGAAGACAGATAACCTCTGCGGACTGCGGTCCGTCCCGACGGTTCTGGAAATAGAAAGAAATCTGTGAATTATAGAAAAGAGAACGTTTTTGTCTTGTGATGCCAGCGGCCGGTAACGGCACGGGCCGGTGAGCGTCGAGTGGCACCTTTGGAAACATTCCACTTCAGAGAGTCGATATGTCTATCCAGGGTAGCGGGTACGCAAGCCCGTGGTCGTCGCAGGGCGGGCTGCACGAACTGGAGGGTGCCATGGGAGAGCTGGAGCCGCTGAACGAGATGGGCGAGGTGGGCTTCGAGCCTCAGACGCGCCAGCGATCCAACACGTGGCCGCTGCCAAGGCCCGACAACTACGTCGACCCCGGCGACGACGGTAGCGGCTCCAAGAAGAACTCCAACCAAAATTTGAGCGGTAAACACTTCTATATAAATATTATTGTATGGCAACTTGTTCACGGAAAACCTACAGACATAATTAATACGTGACAGACACGACGCACTTGCTATGTCATGACTGCAACAAATCGAAATAGTTATCGTCCCTCAATCATAATAATTGAAGTGCAAAATTATTCTCAGTCGTAACACGACACGACACACCTAGGCATAAAAACAAACAACTCTAGCCACACATTGCTACCACCTACTACGTGAATAGATCCGTTCGAAGCACTATCAAATAAAAACAACGCTAAATTGTTTACGTCAACACAATTATTTTGGTATGTGGTTGATTGTTTGTTGATTATACGGAACGTAAGTACTTATACACTTGGCAAAAAAATCTAATACAATCTCAAACAAATCTGACTAAACTACTACTCTAACCTGCCTTCAGGAAGAAGAGACTGTGGAACATGTTAGTAGGTATGTATTGGGAAGGCTAGACCAGGTCTACTAGACCTGGTCTAGTCTTCCCAATACGTTTTGTAGTTCACCATGCAATCGATTTTGTGACTTAGAATGCATTCCTATCGTTATGTCTGAATTAGAAAAGTAGGTAATGTAATGATACTTACCAAGAGACTGCTTTACAGCTAATCTGATGTAGGATCATAATTTTAGAGATTTCCTTTATTACACGATCCGTTTTTTAGAAATACGTTCATTCTGCTACAGTCACTCGCATAATGAAGTTCATCAAGCAGCCGGTGTCACTTCAACTACATAATATCAATTTTGATTCTAAGAAACAGTCTTTTCGAAATGGAAAACTATTACCAAATACGATACGTTGTATTATATGCGGTCCCTCAAATTGTGGAAAAACAAATTTAGTGATTGGTTTACTACTGCATGAAAATGGATTACAGTTTCAAAATGTATATGTATATTCAAAAACACTTTATCAACCAAAATATTTATATTTGGAAGAAATATTAAAATTAGTTCCAAGTGTAACACTTTCTAAATATCACGAAAATGAAGACGTTCTCGCTCCTCATTCCGCAAAAAGTAATTCAGTTATTATTTTTGATGATGTAGCGTGCGAAAATCAAAAAAATATTCGTGATTATTTTACTATGGGTAGACATAAATTAATTGATTGTTTTTATTTAAATCAGACATATAGTAAAGTACCTAAACAGTTAATAAGAGACAATGCAAATTTAATAGTGCTCTTTAAACAAGACGATATAAATATGAAACATGTCTATGATGAACACGTCAATACAGACATGACATGGCAAGAATTCCGATACATGTGCTCAAATGTATGGGAAGAGCCATACAGTTACGTAGTTATTAACAAAGATTGTGAAAAGAATAAAGGTTGCTATCGTAAAAAGTTTGACACATATATCATATTTGATTAATATTTTTTGTTCACACACACAAAATTAGTTTTTGTCATAACTTGATAGAACATTGTAGGTGTTTATCGTGTGAAGAAAGATAATGGTGATTCCTAAACATTGCTTCTATTCCGTCGAAAGCAGACGATTGCTAAGTTTCAGAACTTGGCCTAAAGGATTAACTCAAAAACCACAAGATATGGTGGATGCAGGATTTTTTTACACTGGAGAAGGAGATAGAGTTGTTTGCTATTTTTGTGATGGAAAGCTCAAAGACTGGTCTCCTGGTGATCTACCATGGATAGAACATGCACGTTTTTTTCAGTTCTGCCCCTATATTTTAATTATGAAAGGAGAAGAATACGTTCAGAGCGTTAGACGTATGGGATACGAAAAAAATGATTTTATATCATATGGTGAGTCACTGAAGAAAGAAAATGATACAAAGGTTTTATCGAATATATTAGATGTCACTTGTAAAATATGCTTTGAAATACCGGTAAGCACATGCTTTACACCATGTGGGCACGCCGTTGCTTGCATAAAGTGTGCGCTTTCAATTCATAAAAAATGTCCTATATGCAGGAAAGTGTACATCGATATAATTAGACTGTATTTTTAAGTCAATTGTGTTATATAAATATAAGAACACACTATGCAAATTATTATTCATGCGACACCCTTCGGACACTTCATTTCATCTTACTGATAAAATTATGGAGAAAAAATTAAAGCAAGAAATTGTTGATGCTGCAGAAGCAGTAAAGAGAAAAGTACGTAAGATGCGTGACATTGAAACCAATCAAAAACATATTTTGGAGTCTGTCTTTGAACCAATTACAAAACCTCTTAAAGAAATAGCTGGAAAAAAAGTGAAAGATGTAGACTTCGAAAATAAATTTGCAACATCAAGCCCTTTGGATATTAACAAAACGTTAAAAGAGAGAGTTTCTAACGTGGGTTTTAATGAATCGCCAACCTCAGACGACTCTGAAATTGAAAGCAGTGGAAACGAAGACTCTTTCAGAACTGTATGTTCAGAACCTGGTTTAAGTGAGTCAAACAATGTTACAGAACCAGATTTAAGTGAGCCAAGCGGTGACATATCATCATGGTCGATGTCTTCAGAAGCTTTAGATGATATTCCATTTGGAGTGCGAAATGAACGTGGTAAACTTATGATGGGGTCAGCACGTGTAGTTATTAATGATGATTTCATACAAGTAGGCACAAACAAGTACAAAGTGACGCATGGACTAAAGCAACTTTTATTTAAAAGAGTTCCTGATCTATCAGTCATAAATTCTGAAGATTTAGCATATTACAAATCAATGTTGTTGGAATCGAATGTCCATCGACGAGATTATAACCCTCTAAAACCAATTAGAAGCAACAGAGGTCGAAAGTACTTGAATATTATAAAACCGTTATTCAAGTTACGCAAGATTTCAGCTAGTACAGATAGTCAGACTGAACTACATACAGGACACGGGCTGCCAACACTGAAGAAATGGAAAAAAAATGTTGATTATGTTTATTGGGATGATCCTAATGAACTAATTGATAGGTTGAAACTTTTGATTGCTTCTCGTGATGCTGGCAACACTGGGCTAGATAACGAAATTTTGTCAATTATTGAAGAACTACGTGAAAATGGTATTATTTCAAATAAATAAAACATGAATTATTACTTTTTTCATTTCAGTTTTAGCCTTACCACCTGACAGTCCTTTTTTCAAAATGGATAAATTTGGACATCACATCATTAAAAAAAATCTGAGTGTATTAGATTTCAAAGATATATTTGATAAAGCAATAATTGAAGGTAACGAAGACATAAACTTACAATCTAAAAGATTGACTGGCATTGCAACACCTGTCAAAGCAAACGATGCTGTTAACAAAGAGTACGTAGATAAGCAATTCGAACTATTTGCTACTAAAAACCTGGTTCTCGATATGAGCAATTCTATAAAATCAGAATTTCAAAAAAGATAAGTCATTTGCAAGAAGTCTTCCCGAAAACCTATTCATATTCTGAGAATTCACTTCAAAAATGAGTAAAGAACAAGTTGTTAATGAAATCCACAAAGCAGCTCGTAAAAATTTTGTACGAAGGTCTGTGCTATTACGAGGGATTGATGATTTGTGGCAAGCAGATCTTATAGACTTTCAAAGTTTAAAAAAACAAAATCAAGGTTATAAGTACATATTAGTAGTGTTGGATTGTTTCTCAAAATTTGCATGGACAGTTCCAGTTAAGACTAAGAGTAAATTTGAAGTGTCAAATGCGTTCAATAAAATCTTACAATCAAGTAACCGTAAACCTATGAATTTGCAAACAGACATGGGCACAGAATTTTACAACAACGAGTTTAAACATTTTACCAACCATAATAAAATAAACCATTATTCTACATATTCTACAAAAAAGGCTTCTATAGTTGAAAGGTTAATAAAAACTCTTAAAAATAAAATCTATAAGTATTTCAGTTTAAACGGTAGCTACAAATGGATCGGTAAGCCTTTAGAAGATGTTGTTGCAACATATAATAACACATTACACCGCACTACAAAATTTAAACCTATCAATATTAACTGTTCGAACGAACATGAGGTGAGAAGAAATATAACAACTTTCCAAATAAAAAATGATACTCGTACAAAGGAAAACCAATTGAGTACAGGAGATCTAGTGCGTATAAGTAAATATAAAGGTAGTTTTGAAAAAGGCTATACACCAAATTGGTCTACTGAAATATTTTTGATAAGAAAAGTAAATCAAACAAGACCAGTCACGTATGTAATTGAAGATTTGCACAAACGACCTATATTGGGAACGTTTTATAAACAAGAACTTCAAAAAACAAATTGTCCAAATATTTATCTAATTGAAAAAGTTATAAGAAAACGAGGTAACAAACTTCTTGTTAAATGGTTAGGTCTTCCGGACAGTGAAAATAGTTGGATAGAAAAACGTGCTCTCTTAAAATGAATATAAAAATACAATTTGAGTATATTTTCAAATCATTAGTATCTTAGCAATGCGTGGCGGAGGACTTGTTAACAATCTTATAAATAATTTACCATTTGAACTGCATTTACCTGGATATAATTATTGTGGACCTGGTACGCGATTAAGAGAACGCTTATTGAGAGGTGATCAAGGAGTGAACGAATTGGATAACGCTTGTAAACAACACGACATTGCATACAGTAATTCTGATAATTTGAAAGATCGACACAGTGCAGATTTAGAACTTATAAACATGGCTAAACAGCGAATGAAGTCAAAAAATGCGGGAAAAGGAGAAAAATTAGCGTCGTGGTTTGTGAGCAAAGTAATGAAAACAAAAGTGAAGCACGGTGCAGGAGTGAAGAAATCATTTCGTTCAGTTGTTTCTACGATTCGAAAGCAATTGAAGAAACAAAAACCATCATCAAATTCAAAAGCTATACAAGTTGCATACTCTGCAGCAAACAAGATAATTAAACATAAAAAAGGAGTTCGACTTCCAAGGGTTATACAGTTACCAAAAACAGGTGGTATACTCCCGCTTATACCAATTTTTGCTGGGCTTTCAGCTCTTGGTGCATTATCTGGAGGAGCCGCAGGCATCGCCAAGGCTGTAAACGATCATAAATCTGCTCAGCGGAACTTCGAAGAAGCTAAAAGACATAATAAAATGATGGAATCTATAGCTTTAGGAAAAGGTCTTTATATGAAACCCTACAAGAAAGGGAATGGTCTGTTTATAAGAAGTACAAAAAACTGAAGAAAAGGTTACCGAATCGTGCCCTCACAAACATTGAGTTAGTAGAGTATGGTAGTAAATTCATTCCTTTTTTTAGAGGTGTGTATATGAGAGATGAATTACCTAGAAAACCAAAAACCATCGAATGCGGTATTGTAAACTTAGATAATTCTAAGAACGAGGGTACGCATTGGGTAGCCTATGCAAAATATTTAGATTACTGTGAGTATTATGATAGTTTTGGAGATTTGAAACCTCCAAAAGAGATAATCAAATATTTAAAAGAAAATGTATCCTATAATTATTTTACTTATCAAAATTTTAATACATCGAATTGTGGTCATCTTTGTTTGAAATTTCTTCATGAGTTTTGGAATAAACATAATTTTTAAGAGAAATAAAATTATATATATATATATATTAAAGAATTCGTTTTCTTTTGTTCATTATTATAATGTCCTTCACACTGTCTATAACCGGGCACACATCGACTTTAT
Organism: Eupithecia exiguata; assembly: GCA_947086465.1. Taxonomy (NCBI): domain Eukaryota; kingdom Metazoa; phylum Arthropoda; class Insecta; order Lepidoptera; family Geometridae; genus Eupithecia; species Eupithecia exiguata. The sequence goes on along the minus strand of OX352233.1, from coordinate 5,096,785 downwards.
CAACAAATTTTTACCCCGCTTTACAATTGGATGGCGAGTATGAATGTGCATTGTTGCATCTTTCAACGTTTAATTCAATTCCTAATATTGAAAGTACGAACAATAAATTTTACTATGCCAAAAATGAAGTTTTGGAAATTCCTGAGGGTGCGTACGAACTTCAAGACATTTCTGATTATATAAGGCAAAACTTGAAAATGAGGGGTAAAACTTTCAATTTATTTTGTAGCAACAATACATTAAAAACAAGTATTTACTGCAGTGAAGAAATACATTTTGAAAAAGACAATTCTCTTGGAACACTACTGGGTTTTGAAAAAAGCACACTGAAAGCAAATATATTACATGAGTCACAGCTACCCATCAATATTTTATCAACGACTGTGGTGAGAATCGAATGTGATATAATAAGCGGTTCATATATTGACGGAAAACCTAGTCACATTATTCATGAATTTGCACCCAACGTACCACCAGGATACCGAATAATTGAGATACCGAAAAATATTATATACTTTCCTGTGAATCAAAGCAACGTTAGCACTATAAATATTAGGTTATTGGATATTAAGAACAATCTGATTAATTTACGAGGTGAAGAAGTTCAGTTATATTTGCATATCAAGAGAAGATGATTGACTACAATAAATATGGTAATACAAAAATAAAAAACCTCAGTATTATTCGAACGATCCGTAAAGGAACAACTAAATCAAAGAAGAAAATCACTGAAGAAAATAAGAGATTTTTGAGGTTAATTGGTCTTCTAAAATGAGTATTTTAGATGTATCTAGTTCTCCAGTATTTGATACAAGCATTGACGGTATCGAGTATCATTCATACAAACCATTCGTTACAAGTTTCAACAGTAATGATGAAATTCGAATACCCATCAATCAACAAGATTTATACATATTGCCGTCAGCAAGCACTCTGTACATAGAAGGAGTTGTTAACATTGTAAAAACGGATTCTAAACAAAAAGTGTCAAGTATTAATTTTACAAATAATCCGTTTTTATATCTTTTCCAAGACATTAAATATGAATTGAATGGAGTGGAAATAGATAGAATCAAATATGCCGGTATTACTACGACCATGAAAGGAATATTATCGATGAATGGAAACGATAGTAAAATAGCAAAAGCTTGGGGATGGGATATTAATGGAACAAAAACTGCAGGCAAATTTTCTGCTTCGATTCCACTGTCTAATATTTTAGGTTTTGCTGAAGATTATAAAAAAATAATTATGAATTGTAAACATGAGCTGATACTATTACGCAGCAATACTGATGTGAACGCTATGTTGATTCCTCAAGGAGAGATTCTTCAAGACTTAGTAATAAATAATCTGGTCTGGCGTGTACCTCATGTTAAAGTATCGGATAGAGTAAAGATTAACTTACTTAAGATTTTAGAAAAAGATCGCCCTCTACATTTGGCTTTTAGAAACTGGGATATATATGAGTATCCTCTGTTACCGCAAACAACAAAGCATACCTGGGCAGTAAAAACGTCTTCGCAAATTGAAAAACCTAGATATCTAGTTATTGGTCTTCAGACAAGCAGAAAAAATTTTGCGAATAAAGATATGTCGCATTTTGATCATTGCAATTTAAGAGATGTTAAGGTTTACCTAAACTCTACATATTTTCCTTATGAAAACTTTAATGCCAGTTTCCCTGATTCAAAATTTGCTTTGTTATATGAACAGTATGTTAACTTCCAACAATCGTATTATGGTAAAGGAAAAAGTGAACCTCTAATGAGTGCTATAGACTTCAAAGATAAAGCTCCGCTGTATGTAATAGATTGTTCCAGACAAACCGATAATGTAAAGACAGGCCCTGTAGTTAGTGTGCGTGTAGAACTTGAGTTTAATTCAGAGATACCCGATCAGACATCCGCGTATTGCCTCATTCTGAACGATTGCTTAATAGAGTACAGACCACTAAGCAACTTGGTAAAAAAAATATCCTAAGTAAAAATGAGTACTGATATCGTAATTGTGGACATGCAAGGATTCAAGAACTTCAAAAATCAATTTATATTAAAAGAGTTTGCTATTCTTATCAATGGATGTACTCAAACATTTCTTGTGAAACCTCCCTACAGTTTTACAAATCTATCCAAAGAGGAAAAAAAACGAGTGCGATGGCTAGAAAATAACCGAGGAATCTATTGGAGCGAAGGTTTCATTGATTACAGAGAATTTAAACGCATCATAAGACCGTACTTGAATAATAAGAAGATTTTAGTAAAGGGACTGGAAAAGATAAAATGGATAAAAAACCTAAACGAAAGCTGTGAAATAGTTGAACTTGGACAAAATGGATGTCCTAATTTTGTTAAACTGAGTGAAGTGTATGATAGTACCGGAAACTTAAACTGTGTGCATCATAAAAAAATATGTGCTTTAAAAAACGTGAATTATATTGACAAATGGTGTAAGGACAATAACTTCAGTGTATTTTTACCTAAGCTTTTTGAGGATTTGAAATTAAATAAAGAATCAGTAATGTCTAGAGATGATATATTAATAGAAATTGATGATGATAATGATGATGTAGATATTTTTTAATCCTACCTTGAACCTTTGTTCTGCTTCTAATATAAGATATAATAATTGGAACATGCCACAACACCTTTATTTTATTACTCATAATTGTAATGTTTTATAAATAAAAAAATGTGTTTACCTAATAACTTGTTTTAATTTCCTATGAAACAACAAAAGCATCACAGATTGACTAGCAAATTATTCTTAACTAGCTTCTACGCAAGGTTTCGCTCGCATCGTTTTCGGAGAAAAAAGCCTATGTTCCAAATTTTATCGAAATCGATTAGGTAGTTTCGGAGATACGTGGTACAACCATTATGCATACACATACACACTAACTTTCGGATTTATAAATATTAGAAGTATGACAGAACATGATTAATCTTTATCTAAGGTTTACCAGTCTCTGCACGCGGCTTCGCACGCGTTGCTTCTATGGAAACGTTAAAATCTGATTTCTATCCCATAGGATTAATATGGGATTAAAAGCCTTTATTTGATTCCAGGATTAGAATTACCTATAAGTATGTAAAATTTCAACCCGCTCCGTTCAGTAGTTTTTGTGTGAAAAAGTAACAAACATCCATCCAAGCTTTCGCATTTATAATATTAGTGTGATACTGGTTAATTCTAAACGATTTGAAAATTCCAAATACAAAAAACTTACAACTTAGTTTGAACAGACTTTATTTTAATCATATGAATACAAACAACATTTTTTTAGAAACTATTTACATATTTATTTAAAGTAGACACTTACTACCTATATAGAACTTATTTTTATTCGTCATACAATCTCTTAGATATTTTATTTATAATATTTTGCGCAGAGTCCATAATATCGTCCAATGGTTCAGTGACCACATATTGTACACGCACACTTTCAATATATCTGTTCTGCCTTTCGTCGAAGTCCGAAATTTGTATTTTGAGCTTCCGGTATCCTCTCCTTTGCACTTTGCTAACAACAAAAGATACTTCATCCTTTTTAGATCTCTTTCTCGTCTTACGTTTATTGAAAGCTTCCGCTTCGGCAAGCTTAGCTGTAGCTAGTTCCTCACGTCGTTTTTCTGCTATAAATTCATCCCAGCCTGCCAAAGGGTCCTGGGCACACTGGAGAAAGGTGATGTCTTCTTCCGATGACATGATCTATAAAATATAATATTTATTAAAAATATGAACTGGGTACATAATGTAACCTATTTGAATTTATGTGCAGCTAGGTACTTACAGAAAAAGTTTACAGGAACTTGATTAGCGTAGAAATGTAAATTCCAGACACAACCGACACCAACTACGATGCGGAGCAATTAAACATAATCATGTTGGGACATGCATGTTACGTTGTGCGATTTAAATAGAACAGGTTTAAACTTGAGTTTTGAATCAATTCTTGTGGGTCAGATTTCATAATTAAACATACCTAGTAGAAGAAAATGTAGGTAAGCAGTGTCTTTACTAATATGATAAAGACGAAGGATTTGTTGTTTGTTTGTTTGATTTGATTAGGTTCCGATACTACTGGACCGATTTGAAAAAATTCTTTAATCATTAGAATCCTACATTATCCCTGATGAACATAGGATATAGAATATACTTACCCGTGCGAAGCCGGGGCGGACCGCTAGTACTAAATAATTTGCACATGACATGAACCACCTGCGTGATATGGTTAGTGTACCATTTCATTATAACAAGCTCAAACTTTAATGTTTAAGTTTGTTCTATTTAGATCATTAATTTACCTACCTTACGTTAATGCAAGAAGGTACCTACTCACTGTAATTTTATGCTTATCACTAGCTTCTATCCGCTCGCGGCTTCGCTTATGTGGGTAAAACAAAGCTTATGTGACTCAGGGATAATGTTCCTATCATCAAAATATTTTTTCAATCGCACTAGTAAGTACATAGTTCCAGGGATTACCTATAAGCACTTAGATGACTATAGGGTTGTAAAATAAAAAATCAGGAAATTTATTATATCAAGCTTTATTTTATTCATAATTAAGTACTTATGTAGGATCATTATTATAACTAATTAAATTTAGCAGTTTTAAAAGAGCACTTACTTAAAACTTACTTTTAACATAACTTAATGTCTAATACAATAAGGTGCGTTGGTATGGTACCTGTATATTTTTTAAATATACCTTATAAAATTAAGATTCCAATATTAATGAACTTCCCCATGCTTTAGTAGAGATCCTATCTTTTGAAACGCTGCGCTTATCATCATTTCCGGAGAGGGCTACCTTATTTATTGTTCTTGTAAAAATTTGATGTTTAATAGATTTAAATAAGACATTTTTTCGACGTATGATGTTTTCATTAAAATTTACACTTTCGTAGTCTGTTAAATTTAAATTACGAACTACGCATGCTTTAACACCTTTTGCTTTCTTTATTGTACGCTTTTCAGTTTTTATGCAATACAACTTTGATCTCAAACCCACAAACCTAGTTACTATGGACCCACCCATTTCGTCTTTAAATAAACCTGGTATCTTATTGTTTATCGTAGGTAAACCATAACGATTATCGTGATCGTAATTGCTGGTATCAAAATGACAAAGAAAGGTGTTTTTTACATTTTGATAGAAGTCTGGAGTCTTTATAAAATATATAAAGCTATCAGTATCTGTGTAACACAACTGACAGCTATCTTTATAAAATGGTTTAATAACATCATAATGAAAATTATACATGTGGGATTTTGACAGTTCCAATACAGAAAAACCGGTATATATTGGTTTATTAAGCACAATTCGATCAGGTTTCATTTGGATCGCCACTAAATTGTCTGTAAAAACCGAAACGCTATGGAAGTATGGACTTGCTATCAGTTTATCAGCACTAGTTCTTTTTTTAGTTTTATTATTTTTATCATTCCACACATTAACAAGATGTACTTTAACTTTTAATTCGTTATTTTCCAGCGTTTTACCAAAAACGCTGTTATTTAAGAGTTTGAAAAAATCTTGTTCAAATTTTGAGTCAGCTTTTTGTCGGAGTTTAGTATTTAGTTCGATGTATTGTTTAAGATAAGAACTTTGCTCGAAAGCGATTACTCGATGTATTTTTCGTAATTTTAGCCCATGCTCCAGACAGTTTTTTAAATGTACGTAATGAATGACGTACTCATACTTATTGTACAGATTTGGAACAAGCTTTTTGCTTTTCCCGCCTATAGGTACACATTTTTCAGGACAAAATGGTAAATCATTATGCGTTCGATGAAGGTTATCAGGGTAGAATAGGTCTACTTCAAGAATGAACCCTTCATCAGCATCGTCAGCAACACCCGTAATATCTAGCAAATCTATTTCTTGTTGGTTTAAAAATCTAAAGTTTGACAGTGGAAGTGACTGGCACATACTAAACCCGTAAAGATTATTACAGTCCAAGTAAACTATAAATGAATCTTCTTGCGTTGGATCGTAATTAGACATGTACTTGTTATTAGCTTTCGCATAGCGATGTGTACACACACATACACCTCCGCGAATACCTTTTTGTATCATGCGCAATATAGCTAAATCATCGATGAGCTCAAGTTGCACTCCGGTCTTCAACAACATCGCGTCAAAAGACAAGCTTGGTACAGTAAGGTAAAATGCTGGGTCTAGCTGATAATGCTGTTTACATGTCTTACGAAATTTTTCAAATATGTCCGTTAAAAGAAGCACATCTGTTTTGACATATAAATCTGTATATTCTCCGAGATTTTGGATATCAAACTGTGACCAAACTGATTGAGCATGCTTATAATCAATGTCAGATACATTTTCATCAGATAAGGAACTGAAAAAATTTACTTGTGGTGGCAATTGTTGGTCTTCAAAGCATTTCCAATCTGATATGTATTCATATGGATACACCCCCTTTCGTGTCAGTAAATTAAATTGATTTTCGTTAGGAAAACATTTTTGAAGATGCACAAAATCGTTTGTGGTTAATGTCTGCGCTAACTTGTCAAGACTTGTGCTCAAAAATTTAAACGAATCTACGAAGCGTAACTGAAAGTACTCTTCTTCATTAACTCGAACAAATTTGGTAAATGAAATATAATTTTCTTTTGTTTTAGGTATTATTTTTATGGTACCAGGCAATTCTCCTAATTGTTTTATAAACAAGTGAGAGTCATAACCTGAAAGGTTATGAAAAAATATTGGTACGAATTTCGGTAGTCTGTAATTTAAGTTGCAGTATGAATGAGCGGCGCCACGATATTTGCCAGTCATATGACAGTGATCACGAACTTTATCATCCCACAACAAGTTATTACAAATATGACATCGCGTACTTGCGTAAAAGTTGTATTCATCTTGTTCATTGAATATAATTTCTTTACTTTTATTTAATATTTTATAGATTGCTGATACATCATCACAAAGCAATGTAATAAATTTTTCTACACAATCCTCACCGCGATAACTAACAATCCGGTTATAACTGTCATCAGATGAACAAACTATATTATACGCAAAAGCCACAGGTACATGACAGTGCATGTCGGAAGTACTTGCAATGTTCGGATCAGGCGCACAACCTTGAACCGGACGTAGCATTGTTTCGAAGTCCGCGTAAATAACAAATGGAACATCTTGCTTACGATCATAGTTTTTAAACTGAATCACTGATCCTTTTTGTGGAAGCACAGTCGCAATACCTCCGCAAACATGCTCTTCAAGTTTTGGAGAAGACGAGAAAAATAACAAACAGCTTTCACAAAAATGCAATTTTCCATGATGATTTGTTATCTGATTTCGTACTAAACGTGGTAAATCTTTAATTAAACAGTAGTGCGAAAACTCACCCTGTTCCAGTAGCAACAAATGAATACGATTTGTGTTGCTTTTTTTGCTATTAGACCTATACAACGGTCCCGTTATTGTTTTACCGTCTTTTAACCCATATACAAAAATACTAAGATCAGGATTATTTTCTTCAAATACTGAAATGTCTGCAAAGTTTATCGGAAATGATATATCTGTGATGTTCAGTTTATCTTTGAAATCCGGATATGATGTTACTCGATCAGGGTGATTTTTGGCAGGGTGTAGAGCTGCTGTAATACTCCACAAAAAGCAAAAGTCATCGTTGTTACGAATATTCAAGCATGCTTTTTTGTTTTTAATATACCTAGGCAGATCTATAAATTTCGAGCCCTGCAATGGTTCATATTTATTAATGTTGACTTCCAGGTGACAATTATTTAAAAAAGTCCACCCGCTGTCTCTCTCTTGAAATTCTTCAATTTTTTTCATAATACTGTTAACAACACCAGTAAATAAAACATCGAAGTCATAATTTAAATGTATGGTAAAATTTTTAGTTAAAAATGATTTTAGTTCTTGCGAATCATTTTTATGCAACAAAAACATAGAAAATAATTCAAAGTTTACTTTTATACATGTATGAACTTCAAGAGATTGGTCGATGAGTGACTTTATTTGCAATCGATTATTATCAAAAAATTTACTTAAACATATATCTGTCTCTTCGGTTGCTGTAATTCTGTAACTCGCGATACGATTTTGAAAAGCTGTCTGTATAATCTGCACATTTTCAGAATACAGGATAATATTTTTATTTTTGTGCGCATTGCTTCTTAGATGTCCCATCCATCGCTTATTATCAATAGATAAACTGCAAACCGCGCAAAATGGCATCTTAAATACTGTAAATAAGAACCCTCAATTAAATCTAATCTTTTAACTGGGTTTGATAAACACGTACCACCTACGTATGTTATGTAGGTACTTACCTTTTTACCATAACCAACCAACCTACCGAGTAAACTACCTTAATATTTAACTAGGTTTATTAGACCTATTATTTATGTAGTGGTATGTACTTCCTACCTACCTAAATAGACCAACCAACCTACCAAGTAAACTACTTATTATCTCAAAGATTTATTAAAAATTAAAATATGTTTATTTAAAATAAGTAGGTACAATACAATGATTGTGCCCCAGTTGTCAAACTAAGTTTTGAAAACTTGTAACTATTTTGACAAGTAGTGCTCTTTCATAGTGCATTACAGCTTTGTACCCTTAATTTTATAGTTTAAAAAGTGAAACAAGTAAAACTTAAAATTTATGATAGAGTTTAACGTTAAACAACATTTTTATTTATCAAGTCAGATTTAAAATATTTTTTTATTTAAAATGGATATTATCAGAATAAAAGACTGGGTTGCACCCTGAGAATAACTTATTTGCTTCGTGCACGAGTTTCTGAACACACTGCCACTCCCTCGTGTCGTCATCCGTCGAAAATTGAATGCGAACGAGGGCCTTCTTCCACCTTTCTTCCGGTTTCATAGACTCGGCTTCTTTTCCGTTGTAAACCTTCAGATCGATATAGAATTCACCGCGAGTGTCCGCTACCTTGCGCTGGTTTCCCGTCAAGATACGGTTCACGAAACTGGAGGCTAGCTTCCTGGCGGGTGACGAAGAAGACGGGCCGGCCACGTCCTCAACATCGCTGTCGCACAGGCCAAAAACGTCCGCGACCCGCGACTTTTTGCGTCCTCTGAAATGAATAAAACACATTTAAATAAGCATGTTACTCTACTAATAGAATGTGTGGCTCAAAGTACCTAGCCAAATTGACAGAGCAGAATTTATCAAATAAAAATAAAGAAAAATATTTATTTAAATTACATAGGTACAAGTATATAGGTACCTAAGTATAAACCAAATCACAACAGATGATATTCAATTTAAGTTATATTTTGGTAGTTACAGGTAAGTATTATTAAGTTGTTTTTTTATTAAAATTATACGTCAATCAAAATAAATTACACTTCTCATAAGGACTTATTGCTATCAATGCAAACCTATTATTATTAAAATTATGAATTTAATGACCAAACAAATAATCCTTGCGTCAAAATTAAAATATTAGTTTATTCAATGCCTGTAAATTTTATTAAGATTTGTAAATTAGGTAAGGTGAGGAAGTATAGTATAAGTCAAGTTTACCTTGGAGTTGTTTCAGCTTTGCGCTTGCTTGCGCTGGTGGAACTGGTAGCGGTTGGTGCACTAGGCTTCTTGCCTTTGAGCTTGGTCACCTCCTTGGTAGGTACGGGTACCACAGTTTCGGCTTCTGAATCTGACCTGCAAACAATTGAAACAAAGGTTATTTATATGTACTTAGGTAAACGATTTAGGTTAACGAGTGAGCAAACTTATTTATTTAGGGTTCTGCAGGAGTAGATATGTGAGGTACTTACTTACATTTTATTTTGTTTGAAGATTGATGATTAGCAGCGCAAACGGATTAGGCACTAGCTGTTGTTTCTTCTGTGACTGCACTCACAGATGAGGTAGTAGGTAGTACACGATAATGACGTGTAGCACTGAGGACTACGATACCGACGTGTAGCACTGATACACTTCAAAATCAAACGGGAAATGAAATGATTCCCGTAACACCATGTTTTATATGGGTACATTTTGTATTTTCATTCCTAATACAAAAGGTCTTATCAACTAAATGCCAACAAGCAAATTTTATCATTATTATGTACAGCAAAAGCAGTTTAATGGAATTTAAGAATAGTAGTCTAATATACCTTCTCATGTTTTCTATGAGTCGCATTCACACCAAATGTACTAACATCATCATTAACACAGCGTCATCATTATTTTATTATTTTCTAGCGTTTCCTTTTTCATTTACCTACATTAAAGATAAGTTGTGTTTTTACCTACCGACATAGATAGTGTTGCCAGATATCCTTATTTGCGCGGAACGTTGCAATTTGTACAACTCTATGAACATGTTCTGATTTACCCTTAATCGAAACGTTAAATGTTCTGATTTTGTGGAGTTGAAAACATATAAAGGCTAATTTTTAAATTATTCATTATGAGTTACTAATAAAATTTATTACAAACCTCGCGATAAAATCGGTTCGCTCAGCTCACCCTTGTTACAATAAGTTTGTGTTATTTATTATATGACTGTTGTGATGTATGTCGTCATATTTAAATAACTATAAATAGATAAATAATGCTAGACAATTCACACAGCATTACCGAGCCCCAAGCTAAGCAGACCTTGTGTTATGGGTACTAGAAAACTGATATATATAATACATTACAATACACACATAGATATTTTTACTATAAGTTCATAGAAAACGAGCAGAACAACCCGAACATATTATCTGCAGATCGTACAAACATTTGTCCCAAGGAGGGAATCGAACCCGCAACCTTCTGCGTCACAGGCGGACATTTGCGCACCGCGCCACAGCGGTCATCAGCTATGAGGATGGATTTATCATAATATCATACCTGGTAACACTATAACATTGCTTAGGTAAACAATGTTTGCTTAGGTACAGTCACCAACGAAAGTTGTTGAACAAGAATATTTGTTTAATGTACAGTTGTGTACAGTCCATTTCAGTTTGTTTGATAGATTATAAAGAATGCGATTATTTATTTTATTTATTTATATAATATGGTAAATTTCATTGCACGTTGATATTATATTGAAATAAATGTAATCATGGCTTAATTAACTTATAAATATGTAACAATATTTACTCATACTTATCATAATACAATTCGATGGGTAACTCACCTACCGAAAAAATAATTATCGTAGTTATAGAAAGGTGTGAAGGTAAGTCATAATTAGCACTTTGGCTGACAGGTCTTAGATTCTAGTCCGTCATAGTTGCCTGGTTGATTAACGTAAAAAAAGTTTGAGACCGCTCTAGTCACCTGAACGTTTCACATTCAGAATACTGTAATTGTAGATACACATCAAGAGGATTACATATTCGAAAATTTGAATTTACAGATATAAATGAATAAATTTTCTTTAGGTACTTCTTCATTCATTACAAATCTACTGAATCAATCGTACAAATTTTTTTGCATTGATATAGTTCTAGCCTAAACTGCAATATCAATTTCTACTAACTCACGTTTGCCTAGGTAAACGCGGTAAACGCATGAGAATAAGGTAAAACCGTATGAAAAAGTAAGCTAGTAAAAATATCAGTTTACAAATAATTTTTCCCACCGTTTGCGGGACTTCAAGGGGCCGAGGACATTCTTGCGCGAAATCCGACTAAAGGGACTACGGCGAATGCAACTTAGCAAAATAATTGTAGCCGTGTTGACGACCGATGTGGCATGACGGGTGGAGGTCCGCCTGCGACGCAGAAGGTTACGGGTTCGATTTCCGCTAGGACAACTGATTGTACGATGTGCAGATATTATTGTTTAGGTCTAAAATATTTACGTAGGTATTCCATATTACGAATATCAGTCATCTGGTAGGCATATCACAAGCCTTGCTTATTTCAGGGGTAGATTATGATGTGTGACTAATATTTATGTTTTTGTATTTATTGCTATCAATAATATTTCAACCGATGTAAAAGTATCTAATCTATTTATTCTCTATTTATATCTGGGGCAGGAAGGTACATAAAACTTTTTAAACTATCATCGAGAGAGTAGGTAAGGTATCCGTTACGAAGTAGCATTACTTAATCTGTGACACAAGAAGTAGGTCTCAAAATACTGATAGGGTTGTAAGCATTCATTAAGTCGGTTTATTCCATCATTTCTACTCATTAAAACCGGATCACAATTCACTAAGTAGGTAGAATATAGGGCACGAAACCAAAATGTACGAAATCATACAAGAAATATATTAGGTACCCACATTACACATGCATAAATTAATTAAATAATAGCATACATAATACGTACATTATTTTTATATCATATTTTTGACTGACATGGATATTATCTGGATTAATATAAAAACCAAAACATTAAAAAATCCTTTCTGTTTTTTTTATAAAGTTGTACGTTTGAATAAAACAATAGAGAGGAAGCTAAGCCGTGGGTGATCATGTGCCGAGTTGATAGATTAAAGTAAATGTTGTCCGACTTTATTGAATAAAAGTCGGACTTTTTTGTGGCTTGACGTCTTCGAACTACCCTAATGGCTTATCAGTCCAGTCAGTAAGAATTCAGTTACCTTTTGTCAGACCCTAAGGACAAGACGCGAGTAATATTTCAAGTTGGAAATTAAATGATAAACGTCAAACTTCTTTGCATGTACCCAATTTCAGTTAGCCATCGAACTAAATCAAGTCTCTGGGGAAAGAAAAATTACCCAGTGGATGGCACAGAATCTGAAACATAGGTACTTGTTACTTAGTCACTGACATTTTTTGGTTTTTTGTATCCAGTAGAAGATATTTACAATGGATTTGTTATGTTTTCGAGCCGAATCTGGTCTCTGGGGAACGGACAAAGTACCTAGTGGAAAACATGACAGAATTTCGAACCAAATCCGGTTACTGGAGCATAAACAAAGTATTTAGTAAGACGTCAGACACTTCTTTCTTGCCATAATTGTTTGGTTATCTTTGGGTTTGACAAAATGTTAATTTATAATGGTGATCAATGTGTTAGTGAAGTTTAAATTTAAAATTGTGTTTCTACATTTCGGATTAGCTGTACCTTAAGCAGTGTCTCGGTAAGTAACATTACTTTTCTATTTCAGATAAAACCATAAAAAGGAACTAAGCATTCTAGGTCGCAAAATCAATTGCATGGTGCACTACGTAGTTAAGGTATTGGGAAGACTAGACCAGGTCTACTAGACCTGGTCTAGCCTTCCCAATACATACCTACTCATGTTGTAGTTCTGTACGGCCACAGAAGAGATCACACGGAAAACGGAATCGAAAAGTCTCTTAAAGGCATCAAACCTATCCACATCCACAGAAAAGCTGAAATCTCTAAAAGTCCTGCTCCGGTATTTCAAGGAACTGGGCTGGTTAGGCAGGGGGACAATGCAAAATACACTCCCATGCGAGATGTCAGTGCAGATCCCATTTCACCCACTTAGAATTAGAATTAGAGTTATAATCTCTAACAATTAAAAATAGCGGCTGACCGTCCGGTAGACCGCTATCGCAGGCCGTAATAGTTTAGAGAAAATTTTAGGTGAATATTTGACATCAGCATCATTCTAGTAAGCTTTTACACGAGTATAATATAATTTAATCAAAAACGTGACACTGATAGATAAGTGACGACTTAGATAAAAATTTATAATCACATATATTCTAAAAGGATAACTTCTCGTGGATACAATTGAACAATAAATATAATGTAAACAAACAATCTATCTATAGACGAAAGAATTCTGAATGATCTCTACAAAGGTGAAACAAAGCTGATGTTCTAATTTTTACTAAAAATTAAAACATCAGCTTTGTTTCACCTTCATCATTCATAAGGGGTGAACTCCATTATCCCCATACTGGTATTATGTGTAATTTTTATCTAGAACTTAAAAAATCTAGATAAAAATTACCCATATGGCAAGCAAGGGGATTATGGACTTCACCCCCTATGGATGATGAAAGCCAATTTGGTATTGCGCTTATCAGGGGGAGGCCTGCGACCAGCAGTAGATCAGGAGCCAAATTCTGCCAACCAATCGCTTTTCTATGACAATAGTATCGTCGCTAAATCCACCCATTACCCATTTTTGAAGTGTCTCAATTATATTATAAAGTGCTAAAGAACCACTAAAAATACAAAATCTATATGCAATGCATGGAAAATTGCCATTTAAAATTTACATTTTCAAATTCCGCGCGTAACTTGACGAAAACGCTGGACGCAGTGGACGCCATATTGCTCTGTGGTCATGACGTCAGTTGGCTGCGTGGTACCTGAACAAATTGCTGATATTGCTGATGATAGTTGATATTTTTTAGTTTGCCTACACAGCCGTATGACATAATTACATTCTACTATAAAAAAACTGAAAACTTTGATTGAATTTCAAAATTTATTTTGTTATTTCAATAACTAAAACAAAAAAATTCCGACTGCTTTTATCCTGTCTCAATTATATATTTAGAGTTTTTTTCTCTTGTAGAGTAAAATAAAAATACCATATTTTATAGACCTAGATATAGAAGAGCTAGATAACGCTTCCTACTTATGTGAATTGACCAGCAATAAAAAAAAACGGAATGATGACTGTTATCTTTTTTCAGATAAAAATTCGAGTACTTTCTTTACCTACCTAGCACAAAATGAATTATCTTGCTGCGTAAGTATCTAGCATAAAATACGGAAATTGTGTAACAGTCGGTGAATTTCCTACGAATACATAACATATCTATGGTAGGTACCTATACGTATCCGAAAATAACGCCTTCTGCAATTTGGAGATACATTTTATCTTCCGAGAAGATAAGTGAGTAAGCCGGATTTAGCCCTACTATATATCTTATTTGCAAATGATAAAACTTTGCTAAAACTTACGGCAATTATACTTTTACCAGACACTTCCTTTCTTAATATCGTATAATTATTAATACTATTTAACGGGTATTTATCGCGTTTATTTACCTATTTTTCTCGACGTTTCGACCGGTTTACACACTGCCCGTTAAATAGTATTAATAATTATGTGTTCAGATCGCGTAAGTTTAAAAATATTTAATATCGTATTATCTATCAGCGGCTATCAGGAACTATTCTATGATTTTGCAACGTTTATAAATGATTTCAGGGTTATTGTGATGATTGACAGCATCTGTACTTCACACAGTGTCTGTGAATTACTAATAACCCTGTATACAATCATCAGGATCTACGAGCGCTGCCGTTCCTACTTGAACATAGCGATAATAGCATTCAAATTACAAAGTAAACTAGACACATATTTGCTATTAACAAAGAATTATTGTCATCATAATATGCTATAAATATTATCAACTTTTCGTCCTTTCCGGGCCCTGGAGAAAGCCCCGGGGAAACGGCTAAACCATAAGAAGTAGGTAAATAAATAATGCTGGCAGTAACGCATAGGATCATCAAGCCCCAAAGTAAGCCAAGCTTGTGTTATGGGTACCAGATGACTGTTAAGTTACTTAAATGCGTTAACCTAGAAAAAAAGTATGAAGCTTTCACACCTTAGGCTTAATACAACACGTAGGTTCAATAAGATTTAGAACCTTCACATAGTATGTCTCTTGTACAGTATATTGTTCTATCCTCCGAGCCCTTCCTATCTCAAGGAGCGCTTTGAATTCCTTTCTAACTCTCACTCTCTCTCTCTCTTTAAGTTCCTCTGAAAGTGAAAGTTCCTCTGAAGTTCCTCCACGCTACGACAAATCTTGCACTGTACAAGCGACCCGTCTATGGAATGGAGAGCATAGAGGTGCCAAATCACTCCCTATCTTCAAAAAACTGCTTCATCAGTATTATCTATCGATAAAAACTTAAAAAGTTAGACAGCTTATCTCCACCGTCTTTAATGTTCTGAAATGTCCAGTCTATCCCAAGGTTGCCTGGAAGAAATCGCTCATAGCGATAAGGCCGCCTTTGTACTTCGTCTTCGCGTAGCATTTGTTTCTGTACTGTTTTCTGTTTTTGTGTGGTACAAAAAAGTAGTAATCTATCAAACTTATTAGGATGAAAAAATATTTACTAACAATTCCGCGTAAAACCTCTGATAAGATCCAAAAAAAATCTATTCGCGTGTTGTTAGCAGATCTACGCACGGTTTCATGTTATGTTTGAAGAAAATTTATATGAATACTGAACTATTTTAAAAATCGAATCTTTCGAAAAAACGATAGCGGGCCGTTTTATAAAAATAGAGGTACAATAACAAATTCAATATTAGAAAATCAAAACTGAGTTAAGTCGTAACTGCATCAGCATTGTCATACAGCGGGGCTATGCAGCCAGCGTCTTAGGGACGCTTCCAACTAGTTGATATTGAACAGTTAAGCCTGTAGATTGTTTGCAACAGTCTGCAGTTAGTTCAATTGTTACAATTGTAAATTCTAGCTCTAATTTGGTTTATTTGATTGTATATATTTTTATTAAAGGCACATGATAACTACAACTAATAACGAGACATGGAACCTGCCAGGCAAGTCGGCCTACGATGTACACTGTACTAACTAAGAATATTCTTTCCCAGGTGCCCCTCCTCTTCCACAAGCCGTAGGCGCAAAGAAGAACTCATCCCGCCGAAATGCTTGGGGCAACCTCTCGTATGCTGATCTCATAACCCAGGCCATCACCTCAGCGCAGGACAACCGGCTCACCTTGTCGCAGATCTACGAGTGGATGGTCCAGAATGTGCCATATTTTAAGGATAAGGGAGACAGCAACTCTTCGGCTGGGTGGAAGGTGAGTTTATATTCTAATATGAATACCCGATCAGCTAATTTCGACCTATCACCGTATCTATAACCACATAGGCCAACCGAAGGCTTTATGGATAAAACGTAGCCTGTAGCACTTGTAAAACAATAAAAAACCCTTCGTGCAATTGGACCACGAGCGTTAAAAATATATTTTGAATAACTCTAGAACTCTTTATGAACAAAGAAAATTACAATCTAAAATAGAACAAAATTAAAACTAGTATTTAAAATTGAAACAATTGAGCCAACTGCAGACTGTTGCAAACAATCTATAGGTAGCTCAACTAATCCATATCAATATTATCAATCTATATCGTAAAACGTAACCAAATGT
The DNA here is from genome assembly GCA_947086465.1 of Eupithecia exiguata. NCBI lineage: Eukaryota > Metazoa > Arthropoda > Insecta > Lepidoptera > Geometridae > Eupithecia > Eupithecia exiguata. The sequence continues at coordinate 5,079,648 of OX352233.1, read as the reverse complement.
GCCTTGTGCTCCTACGGCGAATACATATATGAATATGAATGAATATGAATACCAGTCGGAAGCGTGTCCAAGACTGTGCCAGATAGTCACCAGCTCTTGGGTCACATGTCGCTTCGACCAGACGCTCAGATATTTATTTTGAAACCCCGGAGATCCTCGGTACCCCACGGACCTAGGTTTTGACTCCAAGGAGAGCAAACGTGTAGGCTCTGTCGAGATCTGCATTGAATATATATTTTATTTTGCATTTATATTATTTTGTATGTATAAATGTGTGAAAAAGAATCGAAGATAATCTATCTTTAGACATCGCGTGGATAAAACGTAACATGTAGCATTTAGGATAAAACTAGCAACACAATACAAACTCTTTATGATTCGTTTTGATTAAGTTAATAATTGTATTAAAAAAAAACAAAGATTAGATAGTATTTTTTGTAAGTAAATGGTTTCAGGAAAAATTATTTGACGGTTTGTTTGTAAACATAAAAACCCCCCACAACACTTGACGAAGAATATTGAGTTTTGCGTCACTCAACTGTTATCTATCACATTTCGAATAGCACATGCTAATAAACAAGTTCTACCAGGAAAATAACGAAGTGTAAATCGCTGCGATTAATTCTAAGAAAGCCGCTCGATTTTGGTTGAACTGCGCAGTGGCACCCACTATCTCATTCGAGTGATGCTATCCGCTTCGATCGAAATTCATCTTATCACATTCAGTGCTGTTACGTAAGCTAACCACCACACACGCACATGACTTCAAGGCGCATTTTGTACGCCGATTTAAAATTTCAATGGTCACATGACGTCGACACGCATTACTGCGCGATAAGCTATTCAATAAAGATAAATGTAAGATTATAATTACATATCTATGTAATATTTAAACAGGTCTCAAAGAACTACCTACGTAGGATGCCAGCGCCAGCACACCAGTGACCTTCGCGTACCCATGGCATTGATTAATGCTCACGCACACAGCGCTAGATCATACGAAGCACGTGTAACTGCAATTTTAAATTCAAATTTCCACGATGTAAAGTCGAAAATAGAACGAACCGTCAAGGTGTCAGAGTGAAGAATGAACAACGCCAATTAGCAAATTAAAGAAGTGCGTCACATTCTTGTGTGATAACAATAAACTTACACGAAAGAGATGGACGATGTGTCTAGAAGGTGAATGAATCGTAAAACTGACATGGTCGTTCCGAATTTGATCCAAAGCTTTTTCCGGCGCAATTTGCTGATTTGAATCTAAAAGCCACACAGGCAGAGTTTAATTTAATATCGATTAGTCAACATCAAATGTAAATTATAAATGTCCAGAGAAAAGTAGCGGCTCATAATTTGAAAGCGGTTTTAGAATTGCGCATTCCATACTTTTACGCTTGGACTAAAATAAATTTCCGTTGCTCAACCGAGCCGCTTGAGATTCTTCAAGAAGTATCATATCGAAGCACATCTAAATAGGTATTAAATAGTATTTTCTAGTTTATGGAATGGGAATACAGAAAATTGAAGCGTAGTAACAACTAGTTTATTTTTAAACTTGCTTCTGACGGCAACTACGCGTTTTTCTAGCTCTTTTCTGTGATATACTTACCTTAAATTTCATTTAAAAAATATCTGTTCAGTCAGTTTAGCTGTAACAATTTAAAAAATACTCAGACAAAGATATAATTTCACGTATTATAATATATTAAGGAATATTTAGGTAGTTATGAGTGATAGACTATTGGTACCTAAAGAAAGAAATACTAGAATAGATTTCTGATGATTTTCTGCAGCCTTGGGTTTCTTCTTTTTCACCATAACTTGTTGTAAACTCATCTAAATTCTGACGTAATGCAGAGTTATGCATTATGGATGTCAGTGAGGGCGCCCCCGTCATCGTTGACAATTCGCGACCAATTTGAACTTTATACTTGTGAAGTATTTTTTTTCGATTGGCAATTATATACTTGAAAAAGTGCAAATACTGTTCAGTCAGAAATCAGTTTTTGAATTAAGTTTATTTTATTTCGATCACACAAAAGATACTGAACGAAATAGTAAAATAATAATAAAAACTAAACGAAAATACTGAGGTGAACCCTTAAAAATTTGTTATGTACCTTTATAGAAGTCTGATTACTCAGTCAGCAACTTTGAAATTAATCTGCAGGCAAAATACCTACTTATCAACTAAAAACTAAGTTATTGAATTATATTTTAAACCTAACTAAAACCTAACTAAAGATTTTTCTAGAAACCCGGTCCGTTTCCACTCTCTATACCTTTTGCCGCGCCCTACTTGGGTACCATTGTGTCTGTACAAGGCTCTGAACCTCTAAGCTCCCATACAAACGTACTCTTCGATTCATTTGAAAACTGCGTCCCCGATTTTAATGAAATTTTGCATACATTATCGGATAAGTAATAGCTATGTTTGTATCGTTATAGTTTTTCAAAATACTATACTTTTTCATCATAGAATGAGAGCAAAAATTCATTTTTATCCATTTTCAAGCTATTTTATTACTTTCGCTCTCATTTAATGATGACTATGTATTTTGAAAAACTAAAACGATACAAAAATCGCTATTTCTTATCTGATTATGTATGCAAAAGTTCATTACAATCGGGGACGTAGTTTGCAAATGAATCGAATAGTACGTTTGTATGGGAACTTAGAGGTTCAGTTACTAAGACCTAGAAATGTAGACAATGATTCATCATCATCATCATCATCAGCCTATATCAGTCCACTGCTGGACATAGGCCTCCCCCAATGAGCGCCATAGCGCCCTGTCTTCAGGATGATTGCAATGAATAAATATGAATAATAAACATCGGGAAAATAAACTTAAATAAAGATTGACATTCTATTCTTAGGTATCTAAACGAGGAATTTAAATAGGTTTCCGGTAAATATTCTGCGTCGATGTCGGCAAAGTGAATAGTAAGCGAATTCAACCGTTACTAACACCGTTACCTGTGTAAAATCTGCACACATCCTTGTGTGACATGAGGACATCTAAAGTTATTCCTGCGACTCCACTTTTGTGCCGCTGCTCATAGAAACCGCTCAGGCAAGTCTGTATAATATAGTTTAAGGCGATACCCGACCCAAATAACGCCGCCGCGCCACATATTTTATCTTATTTTTTCGTTGAACAAAGGGAATTTCAATAATTTCATAGGGCAGTTTACGATATCTATTATAAGATTCTTTTCTATACAAAATAAAAAAATAACAAAGGCTTTAAAAAAGTTTATAATAGGTATCACAGACTGCCCTATGAAAATATTGAAACTCTCTTTGTTCAAAGAAATAATAAGACGGCCCGGGGCGCGGCGCTAGTTTGTGTCGGGGTATCGTCTTAATGAAGGCGATAACAATTCACACTCTGGACACTCATGGTATGACAGGTTGACCATTTCAAAGTAACTCAGCGAGTTCCATAGCTCGCTATGCTCGAAGTTTATCTGAAAGAAAGGATTCGTACCTAACGAACATATCCAACTGAAAACCAGCCATATATCACGAAAAACCGACAACTGCTGCTAAACGTAATCTTGTGTGGAGACCGCGACTCGGCAAAAGCAGGGTAGGATTCCCTCCTACCAGGTGGGATGACGCTAGAGATTTTAGGTACTTATGTAATTACTCACATTGTAAACACATTGAGTCTAGCCAGAACAATGCTAAAAGGAATTCCAAATTCATTGAGATAGGTAGCTTGTTCATAATTCTCAGAAGACATTTGATATAACGGTCTTAGTAATTTAATAGCTATCAAATTAATTACAATTAATTAATCGCTTATCACGTGAACATTATTTTATCCGCGATTATTAGGTTTAAGTTGATAAATAAAAGATAGTAACGTATTTAATGTCAATGCAATCTAGATGGCGCTATTAAATAAGCAACTCTTTTCTTTTCCATTTTTTTTTGTTCTATGTTCGATTGTAATATTTATTTTATACATACAACTAAGTATAATATGTAGGTATATTCGTGGATTCCTCCGCAAGTTAAAATTATTTCTGAGGGATGATTATTTTTCCACAATATTTAAAAAATAGTGTTTTACTTATGTATGGAATTTGGAGACATATTTGATTTCTTTCAAAACAATCAAATTTCTTTCTCAAATCAACTCCATAAGTGAACTACAACCTTAGGTATGGTACTTTTTTGTTTATTTGATCTTTTTTTGATTTAAGTTCCTAGATATTTATTATTATTTAAATAAATATTGTGTTAATAGCTGCCACTTAGAACTATTAAAATTATTTTACAAAGCCACGCTCTCACAGGATGCATGTCGTACTTAAGACCTTTATGTAGCACAATAAGTGATCAATAAATGATTTGAATTTAGATTTGAGTATGTACTATACGTAACGGGAGTAAATATTCAGGAAACTTTATATTTCTGTTAAATTAAAATCTTTATTACAGGAAAATGGCGTTTCCTTGTGCAATTTATTTATAACATCAAGTCAAAATGAAACTGCCACAATCACACATTATAACTGGGTCTTGTCATCCTCTCTCGCTACGCTCGGGAGTATAAACAACCTCATCTATAATGGGGTGGTTTGGTCCCTTGTGTACAAAATATACTATTTTTACCCGACTACCAACAGGGGAGGGTTATGAGGTTAGCACCCTATGTTTGTATGTTTATATGTTTGTATGTTTGTATGTTTGTATATTTGTATGTTTGTATGTATGTGGCCGATTTCTTTGTTCCCACGTAGCGCTGAAACTACTGGTTCGATTTCAACAAATTATGTATCGATTGATTCGTCTCAATACCCCGATGGTTATAGGCTATAGGATTTAGGGCTCCGACCCCGAATAAGCCTTCAAAACGCGTATTAAAGTTAAGGTAGCCGCAGGCTGCAGGCCCCATAGAGAAAAATTACAATACCTACGACCTATTTTCATTTTCAACTCTATGCCTATCAAATATGACCGTTAGGTCATTCTATTTTGTCAATGTAAATGTTTCAAACTTTTATAACTTCACGTAGTCGGGTTGTAGTTTTTAACTTTATCTTGTGCTAGCTGTTTAATAAATACATAAATTACCTGCCAAGAGCAACAACACATACCATGACATTATTCGCTGATGACAGTACAATAATAATTACTTGTAATGACATTATAAGTCTTACGAATCTGACATAAATAAATCAATTTAATTTCTCTTCAATACCTACACGACTGCATACAAAAAATACTAAATGCAAAATGCTTCTAGTGGGACAGTAAATCTGATGGGTGACATAGGTACCTACAGCAGCAATAGGTACTGAGATGTCTTTATCAATGACATTGCTGATACGATAAATGTGGCACTGACACATTTCTGCTTTTATAATATTGTTATGTTTTTAACTGAATATTTTAGTACCTACCGACCTAACTTATTTATAAGTACAAGTGTAAGTAGTTACATAATCAAAATCAGGAAACAATTAACTTACCAAGAACAGATAACTTGTCCCAATAATATTATAATATAACTTTTAAAAATGGTGAAGTCAACTTTATATTCGTAGGTGATGAATCGCAGTGGGTACACGGGTAAACAGGAATTACCCCTACACCCACCGGTGGGTGAAGCCAGTGGGTGCACGGGTCGCGGGTCGATGAATGATTCCTTAGTAACCTCAATGCAATTGAATATTATTTTCATTAATTGAATTTTCATATGAATTCAACCTTTTGGCGGACTGCAAAATGTACCTACTTTTTCGTATCTTATCGTAGTCTTAGCAACGCATGACGTGGGCGATAATGCCCTTACCGTGATTTGGTTTATCTCCGTACAAATTCCTCTACTTTATCTTCATTGCTGTTTTTGTATCGGCGGCCCGTTTAGTATTAGTCCCGGCCAAGCAATGTAGCTCGTGTAAGAAAATTACGTCGCGGTTCTTAATAAAGGCCATGATTTTAGTAAGTGTGACCGTTCAATGGATAGCAACTGGCCTTGATAGAGTATTTTTAACATTATTACATTTAAATTCAATCGGGAATTCATTGAAATAAGTAAAGTTTGTTTAGATATTTGCCGTATATTTCTACTTTCTACCTAGTTATATTAATTTCTCAAAGATTTTAAGGTGAAACGCACAGAAAAATCTACGAACTGAGCAAGATATAATTAAATTATCCTGCATATAATCAGATCATCACGCATCGTCAAAAGGTGTGTTCGGAAAAAATATCACAATGATTAAAAACAATACAATACAATACAAAAATGCTTTATTGTACACCATAAAATAACATTACAAAGATAAACATTGCCTTAAGGTTTTTTGTTATAGTGCTTACCCGCACTTTGGGTATCTGTAAGAAATGAAATAAGTTCCCTAAAATTTCCGGTTTCGGCGGGACTCGAACCCGCGCCCCACCCTCAGTACGGGTGTGCTCTAACCAACTAAGCCACGAAACCCTTAGTCGGTTCAACCGAAAATCTTTGGGACCTCTTACGGACTATATTACGGCCTTATTATTTAGAGTCCCGCCGAAACCGGAAATTTTTGAGTACTTTTTGTTGAATTTAGTTAATTTAAAGTACCTACAAAAGAAATAATCAGAATGGTATAATATGGTAGGTTAGTAGCTTTTAGTAGCTTACTTGGCTATTCGTTTTTTCTTCCTACCTCTTACTTCTCTGTATAACTTGAAGCAGTACAGACGTTTACCCCATACCTAAAGTGATAATAAATGCAATCATTATAAAATCCTCAAACCGTTGTTTTACAAAAAAACATCTAACCATAATCTCCTATACTTATTTCATTTCTTAAACATTTCCTTATCATAAGACTGTTTCCAAAACCACAATGTTTCGGTGCCTAACACTTGATGTCCCTTTGACACCGAATCAGAGTCCACACAAAAGCAATAAATCAAACAGAAAAACTCGTAAATAAAATATCGCTTCACCTGAAAACTCATAACGAGTTTAGTTTTAACCTTGCCAATAAATTTCCCGATACAAATTAGTTCGACTTTCGATAAAGGTAGGCATGAAGACGCGCCGGCTGCAATAGAACTTGCAAGCCACCTTTCCCTGATTGATTTATACGTCTTGTTTGTCACAGAGCCGATTTATTTGAATTCCTGCCAGAGCCTCGGGCAGCCAACGGATTAATATTGAACAGACCCCAGCGATATATCCCCGACTTTGGGCAATAATTCAATATTTCATCCTTCGGGCGGGGACCTACGCTGCGAATTAACATACAAACGTCAATCGTTTCATGAATAAAAAATGTATTGGATTTAGTGAAATGAGTCGCGCGAGGAGCGCTGATGCCCGTTATGCCTATTGGGTAAAATAAAATGGTCCGATCGTTCGACTCAGGCTGTATAGCACTATTCTCTATTTGATAGGAGCACGCTTTTTTGATTGGGTTAGTTTATTTGCTTAGGAATCATTTTCTCTTTCCCATATATTTTGATTTGCCTAATTTTACGTAAGTTTTGTAAATCAATCGTAATAAAACCGGCTGAGTGCGAGTCGGACTCGCGCACGAAGGGTTCCGTACCATTATCTATAAAAACGACAAGAAAAACACGTTTGTTGTATGGGAGTCCCCCTTAAATATTTGTTTTATTTTCATTTAATTATTTATTTTTAAAGTAAATATGTAACTAATTATTCTGTGAATTTTTAAAGTGTCTACCTATTGCCGTTATCAATATCGAGCAAAAACGAGCAAAAAATCACGTTTGTTGTATGGGAGCCCCCTTAAATATTTATTTTATTCTTTATTTCAGTATTTGTTGCTATAGCTGCAACAGAGATACATCATCTGTGAAAATTTCAACTGTCTAACTATCACGGTTCATGAGATACAGCCTGGTGACAGACGGACAGAGGATTCTTAGTAGTAGGGTCCCGTTTTACCCTTTGGGTACGGAACCCTAAAAAGTTTCCAAATAGTGCCATTAACTATAATAATACTTCCTAACCGAGTTCCGTTAACATCCAAACCTCATTTTAATATTTCATTACGGGTCCACAGTCTAAAAAATTATAAAAATATATTTAAAAGATGATTTTATTGCAATTATGAATGCCTGAGAAGCATTATTCCGTAAGTGCTATATCAAACAACTGCGATAGGAAAAATTCCACAACGATCGAATACTAGCGTAACCGGTTTCTGATTAAACCCATCACGGGCTTTGTACGCTAGGGTTGCCATAATAATTAATGCGAGTAGGTATACCAATTCTAAAAATTCTTAAATTGACATAATTGCTCAATTGAATAAGACGAAAATAATGTATATAATTAATTGGTATGTTGCTGTAGAAAATATTATCCAGCGGTACCAATTTTTGCAAAGTTACATTATTAGCAACCACGCTTAGGCTTAGGCCCGTATTATGAATGCTTGCTCAGCCATAGCCATCTAATGCTTGAGTAACGCTTAAGCGCGAAAAGCGTAACTCAAGCATAGATCGATGACTGAGAAAGATTTGATTATACGGTCCTTAGACTGTATTGTAATTTAATACATTAGTAGCTGCCTCTATTTATTACATTTTATGGTCCCACTAATTACACAGAAGGTAACAACTAACAAGTATTACTAAAATGTGATACTAAAATGTGTTATGGAGAGAGCTATGCTCGGAGTTTCTCTGAAGGATAGAATTCGCAACGAATACATCTGACAGAGAACCAAGGTTGTCGACATAGCTCAAAGGATTAGCAAGCTGAAGTGGCAGTGGGCCGGTCATATCTCACGAAGAACCTATAACGGCTGGGGTAAACGGGTTCTTGAGTGGAGACCGCGACTCGGCAAAAGTAGTGTAGGACGTCCTCCGACCAGGTGGGATGACGATTTGCGAAAGACTACTGGCAGATGCTGGATGCGGCAAGCTGAAGACAGGGCGCTATTGCGGTCATTAAGGGAGGCCTATGTTCAGCAGTGGACTAATATAGGCTGATGATGATGATGATGACTAAAATGTGATGCTGATGATACAATGGGGGTGTAAAGTGCATTAGGTAGTAATCTTTTTGTACCTCGAATCCGAGAACTTTTGGAACCCTGCTTATTTCAAAAACGGATACCCACACTTTAGATTAGACACCGAGGCAAATCATATAATTGTAAGATCATAACCTCAATTAATGAAGAATTTGATACGAAGATGAACAGGATAAGTGACATCCGATTGGATATCTTACTGAACTGTGACCTTTGCATTGTAAGTAGGTAGAGATGGTGCGGATGTCAATCTAACTGTGATATATTCTACATGGAAAATTTTTACTCTCCACCTTTGCAACATTATGCAATCGCAAGTCTTATAGCCAGAGGCAAGTTTTTTTTCCTAAGCTTTGATGTGTAAGCAGGTTACCTTTGCAAGCAAGATTTTTACTCTACAAATCTACAACTATAAGGCCCGTATTATGAAAGCATGCTCAGTCATCGAGCTCTGCTTGAGTGATGCTTATGTCTAGTTTTGAGTGAATACTAATTTTCAAACAATGCTTGGGAGCTCATGTCAAAATCTACACTCACTCAAGTAGCCGTCAAGAGCGGATTTCCTCCGTCCACGCCTTCGAGTAACTGCATGCTGCTAATTAACGCTTGAGTAGAGATCACGTAATGACTGCTTAAGTAATGCTTGGGGAAGCTTTCATAATACGGGCCTTAAACTACTACTAGAACTAGAAAATAAATGATAAAGTTAAATGCAATATAAGAAATTTACTTTCCCTTGCAATGTCTAGATGTGCAGTTGTCAATCTCGCATTGCAATTTCCACATGTAAGATTTTTGCCCCTAGTATCAGTAGTCCGATGATTTAGTTCTATAGGACTGATGAGACTTTTTAGTCTCATCAATCCGATGATGCTGATCAATACAGATCATCGAACTATCAGTAGTAAATGAGCCTTTTAGTCCGATATTTACACATTTTGACTTTCCCAAAAAAAGAAATGCATTACCTGGGGTCGAAAGGATCTCGAGCGGCAATCAAGTACCGGATAACCCACGATGTAGACCGACGCGACGACCTGGTGAAGGTCACGGGAATTATGGATGCTGGCAGTTTACGACAGGTTATTATGTCGATCATTGGGGATAGCCTATGTCCAGCAGAGAACATAATTCTGCTAAAACGATGATGTGATCTATAATGCCCTTTTTGGCACCAGAGGCTGAATTTGTTTCGCTTTTTAGAGCCAACCAAGGAATGGCAATAAATCTTACCAAGCAGTTTGAAATTGACATCGAATCTAACCACGCAGGAGAGGCCAGCACATATATAAGTGAGTTTAATAGGGATAGTGAAATATCCACCTTTGCCTACCATATTACCTTCTTCTCATTATAGTCTCAAGGTCTCCCTATTAATAAATTACTGCACCTTCATCAATCGGTCCTAAGTACATCTAACTTTATTATGCCTAAATATGATGCCTCGCACACTTGAGCTTCGTCAGTGGTGTGGGACTGTTAACGTGTTAACACAGTGAAATTTTAATGTAAGATTTTTATTCTCCGTAGTGGCGAAACCACTTATAGAACTGCTTGAACTTCTATAATTATCAAAGCCGGTTGCTCCGAGCTATGTAAATGCAAATTACGTTTCTTTATAACATTTTGTGTTAAATTATTTAATTTATATGACGCTCGCGGCTTCAGGCAGGTTTAGTAGGGCAGTTGTTAACACGTGAATCGTGTGTTAGCGAATCTGTTTCGAAAGGTAGATACAGATTTTATCAGTACGATATTAAAATACGGAATCAGTGATGATATTTATGATAAATTAGGTAGTTATATAGGAGTGAGGCTCTATTTGAATATTTGCTAGACATTACCTACGTGCATTTTAATTAGACTCGATTATTATTTTTTAAGCATGAATATTGTAATTACGGTTATGGAATAAATGGCTTTTTATTTATTTATTTATAGGAGTAAGGGGAGGTTGTAGGTTATTGAAACGACTGCATCTGACTAAGAATCGTTTATTACTCATTATCTTGATTTAATGTTATTATTGCTGTACCTATGATCTTTCAGCAGATACTAATTACTACCTACTATAACCTAAACCATCCATACCATTCTTTAGGTCCCTAGTATCACTGCTTGCTTCAACCCGTACAGAAATATTTATGAAAAATTAATTAATCCCATTTTTTTAAAGTAATTTTAATTTTTTTTTCTTTGAAAATATCCAAAAAATTATAAATAATCAATATAAACATCACTGAGAACTTACGCACTATAACAACAAAAACCTAATGAAAAAGTGTGTGCCAAATAAATCAATCACAGTTTACTTTTTATTTAAACAATTACACTTTTAGCCTAATTAAATAGACACTAGCTCATTAGGGGAGGCCTATGTCCAGCAGTGGACTGATATAGGCTGATGATGATGATGATGATGATGAAATAGACACTTATTCTACTGGTCGAATCAACGCATGACCCAAAAGCTGGTGAGTCATCTGGCGCAGCGCATCAGCATTGCCATACTGCCAGTGCAGCCACCTAACCATATTCGAATTTTCATAACATTTTTATCTACATCCAGTGTTGGTATTCGAAGGTAACCTTACCTACATTTAAAAAAAAATGTGGTCCTACACTACAATCCCCGGATAGTTTTAGTACAAAAGATTAAGTTTAGTTCAGTCTGCAACCGATAATATGTAGTCTAAATTGACGTTAATAATAAATCAAAAACGAGTAGGAGGAAGAGATCAATTTATTATTCAAGGATAAGCGACGGTGCCAAAAGATGTCAAATCATTGAACCAAGGTTTAGTTAAATTGTCTCAATTTAAATTTTTAAGCGTAGATTTTAAATGTTCATGTCATATTTGTTCACCGATCGTACCGGTGGAGGTTTCTTAGTCGCTTCTTTACTTTAGTCTACATACCGAAGCGACAGGAATCAAAAGTACCACCTTATTTCCGTGTCAGTGTTTTATTTTAAGAATTTGACCTTTTCTAAGTGTAGGTACATTTTTGTATTTATGGAAATAAAGAATTTTTGATTTTGATTTTGACCTCCACTCAAAATTTAGTTATTTTTTATTGTGTGGGACGCTACATGCGTCGACACACTCGCGCCTTCCCATCTTCCTAGAACTTCTGTGAGGGCTGGTGCGGCGGCGGCTGATTTGACCGAAGATATCAAGAGGCGCAGATATGCAGATCTCGACAGAGCCTATATATTTTCTTCCCTTATGATAGATTATCTAGGTTCAAAAAAATGACAAATTTCGAAATTTTGTTTTGTTTAAAATAGGTATGCATAAACTTTGAAAAATAATCCAATGAAAAATAACATTCGGCTCCTAAAATATCTCAATTGCGCCTTGCTAAGTATTAATAGAAACGCGTTGATTTAGCGTTTAATTTTAGCAATGCGCATGATTCGACCGCGATAAATCTTGATTTATAGAGGCAATTATTGTTCAAATTAAAACGATTCTTAGTTCTGAAATGCAAATTCGTTTTGTTCCGCTTGACTAAAATTTTGATTAGCTTTAGTATTAGTCGGTGATTTCTTTAAAAGTAGATACGAAACTTTATGAGAAATTCATTTCATGATGCTGGTTATTTTCGTACACCATCCCTAGTCCGAATAAATGCAGAGCTGATAAACTGATAGCAATATATTTTTTCTCTACCTAATCCAAGTACTAACAATATTTCACACTGAAGATACCCAAATCGGTGACAAACATTTGCAGATCAAACAAACATGAACAATCGAAGTATTGACTTTGACTTTGGTTGTAATACAAATACAAATACAAAATTCTTTATTGTACACGAGAAAATAACATAACAAAGAGACATCACATAAGATAAGTACAATGGGCGGCCTTATCGCTTAGAAGCAATTGTAATTGTATTGATGTTGAGTATTGACTTAACGTACTTTTTGTTAAATCAGTTCACAATTATGAGGATATCCTATTGACCTGGATATAGGATAAAAATATTGACAATTCGAATTTAGTTGGGTTGGATATGGATAAAGATTATGATAGAGACACCATGGCAAGTAATACCTGTGGTAATATATAACATATTAATAGCTTACCTGTAGTTTCAAGCCTTTCGAGGTCACATCGTACCGGTAGCGAATCACTTACTCTAGTGAAAGTTGATCGATGGACCGTGACCATTTTTATGTGAAGCCCCCACGGATACGTGTTCAATTTTCGCTCTAAAAACTTCGTAGTACAAATTCGCGTCACAAACATATCTCTGTCACTTTGTTTTTGTTGTATCTACTCGTAGGTCTAAATACTCGCGCATAGTTCTAAAACAACGCTACTTATAATTGTATTTTTCCTAAAATGTAGATTCAAATATGGACTTTAACTCGTAAAATTTAGATAGGTTATTATTGAAGGCAAGTGATGACAGATAGTTCGCGGTCCTCTCTCGTTTGAAGCTTGTGGGAAGCAATTTTGTCACTGTAAATGTGTCTTAACATAACGAGTTGAAGCCTATATTTGAATGCACATTTTTGACTTGGGTGGGAGTAGATGTGCTCAAAGCTTTATCCGTAGATCGTCGATTAGACCGCAGTTTTCTTCATATTTATATATATACATATATGTAATAATTATATAATACTAGCAGCGCCTTGCGGTTTCACCCGCGTAGTTCCCGTTCCCGTGGGAATTCCGGGATAAAAAGTAGCCTATGTTCTATTCCAGACTATAATCTATCTCTGTGCCAAATTTCATCCAGATCCGTTCAGCCGTTCTGACGTGATAAAGGAACAAACATCCATCCATCTATCCATCCATCTAAACTTTCACGTTTATAATATTAGTGAGATAATAGCAAACACTTTAATAGAGACCATCTTTACAACACCTTCAGTAGGTACCTAATTGGCAATTTTAATCTTTACAATACCATAAAGTGTATAATTTGAGAACTGCCATAGCCATAGCCTTTCAAAGGCTTGAGTAAAATGCGTATTGGCGATTCCGAGTGGTTTTTTCCAAGTCTGTTAATTCTGATTTTACATAACGCAGTCGCTATCAAACCACTTCTTTACACAATAATGACTTTCATCATCATCATCAGCCTGTATTAGTCCACTGCTGGACATAATGACTTTATTATCCGCCAATTGTTACCAGCTTGAAGAAGATCAATAAAAGGTGTTACTTACGTAGCAATACTCTGGGAAAAAAATACCATGATGAGGTGGTTAGACACGTTTGTGTTGGACCAGATACCTTTTTTACAGATACACAGATGTAATATGCATATTGTCCTAGGTGTATACCTACTTATTAATAATACACAGCAAAAAAACAAGATCCAGACCACAATAGATTATAATATACTTAATTCTAAGTATTCAAATTCGATTAGCAATCAGATTATCCTTATAATACGGTTGGACTGCGTCATGTTTTCTATTCGATATGTCATGTCACTCGGTAACATTGTTGTATGTAGGTAGAGATACATTGAGCTAAACAGCACAAATATTGTTCACAGATAGTTGGCTTTTGCGCATTTAAACTTATCTTCACTACGCAATATTACGCTTACACATTTACGCAGTGGTTTGACCACGAAAAAATGTTTTATTTTTATTTCCACCAATCACCTACCAACAATTTGAAATGTATTATATTTTATCTGTTCGTTAAATTACATTATACCTTCTTGAGCTACTAGTGAGAACTCTAGTTATCAAATGTATTTTGGCCTCTTCAATACCTGAGTTGGTATGTGATCAAGTTATATACTCCAGAAAATATCAAGTAAGGACTTATCTATACCAATTATCTGCTAGCACTATCTACGTTTTGTTCAAATCATCCATAAACAAGCTTACTAAAACTTGCTAATGAGTGAGATCTAAATTTTATACACCCGTTATCGCAATTTAAATCACTTCTGCGAATTTGCCATTGACAATCCAAGCAGCATGGTCGTGTTTACGTTGTGGCTGGTTCATGTTTACAAACAGTAAATTGTACACTGACATAACGATGCAGGCGTCACACTCACACACCGTCAGAGCGCGTCACGGCGCCGCCGCGCCTTCGGCCACTTCTATTGCGTCTTAGTAATTGAAAAAACGCGATACTCTATCTATTATTGCTCGAATCGACCCAAATTCTTGCGACATTTTCAGTCGAGATAAAAACTAAATATTTTGCGCTAAAGCAACCTTATGTTCACCAGTCTTAAGTAGCACTTTTTTGACAGATTTACAAAGTAAATTTAGATGTACTGATTGTTTGCAACTGTCTGCAGTTAGCTCAATTGTTTTAATTGTAAATACTAGTTTTAATTTAATTCTATTATTTGATTGTTTTTTTCTTTGTATAAAAAGACTGGATTATTTCATATACCTACTAAAAACTAATAAATTAATTGAAAAACTCTCTCGTAGTCTTGTTGATAAGCACATGAAACACTTATTGAATAAATAGTATTAATTAACTATATTATTTAGACTTTTAATATAGTTAAGTAAGTAAATGCCGAAAAGACGCAAGAATCAAAATTTTTCAACAAAACCAGTAGGTAACTGACGACATAACTTACTCGGTAATAATTGTTTGTTAATTTTAGACCTTGGAATTTGCACTTTACACTAGCATGAATCCATGTCCCGGTATAGATATTGTGTGTGACGTAAAACTTTAGGTGAATTTGAATATTCAGACTGTTGGATATTCTTGGACCGAGAAGGCTACAATGTAGTAGCACGGTTAATCTTAGTTCAAGTTAGGTTACTACTATTTTTATGCTACATTTAATAAACATTTTTTTTATCTGAAGATACAATTTTATACTCACACTAGGATGTTGCTTGATCAACAAAATCCTTAACTATGTATACCACTGATCATTCTGAATCCATAATCTAGTACCTACCCATAACACGAACTCTGCCAAATTTCAGATTACAAAAACTTGATTTATTTAGGCTTACAAAATAAGCTCTTGGACAAGTCAATCGGAGCTAGATGATGCTGTGAATTGTCTAGCATCATCATTATTCTGATATAAGTGACTTAAATTATGAAAAGATTGATAATTTGGTTTCTTCTGAATAAATATTTTTTCGATTCTCACAGTTAAATTACTTCTCTTACTGAACTTCATTATGTTCATACAATTTATTTCATCTATGTGTTAATATATTTCTGTATAGCTGGTAATTTTAGCCTTTAATTAGGTAAGTTGCTTGCTCTGTATCTACCCGTCATCTGTCAGAATGATACGAAGCAACAAGGTTAAGTACCTAACTTTGTGTGGTCCGGTCAATCAGCGACCTTCACGCGAATTTATTTTTACGATAGCCCTAGTATTTGCTTTTGAAGAATCGTTAAATTTTTCGATTCCCACAGTTAAATTACTTCTCTTACAGAACTAAATTATATTAATACAATTTATTTATTTCATTTAGGTATGATTATATTTCTATGATCGGTATGGCTGGTAATTTTTTCCTTTAATTAGATTAGTTGCTTGCTCTGTATCTACCCGTCATCTGTCAGAATGATACGATACGAAGCAACAAGGTTAAGTACCTAACTTTGTGTGGTCCGGTCACTCAGTGACCTTCACGCGAATTTATTTTTACGATAGCCCTAGTATTTGCTTTTGAAGAATCGTTAAATTTTTGTGTGTGTGCAGAGTAGAAACAGTTAAAAATTTAACACAATTATTTAAAAAATGGCTAGTATAGCTTAAAAGAAAATAAAAACCATATAAAATATTAACTGTTATCGAACTGAAAAATGGCAGTCTGTAGCACACTCCTGTGACATTTTGCTTTAAGCATCGCATAGAAACACGTTGCGCCTTATCATGAACCTGTTACAACTATATTTAATTTTATAAGAAGTTTTTGAAAAGCAGGCGGCCTTGTATGGCGCCTTTAGTGACGCGAGCGCTACGCTTAAACAACCTTACAATACAAATTTTATACAGCCATACAAAATATCAACCATAGAGAAAAACCTTGTTAGAGCGTTTGTGCACAGCCAGCGTCTGATCCGTTCCTAATTCGTGTTTAAAGATCTGGTAAACGTTATCTGTAAATAAAGATCTTCAATAGGTACAGGTAAGTTCTTATTTTTTATTTATAGTTTACTAATTACGAGAAAGCCGCAGTCATGTCGTATAAAGAAGTAAAAGAGACCGCATTGGAATAGGAAAAGTGGAGGAAATTGCATCATAGTACCGAAAAGAGCTAGGCTCTTTACGATATACATACAATTATTACATGTAGTTGGTGTTTTTCATAAAAGTCTTACATTTTTTTCTATTTAAGTAGGTTGGTTAGGATTTGGCACACCATGAATAAAAATTCTGGTCAGAAGGTAGGTAGAACAAAGACCAATATTTGAAACTACTAACTTTGAAAATAAATTGTATATTTAACAAAGTACTTCTTTATGTACGAATAATTCAATTGAACTCGAGGGCAACGTTTTCGAATTCACATAGTTCATTTCATGTACATTTTATTAGTTTCAAATGTATACCCAGACCCAGTTCTACCAACCGAGTTTTCTATTGATTGGTTTCAGGAAGCGAAGATTGAATCAACACAAGTAAAATTAATTGCGTCAATAATATTATATGAGATATAATTGTTCCCTGCTGGTACCTAGAGACGACTCATCTTCAATTGGATCTCAATGATCTTTTAATTATAATAGTTTCGTATTAGTTGACTCGTCGATTGACCCACCTATGTAGATAAATGCTTACGACATTTCTAAATACAACTGTACCAATTTCTTTGCTAACGAATATGTTCGTCTATAACTTTTTTATTAAAATTCTGTAACAGTTCAAACGCTGTAATAATGAATGTTTTCCTCATCATAATAAATCTATAATCGTTTTAGCCTTGATGACAAATATGCAGTAAGTGGATACCATTGTTCCAGATTTAAAATTTTAAGTTACCTACCTACGCAAATTTCATTGACGAATGTAAAATTCATGCAAGTGAATGAAGCAATTTCAAAAATTGCAAACAGCCATTGCAGATTCAGAGACTTGCATCAGTTTATTGCATTCTAAACAAATTGCATGACCATCCAGGTGATTCATAAAGCGTCTTAACTAGTGGCATAGCGACTAAAGAAGCTCCTATATTCTGACGACCAGGTAGCCCAGGTCTGAGAAGTTTGTTGCATCAAGCATAAACTACGACATTTTACTGACATTGCGCTTCTATTGAACCGTTTGACATTTGTAGCTGCAATAACCTTGCACCAAACGAGCCTTGTATACTGAACCGGTTTTAATAGTTTTATCGACCTGCTGGTACCGTGAAAGTTTAATGTAAAACCTGGTTGCGCTTCCGACGATCAAGAGTCTAAGATTGATCGCTCGTCAACCTTCAATTAACCCTATGTCGCCGTACCCTTGCATTGTGAGACGCCCGGTTTGCGACCTATATGTCATCGTTCGTTCACCGTAAATACATTGTGAGTAGTACAGATGCGGTTATCGGTTTATTTTCTCGCTTTGCTCTTTATAAAGAGCTAGCTGACGCACTTGCAAGGAGAGGTCATTGAACTGCACAGTTAGTGGAGATCGGTGCGCGCACGCCGACTTGACTCAATTGCAACCTTGAGCCCGGATCGCAAGTTTCATTTAGTTCTTTAAGACTCATTTTTTTTTCGAATGTTGTACAACAATAACTTATATCAGATTACTTACCTATTCGTTTCAATAATTACTTCATTTTCAGTAATTTCATATGTGAATGCTTCAAATTTTACGCTTAGTTGACTGGACTAAGTAAGCTACGTATGATACTAATTTAGTAGCAGTTTTTTTTGTTAGAAGCACTGAACCGTAGACTTTATTATCATTTGTTTCTAGAACTTGGTCTTTAATATTTAATGTGTCAAGTTTATTGCGACTTTACTTAGAACAATTTTGAGTTTATTTTTAGTATCAGTAATTACTAATTAGCCATAAACTTATTAATTTCATTTATACCATTTTAACATGAGGTTTCTCTTACTCGCAATTTATTTTTCATATCATACCTACATTCCTACTTATAAAATACTGTTTTTTTTTAAATTGATTTGTTCAGTGATCGATCACTCAATGATAATTGGGTTCTATTTTTGTCGCATTGATATCAGGGTTCTTAATTTTTTCCAAGAATGCTATACACTTAACTAACTTAACACACACTCACACACACACATATACACTTAACTTTGCTGCTAAGCGATAAGGCCGCCCATTGTACGTTACGTATGTTTAATGTTTATATCTGTTTCTTTTAGTTATATTTTGTAGTGTACACTAAAGAATTTTGTATTGTATTGTATTGTACACTTCATGTGTAGTTAGAACTCATAGAATAGAACAGAGAATTATGAAAAAAAATTTACGAATAATACGCAAAAGAATATACGAATTCGAAACCTAATGCTAAACCATAGAATAACGACCCAACACTACCCTTACCTCTAGAGAATTGGCACACACACACATACAATAATGATGTAATGTTTACATGATACACACTTACTAACATTTATCGGAGACACGTGTATGACGTACCTAACCTACCAGCAGGATCGTCCTGACTTTGCACGAGTATTAACATGAGACTTAGTCCAATAAACATTCTTACTAGATAGGAGTTTTACAAGAATGTAAGGTATCATCATCATCATCATCAGCCTATATCAGTCCACTGCTGGACATAGGCCTCCCCTAATGAGCGCCATAGCGCCTAATATTACTAATGTAAGATATAGGTTCTTATTATTTTACACATTTTTTAAGATGACAGTTATTTCGTCTACATCAACAGTTAAAATTGTTTTCACTATTCTTTACATTATACGCAAAATATTAAGCACCAAATGCCTGATTAACTTCTGAATCTTATTAGTACCTAAGTGTTGTGTGTGAGGAATTATTTAACAAATAAAAAATACAATCTCTATTTTAATTTGTACCCCTCAACCGATGTAAGTAAGTAGTTAATTTAAGCACACACATACGTAATTCTCTTCTACTGGTTTTGCTAGCAGTAAAGGACAGGTGATATCTAGGTTGGTTTCCCACACTTCAAGGTAACTCTTGCTTATCTATGACCGGATGACTGATACTAACTATTTATAATTCTACGGGACACTGGCTCCCGCGAATCTCCACGTGGACGCAACAAGTAAGGAATGTACGCATGCGCTAGTACTTTTCCACTATTAATCTTTGAAAACTGTTTATTGGGTCTTTAAATGTAACTAGCTTGAAACTAGACGCTTTTAGTTGACAGTTTGTTGACATTATTTCTTTTACTTTAACCCTTACCTTACCTTTATTTTTCATTGTTAAATCTATACGGTACTTAAGTACTCTGATCGTTCTCAATTCAGATTCAATGTAGTATCACTCAGTGCGTGCGTACCTAAAATTTAAATGACGTATCTAGCTTTTAATTTCAAGCTCAATCTACGTTATGATTTAAAAGCTTAGTCTCAAATGTCAACCCACTATTTTTAATAGTACCTCTATCTACAGCAAGTATGTAATATATTTATAACTGTGAGAATATTAGCATTGGCACAATTTTTAAAGGAAATCCTCGTTCTAAGGTCAATCAACATTTTGTAGATACCGTGTACCGTACATTTATAACGTAGAGGCATTATCTTAAATATATCATTTATAATTTAACACATCATCTACATACATAATTGAACTTTTTGCATAATTTTTCAATATACATAAGCATAGTAAAATATTCTAAGGTAGTACACATAATTTTAGTGTGAATTGTTTTATGTGGTTTCAGTCGACAACATATTTTTTATGTGATACTGATAAATGAAGTTAAGCTCTTTTTATTTTATAGTACCATCAGTCGTTAACAATAGCAGAAGAGAAAAATTGTAGTAGCAAGCAGCGAGGCCGCGACGGAATCAAAAGAGCACGAGGAAAAAAAATTTTGCACTCGAGTGCAACACGTAACTTTTCATCCCACCTCAGCGAGGAAAGAGTATTTTTGCTCTTCGATATCTGAGTGCAAAAGCCGTTTTTATCCTCTAGCGGATAAAAACGGCTTTTGCATTTAGATATCGAAGAGCAAAAATACTCTTTCCGAGATAGGGGGATGAAAAGAATGTAGGTATGTAGTTACTTTTATATGGTCTTCGATATAAAAGAACATAATATCTATCTAAATATTATGAAGGTTTCCAAACATTTCTTTTCAATTCGCACCAGAGCTTTGAGATTAAGGGATTGAAGTGGAGCCACCTTAACCTTAACGCGGTTGTCATGACTACCGTAGTCATGACAACCTTCACAGGAAGGCGATCTAATGGAGCATAGCGGACTGGTAGGGCTTTTCGTTTTTTATGTCGCTTTATATTGAGCTTGGGTACTTACTAGGTACAGGTAGGTAAGTAGTTCAGGTACCTACAACATTATTTTAAAATATGTCGGTATACAATACCCGTTGGTACATTACACGCACATTGGTATACATACCCGTAAATGTTAGTACCTACATTATTTAGAAAGGCTGCTGGTTATACCTTCCATTACAAACTCTTCAATGAACATCTAAGAGCAAAATTTTGAATAGCAAACTGGTAGTTTTAAGATATAAACTTGACCATAATATACACAATTCTTCTCATAAATAAATAATATTGCTGGACAATATTATTTATTTCACACAGCATTATCTAGACCCAAGCTACGCAGAGCTTGTGTTATGGGTACTAGATAACTGATATACATAATATAATACAATACATAGATAGATATTTTTATCATACATAGAAAACGACCAGAACACTCTGAACAAATGTCTGAGGATCGTACACACATTTGTCCCGAGGCGGGAATCGAACCCGCAACCTCCTGCGTCGCAGGCAGACCTTCGCCCACCGCGCCACAGAGGTAGTCATTTTTTTTAGTGACGTAACTAAACAACATTTTTACATCTGAAGCAAGTCGTCTAATAACACATTATGTGTTCTGAAACAGTCACGTGGATAGCCAGTCAGACAATAACACGTAACAAAACCTACTTATTTGTTTGTTTACGTTCAGGTATACCTACGTATTGCGAGTTTGCGAGGTAGTAGACCTCCAGTCGAAATTCTCAGAAGTAAATCCCGGCCTATCTCTCCCACACATTTTTCTGCGCAATAATGGACTCATTAGTAAAGTGTGTGTTTTGAACAATTATCTTTCTTAATTGGTGATTTTTTGTGTTTCCTTGGTACAATTAATAATAAAGATGTTCTTAATCTTATCGCAAATATTAATACTTTTTGTAGCAATATTTTTGAAAGATTGGTCTCTACCGAAATCCCTTTATTTTAAGGGATTTTTTACTCAGATTTTGCATTTGTATAGCAAGACAGTGACGCCAAAGTTTATTTGAATATTTTTATAAGACCCCTTCGATAAAATAAAGTAAATGAAAATTAGTGTTTGCTCATAGAGCAATATTATCACTGAGCTATTACCCATTTGCCACTGCTACACACGCGTATATTTGGTTATGATAATCAACTTTGTATTGTATTGTGCTTTGTATTGTAGGTTCTATGTGTTAAGCCCGATTATCCGGTTAAGAAGTGCCTCTACATCCTTTTCTTTACCTACTTTTTATATTTAAATTATGTAAAAAATTGATTTGTTAAAGCCAATTGTATGTGTGTGTTTTATGTGACAAATAAATAATTTACTTACTTACTTAAAAGTTAAAAAGGGAGATGAGGCATTACCATCTCGAAAGTGTATGGCTCAAGTTAGGTTCAATTATGTTCACTTACCTCAGTCATAGTCGGACCGGCGGCGCGGGCGGTGGCGTTTGTGTTGCGCGTGCTTGCTACGACGTATAATTTTGTATGATTTCGACTAAAACACCACGACAATGCCCTCGTGTTCGTTCACCAGGTGTACAAATAGCTCCAAAACAAAAAACAAAGCCCAAGGCATCACATATTTTCCCGCGTAAGTAGATACACTAAACTGTAAATTTTCTGATAATCCGATACCTTATCAATATTTCATCTGTAACACGGTACAGTTTTTGAGTGAGCGCTGCTGGTAGAACGTACCGTATCTTCCTTTTTTACTTTTATCGAAGTAAGACCCCCAATAAAAAATTACCGTACATGCAAAATAACAGTAAAGTGGTCTTAACTTCATGGTTACTAACTAATCTAACTATATCGCCTGCTGTTGAGTTTAGTTATGAGTGCCAGTCAAAAGTCAATAACTTTATTTCTTTAGGCTTACAAAAAAGCACTTAGACAAGTCAAATTTTACAAATAAACAGCATAAAGATCATCTGAATTAAAAATGCATAGGCAAGTCAGCAAGGTAGAAGTCCTCGAAATCAATCCTTGATTATATTCGTTTTTACTCGATCAAATACCAATGTTGATGTAGGCATCGCGTGAGACAACAATCATGACAAAATTATCGATATGTATCGCACCTACGTAAATACACCATTCAGTGATCTTGATTGGCCACTAACGTTGACAAGATACACATTTGATTTATTATTATCGAAGGGCATAGCAGCTATGTACCTACCTATGCAATTTAAATACGTTTCGTCTTTTTCTGTCAAACATTTTATTCAATATTTATCACGATATAACAATGAAATAGTTAAAAACCAAGAACACAAGAAATATTATTTAAGAATATGTTAGGAAACTGGATTTAGATTATGGTTAGTCTTAAAATATAATTGCCTGGAACATACCAAAAAGAATATTAATTAGTAAAAAATCAATTTAAATAAATAGAATATATTTACGCAGTAAACTACAATCAAATAATACAATTAAATTAAAACTAGTATTTGCAATTGAAACAATTAAGCTAACTGCAGACTGTTGCAAACAATCTACAAGTAGCTCAACTGATCCATATCAATACCAGTCGGAAGCGTGCCCAAGACGCTAGCTGCATTGCCCCGCTGTATAGCAGTTATGTATAACATATAATATATTATGTACCATAGCGAACTATCATATAAATTTTACAAATTCCTCCTCATGTTCGAAAGATAATAATTGATAGGCAGGTATACCTTAGATCCAAACTGCGTAACGTTATAGGTATACATAACCACCCTTTCTATTAAAAGATCTGGCACGTGTTGGACCCGGTTATGAATCGTGGGATTTTTCCGCCCTGGTCCAGATTCCGGTGCGAGCCCGTGAGACCATTGACACCTGTCAGATTACCTTTATTTGATGCTGTGGTGGATAATATGCATAATAAACTTATATCCTGTTCAATGCAACCACCGTTAAAATCATATCTCCTGTGTGTGTGTGTAGTGTAGGTACCATGAGTTTATAAATGCAAGAAAGCCGTAGACAACATTTCCAATAGGTTGGTAGTTATGCACTTCAATTTGTCCTTTCATAATAACAATTGTACAAACGCTAGAAATTACTTGTCTATTACTATGTAACTTGTTATGTGGACCTGTTCCGATGAAGGTCAAATTCTTTATCACGACTAATTTAAAATGCAATGTTTAATCTACAAGACAATTGTATGCAACTGACGTTGTATATTATGTTGGTTAGCTACTATTGAATTTTAAAATCGGAATAAAAGCCCGCATATGATTGGCTGTCTGTCAACTTGACATTACATTACAGCCAAATTCTCATAGCATTCCGTAGCGCACGGAGCGGCAACGTCGCATTTAGCGAGCGGAGAAGCGCGGGGCGAAGACAACTAGCAACAAGCGCCTAGTCCACGTGCTCAGCGGCCTTGCCACTGCTGTAGAAGCTTCGCGCCTTTTTTTAGTGGACATAAAACATCGAGTGATCATTTAGAACAGACACCGTCCGGTTCACGGATTCTATCTTGCTTTATTCGAGGGTCAAAAATATACTTAGCATACACTGGAATGAATTATGTAGGTAAGGTACCTTTATCAGAGATCTCATCCTGTGGTGCCCTTAACACAAGCTCTGCTTAGGTACTTTGGTTGGAGCCAGAAGATGTTATAGGGAAACAACCAGTAAATTACTTACCGAAGTATTTTTTATTCCCGTTTCTGTACAACAAAAAGCAATTTAGGTCAATGCTGTAAATACCTTTTAAAAGGTACTACAATCTGCTTTTCTAACTTTAGTGCAAAACAGAGGGACTAGGCAAGATTAACTAGCTAGCCTAAAGTTTCCTCATGTATTAAGTCAAGTAAGAACAAAATGGAGCCCGCATTTTGTTTGCATTCAAGTTACAAATTTTAACAGGCACTAGGTATATTCCCGCCTTTATGCGGTAACGCTCATTACATCATCAGGGAAATAGGGCGAGTAATACCATCGAGTTCCCTCGCAGACCGAAGGTCATAGACTAATGATTTCCGCATAGAATCCTATCTACATATAATTTAAATTGTGTAGCTTTAGTATCGCTACTGTTTTTCTGTAACGTTTTAGAATGCTGGACAATTCACACAGCATTAACTTGTCCCAGCTATGCAGAGCTTGTGTAGTGGGTAGGTAACTACTAGATAACTGATATACTAAATACATTATACTGTACTTATAGATAAATTATATGAGCTTGTTTATATATAATATCTATATAAAGCAACGTCGTGATAAAGGTCTTAGTTTAACTGCACTTTAAGTACCTTCTTCGATCATCTTGAATAAATAAAACGACAATATACGTTTCTTCAAAGTAACTAAAGAATACAATATACAGGCTGGCTTTTAGGGATGGAGTTGATGGCCATTGCAATTCCTAAACCCTGGTAGTTAGAGAAAAGTCTTGAAAGGAGTCGTGCATCGTCAGCTCAATTTATAAGAAAATAACAGTTGCATGCCTAATTTTTTATTTTGTTTATATGGAATTTTTCATGAATTTTGCAAAGTTCATATGAAATAGATGTTTTATCAAGGAAAAACCCATCAAATACAGGTAAGTATCCGGCCTAGCGGGAAGCACACAACGTGATCGAAAAGATACTTGAAAATTTTCACATCGATGCGTAGTAGGGAGTGTTCAAACTGAAATTGTAAAAATAGCCATTTTTTTCATTTTCACCTACTTCAAGGAGGAGGTTCTATATGATTTAAAATAAATACCAATAAAATTTCTCCCAATTACGGGTATCATTTAAACGGTCAGTAGATAAAGGCGGTTTTGGTCAGCCGAAAAATTGATTTGGTAAGCCGAAAACATAAATTAATTTGCATCTAGTGGTCGGCAGAAGGACTAAATTGGTCAGCAAGTAATGTGACATTGGGCAGCCTAAAAACTTATATTATATTAAATTATTTTTTTGTGCAGCCACACCGATATTACCGAGGTAGCAGCAAAACGTGATTTAGATATAATGAAATTTTGGTACGGTAAATTTTGGTATGAATGAAAAAAATCTAAGCAGTCTTTATAAATACTATTTAACGGGTATTTATCGCGTTTAATTACCTTATTTTCCCGACGTTTCGACAGGTTTACACACTGCCGTGGTCACGGGATGACTGGCGTACTCGAGCTGCCGCCTCTGCGAAGCGGGGTCGACATTTCTTGAAACTACCCTCACTTAGTTTTCGACAGTAGGGATGACACTCGGACGACACACAACACTAACAGTGTCCGCGACGCACTGAGTAACCGGACTACGACGAGTACACTTGGCTATTACTGGATTCCACGAGGCAGAGAGTTTGAAACCGTCTTCACGATTGAAATTAGGATATTTCCTAATTTCAATCGCTTCCCGAACCATTCTCTTGTGCCTCTCATTACAAATAACTTGCGGTTTGTGCAATTCAATCCAGTGATTGGGTCCCGAGTCTACTACGTGCTCAGCTATTGCCGACTTGTTGACCTGTCGATTTTTGACCGCTGCTATATGTTCCTTAACACGTTCCGCGACCGTGCGTTTAGTCTGGCCTATGTAGGAACGCCCGCAGCTGCAATCGATCTTGTAGACTCCAGGAACTTGCAAGGGCACTACGTCCTTTGGTGTACGAAGTCGCTTCGCCATCTTAGTGAGTGGAGTGTAGATCGACTTAATCGAAAATTGCTTAAGAATGTTTCCAATTTTGTCCGTCACTCCTTTCACATACGGCAGAAACGCCGGCTGTCTTGTCACTTCAACGTGTTTATCTTTACGCCTCCGATAGGGTTGCCATCTGATACTAGTCTTGTAGCCATTTCGTTTTAGAACCTCCTGAACATGTTCCAACTCACTGTGTAAGTGTTCAGGGTCACAGAGGTCATGAGCTCTGTTTACGAGAGAGGAAACTACGGACTCCAGATGTGACGGATGGTGGTGTGACGCAGCGTTGAGATATCTGTCTGTGTGTGTCAGTTTTCTATACACAGTGTGTGATAAGGTTCCGTCGGATTTTACCGTCACTTTTAGATCAAGGAAAGCCAACGATCTGTTCTCCTCCATTTCGTGTGTGAACCTAATCTTAGGATGTATGGAGTTCAGATACTCTGTCAGCTGATTTACTTCCTGGTAACTTCCGTTGATTATACAAAACACATCATCAACATATCTCTTCCACAGTTTTATACCAAAAGCTGCTAGGTCTATCCTGGATTCAAAATGTTCCATCCAGATATTGGCAAGTACAGGTGCTACAGGACTACCCATCGCTACACCGTCTATCTGAAGGTAATGTTGCCCTTGATACAAAAAGAAATTGCCGTCAAGACAGTTCTGTAGAAGTAATACGAGTTGGTCAGGAAGTTCATCATCACTCAATCTCTGTCTCACAACATCAAGACAATCAATGAGTGGAACATTGGTAAACAGAGACTCAACATCAAAGCTCACCAATAAATCTCCAGGTTCCAATGTTATGTCACCGATGATGCTGACAAAATGGCGTGAATCCTTCACAAACGACGATGTCTTTCCCGTTAATGGCAATCAAGCACAGCGGACTTATGATTTTTGTACAGAGCGGCATGAAAAGAAGTTTGAACGATTGGTAGCTCGGAGTAAAAAAGTATGGAATAGTAAGGTACAGTCGCCGACACAATTTCCTAAAACAGTTATTAATTTAACTGATACTCAATTTGATGACGACACAGTAAACGTTCTAGAAAAAGGTCTGAATTTCGCTCTAACACCTAAACGCATTCCGTATGAAGACATTGTTAGTGGCGTCGAAGAGACTATTGTTCGCAATAAAATACCCACAAATGACGCGGAAACGCTGAGACAAGATGTTTCTATTATATTGCGAAAATGTCGACTTCCAAAACCCAACATAACTGCGGGTGAGCGTCAAGCTCTTATCTCAGCAAAAACCAGGAGATACTGGTGCTGAACGCTGATAAAGGAAATGCCACCGTACTTATGAAGACACAGGATTATGACGCTAAAATACGGAAATTGCTAAGTGACAAAAAGGTGTATAAGCCAGTAACCTACAATCCCACGGCAAGAGTGACAAAACGGGTACGAGCACTGATACAGGAGTATAAGGACCTTTTCATTGAGGATGTCTTCGACCGTCTGTACAGACCAGCCATTGTGCAGTCGCCTAAGTTATATGGCCTGCCGAAAGTACATAAAGCAGACGTACCACTACGACCTATAGTAAGTCAAATAGACTCGCCGACTTACAATTTAGCGAAGTACGTAGCTGGGGTTCTACAGCCAT
The DNA here is from genome assembly GCA_947086465.1 of Eupithecia exiguata. NCBI lineage: Eukaryota > Metazoa > Arthropoda > Insecta > Lepidoptera > Geometridae > Eupithecia > Eupithecia exiguata. The sequence continues at coordinate 5,050,942 of OX352233.1, read as the reverse complement.
TAACGGGAAAGACATCGTCGTTTGTGAAGGATTCACGCCATTTTGTCAGCATCATCGGTGACATAACATTGGAACCTGGAGATTTATTGGTGAGCTTTGATGTTGAGTCTCTGTTTACCAATGTTCCACTCATTGATTGTCTTGATGTTGTGAGACAGAGATTGAGTGATGATGAACTTCCTGACCAACTCGTATTACTTCTACAGAACTGTCTTGACGGCAATTTCTTTTTGTATCAAGGGCAACATTACCTTCAGATAGACGGTGTAGCGATGGGTAGTCCTGTAGCACCTGTACTTGCCAATATCTGGATGGAACATTTTGAATCCAGGATAGACCTAGCAGCTTTTGGTATAAAACTGTGGAAGAGATATGTTGATGATGTGTTTTGTATAATCAACGGAAGTTACCAGGAAGTAAATCAGCTGACAGAGTATCTGAACTCCATACATCCTAAGATTAGGTTCACACACGAAATGGAGGAGAACAGATCGTTGGCTTTCCTTGATCTAAAAGTGACGGTAAAATCCGACGGAACCTTATCACACACTGTGTATAGAAAACTGACACACACAGACAGATATCTCAACGCTGCGTCACACCACCATCCGTCACATCTGGAGTCCGTAGTTTCCTCTCTCGTAAACAGAGCTCATGACCTCTGTGACCCTGAACACTTACACAGTGAGTTGGAACATGTTCAGGAGGTTCTAAAACGAAATGGCTACAAGACTAGTATCAGATGGCAACCCTATCGGAGGCGTAAAGATAAACACGTTGAAGTGACAAGACAGCCGGCGTTTCTGCCGTATGTGAAAGGAGTGACGGACAAAATTGGAAACATTCTTAAGCAATTTTCGATTAAGTCGATCTACACTCCACTCACTAAGATGGCGAAGCGACTTCGTACACCAAAGGACGTAGTGCCCTTGCAAGTTCCTGGAGTCTACAAGATCGATTGCAGCTGCGGGCGTTCCTACATAGGCCAGACTAAACGCACGGTCGCGGAACGTGTTAAGGAACATATAGCAGCGGTCAAAAATCGACAGGTCAACAAGTCGGCAATAGCTGAGCACGTAGTAGACTCGGGACCCAATCACTGGATTGAATTGCACAAACCGCAAGTTATTTGTAATGAGAGGCATTACTACAAGAGAATGGTTCGGGAAGCGATTGAAATTAGGAAATATCCTAATTTCAATCGTGAAGACGGTTTCAAACTCTCTGCCTCGTGGAATCCAGTAATAGCCAAGTGTACTCGTCGTAGTCCGGTTACTCAGTGCGTCGCGGACACTGTTAGTGTTGTGTGTCGTCCGAGTGTCATCCCTACTGTCGAAAACTAAGTGAGGGTAGTTTCAAGAAATGTCGACCCCGCTTCGCAGAGGCGGCAGCTCGAGTACGCCAGTCATCCCGTGACCACGGCAGTGTGTAAACCTGTCGAAACGTCGGGAAAATAAGGTAATTAAACGCGATAAATACCCGTTAAATAGTATTTATAAATATGTGTTCAGATCGCGTAAGTTTAAAAATATTTAAGCAGTCTTTGTTTTCTCGTAAATCGAAGCCATGACTTCTTTCACGACTTTTCTCTAACTCTTTTGGTGTCAGATTTGGCCATCCACTCTAAAACCACCGTGTATATTATAAAAAGTTTTAGATTATGGTTATATAATAATATTAAATTAAATAGGTAGGTGCTTTTATTGGGCCCCACTGTATGATAAAGTCATGATTAGATTATGACTTATCTTATAGAATATATCGTATGATATCTTTCTTAAATACTCGTTTAGGCGTATAAATCCAATGACCGATAAAATAAAAGAAATTAAACCCCAAATCGACGTACTTTCTTAGTTTTAGAGCGGTCACATACAATCGGAATTTTGTTTCGGGATTTCGATTCGTAATATCGATTCGGGATTTCGAACGCAGTAACCCCCATACAAATCTATCACAAACATACAGTAGTTTTCCGTTCTTGTTTCGCCGATCCAAAATTCCGCATGGGAGCCTGTGCGTTCAAAATAAAAATAAACGTACGGGTGTGTAAGATTTACGGAATCCTGAATCGATATTTCGAATGTAAATCCCGAAACGGAATTCCGATTATAGTATGTGGCAGCCCTTAGGAGGACCACACACCGTCAACACACACAAGTTGAGGCATCTCAAGCAAGTTTTGCTATCTCTGCCTGCTAGGAACATAATATTGTAAATTATAGAGAAGTTTAATAAAAAAATTGTTTGATACGACGGTGTGTGGTTATTCTAAGGGCCGCCACATACAGTCAGAATTCCGTTTCGGGATTTCGATTCGAAATAAAGATCAACAGAATCGAATCAAACAGAATCGATCAACAGACGTTGAGGCATCTCAAACAAGTTTTCCTATCTCTTCCTGCTAAGAACATAATATTATAAGTATAGAAAATCAATATGTATAACGAAGATAAAAAAGAAGTGCTAGAAGAAATTGCCAAAACCACATCAGCGTTAACATTTTGAATATTGCTAAACTTTATTTTTGTTGGCACATCGTAGAAACTAGAATGCATTGTCAATAAATTGCAGGAGAAAAACCTGTACTCAATAAGGCGTCTCTTCGAATGCGTTTGGGGCAAGTTTTATGCAAAACTTGGAAACGTCTGCGACCGATAGTTGGCTACTGGCCAACCGGTAGGGAGTGATTGGAATTGAATTTTAAAGATGGATTATTGAATTCTGAATTCAGGTGTGTTGAATTCAAGGGTATCATGATTTAAAATTCTATACAACGCTATGCAGTTAAACAAACTACACCTTCAAACCCAAAGTAAGGATATTATAAAACGATGAATACTAATTTTGATTTTCTGTTTCAGGTAAGATAAGACAAGAAAGCCATTAAACGTAAGTTACTGCCTACCTAATTAGAACATGCAGGAACAAAGACTGTGATTAATACGCGATAAAAATATTAGCCAAAACTATAAGTAATAAAAATATTAGTTAATGACATTATTAAGACAGTCGAGATCCGACTACTGTATAACTTTTTAGCAAAAAATATTTTAAGAATATTTTTAAATATTATGTATTTATTAAGTAATATAAAACTGATTTTATAGCTAAACAACACTTTCCATTTATTACATAAACTCCTTATAAAATAATAAGCAAGCATAAAATAACTGACAATCAGTCAAGATACGACATATTCATTGCATTTTAAGCCTTTGCCTGGTTGAATACAGTCGAAAAATGTTTTTTACTACTTTGTAGGTACTACCGTGTGAAGTGACAGGTGATCCCAGATGTATATTAATGGAATAGTACAACTGATATAACCGATAAGATACTCGTTATCGCGCCTACTGAAAAATCGTTCGAGAATGTGTATAGTTGTAAAGATACACTTGAAAATGTACTTTATCCTGTACTTAGAAATGACAGCTGCTTAGGTTATATCAGCTATCTCGGGCACGGGAATTGTTGTCTAGGGTAGAATAGAGAAAAATTACGTCACTTCGTCATCGAATGCGTAAATTATTTGAAGTGCATTCCTTCAATATCAATAATGTACGCAATCTATGGCGATGCAATTTCATTGTTGTCTATTCTACCCTAGACAACAATCCTCGAGCTAGGGGGGCAGGAGCAGTCAAGGGCTTAGAAGTAATATTACCTGTATATTGATCATGCGATCTTGTTACTAACTTTGATAAAATTTATTAAAGTTACTAAAATTATTACATTTGAGTACATTTCTAGATGCACAACACAGTAAATTAGTTAAATGGTAGTACAATATCCTGCTCTGAGGTTGGTATTTATGACGCGTTAGTAAAGCGAGGACAGGATATTTCAAATAATTATAAAATAAGATTAATTAATAATTAGGTTTTGTTTGACGTACACAAATCATACAGGGTAGGTAGCATTGGTAAGGAAAACATTTGCATGACGTGATGCATTCGTCCCCAATGTAAATATATAACCTACGTTTTGATATACATATATCCTTATAACCTAAGTACTTTATTTATTTATAACCTTAATACCCTGGGATAGAGCCCTAAATTTTATACATTTTACAAAATTTTGCAAACATACTTCTACAGGGTTATTGGTAAATTAGTAACACTACTTGAACTGCAGGTTCTGTCCATCATTACAAATACGTTCGTGAAGATGCCAGGTCTTAATTCTTAAGATTTTCTTCTGATACAAAATGAAAAAACACCTTTGTCTGGAACCCAACGAGTTACTAAAGACCAAGTTTTCACTCCCATACCCACTGTTAAGTAAGGGCAGAGCCGTTTTTAAGTTGAGTTTCTAATAAAACCTCTCTAACGAACGATTATTGAATCCATGTACATAATTCCAATACCAAGTTTTAGATTTATATGATTAACACCTGCCGTTCACAAACGTGTTCATGGTGATGGGCAGAACCTGCAGTTCACATAGTGTTACTAATATACCTACCAATAACCCTGTATATGTATCAGTAAATATTGTTTTACCTCCTCCTCCTCAACAGCCTATTCCGTAAGTCCACTGCTGAACGCTGGCCTCAGGCGATTATCAGGGGGAGACCTGTGTTCAACAGTGGACCATTGTTGTACTAATCTTTAATCTATCTAGTTAACCGCTGAAGTACTCAGAAGGACATGATTGTCACGCCATTACTGCTGTTCAAGTCCTAACCACACTAAAGCTTTTGTTGTTCAAATATTCAATAACATTTTCTCAGATTCCTTGACTTGCATAAGCACTAACTGTGTGAATACACTACACTCATTGATATATATAATGCTGAAGATAAACTAAGTCGCATGTATACCTAAACTATCTCGTGATTTTCCGATCGTCATTGAGAGATTGAGCTTATCAGAAAGATAAATTTGTTGCCGTTATCTAGAGATGATGTTATATCATTAAATGAATTTTCTGAAACTCATCATGTATTATTAAAAAAACTACATTTTATCGGCGTCAAAAACTAAGGCAGTTTCAATTCAGCACTCGGAAAGGCAGCACTAAATCCTCCTGAAAAAGAACCAAGTAGAATATGTGGAACGTGCATTCACTAAACGCATTAGTCGAATTAGTCCAGTGAGGCATAGCAAAAAATTCAATTTGCCTTCAACGTTGTGCAACCATCATGAAAAAAACGCCGATTAAAAATTATATTCCATTTTTCCGGAAGAACCGGGAATAATAGGATGCGAAATCCGATTAGACTGCGCCTTATAGGGAATCGCTAATAAGCTTTGAGTACCTACTTCGTTGAAAAATTCGTAGAAATTTATGGAAATAAATTAATAATTCATTATCCGATATTTAGACAACAAATCCACTGAATTACTGACGACTTGTTAGTACAAGTCGTCAGAATGTCCAGAATGTAGTATTTTTTGTCAGCCTAGTGGCTGAGGGACTTAAAGCATCAGATTCTGGACAGGCTTCATAACATGATTAAAATATATTTTCAGTTTTGAACAAGAAAGGCGTTCATTAATTTTGCCATGGTGTTGTGGGTACGTAACGAATAAATAGCGGAAATCAAGCAGTTAGAATCTTTCAAGGTTTTCAATGGGCTATCAAGGGCTACAAACTGGTTTTGGGATTAAATTACCAACCGTAACCATAAAAAATGCAGAAATATAATTGGCTCTACGAGGAAGACATGTTTTTTGCCTCTGTCATTTATCACACCGAATTTAGATTTCCTTGAGCTCCATACGCATACCAAGTGAAGCCTCATTTACAGATTTTTTCTATTTTTGGTTCACGCTTACGGAATAGCCTTATACTTTGCATATTCTCAATGTCTTTTTGTTTAAAACATGATATTTTTTTTACCTAGTCTTAAATCTCAGTGTTTTTGTCGTGGACGGTAGGTAACATTATCTGACATAATTGACATTTACTGATTCATTTTCCATCTTTTTGCGTCGAGGTTAAAAAATTGGTCAATTAACGTAATGTTCATTTGGCATATTGGTCATTTCACGTATTGGTCATTTCACGTATTGGTCATTTTGCGATTGGTAATTTTGCGTATTCATGATGCTTTTTTATTGGTCATTATGCGTATTAGTCAATGTGTGTCTAAACGAACATGACTTTGGCAGGGTGATTTAAAACTCACTACAAATATACAGCTAATAGATTACAAAGGTCAACGGTTAAATCATCCTCAATAATTACCCGTTGATAGCGTTATCAGCTAACCTACAAAGACCGTAGGTAGTATTGAAATGGCCCATGGAATAATTAATACGGTAAGTATTACTTATGATAAAGCAGACTTTCAGCCACAGATGATAAAGGTTAAAATAATGCAGTGTTATGTTGGGACCACATTGAAGTCGCACTAATAAATATGATAATGCGAAAGTTTGGATGTTTGTTACCTCTTTACACCATAGCCATCCATAGATGTAGCTCTTAGCCTGAAATCAATCATTGGCTACTTTGTAATACCAGATATTACTTCTCTTAAGATAGAAATATTATTACCTCTAAACGTTTCGATAAAAACAACGCGTGCGAAGCCGCCGGCAGAAACTAGTTAAGTAATAACAAGCGTGACACATATTTGACTGTAAGTAGGTAAGTAAGTACTCAATACTTTTTTATCCTTGTTTATATTTATATCTACAAAAATAAAAAACCAAGAAACTTGGCAACAAGAATTTTACATCCTATATTCTATTATTAGGTTTATTAGATTATAAAAGTCAAAAATACCAACATAAGCGTAATATAAATTCACAACGAGAATACAGATAAAGAAAATTAAATGGAAACCAACAAAAGTCCTTGTGAAACTCCTCATTCTAATTTATTACAAAACTTAATCAAATCAAATACCGAGTTGGATTTCACATATATCAAGCAAAAGCTAGTACCGTGCTTACATATAGTAATAACATTATACCAACCGCCGTTAAAGGGGAGCCCCTTGATGTTCTAAGGATTTTTACAATCGCTCTGAGATCTAAACCGACTGTGAACTGAGATTTATTTATCACTCGAACGCGTTCACGTCTCATGAATGTGCTCAGGATATTTATGATGATTTCTCGTCGTATTTTATGTATTTGCCTAAGTGATAACTGCATTATGTGCTGCAGAACAGAAACGATTTACCTTGAACGAATATGAGCTCTTATGCCGGGTACAGACCAAGCCAGCGAGAGCGAGTGAATGCAAGCGATTGGGATTTGACAATCGGTACGTTCTTTCCATATTGCTTTGATGTAGCGACAGCCGCCGGAGCACGGCCGAAGACGAACGAAGGCCCTTGTTTGGACTCGCTTGCTTTCGCAATGACGTCCACACTGGTACTTTTGCGTTCGTTCGTTAGCCTTCGCTCGCTCTTGCTCGCTTGGTCTGTACCCGGCATTATATTCCAAGTTTAAAGAGATAAACTCAAAATAACCGCATCGTCAAAAACTCGCGGTTCTTTTAGAAACCACCACCGGTAAAGTATTTAAATTAACCGCTTGTACAAGGGTTTTTAAATGTCTAAGTAATTATTCTTCTTTATGTTTAAACCAGTAAAATATCCTTAAGCAAGCATACCCACGTAGGTATGTTAACATTTACATGACTATTTATATCTATTTACTATCTATATAAATGAAATGAATCGTCAAAATTTATGTACGCGCTTCCGAACGCCTGCACCATATCGAATAACTCTTTTTTTTGTGTTCGTTATTGTCAGGACAAAGTTTGTATAAAGGAAAATAATTGTATAAAGAAAACGACTGCACGGATTGTAATGAAATTTCGCAGGGAGGTAAATGGTATCACAGGCACGGACTCACGGACATAGGCTACCTTGAAAACCGCGGGCTGCAGCTAGTTCCTCATATTTTCTGATGTGACTACGGTCGCAATCCCAACAATCCACCCTGTATAAAAGTATCCGGTCATAATGTTTATGAATTTACGTACGACCATACAGATTACATCTTCAAATAATGTAAGTTCGAATGCGATCAATATGCTTGAAGTGTTGGTTTATTATGATTTATTGAGGGTGAGTAAATAAAAGACTCGGAATCACAATATTTTTTATTGTAAAACTGTTTGTAGGTACTATTTTTGTGTTCGTATAGTAAGTATACTACAAGTTTTCACAGTTTTGTCCAGCTGGGGTGTACAACAAACAAAACTTAAACTAAAAAGAATCTAAGATTATTGTGAACCCACCTAATCTATCCTTTTATGTACAGTGCGCGTCAGAATTAAGTATCCCCCTTGTCTAAGAGAGGTAAGGAGTAGGGGGATACTTAATTCTGACGCGCACTGTACGTACGTAAGTCTAAGCTGTCTGTGACTTAAATAAATGAATTATTGTTATTAACAAAGCAAAAAATTTAATTAAGTTAAAAACACAAAAGATGATCTAAATTTGGTAAAAGGTAACATAAATATTATCACCTAACAAAGAAAATCCCTATCTCTCCGGAAGTACTCTTGGGGATCATAAAAGGTTTTTTGTTATCAGCCACTTAGGACTCTCCAGAAGTTTGAGGTCTAGAGGCAAGCTATTGTAAATTTTTACTGCAGGCAGACTATGTTTATTTTTAAACATAGCATTCTTGATTTTGTTAATGTGGGCTTTCCAATTTAAATGGCATTATCATTTATTGTTTTAACCTCGTTTATTTTTGTAATCGTTTTGTAATTTCGGAAGCGCAATATATTAGATTTACTGATATTGATTTGTTAATTTCTTTATAGATCGGAGTCAGTTAAGAATTAAACCATTATGTGCTACGATAAAAGTAAAAAAAGGGAGATGAGGCACTACCATCTCGAAATGAAAAAGTGTATGGCTCAAGTCAGGTTCAACTATGTCCCTTTACCTCAGTTATAGTCGGACCGGGGTGGCGCGGGCGGTGACGTTTGTGTTTCCCGTGCATGCTACGACGTATAATTTTGTGTGATTTTGACTAAAACACCACAATGCCCTCGTGTTCGTTCACCAGATGTACAAATAGCTCCAAAACAAAAAACAAAACCCAAGGTATCACATATTTTCTCACGTAAGTAGATACACTAAACTTTAAATTTTCTGATAATCCGATACCTAATCATTATTTAATATGTGACACGGTACGGTTTTTGAGTGAGTGCTGTTAGAACGTCCCGTATCTTCCTTTTTTACTTTTATTTCCATAAAAGTTATGTGTTATTTATTTAAGTTTCAAATTCAGTTGCTGTTTTTTTACCTCGTGATATTAATATAGAAAAACTTATCTAATTTCGTTTTGGTTGTACTCACCTGCTGGTTAGAACGTTTGATATACGTAATGACGTCATTAGTAGCCTTGAAATATAAATATAAAGTAAAATAGCATAAACTAAGCACCTAGTATGTAAAAAAACCTTGCGCATGTGACTGGCCGGCGCCCGCGCATCGTTTAGTACAATGTCACCCCAACCTTGACGATTAGGTACATCTTCAGTTCACTGACCGAATATTTGCAGATTACCAACTAAAGACCTTATGCACCCAAAATATTTAATTGAATAGGTAGGGCTGATAAGGTTGTAGATAACAGGAGCATGAGTATTATTTACTAATCTGTGTATCATCTTCATTATGAATACTCACGGGCGTACCTATGCATTTCTTGAAATCCGAGATTCCAGACACAATTAACTTTACACTGTTTTATGATACCATTAAGCGTCATGTGCATCATCCACCTCTACTATCTAGGTATTCTCGTAAGTCATTTCGAATATCATTATTCTGTCGTACATACAGCATTGTCGACTTTCAGCAGCATATCTCTCTTTCTGGACACTTAAGCTTCATGAGTTCCTAAGGGTAACAGCAAGTTATAAATGGATATTCTATACAGCCTTATCCAGCTTATATTTAGCAGCTTATACTTTCCTAAATCTGCTGTACTTTAAGTAATACCTACTTAAAGTTTAGTAGATTTAGGCAGATTTATTTATTTTACAAATGACGATTGAATTAAAAACATTTTAAGCTGCCAGGTTCCTAAATTTTCATCGAAAATTGTGCTGCCCATTATGAATTAGTCTGATTATGGTCGGCTCATATTTTTAGCGCAAGGAATGCAATGCTTTTATCCGATCTTTATGGAGCATCGCCTGAAGAGTCAAGGCCGTTCGTTTTAAACTGTACCACTCACCATCTGTTGCTAACCGCTGCATTTAGAGCTATTAAAAGAGTTTTTATGATCCTTAGTGTACGTGACGTCAGATGAAAATAGATTATGTAGGCTCACGTAGGTATTGTCATTGCGGTTACTAGCAATCAGATTCTGAATATGTTTTATTGAATTAGCAGAAATTAATATTAATAGATTTTTTTCTCACAATCTAAAAGGGTCTCTATAAATTGATCTTTACATAACTATTTATTTAACGAGTCAAAATTACGAGTACTTTTTGTGGCTTATTCCAGTTTTCCCCCTTGACAAATCCCCTTGAGGGGCAAAACTGGAATTTCATTTTTTAAAAGTCCAGAAATCCCCCCCACCGTTTTTTCTTATCCCAGTTTTCCCCTTGAGAAAATTTGTTCAAGGTGATTTAAATTTTAATTGTTACCTCACAGTTGCAATTTGAACAGCTGATTAAGTTTAACAACCTTTTGTCCTTTACTTGGATTCAGCTGATTGAAACGTACATTGACTCTTAAATAAATGGATTTGTTAGAAATCTGATAAGGTTTTTAACCTTTTGCCTTTAAAAAGGTATCCGAATCCTTTAAAGAGTGCCTGTCTGTCTTATTAATAATATAAAAGCTATTATAGGTGGAATCTGAATCAAGGGACTACCAGAAACCAATAAAATGTTGATATTTTTTTTCTAAGAGTCATCATTTAAATGACAAGCTCTACCATTTAATAGGACCGTTTTAAAATAAAGATTTAAAAGCCGGCATTAGAATCATTTATTTATCCGATTCCGATCATTTTGTCAGATTGCTGCATAATTTCCACAATTAGCATGAAGACATGGTTACGTATGCAGCGCGATGCAATATTCAGTGCGCGAACCACCGGCACCTATTTGCATTGCATTCGTCGTAAATACATTTTCTGTGGTATGGTTAGTCTTTTTCAACGATAGATTTACAAAGAAAAATAAATTTTAAATTTTGAAATTACGGGCTTGCAACAAACCTTTCTCGTTAATGCAGAGCACTCCTGCAGAATTTAAGCTTTCAGTTGGTCCCAAATGGGGACGAAATTATAATAATAAGTTATATAACTTAGTACATAGGTACTGAAGGTATAGTATAGACCTACAGGATAACTGTAATTCACTGACACGTCACTGCGTGAAATGCAGGTTCTGCCCATCATTACAAACGGGTTCGTGAAGGCGCCAAGTCTGTGAACTAGCTCTTTTCCAAGCTATAGGTACATTTAAGTCTTAAATATGTCTATAGCAAATAACGGATACGCTTTAAATTCACTTTTGTTAACAACGGTGTCAAATTGGCACGAAATATAAACAACACGAACTTGGTAGCACTAAAAGTTAAGACATCCTTTTTATTTCATTTTTTATTTTAAAACTTAATAGTTCTCTCTTAATTATCTTGTTTAATAAGAAAGAGATGATGAAACTCCAACTTTATTTTTAATTTGTATGTTCTTTAAATGTTATAAAATACTAGCGACTACTCGCGGCTTCGCACATATTCGCACGTAGTTCGCACTTTTCAAGTAGTCCTGGATACCATTTACCTCCCTGCCGAATTTCAATAATATGCGTTCAGACGTTTAGGAGTGAAACTGTAACAGACAGACAGAATAACTTCCGAATTTAAAATACAGATGAATGATAAAAAAAACATTTGAACCACCAAGGGTACTCTCAAAACTTCTACTTGTGACAATATGATAATCATAGTTATTTTTGAGTTCATCATCTTAATTTCGGCAATTTGCTGTATTTCCGCTGCCTTGCAAGTCGTGTCAAGAAACTTCCAACTAATGATCGACATCTCATCGGACCATCATCATCTTTCATTAATTCTTGTTGATACACAAGCAATATTAATTCTTGTTGATCACAAGGATGATCACTTGATCTGTACTTACTTTTAATTGTCATTGGAATATACTGCAAGGTTTGCAGTTGCATCGTTCATAACCAGTTACAAACAGGGTCCAATGCTTCGTATCCGGTATTGTATCCGCTATCTGTTCAACACACTATGGTGCAGACCTGACCCCACACAATACCATCAACGCCGAATACCTGCATTGGACTTGGACACTTATTTGGTACTATTGGTATCGTACGAGGTGTTACGTTACTCTTTGTATTGAAAGAATACGTTGTGGCTCTCGAATGGCACGGATCAATTTCTAAATATGTGGATTTGATCACTACATTCAGCAGGTGTTGTTTTGTGTGCGATCACACGTATAATAGAGCCGATAATTATGGTAACTACGTGTGCAAGTGCTTTGTTCTCCTTATAATCTGCGAGCTTATTGTCCCTTACGGAATATATTTTCTTTCTGTTAGGTAATTCATTAATTCACTGAGTCAAATCATTCTTCCTGCAATTGATGATGTCTGATGGCAACATTTCGATACAGTAGGCTCTTATTTAATGAAGTCAAGGAACACCTTCACAATACAAACCGTAAGTAATGTCGAATGTAGGTACCTACCATACTTCAGAAAAATTGGTTCCTGATGAATTCTATACGGAAGCATGCAGATATGATGTTTTCCTCCTTTTAACAACCCCAATAAACTCCTCCAATTTAAGTTTGCTCATATCAACGATTTAACTTTTATATGGGTACCTAAATGACAGTCGAATAAAATCGGGAACATAAAAATTTACACGGAACAGGAATAAACCGTGTATGGATTGCGAGTACAATAAAATACTAGCCATATTTTAAAAGATCCAACTTGTTATGATCAGACAGATATCCCGATCTTGAAGCGTGATCGTGCAAACTCTAAAGTGAAATGTGTATGGGTACAATAAAACTTTACACATCAAGAATCTTAATCTAAACTTCAGCGAAGCTAACAAAAAACCCGACGAACTTTAAGGTATGTTCGTTACATGATATTGATAGTAGAAACAGATTTACGCCAAAGCACGTTTACCTTTGCTAAGTACGAATCGCATTTAGCGTTCCTTTTAAACTTTAGTCAGTTTCTTTTTGCAGTTTGTCGAAAGTTTCTCTTCCTGTAACATTTTAGCGTCGAGCAGTTTCAGCGCGGCGATCACATCGAGTTAATAAGTTCCAGTTCCGATGGCTCTGGCGTTTTAAACTTTTAGGATATGAGATAACAAGCTAAGAAAGGGAGACGCCGATTTGGCTAAGTCCACTTTAAAATCCGGGGGATTACGATGTTTCCTAACGTGAATAGGAATATCGCCTCTCGCTTGGATAAAGTTTCGCAACATATTAGTGCGGGATCAGAATTTGGAAGGACTTCATTTGAGTATAATCGTTTATGCTTTTCTTTTGGAATATTGGACAAGTTGTCTTACTTTTTTAGTGAAAAGATAAGGTACTATAAGTACATCAAATATGCCGATGCAGTAAAATACTACCGCTTCAGAATTAGACATCATTCTATAAACCCATTTCGAACCTTACTAATCCGCAGTGATTTTAAAGTTTTGTATTCTGTAAAAAGAAACATAATACAGAGTACCATTTCAAGGTGCAGTGGGTTTGCGTTCGAAGTGAGCTCGGTCACTTGAGTGAATTCGAGTTCGAATTCGAACTTTTACAGAATGAGTTTACTGAGCTGAGCTTACTTACTCGTTACCCTCACTTACTCAAAATAAAGTCACGAAATAACCAGAGCAAATCTTCGAATGGTCGTCGTGACAAGGACTTCACTAAGTAAAGTGACGCCCTTGGCCTCAATTTTGCCGTCTATAATAGTATCAAGGCGAAGCGAAGCGCTGAAATATAAATTGTTTCCTAGATTTTTACTGATAATTATTTATCAATGAATCACATCACATCTACGATCCGACTTATATTATAAATGTGAAACTTTGGATGGATGGATGTTTGTTACTTCAAGTCATTATTGAACAGATTGGGCGAAATTGGATAGATGCTGATAGCTGTAAACCTGGAATCAAACATTGGCTATCCCATAAACCAGTTCCTATGGAATAGAAATAACGTTTATTAATAGAAATAATTGGAATAGAAATAAAGTTTTTATATGTTCTATACATTAAGTTTCTATTGAAACAAAGCGTGCGAAGCCGCAAGCAGAAACTAGTACAACAATATTTTATCTTCCCTTATCTAATAGTTACGAGAGAAATTGAGTTCATTAATGTTCAAAAAATATGTACTGCTACTGCTAAATATTTCTATACACTTTAACCAATCCCAAAAAATTAGGTTCCCATTTTATGTAAAACATAAACAAGAAAACCCATCTTCATTAAATACTTCAGTAACATTGAATGAGTTGTCGAAAGTTCAGTGGAAAATTCCGTGGAAACTTTCACTAAACGACTACGGCCGCCAACGGTTGACACGAGCGGAATGAACCAAATACTTACACCGATTGAGATACAGAAGCAAACTCACCATTTACAAAGATTTCGTAGACCATCCCTCTCATACACCTTGCGTTAAACAAGGACGGAGCTAAACGGAACCTACAAAACCGGAACGCGAAGTTATCCATTACCATTAGACCGTGCTACCCGTTTCGTCAATTCAATTATACAAATTACGAGGTCTTGTTCATTTCGTGACGTGAAAGAGCTTTTCGATAAAATAATAAAATTTGCAGGATAACGGTTTACGAAAAATGTACGTTAGTAGATACCAATTTCAAATTATATCCGGCGTCAAATGTTCCAAAAGTAAAACGTGCATGTAGAAAGCCAGTTAACTTAATTTATTCAAAGATCGATGACAAAGTTTTCCCCGACGGACCCACTTACGGAAGTTATTTCCTACAGCCGACGACGGCGCCACAATGCCACCAACCCACGCAGTTTTTTCACTCAAATTACCTTGTACCTAATAGTTTTCACCTATTACCGTCCAACGGAAATTTATCTTCTACTCTTGATTTATCTGCGAACGCACCGGATTAACTACCCCTAACTTGGCGATAGTTAAGACTACTATCTCTGGTGTTTCAGGGCAAAAGCTCTTTCCTTTTATCTAAATTGGTCCGCTACCAATAAAGATTCGTCGACTGCTGTCGTAAAGCATTCGCCCCATACGCTTCATTATGGGGCAAACTTTCAGATATGATGGAACCATTTTATTGTCCACCGATGTCGCGAGATCTTTATCCGTAATAGGATTCTCTAACGGACGCAGGTTTTTAGATTTAAAATGTCGACTAACTTGCGAACTGCTTCCAACATTGTCTGCTCTGCATAAACTTTCAGAATGTTACACGGAAGTCAGGCGTTTTTTAACTTTGAAAATGTGTTAACTTTTTATGTTATCTTACTCAATTGTTTTGCGGATCTGAATTTCAAAGTCGTTAAACGAACCTTATAAATCAAAGAAATAAACGCATTTCTAGTTTCAAACAGTTAACGAAAGCCTAAAATCATGGCTTTCTGTTGCTGTAAAAGGGTTGTAACAAAGAAGCATAAATCAACCCCTAATTGAATTTGTCATAAAAATTGAAAGTTTCGTCGCTCCCAGGGCCGCACTTTCGGAAATAGTTTTAATCCATTCTCTTTTGAAGGGAACTTCTAATTTATTGTGAGTGCTAAGTTTGAGACGGAGACTATTCGGGTTTAGATACAAAAGTTCTTCTACGCTGATGTAATCGCCCTATTTAATCCAATGCGCTTAGAAGCGCTGGAAAAGTTTCCATTTATGGAATTTTCGGTAGTTGTTCACTACCAACCCAAATACAAGTTCGCTTACATATTTTTCTAGGTTTTTATTTCAGTTGACGTTACATTTTTATTTTGATTTTATATCTACCATCGATTGTAATAATTGTTTTATTTTTTTGCAATAAAATCTTAAGTGCTAAAATAGGAAAAAACACTTGAAAACATTTTTACGTTTGTTTTCTATCTGACACCATAAAAATTTACCATAAAACCACAAAAATGTAATTTACGGCCTAACACTTCTTAATTCGATGTTACGACCGAAAAAAAAACAATAATTCAGTGATAAAATGTACCAAATTGTACTATGAATTAGCGTACAAGGTAAGCAAGTATGGCAACCGTAAAAGTTTCGTAGTAACGCCGTTTTTACGTATTTCGCCCCAATTACCAGTTGAAAGAGTGCCAGCCTCAATAAATCAGGGGACAGGATTCCTTCCATACATATTTCTGTGACATTGTAACTTTGCTACACTTTTATACGACAGAACTATGTCAATCTAACTTTTAAGATTATCACTTCCGTGCTTGCCTATCTCTACCTGCTTGTTTATAGGGCTGGACGAAGGTAATAAAATGATATTGTTACGATATATCAACGAAATAGGAAGTACTTTCTTGGGAAACTCCTTTCAAGTTATGATTTTGGAATGGTGATGATAGATAATATATATGCAAGACTTTATTATTACCATATTAATAAAACGGATACAATAAAATACAATAAATAATTCTGGACGATTCACGCAGCCATAAAACACTAAGCAGAGCTTGAATGGCACCAAAACTTTCAAAGACTTGTGTAAAAAATCAGAATTAGGCTGTCTTCCACATCAGAGTCAGAAAAGTTTCTTGTAATGTCAATGACAAACACATTTTCTTACCGACACACTTCGGAAATAGGATTTTCCACTCGATAAACATTGGAAATAACGTGTGCTCACAAAAGTAAGAGTAACGTAATATAACAAATTATAATAAATTCGTGAAGTTTGCACACCCTCGCGATTTATAATCACTTGCAGAGATGTCTTTCGTTTTCGACAGCCCTATAGTAAGGACAGTGCTCCAGTGGAGAGGAAAACCTGGCTATTAAGCGTTTTTTTTTTGTGTCATTTTATAGGAATGCTTACCTATATTTAGACGAGACCATATTGAAGAAACAGATACATGCAAAGTCTACTTTGATCTTTATTTTGAAAACGATGATGATTAAATAAAGCACAAAAAAATCTGAAAAGGAAAGCAATTAATTTCATTTCAATTTAATTCTATTGATAATTTCAAAAAAGGAAGTATTTCAAATTGTAAGAGTCTTCTTTTTTTAAATCTGCCTTGTCGCTCTTCCCTCGCTTCGTATTTTCGTTTCCAAATAAAACGATCTTTCTACAGATTTCTCTACAGATCGCTAGCGTTGGCCGCCCGCCCTAGCAGTGGCGTCTTCATGGCGCGTGCTCCCCACGCTCCCACGAAAAAAGTTGCAAGTTGCCGGGCGCCGTCGAACATTCAAATTTATCGATCGTACTCATTACAACATTCCTCAAAACTTACCCACTCACCAACTTAGCCCTTTAAGGATGTCTATCACCACATTACTTTTTATTCGCAAGGCAGTTTTTTTCATATTATTGTCTGTTAAAGTTTAAGTGCTCGGCGGCTAACTTTCGATGTTCTCTTGATTTACGAGAAGCAGTTTGGAAGTGTTTTATAGGGCATAAACGTTACTTTGCTACTTGTCGGATTGAAGGTTGCCTGTTACGATCGGCATCAGTGGGTCACTGTTTTATTGAGTGCCATTGACTCTAATTCCATATTCTCTTGCAAATACATTGGCACTTGCGTCTCAAGTTTTATGAGCAGTAACTGAATGTAAGGCAGTTCTGTCTTTAGCTGTTATTTTGGTCTTTCCTTATTTTTGCTGATTATTTATTATTTGCACGAGAATAATTAGCTGATGCTTTACGATGAACATGATAAAGACATTTTGAATATCCTGTTTATAAGGAACTTTATATACGCATCATTTTCTTTATTTATTTGTTACATTATCGCAACGTAAGGCTCAGATCGTTCCAACAAAAATGAAGATAAAATATGGACTTCGATGAAATCCTACTACATTCTCTCGTAAACGTTTATATTTACAAACAAATAGCATTGTCACGTGTACTGGAGCACCTACAGTTTTATGAAAGTTATAACATATCCTCACGATAAGAGTCATTCACATAAGGAACCTTTAACTTCCACTATGGCCTTTCAACACGTGCACTCGCTTCATAGTAAAGACTGAAATAACTTTTTTCATTGACCTCGTAGTCGATTGACCTAATTCTAAATGTCAGCTACGCACGCTCTACGAAAAGCAATAGTGATAAGTACTGCGTCTGCATGGGAAATAATTATTTTGGTATGTTCTAATTTAAATAGTAGAGTAATAAAATATGAAAGTTATTCCAGAAATTCAGACGACTTTTTGCAACCATGATTCTTTAATTTTTTATAAGAATTTTCAGATCTTTCTTCAATATTTGCGTTTGCTGTGCCTTATGTAGAGATGACAAATTATTGTGTAGTCCATAGTCCGAGCGTAAAAAATTCTATTAATCTTCGTTAACACAGCCTTGTTTCCATTTTTCTTCAGAAACTTCTCAACATAACCCTTCAGCAATCACATCACATCTTAACCCCTTCACCAGAAGCCTCGAACTAACAGTGTTAAGTGGAGTTATGGCGATATATCCAAGGAGGTGAATAGTTCCCCCTCCCAATGGATCGGGGAAGTGGGGAGTGGGGGCAATGATCCATTAATCTGGCAGAAGCCCATGTGGCGCCGTCGTCGTACCTGGGAAGGCGCGACGGGCAGACGCCTACCTAACGACAATCTACATTCAACATGTGCGGATATGTATAAAGATTTTGGAGTTTGAGGTCGTACGAGTTTTAAAAGTTTTTAAATAATGGAAGATTTCCTCCTGACATAGTGGTCAAATATGTTTAAAAAATCTAAAAGTCATAACAAACGACAAAAAATAGACTTACAAAAGATGGACTAATAGAAGAACTGTCGGTTTTCAATGACTTCATTAATTTAATAAAAGTTGTAAACATCAAACCGAAAGATTTTGTATCAGTTTTTAAAATGTGGGTAGAAATCTTTGTTATCTGTTTTCAGTGAGGCAGTAGTTTTACAACACAACCCTGGAGTTCAACTTTGTCTTATTTATTGGGTTAGCAATATTTTCGGGGATGCAATTCTACCCGAAAACCTTTTAATACCTCGATTTACGTTATCTAGGATACCACCGACATAAAAGTTGTACCAAGTTCATTGTAGATCTCCCTCCTCCACTTTGTTACGATACGGGCTACTGTCGCTACACCGGATATAATTCCGGATAAGATTTTCCGCCTATTTATTGCTATGAAAGTAGAGATAAAGAGACAGCCAATGAATGAACCAAGGTCTGGTGGCTGATGGAATCTTGTAGGTCAATATTTGAAAATAGCTCTAAGAACCATTTAAATGACTTAATTTCTACGATTTTATACAAAATAATTTAGAATTCATCGAGAAATATAATCTCATACCGAAAAATTCAATACAAAAAGACATAAATAGATTCATTGCGTATAGCCACTTTGAAATGGTTACAATTACACAAAGAGCCAAGGCATAATGAAATTCTAGAGTTTCACCTATTTATCCAAAGAAAATCGTCTTTCTCCGTAGCAGTATAGAATAAACGACAGTTAGTAAGCAGCACCGGCGAAACGGTATGATAATTGTGGCAATTCTCTCGGCAATTCACTAAGTGGAATATTTTACTTATCCTCCTGGCGTTCCGCAAGGCACGACCATCAGCCTTTATATATTGAGATGTATCAGCCACATTCATTACGAGAAACACCTCGTTTGTAATGCTCATGTCAATGACAATGATCTATGTCGTGTTTAACTAGACAAAAAGTAGTAGGTAAAAGACATTTGTCAAGACAAAGTAGAGCAAAAATTTCACGGAATAAGAAACTCAAAAGATTTGACTCTTGCATTGTGCATGATCAAACGGAAACCGTGGCGTCGCCTCCCCAATCGTCCTCATATTTCAATCGCAAAATTGACACATTGCTCTAACACCAACCAAACTTTCGCGCGAAAACTTCCTTCGATATTTGGTTAAGGTATTCTCCCGAAACAGATATCTGGATCTTGACGAGTGGAAAGTTTTATTCTTAGATATGATAGGTCATGCTCTAACCGGTGTGGAAGTTTTCACATAAATTGGCGGTCATTCGACGCGAATATGCTGACTGTGGGGGTAACAAATATGCCAACTTGGGCGACTATAACAGCGATATGTAAGTTCTGTGATACTTTACCATTAAGTTTATGGAAACGATGGCCAAGATTACATCACACTTCTGAAAGCTTTATACGATTCTTATCTTCGTAGGTACAGCGAAGATTCAGGGTTCTATCAATCATGTTCTGGCAGCATGGGGGTTTAAATTCGAATGAAAAATCGGAAGGAATCTGTCAAAGCCTAATTTCCGTTTAATTAGCAGGAGATTACGTCGACGGCCGAGCGACAATGACGTGTTGAAATGATTAATTTGTGCAGACGCATGGCGATACCCGCCGCGTTCACGGCGAGCGCCTTACGAACCAGACGATTAATCTTTCTCTTTGCACCATTGTACCGCGATCCCGGTATTTTTTCTGTCTTACAATACCATTAAGAAACTGCCACCGCTAGTTGGTACCGCTCCCATCGTTAGGCCCATTGAAGGATTGAAAAGGTGTTTGCGTTCCGCCGGAAAATAGGTCTTCCCCTCGGTTTTTACGCGGGATCACTTAGGCTTCGATAGTTATTATAAGGTACGTCGAAATGTTTTAATCTTCCTTCGTCATTCACTCACAATGGATTTGAAGGCGAATTTCATAGTCATGCCTTGTTCATTCGTTTGAATGATGTACTCTTTATGCATGTCTGCTTTGAAATAGGGTTGCATTGTAAATTTTTCATAATGAAAATTCATTTTGAATATTCAAGTCAATGCAAAATACCTTAGGTAAGGTCATGAAAATCTACATTTAGAACTGAATACCAGCCAAGTGTTCCGCCTTCGAGCTTTTAGCGACAATAAATTCTTATTTTATGAACACTAAATTGACATTAGCTGTGTCACAAAATGCAATATGTGATTAAATTGCATCAGCAGTTGAGAATTAAAAGATTTTTATTTTAATTGTGAGTAAAAGTTGTTTTATTTTCACATAACTTGATGTAATTTTGGTACAACTAGATTTGTCTCACCTGTACTTATTTGACCTAGACCTATTTAAACTTTGGATACTTTTGTAAAAGGTAAGTACCTACTACTCTGAAGCTGGTCGACGAAAAGATCAATACAATTTACTGGAAAGATTGCGTTTTTAAGATTATTCTTGTTTTCAGCAAGGTGCTTATGAACCAAGCACAAGCATATCAAAGTACCGTCTCTTAAATCATAAGGACATCTAATAAGACAAGTTCAAAGAAATATGACCCTTAGTATGACCGCGATCTCAGAGAAGGTTATCATGTCTCTATCTTAACGTTATTTAGCTAATTAGTATCAATTTCCCTTGGATATTATAAATTAACGTTTATTGATAGTTAGTAAACGAGACGATCAATCTTGAATAGTCTCTGGTCAAGTATATAGTAAGGAATTTCTTTTTATGAATTTCGGAAAAACTCGGCCCATAACACGAAATAGAGTTAAAAATTATCGATAAAAACTTTAAGTCACTTTGCTGGAAGCATACGAGCAAAGGTAATCTGAAAAGAATGCTCAGAATCACGTTGTTGTATCAGCCAGCCACTATCAACGCACATTTGGCACGAATACTTTTGCACGTATTTTGCGTACACTTTACACCTCACAAGGACATTAGCCGGAACATTAACGTGATTTATACGGAACCCAGATATAAATCCAAAGATCCGCAAGAAACACGACTGCCGAATCTCTCTTCTTTGTTTTATCGACAATTTCAGACTGTGCCACATTTTATTCTCAACAATATAAATACGTGGTGGTTGCCAACCTCTGCCAACTTTGGGGACTTGAAAGACAAGATAAATTTAATTTAATAAAAATTTGCACGAAAACCTGTACTTCTTCACTATAGTCAAAGTGGCATACTTACTTCGAAAAGCAAAGGTGGATGTTGATGTAATAAGAAGCAATCGTTGTAAATGATTCAATATTGCTCATTTATTATTTGTGAAGGTTGATTATTCAATTCTTAAAACAATGTCTCTGATTTCAAGCAGAAGTTTTAGAATTGAATTAAATTTACAAGGCTAACCTGATTTGTAGCTTCTCGTTTACTTTCTTACATACATAATTATCAAAACGTTTGTTTTAAGTTTTCAGTTGATTTGAGGTTTGTATAAACTCGAAAACTCTTGATGAGTTAATAAAATTAAGCATAAAATTAGATCGTGAACCTGCTTTCATTTTTGAGAGATCCTACCTCTTACGTCATTCATATCTTCATATCTTTTAGGTAAGTACCTTTTAATTCAATTTGATTGAAAAGTTAAGAGTTTCAACGAAATTTTACGTTTATTAAACAGATTTAACCTCAAGATAGAACCTATTCATAAATCCCAATTCCTTACTTCATTGTAATTCTTCCCGAGTCAGGTGAGCACGACAAATGATTCGTAATGACGTATTCAAATCAGGCCGACCTCGCACAATTGAATTACGAAAATTCCAATGTTTTATCAAGTTAAACTTTGCTTCGGCAGCTTTAAGTGAATTTATTGTTACTTAGTTATCGGCGGCGGCGAAAAGTCATCCTCCTAACGTTTCGGTAACTTGAATAATTTAATTTGTCACTAGTGGTTGACACGTCTCCGAATTTTCTTCCGAATTTCACGGGGCCGTCACGTTTGCCCCCCAACACCCCCCTCCCATTGTGTAATCGTGGTCCTTTAATTTGAATTATTTATCTGATTTAACACTTCGCCGCTCTTCGGAAACGTTTTCAATTCGAAACTGGATTGAATCCGCAATTTCTTAATAGCGAGTTTCAGTTTGATTGATCAGTTTACTGGGTCTAATTTTATTATTAGTACATTAAGTTTATTTTGCTTAATGAAAGTTGTAAAGGTACTTAAATATATTTAATAAATAAACTCTTTCTTTGTGAAGGTCTTGCATAGTAATACAATAATGGGTCTTGAACCTGTTCTCCATCCTGAGGCCCGTATTATAAAAGCTTGCACAGTCGTCGATATGCTTGAGTAACACTTTTCAATGGCATAAACTTCACTCATCTATGACTGAGCAAGCTTTCATGGCTCTAGTGGCAACTCCTCGCTTTAAATTGGTTGATATTGTCCTCGGTAGGTTCAGTACCTACCAGTAAATACAATAAGATTACGATTTATCAAGAATTGGCGTCTTATACGAAAAAGGCTTAGAATGGTAGTAGACACAAACGAGGTGTAGCCAAAAAAATGCGACCAATACGTCTCGTTTTCCTATTCGTATTTAGTTTTCATGCGCTCTTATGTTTGTCAACTCATAGATCAAGATATAGATTAGTTTTTGCCTTCGAAATCAAGAGAAGTGTTGAGTGAGTGTGGTTTACCTATATGATTGACGTGTCTGAGTTTGACTTTGTACGCTCATAGATCGAAAAGGAGAATTCTCTATATCTACAACTGCAAAATAATCATCAAAATCGGTCCATAAATAAATGACGGAGAATTCATCAAATACCCATAGATAAAAACCACTTACATACAGCCGAACATAGAACCTTCTTTTTTCGAAGTCGGTTAAATATAACAAAAGTCTTCTCCCTTAATGGGGCAGTAGAAATGAATAACTTGATGTTCAATCGCCACTGAACAAAAGGATATGCGGTTACACTGTTTATTACGACTCTGAATAGAGTTCCAAGGTTCGGCAGAAGACGTAATTTCATTCACCTAATATCCACTGAATTTTTATATGCGCATAATTTCACTGGAGCGCTTGTGGAGTGAAAAACTCCCCACGAGAACACGTTCGAGAGCTTTATCAGTAAACTAGATTAAACCTAATCTTTAGGGACATAAAGTTGCTTTTTATTTATGAACTTTTAATTAGGATATCGTAATACTAATATCAGCTTTTTTTCATGAAATGCTTAAATTACTTATGGTTTTCGATATTTTCATAACATCAAAAATTTACAACATAAACTTGTTTAATCCTGTTACATTATTTTGAGCTTGAGTTTTAAGCCATATGCCTGTAGCAGACACACTTGCCGAGCCGTGTGGTGCCGGCTTAGAATTTGCACCACGCAATCTCTTCCCGTGGGTGTCGTAAGGCGACTAAGGGACATACACCGGGGGGCGGGCAACAGCACCTCTTGCAAAATAGATCTACCACCGAATTGTGATTCCCAACCCGCATGCCCAGCGTGGGGAGTCTGGGCAGAACCGTGAGGTAAAAGTCAATGAGGCGATTATCCGTCAACCGGGTCACCGACTCAAAACCGAGTATTGTTTGGGAAACAAAACACTCCAAAATATGTATCACAAGACGTACATTAAAATTCATTGTATAGGTCCATCATGTGTGTTGAGTGTGTCACCCTAAGAGAATAATCGCTCGCACTGAATTATTCAACAATCCTTAGGTTCTGTCTTTTTATACCGTCTCGGTATCTCAGCCGATTTTATGGCGAACCCAAATAGTTACTATTCTAAAAATAGGGACATACAATATAATTTTATACAGTTTAATAGGCATGTTAAGACACAAGATATGTTACATCCAACAAGAACTCGGTAGATTTTAAGTTGAAATAGAATCATGATAAAAGGGCGCCCTCGTTAAGAAAATTGTGGAAAAGCAGTAACATTTCTCGACTTCGATCACTGCCCTTGAAAGGATATCAGAGTGCAAATGTATTTTTTTTATACCCTCATTTTGGTTTCGGAATGATATAACATCAGAATTTATGAATCGGAAACATATGCATAATATTCTTGTAACTTTACAGTTCCGCTCGGAAATCGAAGTTTTGTCTGAATGGTGGTAGTACTTTTGAATGCACGCTTTGATTTATAGTGTGGAATATGTAATTTTAAAAAAATCTGACATAAATTTCCAGTAGTTTAAAAGATATGTAGGCTGTTTTATTGTATATATGAAATTAATCAAGTTAGTAGGAGAAAATTACAATCAAATAATAGAATTGAATTAAAAGTAGTATTTACAATTGAAACAATTGAGCTAACTGCAGACTGTTGCAAACAATCTACAAGTAGCTCAACTGATCCATATCAATACCAGTCGGAAACGTGCCCAAGACGCTAGCTGCATTGCCCCATTTCTTTGTTAATAAAGATACCTATGTTAATTTAATAAGTTAGTAGGTGTACATACCTAATTGTTTGAAATTCACAAAAGCCAGTCATGATTTCGCAATTTGAAGACATCTATTCATCTTGTACGTACGTACTTTGAGCAAGACTTGCCTATATTTAACAAATTTAATCTCCCCACTAACTAGACACCAGCACTTCGAATCGTGAAATAACGAGGGCGTAATAAACAGCTGAAATCATCATCCATTCAATAGTAGGTACATAATGGTTCTGGAAATTCGACAAAATTTAAGTCGGCGCGTATTATAGGGGACTGGGTAATTCAGTGGCGTAAGGGCCGCAGTGGCGCCAAGGATCCTGCCGTAGACAAATTCTAAGTACGATGGTGACTTGGTGCCCTGGTTTTAGCGAAATGTTTGTAGCTTTTTGTAGCTGGAAGAGACTGAGTTACGGGTGAAGGATTAAGAGAATTTGTTTTCAAAAGAAATGCTTTCATGTTGCGATGTTCATGCTTAACGTGAAAAGGTTTTCCGTTGCAAAGGAAATTTACGTCTACTTTTTCCCACTATTGCAAAAAAAAAACAATTATACATAGCCTTATGAAATAAATGTTATCGCTTCGAATAACTGAATAAAATATTCCTCTTTTAAGAATTTTAAGAAATCTTCATTGAGATCATCCATCTTTTCTATTGCCTTGTTAACAAAACCGTCGCAAGGATTACATTCTTTATCATCCTCAGCAAAAATGAGGTACATTGTACCCGTTCAATCTTCGCCGAAGCATAGAGAAATACGACCGTAAGCCTAACATTACCCCAAAAACGGAGGAAACACGTGGAAAAATCAGGTGAATTACACAAAAAGCCTTACGTGTTGTATTTGAAGCAGAAAATTCAATTAATTTCGTAGAGCATCAGCAAGCTATGTTTCTTTTATGTCGTTATTTTTTTTAGGAATCTAGAAATTGGAAAACACTTTTCATGGGAAAATGGGAACAATAGCCAAAGGAAGTAAATAAATATTTTGTGTACCTATATTCAACAAAGTATAAGAGTAATATGTGCTAGATATTGTTTCTTGAGTAATAAAAGGAGAAAAAAGTAATCACAACACAATACAAACTCGTTTCAGGCAGCTCACAAAATCTTTAAACAAGAGTCCATCTCGAAGATTTTGACATAAACTTCATTTAATTTCAGTAAAAAAAACGAGTTTAGGAAGAACCACAAATGAAATATCGTAAATAGGTCACAATTATCGAAGATAGCTTGGAATATTTTATTGAAACAATAGTTGTTGAGTCAGAAAACCTAAGCAAAAATTCTATTATAAATAGATTTGCATTTTTAAAATGGTGTACGTCTTGTTAGTAAACTATTTTATATTCTAAACTAAAACAAAACCACTGTAACCAAAAACGTTTTGTCACTTTTATAGCATTCGTAATTCATGGTAAGGGCTCCTGGCGACGAATCCATCAAAGCGTCGACAGGCCGTTTGTTGCGTTTTCACGCTTGATAAATCGCGAGTTGTCCACATTCATTCGATTTATGAACGCGCACCATTGTTCATCACATAAAGTTAATTGGTCAGTGTAATGTGTGAAGTAGAGATTGATAAATGATATGGCAGCTAGCGAGAAACTTTGGGCACTAGTCCAGCGACAGACTTGTGATGTGAAGCACTGTAAGTGTGTCAAGTTTTTAAAATATAGATAATAATTTTTGATAAATTATCGAAGCCTTTGATAGATTGTCTGAAACAACTAAATAAAAAAATTCTCAGTCGTAGACTGACTTTCACTACATTTTATCTTCTTTTACTCTTCTTCCACAAGTGGACAAAAATGTAAGTGAAAAGAAAATTCTGAAATTTGACTTTTGAGCTTATTTTGTGCCTGAAGAAATAAACGTTAATAATCTCTAATTTCTGCATATTGATGGAAGAAATGAAGAAGAATCCAAATTACATTTAAGTTACTTATTTGAGTTATTGTAACCAAACGTTTAGTTTTTAGCGTGATAATTTACTTTATAATTTATTTCCTTAACTATATTTGGGTCGTCAATGGGTTGAAGATATCACCGAAGTCGCAGGGCATACTTGGATGAGGGAAGCACAGGACGGAAAAGGCTGGCAAAAGCGAAAGGAGACCCATTCCGAGCAGTGGGAAGCCTAGCTGTTATCATACCTATATCACGTTTTTAAACTAAGCAGAATAGCTTACAATGTTACCATTAAATTACTTAACGTTTCGTCTACGCCAAAACTTCTAGAATACCATGAAATTCGAGTAGTTTAAAAGTCCAATAGTCTGATAAAAATTTCCATAGAAAACAGACTTTTTGAATAAAAATCGTGCTCGTCTATCGTCAAAGAAATTCGTTCGTCGACATAAAACGAAGTGATTTACATAGAAGTAGTCTACTTATATGAGCTCCAACTGGAAAGGTGTTAAAGTAGTGTACCGCTACAGTGTGCATGGAAAATGAATGAATATACCAAAATGGAAATTCTATAACAATCGACCGACTAATAAAGTAAGCATTGTTTGCTATAAATTGCTATAAAATTATTTCAAAGGATTTGTATATTGTGTAAAGTTGTACCTTTGCAGTCAATAAAGGTTGAATCATCTATAACATAACTTACCAACCAACCGCAGAATTTTAAAAATAAATTCCGCTAAGCGACTAACCGTGCGACCTGTTTCTAAGTGGAAATTCTCATAGGGCACGCAGAAAAATTATTTATGACCTGTTTTATAGCCAAAGTTCATTCGTTGCTGCGGTCTCTTTTATTCGATGGGAAAAAGTTGAGAGATTTTATTGTCGGTGTGAGATAGGACGCGTTATTGCACTAACTTTTAACTGCTGCGGGATATATTTTAAATGCAACAGTCTCCGGTATCCTTGCTAATGTTTTATTGCTGGCAACCCTCTTGCTAGGCCAGACTCTTAAATTTCCAAGATCGGGGGATATTTCTAGAATGTTTTTGAAAATCGTTCTAAATATGAAGAGCCCAGTGCTCCTTCATAATGCAATTAAGTTTCAACTTATCTGTCTGAAAAATATCATGTCCTTCAAATTATAGAAGGTAGATAGACGAAAACAATATGGGATAAGAAACAAAATCAACAACTTCACTTTCTTTGTTACAGAACTCAATCAGACATAACCTGTCACTCCACAACCGGTTCATGAGAGTCCAGAACGAAGGAACGGGGAAGTCGTCATGGTGGATGATCAACCCTGACGCGAAACCCGGCAAGTCGGTACGAAGACGCGCCGCTTCCATGGAAACCTCCAAGTTTGAGAAGAGAAGAGGGAGAGTAAAGAAGAAGGTAAAATAACTCGTAAACTATATAACCTTTCATATAACTTTACAAAGATGCTAGAGATTTATGAAATGACAATTTCATAGACTATCTATTCTGTTGATGAGAAGAGCGATGAATTTGGTACGACTGCTATCGGGAATGAAAATATGTGGTAATTGATATGATGCGAAAATTATTAAATTACCATTAACAATTTTAATTTACAGGCAGAAGCGATAAGAAATGGAATCACAGCAGACGCCACGCCAAGTCCCAGTAGCTCAGTCTCAGAAAGCCTAGACATGTTTCCAGACTCGCCAATGCACAGGTAATCTATACTTATATTTAGTAAATAACATAGGAGCCGCAGTATTGCCCCAAAGCTTAAATTAGAAGCATAGCATTTAGAATAGCAAACCAAACCACACCAAACTCCTGTGAAGTAGATTCAAATCTTAATTCAGAACTCAAATACTTGTGGCAAGAAGCCAGTAATGATAATAGTCTCGCTACTATATATAACAATTGTGATTTGACTTTAAATGCGCAATTATTTTCCTATACGGGTAGTAAATGGACTAGAGTTAAGCCAAAGCCGCAAACATACCACTGCAACTAAGTAAATCCCTAAGTATTGAAATTTTACGACAGCTAAAAACAATGTGAACCTCACATGATACGCACTATAATAAAACCATCGGACGGCATAAAGCTGTGTTGACCAGACTAATAAAATTGAGTTATTGCAACTCTGCTACTTTATGATAAAAGGTTTTAAATCATTCAGAACCATTAGATGATGAGTTATGAGAATGCTGAATCTCGTCATCGTCGATATTTAACATTTTTATTGCCGATTTATTTTATGTGGATTACGAATCATCGAAATATATTTCGGTTGAGCACTTGAAGGGCTGGCCTACGATAGCACAAATCTAACCATACATTTTGTCATTGAATGTAGTAATAAAGATATTTCTACGCTGACCATTGAACCCGTTACAGTGAGCGCTTCATTTAGCATAGGAGTTTATTTATGCTAGCGGGCGATAGGCATTAGATTTGCATGATCCCCATTATTTGAGATAGAGATACTGAAGATAATAGACGTAGTGAACTTACTTTATGTTGACAATATACCATTATTTGCGTACCAGTTTTAGTGTTCGGCGGTAATTTATAATTTATTTGCTTTTTTTTCGCTTGTGCGTAGCAGCAGCGGTTTTCAGCTATCACCGGACTTCAGGCAGAGAGCTTCTTCGAATGCATCGTCATGCGGACGGCTTTCTCCTATTCCATCTATGATTGCATCAGAGACTGACTGGGCCCCGGACTATACTCCAGCCAGTGAATACAACACTAGTGACTACGCCAATAGCGACTTTACTCAAGCGGACTACGCGCAAGAAGAACAGTTGGCGGGCAACCTCGCTGATTCCATGAAGCTGCATGGAGCTGATCCATTCCTTAACACACAGTGAGTACCTACAGAGTCGGTACAAATTTGGCGTTTTACTGAGTATTGAAATTTTAACTAAGAGGCTAAACAAACATTTGAGTTTTGAAACACCCAATTAGTACAGACTGAAGCTTTGCTTCGGAAGTAGATTGAATTTAAAAATCTATTTTCGACTTAGAAATAAGTGCTTAAATCCTAGAAGTCTTAGAAATAGACGCTTTGCTACATTTAGTATTAGTACCACTTGGTGCCCCTCTTCAAGAAGAATGTATATGTTTGTGTCTTTCAGAATAGGTTTCAGATCTGCAAGCAGTGGTTATATCAGTTAAATTTCCAGAAGTTTTATATTGAACGTCGAAAGTTCAACTACTTACGAGTAAGAGACTATAGGAGTTATGTCGTCAATACTAAAAGTAATATATAATCATACTGAAAACTAACTCGTTTTAAAACCAGGTATGTTCCAACAACGTCATCCTCATCATCCGGCGGAAGCTACCGGTACGGCTCGTACGGATCCTGCCCGAGACACCCGCACGGACCGTGCGCGTGCGCGATGTACCCCCACCCCGCGCATCCTGCGCATCCCACACATCCGCACCAACACGCACTTGATCACTTCGTAAGGCCACCACCACCGGCAGATCAAGCTGATATTATGCACACGGGTAATTTTACGTCCAATTTTTATCTAAATTATCTACACATTGTACACTAAGATAACTTGGTAAGCTCTGCGGAGCTCCAATAAACCATAGCGGTCACTAAATGGTAGCCTAAGAAACATGCATTCGTGGAGGAGACGGGTCCAAGCAGTTTTGAACTGGAGAAGCAAGAGTGTATCACGACAGCAGCCAGGCAAGCAAGGCATACCTCACATACCCAGGGTATCTTTGTTTATAAAATGGCACAGATCACGATCACGATGTGTTCTAGATCCGTTATCTAAACATTCTTGGACTTTTACTTAGATGTGATTATTATATTTGTAGAAAACAGCCAAACGCAAATGGTGACGACTTCAGACGCAGTACTGATGAACGGTGGGATGATGGTACAAACGGGTGCAATGGGCCCCACTACTGTGATGGGGCAGATTATGGGGGCCCTCAATACAGGACTGGCGGAAGACTTGAACCTGAATATAGAAACTTTGGAGTGTTCTAACGGCTTTGACTGCAATGTTGATGAGGTAAGGAAGTTGTTTTAAATCCTAGGGTTTCAAAGACGTTTCAAAACGTTTTGTTATCGTTTATTACAGTTTATCGGATATTTATCGCGTCCCTTATTATCATAATAACCGAGATTTTTCACGCGCTGCTGACGTTTATGGTCACGGGGATAAGAGGTTCAAAAATTCTGACAAATCCTCATAGACCATGTTAACAAAGTCATAAAGTTCTAGCAACTGCACTAACTCCCAATTCCTGATTACAGGTAACCTGGTAATTTTTTTCTATGCTGCAGTTCAAAACACACACTTTCTATCCTCTAGGTCATCAAGCACGAACTCAGCATGGATGGAACTCTCGACTTCAACTTTCCGCAGCAGCACGCAGCTGCTGAAGCCGATAGCCAGTTCGTTGAACCAGCACCCCCTGTTCCTACCACCTTATCTGGTGGCGGCGCCCCACGTAGCACGCCCTACTCAGTCAAACCTTCATGGGTCCACTAGTCATCGTGAAGTTAGCCTAGTGAATCCGAAGGACATAGTCAATCGAACTTTAACTTGGACAAAAGTCTATCAAATATGGACAAATAGTCTAGAGAATTTGAAGTCTAGTGAGCATGGTTGATGGGTCATCTGGTCTTGTGGTACTTTCTACGGACGCTAGTCTAGCTAGGACTGTAAATATTGTTTTCGAGATTTTCGTTGACTAGTTAAATGTTTTATTTAGTAGTAAGAACTGTTACCGTTTGTGTCAATTATGCTTTAGTGTGGCTAGGGTGCTTGTAGGGCGGGGGTGCTGGGCTATTGGATGTAAGGTAATATAGCTTTTTATGATTATGTTTATACCTATTTTTAATTTATAGGTCCAACCACAATACTTTCATCAAAAATAGCTATAAATACAAGTTTTTGCCAAAGTTGTCAGGGCCTATATTTACTGTCCCAAAACTAGAACAAAGAATAAAAGCAATTCGTCTCCCATAAAAGTCAAGCATCCGAAATATAAAGTAATTTCCATCGTTTTCATGGAACAATTGAGTTCATAGTTTCGATACAGCAAACTTACTGGATGCTCAGACGAAAAGTTCGGGATAATCGTTGATATTTTGCGATTTATAGCCATCGTATTGTTAAATGTCCGCTAATATATCTCTGTTCCGAAGTTTTGAAGTATTTTTAAGTTGCGCGTAAAGGAATTGGATCTCTGTTCTACTTGAAACTTTCTTAGCATGAAAAGATAAACTTTCAAGCTTTTTAGACTGTACGGACTTATCTGTTTTTATCTGTTTTTGTCTGTTTTTGAACCTCTAAAAGAGGAATACTGCTCTACCGAAACTAGAATCTCATTCACTTGAAATATGCACAAAACTGGTGTCATCCATCTTTTTTATATTCCCACTAAAAAGATGCCGAATTTTTTCCTCCAAAGAATCTGCAGTTACGGTACCTTCGTCACATTCATCTTTACGACATTACGGACCATAGAATACAAAATAGTGGGAGTACAAAAGATGAGTACGTCACTCATGTTTACGTCTTTGTAGGTACGTGGATTATGAGACGTGATGCCCTCCTTCTTTATGTAGAGCAAAAAATGTACACAAAAGTCTAAGGTTACGCAGAATCGTTTGTTTGCAAATTATATTGGCCTATGAATTTTTATTGCATCGGGATTTACCTACTTATTCTTTAGGAATATTCTAGTAAGCTTAATTTGTGAGGTTTCTCGATCAAAGAATTTAATAAGAGAAACAATTATAAAGTCCAGAAAAGTTGCCGAATCTGTATGAAAACCAAAAGAAAGAAATTAGAAATTAAAAAAAAAACAATCACGTCCAGCAATTGCATACCAATTATGCAAAAACTACTCACCATTAAATAGTACGGGTAAAATAATTAGAAGGCTCATGGTCGTGATTCAATTACACCGATGAACGATTCTATTCGTGCGCTAATGAGGGAGACCGAACCAGTAATTAATCATATCATTTCAGCGTAAACGTTGCTTCCGAATAAAGGAATAACATAAAAAAATCTCCCAAAACCAACGCCTGGCTAAACCCGCTTCGGTAATGACTTGTTTTTTAGGGTTACAAAAGAATGAATACGTCCTTCGCAGACGGTGAAAATTCTTGTTAATTTTTTAATACCGGTTAATGGGGAGTAAAAAGAAAATCGCTTTTAAAACGCTACGTGATTCCACTACGGAGAGTTTTCTATAATCGAATTGGCGACGCGCTGCTGAAGAGAAGCACGCTTCGTTTATTCCCCATAACATTGTGTAGTGAATAGTGTCTGTCAACAGCCGTTCTAACCTTATTCTTACCTAAATCCTTGTTTCAAGTGTTCGGGTTCGTAAATTTTCAACCTCATCTCGTATTCGGTCCGGGCCCGTAATTAGGTACGACGCACCTTTACACACGATTTCTTGGCACTTGTTAAAAGTTTTCAATTGCGTTACGAGGGGGACCTTACACGGAATTTATTCATTATATTCGCCCTTCGTTCTCTTCTTAATAAAAAGCTCCTTTGCCATTTCCCTGTAACCTATAGGTAAGTAGGTTTAAATATTTGCGACACGACTGCCTGCTAGAGAATGAATTAAACATTGATTTCATTTTAATACATTAGGCTTATAATTTTATTTTAAAAACCTGATTTTGGGCTTATATTTCGGCTATGACCAGATTTGTCTTATTCTAAGATAATCCCTTTTCAGAAAAATAATGATAACAGGATAATTATGTATTTTCAAGAGCTTTATTTATCTTTATCAACCAGCTTCCGATCAGGATTTCAATTACGGCCGACATTGTTATGGATGTCAATTTATCTTGAGCTTGACGTGAGCGTGAGGTATTTAACAATTTTACTTACTTATTTTTATAACCACAATACTAGTCAGTCTCTTTAAATAGAACGTTAGAGGTTTCCTCATTACAAAACATTTATCTCACGTAATTTATTTTCATTATACGTGGTTTTAGGACCACTCTGAGATACAATAAATACCTTGAATTTAAACATCAATAAATTATTTACGAATATCTACTTATATGATTTAATTTGATAGCATCGTAAAGTGCGTTCTATAATTTTGCTCAAACAAGGGACCAATAAAATATTATTAAAACTTATAAGATGAAAACTCCTTTTATTTCCCTGAATAAATCTGTGAGTTGGTATAATCCCTATGCTGTTTCGTAGTTTCATTTATTAAAACTTCTGCCAGTTGCTTCACACGCCTTTTTCGGGATAAAAGTAGCCTGTATGCTATTCCAGATCCAGATCTTTATGTGTGCTAAATTTCAGCCCAATCCATTCGGTAGTTTAGGCGTTTACTTTGGCCAAACATCTTTACAAAAAGCACAACGGCACTACTCACAAACATTCGCTTTTCTAATGTTACTAAAAAGGATGGTCCAACGTTTGTCTACCATCTCACTAAAATATGTGAAGATATGGCCTAAGATTCAGCACACTTTACCCGAAGGAACTTATTGACTCTGGATTCTAAGACTCCAGAGACTGAAATGAAATAAACCATTATAATGAATCGTATTATAGGAAATTATGAAATAAACTATTTAGGGTTAGCACAGTACTATTTCGCCCATAAAATCAAGCCATATACGGTATCTAACCAACAAACACTTATTGTTTTGTGTGACTTAGCCCTGAAAATCAAGACATCACAATATTAAAATGCCTGACAATCTTCCTCTCATGTCGAAGTATAAAAGTCGAGGGTGTATATTGGGTGTAATTTTGTTGAGCCGGCTTTAGCATTCTTTGGGGATGTTCCGAAGGCAAATTGGATTACGTGTTAACTGTCGGCAAAACCCAGCCCTTGGAACAGGGATGTAATCAAGGTTTAACCACAGGGCGCATTCTAAAGAGCTATCTTTATTCTAAAGAGCACTGCAATCAAATTAAACCACATATGTAGATATTTGTAATTATTTATAGAAGTTTAAATTCATCAGGTATTGATTGCATCTCAGATTGATCCATAAATCCACGGAAAATACAAAAAACTACATGATTTAATTTTTTTGTAATATGGAAACCTTTTAACTTATTGACGCCTCCAACATTATTTCAACTTTAAACTAATAGTTTACATGGAAACCAACATTACTTGATATATTACTAAAGTCCACGCGAGTGAAATCGGGTCAGCTAGTTGTTTATATTTAATCAATTGTACTATTCGTGCCCATGGGTATAAAAAACATGTGAATTTCCAAAAATACGTTCTTAGCCTATGTCCTAACAGAAAACTCCATTCAAAATTTCAGCTTCTTAGCTTTTGTAGTTTCAGAGATCTCTTTATGAGTCTTATCACCCAGTTTTCTCTTCTATAAGTATAGATTATGGGAACGTTTAAAAAACCTTCAAAGTACCTACCCCTCTAATGTACATCCGAGTATTATTTCCCGAGTAACACGCGTTTGAAGCCAGAGATAGAAGTTTCGGTAGAAACATAATAACTGAAGACAGTGAATTAAAAAAAAACTGTTGTTAGCAGGTGCTTACGTCCTAAACTCAATTTTCATGCAACATCCTCGTAGCTTTTCTAGTTCCTGAGATTTCTTGTAAGTCAGTGATTGGCTTAACTTTGACTCCACACCTTTGACCTTAAGGGTGTGAATTTCAAAAATCCCTGTAACATCATTGTTTGACACCATTTTAACTACTTCAGAAAACGAATTTCCAAAAACCCGTTCTTAACGGATGCCTACGTCCTAAAAGAAAACTCCATGCAAAATTTCAACTTCGTAGGTCTTGTAGTTTAGAGTTCTCTTAATGTATCACCCAGTTTTCTCTTCTCTTTTATAAATATAGATTATTCCTTTTTTAATAATAAATGATCAGTACAATATTGATTAAAAAAATATTCATGGAAGTAGGTTGAAAAGGTAAAGAACTTATATTTTTGTGTGTTATTAGGCCCTCAAAGTCAGATTACCCCAAATTTTTTAGAGCGTGCCACCCCCGTTCGCCGGCTCTGCGCCCTAACGATTTTATGATTTTATTGCGGAACCCCGAATTCGCGATTATGACGGTACAAATTAGGCTGCTCATTAGAGAAGACGCTGAATTCTGATGTTAAACGTTCGAATTTGACATTTCTTAAAGGAATTCATTTTGTAAATTGTTTTACGAGATGTAATTCGATAACCGCAGATAAGTTATTCCAAATAGAGCTGAGTTATTATAACGAGGCGGTTGATGAGTACAGTACTCATAAGACAGAAATCAAGTGGAGGCCAGGCAAGTTATTTCACTAGGTTGAAGCTTTTATTGAACAACTTATGACTTACTAAACACTTAAGTGCCACACTGGAATATTTATGGACTTAAAAGCCTTATGTCAATTTTATATAGGAAAATTTAACTAATTTAGGCTTCTAGTGGCAGTCCTTTTGATAGATACAGAAATCATAATCAGGAAACTCATTATGAAATCACTTATTCTTACTTACACACCTTCTGAAGCTAAGACAGGTATATTATATCTATGGTCAGGTCAACCTTACATCAACCTTACAAACAAAAGATCAATCTTTAGGTTTCAGACTTCAAGACATAGCAGCGTACTTCTAGAAGTAAACTTGGCACGTGGTTGGGCGGAGGGCGGGCCGCCCCGCCTACGTGCAACAAGTGCGCTGCCCGCCCAAGCCGCCGACAATTCCACTTACACATGAGGCGGCTGTAATTTTATGTAAAATACCTACTACTTTAAGAATGTGGAGTGGCTGCTTGGCTTCATTAGGCTTTTACTGAATCCACTGACTGATTTATTATGACAATGTATTGTATGTAAATTAAATACAATGTATTTTTTAAGACGTTAAGTTTCTTTCAGCTCCTAGCGTCTTAAAAAGACCTACTTTTAACACTAGCCTAAAAAAGTTGATAAAAACTTACTACGAAAGATACATCATCTCGCAAAAAAGTTTCCTTTCAATGTTGATTGCACTACATCAAACGCCGTACTTAATTTGCAAATTCTACTAGAATTTAATACCTTAAAATGAAAGACCTTGCCGATTGCTAATAACAAACACTGTCCTTTACGCAACCAAATCACCGCCTCTCAAAAGTCAATAAATCTCACAAAAAAGTCCCAGTATTTAAAAAGACCGTATCGCCTCCAGCGGTCTAAAGGAAGTGTGCTCTAAATAACACAAGAGTTAAGAGGTCGGTAGTCCCCTCATATGAATAAATTTACTCTGCCCCAATCCGACTCGCCGGAATCACTCGATAACCAACGCCTATGCTTTATAGCCCGTGATATCCGAAACTCGATTTATTATCACACTCAAAAACTCCCCTTTGGCACGAAACTGTGCCAAATAGTTTTTCTCAGTGTCTAGCTAGATGTTCCTTCTTGTTCATTAGGTGTGTCTTAGCCTGTCGCATTTCCTTAACGCTTTGATATAAAAAAGTAATATAAAGTAGTGGTCTACAATGATATCTGAAGAATAACACGTGATATCTGCCTCAGTGACACATTCACGAATGCAATGCCTCGTGCATTTCTTAATAACCAATCAAATTCTTATTCACCAGACAAAAAGGTCATCACCTCTATTATCCAAGCCATTTGTAGAAAGTCATCTACTTATATGAACTTTGATCGACATGCATTGGCTAATGCAGTCAATTATAATACAGGGCGCATGAATTGTTAAGCCACGTGTAACAAAGTTTTTCAAGTCTGGTTTTTTCAAAGTCAGTAGAAAGATTCTGCCCAGCTAAGACGGCAGCGAGGTTTTCCCCAAATAAGATACACATTAAAGTGCATGATTTTATTGTTTTGATTGAAACATTATACCTTTATTAGTACTACTACTATGAACAGCTTAACACAATCGGATCGGATGTTTAATCACGGTAGCGCCAAAACATCTTGTTGCTAGATTGGCTCGGGATTAGGTTACCATCTGAGAAGAGTACATTAGCTTTTGTACAAGCGGAAGTAGCAAGTACATATTATGTAAGTACTTGCTACTTCCGCTTGTACAAAGCTAAGATGATAAAATTAGCGAACTAGCTTTCAGCTCTGGTTTAAAAGATACTGAGAGAAGACCAACTAGAGAGACCTTGAGAAAACTCGGCCGGTGAGGGTCACAATCCAAGGAAGCTTTCCAAGGATTCAATTGCAAGTCTACTCAGCTAAAATGCAAATGTAGACTCCGGCAGGGTTGCCAAATACTTAAAACAGCAGACAGTACTCAACTCAATACAAAATTTATTTTGGGATAAGTATGCCAATTATCCACATCACATATTAAGAACGCAATTTATTCTCGGCAATGAGTCACAGAGAAAGTTACATCGCTGAATATGCGACAGATTTATCGCGGTTTCCTAGTGATGTGATGCGAAATGGCTGAAAATAGATTTTCAGGAATGTATCGATATTCTGTAGGTACAGTTGCTGGTGACTCTTGTGTTTATTTCCATAATTACCGTTTTTCAAGACCGTTCGCTTATTTATGATGAATATTTATTTATTTATTATTTTTCGGTACCAACAAATAGGAAGGCAAAATAGACGCATCGGTTATCGCTGTCTTTTATTTGACGTTGTAATTGAAACAAGACTAAGTACACGGTTACAAAAATCAGAATTTTGCCGTTAACGTCTTTGAAACCTTGAAATTAAAATATTAAACTGTGGGCTTGTAGGTTTTAAAATGCGGTTTCCTTTAAAACTTCACTAGCTGTCCTCAATACTTTTACAACGCCTAAGCCGGATAAAACATCGACAAGTTACCCCAACACTAAGGGTCGTCACCTGCGTTGGGGGGAGCGGAGCCCGCCGGCGTCACTGTGTCGGGCAGGTTACGATTTACACTCTACCAACTCAGCACAAACTTAGCCCGAGAATCGCTGATAATCCACATACAGACTGGCGAGAATTAGATCGAGATACTGCGATGCCCGACATCTGTGGAGCGTTTTTATTGCCCGAATTAATTAGGATGTAAATTGGCTGGCGAGCTTTATGTGGCTTGTAGTTCACAGTTTTATAGGGCAGATAGTCACGGATGAGGGTCCTTTGTTTTATTTCTTTTTGATTTAGTGTCTGCTGATAAATACCTACCTTTGGAAAATGTTTTGGAGAGATTACCTTTATTTTTATTTGCCTCAATATACTCAGGGACGAGGTAAATTTTATCCCGTCCCTGACTATACTAGTATACTTACCTAGCTCATAATACATTTCTACACGTCTAACCCTCTCAATCACAGTTCGCGTACAATAGTGCTATTTTAAACTGTTGTGTTTAAATTTTCGTTTCTAGCTTTAAATGATTAGTAATTTTGTTTTTTCTATTGATTGCAGGTTTTGGAGTTTGCCAATGACCGGCATTATTAGGATTGCCGATAAAGCCCCAATCAGACAGACGGATGCCGTCTGCAGTCAATGCAGTGACTGAGTCGTGATAGTGAATCACTTTTGCAATTCCAACGTCGATTCATCAGAGAAATGACCAGTTCAACTGAGACTGATAAAAGTGTTCTAAAACTTTTGATTGGCGTCGACCATCAAGTGACTAAACTGCTATTGACTTTCGTGAAACCTCGCGTATGGAGATGAAGCCCTGTGAAAAATTTCCATAAATAAAATTAAGGTGTCCCCTGAGGAACTGAGGAATTAAGTGCTAAAGAATTATGGTGTAAGAGAAACAGCACAAATGACTGATTTTGAAATATTTCCGGTCATAATCGTTCACTAGCGATGCTTAATTTTGGAAATATTTAAATCTGGTTAATTTTTATTTAATTATAAGTATGCAATTTTTTATTTCGTTCGTGTTTTATACCAATTGTTATGTGTGGGCCAATATTGTTAGTTATTTTTATGCAAGCTTTGTAAATAAACTAGAGTTTTTTTGTTATTTACTTACGAATCAAGGTAATTCTGAGATACCAGTCGCATAGAATAGATACTTTGAAATGCCATAGTGTACTAATTTTAATAAGATCAAACAAGCCATCTGTGACCAAATATCTACAATTTATTTTCAATTGCTCAAATGTCATCATAGATTTTATAAGTGGCACAACTTACAGAATAGCGTAGGTAATTTGTAGCTCTTGTAAAATGCACAGAATTATAAAACTTAGTTTCTGATTTGCATTTTGTAGACTTTTAGTACAGTTTCATAAGAAGCATATTCAAAATCAGTTATAGTCAAATCTCTAGTCCCAGGTTAATTACAAAGCTACTTTGGAAAGACTTACGTGGCTTAAGCATGAAAATGTACCTAACTCACGTTTATGAACATTTCATTCGCACTTGGGCCACGGGTAACTCATAGTTTAGAGCGGGGGTAGCCCACGAACTAGCAAAAATTTTGTTGAATACCTCAGTGGACTGTTTGTGATAGATTTAGCCAGTAAGTGTTCATTTAGTACGTGTTAATGATAAGTCAATTCTTGTATTTTTGGCGTCCATATAAACGAAATTTTCCAATTTTTATTTTCACGAATTCTTAAACTCTCAAGCCATTTTAAGTCACTGCTTGTATTTATACATTGTCGCGTATATAACAACAGCTGATATTGGTGCTATAGCTAGTTAATGATATATTGTTGTTCTATTTTTGTTACGAATCTACCTACAAGTAAATTGCATCGGAGTTTAAGCTGAATTTTTAGTACCTAAGAACTTGGTTATGGTACCAACAATAATCTAAGCAGAATCGAATTATGGTCGCAGTTTTCATGTAGATAGTTAATTTTATAGACTTAAAGTCAATTTGTAGTTTCGGACATTGGCTCCCTTATGAACGGAGTCTTTGAAAGTCATTTGCCAAAAAAAAATACGTAAAATCGACCAGAGAATCGATTGTATATTGATAATACGTATTGCGTGTTGTAGATGATTGATCAATCTCTTCGGGGTTATCTCATGATAGTGTAAGGATTTAGTCTAATGATAAAAAACTTCAACATGTGCTTGCAGCAAAAATGTAACGTGTATAAATTGACGAAGTAGCAAGTTACGATTTTGTATCGTCAACAATTCAATTTCAATTATACGAATGGTGCTAGCACGTGTAGAAGGCCTATTAATGGTTGTTCAAATTATTATAACTGCAATTTGCGAGACGTATTTGATGTGAATCTGTCGTCAATTAAATACGGACCGAATTATGTTCCATTAGGGCTTAGCGTTAATGTGAATGATTGGAATGTTCTTAGAGTTCTGCTTTACTTCTGTTCTTGCTGAAATATTTCTGGTTAAAACTATTTACTTCCTAGTGCAGGAAAAGAGGCATAATTCACAATTAGTTTTGAACCCAAACACCTAGAGGTTAACTTTTGTATTGTTCGCACTGAATGGTTAAAACTGCCATAACAGGTGATATTCAGCTAAATTTACGAACAAAACCTTGTGAACAAACGAAGGGGTTGCATACTTAAATGATCCAATGACAAATGACATAGTTTTAATTCGAAATATTTCATTATTAATCGAACAAAAACGATTTGCGATTAACATGGAAGTATCAAAGCGCTTCAACCTAGATACCTAGTGCTACGTCGTAGCACCTCTACGAAGAAACATAAATTTCGTAGAGAGTTCATTCCATCGCTAATGGATCGAGTAGTCTTGATGTTAGTATCCAAAATTGTATGTTTATGTATGTACGAGTATGTACAGAATAGTGGGGCTATTATGAACAACGTACATTTGACTTCTTGAACGAACCTTCCAAATCTAAATGTATGACACTGACATAAATTGATGGGTTATGAAGTTATGATTTCATTATCGGACCCCAATATTTACAAACTTACTCATTTAGTACAAAATCTGTACGTATTATAACAATAATAATTTTAATTTGAAAAAATTGAGTTGTATCTACAGCAATTAACTGTACTTTCAAGACTACAGACGTTTCAATTGATATTTCGAAGCGGGAAGTCGCATAAAAGCCTATTGGGGATAGGCAATTTCGCCGAAAATAGGAAAAGCAGATTTAGATTGTAAGGAATAATATATTTTAATATTAGATGATGGTTATTGCGATGTTAGTTATGTATTTGTAGGACTAATGGGAGTTATGCCCACTGAAGAAAATTTGTAAATTATTTTGTACATCGTTTAAATTTTCTATTTTTTGCATTATTGTTCAACTTTGTTGATTTTTTTAGTTGCTTACTATTATTAAATTAGACGACGAAAGATTGTGAAAACTTAGGTAAAAAAATTAGTAAGAAATTAATGATGTGTTTCCATGTAAATATTAAAGACGAAAACATTTATGTAGTGGTACATAAATATTATTTATGTATTAAATTTGATATTGTTTTCAAAATTTACTTCGTAGTTTTATTTAACGATCGACCTTAGAACCTTATCCTCAAAGTTTCCTAAATAAGCTAGACCTAGAATATATCTGAATAGCTGGTGCACTAGGTATTGACAATTGCGCAAAAACAACCCCTTGTTTCCCCCCCATTCGAAAAAACCTTCCTTCTAAAGGCCAACGCAGACCGGGACGGGATGGCAACGGATTTAAATTGCGGTAAATATTATTTACTTATTACGTTGCCTATTTTATTTTATTATTACGTTGAAGGATATTTCAAAAATCCATCGTACAGTTTGTGACACCTGTTCTGTACTTTTTTTTGATGCCTCTGTAATAGTTTTATATTATTTAGTTTAGCCATAAAATCGAAAATAGATGTCGGTGGCCACGAAGGGCTACTTCGATATTCATTCTTTTTTTAAATTTCCTCAGTTCAAGATAAAATAGGTGGCGGCGCTAGTTTGACATGGCGCATAGTGGCGCCTTACAACATCAACCGTATCAACGTCAAATTAGAACAAAATCACCAAATAAGGTATTTACTTTATTAACAAAGAAAATTACAATGAAATCATAGAATTAAATTAAAACTAGTATTTACAATTCAAGCAATTGAGCTAACTGCAGACTGTTGCAAACAATCTACAAGTAGCTCAACTGATCCATATCAATAACAGTCGGAAGCGTGCCCAAGACGGTAGCTGCATTGGCCCGCTGTATAGCAATGCTGATGCGCTGCGCCAGATACTCACCAGCTCTCGGGGTCACGCGTCGCTTCGACCAGACGCTCAGATAATTTTTTGAAAACCCGCCTCGTTACAGCCAATTAAGCCGCGCCGCCTTTTTCGACATTTCTTCTAATTTGACGGGCTGTGCCGCGGCCGCGCAGTTCCGCTGACGCGTAGTGCGCTTGCACCTTAGTCACTAGGCCTACGACCAGCAGTGGACCAGTGCCTACCTATAAGCTGTAGAGAGGAGATGATGCTTAGGTCAAAGTTAAACTTTCACTTTCATAGACCACGACGCAGTTGCCCACTCTCGTAGTCCACGTCTGTGTAGCGCCGCTCCGCTCCGTCGTACATCCACCGCCGAGGCTGGGCGTGGGCAGTGCATGCGTTATCAGACAAAGTTGCAGATTGTCCAAATATACTTCAGACAGTAGAGCCCACTTTTATTTATAAACTGCCTGAATAGGACGAGACTAAACCTATCTCCCAAAGGAACTTTTTATTGTTAAACTTTTGGAATATTAAACTCTTTGTAACCAAGATTTTTTATTGCGATTTGGTAAGGTTTTTATTGGAATGTGGCTGGAACATTTTATGGTACTTTTCAAAGTCTCTGTATTAAATTACGTAAATTATCTAGGTCCTACCTATATGTACCTACCTAGCTAAGCTACCAATCTCATATTCATATTCATTCATTTATTGTCATTTTATGCATACATATTTTTCTTAGGTGTGGGTAGTGTTAGTAGGTACACAATGCATAAAAACCCTGTCAGAGCGTAACAATTACAATCATTGAGTTCTTTTTTGTTAGCTTAATAATTAATTTTACTTGGATACTCTTAATATTCATAGAAATAATTAGTAATGTCATGTTTGATATAAAAATAATTGTACCTAGTTAACCCTTTTTGGTGGTTAGAATTTGCTAGCATGCATATTGAAATCTCCAGTGATTATGATACAATTTCGTAAGTATTTCTGTCTTATTAAGCTAAGTACCTAATTTATCTAATATGAAAAATGTTTCAATATCTCTATCCGGCCTGTAAATATTAACTAGTATTATTTTTAATGATTTTAATTGTACTGCACAGCATTCGCTTTTGTATTCTATCGACAAGTTTGCAAAATCTCGTAGTTCTTCGTGTGGTAGACCTTTTCGTGTAAGGATGGCTACTCCTCCGCCTCTGTGTTCACGTCGATAAAATGCAGTAGCAAAATCATAGTCCTCAATTTGTATTAGGTTTTTTTGGTTATCTCTGATTCACGTTTCAGATGTTCATCTGGATACCGCAAGGTATAACTGTAGGTAGGTACCAATTTACGAAACTACACGAATTATTTCCCCGAATTTTATTAATTTTCTTGAACTACATAATAGGAGGTTAAAGCAAAATGCTTGATTCGAAAACTCACGCACTTTACCGGCATAAAAAGTAGCTTATGTCCATTTCTGGGATAGGTACCTACCTCTCTGCCAAATTTAATTAAAATCCGTTCGGCCGGTTATGCGTGAAAAGCTAACAGACAGACAAACAGAGTTGTTTCCAAATTTATATTAATTAGTACTAGCTGCTGTCCGTGG
Source organism: Eupithecia exiguata (assembly GCA_947086465.1). Lineage (NCBI taxonomy): Eukaryota > Metazoa > Arthropoda > Insecta > Lepidoptera > Geometridae > Eupithecia > Eupithecia exiguata. The sequence goes on along the minus strand of OX352233.1, from coordinate 5,006,047 downwards.
TTTCACACGCGCTTTTGAAGTAGCCTATGTCCGATATGTATTATTGTGAGTAATTTTTCCGTAACGCCAACAAGTGGCTCCGGCGGAAGATCAGCGTTGGATGCTAGCTTGCTAGTCATCCAACTCATGCTGAGTTGGAGCCAGAGGCGGATTAACTGTCGGCAGCGCCCTAGGCAAACATCTCATTGGCGCCCCTCTGTGAACGAGCCACGGCAAAGCTCAGTATTGGGGGTGGGTGGTGTTAGTTACATAACAACGACAAAGTACCTCAGTGGTTGACAAAAAAGTATTTAAGGCATGTAAGAAACTAGAAGTAATGGCGAGCGAAGCGAGCCGCAATTATTTTCATGGTTTTGGTTAGCATGATAGAGGAGGTTGTCAATTGTCAAAGTTAGAGCCAGGACCATATGGGTTTGGCGGGGTTAGCTAGAAAGGTTGGGAAAGAAAGATAACGGCGAGCGGAGCGAGCCGCGAATTTTTTTGTGATTTTTTTCACGATTAATTACGATAGGTATGTAAATGGTGAAACGTAAATATTTGTGGCTATCGGTAATAAAATTATTGGGGGTGGTGTTAGTTACATAACAACCACAAAGTTCCTCAAAGCTCAGTTTTGGGGGTGGTGTTAGTTACATAACAACGACAAAGTTTCTCAGTGGTTAAAAACTAGAAGTAATGGCGAGCGAAGCGAGCCCAATCATTTTCATGCTTTTGGTTAGCATGATAGAGGAGGTTGTCAATTGTCAAAGTTAGAGCCAGGACCATATGGGTTTGGCGGGGTTAGCTAGAAAGGCAGGGAAAGAAAGATAACGGCGAGCGGAGCGAGCCGCGAATTTTTTGTGATTTTTCAAGATTAAATAAGATAGGTTGTACCTAAATGGTGAAACGTAAAACTTTTGTGACTATCGGTAGTAAAATTATTTAAAAAAAATGATAAAATTATTACTTTTCGCTCTAAATAGATTGCTTTAATAAGGAATTCGCGTTATGGATACTTAGGCACCGCTCGCTTTACCCTAGGATCGGCGCTGATAAACAGTAAAAGATAAAGATGCGGCATTAAAACACGTGCCTTTCAAAATCTCGCGAATCTATGGCAATGTGATTTTAAAACTTACAGCCAGCCTAATGCATAACGATTAAAGCGTCATTTCAAACCAATATTTTCAACAAAAACCGAGCGCTGGATCCTCATAGCGGATGTGCGCCACGCACCCGCAAAAGCTTCCCTTAATCCTAATACAGCCAAATGCCCACGATTGTTGGTGTCTTTTAAAACATATTAAAACAGATACCTCACTATCGCCATGCCGGCGGCGGTGGCGTCGGGCATGACAAGGGCGCATGGTCTGGGTTAAGAGTCCTACGGCTGCCACCGGGGTGCATTGCATGGCGCCCCCTATGGTCCTGCGCCCGTGTGCGCCGCTAAAGCCGCCTCTGACGCTCGTCAACCAATATCATCATACTAATCATCTGATTTTTGCTAAGTTCCTTCTTTTTAAATTTTTTGTTCTACGAACTAAAATAAAAAGTTTCGACAGAATTAAATAATCATTTATATTTTGTAAGTAGGCCTGCTTACTCATATAATTAATTTTACACTTAGGTATTACCTAACATTAATTATTTAGTAGTGTAAAATTTTCCGCGCTCGCGCCCCTTGTAACCTCGCGCCCCTAGGCACATGCCTACTTTGCCTTGGGGATGATCCGCCACTGGTTGGAGCCAATTTTGTAAACGGTGCTAAGGATAAGGCGCTTTTTCTTTGTTTTCTAAATTAAGTTTTGTTATATTGCGTACCTAGTCCTAAAAAAAAATTATTCAAAAAAATATATTTCATTTCATTTTATAACTTTAACCTCCCTGCCGAATTTCATTGAGATCCGTTCAGCCGTTAAGCGTGAAATGTTAACAGACATAGACAGACAGACAGAGTTACTATCGAATTTCTAATACCTATTAGTATGGAGTATGAAGAATGCATAGAGTTAGTATAGTACCAATAATAACTCTATGGATGGATGGATAGCGCGGGCATAAGCGTAGTTCAGTTTTCATTAAAAAGGAGGTCTTTTCAAAATAAAAAACAAAGCGGTTGTCAAATCCTGACAAATTCAAGTCACTATAAAACAATTTTGTTTCAAGTACTTCATCGTCAGTCAAAGCAAGTGGAGAAAAGTTGAAATAATTTACAATTCAATATGAGAGCCCTCCTAGGTGGCATTAGTGCCATACGAAGAAGCCTGATATCTCGACCAAATACCAGACGCATTGGAATGCCGCGTAAGTAGATCATCATAACCTTAGAATATACTAGATCATCATCATCATTATCTCCATATCAGCCTAGAAACGTCCACTCCTTGACATACTTCGATAAGAGATGAGGCATTACCATCTCGAAAGTGTATGGCTCAAGTTAGGTTCAAATATGTTCCCTTACCTCAGTCGTAGTCGGGCCGGCGGCGACGGCGCGGGCGGTGGCGTTTGTGTTGCGCGTGCTTGCTACGACGTACAATTTTGTGTGATTTCGACTAAAACACCACGACAATACCCTCGTGTTCGTTCAGGGCAGACGGACCGACACGACTTAAAACCATTATATATTTCAGCCCGCTGTGACGCCCACATGAATGAGCTGCCTGTACCGTGTGGTCCCTGGGAAATATGGTACAGAGATCAGCAGAGTTTCTACAATAAGATTTTGGCTTTAGGTATCATGTGGTAAGTTTATGTAGATAAGATAAATAAATCTATATTTATAATAAAACTGTAACAAACAGGTCCAATTCTGTACCTACGTTGAAAATATTTTGAAAATTCTTTTCAAAATATTTTCATTTCTTTTGGGTCAAACTAGCGCCGCCACCTATTTAATCTTATTATTACGTTGAACAAAGAAAATTTTAAAAATCCATCGTTCAGTTTGGGATACCTATTAAGTATAAGCTTTTTCTTAATGCCTCTGTAATAGTTTTATTCGATTAAGTTAAGGCAGAATATCGAAGTTGCCCTTGGTGGCCACCAATATCTATTTTCGATTTTCTGGCTAAACTAAATAGAGTAAAACTATCACAGAGGCATTAAAAAAAAGCTTTTAATAGGTATCACAAACTGTACGATGGATTTTTGAAATGTTCTATGTTCAACGTAATAATAAGATAAAATAGCTAGGTGGCGGCGCTAGTTTGACCCATACCACAGCCTTAAGTAAAGTACCTACCTATAGATAAAATAATTTGTGCTCTTAATTAGCCCTGAATTCAACAGCTTACCTATTTACCCATTTGTCGCGTTGCAGGTTTATATTCTCATTTGGCATGATGATCTACACTGAAAGTCTTTTCCTGAATTGGGGTCCTCCGTTCAATCCTGGCCCGCCCAGCGATATGGTTGAGGAGTGTACCGATGCTGACTGAGATTAGGTAGGTACCTAATACTCACAGAAGATAGGTACTCAGGTTTTGATTTTCGTTTCGTCATATTGAGCGTTATTAAAACTGTACTGTTCTAAAAATAACTCGTTTTATTTTTTTATCTTGAGTACCTAGGTTGTTTTACCTGTAATAGCTGGTATCTAATGTATTCTCTTCTCATCCGTACCGTTCTTGGCAGAACGGTCGTGTTCGTCATGACGAGTCTTGTATGGACTGTGTCGCTTGCCTCACGATACATCGCCATCTAGGTATCCCTGTTGGATCCATTCTGGAACATTCATGCAGGGGGACTCCTACGGCAGATTTTTTTTGGTCGGTCCACCTCATTGGCGATCTACCCCTCGGTCGTTTACATTCCACCTTTCCCTGCATCTAATGTAGGTACCTACCTATTAGGGATTGTAAAATCGGGTACCGGGAATTCCCGGTTCCTATCGATCGAAGTTTGTGAGTGTGTCAAACATTGTTCGAGAATATTCATCGATTCATTACACAGTCATTCTCTCTGATTATAAAATAGAACATGCTATGTTGCGTAAGTTTTTGAGACTACGTAGTAGGCAGGTAGGTACCTACCTAGTAAGTTTTTACGTTTTAATACGTTTCAGTATAATAATCGCCCGCTGCTCTACCGCAAAAAACAGGATGCAAACTACTGCGTGTGGTGAACACACCCTTTTTAGGGTTCCGTATCGAAAGGGTAAAACGGGACCCTATTACCAAGACTACTACTAACCTATTACTAAAGAGAGTTTATGAGATACAGCCTGCTGTAGGTATCTCATAAACCGTGATAGTTAGACAGTTGAAATTTTCACAGATGATGTATTTCCGTTGCCGCTATACCAACAAATACTAAACATTTGGATAAAATAAATATTTAAGGGGGCTCCCATACAACAAACGTGATTTTTTTGCTCGATATTGATAACAGCAACATGTAGACGCTTGAAATATTCAGACTATGTGGGTTATATTAATTTTAAAAATTAACTTTAAAATTAAAATAAAATTTATATTTGAGAGGGGCTCCCATACAACAGACATGATTTTTTTGCCGTTTTTATAGATAATGGTACCGAACGGAACCCTTCGTGCGCGAGTCCAACTCGCACTTGGTCGGTTTTATTTATTTTTATCCTTACACCTTACAGGACTCTTGGACATAGCAGAACTGGACGGCTGTCAAAGGCGGAAAAGGCTATAAAATAATACCAGGCATTGCAGTAATGAGCATAACTTTATTATCAGTAAAAAATATGGCTACAAATTGTTTTTTTAGTCTTGTGTCGTGTCGTGTTGGTCCTACCTACTACTCTGTCAAACTAGTTGGATTACGCCGATGGATTACGCCAACTGTTCGCCAGTCCAATCACTTGGCTTATGTAGTTTGACAAGAAAAGGTCAAAGTTTACGTATTGGCTACTGAAGACCAGTACCTAGGTAGTAGCTTTACTGTAAGAAAGGGTAGTAGACCACAACGAACTCTGAATTAATAATAATAATTATTCTGGACAATTCACACCACAGAACATTCACACAGCATTATCTAGCCCCAAGTTAAGCAGAGCTTGTGTTATGGGTAAGTACTAGATAACTGATTTACATAATACAATACAAAACACAGATATAGATATTTTTATTATGTATAGAAAACTTCGGGTCGTTTTCTATGCACCCGGAACAAATATCTGGAGATCGTACAAACATTTGTCCCAAGGCGGGAATCGAACCCGCAACCTCCTGCGTCGCAGGTGAACCTTCGCCCAGCGCGCCATAGAGATCGTCAATATTACAAGTTTAAACAGATACATATTGCTAATATTGCTTGTGTAAGTCTAGGATCACAAGTTCTTAGGTACCTACTTGAAGTGGCCAAAATACAGTTTCTCTGACCTATTTTTCTGGACCTGGAAAAAATACGTTTTAGATTCTAGTAGCAACGCTAAAGTTAATTTCTGCATTTACTTCTCCGTCAGAGCGCTCAATGGCTAACAGCTCTGTTTCTTCGTTCTTCTGCGTTGAAATCGAGGGCTTCATCTCTCTCTACTCTCTATACAGTGTTTATTAACGTATTTATATCTACACTACAGGGCATGGTGTTCTCGTGGTATCCATGATATCTCACTCATGCTTATAAAACTGTAAAATCGCACTTATTTCATATATTTTTTTTAAGTAAAAACGAGAAGTTAGATTCATACTAGACTAGAATGAAATTACCTACCTAATATTCATCTTTTTCCTTTTTGTTTCTGTTGTTCAATTTGTAATGTCTGATAAAGAAGAGCGATACCTTCTAACACAAGTATTTATACCTAGGTAGGTACTCAACGTTTTGGACTTAGTAGTCTGTAAGTTAATTATTAAGCTTAATTAGTGTACGAATATGAATATTATATTTGCATCCCTTAAAAATTGGGAAATGTGTGAAACCTTATTATTAAAAACCGTTGACGTCGTCGCCAAGTAGGGCAACTAGGGCGCATTCACACAGCATCCCTTTTACAGGATCCATTTGTTTCCGAGTCGGCGTATGTAGTTGTAGGAGCGAGTTCACACATCCAACATGTATTCCGAATCTAGTAAACGTTTTTTTCTACTGAAAACTAGGAAGGATCCGTAACATTGCTACCATACGATACAGAATCAAAAGTTTACGTCGTCGCTAGCGATGACATATAAATTTATATAATTATTGATATAAAGGCCCCTCCGCCACGGCGCGCCGTGGCGGAGGGGCCTCGGAGAAGTTGAAATGAGAATTCATTATCAGTGATTATCAACTCTTTTAGTCATAAGGTATCAAACTACAACAAATATCTAAGGGGCCAGAAAAAAAACATTAGCTGTAGGTTCTATAGTTTATGGAAACATAAGTAAAAACTAAAGGCAAAAGTTTGCAAGTAATCAATGCAGGAAGGAGCTGGTTATATTCAATTCAACTTTTATTTCAGCTTATTATGATAAGTACATATTTCAGCCACAATGATGATAATTATAGGTAAACAACTATATAATTTGGCCCCTCAGGAACCATCGGTCTGTTTTCCCTATCGGTCTACTTGTTCAAACGGTCTAATTGTTCAAACGGTCTACTTGTTCAAATAGTCTACTTGTCCAAACAGTCTACTGTTCAATCAGTCTACTTGTTCAATCAGTCTACTTGTTCAAACGGTCTACTTTTCTGTGAGGTCTACTTGTTCAAACAGTCTACTTTTCCGTTAGGTCTACTTCTTCAAACGGTCTATAAGTACTTATGGGTACCCATCAGAATGTCTCTGCCGCAGAAGAACAGATAAGCCAAATCGGATCCGGTCGGCTACGGCCACATGTCTAGAACGGCCACTTCTCATGCAAGGCCACTTCCTATGAGCGACCAGTTTTCTGAACGGCCACTTCAAAAACAGAATCGGACCCACTCTCAACTTTGACCACGAATATCTACTTTGACAGCAAATGTCAAAAATGACAGCAAATGACAGAACATGACAAAAATTTTTGAAAAAGTCAAAAACTCTAGCTCGGGTAGTTTCCGAGATATGGCAGTTTTAATTTTGACAGCTGTCATCGATATGACTTAAAATGTAAATTAATGACTAGAAGAGAACTTGGGGAGCAATGACTTGACGAATAGTGGATTTGACTTACAGAAGTAGACTGATGGAGAAAATAGACGTATTGGGAAACAGGCAGATTAGGAAAAATAAGTGTACGATTCAATAAAATTGGCTAATAGTGAAAGTAGACCGATGGAGAAAATAGACGTATTGGGAAACAGACAGATTAGGAAAAATAAGTGTACGGTTTAATAAAATAGGCTAATAGTGAAAGTAGACCGATGGGGAAAATAGACCGATGGTTCCGGAGGGAATTTGGCGAGTTTAAAAAAAACTAAACCGATTTCAAATTCCTGAATACTAATAAAACACTGTTTTAACCGGATTGATCGCGTATATTTTATATTTTGTTTATAACCTGACGTTTCGGAGGCTTTTCAGCTTCGATGGTCACAGGCAGGCTGGGTAGAGGTTATAAACAAAATATAAAATATACGCGATCAATCCGGTTAAAACAGTGTTTTATTAGGAGTTCTCGCGAAAATAACCTTAGAATTCCTGAATACTGATAAAATACAGCCCGCTGACAGACGGAGGTTTGGTAACAGGATTTAGTATGTTAGGACCCATGGTAAGCAAAGGGTCCCAACAAAAATCCTGTTACCAAACCTCCTGTCTGTCAAAACCTTAACGAAAGCATCAGTCCAAGATCGGTCGTCCTTCGTTTTAGGCGATCCTCCATCTGTCAATTTAGTACCTCAGTAGTTTTTACCTTATGAAAAATATGTTTTAGATTTGATGACGTTTTACGGCGCACTTAAATTCCTGGAGAATCTAACTTTTATGGGACCACCTATAAAATCAACCTTCAGACAACGAAAGAAAACACTTCAGAAAACAAAAGCGAACCCAATCTTTGTAATTGTTGCGCCCTGGCAGGGTTTTTATGCATTGTGTACCTACTAACACTACCTACACCTAAGAAAAATATGTACCTATGCATAAAATCACAATAAATGAATATGAATAATCCTCAAAATCTTAAGATTTGGCGAAGATGTCACCAAAATTGTTGTAGCTAGTCGTGATTTATCAAAAATATATGTTGTTTTTTATGTGTTAAATACAAATATCTCGGGAAATATATTGTTTATGGGACCAATTCAATCATTCTCTATACAATAGCGAAAAATTATCACAATCGGTCCATAACTGACGTCGGAATCGATGAACATACATAAAAAAATAGATACAGTCTCTACGCCTAAAAAAAACATTCATAGAACCTCCTTGGATTATATTTCAGTAAAATTTGAAGTGAATATGATGCGCGTCCAATGCTGAAGGATTAGTAATTGTCGCGCAAAACCTAAATAAAACCAGCCAAATGCGAGTCGGACTCGCGCATGAAGGGTTCCGTATCATTATCTATAAAAACGGTAAAAAAACACGTTTGTTGTATGGGAGCCCCCCTTAAATATTTGTTTTATTTTGATTTAATTATTTATTTTTAAAGTGGTATAACTAAATATAACTTAATATTCTGTGAATATTTCAAACGTCTACCTGTTGCCGTTACCAATATCGAGCAAAAAATTACCGTTTGCTGTATGAGAGCCCCCTTAAATGTTTATTTTATTCTGTGTTTTAGTATTTGTTGTTATAGCGGCAACATAAATACGTCATCTGTAAAAATTTCAACTGTTGAACTATCACGGTTCATGAGGTAGGTACAGCCTGGTGACAGACAGACGGAAAGCGGAGTCTTAGTAATAGGGTCCCATTTTACCCTTAAGGTACGGAACCCTAAAACCAGCGTATATAATATTAAGAAATTTGCAATCGGTTTTTAGTTTTTTCAAAGTAATCAAATTATTAATAAAATAACAGTAAAATTTGACTTGTCTAAATGCTTTGTAAGCCTAAATAAATAAATTTATTAAAATCTGGAATTATCTGGATTATCTGATTGGATGCGCAAAAAAACAGTAACCCGGCTATAGCTAAAACTTGAGTACCTATGTAAAATACTTGCTTACTTGCAAAGGATTTGCCCACTGAGATTAGATTAGACAAGATTAGATATTGAGCAAAAGTTATCTGCTCTCCGGTTTAGGTTTGGGGGGCTTAAAGGCACCTAGATTTTTCTTCTTTTTCTTTTCTTTACTGCCGCCCGCGGAAAACGTCTTCCAGCTGTCGACTCGACTTTGCCGCGACTCCTGTAATTGAAATATAGAAACGCTTATTTGTAACTCAGTCCATGCATTTAAGGTGGGTGCGAACTACGGTGCGAACCTCTAAGCTCCCATACAAACGTAATCTCCGATTCATTTGAAAACTACACCCTTCATTGCAATGAAATTATGCATACATAATCGGATAAGAAAAAGCTATGTTTGCACCGTTTTAGTTTTTAAAAAAAACATCATTGAACGAGAGTGAAAATTCATTTACAAGCAATTTTATTACTTTCGCTCTCATTTGATGATGTTTTTTTTTAACTAAAACGGTGCAAACAGCTAGTTATTTCTTAAACGATTATTTATGTCAAATTACATTGCAATAAAGGGTGTAGTTTTCAATTGAATCGGAGAGTAAGTTTGTATTAGCAAAATTTCAAAATTATTGTTATATGCAAAATGTCATTAAAATCGCTGACGTAGTTTCCAATTGAAAAGGAAAATATGTTTGTACAGGTGGCTTAGAGGTTCGTACCAACCTTAAAAGAAAGAACATAGAAAATAAAACAGTTTGCTAGAGTGACAAAACGGTTCCTGTCTCCGCAAGAGTTGGTTGTATTTGCAAACAATCAACGCTAAATAATACAAAGACCAAATGTTGCAGAAAATACATCGACATCGGTGTTTGTTGGTATATACAAAAGAATTAAATTAAAAATTTAAAGGGTAGGTATTACAACAGCTTTATCCAAACAGTAAAAAAAAAATTCGGTACCAAATTCTTTTCACGATAACATATCCAAAGAAAGGGAATATTCAAAAAATTGGGACATGAGCATCCCTCGAAGAGTGGTGCACTCTTTGAGGGAGGGATGCTCCTGTCATGAGCGAGTGGCCCACGCGCTGCCTGCTATTTTATGCTGTCATTTTAAAATGTATCAAAATATTACGAATTTAAAGCCCATTATTCGAATGCACATTTTTGTACTGTGCGGAAGTGTGTGTGGTCAAGAACTGCGTCAATCTTTAATCTGTTCCAAGTATTCACTAAGTAAAAGTACCTCAAAGTTCTTAGCCCACTCCTTCTCAAAAGTTTTCTGCTCCTCCTGCTCGATTTCAGCCTCTCGTTTCCGTTTCCGTTCCTCCATATCACGGGTTTCGAGGTGCTGCCTTTTACGTTCCATGTCTGCGAAAAGCTGTGGATAAAATACGATTTCTTTTATTTGACTGACGGACTAATTTTTTAGGAAACTAGGTAGCCTATTGTATTGAAGTATAAAGTGTCGAATATAAAAATGGGAAGCCCAAGAATTTATTTTACGAGTCAGATCAATGAGCAATCGCTGTCATGTCGTATAAAGAAATAAATAACGAAAGAAGGGACGGCTCGGCCGAGTCAGCTTGCAGCCTTAGACTCAATAGACCGAAGAGCCTTCAGAAGACTCATTGACGAGCAGTACCTTGCAGAGACTAACGTCCAAAGTCTCAGACACCGCCGCAAGGTCGCTTCAATCTTTTATAGGATACATTTCGGAGACTGCTTACAGGAACTACATGACCTGACCCTACCATCCCCCTTCCACTCTAAGACAAGCAGACACACATTACCACATACACAGGCATTACCACCCTTAGTTGATGGATATCGCGTCCACTCGCACTATGCGGTTTTCCTACACCTTCACCATTACGAATGATGACGCTGGGGTATAGAACAATGCTCCCTGCTGCTGTTTTCCCGGTCAATTCCAACCTGGGTCTGTTCAAGACCAGAGTGAATAGGTATATTCTGAACCTTCGTGATACATCATTCACATCCTCACTTTCCTCCAGGTGAGTTCGCGGCCAAACGAAGGTTTATCGACTAGACCACAATGGAAAAATTGCATCATTGCACCGATTACCGCTAGGATCTTTAACTTATAGTAAAAATAATGAGTTATCTATTTCAGTTATGATTTGACTAATTGTAGGATGCCACCGTGTTCTGCACGTTCTCCATACAAAAGCATGGAGATTTGAACAGAACAGGATGAGATCAGCCAGCACCCTGCTAAATCTATGCAATGACTTAAAATTTTGGATAAAGCTAATTAATAAACAGCTCACTAACCTTCATAGTCATGACGTAAATAGCGTGTTTGTACTTTATTGGGTCATCTTCAGGAATGCCTTCATCCAGACGATTCTCTTTCCTCAGCTTTTTCCGCTTTTGCTCAATCTGGAATTAATTTTTTACATCATCATCAGCCTATGCTAGTCCACTGCAGGATATAGGCCTCCCGTTATGAGCGCCATAGAGCCCTGTCTTCAGCTTGACGCATCCAGCATCTGCCAGCAGTCTTTCGCAAATCGTCATCCCACTTCGCCAGAGGGCGTCTTACACTACGTTTACCGAGTTGCGGTCTCCACTCAAGAACACTTTTACCCCAACACGGTTGTCTGTTCTTCGCGAGATATGGCCGGCCCACTGCCACTTCAGCTTGCTAGTTGATGTATTTTTGCATGTGTGCTAATTTTATACAGTGAGAATTAAATAAACTATTATACTCCGATTAAAAAACCTGGATATTTTTTGTATACAAAGGGATTACAAAACCCAAATAATATTGGTAGAATTAGAATTAATTCATTTAAGGTAGGTATTTTGAAAAAAAAAAGCAACCAGAGTTAATATTATTTGAAAAAATAGCATAATTATGGTAGAAATATGCTTGAATTACAAAACGTTTGTATGGGCAATTGAACCTCCGCTGGCCTAAGGAACCTTTACTCAAGTCATTCTCAAGAAACAATGTCTATAGACAACTCGAAAAATACGCGTTTGTTTTGAAAACACTGCCAAGAAGGACTTTTTTCGTTTTGGGACACCATATCCATTTATCATTGAAAACATTATAATATCATATAGGTATGATAATCCAGAAAAAAACCCTTGACGGAATATTTTCGAATCCAAGAGAGATAGACCCATCTTGTGGGGTGTCAACGTGATCAGCAGAAGGAGCCCTGCTACTTGGCTGCAAAGGAATTTCAAACCAGGAGAATGAGCTTTATCACATGGAGCAATAAAATTTTTTGATTGTTGCATCATGTTCTTGGAGGACTTCTTATAGACATACAGGCGATGATTGTAAGCATTGTATCTTAAATTTGGCCGGAGTATAGGTATAGTATGCTATGGCACTCATTAGTGGAGGCCTTAATGCAGCAGTGGACTCACATAGGCAGATGATGATAGGTATAAAATATATTTCCTTGAAGATCACAATATGTCTTGTAACATAGAAACTTACCATATGATCAGTGCGTTCCTTGGCTTCTTGTGCGACATCCAGACATTTTTTCCGTGTCTCATCACACTCCAATATCTTCCAAGACCGGTTGACTACCTCAAACGCTTGCTGTGCCCTCTCCAAATCATCCTGCAAACAAAGAAGCTTTGATAATTAGGTGTCAAAATAAGCCTTAAAACTAAAAATCCATTAGTGGGCAGTACCCTTATATAAATGTAAGTAACAATGCTGAATGTGGCACTTCAATAAAGCAGACATTTTTTTTTAAATTCATATTTTACAACTTTTGAACAACTTTTTCATGCCAGTTGGCTAGGTATACAGTTAACAAAGGAAACATTCTTAAAACGTAGATGGTAACAATAACAAAATAATAGATAATTGCACTATTTCTGAGTTGATCCAGTAAAAGAGCAATTTCAGCCTTAATTTAGTTGTTCAGATCACCTGTTCCTTACCTTAATGTGCCACTCGGAGTCTCAGCAGGGTCGAATCTGCGGAGGAGAATGAAACATTGGCGGGCGCCACCATCTAAATTTTTTGTCCTACATGACATGTACCTAAGCAGTTTCTTTGAACACATTAAACTGAACTATGATTTGAATTTACTAATGACCTAAAACATAACCCCATAAAAGTTGTTACTAGAGAAATATTTTTGATGAAGTGTTCAAAATTTGAACCTCGTGGATAACATCCTAAACAACAGCTACAGATAAAATACAATACAGCTACAGTTTAAATTTGTGCCTTTTTATATTGTTTAGTTCCCGATAAACAATCCCAAATCGAATAGAGTACGCACCATATTCTTGTCTGGATGGACAAGAATTGACAGCCGCCGGTATTTCTTCTTAATTTCATCGATTGTCGCATCATGATCCACTTGGAGGACTTCATATGGATTCAAATTGAAGTAAGTTGACCCTGGGCGGAGAAGCCTGTCTATCTGTTGCTTCGGAGTCAGCACCGAGTCTCTTTTCTCGATTTCTTTGACCTAAAAAACCGTATTGATTATTTGGTTAGCACGTTACGTATACGTAGCTGTCTATGGGGAAGTTCTCATAGTCCCTTGTATTTATCAGTCGGTGTCAGGCTCTCGTGCAGTTTTCTTTTAGATAAAATCGTAGTGTGTTTATGATTTAGAATGACTTACTTCCGTGTAAAATTCATCAAAGGACTCGACTGGTGTCGGGGCTGTTGAAGCCATGTTTTTGAGCCGCGACCGCGGACAATCCGATCGTCAATAGAATAATAGCTAGCACAGCGAAATTAGCGAAGTGGATAAAATTTTTATGCTTTTTTAGGAAAATATTCAAAGAGATGCACATTTGGATTTCATTTGGATGTTTCTCTCTTTTTCTTTCTTCTTTTTTAATGATCAACTGATTTGATTGATTGCTTTTTGAGCCTGACTTGACTGCTTGTTTGATGTTGCCAACCTCGTGGACGGAGGAAATCACCAAGTATTGCTTGCCTTAAGCTGGTTCGACGCGGGTTGGCACAAATATTCTTTTTTAGGTGTGTTTTAATTTTTCTGCTTTCCACAAGCAATAAAACCATAGAGTTAATATAATGAATAAAACAAACAGACTTAGTGCTCTGTACAAACGGGCCAACCCCCATATAAAAGCGACTACCCACGACCCTAAAATCACTGGCAATATCGGGACAGTGGTGGGGAGGACCCTAGATCGTATCATAAATCGCCTCGTGTGTAGGCAAATCCTACCCGATTTTTATCGTCCTTATCGCTCCGAGCGAGCTCACGATTTAGGGACAATTATCGTATAAGGAGCGTTGTCAGTAGGTACGTGTGTAGCGAAATCAGGACTGATTTCTACGCAGTCTGCGCTTGAGTGCCGCGCAGCGATGCCAGATCTACTGATTTAGCAGTAGATCTACCTGCTTTTTGAACCGTCGACTGATCTACTGATTTTTTGCTCAAATTTTGTGAAATCTACCTGCTTTTTCCGAGCATCAATAGCAAGTGACTCCATGTCTTTTTAAGCTCTCAGTGTCACGTGACAAGTTGTCAATGAAATTTTCACAAACTTCACAAAACTGAAACAGATGAATGAACCTGAAGAGTTTGTTTTGTTTGTTCCTTCGTTTCTTCTTTCCGGCTTCCACTTTCTTTCTGTCTGTCTTGGTCTGTCTGTTCATCGTTTTAGATTGATTTGACGACCTCTGTGGCGCGGTGGGCGTAAGCCTGCCTGCGACGCAGGAGGTTGCGGGTTCGATTCCCGCCTCGGGACAAATGTGTGTACGATCTGCAGACATTTGTTCAGGGTGTTCTGGTCGTTTTCTATGTATAATAAAAAATATCTATCTACGTATTGTATTATATTATGTATATCAGTTATCTAGTACCCATAACACAAGCTCTGCTTAGCTTGGGGCTAGATAATGCTGTGTGAATTGTCCAGCATTATTATTATTATTATTTATTATTATTATTATTGATTGGTCGGTCCGTTCGTTCGTTCGATAAACTTTTGCAAAATGCAAACTGAGTGAGACTGTTTTATCCTGTTATTACTTTACTATGCACTAAATAATATATGTCCAAAACCACAAATCAAAGTTCGATCAGACTGAAAAGAACTGAGCAAAGCACAGCTGACAGGCCGCCTGGCCTCGCTTTCCACAAAGCTAAACAGTTTGGGCATGTGGGCAAAGAAAACGTTTCCTAAATTTTAAAAAAACGGGTTTTTAGCTTTGTTATATGTATTTTTTGCATGAAAATACTCGCAAAACATAGGTACTAATTTGTAACATATTAAAATCTACCTGCTTTTTTTCCCAATCTACTGCTTTTTTCAAATCCCATCTGGCAACACTGGTGCCGCGACGATACGACGTGCTTGCGGCTATAATTGTTTATTTCGCGCGAAAACATGGCGAAGGAGAAAGATCGAGAAGCGTGGACCAAAGATATCGATCTATTCAAGGATTTACCATATTTCTCGGCTCCAGATGCATAAGGTCGGATAAATGATTTTGTCATTTTTCATGAGAGCCAAAACAAAAATGTCACAATAATTTGGCCATAATTACTAGAGCATCAAGGCTGGAATTTTTGTATTTTTTTTGTGTTTAACAGGATACTATACCTTTATTTTTTTACAATTAATAATACTGTAGCACTGTTCAAAAAAATCTAATAATCGATTTTTCATAAAATTGGCATCATGCGACCTTATGCCTGTAAATTCCTTGCATTAAGCTCAATATCGGTGGGTGTATGAAGGATTCGACTTTGTGCCTGCGATTTCTGCCTTATACTTGAATTGTATCTCGTGATCCGACGTTATGCCTCAACATCGAAGTAGTAAAGATAAACTCTCATCTATGAATATTTCTTATTGCTTCTAAATACATTAGTATTATGTTATGTTATGTATTGTGGTAAAAGGTTGTAAATATACATAATAAATGAAACAATAAGCATTTCGGTTTAATTTTTATTCAGATGCGTCTAAACTACGTAGGTACTTTTACCTACTTTAATCAGCTTCGGGGAAATCAGATGCATTTTCGGAATGTATCAGTTTTTTGTAATAATTGTGAAACTCTGCCGGTACCCACTGCAAAAGTGTGATTAAATCGTTATATTTTGCAGTGGATATCGGCTTCTCATTTGTTCTCAATACGGGTAGGTCATCGGGGAAGGCAATACCCCTTGAAGTATTGCGTACCAATGATATTTCAAGAAAAGCTTCTTGGGAAAAGTCATTTTTATAAAATAGTATCCCAGGCTGTCCTTGTTTCAGTTGCAGCCATACACAATCCGATATTTTGAATACATTACCGTCTCTATTTTTCTTCCGAGGTACGAATGGTCCACCCCTTTTAAACAAAGATGTGATATCTTTGAAATGCTGAAGTTCCATGTCAAATACTTCAAATTGTTTTCTACCTCCACATGTTCGTATAAACTGGGACCAGTCTCGGGGTACAGCAATTTCCATTGTTTTCAGCTGTTTTTTCTTTCTCTCTATTTGTGAATGTATTTGATCAACTTCCATGTGTGTGTGTCCCTTCAGCATAAATTTGTGATTGATGACTTTTAGATGCGGATCTTTGGTATGCCTTTGGAATAGACTTTGAACCAGCTGGTTGCTTTGTTATCTCATCTGAAAGCATAAACAGTTGTTTTACTTACTAGGTACTACCTATAATAAATTGAAGCTGAACCCATCCTGATTAAGGTAGGTACCTACCTACATAGGTATCAATGACTACTTATGGGGTATTAACAAATTGACACGACACACACTAGTTTTAAGTAAGTACCTAGGTAGATACCTTGAGATACACGTTCAGGAGATCTTTGTATTGCCTTTGGAATAGATTCTGAACGAGCTGGTTGCTTCGCTAACTCATCTGAAAGCATACACCGTTGTTTTAATTACTAGGTAGGTACCTACTTATTATAAATTGAAGCAGAACCCATCCTGCTTTAGGTAGGTATATTATAATACCTAGGTATCAATGGTTTGTTAATACCTTGATTTGTAGGTAAGTATTGTCTGTGATATGTTTGAATGCTATGAACACTTACCCGTCTTATTGACTTCGCGACTGCGAGACTGAACTATTCTATTTCTAAGTTCAGAAAGCCTTTGGCGTTTCGCAAAAAGTTCTTGATATGACATTTTGCCCTGGAAATAAAACAATTCAAACATTAAATAAATAATATAGTAATCATGCGGTATAACGGTAGTACCTACATAACTAGAAGTAGGCCTTACTTCTGAGTCTTTTTATACAATATCTGCGAAAGAAAAGGTCAAATCTTTGCAACCATCCACGGAAAAAAATATTTCAGGTAGGTACTTACTTTATTTTTATCCTCCATCGCTAGTCCTACTCCATACCGTAGTGTTAATTACACATATACTAGAACTAATAAAATTATTATGTAGTTTTTCACATTTATCAAAACTTGTCTTATGAACACAATACAATATAAGAATATTTACTCAATGGCCGGCCGGCCGGTAAGTTCACTCACACCACACTCGTTGCAAGCACTTGTTGTTTGATATTAATTTTGTTTGTTACACCACACTCTCATTGGCTGGCTGCTGCGCTGCCGACGACGAAAAAACCCGAAAATTTTACGAAAAGGCCCGATGTTGATACCTTCTGGGTCGTTTTCTTGCATTTGTTTGGAAGCAAACGAGCTATTTGCAGATAATTACATCAATTGAACGACAAAACGATGTCTTGTCAGGAGCATATGGTCTTATGTAATTTTCCGAACGTTGAAATAGCAGTCATCTTGATGAAATATTTGAAGCATAAGGTTGCATCTAATGTTGCGTACCATCATTGTGAATTTATTTAGAGGCAGAAAGACTTATGTATTGATACGTATGGAATGTGGGAGAAAAAAATTAGAAGCATAATGGTTGTAACTGAGATGCGTATACAAAAATGATTTTACCTTTGGGTGCATAAAATTATATCTTGATAAAAGTTCTTATGCCTCACAGAATTTTCTGATAGTCCTTAGATCCGACCAAATGCATATGCCTAGTTTTTTAATGAAAAGAGATAGAAATGTAATTGTAAGTTTGTAAGAAAGAGAAAGAAAAACTAAGCACCACCATGCAAAAAAGTCATTTTGGGCTTAACTTGATATCCGCCCTTATGCCTCTCAAGCCGAGATTTGTGGGATGAAAAACCAGTTTTTAACCCAGGTCTTCCTTTTTCATCTCTAGTTAGGTGGCACCGTAGTAAGTGCCAAAACAATGCCTATTTTCTGCTGTTTTGCGAGTGTCGGCGGCATCTCGGAACAACGAGCAGTCTGTTGCACGGTCGGTTTCGTACTCACTGGCAGGGACGTGTGTAGAGTAGTGTAGCCGATTTCATCCCCACTACCGCTGTCCCGATATCGCCAGTGATTTTAGGGTCGTGTGTAGTCGCTTTAAGTTGCTGAGCACCTTTCAGTTGAAAACAAGATTCTCCACGCTGCCAGGCGCGGTCCCAGGGGGGGGGGGGGGGTCACGAGAACCCACACAAAATCTTAGTGTAGGTTCTTAAATTTACTTGCATATTTCCGAAACATTGAATTAATTTATAATTATTGTTATACATATATTTCTTATACTTTTCTTAATTTGTTTATGACCACCCGAAAATATAAACAAAATCGACGGCTCGTTTTGCCGCTAGCCCTTTTCTGTGATGCGAACTTTTTTTCTGATAGTGATCTGAAAAAAAATTCGAATGTACGGCTGCGTCCGCTGACTGTCGTCTTAGTTTCCTTGTCTTTGTTGCTAAGCCGACCTCACCAAACTTCAAAATTACGTAGGCTCGCTCTGCTCCTCGTTATTTATATGCATAGTTTTTTAACTACCACCGTAGTTGTTACAATTTCCAGGGCTCGCTTGCTCTAATTTTTTATTCTCTTTATAACTTATTAGTGACCACCCGAAAGAGTAACAAAAATTTCGGCGTCTCGCTACGCTCTCCGTTACTTCCTACTTTAGTTTTATTGTTAATCGCCAAAAAATCGTTCGCCGTGGTCTTACAATACTTATTTACTTACTTCGGCTCGCTCCGCTAGTCTAAATTGATATTCATATCTATTTATTTATTTTGTCCTAAGTAGACAAACTAAGTCGCTTTCCACCAAACATCCGAAGAATACAAAAAAGATAAAAAAGTTACTTATAGTTCCTATTTGTACGGGACCAGGCTTGAATCGGAATCGGTCGGCACGGCACCTATGCAAGTGTGTGGACTGTACTGTTAGGTTTGTGCCACGTGTGCTTTTCCAACTCCGATTATCCTTATGTCGGCCTCTGTGTACGACTGTTGGCTGGGATTCTGTGTGGGTCGAGATTGAAACAATGGTGTGAATTCAGGTATACGCAGGCGGGTCCGGGGTGCGGGCGGTGCGAGAGAGAGAGGTCCTTTTCCTATTGTTCCTGCGCGCACGTGGGTCGACTGGAGGCTGGAGCGTAACTGTCTGACCCTTCTGTCTGACCGGCTGTTGTAGACTGACAGTGTGCAGATGTTTGCGCGTATATTTATATAATTTTGCTATCTATTGTTCTCCCCGCTTTCTCTTCCGCCCACACCGCGTGGTGTTTTGCGTGTTCTTTATTTTAAGGAATTATTTATCTATTTCTATAACTATTTAATAATTCCCTATTTACTATTAATAGACCTATTTACTATTTTACTAATTTAGTCAGAGGTACCTGTCTAAACTTCTATCTATTCGTTATATCCTGTATCCAGGTACCTCCGACGTCTATCTCTTATTCTAACTGTTTCTATCTATCTATACCTTTATGGCTAAAACTCTATAATAACTGTAAAACTCTATATTAACTACGTAACCTAACTTATAACTACATTGTGGTAGGTTTTTATTACTATATTTGCTTAAATCTATCTATTCTATGGCCGTCCGGAACATTCTCCCGCCGTCCAGTGGCTCCGCCCTAGTCGCTGGAACCTTCTGTGGTGGAGGACGGCTCGTCCCTCGGCAGGATGATCACCTTCTTGCTCGGTCTTCTCAGCACGCCCCCTTTGGTCCGCACGTCGATGGCTCTTACTACTCCGTCTGCTCCTGGGTAGACTGCGACGATGACCCCCCTGGGCCAGGTGTTCCGAGGCAGGTTGGAGTCTGCGATGAGCACCAGGTCGCCCACCTGGGCGGCGATGCCGTTGCTGTGAGGATGGCGGCGATTTTGTAGCTCGGGGAGATACTCTCTGAGCCAGCGGGCCCAGAAAATATCGGCGAGGCGTTGAGAAGCCCGCCAGTGCGACCTGCCTATCAGATCGCCGTCGGTGAAGGGGCCGAGCGCAGGGGTGCGCCCCGGCCCTAGCAGCAGGAAGTGGTTCGGCGTGAGGGCCTCTGGATCCTCTGGGTCCACTGAGACATGGGTCAGTGGACGACTGTTGACTGTGAATTCCACTTCGGCGAGAAGAGTGAGGAGGACTTCCTCGCACGGTTGGCGCTCGCACAGAGTGGCTGCGAGCGCGGTCTTGACGCTCCGTACTAGACGTTCCCAGGCCCCGCCCATGAATGGGGCCCCAGGAGGGATGAAGCGCCAGGTGATGCCTCGGGATGAGGCTTCGCAGGCGGTCGCGCTATCCAGCGCGGCGCGAAGCTCCTTGTCAGCCCCGCGCAGGTTGGTCCCGTTGTCGGACCAGATCTCGACGGGGCAGCCTCGGCGTGCGACCATGCGTCGCAAGGCCATGACTGCGGCGCCCGTTGACAGGTCTGAAGCAAGCTCGAGGTGGACCGCCCGGGTGGTCAGGCAGGTAAACAGCGCCACGTAGCGTTTTGCCGTCGTGCGCCCAACTCTCACGGCCAGCGGGCCGAAGTAGTCGAGGCCTGTGTGGGTGAACGGCCTGCTGTGGTGCGCCAACCTTGCAGGCGGGTGATCGCCTGTCGCTGGCTGCGGGGTTGGCGCCTTCCTAAGGTGGCACGGCAGACAGCGGTGGATGACCATGCGTGCTGTCGTCCGCAGGCGCAGGATCCAGAAGTGTTGGCGGCACTCGTTGATGGTCGCTTCGACCCCTGCATGCATCATCTGTCTGTGGATACTTTCAATGTAGAGTTTAGTGACCCTATCATTACCGTCTAAAATTGGTGGTGATTTTATGTTGTCACCTATATCTGTGGCTAACCCAATTCTAGTTTTGATGACTAGGATGTCATCCTTTATTTCTATTGCGAGCTTGCTTAAACGACTATTCTTCTTCAAATCTTTCCCTGCCTTCAAGGCTTTGATTTCTTCTGAGAAGCTGCTTTCTTGTCTGGCCTTGACTATAAGCTGTTCGGCACGTCTCAGTAAGGCGCCCTCTATTGGCAAGTACTTATCGACGGTGGGTTTGATCTTCCGCTGTTGTTTCTGTGCTGTCTTCTTTACAGTTCTCCAATCAGGATCGCGTTCGGTGTTTCTCACGGTTCTCTTGAACTCGACCCTTTCTGTACTTTGTCGGAGAATGTCTATAAATTGGAGGACCCGAGCCGTTGTTCTGACAAGCCTCTTGTACTTAGAGAATCTGTCCGGATCTGGAAGTGCTGTAGCTATGTTTGATTTCTGTTTAAGTTCTGTGTTGAGTGTGAGTGTGCGTTCCTCACCTGTATCTTTGACTGTAGCGGGTTTTTCTGTTGGCCAGGTAGCAGGATCTGCCTTTAGGAATTCGGGACCGGCGTACCATCTGTGCTGTTCATTGAATTCCGTGGGAATGTCTCTGGTAGCGTCATCCGCGACGTTGAGCTTGGTAGGTATCCAACGCCATTCCTTTTGTTCGCTGTGTTCTTCTATAGCTGCGATCCTGTGAGCCACAAAGGGCTTGTATGACCGCGCTCCTGTTCTTAGCCACGTAAGTACTGTTCTGCTGTCTGTCCAGAAGTACCTTTGATCGGGCTTTCTGTCGTGTTCTGCTACTACCGCTTCCGCCATCCTGCTACCTGTTACTGCAGCTTGTAGCTCTAGTCGCGGGATGGATAGTAGCTTCAGGGGTGCAACTCTTGCCTTCGCTGTTATCAGTGATACCTCGACTCCTGTTGCAGTGACGGCTCTCCAGTAAAGTACCGCCGCGTATGCTGCTTCTGACGCGTCCACGAAGGTGTGAAGCTCCAACCTCGTGGCTTCGCTGTAACCTCTATAGCTTCTAGGTATGCTCACCTTCTTCAAGTTTTCCAGTTGGATCAGCCACTCTTCCCAAAGTGGCACTATGTCATCGGGGATGGGCTCATCCCAGCCTGTTCCTCTGCGCCATATCTCCTGTAGGAACTGTTTAGCTCGAGTGGTGACTGGTGAAGCGAAGCCCAAAGGATCGAATACCGACATCAGGATCTTCAGCATCTCCCTCTTGGTTGGCTGTTTCTTTGCTGTAATAGTCTGTGGTAGACGCGTCATGTCGAGATTGAATGCTATTTTATCTGTTACTGGGTTCCACATGATTCCAAGGGTGCGCTCGGCTCTTGTGCCGTCGTCCAGTTGGCGCGGCGTCTGTAGCTGTCCGGGCTCGAGCGCTTCTAGGACCTCTGTGCTGTTCGATGTCCACTGTCTTAAGTTGAATCTCGCTTTTGACTGTATGTTCTTAACTTGATTCGCTATTTCTATTGCTTCCTCTGTTGTCTGGAAGCTCTGCAGATAATCATCCATATAGTGATTATTAACTATGGCTTTAGCTGCGGCTGGATACTCAGCGCTGTGTTTGTTCGCATTCAGATCTTTCACGAATATTGCCGTTGCAGGTGAAGATGTCGCTCCAAATATCAGGGAGTTCATTCTATACTCTTCGGGTGGTGAGTCACCTCTTCTATCTTCCCTCCACAGATATCGAAGCGCATCTCTGTCTTTTTCTTGTATCTTCACCTGCATAAACATTTCAGCTATGTCCGCCGAAACCGCTATTTGATGTTGCCGAAAACGCATAAGTACTCCGGGTAGTGATTGAAGCAGGTCGGGTCCCGTTAGAAGTTTGTCGTTTAACGACGTTCCCGCTGTTTTCGCTGCTGCGTCCATCACGACTCGGAGCTTGTCCGGTTTCATCAAATTGACGACCGCGAAGTGAGGCAAGTACCATATTTTCACTGATGTTGCTGTCCGGGGCACGCATTCTGCGTAGCCTTTAGTTATGAGTTTTGCCATTTGCGCTTCGTAGTTTCTCCTCATATTGCTGTCCTTGTCTATCTTTTTTTCTGTACTGTACATTCTTCGCAATGTACTGTCTCTATTGCACGGCATGACGACGTTGTTCTCCTTCCACAATAGTGCCGTCTCGTAGTGTCCATCCTGTCTCTGTACTGTGTTTTCCCTTAGTATTTTCAGCGCCTGTTGCTCGGGATCGTTGGTGGGACACTTCGGTGCTATCATTAGCGACTCTATTGCGAAGTGGCGACGTAGCTCGTTGTTCATGTTGTCGTCGGCCGTTATGTGGTTTATGTACTGCACTCGCTGGCCAAGCGACCGAGTCCGGGATCCATGCAGTACCCAACCGAGCGGAGTGAGAGACGCCGCCGGCTCAGTGATGTCCCCTGTTACCATGCTGTTGGTAACTAGCAGGTGCCAGTTGTCTTGGCCTATGAGGATCCTCGGCTTGGCGTTTCTGTGCAGTACATACCCCTTGATATCTTGTAGATGCTGGATGTTATGTATATCATGATGAGAGATAGATTGAGGAGAAAGTTTTAAGCTTTTCACTGTACGAGCTTGTATCTCGTGTGTTTCATCGGCCCCTGTCAAATGAAACGTTATTCGCCTCGACTTCATTTCCTGTACTGTTGCGTTGGCTATTGATTCTATTCTTAACGGATCATTTGGCCCAGGGGCCCCTATTGTGTCGGCGATGTCTTCATCCACCAATGTGACCGTCGATCCATCGTCGAGCAGGGCGTATGTCCTCACTTGGCCCTTGGGGCCGAAAGCTGTGACTGGTACTATTTTGAGGAACGTCCTGCTTTCTGTTAGGGTTCTTGAGGATGCGACTTTCTCTGTTTCTCCTTCCTTCCGTGGAAAATGAAGCAGTGGGTGGTGCCATCTTTGACATCCACCTGTATCGCAAGCCTTCTTGGGGCATCTGTGGTTTTGAGTTCTGAATTTAAGACATCGGAAGCAAAGTTTGTGCTTTTTAGCCATATCCCATCTGTTGTCTGTAGTGGCTTCTATGAGTTGTTTGCACTTCACTATACTATGACTCTGTTGGCAAGCTGGGCACTTCAGCTTCTTCTCTTCTTCATTGTTAACAGTATATGCTTTGCCTTGCCTTTTATTCGAAGAAGAGGCTGCTTCTGTTTCGGGCTGAGCGAACGGGCTACATTTCACTGCCTCCCTATCGAGGAATCTCGCTAGCTTTATAAGGTCTGGTTCGCTTGTTTCCTGTTCTGCCGCGTAGCCGTACCAACTGTGTTTGATTGTTGACGAGAGCTTTTCTATGGTGATGTTCGTCAGCTCCGGATTATACAGGTAGTGGACTCGCTGTAACGCCTGTAATGTAGCAACGACGTTTGCTACCCTGCTCGCGAACACACATAAATCTCTGGGCGAATCCGCAGGTCGGGCTAGAGAGCGTAATCTATCTATTTCAGCTAGGGCTATTGCATCTGGTCTGCCGAATCTAGATTCAAGGGACTTCATTATGGCGTCCGGTTGGACGTTATAGATCAATAGACTTTGCACAGATTCCCTAGCGCGACCTTTCAAGCATTGTCTTAATCTACCTACATTCTCTGTTTCTGTGTAAGCGCTAGCGGATTCTTCGTAGGACGCCTTGAATGCCAACCATTCTTGGTAGGCACCGCTGTATATGGGTAATTCCGAGAACCGGCGGGCAGTCGACTGTGTCCCTGTTCGTATAGCTTGCACTATAGCAGCGGCCAGCTCTCCCATTTCGGTACGGGGCGGCCCCGCTATGACTCCCGCCGGTGTGGAAGCAACCGGTCTCACTATATCTCTGTCATTATAATTGTGTACATACCGGTTTGCTCCCGCTGCTACCTGGAACTCGGCGCCTCCAATGTTGGCACTAGCACTGCATCCTGCACTGTTCACTTGGCTCACATTATTTACCACGTGGGCACTATTAACTATGTTATCACTGTTCATACTGTTCATTTGATTTACACTGTTCACTATATTTAACTGTTCTGTAGCACTATTTCTATAAAACTGTCCACTATTCGGCGGGACTTGCTGCGTGCCCGCAGAGTACCGGTTCTCCGGCATGTGTGAGTAGAGGGCGGCCTTCGCTGTTCCCAACGGCGGCTGTGCGTTGGTGGCGGCGGATGATGTCCCCGGCGGCAGCGGCTGTGTGACGACGGGAACCTGTTCTATATTAGCCGGTATCCTCCTCTCCTGTGTGGCGAGACTGTTATTCTCGTCCTGGGGGTGTCCGGTGGGATTCTTTTTCCCTCCCGGCTCCTGTTTGGCGTGACTGTTATTCTCGCCGTGGGGGTGGTCAGCTATGGCCAGCAGGGTGGTGTCCATCACCCAGTTCTCGATCCGCCCGGTGTTTTCCTGTTCAGTAATTTCTGTTCCCGTCTCGCTGTCTGAACTATCTTCCTCCTCTTCACGGAGTCTCTTCAGCTCCGCTTCGACTATGCGAGCTTGAATACGCAGCAGTTCCAGTTCTGCTTGTTCTATCTTGCTCTTCTTTGATCGCTTCGACCTCCTCGACGTAACGGTTTTCTGTTTTTGGTTCTCCACGGGGCTCTCGCCGGTATTTTCTGTGACGGTGGCCAACGTGTCCGTCGACGTCGGTTGTGTGCTCTCTGTGTAGGTCGTGGGCGTGTTGGAGGTTAGAATGTTCGTACCGGTGCTGGCTGCACTGGCGGCGGCTGTTGACGCTGTCGGCTCCATACTGTGTACTCCGGACGGGTGCGGCGCCTCAGGCACTATGTTTCGCGGCGTCGACTGCTGTGACGGGGGCCGCGGGGGGTCCGCCGTCACCGCGGAAGCAGTCGGCGTAGGTGTCAGACCTATCTCCTCGTTCCGACCGGAAACGCTAGCTAACCTTGTCACGACCATCGTTCAATCTCAATCCAAAAGGATCCCGGCTCGAAGGACCAGAATGTACGGGACCAGGCTTGAATCGGAATCGGTCGGCACGGCACCTATGCAAGTGTGTGGACTGTACTGTTAGGTTTGTGCCACGTGTGCTTTTCCAACTCCGATTATCCTTATGTCGGCCTCTGTGTACGACTGTTGGCTGGGATTCTGTGTGGGTCGAGATTGAAACAATGGTGTGAATTCAGGTATACGCAGGCGGGTCCGGGGTGCGGGCGGTGCGAGAGAGAGAGGTCCTTTTCCTATTGTTCCTGCGCGCACGTGGGTCGACTGGAGGCTGGAGCGTAACTGTCTGACCCTTCTGTCTGACCGGCTGTTGTAGACTGACAGTGTGCACTGGTGGTCTTCTCACGCGCCGGCGAAGCCGGCGTGGGGGAGGCAGTTTCAGGCGCGAGCCTTTTACTGCGGATCTCATCCGCCCTCGCCTTATTGACGAGGGGTCATTGGGTTGGCCCTTTCTGGGCCTTCTGGAAGCCGTTCTCCTGTGGAGTCTGGCTGCCTACGGCTTGGTGTCTGGGTGTTCTGTGCTTGCCCTCTCGGTTCGCTTCCGCTGTCCTCGGTAGCCGGGACTTGGCTGGTTGAGGTCTCTAGGCGGGCGGACTTGGCTTTTGCTACCTTAGCTGTGCTGGTTGTTGCCGATTCTCCGTCTTCTCTGATCAGTTCTCTGGCATATGGAAAAAGGTGGTTTGCGAGCTCATAGTGAGGAGCGATGTTTTGGAGCTGTGCATGGTGAGAGGCGTCACTCCGAGAGAACATGGTCTTGGTAAGACGGCT
Organism: Eupithecia exiguata; assembly: GCA_947086465.1. NCBI lineage: Eukaryota > Metazoa > Arthropoda > Insecta > Lepidoptera > Geometridae > Eupithecia > Eupithecia exiguata. The sequence continues at coordinate 4,979,247 of OX352233.1, read as the reverse complement.
GACGAACTCCTCTAGCGTTTCCACCTTCAGGTCTCGTCTGACCGTGGCGTTCCTTACGTATCGTGGGGCCCCCACGATGGTGCGGAGCGTCAGGTTCTCTTGTGCCCCCAGCTTTTTCCTCTGACGCTCCGAGGTGAGGACGTACCAGGCTGGGGCTGCATAGGTTAGTCTTGGTCGTATGTAGGTGGTGTAGAGTGCTAGCTTCGTTTTGAGTGGCAGGAGTGGAGCCGTCAGCGTTGGCTTCAGCACGGCTCTTGCGGCTTTCGCGGCGTTACAGGCGTTCCTCACGTGTTTTACCATCGTCAGGGATCTGTCCATGGTCACGCCCAGGTATTTGGCGGAGCACGTCCAGGGGATGGACTTGCCCTGGAGTTCTAGTCTGGGTAGGTTCTGGGTGCTTCTGCGACTGAAGGCTATCGCTTGTGTTTTGCCGACGTTCACGGATAGCCTCCATTTGCTCAGCCATTCTGGCAGCTGATTTAACACTCTCTGCATTTTCATCTGGGCGTGGCCGGGTGTTAGTGAGGTGGTAAGGTACGCCGCGTCGTCCGCGTATAGGGCCAACATTGCGCCGTCTTGGCATGGGATATCGTTGGTGTACCATGAATAGCAGATGGGTGACAGGCAGCTGCCCTGTGGTACACCAGCGAGTATTGGCCGTTCTGAGGACAGGTGGTTCTCTACTCTCGCCCGTATCTTCCTCTCTTGGAGGAAGGAGTCCAGGGTTCTGATGAGCCTTGTCGGTGCTCCCGACTCTATGAGCTTATAGATCAGCCCCGTGTGCCAGACCCGGTCGAAGGCCTTCTCCATGTCTAGGAATACTGCAATCACATGCTCCTTCTTGTTTCTCGTGGTTGTGATGTGATGCAGTACCCTTGTCAGCTGTAGTGTGGTGCTGTGCTCCGACCGGAATCCAAATTGCTCTGGGCGGGGCGCGATGTGTGGGAGCAGATGGGGGATCAAGAGCTTCTCTAGAAGTTTGGATATGGCGGAGAGTAATGTTATAGGCCGGTAACTTTCGGGTCGTAAAATGTTCTTCCCTTGTTTGGGAAGCATGATCACGTTCCCAGCTCTCCATGCGGCTGGGAAGTGCATGGTCCTCAGGATCCCGTTGAAGAGACGTGTGATTGTGGCTACGGATTTGGGTGGGAGGTGACGTAGCATATCGTTAGTTATGCCATCTGGTCCTGGGGCTTTCCTTGGTTTCACACGTCTTATGGCCTTTTGCACCTGTCCTGGTGACCAATATATTGGCGCGTCCTCTTTACCTGGAGCTGGCAAGTCCCTGAATTCTCTGACCTCCGCCTCCACCATCTTGGTGTGTTCAGAGTTCTCGGTAGGGTTGGGTTGGAATTGTCGTTCCAGGTGGTCTGCAAAGATCTCTGCCCGGTCCTCGGTTCTGTACCTTAGTGTTCCGTCGCTGTGGATGAGAGGGTGAATTGGGGGTGGGGCGCTTCTCAGTTGCCGACAGATTCTGTGGAGGGACTGCCAGTCTTCTGATGCTTCCAGGATTCTTTTCTCCCATCTCTGGGAGTTATCTCTGCTGATTTCCGCCTTTACCTCCTCGCAGATTGCATTCAGGCGGGTCTTTAGAGCTGGGTCTCTGGTACGTTGCCATAGTTTCCTCAGGCGTCTTTTCTCCGCTAGGAGTTTGGCTATGGCTGGTGGAGTTTGGCCGTACCGTCTGGTGGTTCCGCTGTCTTGCCGGGCCGCTTCCTTCGCCTTCTGCATGCACACTTGCAGTTCAAGGGTCAGGAGTTCGACCTCTTCTGGGCTCGAGACTGGGCGGCTGGGTGTTTGGCTGTCCATGAACGCCGTGAATGCGGCCCAATCCAGTCTGTTGGGTTTAGGGGCTGGAGGCAGGGGTGTGTGTCGGTTCTCCACTACCATCAGGATAGGTTGGTGGTCCGACTGTACCTCGTCTGCTAGTACCTCTAGCTGTGGGGCGGAGATCAGTCCAGAGTGGACGGCCAGGTCGATGACGTCGGGCATCTGGTTTGGGTTCCCCGGATAGTGGGTGGGAGTGTCTGGTCCCGTGACTTCGAGGCCGTGTGCAGTGGCGTACCTCAGGAGCGTCTTACCGTCTCTGTTGGTGATCTGGGAGTTCCATGCCGGGTTTTTGCAGTTCCAGTCCCCTGCGGCTATGGTGTTCGAGCTCTCAAAGATTTTCTGTAAATCGCTGGTGTTGAGGTTGTCGCCTGGTGGTTTGTACACTGCGTATAGTCTGGTGGGATTCGGGCGCGTGCCTACCTCGATTCCTAGGGCTGACATGGAGTGGAGCTGGATCTCCTGGAGCGGTTGGTGAACGAGGCGGCGCTTGACCAATACCATAAGGCCTCTGTACGCCCTGCCTACGTCCGATCTTTCGTCTCGTCGGTATGTGTGGTATCCGGGGAACTTGGGTTTGTCTGCTGGGCCCAGCAGTGTTTCATTTATCAGTGCCACATGTATATCTTGCTCACGCAGCAGGGGTTTAAGGAGGATGGCCTTCCTCTTAAGGCCGTTGGCATTCCAGAACAGGACCCTCATCGAAGCTGGAGCTTCATCAGCTCCCCGATCCCGTTGAGGATCAGATGGACCAGGTGGATCGGGCTCGTCCCTGCTCGGAGTGCCCTCAGGATGTCCTGCAGGAGTTGAAGGGCGAAGTCCAGGACCTGTGTGAGGGACTGGTCCTGGGGGTGGTAAAGGGATGGGTGGGGAAGAGCTTGTTGTTGTGGCATCGGTTGTCGTTGGATTTGCGGTTGTGGTTGTGGTTGGGGTTGAGGTGGGAGTCGCACCTGCGGGAGGGGTTGTTGCGGTGGGATTTGCAACTGCGTCTGCGTGTAGTTTGGGCATGCCTGGGGGGGAGGACGGTTCCCCCAGGTTGGTGCAGCGGGGGCTGGTTGGCTCGCTGCAGGTCGGGCCCGCCGAGGGACCCGGGTCGGTGGGGCGGACTCTGTCTCCGTGTCCGTGGGCTGCGTGGCTACTCTTACCTTCTTCTTCTTTCTTTTTGGAAGGTGGCTCGTCCTCGGTGTCGGGAGGTTTGCCGGGGCCATTAGTGAGGAGCTGTATTCCATCTGTGTAGGCAGCGGGACTGCATCTCTGGGTTGAGTGGTCACTGGCGTTTCGGTTTCGGTTTGTGGGAGAGGCGCCGGTGCTAGGGTTCTCCTTTGATTGGGCCTTGAGTAGGCGGTTGAGCCCGCTCGTTTATTTCTCGCCTCTTGTTTCAGCACCTGGCAGCTGGTGCTGTTCGCGGTGTGGGGCCCTTTACAGTTGGCGCACGTCGGAGGCTCCTCCCTGCTCCGTGTGCACTCTCCTGCGTGGTGAGAGCCGCCGCATCTCACGCAGGCCAATGGGCGGTGGCAGTTATGGCTGGAGTGCCTAAAGCCCTGGCAGCGATGGCATTGTGCTGGGCCCTTTTTCCCTCTCCAGCTCTCTATAGTCACTCCTGGCATATTGAGGACCTCTGTGACATCGTAAAGTGCCGGCAGCAGGTTCGGCGTGGGTTTGAAGATGCCGAAGAAGATGCATCCTGGTCGGCCTTTGCTTGCTTTAATAGGTCTTATGACTTCCGCTTCGAAGCCCTTTTCGCGGAAGTCATCTGCTATGTCCTCGGGGCTGGTGTCGGCAGGGATGCCCCTTATAGCTGCCTTCACCTGCTTCTCTTCAGGTAGAGAGTACGAGAACCACACAAGCCCTTCCTGAATTGACAGGTAGTTCTGTATGGCCCTGTACTCTTCGGGGGATTCTGGCGAGAAACGAACTCCCTTTCCGAATGGTCTGGCGTTCGGGGCGTGGCCTAGGATGTCCCTGATGGCCTTGAAGTGCTGCGCCCAGTTCGGCATCACTTCAACGACCAATGGTGGGTATCGGGACCTTCTCTGGTCGGCAGGATGCCGATTGTCAGGGGCCTCGTTCTGGGCGGTCGGTTGTGTTGGGCGGGCGGGGATAGTAGGGCGGGTGCTACATGGGCGGCCTTGGCTTGGTTGTCCCGAGTGGCCCGGTAGCGTTGGGTGTGTGGGCTCCATGAGGTGGGCTGGCGTTATTGGGCGGGCGGGTTGGGTGCCTGCCGGTTTCGGCGGCGATGCCGCGAGCGACGCATACGTGGTCGACTGCGTCGATGCTGACGACGCTGGTGATGTTTGTGGTCTGTCTTGTACCGGTTCTCGATCTTGATCGAGTGCCCTGCGTTTTGGCAATTCAGTGGGGGGGGAATTGTCCTCCCGTTTCTTTTTACAGCCGGGGGCTGTTGGCGGCTGTGGGGTTTCGGGGGTGGGCATATTTTGCCTTTGTTGTTGAAAGTGGTTCTCCCTTTGGGTGAAGTACCACTTGGCCAGTGCACCAAAGTCTCCTGAGAGCTTACCTTGCTTTAGGACAGCGGCCATTTGCCGTAGGTCGTTGTCGTGCTCCTCTATGGTGGAGAAGCTGAGGTTTGGTCGTCCCGTGAAGGTGAAGGCCGGGGGGGCGGGGGGCGGCATCTCTGTACCGGCCGTTGTTGTTTTGCCTTTTACGGCCTGGGTCTTCTTGGCAGCCGTTTTCTTCTTATCGAAGAAGTCAGCTGCATATTTTAGCGCGTAGGCCTGTCTCCTGGCCGTGTTTGAGCGCTCGCTGTCTGTGCTGTTTGCGCGGCTCGAGGCCGCAGATGACTCAGATGTGGACTCTCTACTAGCAGTCCGACCTTCACGGGCGGGCTTGCTAGTAGTGGCGCACTGGTTTGTTTGTTGACCGTGCATTTGATGGGCGGCTTTGTCTTGGGCGGTTTCCGGCGCGCGACCGATCGAGGGCGGGGGGGCGGGTTTATCCGGTGGAACCCGCCTCCCTCCCCCGGTGCTATCACTGTCCCGGGAGCTCATCTCACCACACTACACTTTCACTACACTCACTGTCGCGAAAAACGGGTACTGCGGGGCCGAGCTCGGCAAACGTTTTCAATAAAACGTTGCCGAGATCGTATAGGGTCGGAGCGGTCCGTGCGCGCGTTTACTCGAGCGGAACTCGTGGCCGACAGTGTGCAGATGTTTGCGCGTATATTTATATAATTTTGCTATCTATTGTTCTCCCCGCTTTCTCTTCCGCCCACACCGCGTGGTGTTTTGCGTGTTCTTTATTTTAAGGAATTATTTATCTATTTCTATAACTATTTAATAATTCCCTATTTACTATTAATAGACCTATTTACTATTTTACTAATTTAGTCAGAGGTACCTGTCTAAACTTCTATCTATTCGTTATATCCTGTATCCAGGTACCTCCGACGTCTATCTCTTATTCTAACTGTTTCTATCTATCTATACCTTTATGGCTAAAACTCTATAATAACTGTAAAACTCTATATTAACTACGTAACCTAACTTATAACTACATTGTGGTAGGTTTTTATTACTATATTTGCTTAAATCTATCTATTCTATGGCCGTCCGGAACACTATTGTTAGAAGTTGAGGGTTCAAATAGTCAACTAACCCCCAAGGGGGTTCAGTATTTTTGTTATCGTTTTGTTGGGTATCGTTCGTTTGCTTGGTAGAGAATCGCCTCGGGTGCCAGCCCACGCTACACCGTCGCCCCTGATCACATTATCACAGTAATATTGTTAATGCGAAATTTTGGATGGATGGCTGTTCTTCTTCACCCCAAAACTATTGAATGGATCAGGTTGAAACTACGCATAGCATAGATGTAGCTCTTAGCCTGGAAACAAACATAGGCTACTTCTTATCATAGAATAGTTCCCATGGAATAGAAATAACCTTTAAACGTTTTTAAAGAAACAACGCGCGCGAAGCCGCGGGCAGAAACTATTATTTTAATACATTACGAGCAAACTGTACTTTTTTTAGTGGTCCGGGTGTTCTGGTCGCTTTCTTTATTTAATAAAAAAATATCTATGTAATGTATTGTAATATGCATATCAGTTATCTAGTACCCATAACACAAGCTCTGCTTAGCTTGGGGCTAAATAATGCTGTGTGAATGAGAGGTTTTCGTTTTACATTTTTAAAAAGAAAAAAATTAGTTCCATGTATCTCGATAGATGGCAGGGCTTCAACTGGGTTCCTACTTAGAGGAACAAGGCACTATGGTATGTTAATGTCACATGAAAGAAAACGTCAAAATGATAATCGGTCGATCGCTTAAAAGAACAAGGTACTAGAGGACTACCTCTAGTACCTTCTACCGGTGTGAATGAGATAAAAATATGCTTGTAGCATGAGAAGAAATCAGATAGAATGAATGTTTCTCTGTCACAACCATCGTGCCAGTTTTTTCATTGTTTATGTCTAAACAAACAATGAAAAAACTGGCAAACAAACTTGATTTTTCAAATGCTGCAAATAAACAAAGAAATGTCACTATGAAAGTGACAAGACAGTGAAGCAAACCCTTGAATTTTTATGGATCATTCGTTCTTGCCCTCGCGCCTCGGCTTTGCTTGAGCAGGAAATTTTCTTGAAGAAAGCTATAGGTATTTATTTTACTAAATCCATTCATCTCACAAGGCTCAATCTCACACGCTAGTTAAGCGTCCAGAGCTTTACACGCTGCGCTGCTGGTGGTCTTGTCTGAGAGTCATAATACTAGGCTCACGCACCATCCTTCACTATGCTTGTACCTAACAACAAAGCAAAGCAACATTTGGTTGTGCCTTTCAGAGAGTAAATAAAACAAACAAATACGTGCATTTTTTTTAATAGAGAAGTACTTTTTGTTAAGTACTTTGTTGTGTTAGGTTTATTCATAGGTACATTATAGGTATTAGTTTTCACTGCCTAAATTACTAATACCTTAGTCCTACAAGGGCATTATTTATTTGACATCAGAAATAAATATAAACAAATACATTTCTTGTTTTTTATTTCTTCGTTGCCTATAATTACAGCTGAATATCAATTATTGTCCTTTTCCCGTTGGAGTATTCAAGCCTGTTGTTAAGCGTTCCAAGAAAGCTTATTTCGATGACTTGACCTCGGTATCCACCCTTGTTTTTATTACTGTATGGCCTGCAACAAAATAGCAAATATTTTACATGCAGATCACAGGAAGCTATAATGCCTGAGTGATACAAGTCATTTTTCAGATGCAGTAGGTGTGCTTGGTTAACCACTAATTTGAGAAGCTCTAAAACGTTAAATCAAATCCTGACATTATGTTAATGTGCAGTGGCTTACAGCAGCGCAAACACAAAGTACTTTTTATCCCACTAATATTATAATGGTGAAGGTTTGGATTGATGGATGGATGTACGTTACTCTCTACTCATATGAATAGATCTGTATGAAATTTGGCATAGCGATAGATTATAGTCCGGAATAACACATAGGCTGCTTTTTATCCTTTTACTTTTTTTATATAAAGACACTTATAACTAAATAGACTTCTCTTTGAAATGAGGTAGATACTTAACTCAATTCTTACCTTTGTTAGAGCAGATAATTCATTTCAGCGAAAAAACGAATGGACGATTCTTCATATAGCAGAATACGTGAAATTGTCAATACTTTGTTAAAATTGGTTTTGCGACCTTTTTTTGGGCGAAGAAATTCTTCCTGTAGATTTGTGTTCTTTTATAACCACTTCTTTGCGATATTCCCAAGAGCTCGGCTGTATTGTTGACACACGCTACCAATATTCACCTTTAAGCCAATTCTTGTACGTCTGCTTGTACACATTCATTACCATCAGTTTTTCATTGGCTCAGAGTCAGGCTCTTTATCATATCAGCACAAAAACAACCAGTTATTAACAATAACTCGAACACAGCAAGATAACTTTATCGGGTAGAATATAACTTCACCAACAGCAAAAACCGGCGGCGCGGCGGCGGCGCAGCCAGAGAAAGAACATTCGATTCCAGAATTGACGAAGGACGGGAAACCACTAAAAACTTGAAGAAAATCTTGAATTTATTTTGGTTTCTCAAAAATAGGAAACGAATGTAGTGTTGCCACAGTCAAAATTAAAAAACTCCAAACCGAACTTAAATTTTGTCCGAAATATATGACTAAAAGATGTTTCGTAAAATATCCGGAAAACTGCAAAATGATATATTGCAAGCTGAAAATAGGAACAGTAATCACCTTTAAAACTAATATCACTAGGCATAAATAACGTATAAAATGTATAGTGTGTTTGTGACGCCTTCATTTATTTATATAATAAAGGTTTACCAACAACATAACTACCTACATATTTTTTCATTTACTTAGGTATTAAAAACTGAAATAGGTCCTTTTCTGATATGCAAGTTACTTACCTACTTACAGGTAAACACGACATTTTTAGGTATAACCTTCACAGATCTATTCGATTCTTTTTTCAAAACTTTATAAAAACAACAAATCATTCACGCCTTGAGACGAAACTCGAGTGCCGTCGCGCCGGCTCGGGTTACTGACCTTGCGCAGCTGTTTGGGACGACATGTTGTACTAAAATGGCGGAGATTTTTTGTGATTGTGTGACTCGTTATTCAGTAATAATACATCTCATCTCATCTCATTCTCGTCATCGTCATTCAAAAATACATCTGATTAAAAGAGTTCTTCATTTGAACAAAATAAAGCTCAAAACCAAAATATTTTTAATTGGGACTTATGTCCCCGTTTTTAACGATTTTTACGTACCATAACCGACGGGGACGGGACTTAATTATGTCCCCGTCATCGGTTTGATGTTAGAAGGTGAACCGATCACAAAATCTGCCAGTTTTAGCATTAAAAAAATGCGTAAATGGTAACACTCAGAAAAAGTTTGTTTTCCCTTCATTTGACATAGACATACCCTAATCGCCAGTTGACACACTGCCATCTATCGAGATATTTAGAACTAGCTTTTTTTTTTTAATACGAAACGAAAACCCCTCATTGTCCAGCATTATTTATTTATTTATTTACCCACCCCGGCTTCGCACCTGTGCGATTTCATTCGTCCAAGCTTCTTACATAGACAACTCATTACTGTCAATGTCAACGTCAACATGCGTTCATTCATTACTCGCCATTCTGTCCTAAAAAAACAGAATTTTTGCAGATTTTTGTTTTGTTTTTAATTTTCACGTTTTTAATTTAGTTGTTTTTTGAAGATAATCGAATCTGTTTTCTTTTTGTTTTCCTTTCCTCAATAAATAATTCAATTGTAGATCTGTCTGACGGAGCTGGTCTCTCATATTCGTGTTTCTGCGATTAAACGGTATGTCTATTTATTCTCTAGGATAACCAAGTGTTTTTATTTTCTTTGATTCATGGTACCGTGTTGCTATTGCTACTGTTGCCCGCGGCTTGACGCGCGATTTTCCAGTAAGTAACTTATGTCCGACGTCCGTCCTCGGGATACCATACCTACTGCCCTGCCAAATTTCATTAAGATACGTTCAGCCGCTTAGGCGTGAAATGTTATCAGACAACTACACTAGACAGTCAAAGTTACTTTCGAATTAATAATATTATGGATTTTCTGTTTAGGTACTTGAAACCATAAACCTAAGTACTGACCGGTGTTACGGGGTGTCAGTAAATGGATAAAACATCGTTTTTCTTTTATCCGTTTACTGCAGGGAAACAAATGGCACATTACGCCCCACATTGAATGGATAAAAGTGACCCCATAAGACTAGTCAGTACCCAGCTTCAGATTTTCGCATTTCCACGCAGGCAGTTTCATGATACCTATGCGTTTATAGGCCTTTTGCTGGCCACCATTTTATGAGCAACAGAATGGTGCACAATTGGAACCTATTACCAGAAGATGTTATATCAGCCACATCAATATACACCTTCAAGAATAAACTCAACAACTGGTTTCGAGACCTTAAGGTCTCGAATGTTATTGTTAACAAACTAGAAAATTATGCAATAACTTACTTCGACACTGTGTGATATATAGACACATCAGCCACAGGCTGCTTGTATATTAATAAATAACTTAGTTTGAAGGCCATAAATATCTCAATCATAATACATGATATTTTATCCAGCAGGTACCTACCCTTCAAAAATGTTTGCTGGTAAAGTTGTCATCATCACTGGAGCAGGTTCAGGCATTGGTGCAGAGACTGCTGTGGAATTTGCCAAGCTTCGGGCTATACTCACACTCACAGGGCGCAATAAAAATAACTTGGATAGTGTTGCAGACAAATGTCAAGATGCATCACCAAACTCTTTCAAACCACTTGTTATTGTTGCTGATATGAGCAATGAGAATGATGTGGCCAATATTGTTAATACTACAGTTAATGAGTGTGGTAAAATTGATGTGTTAGTTAACAATGCAGGAATTCTTGAAACAGGCTCCATAGAAGAGACTTCCTTAGGCCAGTATGATCGAGTTATGAACACAAATTTAAGAGGGCCTTATCAACTGACTATGTTGGCTGTACCACACCTTATTAGTACTAAAGGATGTGTTATCAATGTTTCAAGTGTCACTGGTCTTAGATCATTTCCCAATGTTCTTGTATACTGCATGTCCAAATCTGCCCTAGACCAATTTACCAGATGTGTGGCTTTAGAACTGGCCTTGAAAGGAGTCCGAGTAAATGCAGTTAACCCTGGTGTGATCACTACTGGCTTGCACAAGAAAGGTGAAGGATGTATGACTGACACAGAGTATGAAGAATTTATAAAGAAATGTGCTGAGACCCATGCTTTGGGCAGGCCTGGTGATGCTAGCGAAGTGGCTTCGGTTATAATTTTCTTGGCTAGTAATGCTGCAAGCAATATTACAGGTGCTACATTGCCTGTTGACGGAGGACGTCATGCTATGTGCCCACGGTAGTAAAATTACCTGACATTCATTTCAGCAGTTTTGTTTCGTACAAAGGTACCTATGCAATTGATATACTAACTATTTAACAAGTTTATCCTAATTATACTAATACTTTAAGTGCCCACTTTCCCATCTGGCGCTCCAAGCGACGACGACGCAGCGCGCGGTGGCCGCGGCATGCCGCGGCGCGCTCTGGCTCGCACCACCGAGTCTGGGCAGTGAATGCCGTACTCAATTTTTTATTTGATTCAAAACAGGTAGAGTTTCTGGTAAACCTATCTTATCTTATGTAAGTAAAGTAGTACTTACTGCACATTTACCAGGACATTATTAAAGTTGTCACGAAATTAATTTAAAAAGAATGTTCATCATTAGAATGATGAGCATTTTCTTATCAAGCATTTAAAGATAGCTTGTTTAATATTGACTTTAACTAGTCATTTCATTATCATCTGTTATGTTATGTATGACTGTTATCATATCATCTTTGCACAACATAGCTACTTCGTCTGTTGCTCAAGTGATGTGACAAAAATCCACACATTCCTTTGAATTCAGCCGAATAATGTATCTACCTACTTTCTTATGTAGGTACATATTTACGTGTTGAAAACTACAAGATTTTGCTACAGGTACTTTTGTGTGCACTTTTGTGAGGGATTAAAACTGTTGACTGTGATTAACGAGTTGTTCGTTTTTAGTTTAAAAGTACCTGTAACAAAATCTTGTAGTTTTCAACACGTAAATAGGTACATAAGAAAGTTTAGCATTGAAAACTATCCCGACTTGCCAATTATCCATGCTTTCTTTTGCACATTTTTGTTTATATGATAAGGCACAGACGCACAAAATGTGGCTAAGAACCGGAATATGACACTAGATAAGTATTTTCATACCTAAACACTTCATTTACCAACATCACTTTGTCCTTTTGAACATTGGATTTGAGGTAACAGTACCTATGTCCGATATCCTAGTACGCACGAGCACGATGACAGGCGTTGTGGGCACTGAAAGTATTAGCAGTCTCTGTGGGTTACGGGTACGGTATTAGGTAATATCTTTAAAGGTATCTACATAGTAGGTAGATAGACCTACATAGACACTAAATGCTAGTTCTTTAAGAAAGACCGAAACGTGTTTTCGGTAAACGATCGGCTAGTCTCTACCCAGCATTATTTGCCGAATACTGAGTAGGAAGAGCTGAGCGCATCACTAAACAACCGATTTTTTTACGAACAATTGATAAAATCCAAACTACATTAACCAATTCTCCCTGGTGAGTGATTAGTATATTTTGACATGTTCACGAATAAAGTAGTTCTAGTCACGGGCTCCAGCTCCGGTATTGGGGCCCAAACAGCCATAGACTTCGCAAAGCAAGGCGCCAAAGTCGCTATAACAGGAAGGAACAAAGAAAATCTCGAAAAAGTATCCAAAGATTGTGAAGAAGTTTCTCCTTTCAAATTAAAGCCACTACAAATCATCGCAGATGTGAGTAAAGAAAGTGACAGTGAATATTTGATTAAAACCACGATTGAGCATTTCAAACAGCTCGATGTACTTGTTAATAACGCCGGAGTTTTAGCTGTTGGAACAATAGAAACGACGACACTAGAACAGTACGATTCAGTAATGAATATAAACGTTCGCAGCGTCTACCACCTAACGACGCTGGCTGTTCCTCATCTCCTCAAAACAAAGGGAAATATCGTCAACGTATCCAGTGTTTGTGGTTTGAGATCTTTCCCTAATATCCTTGCCTATTGTACGTCTAAAGCAGCATTAGACCAGTTCACTAGATGTGTGGCTCTCGAATTAGCTAGCAAAGGAGTTCGCGTGAACGGAGTCAACCCTGGAGTAATCTTTACCGGATTACACTTAAAAGGTGCATTTGACGAGAGCGAATATGAAGCCTATAAAAAGAAATGTAACGATACACACCCTATTGGAAGGCCAGGCTTGACGAGCGAAGTTTCTTCTACTATATTATTTTTAGCTGGTGATGGTGCTACTAATATAACTGGGGCAACAATACCCGTTGATGGTGGAAAAAGTGTGGCATGTCCTCGATAGGATAAATGGAGTAAGGTTGGGAACGATAATTAATGAGATGATAACTTCTTCAGATTATTTTGGTACTTTTTTTATTAATTTTTTTTTATTAAATTATTAAAAATTATATATATAACATATTCTTATGTAAACATTTTGTAACGATGATACTGCTCATGTTAATATTGTTGTTTTGAAAATTTGCCAAATAAATTTTTATTTAATTCTAAAATTGACTTATTGATATCCTTCGTCGCGTAACACATTTTAATATTTCCATTATTTCGGATCTAATGAAGACCACTAGTTCCCAGACGTTTCGTACGGCACAATGCGTCAATGATTCTCTCAAATTATCCGTCAAGCCTCTCAATTCAATACCCTGAAAAAAAAAGAAATCTTATCTAAGTACCTACTCGAATGATCGGCTTCACTTTGGAAAAAAACTAAGGATGATAAAGCCATTCTGTGAATTTGAACATGATTTACTTACTAGGTACCTAGATACTTACAGTGTTCTGAATTTCATTGTGCTTTTCTTCTATGTTTTCGTTTACTAGATTAGCGACGGTGTTTAAGCACTCCTTATAATTTTCCTTATCGGCCTTGCACGCATCGAGCTTTCTATCTAAATCTGTTAGAAAAAGTGTATCGTTCACTGTGATCCTTTCTTGCTTGCCCTTAATAGGTTGCAATTTTCCTAATTGCTTGGTCAAGCATCTCATCAAATCATTCAATAATTCCGTTAGTGTTCTTAATGTGGTTGATATTTGGTCCTTAAAAATAAAAACAGATAGAGGTATTTACAACAAAAATTTTAAATTTTTACACAGTCTTGGCAGTTTTTCCATGCACTCGATCAAGTCTGCTTTTGACAAAATAAACAATCAAATCATCCGTTTGGGAACTACGATGCCGCAAAAACCCACAGATAGATACACACACAGACACATAGATCCACCCTTCAAACTTACATATAACAACCCTTTTTGTGTCGGGGCCGAATAAAAATATATATTGTATAAATATACTTTAGCGCTGGCCATTTCTCGAAAAGAACCGACAACAGCTGGAGTAAAAGTGTCCTTGAGTGGTGACCTTGACTCTGCAAACGTAGTGTAGGACGCCCTCCGATCAAGTGGGATGACGATTTGCGAAAGACTGTTGGCAGACAGATCTTTGATGCGGCAAGCTGAAGACAGGGCGCTATGGCGCTCATTAAGGGAGGCCTATGTCCAGCAGTGGACTAATATAGGCTGATGATGATGACTTTAGATATTATTTTTACTTTTTTTTTATTGTATAGGATTCTAATGGTGAAAGAATTTTTCAAATCGGTCCAGTAGTTTCGGAGCCTATTCCCGTCAAAACAACAAACAAACAAATCTTCTATCTTTATAATATTAGTATAGATAATTAGAATACTAACTCAAAGGTTAGGTTACTCACTATTACACAAAACTCCAAATCTTGTCCTGCTCCTAGAGTAACAACTATATTTTGAAGTCTGCCCCACCAAGCTTGTAGTTCATCCTCTAACGATTTTTCCAGATTGACTGCATATTGTCTTGCGCTATTGACCCATTTCTGTACGTCACCTCTTGTACCATCTGCTACCCTTTTCAAGTAGTTCCACGCAACTAAAGCGCGGTTTCTTATTTGGTCAGCAGCGTTATTTATTTGCTCCAAAAGACCACGTAGGTCTCTGTCCCTTGTTGCTAATGGGTATGGTTTGTTCAACAAATCATTTACCGGTTTTATTTCATCACCCTGATCTTTGCACTGTATGTTCTGTGGGCAAGTAGGAAACACATTTTGAAGTACCTACTCCCATACATTCCCATACCTTTAAAGGTTATCTTGCCATGGTATAATAATATATGACACAAAATACGTACCTGGATATAAATTGACAGGAGAATCACAATTATCAAAGGTTTTGTTGAGCCCATTGTGAAACTTACTCACATCTCCTAATAATCGAGTCTGTGATCTCCGTCAACCCTTTTATACAGCTTTATTATATCTAAATTATTCGATTAAACAACGATTAAGCTTTTTAATCTAGAATACCTAACTAATATCTAATTGAGCGCCTCTCAATACAGGTCATTAAACTCGGGTTAATCGTTTATTTCATTGTCATTATGATAACAATGTTATTCACCAAAGAAGAACCAAGTCTATTAACAATCAAACGTACCTAGGTACCCATACAACGTGACCCGTTCAGGGGTGGGAGGGTGGTCATCAAAATATTATGCTCGGTCACAGGGACACAGTTTTCGTCACGTACTTAGTCAATATCTTCTAGGGAAATCTCGCTCTTTCGAGCTACTTCTATGAAAATTATGGCGTGCACCGTTTAGCGCTTTTTACACTCAGGTGGCAACACTTACCTACGCACATATGCTGGGATGCCAGCAGATTTTTAAACTGGAAACAGTGGAAACAACAAACACATTTTCCACAGGTCACGTAACTCTAATTTCGCCGCTGTTACTCAAAACTCAAGTAGTATTAGTATTTGTAACCTACGTACCTACTCAAACGAAATACTCTTGTCAGAGTGTGTCTTTGGTTCTCGAGGGCAAGATTTCCGTGTTGAAGATGATTCAGATGAAAAATAACTGAGAAGTGAAAATAAAAGACAAGGACTTGAATGCACGCACGGCTTCATGACTTTTATTAAAACGTTCTGTTTACCTACAAATGATTTAATACCTAATAAATGATTTAATACCGTGTATCTATGAATTACGACGTGAAAACTAGAGGGAGGGGGTCTTGGAACATACTAAGGATGGTCACCGTGGGGGAAGAGAGGGATAAAAATGGGTCATGTGGTAGGGGTACCTACGTTGCGTAAGTAGGATAACAGATATACACTGGGGTGGATAAACTGATATGTAGACATAAATAGGTCTCGTAATGATCTCATTCCCATAGCCATACTAGGTACCTAAAGATATTTTCTCGGATGTAATTCGTTTAGGTCTGCGGATGATGATTTGCCCATACAAACGTACCTACTACCAAAATGATTTGTAATTCGAGCATATTTACACCACATCATGTTGTTTTTTGTATTCGAATAGTATAATATCTAGGTCCCTGGTTGTTTTTTTCTTAATAATACACACCTATAATTGAATGTAATCAAAAACATGCGAAATCGAATTTTGCATATTTTTACGTTGAAAATTACATGTTTTCGTCCTATTTGTTTTGAATTAAAAACAACAATACCGTACGTTTTATTTGTTATGGAACATAGCTTATATTGTCTAGTTACAGAATAACAACACAATGTCGAAGATACAACAAGTTTTCAGTCATAATTTTTGGTATTACGGAACATAATAATTCAGGAATTGAAGTTGCGAGCAACTGTCGCCGGATTCTTAAGTACCTACCTAGGTTGATTCAAAATTTTAAACGATTTATAATAGCATCAGACCTCATTTATTCAAATCAAATTTAATCATTTCCTCTTTTATTGTCCATCGCTAGTCATGATAGTGTAAATAGAGTTAGCGGAGCAGGTTCCGACGTCCATGATTACTTTGGCGGTGTGCAGGCCAGCTTCGACGATACGTGTAGCGACACAAATTTGAAGGGAGGCTGGTAGAGTCGCTACATACATCTCCATTCGAGCCAACTGCGAGGAGTTAACAACGTAATAGTATATTATGATAAGACAAGTGAGCTAAGTTGTTCATTAGACACGAGGCTCTGGGTTGCAGCCCCAGCCGTAGGCGAGGGCGTAAATCAGCCGAGTGTCTAGTGAGCAGTTGTATTTTCAAATGACGGCTGATGGCTGCAAGCTTCATTGTCAGTCAACTTACCATCAGTCCAACCTGTCCAGTAAAAGCAACCAACTTCATATCAGTCTGCAGGGCAATAGTCCCCAAACACGATCCAATTGTCATGAAACTTCCAGAGTCAGTACAGTTTCCCATGTCTTCTAGAGCTCTGTTGGAATATTCTAGAGCGTCGTTTACCAGATTTTTAAAACTGTTTATGTGACCGGTAACATCTGAAATGCGATCTTCAACGCAAGATGTTGTCCTCGCCAAAGTCGAATTAAAGACAACATAGGCGTCATCTCTGTAGACCTGAAAAGTTTTTTCTGTTTTGTATTTGGTATGTTTTTAGTCGATAACCGCTGGGGTAAAGTTCTTGTGTTCTTGAGTGGAGACCACGACTCGGGAAATGTAGTGTAGGACGCTCTCCAACCAGGTGGGATGATGCTTTGCGAAAGACTGCTGGCAGATGCTGGATGCGTCAAGCTGAAGACAGGGCGCTATGGCGCTCATTAGGGGAGGCCTATGTCCAGCTGTGGACTACTATTAGGCTGATGATGATGATGTTTTTAGCATTACTCGTATATTGCTTGAATCGTGGTACCTACCTATTGGAATCTTTTGAGTATTGTTGTAGCTAAGTAATTGTAAGATCTTTTTTAGGGTTCCGCACCCAAAGGGTAAAAACGGGACCCTATTACTAAGACTTCGCTGTCCGTCTGTCCGTCTGTCACCAGGTTGTATCTCATGAACCGTGATAGTTAGACAGTTGAAATTTTCACAGATGATGTATTTCTGTTGCCGCTGTAACAACAAATAGGTACTAAAAAACAAAATAAAATAAATATTTTAGGATGCTCCCATACAACAAACGTGTTTTTTTGCCGTTTTTATATAAAACGGTACGGAACTCTTCGTGCGCGAGTCTGACTCGCACTTGGCCGGTTTTATTTCAAATTAACACTAATTTGCTAATTTTTTTTACTAGGTACCTACTAATACGTTCTTACCACAATGCATTCAGTAACCGATACACCAGAATCTAGAAATTTATTAGTGACATTTTCGATGGCTTCTGACACCTGGCTCCTTAGTCTCTCGATATCTTCGGTAATCTTATCCCTTATATCTTTAACCTCTTCTTGGACACCGTTTGAGAATACTTTTATGGCGTCAGTAGCGTCCTTGGCAGTCTTGCGTATGCTTTCAACCAGTTCTTCGATTAGTACCCTGAAACAGGTGGCGGTCATTTGTTTATACAACTTACGAAGTAGTCGTCGTAATTTGTATCTTTGCCGGTACCAAGTTGAATCAAGTATCCACGCTTCCGACTGTATCATTTGAACTACCTGTAGATTACTTGCAACAGTCTGCAGTTAGCTCAATTCTTTCAATTGTAAATACTAGTTATAATTTAGTTGTATTATTTGATTGTATAGTTTTCTTTGTTAATCAAGTATGAATGTACCTATGATGTGTTTCTCTGATATTTTCATGGAGAGCCGTCAAGGCTGGATTGGAAAAGCGACTTCATTAGCAAAGTTGTGACGTTACCTGTTGCATTTCTTACCTGGAATTTGCATAAAGATTTAACTCCCGACGTTGCGTCGGCGTCAAGGCCTCCATGACTTCTTGTCCAGGGATGTAAGCAGATGCTAGCGTCCATGTCTAAAAATAAAATCCAATTTAAACTTCTTTGAATCCAAATTATCTTGATAGATTATGCTATGACTTTTCCTCAAAGGATCCAGATTGTTTTTTTAATCCGGTTTCCAAATACCACATATCATGTGGTTCTAAATATAGCCGCAGGTAAGTGGCGTAGTAGGTACCTATCTGTCTACTTATGTCAGATTGAATGAGTTAGGATACGCACCACGGATAAAACGAAAATTAGCTTCAAAGATTTCATTTTGAAAAACGTCGTCACTACCCTGTTCAGATTTTCAATTGGTTAGCCTCCCTGAAAAGTATGGTTTTTATACGATGTGGGATTGCACTATCAGTTATTTTTCATTTGAATAAATATATTTTATCTTATCGAATCTATGGGAATCTGGGTAGGTAAATATAATTCTAGGGCAAACATGAATTTAAAATGGTAGTCATTAACCTAATTACGAAATCGCTTTTAACCTAGGCCTAGGCTTGTAAGAATTTTTACGCCTTTGTTTTGACTGCTATACCCCAAAACACGTAATCCTTTTCAGGCTTAAAGACCACAGCTAATAAGAAATTAAATGAAGATTTTTTTATCAACGTTTTTATCAGTGGTAGGTTATGTAACTACCTAGGTATTAACCGAGTTAGTTAGGTAGGTATTCTAAAAATTACACAGTAATCAATTCAATAAGTACATTCCTTAGATAATTTACTTAAATCAATAACTACCTGACGAGGAAAATAAGAAAAATTACAAGAGCAACGAGTCACAATAAATGCTCAGCGTTTTTTGTCAGGCGTTGCCTTATGTAATATACATATCTACTACTAACTTACATAAAGTGAAATCTATTTATTAGAAGAGACTCTAATATGTACCCACTATTAATATTTTTGAAAAGTTTACCTTTTCCTCATGTCCCCTTGAGTCTTACGGTAAATTAACTAACGATTCGGTTCTGGTTCTGTAGAGGTAGGTTACGCTTTTCGCTATGACCTACATACGGGTGTTACCTAACCTAGGTACCTGTAAGTATAGATAAGCCTCCATAAAAATAAATTGGTACCTACGTGTCTGTGTAGAGTCGTTTTAGTCCTACCAGTCCATGTGTTTGTTTGATTTGATAACAAACGGCTTAAAATCAGTCAAACCACACATTTTGCGACCTTGGCTGCTCCTTTCAGTACGTGTATGCTAGATTGTTGAACTCGATTGACCTTCATCTTGTCGTCACCTTTGATAGCTGAGCTGAATACCTACAATTGTTGTAAACCTAGCACTCGCAGGATCAACTACTCGGTCGGTAAATTAAATAGTGGAAAGTTCTCGAACGACGTTGCTGTCGTCATAGCGAATGAGGTCCCCGCGACATAAGTACCTAATCTGTGCCCGCATCATCTAGCTAAATCGCTTCTTAGAGTACAATAAAAAAAAACCAATACAATAACACATAGGTAGATATTTTTTGTATTATACTTACATAGAAGACGATCAGAACATCCGAAACAAATATTTGCAGATCGTACAAACATTTGTCCCAAGGCGGGAATCGAACCGAAATATAGGTAATCTGAACTTCAGATTACCTATACGCCATAGAGCCGTGCCGCCGCTACAGTCTTCAGATTCTGAATTCAGATTCTGAAGACTAGCGGCGGCACGGCTCTATGGCGCTCATGAGGTCTATGACCAGCCGTGGACTAACATACGCTGATGATGATGACGAGATGGTAGAGTTCTAGATCTGTATTAAACTACCATCTTACTTACAAACCTACTATCATCATTCTATACTTGCATACTATCATCATTAGTTCTGTCACGGGATCAAGACAAACGAATTTAAACAATTCAACATAAGGCAATTGATCAATTGGCTATCTCGGTTAGCATCCTCAACGCGATAAAAGGGGTAGAGTTGAGAGTTCAGAGTCGCATGACGCGTATTATCAAGTCGTATAACGGTCAGCATTGTTTGTCACGTGGTTGTGCGAATACCCGTGCCATGCGAATTAGCACTTTCATGCAGGCTTTGGTAAGAGAATTAAGGTCAATCGGCTAAAGCTAAACACTGAATAAAACTACATCGTTTTAGCAACTAAACTTAAGGCAAATTTTTGGACTGCTGGTATACCTACGTACCTAAAGCAAGACCACTGGAGCAAATTCTAAGGTTTTTTGTTATAGTGCTTAACCGCACCTTGGGTATCTCTCTAAGAAATGAAATAAGTTCCCTAAAATTTTCGATTTCGGCAGGACTCGAACCAGCACCCCATCCTCAGTACGGATGTGCTCTAACCAACTAAGCCACGAAACCCTAGTCGGTTCAAACAGAGCAGGTTTGGAAACTGTAATGTTACCCCTGTAGGTGGACCCACCGGCGCTATAGTCCGTAAGAGGGCCCAAAGATTTTCGGTTTTTTTAGTGGAGCAAAGCAGGATGACGAAGCTGAAGACCGATAGCGGCAGTAGGTATGATTTCCTTCAAGCTTGATATGAAGACAGAGAAACTCAAAGTGCTTTATTTCCTTTATATGCCTAAATCTGAGTTTTGTGACGTACCCAAGAGTCCTGCTCTTGGATACGTCACAAAACTCAGATTACCTGTGTAAAACTAGGAAATAAAGTGATCACTTTGATCTTTTGTCCACTTCAATCTTTATAATAAAAGTAATACTCTAAAAACATTACTATTTAATATAAAAAAAACTGATTGTTACAAGTCTAATTGTTTATAAGATAAAAATTGTAGCTGTGATTATAAAAATTCCCTGTTTGATTTTTTACCCTTGAGTAGAATTCGTAAGGCTTTACTTACAAAATTCTAATAAATTGACAAAAGAACCGAAATTACCCGAAAGAACCGGGTACCCGGTTCTGTGTTGAAACTGGAACCGAAAGAACCCGTTCTTAAATAAAATATCATAAAACTGTAGATTCGTTGTTGAAGATATGACTTTGTTTAGTAATCATATTTCAGTAACCTTTCGTATAAACACTGTCTTATTTATTTATATTTAGGTAAGTAAGTATATCAGTTATCTAAATGTCTTCTGTGTCTGAATCTTCTAATATGTAGATGACTAGCTTTTGCCCGCGGCTTCGCACGTGCTTTCGAAGTAGACTATGTCCGTCCCTGGGACACCATTTGCCTAACTGCCAAATTTCATGAAGACCGGAAGAGTCGTAAGTGTGAAAAGGGACCATACAGACAAAGTTACTTTCCCATTTGTAATACTGGTATGGATAGTATGGATGATGGATGACTGATGATAACCCATAATATGGGTCATCATCAGTCATCAGCATCATATTATATGATTATGGACAAAGCATCATATTATGATGCTTTATCCATAATTGTTCAGCCAAATTTTAAAATTACCTACCTATTCCCTCCCCACTTCCCATGGTAACTGTAACTACCTAGTGATCTGATCACTCAATAAAAAAAACAAAGTAAAAGAACTCGTTTACGAGACAAAATATTAAAACACGCATTTAATAATTTATTATTTATGAACTCTACGCTTTCACTATTTCACGTAACGTGTCCGTCTCTTAAAAATTACTGGTCGAAAATATCTCAATTTGGTTTATCGGTATTTCTTTAGGCGTGTTTTAAAAATCTATGACTTCAAATTTCTGAATAATGGAAACGGGATTTACGTCGCAGATATCGATTCCTCGAAGATCATTTTTTATGACACCACCTCAAAATCAATATCTGAACGATTAGTAAAGAATAATGAATATCTATTTAGAATTGGTGAAGATTGTCACCAAAGTTGTTGTAGTTGCCAAAATTGCAGTTGTAATTTTATAAAAGTAGGTACTAGCCTCAGAAGTACTAGCTGAACCAATAGACATTGTCTTGTTATTCAATTCAAACTGACAACTGACAGTTATTTCAAACGTGCTTAGCAAAGAGCAGTAGATATATATAACACTGGGGCTAAGGTTACATTAAAAAAGTTTATAATAAAGGTAATCGTTAAGTTTTCTTAAATTTTGAGTTTCTTCTAAAGTTTCTGTGCAATTTTCTTAATTTTTTTAATGTAAGAACCTTCTACGAAGCATTAGAAAAAAAGAAATGATGAATGAAATCGGTAAAGCCGTTCTAAAGTTATAGCGTGACCAGATAAGGCTTCATTTTTATATAGTTCATACTATATTCCCATCCCAAGGTTACCTGGAAGAGATCGCTTCTAAGCGATAAGGCCGCGATTGTACTTATCTTATGTGATGTCTCTTTGTTATGTTATTTTCTCGTGTACAATAAAGAATTTTTGTATTGTATTGTATATTGATTTTATTTATGACAAAAAAAACATTTGAATCTGTTTCTGTAGTCGGTTAAAAATAATATTATATGAACATCATGCATGAACCGCGTATGCAAATAGGAATCGGCAGGTATAAATAAATTAGTCTCACTTAACTCAACATAAAGCATTCGGTTTTTCCAAAGAATTGTTCTCAAAATTTTAAGCTTTGCAAGGTCTTGCTTATCGCGATTGTTTTTTTTGGAGTCAATGGTTTCCAAAAATAATTTAGGGTTCTACAAAAACGAAAAACCGATGTCGAATTAAAGTTGCTTTAAATTTCACTGTCTTTTAGTCTTGCTAGATAAATAGTAATCCACCGGGAATACCCGAGATCATTATCAACAAAAAACTATCATCAAAACCTGAGAAATCTTTGAAAAACATAATAAATATGTATAAAATAAAAACGTTTATTACAGCACTTTTGTTTACAAACAAATGGATTTGAGAGCATCCATTTAAGCAAGCATTTGCTTGTGTTAGGGGACTCCGCTTTTGCTAGTGACATAGGTACCTACATAAAATCAATTTTAAAAAGATACAAGGACAGGGTATTTGTCTTAATTACACACTAGACTAAAAATCAAATTAAAAAGAAAACAAAAGTTACATAAAATAACAAATCACCAATAAGTTTCCACTATCATCTATATTCTCATCCTTTGTACAAAATTTTCTATTTCGTCATTCATAATTTCTATTCATTAGCCACTCAATAATGAACTCTATACAATGAAAATAAGTGACCTCTTAACTTATATTTTGTATTTTGTTCTTGATTTTTGGGTTCCGTACCTACCCAAAGGGTATAAACTGGACCCTATTACTAAGACTTCGCTGTCCGTCTGTCCGTCTGTCACCGGGCTGTGTCTCATGAACCGTGATAGTTAGACAGTTGAAATTCCTTACCTATTTATTTTATCTATAGTACCTATTAATATTATGAAGAGGTAAAGTTTGTGAGTTTGTGTGGTTGTAGGAGGTAATCTCTGGATCTACTGAACCGATTTAGAAAATTCTTCTACCAATAGAAAGCCACGTTATTAGTGAAATGGGATACTTGAAAAGCGCGCGGACCAAGCCGCGGGCGGCAGCTAGTTGCAAATATGAGCTGATTGCTGATTGATACCTCAGGTACACGTACAGCCGAACATATAACTTCCTCTTTTTATCGATTTAGATTAAAATGATGAATTTAAATTATTATATGACATTTTATTGCCTTGAGCTGAAGACCAAAACCCAATTAGTTTACTTCATTAGCTAATTAGTGCTGGTAATCAGAGTAATAATTTAGTGTCATGGTGTTGCTCATTAACTAATCTAATCACATACATTAGAATAAGTACTAACTAACTACATCAGTGCTACTGTGTCAAGGATGCTGTACATCGATACAAAATTTAACTAAATTGTCTACGAAAATATTTTTAGCGGTGCTGTTTTTAAGGGTTTTGAGATCGGTTTCGAAACTTTTCGGTTTCTTCTATTGACTTGAAAATTAAAATAGTAATACATTTCGAAAGCAATCAATGCTTAAAAGAAAAAAAAATGAAAATGAAAATTTTCAGTAAGTACAAATTGTAATGTCGAAATTTTAAAAGAGACCTATATAGGGGTCATTTTCAAATTAAAGGTATCAGTTTGTACATTTCAAAATAGTTTTTGAAATTTCTGTTGGTTTCATACTTTAGGAAATATTTAAAAAAAAGTCGAAGAATTGATCGTCCCCCCTATCTTTGAAAAATTGTCAAGGGGGGGGGTCGAAAGGGAGGTCTACCTATCCGAATAGGGTATCAAATGAAAGGTATTCGGGTACCTATATGGTATATGGGCTTCGTAAGGAGTAAGTAAATAGTATATTCTAAGGTTATTTTCGCGAGAACTCATAATAAAACACTGTTTTATTATGAGTAAGTAAATGTTGATGCGCTTGGCGGGGGTGGGACGCCTACAGTGGAGTAAAGGATCCAAAATTTCTGTGTTGACTGTGTATTTAACACCTTTGTTTCTGATAATTCCAAAGAAATCGTTTTGACATTATAGAGCATGTTGGATTTTGGGTTGTACCAGTGTATGAGAATATTTACTTTGGCAGGTAGGTATATAACATTTAATGTAGGTACCTACCTAGCTACTATCATTGACTTTTTACTGCAGTTTTCTCGAGTGTTTGCTTCATCCACAAATGCTTTCTATTTACTATTTGCTCTTACTTTTAGCACTATTATGTACCTACTTATTAAGCTCTTACAGAGAAATCATGGAGGTACCTATGCATTTCTCCCATAAGGATTTATGTGAAAGTGAGTAAAGCTGAAGTCAAGGCGCTATGGCGTTCATTAGGGAAGGCATAATGTCCAGCAGAAGGTACATACAAAGCTGACTCCCAGCCGAACTGACGCCACTTAAATACAATACAATACAAAATTCTTTATTGTACACCGCAAAATAAAGCTAAAAGGAACAGATATAAACATTAAACATAATAGTACAATGGGCGGCCTTATCGCTTAGCAGCGATTTCTTCCAGGCAACCTTTGGATGGAAAGAAATTTGAAAATTTAAGAAAGGCAGGGGTGTATACAACATAATACATAATAATAATTATTAAATATTCATAAGCAAGTAGAAACATAAATTAACATAAAAATACTAAATCATCTTACATAATTATGTAGATGCTAAAAGGCCAATGATGACGATGTCCAGCAGTGGACTTATATAGGCTGATGGTGATGAACATGAGTGAGTAGAGTAGGTAGGTACCTATGTTACCAACAACTCTTTCACAGTCATTGAAAATGTTTATGTGATTTTAAGCACCTACCTACTTACCTATCACGTAATACCCCTAAAACATTTTTGGAAGATTGACGATATTCAACTTTAGTCGTTGACTGCCCCACGTCATCATCATCAGCCTATATTAGTCCACAGCTGGACGTAGGCCTCCCCTAATGAGCGCCATAGCTCCCTGTCTTCAGCTTGACGCATCCAGCATCTGCCAGCAGTCTTTCGCAAATCGTCATCCCACCTGGTCGGAGACTGGTGGGGACAGCCCCACGTAGGCAAGCAAAATATTTCATGAATTGCAATGTTCATTAGAAACTGCAACATTGCAATCGACAACAATCACAGACACGTGTCAGACTTGTGCGAGTTTCCCGAGATTTCCACCCATGTTCGATCTGACCCACTCTCGGATTACCCACTTTCCTAGCTCGACTGCAACTTAGAGCTTATCCATGCACACGGCGACTTTTAAACGCGCTGATGGCGAAGCGCACATCACCGCGTCAAAAATGTTATAAAGTCTCTACCGCATTATGAAAAAAATTCCAGGAAGGCATTAAATTAGATCAGAAGTATTTTTTATCGTTGTTTGTGTAGATAGACATGGGATATTAGCTTTATTCCCTGTAGAAAGCAGAAATAAGTTTCTCGCGATCTTGAATCGTACCACCATAACTTGATGAGATCTAGGTAATATTCCGATTGAAAAACCTGGATATGTTTTTGTATACAAAGGGGTTACAAAACCCAAGAAATATTAGTAGAAAATATATAACGACATTGGTATCATCGAAGCATAGCATAGAAATTCGAAACAATTGTTGGTTTTGAAAGCTTTCATTCATCTTTTTATTGATCTCTCGTTCGTTTTTGAATTCAAATTCAAACATTTTTCGCTAATGATGTGTGTTTTAGTGATAACCTTTCTGTTTCCTTGATGTTTTCTGTTATTGTTATCCGTTTCTGCTAAGTTTTCATTCCTATATCTTTGTTGACATAACATTTCTAGAATTCTTAATCGGATAATAGATATGTAGTTCCTTGCTTCTGTAAAATATTATATGTATATACAGGGCGTCCCACGGACATGCCACATGGAGGGAAAGTACCTTGAATATTGTAGATGGAACATTTTTCTGAAAGAAGACATTGTTTGAATTTACAAAACAATTTAAACTGCATTCATAGATATTTAAATAATTACATGGTTCAACCGGGAATCGAACCAGAACACACCACCAGAATACAGTTAAAATTCATGGTCTTCCTTTTATTTCTGACACTATGTTATTCAGCAAAAATTCATCCTTATGATGAAGCCGTTCGATCGGTATGATAAAACTACAGGATGATTATTTTCCTCGTGTAACGGGTTCGATTCCCGGTTCAACCATGTACTAATTATTTAAATATCTATGAATGCAGTTAATTTTTTTTGTAAATTCAAATAATGTCTTCTTGACTAATGTCTCCATGTGGCATGTCCGTGGGACGCCCTGTACCTATAAGTTGGAAAAGGAACGAATGACGCAGTGGTATTAAAGGCAGTGAGTAACGTAACGTTTAAGTTATAAATTATATAACACCATAAAACGAGACCAAGCAACTACGATAACTAACGTACGATTATAACATTCTCATCTCAACGCATTGACTTGCCTTGCCATGTTTTTGGTAAGACTATATTTCAGTAAAAAAAGCGCGTGAGACGAGCGGAACTACCGCGAAACGACCGTACTGTGCATGGGCTTAACCACAGTTGAATAAATCAGTCTATTGAATTTGCACTCATTGAATAAAGATAATTCATTGTGGCTTGCTTGGCTTTGGATAAGAAAGTGGTTTGGCAAGGTGGTGATTAATAAACCCCTGTTATATTATCAGATTACTTACCCTAACCCGATTTAACAAACACGACAAGACAGAAGATGTGATGTAGTTACCCCTTACCTTATTTAGGACCTTATAAAAGACTGTAGGGCTATTAATGATCCGGTATAGTTCATTCGTCTGGACTAATGCATGTAACACGGTAAGATTTATTTTAACATGTTGTAAGTTTGCAGTAGAAAATAAAGGTAGGTAGGTACCTCTTATTTCTGCCCTATCATCTCATGCAGATATACAGGGTTATTGTTGAATTAGTGCCAATACGTGAACTGCAGGTTCAGCCCATCACCACAAACACGTTTGTGAAGACGCCAGGTCTTAATTCTTAATTTTGGTATGAAAATAGATTTAAGTGTAAATATTAGTTGTAATTATTATTTTATTGTTTATTGTAATTTTGCCTGAAAAACAGGTATTTATTTACCTAGTTCAAGCACATGCATTGTCACACGTCGCCGACTCTACGTGGTAGTAAATAGGTATATATTTTATGTATGTTAGAATAAGGTATATATTTTATATGGGCCGTAGTTTTTAAGTATTTTACATCCTGTACTAGACTAACGTTGCCTGAAATAAATGTTTTATTATTTTATTATTATTATTATTATCTATACCCTTAAATAAATAAGATTATGTACACTCTGTTATCTGTTTAGTCCTAAGTTATTTATGAATAAATTATTTTATTTTATTTATTTTTACTAGCTGCGCGCGGTTAAATCTCTTTGACCTACCTACACTACATACCTACCTAAAAATGGTTTAAGTCTCATGCACAGCACAGCTCTTTGATCCTAAACCTAAGACTTATTTTGCCTACAACTCACTGCTCCAAGTGATAATATTCTCTTTGCACTGCTCTCGACGGTCAAAGATAATAAAATCACTACGTTTCGCATTGATTTTTTGTCATGACGTTCGCTTCCGCAGCTCTCTACAAATATGTCAAATAATTTGCTGGAAATTTTATTTATCCTGGCTTAGATAGTGATTTTTTTCTTTGGCCTTGCTATTTTCTGCGGATAGACATACTTTGTTTGTTGAACGTATTGTGAATTAGAAAGAAATGGCTCCTTCAACTGAATTTACGGGACAAACCTCTGTTTGCATGGATAAAATGAAATCCGGATTTTTATATGGATCTAGCGTAGGATTGGCTGGCGGTACCCTACTGGGAGCATTCAGTAGTCTGAGGTGAGCTTACTCTTACAGATCCTATACCAAAGATTTTTCTTAGAAACCTAGGTATTTTACAATAGAAACTATAGTAGTTTGACGTATTATTTACGGATGTCCCGCTTACATCCGTAAATAAATTAACGGCGACCCTTATTTGTGTTGGAAAAACACCATCGTATGAATCGTTGGCACCCTCAACGAGGGACTTCAGGGTAAGTGCGTTTGCTCGCACGATTCGCGTCTGCGAGCGCTGAACCAGACAGCTCGTAACCATCTTTGTTCAGATACCTACTTAGAATTATCTTAGATTTCATCATAAGTATAGAACCTTTCTTGATCTTGCTACTGCGCCTTAGGTAGTTACTCCTAAGGCCGTTGTAGCCAGGTCTTAAAGGATTTTACCTAATTAACTGCTCTGATCTTTAGCGAGCTGATAAAATTGTTAAAAGACCATAATGGCAGCGAATGCGTCTAAAGGGATTGCTTCGCAATGGCTCATTTAACGAGCTGAAAATTTTAAAGTGCTAAGTTAGAAAAGCACGGCTTTCCAATACCTCCTCAGCACATCACGTCCGCTTGAAGGCAGATTGGTGATCGCAGTTGAAGTGTTAAAAAGACAGAATGAAGCTACTGCCGTTCCTCTGGTCTTCCCTTAGCAGACTCTTACGACATCCACAGACTGAAATGGAATAGTCGATTTGTACGCTGTGACCGTGGTAAACTCTTGCAACATCCAAGTGTTGTCAGTTGATGAATCGATAATTCTGAAATGCTGAATTTGGTTTCAGACATGGAGCTCGAGGAAAAGAGTTAATCTCTATCATGACAAAAAACTTGATCCTATGTAGCGGTTCTTTTGGGTCTCTCGCAGCTACAATCATCGGGATACAGAACTGCTTTGATTATCCTCAAGACCAACCCAAATTGGTGAACTTGCATCCGGTTGAAAGTACAACTTGGACTGCAAGTACAAGCATGCCGGTTCGAACAGAAGAACCTACTCGTCCTACTGAAACCAACGTTAGTTCAGTCATCGCTGATGAAACCAATTAGCCTATTTCTTTTCTCTATGAACGGTTTATTAGTTTACCCATTAGGTTTATCTAGGATACTCACCTACGACCTAAAGCTAAGATTTAAAATAAAAATTCTTGTGGACATGATTTCTTCTTTCGCCAGGTTATATGCAGGTTGAAAGCGAAAGGTTTTATTCAGTTTCATGATAAAGATCACTAAATAATAAAAAAAAACTCATGACAGACTTATTTCAAAGTTTCATTACGAAACTATAAGGCCTGCAAGTATTATAAAAGCTAGCTCAGCCCCCCTAGCACGGGGATGGTTGTCTAGGGTAGAATAGAGAAAAATTACGGCACTTCGGAATCGAATGCGTAAATTATTTGAAATGCATTCTTTCAACATCAATAATGTACGCAATGTATGGCGATGCAATGTCATTATTGTCTATTCTACCCTAGACAACAATCCCCGTGCTAGGGGGGCTGGCATCATTCTATGATTTAATTATTTTGCTTGAGAAACGCTTTCTATGGCATAAACGTCAAGTATAGATCTATGACTGCGCAAGTTTAAATAATACGGCCCTTAAACACGATCACAAAAACTTCTATAGAGCTTTTCCTTTGAGAATTCTTCATTTCAGGATTCCTGAGAAAGATCTAGGTTGGACGAACTCTCAAAGCTAAAGCCGTGGCTTGTGGTTCATGGTTTTTTATTTTATTTATAGGTCAGATACATTCTTTATAAACAAAGAAAATTACAATCAGATAATAGAATTAAATTAAAACGAATATTTACAATTGAGCTACCTGCAGGTCAGGTTATATATCAGATCTTACTGTGGAAGATAATACTACTAGGACGACACAGACTTCAATGAGTAAGACATTTATGTCTTTAATTGAGTATGTTTTTAATTCATAAAACAAGCGGTCTACATTTTTATGCAACATTTTTCATCGTTGTATTCTACCGATCACGTAGTTGACTGAGATAGCCAGCTATTATCGATGTAAATTCGTAGAATCAGGTGCTTATATTTCATTAATCGTCACATTTCGGGGGTTTTCAGGGCCAATACTGATATTTTAAAAAAGTCCACCTGTTGTTGATTTCCTCCTATTTGAATTTTGACTACCGGCTTGTCAAGGGAAACTAGCCACGTGCGCAGGAGATATTATAATTATAATGCACAAGTGTGTGCGCAAAAACGTGCACTCTCTATTCCCTCACTCTAATGATTAAGATTTACGATGGGAAGAAGGTTGACACGACCGAGGAGAGGTCAGGCGCAGGACCAACGGCTTAAGGTGCTTTTCGAGGCCGTGCCTCGAGTATAACACCGCTGCCAACTTCCTAATTCCGGACTGCTTCTTGGAATTTTTTTTTGCTCGAAAAGTCCTTGATGATCTTGGCCCGACCCGGGATTTGAACACCATTCATCACCTGTTGTCATGTAAGTAAATACGTACCTACTCAGGTATTCTGGGTATGGTATCTCTCTTGTCATATTTTTTTATTCCAAACTGATTTTTGGGGTTGCTTATTTACTGTCGATACACCTTCGTTTGACCACAAACGAGTTCGATTTATCTCGCTCTCTCAACTTTGCTTCAAACGTTAGGTCTTGGCAAATCATTGGTAGGTATCGCATTACATTATTATAGATAGTTTTAGGGTTCTGTACCGCAAAAGGAAATAAAACGTCAAGTGCTAGTTGGACTCGCGCATCAAGGGTTCCGTACAAACTTATACTCGTAAGTAATCAAACATTTTTTGTGATGAAATACAAATTTACGATTTTTAGATTTTTTACTTTTACTTATGCATTATGACCTTGCTTCTTGCCAAATTTCATGATTCTAGGTCAACGGGAAGTACCCTATAGGTTCTGGGTGCATGTGATTCCGTTGTTGGAAAATTCAAAAAAATTGGGCATCATAAAAACAGACTGCAAACACACTCATTCATTATTCCCTTGCAAATATAGGAAACCAACAAACACAATGCTCAGGATGAGCCGTGAGGACTTAAGAACAATGGTGGGCATCATCACAGGCCACTGTGAGCTGAACCATCATCTTTTAAAGACGAAGCTACAGACAGCAGTCTGTGTCGTGGCTACCTCCAGGAAGAAGAGACTGTGGAACATGTTGTGGTTCACTGCACGGCCACAGAGGAGGCCAGGTGGAAAACGGGACTGAAAAATCTAATAGAGGCATCAAACCTATCCACATCCACAGAAAAGCTGAAACGAAGCTGTCAATCGCCAAAAGTCCTGCTCCGGTACTTCAAGGAGCCGGGCTGGTTAGGGCCTGGTTAGGCAGGGGGACAATGCACAATACACTCCCATGTGAGATATCAGTGTAGATCATATTTCCCCCAATTAGAATAAGAATTAGTGCCTACGTAACGTACCTAGGTGTTGCTAAGAGTTCTTGATGTAAGCAAGGTTGTAACACAAAGATATCTCTGTTTGTTGAAGTTACATCACTGTCTATAAATTAGATAATGTAGGTACTAACTTACCGTGATACTGCAGTACAGGGGTGCTTGAATGAACCAAGAATGAGATATTATACTCGACTACGTCAAGCTTACCGATAAATATAACATGCCATTCAAACAAATATGATTATAAAGGTAAATGCAATATTTCGTACCTAATAAAAGAAACCGAAGTTAGAAAAATGAAGAAAGAAATATGAACAAAAATTGGTTGGGGAATCACCTATCGCGAACTACAGGTGAATTGTAAACTATTTTTGGTCATTATGTAGCCTTGTTCGCTTTATGACAGATTCGCTCTAGGGCAGAAAGAAGTACAGTGAAACAAATACCTATAATGTAAACAAATAATTTAGGTTATTTAATAACACAACATACATACGTTAGTATAATACTCCTTGTTGATTCCCTCACATGTTGTTTGTTCAAAAGGAGCTCTACCTTATTAGCATGCTTAAAATCAATTTTCCTAGGCTCATTACTACGTTCGACGGTACCATTGTCGTGAATAGTTTAACACCAATATTTTATTTTATTTTTAACTCCTTTCTTTACATAATGATATTGGATTTTAGATTCGAGTTGGTATATATTATTAGATTTGTGGATGACTACATAGTCAATAGTTTAATTGACAGTTGTAATAATACAAAGAAATGGATATCTCTTTGTATTGTATTCCAATCCATGATGGATACCGCTGTTACGTGTAGGCATAGAGTTAGTGTGTGTGTGATAATAACTTTATGCGTGTAGTTGTCTAGTTAATTAAATTATCGTAATAAAGTATTTAGATTTATCTTGTCTTTATTCTTAAATAAATGATGGAAGCATGACCATTAGCGTTATGTATGTAAATCGAGCCTTTGTCCATCTTATGGCAGCGATTCGTTGCATGTGTAGTGAATATAAATTAATTGAAGCCTAATAGCTAAAACCAATAAGGTATCTTAACTGTGTGGCTTCGTAGACTTATGAAAGTGCTTCATTAGACTACCGTAGCATACAGAAGATTTCAAACCGCACCCATAATTTCGTAGCACCTATGCTACGACGTCAAAGCTAAGCTAATCTAAGTACCCGATGTAGAAAACAAGATTGCTTCGTATAGTGTGCTACGAAGACATTGTTACGCTAGACTGCCGTAGCCTTCAAAAGATTTCAACGCGCACCTATAACTTCGTAGTGTCCTATGAAGTCATTATTACGCTAGACTAGTCATTATTCATTTCTAAGTGTACATTTTTGTATTTATGGAAATAAAGAATTTTTGATTTTGATTTTGATTGACTGCCATAGCATACAAAAGATTTTAACGCGCACCTATAACTTCGTAGAGCGCGCTACGAAGACATTGCTACGCTAAGTCTAGCGTAGCAATGTCTTCGTAGCGCGCTCATAGCAGTCGCTATTAGCGTAAAAAATATTACAACGCTCTCCTATGGCTTCGCAGAGCGTGCTACGGAGACTTTGCTGTACAGACTGGCGTAGCATACAAAATATTTCAAAACGCACCGATAGACTGCCGTAGCATACGAAATTTCCGCATTTATTTACCGACTGAGAATTGGAGGATGTGGATTTTTGTAACATACGTACGTATACTCCAAGGTTTTTTATTTATTATAGTACTCTGGGTAATCTCTAAAATCTCTAAGATCACGTAGCTTAGTTGGAAAAAGAGC
Source organism: Eupithecia exiguata (assembly GCA_947086465.1). Lineage (NCBI taxonomy): Eukaryota > Metazoa > Arthropoda > Insecta > Lepidoptera > Geometridae > Eupithecia > Eupithecia exiguata. Next base: position 4,945,577 of record OX352233.1, on the reverse strand, counting down.
AACCCTGCGCTGAAGGGGAAGGTGCGGGTTCGAATCCCGTCGAGATCGTAAATTTTTGGGATTTATTAATTTCTTATACGTATACTCTTTACAATCTAGTCAATTTATCCAACTGGTAGGTAATTAACCATAAGTAATTCTTGACAACATGAAATGAAAAACGCGTTTCGATTCAAGGATTTCTAAAGCCAGTCAAGTTATTTACTTATCGAATTGTTGATTATAATTTGTTACACGTTTGAACTATAACCGAACTTACTTTATTCACAGTCAGCTTTTGCCCGTGGCTTCGCATGCGTTGTTTAAGGTTATTTCGATCCCATGGGAACTGATTTATGGGATAAAAAGTAGCCTATCCTTTATTCCTGGCCTAGAACTACTTGTATGCAATTATGTATGCAATTTCAGCCCTATCCGGTCAGTAGTTTTGGCGAAAAGAGGTAACAAACATCCTTGTAGGTATCTTCTATCTATGTGCACACGTACCCACTACTACAAACGTGTCTCTCTCTCCCAGTAAGGTTTGCTGGAAGAGAACTCTTTTTAGGGTTAAGCTCGCCTTTGCGATACCTCTCTTTGTTTAAGTTTTCAAAATAGATTATTTTCAGTGAAAGGTTATGAATTATGAATCCTTCCAAACATCTAAACATCCAAACTTTAGCATTTATAATATTAGTGTGATTAATAGTCGAATACTTATCTACGTTTGCATTCTCAAAGAATTCTTACCAATGTGAAAATAACTTAAACATGACTGTAGCATATAATAAATTAAATGTATTTGTATCGGTATGGGAGTATTTTTAAATTTGGTTCAAAGTCATGTGAGCGTATTAGATAACGGCATTTTTGTGTTAAAAATCATTAGTGAGTCATAGAATATTCATAAAAAAATCACATCTATCTTTTCAATCAGTTTTGAAAACCTAATGACCTTATTTTTTCTTTTCTTTTTTGCATACTTTTAATGATAAATTTTTTTCACTTCTCTTGCTCGAAAAGTGTATCATAATAGTGTAGCTTAGCAGGCCTAAAACTCGAGTTTAATCCCTCGGGCTAAAAAGTAATTTTTCTTTTTAATTTTTGTCTAAAATCATCAGCCAGTACAAAGCATTCGTTCTCTTACATAAAAACTCGACTTCTTGGTGCTCCGTCAACCTTTTTTTTGAAAATAGAACCGTCTTGGTGATGTTTTATGAAGGTTGATTCTTCCCTTCACGGTAGAATGCGAACTCTTTCGTTGCGGGTTAAATAGAGATTTAAAAAAAAAGATGGTATTGGCGCTAAATCTCTAGAATTTTCTTCATTCCAAATCACAAACTTTTACGTTTAACTTCCTGACTTTTACTTCCAAATTGTGAACGTGAAAAATGTCATCAAGTGATAGTGAAGATGCTAATATGCAAATGGAAGAAAAGGGCAAAGAAATAATTATGAATCTGTTGCCGACAAAATCACGTGGAATATATTTAAAGAGTTACGAAAATTTTATGAAATGGAGAGATGAGAAACGTGTGGATTCTTTTACAGAAGGGGTTTTTCTCACTTATTTTGATGAATTATCGAAAAAATTCAAATCGTCGACTCTTTGGAGCACATATTCAATGTTAAGAATGACCTTACAAACGAGACACGACGTCGATATTAAAAAATATGTAAATTTAACGGCTTTACTGAAGAAATTGTCCACTGGATACAAGGCAAAAAAATCTAAAGTCTTGACGACACAAGAAATCGAAACATTTTTAAATAACGCTCCAAATAAACAATACTTGGCAACAAAGGTAACCTACTACTTATGTACTCAACTCAAACTAAATAAATAGATACCTACCTACATACCTAAATTATGTACCTAGGTTATTACGATTAATAACACACTTATTTTTTTGTTCAACAGGTTGCTTTAATTTATGGAATCAGCGGTGCATGCAGAGGAATAGAGCTTGCTAATATAACGCTAGAAGACGTAGAAACGGATACAAACCTACAAGCTGTGAGTCTGCCGAACACGAAAACAAACAAAGAGCGTAAATTTGTCATCAGTGGAGAATACCTTAATATAGTTAAAGCCTATCAGGAGTTACGTCCCACTAATGTTTCAACGAGAAGATTTTTTCTAAATTATCAAAATGGTAAATGCACAAGGCAAGTCATAGGCAAAAATAAATTTGGTAACATGCCTAAAGATATTGCCACTTATCTAAATTTACCAAATCCGGAACTCTACACGGGCCATTGTTTCCGCAGAACATCCGCGACTCTGTTGGCGGACTCGGGTGCGAATATAACGACATTAAAACGGCACGGTGGATGGAGGTCCGATCAAGTGGCTGAAGGTTATATAGAGGACTCTATACAAAACAAGTATCACGTCACGCAGCGGATTACGGAAGGAATCAATATTCTACCAAACATTACAGAACCCCAAGCATCTACATCGCGGGATTGGATGAATATGTCAACTCAGCTGAAGCCGCACTCAGATCTTAATAATGCACGAAACTCAAGCATGAGTCGAGTCTCTCCAACTTTTACTCCACAACAATCAACTCAAAATATTACACACACATCCCAATCACAGAGAACCGAAATAAAATTGCCCGGGAAAAACATATCACTAAACATTCAAAATTGCTCTAACTGCACATTTAATTTTTAATAAAATTTCTGAAAATTGTCTAATTTTGAATTGTTTTATTTTCTCGCAATCGAAGTGAAAAGTAGAGTGTTTTACTCGGGCCAAAACCACCCATTATAACTCGGTCTTCTCATCCTCCCTCGCTACGCTCGGGAGTATAACAACCTCGTATATAATGGGATGGTTTAGTCCCTTGTAAAACAATCTACTATTGTTTTGAGTAAGCATGCAATTATTTAGTTATGTATGTATAAGTTTCAAATAAACGTTTTTATTATTTTTTATTATTATTATTAGGTATTAAACTTTTCTCGTACCTTCCTAAGTACTTAATTTTTTTTAGTGCGCTTTTATTCGTCAAGGTCAGAACAATTCATCTGAGATTCACTTTAACATTGGTAAGGTTGTGGTTAAACAGAGGTCAAATTTTTTTAAAAACCCAGACTTTAATTTATTTGTTTTAGGAAAGTACCTACTCAGAAGATAAGTTAGGATCTACCCGAGTTGATGAAACAGGAAAAGATTTTTTTATAGATTTAATTTGATAATCCATAAGGGGGCGTACTACGACGCCATTTTGTGAAAAGGATAGGCATAAGATTTCGCGTCCATAGGAGCGGGACAGGGCAGAGCAACGTAAGCCCAAATATCAAGTTTTTACCCGACTACCAACAGGGGAGGGTTATGAGGTTAGCACCCTATGTTTGTATGTTTGTATGTTTGTTTGTTTGTATATTTGTATGTTTGTATGTATGTGGCCGATTTCTTTGTTCCCACGTAGCGCTGAAACTACTGGTTCGATTTCAACAAATTATGTATCTATTGATTCGTCTCAATACCCCGATGGTTATAGGCTATAGGATTTAGGGCTCCGACCCCGAATAAGCCTTCAAAGCGCGTATTAAAGTTTAGGTAGCCGCAGGCTGCAGGCCCCATAGAGAAAAATTACAATACCTACGACCTATTTTCATTTTCAACTCTATGCCTATCAAATATGACCGATACGTCATTCTATTTTGTCAATGTAAATGTTTCAAACTTTTATAACTTTCACGTAGTCGGGTTGTAGTTTTTAACTTTATCTTGTTGCTTATTATTAAGGACATTATATTTAAAAAAAATAAAACGCAACATATGAAATTGTTCTTTATACTTAGTTCAATTACCTACCCATGCTTATTCTTAAGATCTTAACTTCTATGTTTATTGCCTTCTTCTGTACTTCAAAGTTAAATATTCAGTAGTTTGGGAGATATGCACATCCGGCGGAGTTGAAAATAAGCAATTTGAGGTAGTATACACTCTTAAGTGATTCATGCAATACAAATGTCATTTTTAATGTCTTTATTTCTATCAGTTGGTTTAGTATCTGCCTCATCATGATATATATAAATATATATTTTGCTATCATTCGTACCGCTAAAGTTTAGAAAATGAGTCAAAAGTCAATAACTTTATTTTTTAGGCTTACAAAATAAGAAATAGACAAGTCAAATTTTATACATATAATTTCAAATATTGCATTCGATGACGATGTCATTTTTGTCTTGCCAGGTAATGACAGAAATTTCTGTTTATAGTGAGGGCCCACCGGCAACTAAGTGAGAATGCTGTCAAACATAAAATAACCATTTCTTTTCTAGTGGAAATTATCCCCACGATCAAGAGATCAAATTGATCGCCAACAATAAGATAAATCATTTCACGTTCGTCAACTTAGTAACAATAAACCGCGTTGCACATATTATCACAGTATCTTGAAAGTCTGGCATGCTCACGGCGATCAACTTGAGACCTTGGGACCTACTGCGGATATTTTACTTGTAGGTTTTTTCCCTTTTTCCGCAAATATACTCTTTGCCATTTAATCGCGAATCTTGTCATTATCGTCTTAAGGTGGATCGTCTTTCACACAAACAGTTATCCAACATTCACTTGTTAAAGCATGGGAAAATATGGCATAAATCGATGCTCATTAGTAACATGGTGCTTAGGTTGTAAAATCGATAAATTTTCAATACTCACTATTTATTTATACAATAAGATATCTCCGCGTAAAACAAAAAAAAACAAAGAACTTTAATTGGTTTAATAGTTTAAATAATAAATTAATATTTGTATGGATCCAACTTAACCCTTTAATGCATAGTGTTGTATAACTGCAACATAAGGTTTTTATTTTCCCTATGTTTCCCTGCATTCGAATGTACATTTCTACAAGAAAATTTTTTTTCAAGGTGTCAGTAAAAAATCATGCATTGAAGGGTTAAGTTGTTAAATGTACCTACATTGTGTGATCACGTCTTTGGCATTTGAAATGTTTGTTGATCATTAACTCATTACTAATTGCATCGTTTGTTTAATGTTCAGCTTGTGAGGTAACGCTGTTGAAGTGAAGATGCGTCGTTATAAAGTTTTTTCTCGGTTATTCTTTCTATATAATTGTTTTGTCAACATTCAGGCATGTATTAGTACTGGTACCGGTGTGTTCAGTCTCATAATAACTTCTAAATCTTAGTCATAATATCATTCAGAGTTCAATTACTTCTTAATTGAATTTCTTGCTCTAAAATAAAATGAGTAATTAATTTATAAAAACAATGATAACTGTATGTCCCAGAGATGAATGTGTCAAGAATAAGCAGGGTTGATAATAAATACGCGGGTATTGAACGGCGCATTATCCTTGCGGGGGCCAGAGGTGGCACTGTGTGATAGCCTAGTGCTGGGCCGGGCCGTCGCCGGGCCGTGCCGGGCTGGCCGCGGGTGGGTAGCGAGCGGTCGAGGCCGGGAGCAGGGAGGCGCCCGGCCGGCCGTCTCCGCAGTCCGCATTCAGTGTACAATCGTGCGTCGCAAGTGCTGCGCGCTCGCAAACATTAACTGCACTGCCTATCGAACGCCTTATCGATCGCGGCGGAATTCCGAAATGGATGTGACGTCGCCGCAACATTTGCTGGATTAAAGACGCGTGATGCCGTGAACCGCAGGCGCCGCCAGTCACAGACCGATCGGCGCCGATCCCGATACGCACCCATGTGTTCTAGTGCTGTGCTGTGCTTGAGATAACGTGATGTGACAGCGATACGTGTTGGTGCCAGTGGAATAGTTTTGTGAAAGTGTGCACCGAGCGTGGGCGCAGCCGCACTCCGTGACAATGTTGAACTGCACCGATCTGGAATGCATCCTGCATCACCACCATTACTATGCGCACCTGCATCACATACACCACTTGCAAAATGCGCAGGACACAGGTTAGTCTGACTCTGGAACTTACCACCATTCGTTGCAAATGAATTTCTTTTCCCCTTACTAACAATGAACACAATAAGATTGTTTAAGAACAATCGGCGAGTGTTAATGATAACAAGCGCCAATGCAACGATTGAGCGTCTTGGAATCCTTGATGTTGATGTGGGACTAGCCGGCGGTTGATGATGTAATTAGTTAGGTAAATCGCATTATTTTTGCTAAGAATAAGTGAGGTAACATCGATCTTGACCTTTATCAGCGACTCAAACAGATTCGGCGCAACAACCTCAGAAGCAAAATGGTTCAGCACACAAGGTTCGATGCAATAAGCAGGTGTTTGGTATCACGCAACGTTCCGACAACATTACCTAGCACGTTTTCACTCGTGCATTCAGACAGACGGCTTCAAAACCTGTAGACACGATGAGCGCGACGCGAAGTGGACGAAATATTTGTGTACAAACAAAATATTTCGTTTTCACTTTTAAAGTAGTCTCAGAGGTTGAATAACAGATTAGAATGTCGGCCGCGCTCAAAACTAGACGCGAATTGAAATACATTTACGAGTGTACTCGACAAATCGAGAATATTTTACCCTAAGTAGTCCTCGCAGGATTTTGTCTTGCACTTGTACAAATACTGTAGTGCCAGTGTCAACGTCATTGAATAGTAGATTTGTTTACCTAATTTACATACCAACCAACAATGATGGTATTCAGTCGTGTCGGCATTTTTGTTTATTAACATCTTACTTATATATTATAGACATCCGTAACCGGATTTTGCCCACTGCTGGGTTTAGGCCACCCAAAGTTTGTGCCATCCCAATCCTGTGCTTATCCGTCTCCATTATTTTCCTATGAATAATCTTATAAAGGACCTTTTAGGAATGAAATCAAAAAACGTAGAGTAATAAATTAATAATTATTAATTTCGAAATAGGTTGCTACTGCATGTTTAAGTTTCATGCTCTACTTCGATATAAACTGCATTTCTTCGATGTAACTCAGACATGATAGTTCGGAGAACAATGGTTATTGAATAATATAACCTTATAGTAGTTAAACAAGAACGATGACTTAGATTGTGCTAACTTTAGTCAAAACTACCAAGAATCAGAACTTTTTACCCTCAATCGTTTGAAGTAAAAAAATTCTGTCTTTATTACGTAAATCAGTTAGTTAATTATATCGCAAAATTAATGCGTTAATGTTCTTTTTGAGAAATCACTAATCATTTAATTCCATTCCTTTCACATTTAATGAGTCTGACGCATTGTTAAATTTAAAGATTATAAATAAATATTGTAGAGGATTCTCTTCTTAGGCTTCTCTAGTAATAAGCCTTTACAAAATTTGTAATGACAATGACAACAAGATAAAGTTAAAAACTACAACCCGACTACGTGAAAGTTATAAAAGTTTGAAACATTTACATTGACAAAATAGAATGACGTATCGGTCATATTTGATAGGCATTGAGTTGAAAATGAAAATAGGTCGTAGGTATTGTAATTTTTCTCTATGGGGCCTGCAGCCTGCGGCTACCTAAACTTTAATACGCGTTTTGAAGGCTTATTCGGGGTCGGAGCCCTAAATCCTATAGCCTATAACCATCGGGGTATTGAGACGAATCAATCGATACATAATTTGTTGAAATCGAACCAGTAGTTTCAGCGCTACGTGGGAACAAAGAAATCGGCCACAAACATACAAACATAGGGTGCTAACCTCGTAACCCTCCCCTGTTGGTAGTCGGGTAAAAATAACAAGAGTCGACGTTGCGGAAATCGACTTACACGGAGTCGGTATACAGGGAACAACTCGTTTAAATTACCAGCTCTGAATTTTGCTCGATACCTATGGTGTTCGACAGAACGTGTGCCAGTGTTGCAGGGGGGTAGGTTATTATTCCATAGTTGAGCTACGGCCTCTCTCCGAGGTAAAGGTAAACGTTTGTTTATTTACTTTACCATGCTTGTTTATAAATTCAAGACTTAGCACGTAAGCGAGTCACGGTCCCGTGATTCATTGCGTGTTTCTGCCGTATCGTACCCTTTTTGCTCTTAGCAAAAATATGATTTAACTAATGGGTACCTTTTATACAGGGTGTTACGTAAAATATGTACTATGCAAAAATGGGGTGATTTGGACCCCGAGGGGTCAACTTTCTACTAATTTTTAAATTACGAATAATTTTTTTTTCAATTGGAGAATTGGACAGTTTTTCTTCCCATTCGTGTGCGTTTACGCGTATTCTTACATTCCAATTCAGATTTTCCACCTATTGTTATGTTTAAAGATAATGAAATAGTACGTTATGCCCTGACAGGTCTCGTAGTATACTCTTAGATCAGTGACCCTGCGCGCTCAGAGACTAGGTATATGAATAAACAAATAGGTAAATCCTTTCAATATATGTGGTGGTTTTTTTGAGGTCTAACAGGGTAGGTATTGTGTCATCCACAATTGTAGGTACTATACAGTGTGTCTCGTGAAAATACGAGTATGGCCAAATCCGAAATAAAATCTAAGAGTACAGTTTTGGTTTTGACTCTCACGACTTTTCTCAAGTTCTCGGGGTTTCGGATTTGGCCATCCACTCCATCTCAAAAAGCCATCCTGAATAATTATTCTGTGATAAAAGTCATAAGTATAGTATCAATATCGTATCCATACGTTCTAAGCTGGGATACGAATACCTCTTCCTCAAAACAGGGAAGTGGTACCTAGTTCCTTTCTATTTCATATTACGAGTATCTACAGAATTAGCTTTTTTGCTGTTAGGTTACGATAATATTTTATTGCTTTATTTATTCATTTGTTATGAGTATTGGTTAGTTAGAGGTATTATAATTATTAACGTTTGTTGGCTGTGTTGGACAATAATATCAGACCAATAAGTTATTTAAGTACCTAGCTCACGAAAGCTAAGAAACTGAAAATGTTAGCAACTTTTTTCATTTCTACAACAAAATTCTTAGTGAGTTGCAAAATCTATCAGTAAATAAATTCAAACAAATCCTTTACCACAAAATATCAGATTATCTAGAAGAAAAAAAAACTTGGGACGGGTTTTGCTCCAACTCGAAAAATTACAATTTTCAGGCTAATGGTTTCTTAGTCGCTTCTTTACTTTAGTTTACATACCGAAGCGACAGAAATCAAAACTATCACTTTATTTCCCTGTGTTGTAGTGTTTCATTTTAAAAATTTGACCTTTTTAAGTGTGTACATTTTTGTATTTTATGGAAATAAAGAATTTTTGATTTGATTTGATTAAAAACTTACTTTACGTTTACTTTCATTAGCTAGACTCTACCAAATCACTATTCTCATCCCGAAAAGTTGTGAAGTCGTGAGTTTTAACATTATTTGACGATCGCAGTGGTGCGGTGGGCGAAGGTCCACCTGCGACGCAGGAGGTTGCGGGTTCGATTCCCGCCTTGGCACAAATATTTGTACGATCTGCAGGTATTTGTTCTGGGTGTTCTGGTCGTTTTCCATGCATGATACAAAAAATCTATCTATGTAATGTATTGTATTATGTATATCAGTTATCTAGTACCCATAACACAAGCTCTGCTTAGCTTGGGCCTAGATAATGCTGTGTGAATTGTCCAGCATTTTTTTTTTGTTTTCAATCGCCTTTTGCCGGAAATAACGCCTTTGCGTAATACACTTTGCCATATTATTATCAAACTCAAAGAAACTCGCAACGATTCTTAATCGATTTAAAGGCATTGCAATTATCTCATTCCGATGGTTAATACCGTTTACGAGCAAATGGTCAACTTCCGAGCCGCATTCGAAGTAGAGGAAGCTATTACGCAAGATTGGTAACTGAAATACAGTCACGCGCAGTTTGGAGGTGCTAACCTTTTGTTACGGTGTTACATGGGCATTTGATTTGCCCTTTCCATACCTACTCGTATGACACTTAATCATATTACACTCGAGAGCAATGAATCCGGGTCACTCAAAGAATCCAGTATTGGAGTATTGAAGATTGGTCGAAAGTTATGTTCTCCGACGAATCAAAATTTATGCTCTACAAGCACGATGGAAGACACAGAGTGTATAGAAGACCAGGGGAAAGATTCAAGCAAGCATGCATCGAAGAAAAAGTAGCCTATACGGTGGTGGGTCTGTACTTGTGTGGGCCGGAATTTCCTCTGAAAGTCGCACAGAGCTGGTGATCATAGAAAACGGCTCTTTAACTAGCGTAAGATATGTGGAAGAAATCCTCAACGAACACGTTGGTCCATTTATGGTCAATTTGGGTGAGGATGCTATATTTATGCATGACAATGCCCGACCCCATACAGGTAGGATTGTGAATGACTACCTTCAAGAGATGAACATTACTTGTATGGAGTGGCCAGCGCGCAGCCCGGATATCAACCCGATCGAGCATGCTTGGGACGAGCTAGGGAGATGCGTAAAACAACGAAACCCTCCCCCAATCACGCTTCCTGAGCTCAAAATTGCTCTCACAGAGGAATGGGAGAATATTCCCCAAAATCGTATAAGGAACTTGGTGTACAGCATGCCAAACCGCGTAAACGCAGTAATGGAAGCACGAGGAGGTAATACGAAGTATTGAAATTCAAGAAAATCGTCATAAAGTTCAAAAATTTCATGTTTCCTATTTTTGTTTTAAGGAGAGATCAGCAGTTTTTTTTCTTTATGTAATTTTGTGTAAATAAAATGTATGGTGACTCATATTTTTTTAACTTTCATTTAAGGAGTATTAAATTGTCTATTAAATACAATTTATTGCATTAACCTAGCATTCTTACTTTCCGAGATTTTTTGGATTCTTTGAGTGACCCGGATTCATTGCTCTCGAGTGTATGAGTCATCATGACTATAAATGCTTGTCCATTGATAGGCCTTTGCTCATGAGCGCTTTGCACCTCATCATCATCATCATCAGCCTATATCAGTCCACTGCTGGACATAGGCCTCCCCTAATGAGCGCCATAGCGCCCTGTCTTCAGCTTGCCGCATCCAGCATCTGCCAGCAGTCTTTCGCAAATCGTCATCCCACCTGGTCAGAGGGCGTCCTACACTACGTTTGCCGAGTCGCGGTCTCCACTCAAGAACACGTTTACCCCAGCGGTTGTCGGTTCTTCTCGCGATATGGCCAGCCCACTGCCACTTCAGCTTGCTAATCCTTTGAGCTATGTCGACAACCTTGGCTTTGCACCTATTATACAATAATATTGATTTACATCTCTCATGTTCGGTATGAATGTTCTTATTACCTCCAAATGGGGCTTGTAGGTGACTAATTAGCGCACTAGGGTAATAATGTAGCTAGAACTGCCCTAGGGCGGTAAGTAATTAAAAAAAACATCTCTCTTTCAAAAAGTTCGCGTACATCTAACCATCATACTGGCAATAGACATCATGCATTCAGCCCTATTGATTAAATATTCAATACTAACGGTCCGCCCCGGCTTCACACGGGTATATTATATTATATTATATCGCATATTATGTTCATCAGGGATAATGTAGGAATCTAATGAAATAATTTTTCAAATCGGTCTAGTAATTTCGGAGCCTATTCAATTTAAACAAGCAAATCTTTCCTGTTTATAATATTCACTAACGTGTTTGTGACGATGGGCTGAACCTGCAGTTCACGTATTGTCACTAATTTACCAATAACCCTGTATATAGTATAGACTAGCTGTTCCCCGCGGTTTCACCGGCGTTAAAATCTAATTTCACATTTCTAGGGCGATAAAAATTGGCAATTTATGTTTAATTTTGTTACAAAAATAAAATATTTTCTATTCTATTCTATAATAATACCCTATGCCTCGTCATCACAACAAATGGTGATGCCTCATCTCCCTTTTTAAATTTTATCTATGTTACTGCTAAATACATAAATCTAATCTATGAACTCTATGAGATTCAATTTGTATTGTCTAGAAAGTTCTTTTAGCTGGTCATTACTCTGATAAGCTTTGGTTTTCGTCATAAATCGGATTACCATCGTTATTGCAATTATGAAAATTGCATCTATTAGGTTATTAGGTAACAAATGGCGCTGTGATGCAACCGCTAGCCGGTATGCCTGTTAATTTTTGAATAAATTTATCGGACACAGACAAGTTCATTTTAATTTAAATAAAATCTTTATTTCAGACATCAATAACGGTCCATAGGAATATAAAATTCCACAGTTAAAATCACAAATATCCAAAAACTTAATAAAATTACGGTAACACAGAAAATATATAAACGTAATACAATAATAATACAATCACGGCTCAAAAATATTAAGCTTCAATGAATTTAGCTCGAGGATTTGTTATTTTTAAATTGATTTGAACGTCAAATTAGCCTGACAGCCGGTTTATCATCCGCTTGTTATAATTTGTTTGACAATAGTTTAAACTTTTTGTTAACCTCTTATGTGTTTACTTCTGTGAGGAAAAACCAAGACTTGGTTCGGAAAACAAATAAACAATACTTAATCAATATAAGTGGGTGCTCTAAATGCTATATTAGTGCTTTGTATAGGAGTGTAGTCCTTCTGAGTAAAGCTTTATCTTGAATTTTTTACAAACCAAGTCTTGGTTAAAATACAAAATCGAGCATTACGCAGAGGGCCTACACTCCTATACCTTTGTATAGCAGTGTAGTCCATCTAACTACTATTCAAGCATATATAGCACTTATATTGATTGAGTTTTGTTTATTTGTTTTCAATCTGATCAACCGATCAACCAGTCCAACAAGTTTTGGAACTGATTTGATTATCTTAATGTTTTATCTATACAACAACAACCAAAACATTGAATAAGTAATTTATTATGGAACCCTAAAGCTGCGCGTCCACGGACCTGAATCGGAGCGTACGCAGCCTAAGGGTTTGTTGCTTTGTACTGATTTCTATGGTAGGTACAGCGTCCACTAGATTGGCAAATCTGCCGATGTTGATGCCAGAGACCAGTATTTCTGCCGATGACGTCATCTGCAATAATGACCTCGTCATTACGAGTAGGTATACGTTGCCGGTAAACTCGAGCGCCTCGAAATAAGCTATGTTGCTGATGCAAAATCCAAAAGCAAGGGTCGCACCCAATCGGCATACTATAAAAACCGATCCAGTTGACGCACTAGTTAATACGATAGGAGCAGCTACTATTATGTCTATGGACAGGAGCTTGGTACAGCCAACATAACAAACCTAATCTTTGCGTCAAAGAGCCAAGCAAGACGGATATTATGTTCTCTAATCGTAAAGTAGGCGACACGTTGACATTTCAGTAAGAGTTAGATAATCTCAATTGACATCCATCACACGACGGATTGTGTAAGATTATTGAGAATATACCTAATGTAATGTAATTTTGAGGATTTAGCCGGACATTGCGAATGCTGCTGATGCGTGAAAGAAACTTAAAAATAAATAATTTCCCAAAATGTTTTGATTTCGGCGGGACTCGAACCCGCGCCCCACCCTCAGTAAGGGTGTGCTCAACCAACTAAGCCACGAAACCCTAGTCGGTGCAACCGAAAATCTTTGGGACCTCTTACGGACTATAGCGCCGGTAGCTCCACCTACAGGGGGAACTTATTTCATTTCTTAGAGATACCCAAAGTGCGGGTAAGCACTATAACAAAAATACCTTAGAAACTAAAAAAGACTGATTCCGCTTTGATTGAAATTATTTTTTTAATTTTCGACCGCAGTAACCTAGTAGTTATAGGAAATTTTCTCACTTTTATCATCACATTTGCATCAGTTTTAAAGAAGTGTTTTTTTTCCTTTTGGTCATTATGCTTAACTTAGCTCTATATTATAAGTTTGCGAATCCCGCATACAATGTTTATTGGTTTATGGAAAATATCAAAGATATCAAATGTCACAGCCAACCAACTCAGCGTCCATTTTGTAGGCGCGTTCAACCTCAATGGATATCAAATTATTTAATAGTTCAAGATCTGACCCTGCGTGAGTTTACTGCGAATTACAGATAATTGAATCGTAGGCGGTGAAACGAGTGGTACCTACATACCTTCGTTGATTAAAATTGCTTGGCTTACCTAATTGGATACCACAGAGTACCTACATTGAGAGGATTTGGTACGTTAAGTTCTTCGGAATCAAGCTGAGGGCTTAGGATGAGTTTTGCATCGTTTTAAAACACTATAAAAGTTTTCATTTCGTTTAGCACACTGCAGCGGTCCTACCGGATACAGAGAAGAACTACTTTTCGATTTATGACGGCAAATAAATAGTTTCTTACGAACGAGAGGATAATCTCCAAATGATTTTAGATTATAAACGTTTTCATTTCGTTTAGCACACTGCAGCGCTCCTACTGAATACAGAGAGGAACTACTTTTCGATCTATGACGGCAAATAAATAGTTTCTTACGAACGAACGAGAGGATAGTTTCCAAATGATTTTAGATTATAAACGTTTTCATTTCGTTTAGCACACTGCAGTGCTCTTACCGGATACAGAGAAACTACTTTTCGATCTATGACGGCAAATCAATAGTTTCTTACCCAAATGATTTAAAGTGATTTGTTGCATTTTAGATGTTTCAGTTTGAGCTAAAACAACTAAGCGGTAGAAAACGGTCGCGATCTCGCAATTTTTTTTAGTTTTGGTTATTTGCAAACTTATACTAGACGTTTCAAAATGTCAACAACAGAAGTACGTGTGCACACGATTTTTAGGATAATAATGTTGTTTCTGGTAAAACTGGTACCTAGAAACTGTAAAAGAGAGCTTTGAAAACCCGTTAGGCTGGGGAGAGCAGGCTGTTTCACACTGTTTCACCCAGTTTTCGCATTGTTGACAAGTTGACGTAATTGCTAATGTCAACTTTGACAGTTACTTTTACGGTTTTACTTTATTTTGGTGCTAATAGGACGGAGAAGTGCAATGACTCTACCAATACAGTATTTAAGTACAGAATTTATAAACCCACGTATAACAGAAAACAACATAATTACAGTAAGGTTATCACTAAAAACTAAAACACAAACTTCAACAACGCATTTTCTCACATGTGCAGGGAAAATTCGAAAACGAATATAACATGAATGAACTCAGGAATACATCATCATTTTAAGTTATTGTCAAAGATTGATGAGAATGTATTATTTTATTCAGGTTTGTTATTTTTTTTTATTATCGTATCTTTATGTGTACTTAAATCGTAAATTTATGTGTGTAACTTTTTTTTCAAATTAAGTATATATTAATGTATAGTTTAAGGAAATATATAACTTGAAAATAAGTAATTTTTATGGCACCTCAATTTTTTTATAAGGTATATCCTGTCAAAATAGGGATACATGATTTAAAATTAATACAATAACAAAAATCTGAATCTGTTGGACTTAAAAGCGAGTACGACCCAGTCTTAGCTCGTAGGTCGTACCTTCATAATCGTACCAAGTGCATTATAAGAAGGAATTAATAAAAATAATAAAATAAATAAATAATGCAGGACAATTCACACAGTGTTATCTAGCCCCAAGCGCGTTATGGCTGCTAGATAACTAAATAAATAAATAATGGTCGATAATTCACACAGCATTATCTAGCCCCAAGCTAAGCAGAGCTTGTGATATGAGTACTAATAACTGATATAGGTACATAATATAATACAATACATAGATAGATGTTTTTTGTTATACATAGAAAGCGATCAGAACACCCTGAACAAATATCTGCAGACGGTGCAAACATTTCGTCCCGAGGCGAAAATCGAACCCGCAACCTCCTGCGTCGCAGGCGGACCTTCGCCCACCGCGCCACTGAGGCCGTCGAAATTTTGTAGACATTGAATTCCAAAAGCTTTTATTATAGTCAAGCCTTTTATCAATTACTAGATACCTAACTACCTATAGATAAATAAGAAGGTAAATTGTAAAAATTGTCTGTCGAACTAAAAAGGCCAACGAATTGGGTCATGGGAGCCTCACGCGTGATACAATCGAAATCATAATTAGTTTATTTATTTATTAGCTTATTTTTATTAACAGTTATTTGTTTGGTTAATTTGTTAAAGGACAAATTGGCTGGGTATAGGTCACGTTGAGGCCTGCCTTTTATAAAACACAAACGGTTCTCGTTCATTAAAATGTGTACAGATGGAGTCGGTGTACGTGTCGGTACCCTTTAGGGAACAAAGTGTTTAAGGTGAATACTAACCCAAAAAATGAATGGCCCGCGCGCCTATATGCAGCAAAGAGTGCTTGTTTTCGATTCATCATACCATGTAGTGCCCTAATCAACCAAATAATACGATCCTCTGCGGTTAGATGACTTGTCAGGTCAGGTTTGTATCACAGATTTTGTAGGCGCAAAATACGTTTTTACATTTGATATCGTTATTTTGACTGCTTTTCGAAGCTAATGGACCTTCAAGAAATAGGTATGAACTATGTGAATCACAGAAAATACATGGGGGTTAAATCGATAGGTACTGAGGTCCCCCACCCCCCAGCCACCGATTAACCACTCATGGTACACCGTGTATATGTTGATTTTTAGCACAAAATCTATTATTTTTCCAAATACTCTAAAAATACCAGTGAATCGAAGTTGATTTTATCATGAGTTCATAGAAAATGGTTTACGATTTGCAGCAAATTACTTTTCTGCTAGTTTTATTGCTTGAACACAGAAAAAATTAAGACACAATTTTTTTAATCGCGCCATTCCTCGTGATACTACCTTAACATGGTAAGTGTGTTAATGTCACCTTTACTAAGCTTCATTCCGTAATTGGTTAGGTTAGGAACCGCTCGCCATTAATTAGAGTAGAAAGTACGTGTTTTATCACGTTTGATAAGTTCTCGTAATACATAATTACGTAAGATACTTAATATCTACCTATTTCATTCATAAACAAAACCAAGTCTTTTGAAGAATCACGTTCAGATATTTTACTAAGACGTTTGTTATTAAATAAAATAAATAGCTAACCGTTTTGTTATTATGTTTTGGTTGATTTTATTTTGTTATGTGATCCGTGTTATTCTAATCGGTTACTTCTTTGGCAACCTTCTTATCTCGCAACTTTTTTTACAATGGTTGATACAGCAGTTCTTTAAGTTAGAATACTTTTCTGAAATAAATTATTTTTGATGAAATGGTTGACTAATCATCGACAGAGCTCTCCGAATGTGTAAGCTGAAGTGGCAGTGGGCAGGTCATATAGCTCGCAGCCGCTGGGTTTTTATTAGTTGAGGTTCGACGCAACGAGAAAGTATTTTAATTTCGCGCCATCCCGCGTCGAACCACCTTACGCCCGTCTCACATTACCGCGCGGAATCGAATTTGTTTTTTTTTTCATCTCGTACAACGGACAACGTCATTGCGAAATTCTTGCGGCACCGCACCTACCGTACCGCGCGGTTGTATGAGAGCGCTCATGTCACCTACGTTTGGCTTCGCTCCGCAATTGATTAGGTTAAGGACTCGCCAAACTAAAACTAATTAAATATACCTTATTTAGTAGCTAGTAGCCCATGATCTCGATGGGAATTTTCATATTCGGTCAATTAATTTAAGACGAAATCTACGAGCATACAAAGAAGAAAACTACTGGCGGAGTTCTGATAGTCTCCCAAGTCCGTTACCACACTGGCCGAGTTTACAAAATATTTAAACAAAACACGCAAGAAACAGTCGAGCTATCTGCAAACATTTAGCATCAGGTTCAGTGTACCAGCTTTATGAGTCGCGTAGAAAAATATTGGGATTGCAAAGGAATGCCTCTCTCATCGCTGTCCCGCTCATGTTTGTTCAAATATGATCCAAGAGAAGCCATAAGAGGCGGTCATTTTTGCTCCCAATATTTATCTACGTGACTCATAGGTACTCAATAGTCAGGTAAGTAGGTACGTGTTATTAGGTACTAATACGCTAGCTACTTAATAAGGTACTTAATCCGACGTTATCACGTTAACGTTGTAACATTACCTATTAACTGTTAATTGGTTTTTCGTAATTGCGTGGATAGGTAGGTATTGAATTCCTTGAATTTCATGAGGCTTATTTTATTGTCGATGGTTTCTGTTTTTAATCAGACAGTAAAACGCTCTCACATTACCGCGCGGTACCGTAGGTACGGTGCCGCAAGAGTATCGCAATGACGTTGTCCGATGTACAAGATGCGGGACAGATACGAAACTGTCGCGGACACGCTGCGACCTCGAGTTGCGGCTCCGCAAATTCGATTCTGCGCGGTAATGTGAGATGGACGTTAAGGTTTATTTAAAAAGTAAATCAAAGTTCGAGGAATTATCATTTATTTACAAAAGTTACTTAAGTAATTAAGAAATCAATATTGGTTATCATGTGATTGTATCTAGTTTTATGACTAGCTAAGGTTCGCGGGTTTGCCCGCGTAGAATTCGCAATTTTATGCGTTTTATTTTTGTCACGCCTTATTTAAATTCTTTATCGCTTGCTTAGGCAATATACCGCTACACCCGCTATAACATCAGTTATCTACCAGAGAAAGTTTCGTATAAATCGGTCTAGCCATTTTGCAGGCTACCTCGAACAAACAGACAGACAGACAAACAAAAAGAATAAAATCCATACATTGCCGCCTTCGATAAAAGTAAAAAAGTTTTATTTTACTTTTATCGAAGATTGCCGCACATAGAACGTCATCCTTTTTTGAAGACGGTTAAAAATGCGCTCTGTTCTTCATGGCTTCGAGCTAAGTCGCAAGCTTTCCTATGCAGAGACATAGCTATGGTTACCAATAAACGCCGCCGCCGCCGTGACCGCGACCGGAGACCGAGACCAAAGACAGAGTCAGGAGACCACGACCGTAGGTGACCACAAACAACAATTTTGATACTTTTTTTTAAGACTTCGTGATACTAGGATATAAAAATTATTAGTAGGTATCTAGTTTCTTATTGGTAAAATTTTCGCGAAGTCATTGACCCCAGTTAGACCAGTTTCTAGACTTGCCTATGTTTTAATTCTTAGTGAAAGGCCACCTCTACCAAACACTTTCTTCTGAGCAACTGATTGTTACACGTCAAAGTCTTGGTATTCTAGTTAAAGGTTTCACTTTAGTCGTAAACTTCTATAATGTACTTGTAAGACTCAAGATCAGATTAAAAAGATTTCGAGGAAATGGGTAAGACTTTTAGCTAAACAGAAAGACGAAGGATGGATTACTTGACGACCGATGTGGCGCGGTGGGCGAAGGTCTGCCTGCGACGCAGGAGGTTGCGGGTTTGATTCCCGCCTTGGGACAAATCGATCGAAATGATCTGCAGACATTTGTTCAGGGTGTTCTGGTCGTTTTCTATGTTTAATAAAAAAAAGCATTAATTCCTGGTGCCACCCCTTCGACTATAATAAATAATAATAATAAATAATGCTGGACAATTCACACAGCATTATCTAGCCCCAAGCTGAGCAGAGCTTGTGTTATGGGTACTAGATAACTGATATACATAATATAATACAATACGTAGATAGATATTTTTATAATACATAGAAACAACCAGAACACCCTGAACAAATGTCTGCAGATCGTACACACATTTGTCCCGAGGCGGGAATCGAACCCACAACCTCCTGCGTCGCAGGCAGACCTACGCCCACCGCGCCACAGAGGTCGTCAAATGGTAGGCCTAATGAAAGAGTTTTTGACAAGTATGTTCTTTTGACTAATTTGTTACCAAAACGAGACAACGAGAATCGAAAAGCAGAAAAAGCATAATTTAATCAATGCTTCATTATACCTACCACGAAATAAATCTTCGCTGATTTCGATATCAAAGTTTACGGTTTCGAAATATTAAGACTGGTATTGGGTTGAAATGTCAACAATCCGCAAAAGGCTGGATGTGTCAAAACTTGTTCGGGTAATATACGTTTTTAGTAAATCGACCTAAAAATCCATAAATACTTGGACCAATTTATTCCGAATCGGATAATTTTGGCAACGATTTTTTGATTCCAAGCTGTAGTACACTACATATAGGTAAAACAGTTCTGTACCTAATAAAAATGCTGGAGATATCATCATCCCTAGATGATGACCGTAAAAAAACCACCAAAATTGTTTCCATCGAATTTTATATATTACAAAAAAAAAAAACCTACTTACAAGTGCAAGTTTGTGCGGAACACTTGAGGCTCGCATCACCTTATGGAATAAAGAATTTTCGACCTTGATTTTGTTATATAGGTGACGTCGTAGACAGACGTAACTAGTATATTTTCGTGTTTTAGAGAGATTTTTAAATTGCATTTTAAAAGCTCAACTTTTCCTACAAATTCCATTTTTATTGTAAAAATCAGATTTTTATTCAGTAAATGTCTAAAAACATTTTAGAGTACTTTCTCAACATCAGTAATCATGCTTATGCTAAGCAGAGCTTGTGTTATGGGTTCTAGATAACTTATATACTTAATACAATACACCTCATCTATATATTATTTACTATACATAGAAAACACCCAAAAAATCCGCAAAATATCTGTAGATCGTACAAATATTTGTCCCAAACCGAGAATCGAACCAGCAACCTTCTACGTCATCGTAAGGTCCGCACCATATGATAATAAAATGTAGAGCCACCAACGCAACGGCTCAAGCTGAATCGAGTTATTTTCTTTCATTATTATAAAGACCTTAAAAAAGAAACAAAAACCAAAATGTTATTTCTCCAAACACCGGTAACCTCAACTCGAGTGCATGGATAATACAAAACATCTTTTATGTTCTCAAGAACTCGCTCTTCACGCTTATTGATGCCATGTCACGGTTTACTAATATTTTTGTCGCAACAATGACTAGGAAATATTCTTATTTCTTGTCAATAGCATATACTAGTACAATACGTAAGGCCATTTGGTCTTGCCTCGAATCTTAGAAAAAATATCTTACCTACTACATTTAAAGAATTATTACATTTAGGTGATATGGATCAGTTAAGCTACCTGTAAATTGTTTGCGATAGCAGTTAGCTCAATTGTTTCAATTGTAAACACTACAACTTATTTCTAATACTTAATTTTTTCTTTGTTAATAAAGTCCTCACTATACATTACTCTTCAATGGGTCTATTTGATTGTAATTTTCTTTGTTAATAAAGTCCTCACGCATTACTTTCTTCTTTCTTTCTTTAATGGGGGTCTACTTGATTGTAATTTTCTTTTTTAATAAAGTCTTAACTATACATTACTCTTCAATGGGTCTATTTGATTGTTATTTTCTTTTTTAATAAAGTCCTCACTATACATAACTCTTCAATGGGTCTATTTGATTGTAATTTTCTTTGTTAATAAAGTCCTCACGCATTACTTTCTTCTTTCTTTCTTCAATGGGGGTCTATTTGATTGTAATTTTCATTGTTAATAAAGTCCTCACTATACATTACTCTTTAATGGGTTTATTTGATTGTAATTTTCTTTTTAAATAAAGTCCTCACTATACATTACTCTTCAATGGGTCTATTTGATTGTAATTTTCTTTTTTAATAAAGTCCTCACTATACATAACTCTTCAATGGGTCTATTTTCTTGTAATTTTCTTTTTAAATAAAGTCCTCACTATACATTACTCTTCAATGGGTCTATTTGATTGTAATTTTCTTTTTTAATAAAGTCCTCACTATACATAACTCTTCAATGGGTCTATTTGATTGTAATTTTCTTTGTTAATAAAGTCCTCACGCATTACTTTCTTCTTTCTTTCTTCAATGGGGGTCTATTTGATTGTAATTTTCATTGTTAATAAAGTCCTCACTATACATTACTCTTTAATGGGTTTATTTGATTGTAATTTTCTTTTTAAATAAAGTCCTCACTATACATTACTCTTCAATGGGTCTATTTGGTTGTAATTTTCATTGTTAATAAAGTCCTCACACATTACTCTTTAATGGGGGTCTATTTGATTGTAATTTTCATTGTTAATAAAGTCCTCACTTTACATTACTCTTCAATGGGTCTATTTGATTGTAATTTTCATTGTTAATAAATTTCTCACTTTATATTACTCTTGAATGGGTCTATTTGATTGTAATTTTCATTGTTAATAAATTTCTCACTTTATATTACTCTTGAATGGGTCTATTTGATTGTAATTTTCCAAGTCTTCACCATACATTACTCTTCAATGGGTCTATTTGATTGTTATTTTCTTTTTTAATAAAGTCTTCACTATACATTACTCTTCAATGTGCCCGTTATATATTCCCGTTGCATTGCAATAAACGTTGAATTCTAGAAACCAACCGTCCCGATGCAGTTGTTCAGTTAATGCTCAAAGACTTTAACCTCGTATATATTAGCAGAGAGCCGCCAGCTTCGAGCAATGTATTTTCTGCGTGTTGCTGGATAGGATTCATACTTTTTGGTAGAACTACTGGTAGAACAGATATACCACGTCAGGAGCGAGAAAACGGACATCAATAAATAAATAATGCTGGACAATTCCCTTTAGTCCACGTTCGTAGCTGATCTTTGATAACCAGCTACGAACAAATTCACACAGTATCATCTAGCTCCTAGCAAAGCCGAGCTTGTGTTATGGGTTATAGACATTTTATACAAATGTACATAGAACACCCTGAACAAATACATATTATCTGAATCATGTATAAGTAACATGTGATTCATGCCTTAATAATGGATAACATTAGTTATGGTAATAGCATACTGGCCCAAATACTTATTGTATTGTACTTATTGTATATATTTATTAAGCTGTTTATGTATAAAATTTTACTTGTCTAAATACCTATTTTGTAAGCCTAAAGCAATAAAGATTTTGACTTTTGTAAATTTATTCCCATGTAGCGAGTTTCATTATCAAGTATCATTTCATCGCAAAGATATCTACCTCTTACCTGACACAAACTAGCCGCCACCTCCTTTATCTTATTATTCCGTTTAACAAAGGTAATTTCAAAAATCCATCGCACAGTTTGTGGTACCTATGTCTATCTAGCTTTGTCTATCTAGCTTTTGTTGAATGTGTGAATCGAAGTTGCCCTTGGTGGCCACCAAAATCTATTTTCGATCCTCTGTCTAATCTAAATAGAAATAAACTATTACAGAGGCTTATAATAAGTATCACAAACCGAGCGATGGATTTTTGAAATTTCCTTTTTTATAGTGAATAGGATAAAGTAGGTGGCGGCGCTAGTTTGGGTCGTCTGTCGGGTATGCGCCTTAACCGACAAAATCGAAAGGGGAGGATATTCTATGATCGGCTCTATGTATTTTTTATGTATGTGTGTCGATTTTACACGATTTTTTAACATAACATACAAAATAACAAACTAATACGAACATAAAAATAATTTGCCAGAATGAAACACCTCGCACACGAAATAGTTATACCTACAATATCTTTAAACACTAAAAATTACAAAAGTACACCAAACATTTTACAAGCAAATACATTTGGGACAAAAGTACTATAGACGGGCTAATACTTTCGAAGCAATCTTATCCAGGCAACATTTAACAGTGATGTGCAACTACTAACAGAGCTCTTTGTACATTAAATTTATTCAAAAAACATTATTTTCGGAAAGGCCGTGAAAGAATCAAGTGTCACTGAG
Source organism: Eupithecia exiguata (assembly GCA_947086465.1). NCBI lineage: Eukaryota > Metazoa > Arthropoda > Insecta > Lepidoptera > Geometridae > Eupithecia > Eupithecia exiguata. The sequence goes on along the minus strand of OX352233.1, from coordinate 4,922,080 downwards.
GACCCGTTATTATTTGGAACCAAAAACGGTGTGTTCGTAAAAAGGGTAAGAAAATTAAAGATTATTTTTTGGTCAAACTTGCGTGTACCTATGTACCTACTTGACTGCAGATGGACAGGTAATAATTACCTCCTTTTTTTTATTTTTTATTAATAAATGAATCAGTAGGTAGCACGGGTTTTAGTGTCTTGTAGGTTTTATTTTCTTGTACCTTTTTTGATTATTGACTGAGGATAACTTTAAAAACTTTTACGGACAAGGTTTTTTCACCTTGTTTTGGTTTACGTAGGTTAATCTATTGTGGACGGGACGTAACTTTTCAAGCAAATGTCCGAACGACCGCGCTTGTGTTAGTTTGAAATGATTCCATTCCATCCAGAAATATTCCGAAATTCTGTATATTCCATTCCGGCCGCTGCGCTGCGCTGGTTATACTAGACATTAGAAGCCGTATAATGTATCGACACGTATATTTTGATTTAGTCCAACGCACGTTTCGTTGCACTGGTATAACCTTTCATTGATAAGTGTTTTATACCTTCAAAAACTTTTTTTGGAGTCAGTTATAAATTAGAAAGTACAACTTGCGTATTTAAATCTATGCATTAGACATGATACCTACAAGGTCAGGTACCATATTTTGATTATTATTGAGCTACGTATTATAATGTTGTAGTTTTGAAAGAAAACCAATGATATAAACCAATAGACGTTTAAGTTTATCCTTTTGGTTTGTACATGCGCATATATGTATTTGTAGGAAACACCTGTTTTTAGAACGTGAGAAAACACTTGATCATGTTAGGTAATTGATAAGCTGTACGTTATACGTACCATATAAAACATTGTCGTTATTCTGTGGTACACTTTGCAGTGAAGGACGACGTATTTTGTTCTAAAGAAAAATATAACTTCTCTTTTACTTATAAAGAACCCTAATTTTGGAACCAAGGTAGGAAATTAGGTTAGCATGGAAAGAATGAATCATATTTGTATGAATGGATAATTATCCGATAGAAATGATGAACAGGTACCAACTGGGCTTTGTCCTGAAAAGAGTTAATTGTTGCAATGACTTTCATGGTTTACCAATGTCCATCTTAGACATTTTAACCTGCTGGCAATTGTCTGGTTATCTAATGTCTTTGTTAACTTGTCGAAGATAACTTGTCGAGAAATAAAATATATTATTCCTGTAGTTGAACGTAAAAAATCATGAAAACATTCATTACTAGAATCAAGAGAACAAATAACATTCAAAATCATCTAATGCGAGGTTCCATGACGTAAACTTCGTTCACGGAGATAATTATATACCTACAAAAACACAGTAATAATGCTATTCCTAAGAATAATAAAGCTAAAGTGAATGCTTAAAAAAGATAAAAGGGATATTTAATTTACCATAGCTTGCGTTCTTTACCGTTTTTAGTGTTCATGACCACGATAGTCACCAGGAAATGAAACCATCAGTCACATAACACGAGGGCTTAAACTCCAGTCAGATCACCTGCGTCGACGCACACACTTGTCTATTAGTCCTGTGCACATGGAAAGAAAGAAAGAAAATACATTTATTTCAACCCAAAAACACATACGATACATTACAAAAATAGATACTTCGTTACAAAGACAGATATACGAGAACCTTAAAAGATACATTATGACGATATACATATTTACAGAGAATAGAAACATACAAACAATTAAGCATTGTGTTACAGGGGTTCCAACAAGGTCCCTGTTTCAGCATTATGCACTACAAGCCGAAGCTAGTAGCGGCGCTGATTTTCAGACAGGACCTACTTCTGTAGAGTGTGGTGGCACGGAGTGGCACAAAGGTTTTAATATAAAAATTTATATGTTGTATATCCATTACATAACAAGACAAAAAAATCAAGAGTACACAGGTACTTAGGTAAGAAAACTTTACTGTAGGCGTGGAAATAAAACGAAGACTGGCCACCGTGGCAGCAACTCCGCTAGGAGGACGTTGTCATCAGAAACCAGGAATCCACTGGTAGAAGATAATGTCCGACCAGTCTATGTAGCGATCTTTGGAGACATAATTATATCCAGCAGTGTATATTTGGATGTGTTGATGAGGACATTGATGACCTTGATCGTTACAAAAGTTAAAAAAGAACAAGACAATATTACATTACACATTCACGATAGAAGCATTTAAATACAACTGTCGGAACCTGTTTGCGTACAAAAGTCTTTCGAGAACCATCAATACGCCTTGACCTAGTACCACCTAATACTAACGAGACATGTAGTTGCCTTGGATCGAGATACAGATAAAATTATTTATCATAAACATCGTCACATGGTAAGGTACTTATGTAAATGTTTATGTGCTTGGTGATTATCGTTTTATGATAAATCTTTTAGGGCCTTGAAATTTGTTATCGCATAGTTATAATGTTACCGAAGTGTACCAAAGGCTTTAAACTATACTACATACATCCTATCCTCAATATTTTACTACAGATAATTTTTATTAACAAGTAATGGAAACTACTAAGAACTAGGATTTACAATTAATACAATTTAGATAACTGCAGACTGTTGCAAGCAATCTACTGATAGCTCAACTGATCCATATCAATACCAGTCGAAAGCTTTCTCAAGACCTTAGCTGCATTCCCCGCTGTATGGCAATGCTGATGCGCTGCGTCAGATACTCACCAGCTCTCGGGTCGCGCGCCGCTTCCACCAGAAGCTCGGTTTTTTTAGAAAACCCGGATGTCTTTGGTACTTTACGGACCTAGGGTCTCGACTCCAAGGGGTCGATAGGGTCTGTCGAGACCTGCATATTTGCGCCATTATTGTGTATAAATATATGGAGAATATTGAGAGCGGTAATTTATATACTTACCTCATATTTAGAACCCTTACTAATAAGCCTGTCCATCTCTGTAATAGTTTTATTTTGTATAGTTGATAAATAACTAAGCCAGTCCATCTCTGTAATAGTTTTATTGTGTATAGTTTAGTATAGTTTTTGTTTATTGGCATTATTTTTTGTATAGTTTTTGTTTATTGGCAGGGAATCGCAGTTGCCTTTGTTAGCCACCAAATACTATTTACAATTCTCTACCTAAACTAAATAGAATAAAACTATTACAGAGGCATTAAAAAAAAGCTTATTATAGGTATCACAAACTGTGCGATTGATTTTTGAAATTTCCTTTGTTCAACAACGTAATAATAAGATAAAATAGGTGGCGGATGTACCGAGTGTAACCGTAACGTCGCGTCGTTTGCTTTCCTACGGAAAAAATAATACATAACTATAAATTCCAATCCACCTTATTATATAGAACAATTCACTACTTACAATGATTACCTACCTACTTTATTACTTTTTAATTAAGTAGTCATCGACTGAGTTCCACAGTGCATGATTGGATGATATTGGTTTTTTACTCATTGATGCGTCCATATTACGAGTTTGTTTGGTTATTCAGAAATATCAGTGCTCTCAGTTTGTTATGATTGTGACAATGTTTATAATTCATCGCTCTAGTCGAATAAATATTTTCCCAGATATTATATAAACATTATGCTGATGAGTTTATTTTTAGATGGATCTTGTTCATGTATGAATTCTTTAATTTCCTTACATAAACCAGTTAGCCTGGTCTAACCCTTGTTAAACACAATATACTTTTTAATTTATGTGCGTACTACTCAGTCGAAAACCTATATGAATGTCAGTTTGTCTGTTTTCTAAAGAGTTTGTAGGTACTCTTTCTCTCTTTGTTCTTTCGTCTTTCTTATTACTTCCCCACTTCTTATAAAGTTCATGAAGAAAATGAATAGAAGCTCTGTATCTTAGTAAGTACATAATTAGTGATAGTGATTTTCCATGAGACAAGAGCGAAACTCCCGTAACACAGGTATCTCTATAATTAAAAGGGGATTTCCAAAGCAATTTAAAGATTTGTATAGATTAAGTTAAAGAAATACACTATTTTATTTTTATTTACTATCATTCTAAAATTCTGTTTCAATTTATTTGTTTTGTACAATATTTATGTAGAATGAGTGCTGCTCAATAAGGTATGCCTATGTCCAGCCATGGACTAATATGGACTATATTGCTTATATAGATATTTTTTACTATCCATAGAAAACGACCAGAACACCTGGAACATATACCTGCAGAAATATTTGTCCCAAGGCAGGAATCGAACCCGCAACCGCCTGCGTCGCGCCACGCGCCACAGAGGTCGTCAGATTGATGAATAGTATCTATCAGCTGACTCGTAATTATTCGTGATACTTTTGACAAACTCTCTGTTAGTAAACACTGCAATTAGAGATAGGTACATTCGAGATAATGGATTAAACAATCAACAGTGAAGTCTGACAGTTAACTTTGTGATTAATCATGGAAATAATGAATATAAATCTAATTTCCTATTATGTGATGATCTGAACCTTCCTTATTCATATTTGACAAAAGAACAATGAATGACAAATGGATGGGGTGTCAGAGATCAAGCAATCAATGTTTGTAATACTTAGTACTTCCTATTCCTAACATAATAATGTTATGTATCTTATAAGTATGTACCTAACTATTATTCGCAGGCTATCACAATGAGGCGAACCTTGTTAAAGCAAATATTTTTCTTTGCATTTCTGGACTCATAGTACGTTGTGGGCGCTGTCAAAATGGGATGGAACCCTGTCAAAGTCAATTTCCGACCGTGTTGGTTTCAGTTCTAAATTATTCCCCCCAAATATTTTTCTTCACATTTCTGGACTCTAAAATGCGATGGGACCTTGTCAAAGTCAATTTCAGTTCGAACTTATTCTATCAATACCATTCAGATCGCGTGCGTTGCTTTTGTAAACTTCGTTTAGTCTAGAGCTATTTAAAAAAAATCTAGGCACTTTGTGTCTCTGTGAGGCCAGTTTGGCTTATATCTGACAGTCACGTCGCCGCGTGGTACCTACCTATTGATAGGTTACGTAATGTTTTTTGAATTTTTTCTATCCAATAGTGCGTGACAGAGTTGGTAAATGTAAAGAACGAAGACTCAATTCGTGAAATGAGTAAACCAAAATTATGAAGTGCAGTTCTTAGTAGGATATTAGATGCATCTCATTCTTAGACTGTTTTTAGTATAACAATTCTTCGTAATCTCGTACTAAAATACCATTGTTGTTCCATGAATCTTTGATGTAATTACGTGATTGCATTAAATCATCATCATCATCAGCCTATATCAGTCCACAGCTGGACATGGGCCTCCCCTAATTAGCGCCATAGCGCCCTGTCTTCAGCTTCGCATCTAATGCATTTAATCGCATTCAATGCAAATTCGCAATTTTAAAAGCTATAGAGGTGCAAGCCTCATTCAAACCACAAGCATTCAAACCTACATTTGCGATAAATTCATATCCTAGTATGACCGACTTCTAAACTATGTATTCTTGCCCTAGTTTTTAGTGGTAGTTATTGGTAATATTTAGTTCAGCTTCTAATAATGGTATGTACTTACTTAGATTTAGTTTGTGCAAACTGGCACTGTTGCTGCGTTTACTGGAATTATATTGTAAAACCTAATTTTCTTTATCAAATCTTAGCCAGTTTAGCAGCGTTGTTAGCTCTATGACACTACTCATAAATTTATTCAAAAGGGCACGAAATGCAACCGTTTGAGTAGATATTTTTTTCGTCATTTGAAATACGACACGAGATGGGAATGATCTAGTTACTTACTCCAAAATCTTTAAACACGAGATAAGACCAATAATAATAGTTATATACTTATCTATAACTTCATGCCAAATGTGTGGCAACACGCTGTAACCGTAGACGCTAGACAAACCTTCTCTGGTTTATAGTGTCTTTTATAAGAATAGAATAAGTTTTTGATTAATAAAGAAAAACTATACAATACAAAAGCGTACCAAAATTACTAAGACGAGGCCAACCGAAAATATACCTATAGATAACATGTACAAAAAAAGTCATGTCTCTGAAACTCAATTCAACAAAGCATTCACGCCTTCGCAGACACCTCATATGAATAGTCTGTGAGAAAATTGTATGAAGCCAGTTTTTGTTTAAATGGTTTGGCTTTAGCCAACAAAAACGGGAGATTGTATACCTATTCGACAGCTCTATCTCACGGGTTCCAAGTCTCGTATTTACAGCTTGCTATAATCTGATATTTTGTAGTAAGCCTTTTTGCACAGAAAGGTTTTGACAATTTGTTTGAATTTATTTCTTGATAGATTTTGCAACTCACTAGGAGTTTTGTTGTAGATGCGGTATGTGGTACCACAAAGGCATTTTTCTTCGGTTCTATGACAATAAAGCACATGCATCAGCTATTAAGCTATTGCCTAGTTTAGTGATTATTTTGTTTTTATTTATTTTTCCGAAAACTAACTTAGTTTTCTGTCTCGTGTTTTGTGGTCTAAGCTAACACCCCCTTAAAAGTAAAGTTTACTGTGTGGTATAAAAAAAAAGTTCGGTCCTACATTTTTCGCTAAAAACTGATATGGGTATCGTTTTCGATAATTTTACCAAAAAAATACTGGTATTCAAATATATTTTTTTATCGGGAGAAATTGATTTCAAACAACACTTTTTACCTACAACTTAAAATTTAACACTCTTACCTTTTTTACCTGGTTACCTATCCGTCAACATCACGTAGCGTAGGTATCATATCAGCGTGCCTATTCTCCTTCCAATTTCCATGTACCCGATACCCACTGACCTTCATCTCTGTCTCGTAACATTCTTGTTTATTTTACCATGATATCGTTCCACTTACCCATAAAGCGTGATTGTTATGTAAATCTGATATAATTTGTACGTGCGACTTGACTTGCACTTTCTATGCCTACTTTCACGGCTATTGTGTGAGCTGATGTAATCAGTACATCTTTGATGACATCACTGGTTATGTTTTTGTTCTAGTTCAGTGACTTATTAAACTGTCTTATTACAATAGAGGTTATGTCAGTACCAAGGCACCTAGTCACATACCTGCTGATAAAACAAATGCTCTATGAATATAGTCTACAGAAAAACATACTAACTTAGACGGAAAGAATTTGCCCTTTTAGAAGTGTACCTGATAGATAAGCTAGCTAGCCTTTGATTTCTGTACTGTTTTCTGTGTTTGTGTGGTACAATAAAGAATTATCTATCTATCTAAATATTATTTATTAATCAATTCTATCTAATACATAATGTTGTAAATATGTTAAACATTAAAAACAAAGAAAACGACAGCTAGTAGTTACAGTTGAACTATATACAGACTCTTGCGCTATCTAAAGATCATCTAAAAACCTAAATTACTTTATTAGCTGTAATGTTTGTTTGATATTTGATTAATATCTTTTTACTTTTCTTAAAACTAAATTATTATTTTTATATTACTCTGTAAATTAGTAGCTAACTTATCTATTTTTTTCAAAACTGTTGCTGACAGTTTTGAGGTAGCTCAACTAATCTCAATCAATATGTACCAATTGGAAGCGTCCCCAAGAATCACTACAAGTTTTTAAAGTCATCGCTTGAGAATGAGATAGAAATAGGGATAATAATAATATAATACCCCCGTATTTAAAAACAAGTTTCCTATACTTATTTATTATGAACTGTATAAAGAAAACTAAATTCGTAAAACCTACTGTACGGTTTATGAATTTTGCCATACGCAGGCACTGTTTAGGTGTCATGGTGTAAATCGGTCGTTGTCACTACTTTTCCCACGGCTGCTGGTTTATAAACTGAAGGAAACAAAAACTGTAAGCATCGACCGTCGCATATTTGTGCATGGGAGTTGACTTGACGTTACGTTTATTGAAGATGATGATGTTGTTGATGATTCTTTGTTAATGGAATTATGGTCTAGTTAGACATAAATTTGCTAGGGTTAAGTTGTGGAAAAGAATTTTAAAATATATGTGGTATCTAATTCTGAAGATAGTTTGATATTTTCACCAGAGCCTAGTTTGTTATCTAGCAGGGTGTACCACGTGCAGGTTAGGTTGGCTTGGGAAACGAGATATTGGAGTCCCCCTTATACCCCACGTTGCACAGTGGATCGAAAAAATATATTTTACAACGTCAAAATCACGTTAGTTGTATAAATATGATACATTTTGGGCTCTTAAAAAGGTTTTGTGTTGGTTACCAACAAGAAAAAGTATGTTTACAAAAAAAAAGTCCTATGTCTATGGAAGGGGCTTTTTCGATCCACTGTGCGTTGGCTTGGATTTGACATAAGACCTGAGGCCGAATTCTACTAACTAATCATAAAGTGATTAGTTAGTAGAATTCGAATGAATTCTTTGACAATATCCTGAAGTTCTTTGTTAGGAAAAGTCGAAAGAAAAGTAGGCGCCTTAAATGTACATACCTACGTATTTCAAAAATATAGGCTAAACGTACCATACAGATGGCAAATTCTAATTAATAGAGATCCTATAATTAGCCCGATTATATATGCCCTCAATTACAATTATCTCAAGTTACCAGATAACATACAAATGTATAAGCTGTCTGTGACTTAAATTAATGAATTGTTGTTGTCAAGAAGGCTATTAACTCTGATGGGATTTACAATCACGATCATATTTTGATTGGCACCTAAGCAGAAAACAGGTTCCTCAAAAAGGATGTTCAAAACAAAATTACATTTAGAACCTGATTTTCTCCAGTTCCATAAATACCCTGATGCCTGCCTGCACATGTCATTTTACGAACACCTAGTGCAAGAAAGACATTTACTGAGAGCATTGTATTGGTCCGTTTGGGTTCAAGGGCGGTGATGTCAACCGGACATGAGGAAGTTCCAGTTATACGTTATTGCCCTGATTACTGGTAATTTGTGCTACCAGACAGCCGTACTCGGAAGGTAGGTAAAACGGTGATATAAACCAGCTTCGTCATATGATGTAAACGTTCTTCGTGTGTCAGAAATGTGCAAGGTAATGATGAAGTGTGTACATTGTACTATTTATCATAAAAGAATACTGGTTACTCAAATCAAATCAAAAAGTCTTTATTTATTTCAATAAAATAAATTTGCACTTAGAAAAGGTCAAATTATTAAAATAAAACACTTAAAAACATTTAGCTTCTTAGCTGTTATTTTTGCGAGTTGGAGCAAAACCTGTCCTAAGCTTTTTTATCCTCTAGCAAGAAAATATGATATTGTAGTAGATAAGCCTTTTTGCTTATGCAGGTTTTGACAATTTGTTTGAATTCATGTACCTACAGATAATTTTTGCAACTCACTAGGAGTTTGTATTGTACTAACCAAAAGCGTCGGTCAAATTTCGACATTTAAATTTGAAAATTATTGCTTTTACGTAATATTTAATTTTATCTTTGTCTCACGTTTAGCTTGTTGAACAAAAAGTTTTTCAAGCATATCACAAAAAGAAAATTGACATTATAATAGGTAGTCATATTGGCTCAGAGTAATGATAGGTATTAGCCAATGTTAATTAAGAATTTGACTTTGTCAGTTTAATTATTGCTTGTCTATAGAAAGGTCAATGAACCAACAAAGGTACTACATAGTTGTGCCACATCCAAAACAAAATGTATAGTTCCCAACGAGTTAAGCCAATCTATGATTGGAACATGCAGCGAGCATGGGTAATTGCGTAGTAAATTCTAAGCATGCATAGCTTACTTGGTAGTTTAGTATTTGGTATCAACATGAATATCTTTGTAAAATTTTCAATCTCTTGGAACTTAACTCGGCAAGTAAAGACTTACGATATGAATTTGTTGAAAATGACGATTAGCTAGAAATAAACTTGATTTTAATTCTGAAGTTCTCAGTATTTGATTTACATGACACTAATAATATAAATGCGAAAGTTTGGATGTATTAAGACATTATACTTTTGCCTAGCTCTACCAAAAATTACGTTATATTGACGAATATTTTAAACTAGTTTCTGACCGCTCCTTGACACGCGTTGTTTCTACGATACGTTAAAAGGTTATTTCTATCATATGGGATATGTTTTACAAGATAAAAAGTAGCGCATGTTTGATTCCAGGCTTAGAACTATATCTATGCAAATTTTAGCACGATCCGATCGTAGTTTTGGCGTGAAGAAGTAACAAACATCCATCCACCCAAACTTTCGCTATTATTATATTAGTGTGATGCGATTTTGCAGAATTAAGTATTTGCTTCTCAAAAATTTACTTTATAATCAGGACGCATCAATTACAAAACTCGTTTTTGCAGTAAAACTCGACTTTTATCGTAAAACGATTATTCCAAAATGCATTTTGAGGTCGTTGAATTCGGCGCTTTCTCGTCCAAACAAGGATGATTGGACTGCAGCTCTTTGCCATATGCTGACGGTTTTTACGGAAAACGGGTTTGTGAATTCTGGATGCGATGCCGTCATTCCTATTATGTCGGTAGATCCACGATTCTTGATGAGAAAAAGGGAAGATCTTTTTGGATAAAGCAGTGTTTATTTTTATTTTAATGTCATTTATAATGTTACTCTTGTTTAAACTTTAAACAAGAGTAACATTATAAATACAACACAGAAAAAGGGAAGATCTTTTTGCATAAAGCGTTTAAACAAGAGTAACATTATAAATACAACACTTTGCTTTATGCAAAAAGATATTCCCGTAAAAGCAAAGTGTGTTTTTAATGTTACTTTTGTTTAAAGTTTAAACAAGAGTAACATTATAAATACAACACTTTGCTTTGTGTAAAAAGATCTTCCCGTTTTCCCATCAAGAATCGTGGATCTAACAACTAGAGGTCGTCTTTAAACCTTAAAGACGACCTCTATGGTTCGGTGGGCAAAGGTCCCCCTGCGACTCAGGAGGTTGCGGCTTCGATTCGACATTTAGACCGGGTATTCTGGTCGTTTCCTCTGTATAACAAAAAATATGTATCAATGTAATGCAAACCTAATATTACGTATATCAGTCTAGTACCTACCCTGAACACAAGCGCTGCTTAGCTTGGGGCTAGATAATGCTGTGTGAATTGTCCATAATTAAATATTGTTATTATAGGGTATAAGGCAAGTAGTATATACGGATACAGAAGAGTTTAATGTAAAGAATCCAGTTTCGAAAATGCGGTCATTAATGTTTGACAATTCCATCACGAAATAGTCGTGGAAAATATCGGTAAAAAGTGTTGCTCAAATAGATTTTGTTCTATTTCCGCCCAAAAAGACACTTGAACAATAAAAAAAGAGCAGTTTATTTCTATTACTTTCTTGTTTCGAGCCTACTAACTAGTCAGGTCACCAAAACCTTAATACATGTACCTAACACCTATTCACTTTAGTATCATATCAGTATCTGGCTTATTGATGTCCCCCTAGCGTAATTTTAGCTACGTTGGCTAGTTGAAGACTAGCAAGACCATCTGCGCAGGCCATAATTAATAGTGCACAAGTGAATGTGCAACAAAACACAGGTGCACTCTTCATTCCTTCACCCTCATATTTCGATGGGACGACAGACCGGTTCAAGTAGCAACAAAAGACAAACAACGCGTTATTCTGACAATTTTCCATGTGCATGCACTTTGACACTGAGATAATGGTTATCAGTACGAAATACTGGAAGCCAACAATTAACACGTTTGTTATTATTATGTTACGGAATCATAACATATCTCTTTGTCTTCGAACCTCTAGTTTTCATTCTAAATATTTTGTTTTGCAGGATGTAGTTGCATTTTTTTAAACGAAAATCATTACGAATCATGTTTCTTACCTACTGAGACCTTCTCTGCGTTCTTCCCTTAAGAAAATTATTTTGAAAAAGCTCAATACCGACTTCAATATTTACAAATATTTATACTGTTTTTTAAGAGAAACACATACTGGCTAGAGGGACACACTCAGTCACACACATGGTAAGTTGCCCGGACTCTTACGAGTAGAACTTTGCACAATTATTTCTAAATCATAGAGTTTATTAGTACTCTATAAACTCTATAATTCTGATATATAAATTAGTTCTTTTTGAATTTTCCTTGTATCCCAAAGATTATTATGTATTTTTCGAAGCTTTTCAGATAAAGATAACGGAGAAAAAAGGTTTTAACGGAACCCAATTCACATTATATCCACGCCTTAAGAAGGCCCTGAACCTCTAAGCTCCCATGCCAACGTACTTTTCGATTCATTTGGAAACCGCGTCTCCGATTTGATGATTAAGTATTTTGACAAACTAAAACGATACAAACATCGCTATTTCTTATCCGATTATGTATGCAAAAGTTCATTACAATCGAAGACGTAGTTTGCAAATGAATCGAATAGTACGTTTGTATGGTAACTAGAGGTTCAGTCCCACCTTAACTGTGAGACTTGTTTCCCACCTGGTACAGTAACATTGTCAATAAAAAGATCCAAATCTCTTGTGTCATATCCAAGACCTTGTTTATCTAGCTCTGTATCCGACCATCCGTTCTTACGTCAAGCATGACTTTCACTCTTACGTTAAGTTCTGAGAAAATTGAAATTGCCATTGCAAATACGATTCTGTCCCAGTTTACTTGCCAAGCGTCTAATGTCGGTCATGATAAACAAATTAATTAGTAGTATTTTGATAATAACCTGGTTACAATCTACTTCTGTACGGTTAATTTCTTTGTGTTCTCGTGAATTCTCGCCCATTCTCATAATTTTAAATCTTAGGGTTTAACATTGAAGAGTTAACTATATATCTATATTCTTAAATTATCTGAGCGTCTGGTCGAAGCGACGCGTGACCTGAGAGCTGGTGAGTGTGGTGGTATCTGGCGCAGCGCATCAGCATTGCCATACAGGCGGGGCAATGCAGCTAGCGTCTTGGGCACGCTTCCGACTGGTATTGATATGGATCAGTTGAGCTACTTGTAGATTGTTTGCAACAGTCTGCATTGATTTTTTTGTTTTTCTTAGATGTAGCCCTAACACTGGAATCAAACATATGCTATTTTTTGCCATAGAACAGTTCCCATGAGATTTAAAATACAATACAATACAAATGGACTTATTGCACACCAATTAATAAAAAAAACATATATCGCAGAAAGCAAAAACAATTGCAGATATGTACTATGGGCGGCCTTATCGCTAAGAGCGATCTCTTCTAGGCAACTTTAGGATGAACAAGAAGTGATAGAAACAAGTGATAACCCTTAAACGTTTCCAAAGACACAACGCGTGTGAAGCCATGGGCAGAAACTAGTAGGTTATAAGAGGTACTTACGGTTCACGATTGTAAGGCCTACCAACTTCTAAAAAAAATACTAAAATATAAAGTTTATATCTACTGAGTCTTAATGAAGGTAGTGTGATATTTACGTCAGCCTTAAATCCCATTCATTTTCCGTTTCTTATGAATTTATGAATAAGTTTATGACCAGTGCCTGTATTTGGGAATATTACTACATCCGCGCTAGGGTTGCCATGAATGGTATAAAAAGTGTATTACCTACTGAGAGAACCAGGGGAAAATTGAGCTCTTCGAGCAAGGGACTATCTGTACACGTACGAGTATATATAAATTATCGAAATATCTGCAATTAGTTGGTTAAATTATTTGTTTGGATGGTAGAATTTTACACTAGATAACGTGGCTAAAGCTTAATCAATAAATTACTAAAAAAACGGAAATTCTCAGTAAATTTAAGAACATAAGAACCTATCACCCTTAACATATATATGTACTTAAGTATTATATCTTCCGCCGTTGGTAAAAAATTATTCGTAGTTTTCGTCGTCCGTCACTCAGTTCCATAAGGTTCGCCACTTTTTGCTGCTTCTCTCCATATTTAAGACAAACACGTTGGCAACCCTGTACCAAGCCTTTAAATATTTATACGCGCGAGTAGAACGACTGCATGTGTTGTATAATTTACGAGTTTTACTACGTTTTGTCAGAACACTCGGGTCAGATTTGGGACAGTGGTCACTGGTTGCGCAGGATTCATTTTGCAACCAGTTAGAATTGTTAAGTGTTTATATACTTTTGTATATTTTGATGATGTTGTAATAATTTGGCCAAATGCCTTAGCTTTTTGAAAAGTTGTAATTGTAACGCACCTATTGACTCAAAAAAGTTAAAACTCAATAACTTTATTTCTTTACGCTTACAAAAAAGCACTTAGACAAGTCAAATTTTGTACATAAACAGCTTTATAAATCGTCATTATCAAACAAGAAACAAAATGTTATTGATTTTGTTCGCTTCAATTTTTTATCCACTAGTGGAAGAAGTGAAAAATAACTCCAATTAAAACCATAGACGCAAAGCCTCCGGCTGCCAATTTTAGACACAAATTAAAAAGAAAAATTAAGACAAAATCTAAGCAGGTATTTTGTGTAACCGAATCGGTGTTAAAATTTACTAGAATTTCAGACAATAGGCGTAAGCTAAGTGAGTGTTTGACTTCAAAATTAACCCACTGCCCCATCTTGTAGAATTAAACCGGAGAAGCTTACAAAAGGACAATGTGTTTACACATATATGAGCTGATACACGTGCACTATGTAATCACGCTGTTTTGCGAAACTGCTAAAATTATGGTTATTATTCTCAACATAAAATGGCGAGTAATCAATGGTGGTCGGTAAAGTAATCACTGTAATTGGGAAAAACAAGGGCGGTGTCTTGGCGTAGTTGAGGGCGTGTTCATCATCATCATCATCAGCCTATATCGGTCCACTGCTGGACAAAGGCCTCCCCTAATGAGCGCCATAGCGCCCTGTCTTCAGCTTACCGCATCCAGCATCTGCCAGCAGTCTTTCGCAAATCGTCACCCCACCTGGTCGGAGGGCGTCCTACACTACGTTTGCCGAGTCGCGGTCTCCACTCAAGATTATTATTTTCTATGTCCCCCTTATCCAAGTCTCACATACTTTTAAGTCAAAATCTTCATTGCGCCTAGGCTTGGCAATCCAATTAAATCGAAGCACATGTCTGACCTACCCTATTGCTGCTTGTAAACTAGGCACGCAGTAATTTCCATTGCTAATAGACGGGTGATGGCATTCGTGGTTACTATGAGTTCTCGATGGAAAGTCACTTGAGAATATTATACGAAAGTCTAAAAAAATGGAGCTGTCAGGGTAGCTTTACAATATTCTTATTTAACCAAATTCTTGTAACCAGAAAGCACTGAAAAAATCACGTTTTTGATTGTATTTGTATGTATGAGTTTGTTATTTTATTTTTAACTAGAAATACACTCTGTGAAAATATCAACTGCCTATCAGGTAGACAGTGTCTTTAACTCATGAACCATAATAGATAGACTCTAACTTTTCCATTTCATGAGATACCTACCTACAGCCCGCTGCCAGTCAGACAAACTGACGAACGACAGCGAAGACTTAATAATAGGGTCCCGTTGGCAACTTTTCGAAAGGGAACCCTAAGAAGCAAAGACGAGAAAGAACTCGAATTATTTTAAAGATAAGGATATATTTCAACCTTCCATATCTTACATTTTAATTTTCTTTTTTAAATGGGAGTTTTGACTCCAAACACTCCTTAATATATTGTTATTTCCATTTCAGTTATCCTATTGTATAATACTACCATAATAAAATGTTTAACTTTAATATTTGAAATCTAAAACCGGTTTGTTTTATGATGAACATCTGCATATTCTACACTAATATTATAAAGAGGTTAGTTAGTTTTTTGTGAGTACAGGTACAGGAATTGGACCAGCCAGTTTTAGAGAGTAGATAGTATCTACTCTCTAAAACTGGCTGGTCCAATTTTGGAAATACATTTAGTAACATAAATATTATATTCCCTAGGTGAAGTAGGCTCTTAAGTATCCAGTTAGCTTAAATGAACAAACAAACAAACAAAAGCCGCAGTCAGTATTTTATTGTTCTTAAATGTTCTACTTGATTTTTTCATATGTACGTTTTATTTTCATTCGTAGTCTTTGCAGCTAGCAGTAGCTTTAAAACTTTCATGGCCCACGACGCACATGTCCCTCGGGACCACTGTGGGGTGCGGCGCGCCCCTGCGGGTCGCACCGCCCGCCCGGCTGTGCATTTAATGCTTTAAATTAAATCATAATGAGGGCCTATTCTGTCTTACATATACATCTCAGTCTAAAGACATAAACTGCCGTACTTTACTATTGCATAACAGCCCGAAAGATCTTCGAGTTCATAGTGAGAACCCTTAGTTAACCAAAGTATTGGTGTCAAAACAACTACAGATTCAACAACTAACATTGTCTAGAGGGCAACATTACACGAATGGTTATTGGATTAACGGAACGCAGTTATTTGATTATACTACCCAACTCCTTAATTCATACATGAGAATGATGCCGAAGCAATATTTTATAGTGTTTTTATTTCAAAATTTATGACATTCTCTTAACCAGATGTTCTTTCCACCTTTATCAACACCACCATTTGTCATGAAATTATATTCAAATTTGAGTTGGGGCGATATGATGAACCCAGCTCATCGTATAACCAAAGTCATTTTACCTGATTTAAAGATATAGGTCTGTCCAAAATGGAAGTGCATTAAAACAATACCTTATAAACTTTTTTCTGACACAAAACAACCAAGGTAACTTGCACCCAGGTTAATCATGAACCAGATCGAATTAGCCACGTTTGTGACTAATTTCAAATCAAAATCAAATCAAATAATCATTAATTGGACACAATTACAGTGTTTCAGTATATAATTGAATCCATAGGGTCCTGAACTAGCCTAGGCTGTATTTCAGGATCCAAGGCTTCTCCTTTTAAAGTATTCACAATTTATGACTAATTTAACTCAATGGATAACTTCGTTATGGGTAAGTCGTTTGTAAATGCTGTAATCCACTTTGCAACTAGCTCATTAACCAGCTTCCGATTTCTCTCGTAACGAATAAGTACTAACACGAGCATATCATTTCCTTCAAAAGGTTAAATTATTCCATATCAATCCGATGCTGACCACTTAATTGCTAGTTCTTGAAATGCTTACTGCTTCTAGTTCTTAGAAAAACCGAGGCCACCACTTGGTAAGACATCCTTTGATAGATAAAATATAAGATAGATAAAAGCGAAAGTTTATGCCATCATTGTGAAGATTTTTAGTCGGAGAAGACGCCTAAACTACTGAATGTTTCGGTCTGAAATTTTGCACATATATAGATCTGGTCCTTGAATAACATAAAACCTTTTTTTATTAAAAAAAACGCATGCAAAGCGCTGAGAAAAAGCTAGTTTGCTAGTTTTTACCCGACTACCAACAAGGAAGGGTTATCTATATTTGGACCAGTTAAAATTAAATGAAATAATTTCATTGTTTTGAGAAAACTGAACACCGCCTTCAAATTCTTTAATTTATACAGATTTTTAAATTTTTCGGGACAAATTGGACTTATAGGACGTAAACCTCCGGATCATTTTTCATACAAAAACGAAAGAATTTTCCAAATCAGTACGTAATTGACGGAGAAAGCGACGAACATAGGTACATAGAAAATACATACAGTCGAACATAGAACTTCCTCTTCTGTTCTTCCTTTCGTCGGTTTAAGTTTAAAAACAAACGACACACAACTCATACCCCTAGATCTTTTACATACCTAAAGATCGCAGCTTAGCCATAGAAGTTAAAAAGGACCTAGCATTAGTCAGTAGGTACCTTCTTTTGCAAGCAGCTGCTTGGTAAACCACCGACTATCGAGCCAAAAAGGTCAAAAGTCCATCTAAATTCTAGAGCACACAAACGCCTGCGTTCAAAGTCATGGCAATTATAAGTTTGTATTGTAACAACGAATCAGGTGTTCGGCTCCTAGCTTCGAATTATTCACACCGATTGCTTTGTGTTTCTATACATATTTCTATTTATAACGATACAGGCTTTAGTATATGTTTTTTCATTTAGTATCAGAGGTGACTTAGGTATTTTTTTTTTTTTATTTAGACTTGGCGCCTTTACGAACGTGTTTGTGATGATGGGCAGGACCTGCAGTTCACGTATTGTCACTAATTTACCAATAACCCTGTATACAGGCTTTATTAAAAGACATTGCTTGATTTGAGACCTAAGTGAATAATGTAGGCCTTAAAGTCATTTTCAACGGGACATTTACCATGATTTGAGGTTAATCCCTTTACTGACTTTAGTGTGAGTTTTAGAAGTTTTAATGTAGGCTTTGTCTGCAAGTGCTGCTGAACCTAGCCTTGAAAGAAACGTGTTTTTTCAGACGAGCGTTATTAATGTTTATGTGTGTCATCTTAGCCAATAAATAAATAATGCTTTACAATTCACACAGCATTATCTAGCCCCAAGCTAAGCAGAGCTTAGGTTATGGGTACTAGATAACTGATATACTTAATACATTGTACTTAAATAATAGTTACACAAAAAATAGTTACATAAATAATTTTAATGTTATTGGAGTCGAAAGTCTTGAGTGCTTCCATGTGTATCATATTACCAATAAAAATAACAACCCTTTATGAATAGTGTCACTTACTAGCCAGTAAGTGACACTATTCATAAAGGGTTGTTGGAGTCAACAGCGTCACATGCTTCCGATTACCTGGGGAACCCACTAAGTGCTTCAGATTTTTTTTAGGTACATTTTTTCTTCTAAATTTTTTATTTGCTAACGGCAAATTCCTCAATGCTACCAGTGCAGCAGTGTAACGTTCACTAGAGACTATTTTTATTATGTAGTATATCTTTATTTCTGTATTATAAAAACACAAAAACGGGTTACCTTTTATCACTCAAGAACGGCTGGACCGATTGTAGTGATTTTTGATCTGTTGTAATTGTCTCCTTATCGATTATCAGAATATCAGTTTCTATTAGCACAATTCACAAAACTTCTATTAGAATTATTATATCGGTGCCTACACTTAGTAATTTCTAAGCATATGTATAACAGAACAGTATGATCAGTCAAAGCTAACCTTCTGTCAGATTATGCTGGTGTCTGATTTGCATACATATGTATAATAATGATGTTTAATAATTGTAGATTAATGTTTATTTTGTGTGTCTGTAGTAACAATATTTTTATCACTACTGGTAAGCCTCATTAACTTCTAAACTCGTTTGGAGCCTGATCAGGGCTCAGTTTTTTGAGTACGGTAGACTCACACAAGCTCTGAACAGGGTCATACCACATTCGATATACCGACCCCCGATTTGGGTCCAATCAAGTAGGGGTTAAAAGCGGAAATCACGCGACTTTTCAAATGTAATTCAAGAGCACATGACAAAAAATCAAGTCATATCCGTGATGTATATCTCAGGTCTAAATATCTAGCCTGATCTAACAGGAGACTGTTTCCGGACTCTGTTATTTAACCAGTACAACCAGTTTTCAACTTTGTTGTTATGTTTTTGGGTTACAATTGTAACTAACAAGTTTTGTTATCAGGTGTGACACCGGAAGTAGGTACCATTGTTTTCGGTTTTCACTAGGTGGTTTGAGTTCTGTACCATCTAATTACATTTTTTGAATTTTTGCTAGGTAGTTTATAACTAGCAGCGCCTCGTGGTTTCACCCGCGTAGTTCCCGTTCCCGTGAGAATTCCTTGATAAAATATAGCCTATGTCACTCTCTGAAAAGTAAGCTTTCTAATGGTGAAAAAAAAAAAAAAAATTTTTTTTTCACCATTTGAAACCATTTTTCATAACTTACAAAAATACAAATCTTTCCTCTGTATAATATTAGTGTAGATTTATTTATAGGGTTTGTGTATAACTAGCTGCTGCCCGCGGCTTTGCACGTACTTTTCAAGTAGCCTATGTCCGTCCCTGGGATACCATTTACCTCCCTGCCAAATTTCATAAAGATCCGTTTAGCCGTTTAGACGTGAAAAGGTAACAGACAGACAGACGGACAGAGTTACTTTCGAATTTATATTATTAGTATGGATTTTATACAAATTAGACGAACTCGCTGGATAAGAATGTAGGTAACAATATTTTTAGGTGTTGGACATATTTATTAACAAAGAAAATTACAATCAAATAAAACAATTAAATTAAAACCAGCTTTATATATTACTAGCAGCGCCTCGCGGTTTCACCCGCGTAGTTCCCGTTCCCGTGGGAATTCCGGGATAAAAAGTAGCCTATGTCCTATTCCAGACTATAATCTATCTCTATGCCAAATTTCATTCAGATCCGTTCAGCCGTTCTGGCGTGATAAAGGAACAATCACCCATCCGTCTATCTATCTATCCATCCATCTATCCATCTAAACTTTCACGTTTATAATATTAGTGAGATAACTAGTATTTACAATTGAAACAATTGAGCTACCAGTAGATTGTTTGAAACAGTCACCAGTTAATTCAATTGTTTCAATTGTAAATACTAGTTTAAATTTAGTTATATTATTTGGTTGTAAATTGTTTTATTCTGATAATGTAATTTTGCGGTAAGCTGAAGACAGGGCGCTAATGGCGCTCATTAGGGGAGGTCTATGTCCAGCCGTGGACTTATACAGGCTGATGATGTCCCAGAATGCGAGGGCTTACGCACTATAATACAAAACCTTAGAATGCTATACGTTTTGTTTACTTACCTATAAATTTACTAAACCATGATTTTTTATTTATCACCTAAGAATATAAATCAATATCGAATATGTTATCAAATTAAACGATCAGGCTTTCCAAACGTGATAACTGATAACGTGATAAGTACCTATGTATGTACGTATAGCGCAAAATATTTGTTTTGCAAATTATCCCTCCATTTTGCAAAGGATCGTGATGCACGTTTTCTTTGTCTGGATGTTTGTTTGTATGACTTCGGTAAGATATGTTTTGTGTTATGTGTTTTGACGCGTAGTAGCTAGCGTCTCGCTTTGCAGACAATTGACGACCTCCATGGCACAGCGGGCGAAGGTCCGGCGCGGACGACGGTTACGGGTTCGATTCGCGCCTCGTGATAAATGTTGGTCTGTGCGGATTTTCCAGCATTTTATCGTCTTAAAATCTTAAGAGTCAAGTTGGTTTATCGCACGTGAAGTAAAATCCAGGTTTTTACTATTTTCTTGGTTCTACAATGAATTTAGATAGACCTGAAAACAAGTTTTACCAGATAACATTTATATATTATACTTTCTCTTCACCTAAACTCGGTCTATACTATACTTATCCTATTCATTTTTAACCTTGGTAAAACAAAAAAAGGTGGATGTTCTAAAACAGTGTAAATGCTAAGGAATTTGAAGTCGACTTTTAGTTTTTTTTAAACTTTTAAATTATTGGTAGCCGCTCTTCGATAAAAGTAAGAAAGGGAGATAAGGCATTACCATCTCGTAAGTGTATGGCTCAAGTTAGGTTCAACTATGTTCCCTTACCTCAGTCATAGTCCGACTGGCGGCGGCGCGGGTGTTGGCGTTTGTGTTGCGCGTGCTTGCAATCTTTAAATTTTCTGATAACCCGATACCTTATCATTGTTTCATCTGTTACACGGTACATTTTTTGAGTGAGCGCTGGTAGATCGTACCGTATTTTACTTTTTGACTTTTATTGAAGTAGCCGCTACAAAGCGATTCTAGAAATTCCATCTCCCAATTGCTAGAATTCTGCTTGAATTTTTTAAACGCGTTTTAGTTATTTTAGTTATTTGTATGAATTTATTAAGTGCTAATTTTA
Organism: Eupithecia exiguata; assembly: GCA_947086465.1. Taxonomy (NCBI): domain Eukaryota; kingdom Metazoa; phylum Arthropoda; class Insecta; order Lepidoptera; family Geometridae; genus Eupithecia; species Eupithecia exiguata. The sequence continues at coordinate 4,900,417 of OX352233.1, read as the reverse complement.
CCACGGCTAACCAATCTTTTATATTTTCAGGTAATTTTTCAATAATGGACATCTTCTCAGCTTCAGCATTGACAGAGGCACTTGTACTGTACACGTAAGTGTAAGCATTACCTATGCTAGCATTAAAAATAAATTGTTTGAATAGGTAGATCCTACGTAATAATAATAATAATAATAATAATACCTTTATTTCAGACCACAAAGAAAGAAACTTAATTAGGGCCCATACAATAAATACCTTATAGACTAACATATATAAAAACATTTAAAATTAACCGAGTCATCGACGCTCCGATGACGCACGCGCGGTGTCGTTTGACAGGCGTCCAATGAACTTCCTGAAAACGACACCTTTCGTAATAATAACTGTCTTAAATTCTAATGATCTAAGGTGGTTTGTCAGGTGTACTAATAATGAACATTATGTCGATAGACACAAAAACCATAACTGATTTAAAGTTTGTTGTAGCAAGATTCATAGCAGATGACTAAAAATGTGCACAAAACTTCTTATCTTATTATCTCAAAACTTATTATCTAATAAAAATAAAGGATTTTGCTACAACAAACTTTAAATCAATTGTAGTTTTTGAGTCTATCGACATAATGTTTAAAAAACAATTGTTGAATTACAATTGATTTAAAGTTTGCTGTAGCAAATGGCTTAATATGTCCGCAAAACTTCTTATCTTATTATCTCAAAACTTATTATCTCAATTCAGAAAATAGAAAATCCTTTTTTTTCCGCGTGACCAACTACCTAACTACTTGTTATAGAAAGGCGATAAGAGCTTGAAGATTGATTCTAGTTTCTGATAATATTTTATGACCTCGGAGATTCTGAGTGCGGCGTTATCGAAATAACTCGGTTATCTAACAATGATCTGTTAGTATCAATTTGTAAGCAGGAAAAGTCGTGATATTATTATTTTATCACTTTGACTACCAAATAATAAGTATAAACAAAACACAAGGTATCCATAGTCATTGGCGGTGGAAAATTACTTCTTTTTATGCCCTGTGTAAAAAGATCGCGTGAATTACCATCAATGATTTTTTAACCGCTAGTTCCCTTCACACTTGGATCACTTAAGCCCAAAGGTGAAAAACATGATGGATTCGCCTAAATGCCTTCTGCGGTCTTTAGTCGTTGTAATGACGACGTCTGTGGCGTGGTGGGCGAAGGCCTGCCTGCGACGCAGGAGGTTGCGGGTTCGATTCCCGCCTCGGGACAAATGTGTGTACGATCTGCAGACATTTGTTCAGGGTGTTCTGGTCGTTTTCTATGTATAATAAAAAATATCTGAGTCATTTTCAAAAAAATTGTACGTAACAAAAAACGTTACACAAAATAATTTATAAAGAATAGTTCACAATAATGTTTTTTAGACAGAATGTATCGAACTTTGCGTTTTTGGGCATTTTTTTATTTCTCTGGTTGGTTAACTTTGACTCCGATAGAATATTTTTTTTTATAGTTTTCCTTAGTTTTTGTAGCATATTCTTGTTTTTTTTTTTAGTTTCTCAGGAATCTTTTTTTAATTTTTCTCGGTTTTTTCGCTGCCGTTCTGCTGCTGTCATTGGTGTCTAAATAAATACAATATAATTAATGATAAGTAATATAAAAGTTATAAAACTACATAGGTAATTTACTTTCTTTACATTCAAAAAAAGCATGATTAGGCATTTGAAGTCAAGTGGATTTGGGTTCAAATCCGGTCGTGAACCAATGAACTTTTCTTATCGCGTATAAGTTTATGTCTGCTCCAACAGTGACGGAAAATATCGTAAGCAACCCGGCATTCTCTAGGACCAAAAATTCGAATTGTATGTTTCACTAGCTAGCATAAGAAAATAATTTAAAATTAAAAGTACAATAGTATTCATCATAACTGTAAGTAAATTTAACAAACACTGTAGCGTTGTCGGTCTTCATGGAATTGATATTTTTTCCGTATGATGGATTTGATTTTTAGGCTTTTTACCTAAGTGTAAATATTAGTCGTAATTTGTTTTTATTCTTTGATTCTGATAAATACATACATATATTTTATTTTTGTCAATTTATTATTATTTGTACAATTATAAAAAAAATTGTTTAAAAAAAACTGTTAATCGAATAAGAATGTTAAATCTCAATCGGTTTATAATCAGCAAAGGTATCGCGTAATACTTTTAACAAATAGGCAAATCATAACCCCTCTTTTATTCTGAAGTTGGCTAAAATCACGACGGTTTCAGCAATATGTCCACAGCTTTACATTTATTTCTGTGTGTAACGTTACGAAATGTTACACAAAAACACGAAATGTTACACAAATTTCATGGCGACAACACGAGTTTTGATAAACCACAAAAAAGAAACTCACTGTAACGGTTAAATTTCATTCGCATTCTCATAAGTATATGGAAATACATAAACACACAAAGTTTTTGAGTTATTTCAAGACACACTTACCAAATAAAATCGACGTTACACATAGGAAAATTTGAACGACAAAAATCGACTGTCACATTCAAATCACTGACGAGAATGAAAAAAGTATGGCGGCATGGTTTTCTCGATAGCTTGGCAGCAAAATACAGTTTGCCAGTGCTCATTAAATTAAGACTACGTTTAAATATAAATTATAAGGACGTCTTTTCGTCGTTACAAAAAGGCGTTACACAAAAAACAAAAAAAGGGGACATAGGTTTAAAATCAAATTTTCTGTGCTTAAACTAAACGTTTTAAAGCAATTTTCTTTTCTTTCTGTAGAACAGTTATTAACTAATATCCCCTTTAATAAATCTAATAATATATCAACGTAATAAGCGTTAGTTCATGTTTTTGTTATCAAAAGCCCATGTGGGACACAACGGAATTGTATGGAAAAGTAAACGAAACCGAAAACTCATTATTTTTATTTATTTTTAAAAAATAGATTTAATTGAACGTGAAAGATTTAAAGGATTTAAATTAACGAGAAATACTCTAAATAATATTTAGAACATAACAAATCTGTGACATTGACAACCAGTTCATAATAATTTCTTGATTTACAGGCGGGACAAAACATTTTTGGAGTAAAGTACAATTTTTTTGCAAATGACTCATCTATCTATGTATTGTATTATATTATGTATATCAGTAATCTAGTACCCATAACACAAGCTCTGCTTAGCTTGGGGCTAGATAATGCTGGGTGAATTGTCCAGCATTATTTTTTTATTTATTAATGTGTAGGTACCCCACCTCACCTCACCACAACAGCCTATATAGGTCCGCTGCTTGACGGAGGCTTCCCCGTAATAAGCGCCTTATTGGCTTTTATCTCATGGCGGGTAATGCTCATAATCCCCACGCTGGGCATGCCGATTGGGGATCGCAGTTCGGTGGTAGAATTGTTCTGCAGGAGGCGCTACTGCCTGCCTCCCGGGGATATCCCTTACGACACCCACGGGACGAGTAAGGGCGGTGCAAAATCTCAGCCGGCACCACACAGCAAATGGACATTACAATTGAAAGGAAACTGAAGATAAGAAAGAATCCAAATAAGTAGATAAAAGACATAATCTCTACATGTATCTGTATCCTCTTTAATATTATATCTGTCTGTATAAATAACATGAGATTAATAACCCTGTATCAACGTACGTGCGTAAGAATTTTCCAGCTAGGTATAATTAAGATAGTTACTTTGTTTATTGGTTTTTAATTACCAAATTAATAACTCTAAATAAACAGATAACAGCTTATCTAAACCCATTTAATGATATTTAGAAAAGCCACAATTTATCGCATTTAATGGTAAAACATCGAAAATTTCCACAATGGATTCCGGGTTATTTCTAACGTCTTACGTGAGACGTTCATTTTCCCAACGTCTAACGAAAAGTATTCCCGACGTATCATGTGAGACGTTGCCTATTCTCACCGTCTCACGAAAAGTCAAATTTCTCATGAAAATCATTAATAATCACAAACATAGAAAGCACCGAAATATCCTACTTCTATTAAAAGCGCAAATCTCATAAGCAACTGAGCAGATGAAACACATTATCGGATTTGAATTCATTCGTAGCTATGATAGCGACAAGTGCAATTTTATTGCGCGTCTTTTGACAAACTCCATCTTGCTACGCAAAAAACTCTACTTGCAACCTTAGATAAAAGTAGAAAAGGGAGATGAGGAACTACCATCTCGAAAGTGTATGGCTCAAGTTAGGACTAACTATGTTCGCTCACCTCAGTCATAGTCGGACCGGCGGCGCGGCGGCGCAGGCGGTGGCGTTTATGTTTCGCGTGCTTACTACGAAGTATAGGTACTTTGTGTGATTTCGGCTAAAACACCACGACAATGCCCTCGTGTTCGTTCACCAGGTCTACAAATAGCTCCAGAACAAAAAGCAAAGCCCAAGGCATCACATATTTTCACGCGTAAGAAGATACACCAAACTTTAAATTTTCTGATAATTCGATTCCTTATCATTATTTCATCTGCGACACGGTACAGTTTTTGAGTAGGCGCTGGGAGAACGTACCGTATCTCCCTTTTTTACTTGTATCTAAGCTTGCAACAAACGCTATTCTCACCAGACAATTGAGTATAATCTACCTGTATTGTATTTACAATTATAATTAAGAAGAAGAGTCAACACGTAACTTTAATTGTGGTATTTATGCAAAATAATGATAAATGATACCTGCACGGTTTCCTTATTAATGAGAAGTAAACTTATGTAAGATTTCTAAGGTTTTATAGTATAGGGCGTAAGCCATCGCACTCTTGGTAATCTCTAAGAAATAAAAAAAAATTGGGAACTTATTACCCGACTGCCGACAGGGGAGGGTTATGAGGTTAGCACCCTATGTTTGTATGTTTGTATGTTTGTATATTTGTATGTTTGTATGTACCTATGTGGCCGATTTCTTTGTTCCCACGTAGCGCTGAAACTACTGGTTCGATTTCAACAAATTATGTATCGATTGATTCGTCTCAATACCCCGATGGTTATAGGCTATAGGATTTAGGGCTCCGACCCCGAATAAGCCAACAAAACGCGTATTAAAGTTTAGGTAGCCGCAGGCTGCAGGCCCCATAGAGAAAAATTACAATACCTACGACCTATTTTCATTTTCAACTCTATGCCTATCAAATATGACCGATACGTCATTCTATTTTGTCAATGTAAATGTTTCAAACTTTTATAACTTTCACGTAGTCGGGTTGTAGTTTTTAACTTTATCTTGTTGAAATTCTTAGAGATTACCCAGAGTGCGAGGGCTTACGCACTATAATACAAAAAATGAAACCGGCCAAGTGCGAGTCGTAGTATTTGTTGTTATAGCGGCAATAGAAATACATCATCTGTGAAAGTTTCAACTGTCTAACTATCACGGTTCATGAGATACAGCCTGATGACAGACGGACAGCGAAGTCTTAGTAGTAGGGTCCCGTTTTACCCTTTGGGTACGGAACCTTAAAAACCTTAGAATTGAACAACGGCAACACCTCTCGTCAAACGAACTAAATGAACCTTTAGTCTTTGTGTGTCTGAACAGGTTTGGATAACTGTAATGTTTCCCCTGTAGGTGGCGCTAATGGCGCTAGAGCCGTAAACGGTCCCAAAGATTTCACACAGCATTATCTAGCCCCAAGCTAAGCAGTGCTTGTATTACGGGTACTAGATAACTGATATACGTCATAATATATTACAATACATAGATAGTTTTTTATTTATTATACACAGAAAACGACCAGAACACCCTGAACAAATGTTTGTAGATCGTACACACATTTGTCCCGAGGCGAGAATCGAACCCGTAACCTCCTGCGTCGCAGGTGAACCTTCGCCGACCGCGCCACAGTGGTCGTCAAAAGAAAGACTCCGGAAAGTTTTCCGGAAGTTTGAAAATGGGTAGGTAAATAGATTTAGATGTGCTTTTTACGAATTTCCACTATACCACCTCGCATCTTTGCCATTTTTGCGCCGAGCGAAGTCTTTTTAGTAACATTTTCAAAATTTCCGCGAAATTTTCATATACTCTCCTATTTTTGAAACAAATGCACCAATCCACGCTGTGTTGGCAACTTTGGCGTATAGTCTTCTGTAGACTTAGAGCTAGTTAGGTATATAATGCGTCAAAAACGTTTTCAAATATTTACGTGTCAATCAAACAAACAAAAGTTAATTTAGCAAACAATAACGACGAAGCATTTGGGAATCCCCGCTTACCACAAAGTACCTAATGAAGACGTTAAATCCATTATCTTATATTGATTTAGGATTAGTGAGAAGATAATATAAAATATAAGTATCTGCGAAATATACAGTTAACACGTGTTCGAAACTTGAACTCGGACTCTCTCATTTTTCACTCCTGACCCACCGTCAGGAGTGAAAAAAACGCGTTTTTTTTTACAATTTTCTCGGTTCTAAAAGTAGGTAATATTATTAACTGAAATTTTGCGCACATTGTACGCCTTATTGTTGGTTTTAATAATCTATTGGCATTAAAATAAATATTTTAATGACTTAATTTGTACGCAAAACTAAAAATTTGCAGCTATTTTATTATCTATGGCTTCTACGGCGGGTGAAAGTCCGTATCATAAAAAATCTACTTGTGTAGTGTATGTTTATCATTTATTGTAGTCTTTATAAACATATCACATTATTTGTATGTGATATGTTTATCTATCACTTATCTAGTAAACATAACACAAGCTCTGCTTGGCTAGAGGCTAGATGATACTGTGTGAGTTGTCCAGTATTATGTATTAATTTTTTTAACTTGTAAGAAGAAATAACAAAACAATAAACAGTATTTTACAAAACTGTATTTTTCAATAACGTCACTATCTACCTTAATTTAATCAGTAAATGCAAAGTATCTACCACAGTCTGTCTGTTACCATTTCATTACTAGACGGTTGAACTAGCAAGGCAAGGCGTAGACGGCAAGGGTAGAGCGGAGAAGGACGTATGTTTTTTTGATAACGGTAAAGCGTTTGACCATACTGAGCTGAAGTGGTAGTGGGCTGGCCATATCGCGAGAAGAATCGACAACCGCTGGGGTAAAACGTGTTCTTGAGTGGAGACCGCGACTCGGCAAACGTAGTGTAGGATGCCCTCCGACCAGGTGTGATGACGATTTGCGAAAGACTGCTGGCAGATGCTGGATGCGGCAAGCTGAAGACAGAGCGCTATGGCGCTTATTGGGGAAGGCCTATGTCCAGCAGTGGACTGATATATGTTGATGATGATGATGTTTGACCATACGAAGATGATTTCTGGCGATCACAATCAAATCATGGCCGTAGTGATACAAAAGCCATCAAGAGCAAAAAAACAAAGATGTGGTCTAAGATGGTTTTGTCTTTATAAAGGCGAGCAGAAGCTAAAGGATGTTAAAACCAAATCACTAGGTCGAAATGTGCTTTATTGTCAACACTGACACTGTACAAAGTTGATTTGATAATTGGTAGAGTCCGCCCGTAGTGAGACTGATGCTCGCGGTGCAATTTCATAACCTTGAACGATAAACGCGGGACTTCGTATCAGAGTTACTTTATACAGGGTGCTACGAAATAAGTGTACTGAACCTCAAAGGGATCAAGTTGTATTCTACTTTTTTTTAAATTTAATCATATTAATTTGATCACCAACACAAAGTCAAATCCAGGAACAAAAGTATTTGCAAATCATATTTTTTTGTCTCGTGACGGGAATTGCTTACGCAACACGTTTTACATGTCATGTAGATCTTTGCCCACTCGACCACATAGGTTGTTAATGTCATGTCCAACTTGCATTATTTAAATAAAGATCCCTATCCAATTACGATTTTTAAGTTTCAATAGGGTCAAAGTCAATTGTAACCATTTGTGGATTGAAAATTATTTATTTGTATAAAATATGCTGAACATAGGTCTCCAATAAAAAGTAAAATTATATCTAAAGTCATCACCATCAGCCTATTTTATTAGTCCACAGCTGGACATAGGCCATCCTCGATGAGCGCCATAGCGCTATGTCTTTAGCTTGCCGCATCCAGCATCTACCTGCAGTCTTTCGCAGGTCATCATCCCACATAGCCTCAGGACGTCCAACACTACGTTTGCCAAGTCGCGGTCTCCACTCAAAACCACGTTTCAACACACGTACGCGCGTTTCAGAACACGTTTGTGGATACAGTAAGGACCAATCTCAGCAAAACCTTCTGGTTTCCACGCCAATCAGCCTATCTACATAACATCTACACTTGTTCAACATCATGACAGGAAGAGGATTGTTAATAAAACCAGCGGAGCGGCGCGGCGCGGCGCTGTGCTAAGCGTGACATGTAGCCGTAAATTGAAGAGTAGATGAATCGCGAGCTCACTTCATAAATCAATCTTTAGAATCAGCCTATTTGATAGAGGAAGTCCTGCGGAAATTAGTGAAAGAAAAACTACCATTCACCGGTCTTCAAAAAAAGGTCACCATGGCTGAACTAATTTTTTTAAATATTAGCTATAAAAAATTTGGTACAGTTTTTCGTTTGATCACAACAAACTTGCTGTACACTCATAGAAATATCAAAAGCTTCCCTAAAGATAGCGTTATACGTATTATACATACTAGAAATAAACATAAACTCGCTGTGCCCACAACCAGGCTTCACAAGATTAATGTACATTTTAAATGGCAATGTAGACGCTTCTACAACAAAACTCCTAGTGAGTTGCAAAACTATCAGTAAATAAATTCAAACAAATTGTCAAAACTTTTATGTGCCAAAAGAATTACTACAAAATATTAGATAATCTTTTCTAGAGGATATAAAAGCTTAGGACGGGTTTTGCTCCAACTCGAAAAATAACAACCAACAGGCTAAAGGTTCCTTCTTCGCTTTTTTACTTTAGTATACATACCGAAGCGACCTTCAGAAAGAAGACATCAAAAATATCACGGTATTTCTGTGTCAGTGTTTTATTTTAAGAATTTGACTATTTCTAAGTATACTTTTTTGTATACATGGAAATAAAGAATTTTTGAATTTTGAATTTGAGTTTAGATGGAAAGTGACATTGTGACCAACACGGTGTATCACGAAGGTCTAGAAGTACACTCTACTCACTCTTGTCTTGAAGTGGCCCGAGTCCGTTTGACGTTATTATAGAGTCGTGATCGCGTCTCATATTTGTATGGGATTTGAGCAGTTCTGTCCGCACGTAGACGTCCATACATTTTAGTACAGATCTCTGTACAAATGAAACGTAACGATCACGTCTCCTTTCAATCATCAAATAGACTCACCCCACATGTTGTAATTGTTCGGAAAAAACAGAAGCAAAGTGGTTTCCATTCCTTGCGATGCGAATGATGAAGGTGGAGGAAAACCGCTTAGTGAGAGTATAGATAACTATTATTACTAACTGTGTCGAAACGACCACTTATGTATGTTGTTATCTGCATCTGTGGTTTGGCCATGAAAATGTTACCAGACTATGGCACGTGCTGATGGCATTACGGCGGATAAAAACGGGTTAGAGCAACAACACGAGGGCAGCACTTATGGATGGCTTGGGCTGTTGTCAGAGTGGGTTTCTCTGTAGGTGCAAATCTGCACCTTAAGAGTCGAAGCAGGGATTCTTCAGGTGTCTTAAACAACTAGTGAACTAGCATGTAGGAGTTCTTTATTGAGCAATATCTTCCATCTATCTATTGTCTATCTTTTCCTGTATTCCTTTTTCTTTTGTATTTTTTGGTGTGCAATAAAGTGTATTGTATTGTATCTTCCGACGGAAAAATTCATGCATACTTCATGAATAAGAATTTGCAGAGTACCAGTTTTATCCAAAAAGTAATATACAACATAAAGCAACCTGTTAGTACAGCATAATAAGCCTTAATGGTAAGATTAAAGGCACCATCGCCGACTAAATTCGTTTGTCACGAATTTGCATGAGTACGGTTGTTATTTTGAATTTTGTTTCTTCGAACTGCTAATAATAGGTTTTTAAGTTGGGTTCAGTTTGTTTTTGCCGAAAGAAAATTAACTTACATTGTTTTTAGCTTACTTACATTGATAATTATTCATTTTTTCTCTTCATCGTATATACCTACATAGCTTCTTAAAAAGGTAAGTTGGCCAATTAAAGTTGGTTTATTAATTGATCAATTAATGTTAGGATACTTCTCTTTATGTATAAAATTTGACTTGTCTAAGTGCTTATTTTGTAATCCTAAAGAAGTAAAGTTATTGAATTTTGACTTAGGGAGGTACGATATTTGATTTCATATTTTGACGACCGATGTGGCGCAGTGGGCGAAGGTCTGACAGACCAGAGGTTCAGATGAAGACATTTGTTAAGGGTGTTCTGGTCGTTTTCTATGTATACTAAAAATATCTATCTATGTCATCATCATCAGCCTATATCAGTCCACTGCTGGACATAGGCCTCCCCCAATGAGCGCCATAGCGCCCTGTCTTCAGCTTGCCGCATCCAGCATCTGCCAGCAGTCTTTCGCAAATCATCACCCCACCTGGTCGGAGGGCGTCCTACACTACGTTTGCCGAGTCGCGGCAAACGCCAAACGCAAATCTATCTATGTATTGTATTGTATTATTATATCAGTTATCTGGTACCCATAACACAAGCTCTGCTTAGCTTGGGGCTAGATAATGCTGTGTGAATTGTCCAGCATTATTTATTTATTTTATTATTTATTTATATATGCGGTGACTGCGGTGAGACTCTAATTTTGTTATTCTTCTGATTAACTTCTTTAAGACACGTTTTAAGTAATTTAAAAAAAGCAGATTACACTCAGGTCATCTATATTTTCAGGATATATAGTTTTTGGTTGATTTTACGATCGAAACGCACGACGGAGCTTCAGCTAAGTTCTCAAAAAAACGGGCAACGTAATAACAATGCTTAGTAATTACATGTATGTAAACAGTATGTGTATTTTCGTTGGTACAACATCAACTCCTATTTTCTTTAATATTATGTATCTTCTCGAAGATTTGTCAAATGGATCGTAGCTCCATTGACGTCGGTCATTGTAACCTTGAAGACGTAATTATCATAATCACGATTCGCAATGGCCGAGTTGAGCTCTTTTCTTGCAAATCTTTCATCTGCAAATTGTTAAAACGTTGAAATTGTTTCAACTAACTTGAGATTAGCGGAACAGACGACGTTCGTATAGTCATTACCAGGTGGGCATAGTGACAACTATTTTGAATATTTATTTGTGTTCTACTTCTTTATCGAAATAAACTAGAGTTAAAAAGAAATAAACTAGACGGCAACGATAACAACTGTGTAAAATAACACCAAAACAAACTACATTTATTAGATTATAGACAACTATTTTTTTTATTTCATTCAATTGTAGGTAAATACTAGTTTTAATTGAATTCTATTATTTTATTGTAATTTTTTTTAAAGAATAAAGTGTTACTATTATTTACTATAACCGTAACTTTACACGTTTAGTTGAGGTTAGAAAGGTGAGAAAATAATTTTCATCCCCCATTTCGGAAAGAGTATTATTGCGCCGCTGAACCATTTGTACCATGAGGCAGTACCATCAATGGTACAATTGGTACCGATTTGTCCTAATCGTACCATGATAAATGAAACTAGGATGGCGCCCGGGTTTACTCGCATTTTGGATTTTTTTCTTGTTTTATTTAATTTTTAATTGTCTTAAGAATTTGTGAAATCTAAGAGTCTCTTAATGTTAAACTAAATCTATACACTATAGGTACAATAACAAACCGGATCGGATAAAAACGGCTTTTGCACTCAGATAACGAAGAGTAAAAATATTCTTTCTCGCTGAGGTGGGATGAAAAGTTACGTGTTGCACTCGAGTGCAAAGATTTTTACCTCTTTTGATTCCCTCGCTCACGCTCAGGATTCTAATTTTAGAATCCTTCGCTTGCTCAGTCATCAAAATTGAGCACACGGTTAAAAAGCAACTTTGCACTCTTGTATAACAAATAACTATTATTTAATCTTGTTTTTTTTTCTACACTTCTGTGTCAAACTATGTACTTAGCTAGCTCATATGGGTAAGGTAAAACCATATTAAAACCAATCACTTATAAAAAATTAAACATACAATAAAAAAACACTACGATGACAAATCTTACGACGTGAATTTATTGTTTTTAGTATAGGTATAATTTAAAATTATGAATTATGCTATAAAAAAGACGCACGTGGTTTTATTTCGGTCACGTTTTGAAATGGAAATTCGCTATAAATAATAATAGGAAAACATCATACCTAGAATAAAGAAAATTACAAACAAACAAATTGTTATATGATAATTACAGTATTTGAAATCTGTTTCTAAGAATAAATAACGATCTAAGAACGCTCTCATACTACCGCGCGATAGGTACCGTAGGTGCGGTGCCGCAAGAGTTTCGCAATAACGTTGTCCTTTGTACGAGATGCGGAACAGATGCGAAACTGCCGCGGACACGCTGCGGACCTCGAGTTGCGGCTTCGCAAATTCGATTCCGCGAGGTTTTGTGATACGGGCGTAAAATCTCCGGCAAAAAAAGGTTTTCATTACCCTGGGATTTTTTTCTATGGAAAAGCGAAAGCATCATCAAAATCGTTTAACGCGTTCACTGCCCCACCTTTAGGACCACCGTACATGTGCGTCATGGCCATAAAAGACGAAGTAAACAAATGACGTAATTATGGAGTAACAAGCTTAGCATACTCTCAAGAGACCGTTGTCCTCGGGGGCACCACACACATACACTCAGACATACACAGTTACAAATACTCCCTGGTAGAACCTGTTGCCCGGACTCTTAAGTGACCCCACTCACAAATATTCCCTGGCAGCTCATGTTGCCCGGACTCTTAAGAGATCGCTGTCCTCAGGGGCACTACACACATACTCAGATATACACACTCACAAATACTCCCTGGCTGATCCTATTGTCCAGACTCTTAAGAGACCGGTGTCATAGGTGCAGCCGTCAGACACAATACACACATGCACACTTAAACACACAATCAACACTCGGATGAGTGCTTTCTCTTACATGAAAAGTCCATTTAGAGTAATTTTTTGTAGGTATTTTTCTTTTATATAAACGTACATAATTAATTTAGTTTATTTGTTACTTGCATTTAAATACATAATCATTAATCATTATTTTTTTAATACCATGTATTTGTATGGAAGAGCAAAACATCGTGGCACAAGTATTTAACATACTAAAACGGATGTCCTAACAACTGTTTAGCATGCAAGAGTAAAACATTTTATACAAATAATTAATTTTCAATTAAAATTTCAAGCGTGCTGCTTTAAAAGTACTGCCGAATTTTGAAGTCGGTTTAAAATCAAACTAATTGTTTGCAAAACGAAAAAAAAAAACGCTAAATTTTATATGCAGTTTGGTAGGTATTCGCGGTAATAATAATAAATAAGTTTTTAATAATAAAGTTTATTTCTTTTACTTATTCTAATACATTTCCGTGGTATGGGACCCTCTTTTAAGTAATATAATACCTGTGCTAGAGGGTCTCGCTCTGCAGCGCGGCTATCTTAAAGATAAATAAGTACCTATATCTAAGGTAAGGTTGTAACAAAAAGAATATGGAGTGTAACAAAAATGACGGCCCAAAGTTTCAGGTGTTCAGTTCAAATCACAGAACACGGGAAAAATATTTAAAAAATCCTCTTATAGCCTGCGAAAAAAAAAGCTGCTGCTAAGCTGAATTCCCCCTGATAGTTTGGTCCTCAATTTTTTGTTACACTACTCGTATGTCTAATGGTTAGCTCTACCTACTACTAGTGTTTGTGCTGTTAATACTTTTAATGACATTAATCCTACATGGATGATAAGCAGACTTATGATACCCTAGTACTCATATTTCAAGTGTTTTTGTTTTACAACAAAACATATTTATGTAAACTTCTAATAGAGTCCACAGGTGATCGGAATGCTGGCTTTTATTTCGGTCAACGAATTAGCATTGCCATTCAACGTGGCAATGCTGCCAGCATTCTGGACACTTTGCCTTCTGGTGACGGCTTAGATTTTTAGAAAATAGATTTCAGTGTAAATTTTAATTGTGATTATTATTGTATTCTGTTCATATTGTAATTTTCTTTAAATTGTTTTTATTAATCGTTGTATGCTCATGTAAATTCATATACCTGGGTGTTATATTATTCACTGAGGCCTCTGAATATTGTCGGTGACAATATTACAAACCTGTTCACGATGCAGAACATATTGTAATGCGCAATAATTTGATTGTTTTGTAAAAACAAAAGACTCAATTCGAATTCCATATATTTTCACCGTTTTTGCGGGACAAAAGGAGGTACCCCAAACACCGTAAAATGAAGTAAATAATGCTGGACAATTCACGCAGCATTATCTATCCCCAAGCTAAGCAGAGCTTGTGTTATGAGTACCTACTAGATAACTGATATACATATTAAAATACAATACATGGATAGATATTTTATATTATACATACATAAAAAGCGACCAGAAAACCCGGAACAACTATTTGCAGCTTGTACAAACATTAATTTGTCCCGAGGCGGAAATCGAACTCGCAACCTCCAGCGTCGCAGGCGGACTTTCGCCCACCGCGCCACAGAGGTCGTCAAATATACGAGACCATTCCGGGAGCATACGCTATGCACAGCCAAAAGAATCATCAAAATCGGTCCACAATTGACGGAGTAATCGGAAACCATAAGTATAGAAAAACACACACACGCATACAGCCGAACATACAACCTTGTTTTTTCGGAGTTATTTAAAAGAGGTTCGTTTATGTTTTTTTTCTGCCAACATTTTATTTAATCTTCTTCATCGTGTGAAAGAAACCTTGGTTTTACGACGCTATGTTCACAGTGAATTAATTTGCCAAGGAAAATGTCACTTTAATAACAAGGCGAATACAACGCATCTCTAATAGGCGTGACGTCACGGCGAACTCGCATTTTCGCACGCAACGAAACGCAGCAAGGTACCTAGCTTGCTTTCCGCAAAGCCTCTTTAGAGCCTTCGAGGCTTCGACCTGTAAACTCGATCGGAAAATGTAATTCGTTGTAGGTAAACAATGGTCAGGACAGGTAGTCATTCGTGCTCCGAACTTCGCGCGAGACGCACGTGTTACTGATCCTTATCAGACGCGATCGCGAACCTTTTGTGCCTTATCAATCGAGACCAACTATTTTTACTTCCACACATTGTTAGATGCACTTATCACGGAATGATACGCACATGACATTGACTAGCTATAAACCAAGTAAGAGCCGTGATTTTCAGTGGCAGTGCTTCGTTACACCGTCTCATAAATATTCATAATGCTTTGTCTATCCGGAAAACTTGTGACGGATTCATTGTTACGGTGATACAAATACGTTAAGGACGAAATAAGTGAATGTTAGCGGAAATACCTGTCAATTTACTTGTCAATAGGGTTTGTATATCATTATCAGAAAACACCTATTTCCACTGGTTTTAATAATCATGTTCGTCGGAAATTTTCAAGCTCAAACGTTGTTACCTTTTCATCTTACAGTATCATTCAAAAGTGATAGAAAAGGTTATTGTCAAGTCATTAATGTTTGCATGTCTCTATTATCTCAGTGAATTTTTGTATGACAGTGTCGTGTTTTTCTCCGGTTTTTTTGCAAGCTCAAGGATGGCGCTGACAGCGCTTGAGTGATTTCTACCGGTCACGTGCTGATAAAACATCAACTAGAACTCATCGAGATCTAAGTACATAGTCTGATAATCATAAATTTTCCTTATGTCTTTAAAGCATTCCTGATTATAATAATAGAGAACCATAAACGATTTGGGGAATAAAACTGGATGGAAGCATGGAAGGAAATACGCCCCGTTAGACAAGGAGCTATGAAATCAGTTTTCCATTTTATTGGGTTTTGATAGTTGACGGGTCTTAAATGTGGCTGATGAACTTAGGTTCATTCTTTAAAGCTGTTTAGATAATTCTAAAGCCATTACTAAACTTTCCAGAGCAATAAATCGACAGGATGTTTCAGTCCTCCATAGCTATGTACTTGAACGTTACCTATGCTTTCTATGTTTTCTATTTTGAATATGACACAATATAATATGAACTTGTCTATAACTTGCTAACGACTCTCTATACAAGTTCCTTGATGATGTGTTCCCTGGTGTAAAGTTAACATTTTACACCAGGGAACTTATTACCTTGAAGGTAGCCTGGTAAAAGTAGCCAGGTGTGGCGTTTATAGAAGCTGCGGTTTTCTTTAACCTCAACAGCCTATATTGGTCCACTGCTGGACGCAAGGGGGGGGGGGGGGAGGCTCCTTATTAACGCCTTATTGGCTTTTATCTCATGGGGGTAATGCAAATAATCCCCACGCTTAGCATGCGGGTTGGGGAGTTTTCTATAAGACATGCTCTAGTCTCCCGACATCCGTGATGCAACTAGTAGCTAATGCAAAAAAACACTAACAGGACAAATAAATAATGCGACAAAAACATTACCTTACAGGACAATTAATTTCACGATTTTATTGATGCTTATTAGAAAATAAAAAACTAGGGGAGGCCAATGTCCAGCAGTGGACTGATATAGGCTGATGATGATGATGATTAGAAAATAAAAACATTGCATTATTTATGTAGCGGGAAATAACTATATCACTATGAAATTACCTATTACCTGATCTTTTAATATTTTTTTCTCACCATCCTACTAATATCTAATTTATAAAGGCAAAAGTTTGTGCCGTTTTGGAAAAGATGTTTGGTCAAAGACAACGCCAAAATTACTGAATGGATTGAGCTGAAATTTTGCACACATAATGATCTGGACCGGAAATTATACAAAAGCTACTTCTTATTAATACTTTTTATTCCAAAAAAATGTGAAGGAGCTAGTAAAATAATAACCTAATATTTTTTTACTACAATAATACTATTTTTGAAAAAAGTATACAGCATAATAATAGCCATGGGTACCATGGAGGTCTAGGTTAAACCATCAAAAATATCTATCTATGTAATGTATTGTATTATGTATATCGTTATCTAGTACCCATAACACAGGCTCTGCTTAGCTTGGGGCTAGATAATGCTGTGTGAATTGTCCAGCATTATTTATTTATAGGTTATGTACCATTGTAAAAATTCCATCAGTTTGCCAATAATGTTACCAACATTCCGCCAATTATGTATAAGTAAGCTTGAAGATTACGACCGATAAGCATCATTTTTGCAATTATTTTCATCTCGAGTTCAAAGTGCCTTATAAGTCGTAAAATTATAATTTAAACACAGATTTACATACGTAACATACAATTTTATGTGGAACTACGGAACTACCAAATAATTAGCAAATCTTTGAAGTTTGACGTGTATACTAATATTAAGCTATGGTAGTAGCCATGACTGAATGGCATATTTAAGTAGGTAGTTTTTTTTAAAATCCTAATTGCTTCTTCCAATTTTATATGAGACTAGTTTCTGGATGGGGCTTCGCACGCTTTGTTTTTGTGGAAACATTCAAAGGTTATTCACATCAATGTAAAATTTCAGTCCAATCCTTTCAGTCGTTTTGGTAATAACTAATATGATATGATGTGGTATTAGTGTGAAGTGTGACTTAAACCAAAAAGTGATAACTTGTATGTTTCGAAAAAAAACCTAAAAATTTACTTCGAATCCCTTAATTTTACACTGTTACTAAGTTTTGCGGGACAAATACTAATCCTCGGGATTCATATTTATGGGATCACCTCGGGATCATTCTCTATCTTTAAATACAACTAACGTAAGAATTTTCAAAATTGGTCCTAATTGACGGAGACACCAACATACACACAGCCGAACAAAGAACCTGCAAATTTTTTCGAAGTTAAAAATAAGTGAGAAGCATTCATAAAAGAGGTAGCGTTTCAAAAAGTTCAATTACTAGCAGTCATGATGAAGAAATAAAAAGAAAATGACAACATTTGCCACTGTAGGAACCATTAGACTGATTCGCCAAGCCCATGGTTTGTCTCCGCTCCCTTTGTTAGTCAACACCACGATGGGCCTCTCCCATCTTGAAACGATATGGTAATAAAATAACGTAACATTCTAACGTGTAAAAATATACGTAGAAAATGTACTTATTTCGCAAAATGGGTAATGGCGTGGTAAATAAAATACAATTTTTTTATTCAATCGCTAAGAGCCCTGAAAATGTGCTTAAAATTAACATTTTAAAATTGCACGCATAACTTGACGAAAGCACAGGGCGCAGTGAAAAGTCAATAACTTTATTTCTTTAGGCTTACAAAATAAGCACTTAGACAACTGAACGCCATATTGATCTGTGGTCATGAAGTCAGATGGATGTGAGATCAGAACAAATAAATGCGCTGATGTTGATGATGAGAGTTGTTGTGGACTGTTACTCGTGACGTGACGTCACCCTAATAGGTTCTGACTGAAAACCAGCGTCGTCCTCGGATGATATAACGACAATAAGCTGAGGCAGGACCTGATTAGCCGCGCACATAGGGAAAGACCAATTTTTCCTACTCTTGGGACTCTACTACATGCTTATTTTTTTACTATATGTTATAAATTTAAATCTCAAAGTAGGTATTATGTTTCTGTTGATCACGTATGTTTTTGTGTTTCCCTTTTTTGTAAAATATGTGTGTGGCTATAAATAAATTCTTTATTCTTTATACTTTTTAGTTTGCCTGTACACAGCCGTATGACATAACAACGCACCAACTATTTCATGGTGTTTAAAATCCGAGAAGCTGAAAACTTTGAATTTAAATTTTAAAATTTATTTTGTTATTTTATCAACTAAAACGAACATTTTCCGATTGATTTTTGCTTAAGCTATCTCAATTATATATTTTTGTCTAATAAAGTAAAGCACCAAATTGGTGAAACTTGCTAGTAAGGTCTTTACTGTTTTTATTTTGATATAAAAAGTAATTAAGAAACAGGTAGTACATTTCTGAAAACATGCACACTATCACATAAATACTTATGTACATACCTATTCTCCTTTCTATACAAAACCTGTTGATACGTAAATTAACTATATAACACGAGCGATAACTTAGTTTATTGGTTCACGCCAAGATATTTGCACTAATGTGCTGCCAGTTGCCACTTATAATTTGTTCCACTAGGTTTTTATGTCTGAGCCATGGACATGGTCACATTGGTCACTGTCAATGTCAAAGTTGCGATAACTGACAGTTCAGCTAAGAGGTTCAATAAGTTTTATGCTAATACGTTACAGACAGACAGCAGACAGTCTAGTAATAGAGTATTCTAATCTAACATGTATAGTGGGGGAACTGCAATTGACATTCTCATCTCGCATTGGGGGATTTCTTAACTAGGCCCTAGCCAGATTAAGTACTTGAAGGTAATAATAAATTAAAGAGCCTAGCTCTTGTCGGTGCAAAGATGAAATTTCCTCCACTTTTCTCTTCCCAAATGCTCAATCCATCCTCTTTCCAACTTGAAGGTACCTACCTAGTGTATTAAAATTTCTGGAGTCTAAGTATGGCTTAAATTTTTGAAAATAAGTTTGTAAGTTGTAATTATTTTATTCTGTAATTCTTATTTTTTTTAATAAATACTCCCCACATTAGTATCAGAACAGAGATAAATATCAGTAAAAATCTTACAAGGCGACTAAAACATACCAAGGTACATAAATATGAAAGTATCATACCATAATTATATTGCTCATTAGGGGAAGCCTATGTTCAGCAGTGGACTACTATAGGCTGATGATGATGATACCATACTTTAAACATATATTTTGTACATTATATGTACTCTTACGTAAGTAATAAACAAAAACCATTTGGTATTCGTTTTTTGGTATTAGAACGGAATAGATCAGGAATATACTCCTTACGTAAGCTCAGCGTAGGGATTATGGAATTACACCATCATGATGAAAGCCCACCATGGTATCACACCATCAGCCTAGGAGTACTATTCTACTATTGGTTATAATAGCTTAGCTTTTATTTTATCATTCCCCATGTTATTGATACAATCCCCACGTTCTTTAGTTTAAGATTCAGTTTATTTTTCCAACAACTAAATTTGTTCAACTGTACGTGTGTCATAGTGAGGCAAAAAAAAATGTGTTTGATATCATACTCCAGAGTTCTAAATTACAACGTTAAAAGAATAACACCTGAAGGGAAGTGACCTGAAATGCCATTCACCAAACAGAAAAGCCGTTCAAACATACTTGGTTACAATGCATTAACTCCCTTTAAAAAAAGTGACAACTCTTTCTTTTTCAAAACTGCAATAGCGGCTTACGAACGAACGAGAAATTGATGTTTATAATCTCGTGAAACCTCTTTGAACATAGGTACTTAAAACTGTATTATTAAGTCATGTCATAGAAAATATCATAAATCATCATTTGACACATACAGTCATAATTAGAACTACTATTTACAATTAAAACAATTGAGCTGACTACAGACTGTTCCTGATTTAATCCATCCATATCAATACTAAATGCTAATATTATAAATTCGAAAGTTACTGTCTGTCTATCTGTCAGTCTGACTGTTACATTTTCACGCCTAAACAGCTGAACGAACCTTGTGATTTTAGATAGGATTTTAGGCAGTGGGGTACGTATCACATCAGAGGAGACGTCCGAACTTTATGACCTACTTTATGATACCTTGTTTCATAGTTCTGCCAAGTTCCACTCTATCCTGATCCACCCTATTCTGGCTATATTATATCTGACCATTAAACAGGTGGCCAGCTCTATTTGTGAGCTTGTAAGCGTCCGGAGATGTAATCAGACACGATTTAGCTATGGCTAACAGGTTACAATGTCATTCAGTAATGGGAGCAAATAAACATATTTGAGGATAATAATGAGGATGTCCTACAAGAGATCCAACCACCTTGACCATGATGATATTTAGATTGTCAGGTACTCACAAAGTAAACTAGGAAAAATTATCCATTGAAAATACTACCGTCTCAATTGCTATTCAGAGAACGTTGAAGCAAGCGGTTTTATGGTTATCCTTATTTAATTGTAAGTGTTTGCTATCAATGATCATCAAATATTTAACTAGGTTTATGTTTGTTGGATTTATAGCATAACTAAAAAGTTTTGTTTTAATTATCAGAGTCATCGTACAATATCTACAACTCACAATAGTTATGGCTTACAGGAAAAAACTATTTGAAGCAGTTACCAGTACCGTGTATCGTACCTTATGGTTTTTCCATTAATGTAGGTTCTTTTGAATTTAGATTGCAACAAAAATGCATAAAAAGAAGTATTTCTAAAGTTTTATGATGTAAAAATCTAAATATCGGTCAATAAAAACCAATTTACAAAGAGTACTATTTTTAAAGTTTAATAGCGTTTTAGATAGACATGATGATGAGCTCGCAATAATTGTTTTAGGCTATAAAATCTGGAACATAGTAGTAAAAAACTGGTCAAACTGGTAAGATTAAAGTAAATTAATTCTCACGAGTCTTGTATAAAAGCAAAACAGAGATTCTCCATCCGATATACTTACAAACTTGTAGCTTTTATACACGCAAAGGCGTGAAACCTGTATATTACGTGACACCACATACATCCTCTAAATGGATTGACTTGCTTACTTAGTTTCTTCTGATCACCTCATATCATCGATCATCACATAAAAGATATAACTTACGCTTGACCACATCTTCAAATGCTTTTTGCTGGGTAATGAACATTTATTTGTACAACACTTTCAATAGCATCGAATAATTACTTGTGTTTGTATTGGAGAGTCAACGTTCTCTGACGCGTACGATTTGTTCACAGGCAGTTTTTTATTGCACTTACGGAACTTACTAGGTACATCACTTTTTGATACTTTTGTGTGAGACGGCGTAACAAATATATATCCAAGAATCTGTCTGGATCTTTGACATTGTGTGTGACTTACAGCCGGTTCTTTGTAGGCTGATTTACGAAAGAATGATCAAAACTCTTGTCAAATAGTTCTTTTGTATCGACAAATCGACGTTGACAAGACATTTGATTAGTAATTCGTTGATCATCTAACAACCGGTTGTTGTTAGATGAATAAATGATTTGTTTTGTTTGTAATTTATTTAAGTTTTTCATAAAACAGAACGAACGACAACCACGAAAAGTACAACCATTGACTTAGCAATAGTGAATTTTGTACTGTGATCTTTTTCCCTGAAAATTATCGACAAGTCACAGTGACCAAATGGGATAGTGAAGTGACTATGTGATTGTGAAACCTACACGCCTGGAGTGTTGTTTGGTGACATTTCGTAGAAAGGAAAACTGGAGAACTACACGTATGACGTGTCAGTTTTCGTCGAGCTGACAACAGATGTCATCCCGCTCCAAGACGGTGAGTTATTCATTAGTTAGTGCCTTAGTGATAAATCAAGCTTATCGAACATTTTCGAGCTATGGGACCGTTACTCTTGGCTTAAATGGTTGGAGCCTTAAAGTAAGCATCTATGGTTAGAGTACTGCCGGCTCTTAGGCAGGGGCGTTGCTCTAAGGCTCGTATATAATAGCTTGCTTAGTCATAGATCAATGCTTGAGCGACGCTAATGCCATAGAAAAGCGTTACTCAAACATAGACCGATGCTTGAGTAACTGAAGCTTTCATAATATGGGCCTAAGTTTTTTCGGAAGCAAAGCTTTTTCCGTGAGTTTTATTGTTAAAAACTCGAGAGATTCAAGATGAAAACATATGAAAAATGGATGAAATTTTATATTCGATCTCTAAAAAACTTTAATACGCGTTTTGTTGGCTTATTCGGGGGCGGAGCCCTAAATCCTATAGCCTATAACCATCGGGGTATTGAGACGAATCAATCGATACATAATTTGTTGAAATCGAACCAGTAGTTTCAGCGCTACGTGGGAACAAAGAAATCGGCCACATACATACAAACATACAAACATAGGGTGCTAACCTCATAACCCTCCCCTGTCGGTAGTGTAACGTAAGAGAATTTCTCTCTACGCACAAGTTATTAAAGTAACGTAAGAGACTGAAGGTCTCTTACGTACTATAGTTCGTAACGCAGGAGACTAAAGAGCTCCTACGTACAGCCTAATAAAGATCCTATTAGTTTCAGAAAAGAAAAGGCTTTAAGATTGTTACAGGATTTATTTTAAAAGATGGATTTACAAATGAGATGAGTCTTAGCCTAACCTTATTTTTAGAATTGAGGGATCCGGAATTAGAAGTTGGTCAGCGATGATGAAGTACTGAATGGAGCTGTTATTGACTGAGGCCGGAACTGCTTGGAGCCGGATCTGCTGCAGCTGGAAGGCCGTGGGTTATTGAATTTAACTGCAAAGAAATCGGGTGTGAGTAGGTTTACGAGTTCCCACAGCAGGCTCTCCGGAGAAGATCTGGGCTTTCAGGTGGACCCAGGAGTCAGGGTCTAGGCTCCGTCTTCTACAGCAGGTGTAGTAGTGGACCCAGAAGACGGGTGTTAGGCTCCGTCCTCGTCACCAAAGGTTCAGAGAATCTTTTAGGGTGTCCAGGTTTGCTTTAAGACTTTCTTCAAGACTTTCTTTAAGAGTTTAGAGCATGGTAGCTGATGAAGATTAGTTAAGTACTTAATGACTTTCCTGGTTGAAGTCCGGGAGTCAACTCAATTGTAGGGCGACTCGAGCACCTTGTATATGCTCGAGCGTTCAAATTCCGAAGTTCCAAAACAATAGTTCGAATACTCACTGACTAATGTTTTTTACTAAGGTTTTACTAAAAAAACATAGAGAAACATCAACGAGACCTTATTGATAAAAAGTTTCCGTGCGAAATGTATACAACCTGACCACATTCCTCTATGAACCAAGACATTTTGACACCTTGTTTACAAAAATATGACAATCTGTCAAAATGTAATTACGACAATTTCATGTTGAAATCGTAAGAAAATTTAATAATAAATAGTGAATTTCGCATCAGAAAAATCAGAACTGTTCAACAAGCTCAAGATATTTTTAAGATAGAAATTTGGATTTAATGGTCTAAATGCTCAATTACCAGCTCTGGAATAGTATTTAATGATAAAACCAACACGGAAACTTTCATTATAAAGTAAGTAATCTTATTATAATGTGCAAGAAATAGAATATATCCACAGATTGAAAATAAACATTGGCATGAACCAATTCATAAAATCACATTAGATGAGATAATTCTAAGAATAGGTAGTAGAAAAACAAGAAATCTAAGTATTATTATATTTACAGACTGAAAAGCACCTTTTCAAGTGATAAGAATGATATATAATATCTATTCTCACGAAATCAACAATGAACAACAAAGGTACATAATTAATAACATTACATTTCCCCCAAAACCCGGAAAAAAAAAAATTGACGCAGTAAAAATTTTTTTTGTTAGGAATAAGTCCTTGCCTTATCATACATCATCCATACATTCACCAACCACTCACATTATTACACACATAGGGGTTGTGGTTCACATTTAATGACCACTACTCCACAAGAACTATATTCAATTAATTATTTAACGAAGGCTTTTTTTTTTTAATTAGGTGTCGTAACCCGCACCTGTTTGAAGACCCATTATAAAAAGGAGAAGCAAATACTCGTATCCCGAGCGTTTTAGACAACTCGTAGTTAAGAAAGTTTAAAGAGAACGTTTTATTCAAGAAAAAGTTTAAAGAAGAGTTTGAGTAGACTCTTTTTCAAGGAAAACGCTTTAAGAAGAGTTAAAGAAGACTCTTTATTCAAGGAAAACGCTTTAAGAAGAGTTTAAGAAGACTCTATAATCAAGGAAAACGTTTTAAGAAGAGTTTAAGAAGACTCTTTATTCAAGGAAAACGCTTTAAGAAGAGTTTAATATTTGTCACAATAGGCTTATTTAACGAGTTTGTGCAAACCGCTCGACACAATAGGCTTATTTAACGAGTTTGAGCAAACCGCTCGACACAATAGGCTTACTTAACGAGTTTGAGCAAACCGCTGGACACAATAGGCTTATTTAACGAGTTTGAGCAAACCGCTCGACACAATAGGCTTATTTAACGAGTTTGTGTAACCGCCCGTTTATTAAAAAAAAATAGCCAAATTGTATAGTTTTGTGGAGTTTACAATATATACCTAAAAACTTAAAATTAAAAAATAATAATAAAATTTACATTATTTATACACTATTTACAATATTAGGTTTTAAAGTCTTTTATGTGCCATTTCCCTCTAGAACTATTAGGATCTTCCAGGATATATACTAGGGGGGAAAGTTTTTGAACGATAGTGCATTTAATGAATCTTGGGTTTAGTTTACTACTGACATACGCACCAGCGTTACTCTGAGTGTAATTCTTACGCCAGACAATATCGCCTACATTAAATTCTTTAAATGTGTGCCTCAAATTATAATGAGCAGTGTTTTTAGTATGTGCTGTGTATAGAGCTACCTGAACTTTATCGAAGATGGTTGACAATAACCCGATATTAGTCGCATATACATCTCGCGGAAGAAAGGTGATGTCATCAATATTTGTGCATGTAGTATAAAGAGAACCGTCAGGAATTACTTCCCGGCCAAAGACGAGAAAGGAAGGGGAGAATCCTGTCGTAGAGTTCGTAGAACTGTTTAAGGCTAGTTGTATTTTATGTAAATATAAGTCCCATGACCTGTGATCCTCGCCGACTAGTTGTGCTAAAGCGGTAATTATAGTCCGATTATATCTTTCAGTAGGATTCACTTGTGGGCAATATCTAGGAGAATAAGAGACAAACGGGACTTTATATTTGTTAAGTAGTCTTTGGAATTCGTTTGATTGAAATTGAGACCCATTATCCATTATAATGGTTTGAGGAACACCGTGCACAAGAAACACGGAGTTTTCTAAGAGAATAATAATATTAGTAGCAGTAGCGCGTTTAATAGGGAAAATTAGACAATATTTAGAAAAACAACAGGTAACTACAAGGATATATTGATTACGTTGTCTAGTCATTGGTAAGGGACCCATCAAGTCCAATGATATAGTTTGAAAAGGTCTTGAACAGATTTTAGGTTTACCCATAAGACCGTAAGGTGAGTGATTAGAGTGTTTATAAGAGAGGCAAATTTCACAAGTAGAGCAAAATTTTGCTATGTCCGTAAACATGCCGGACCAGTAATAAGTCAGTGACAACTTCTTATATGTCTTAAAAATTCCAATATGGGGATTATCTATATCGCCATGGCAAGATTTAATAAGATCTAATCTTTGAAATGGAGGTGGAACTTCCTTCCATACAAAATCTAGGTTAAAGTTATCAGATGTTGAAGAGTATTTATAAAGTTTAGTGTTAAGAATTTTGTAGTTAGGATAGGCATCTGGATTATCTCGACAATTGGTAAAAAGTTTATTGAATCGATGTAATTGAGATTCATCAGTTCTGTTTATGGGCTCAGTAAAACCTAAAACAGCTATTTCTGGAGTTTTAAGCCGAGAAAGTAAATCTGGCACTACATTATCTTTGCCTTTTTTGTGTTTAAGAACAAAATTAAAACAAGATAACCGTAAGGTCCAACGAGCTAGTCTTCCAGAAGGATTCGAAAGATTTTGAAACCATCGTAAGGCTGCATGGTCAGTATAAACAGTAAATTCTTTACCATTGTCAATATAACAACGCCAGTGTTCAAGTGCGGCTATAACAGCCAGTGTTTCGCGTTCAGTAGTAGAATAGTTTTGCTCATGTTTATTGAGAGATTTACTCATATAAGCTATGACTACTTCTTTGTCGTTTTGATTTTGAGTAAGCATGGCACCAATACCAAAGTTAGAAGCGTCACAATGAACGGAAAAAGGGAGATTGAAGTCAGGGCAAGCTAGAATTGGAGTTGAGATTAAATATTCTTTTAGCTTAATAAAAGCTACATCAGCATCATCATTCCAAGCAAACTTAGGAGAGTTTTTCCCTGCAGACGTCAGTTTACTAAGGGGTGAAGCTATAGAGCTAAAGTTAGGTATAAAACGACGAAACCAACTACAGGTACCCAAGAATTTCCTGACCTCTTTTTTAGAAGTAGGAATAGGATATTGTAAAATAGCCTGTATTTTACTGGGGTCAGCCCGAAGACCTTGTTTATCTACAATATAACCAAGATATTTAATTTCTTCACGGAAAAATAGACTCTTTTCAAAGTTTATAGTGAGAGAAGCAAAAGAAAGTTTTTGAAGAACTTTAAGTAGTAGTGAGATGTGTTCTTCAAAAGTTTCACTTATAATAACTATGTCGTCCAAGTAACAAAATACTTTATTGTCAAAATCAGGGGTAAATAAGGTGTCCATGAGTCGTTGTTGAGTCGCGGGAGCATTAGTAAGCCCGAAAGGCATAACAGTAAACCTATACATTCCTCTACCGGGGACATAGAATGCTGTTTTGTCCCTATCTTCCATATTTAAAGGGATCTCCCAAAAGGCTTTAGCGATGTCTATGCTAGATAGGTATTTAGCATTTTTAAGATTGTCAAGTATTTCAGAAATAAAAGGAAGGCTATAAGCATCTTTGCGAGTTATTGCATTAAGTTTCCTACTATCGACACAGAAACGCCACTCTCCGTTCTTTTTGGGAGTTATTAGAACTGGGGACAACCAAGGGCTCTCGCACTTTTCAATTACTTTGAGATCAAACATTTTGTCCACTTCGTCGATAAGGGCCTTTTGTTTTATTGGTGAAAGGCGGTAACAGTGCTGTTTAATAGGTAAACTGTTACCGGTATCTATGCGATGACATACTAGGTTGGTACGGCCTAGGATACCTTTATTTTCAAAAGAAATATCTTTAAAACGTTGAATTATATCTAGAGCGATATCCTTTTGAGTATCCGCAAGGTGGTCGTAAGAGAAAACTTTATTATCTATAGTACAAACAGTAGGGCATTTAGATGCATGGTTAAGTTCAGAATTAAATATTTTAGGGGTTAATTCGAAACATTTCCAAAAATCCCATCCAAGTATTAGAGAAGGGTAAATATCAGGAAAAACATAAGCTTTGAGAATATGTGTCTGATTATTAAAAGTTATAGGTAAGTTGAAGTAACCAAAAGACATTGTTTTTTGTTTATTTGCAACCATGACAAAGTTAGTAGACTTAAATAACTTGAGACCCAGCTCTTCAAAGATTTTATGAGAGTTGTTTCCTAAAATAGTGATACAACTACCACTATCTAATAATCCTGAGAAAGATACGTTGTTGATAGTTACATTTATAAAAGGTCGATTGTGGTCTATTTCGTTATCATAATATACAGAAGTTGATTTATAAGAAATCATAAAATTTCGAATAGTTTGTAACCATTGGGTCCAATCAGCTAAGTCGAAGTTATTTAAGTCAGTTTTCAGTTTTTTGAAGGTTGAGTTTCTAGAGTAGATGAGCAATTAGGACAATTAGAGATTTTAACACCTTTAAGACCACATTTAAAACATATTAAGTATCTAGGTTTTTTACAGTTGGTTAAGGTATGTCCTTGTATGCGACAGCGATAGCAATAGCTATTATTAGAATTGTGATTTGAATCATTAGCGATTGCATTAGTATATTTAGATGTCTGGAAATTTTTTGAACTAGAAGGTTTATATGAAAATTCCGCAGAACAAGGCTCGGTTGACTTTGGCTCTCTAAAATCCTTGCTCTTTTCCGTTACTCGCTCGTGAGCTTGGCAAGCTGTTATCAGCGAGTCAATAGAGTTGACATCTCTTAAGGCAATGAAAACTGAATAACATGGCCTAACATTATGGAGCAGAATTTCTAGTTGTTCTCCTTCATTTAATTTTTTTGAAAGTCTATTAAACATTCCAAACATGATCGCTACGTATACTATTATCGATTCTGTTTCACCTTGTGTCCTATCTTTGATTGCCTGTAGAAGTTTATAGTCATAGTCATGTATGCTAAAGTCCCTTATAAGAGATTTATGAATGTCTGCCCATGTAAGAGTTGGATTACGGTTATGTAGGAACCGAAACCAATGGAGTGCATCTCCTGTAAAAATTTCGAAAGCATGTTTATAAAGTGAAATATCGGAAATGCTTCTCGAAATTCTTAATTCATAAATTTTTTGAAGGAAAGTCCTGGGACATGTTTTTCCGTCATAGGAAATTTTTTTAAGTTCTCTAAGAGCATCATTCCCAATGGGGAGATCTTGTGTTTGAGGAGCGGGAAGAGACATATGATCTTGTGAGCGTCTAGGAGATAGAGATCTATGGGACAACAGTTGGTCTGTAGGTCTAGGAGATAAAAACTTTACAGGGGAATCATGAATTTCAACCAGGACTTCGTCTGTGCCTGAGGATTTAAGATTATCCCTAAGCTTTTCGAATCTCTTATTAAGGATATAGAATCGAGACCTAATGGTGGAGCATATTTCTGCTACAAGTGGTGTTGCATGAATTCGTTCCAGTCGGTAATGTAAATGATTCATAAAAGCTTCTATCTTTTTAAGGGTGGTAATATTGCCTGTTGATTCGATAGCAGTAATTTTAGTTTCTAGGTAGTTAAGTGTACTATCTGTTTGTGATAAGTCATCCTTAGGAGGGATTGGTGAAGTTATAATGTGTTCTGGTGTAATATGGCTTAGTAGTGCCATTTGCTCCTTTAAAGCTGCAACGCTATCTGTAGGTCTACCTGACCGAATAATTATTTCATATTCTAGTTCAGGTTTGTTAAGTAAACTATATTTTATATCTTTAGACATATTGGAAGCTGTTTAAAGTCCTATGTTCTCGAGTTATTTAAGTTAAGATTCTAAGCTAAGTAGATAGCTATAATAAAGTTAAGTTAAAATCTTTTTTTTTTTTAAAGTTAAAAATGTAAGTTTCCAGTTAAGTTAAAGATAAGTTTAAAGTTTTAAGTAAAGTAAATAAATATGAGCATAAAGCTGTAAAGTAAGAGGTTAGTAAAATAAACTACCAAATTATTAAATGCACTATGAATACTAATGAAACTAAGTAGGGGTCAAAAAAAAATTTAAATATTAAAGGATAAAGAGGAGATCGAGGTTAAAAGTTATTCAAATAGTGTCCAAAGGGGTTAAAAGTTTCTAGGAGAGTGAGCTAGTTTTATTAGAATTTAGAGAAAAAAATTAGAGAATTTAAGGGGAGGGGTTCTAGTTTATCTGGGCGCCAAACTGTAACGTAAGAGAATTTCTCTCTACGCACAAGTTATTAAAGTAACGTAAGAGACTGAAGGTCTCTTACGTACTATAGTTCGTAACGCAGGAGACTAAAGAGCTCCTACGTACAGCCTAATAAAGATCCTATTAGTTTCAGAAAAGAAAAGGCTTTAAGATTGTTACAGGATTTATTTTAAAAGATGGATTTACAAATGAGATGAGTCTTAGCCTAACCTTATTTTTAGAATTGAGGGATCCGGAATTAGAAGTTGGTCAGCGATGATGAAGTACTGAATGGAGCTGTTATTGACTGAGGCCGGAACTGCTTGGAGCCGGATCTGCTGCAGCTGGAAGGCCGTGGGTTATTGAATTTAACTGCAAAGAAATCGGGTGTGAGTAGGTTTACGAGTTCCCACAGCAGGCTCTCCGGAGAAGATCTGGGCTTTCAGGTGGACCCAGGAGTCAGGGTCTAGGCTCCGTCTTCTACAGCAGGTGTAGTAGTGGACCCAGAAGACGGGTGTTAGGCTCCGTCCTCGTCACCAAAGGTTCAGAGAATCTTTTAGGGTGTCCAGGTTTGCTTTAAGACTTTCTTCAAGACTTTCTTTAAGAGTTTAGAGCATGGTAGCTGATGAAGATTAGTTAAGTACTTAATGACTTTCCTGGTTGAAGTCCGGGAGTCAACTCAATTGTAGGGCGACTCGAGCACCTTATATATGCTCGAGCGTTCAAATTCCGAAGTTCCAAAACAATAGTTCGAATACTCACTGACTAATGTTTTTTACTAAGGTTTTACTAAAAAAACATAGAGAAACATCAACGAGACCTTATTGATAAAAAGTTTCCGTGCGAAATGTATACAACCTGACCACATTCCTCTATGAACCAAGACATTTTGACACCTTGTTTACAAAAATATGACAATCTGTCAAAATGTAATTACGACAATTTCATGTTGAAATCGTAAGAAAATTTAATAATAAATAGTGAATTTCGCATCAGAAAAATCAGAACTGTTCAACAAGCTCAAGATATTTTTAAGATAGAAATTTGGATTTAATGGTCTAAATGCTCAATTACCAGCTCTGGAATAGTATTTAATGATAAAACCAACACGGAAACTTTCATTATAAAGTAAGTAATCTTATTATAATGTGCAAGAAATAGAATATATCCACAGATTGAAAATAAACATTGGCATGAACCAATTCATAAAATCACATTAGATGAGATAATTCTAAGAATAGGTAGTAGAAAAACAAGAAATCTAAGTATTATTATATTTACAGACTGAAAAGCACCTTTTCAAGTGATAAGAATGATATATAATATCTATTCTCACGAAATCAACAATGAACAACAAAGGTACATAATTAATAACATTACAGTAGTCGGGTAAAAAATCGGTATCAACTTCATGCAAGTCTCTTTTTTTTGGGTTGCTTCACAAATATCGAGCAAGACATGTGTTAACTTTGAGACCTTCAAATAAATTCGCTTCGTAACTTCTCGCCTCGAGACGGGGACCATTACTTTAGACAAGACTCTACCTTTTGTTACAGGTTCCTATTGAACACCTTTGTTTTTTATATGAAGACGGTGTCTCTTTTATTCCAATGGATCATCTAGCCATGACATATCACATAAATTCCTACTGTTATGCCTTTCGATGCACATACGTCAATAGATGCACATTCTTGTCTCGGAGTCTTGCACAACTTATTTCTGTAAACATTATTATTTGTAGTATATTAACTCTATTCTTACAGAAGTTACCTATTACAATCAAGAGTAAGTATAGTTATTACATGTAAAGTTACGTAAAAAGATTATATACACAGAATTTATAGAGAATAAATAAAATAAAAACTTTAAATAAAGAAAAACAGTGACAAAAACGGGCACTACTATTGCTATTGTAAAGCCAGATCATGACATAGCTCTAGTCTTCCGTGGGAACTGTGGTGCGTAAGGTGTATCTACATATATACACACAGTACCTACATACATATGCTTAGCTTGGGACTAAATAATTCTGTGTGAATTGTCCAGCATTATTAAAATTATACAATAAAATCATATAAAACTATTAAATAGTAAAAAATATATCGAAAGGGTTAGATCACCGGCCGCGAAGCTAGGCTATTATTATTAGTATACAAAAAACAAAGAATAATTTTAAAATATATGTAACGATGTGTGAACATTATGAATTAATATTCACGTTAGTTATCATTAAACATAGACCAATAAAATTTGTCGTTAACGTTAAAATTTGAATTTAATTTCCTCTAAAATTTTCCTATCCTTATTATACAAACATTTTGTTTTTGTCGTCGTCCCACGTTGATGATTATTATATCCGATGATAATATTATTGCGCCGTATTAAGTCAACTCAAAATCACTGTTTCATTGTGAATTTTGCCATTTTAAAATTATTATCTTGAGCATAACATATGTACCTCAATTGCTGCGAATGCCTTCTCAAAACGATGGTGGTTTTGTTATAACCACCACACTTGAACACTAGTCGAGTAAACAGTACCGAATTTTACTAGTATTTAACCCCTAACAATAACGTTGTGAGAGTTTAGTTTGAAGTCTAATCTACCCTAGTCGGGGCTACGAAATTAGTCCACTTCGTAACGAAAGAAAAGAAACGGGAAGTTTGTTGTAGAATGCGGTACATACATATACGAATTCGTATTTCAAAACAAAACAAATGCAATGCACTTCGTTGCATTCATAAAATACCTACGATGTCATAGGATCTCTACCAAATGACAGTTTGTAGCTGCTAGTTCGTAATTATTTTAAAATCAATACAGACTAGAAAAAAAACATTTTGAAATGTACTCAAGTACACCTTTCTTAGGCCCGTATTACAAAAGCTTGCTTAGTCATTGACCTAAGCTTGAGTAAAGATTTTCTATGGCAGAAATGTTACTCAACCATAGGTCGATGACTGAGTATAGTTTCATAATACGGGCCTTAATTCCCACGCTTGATTTAATTTATTGATTCTTATCCCTTTCTTTCGGAACCCCCATATCTCCTATACTATCTCTAAAATCCCTCGACAGATGTGACCATAGGTACGTTACCAGCACATTTTACAAGCCTTGTATAGACAAGACTTGTAAAACCGGTCAAGTGTCACGCAAATCGGATCAAGGGTTGGACATTTAGGCTTGAAGTGACTATTTCACCGTACAACTAAATCACCCAGACCGTCACTGAGAACTTCGTCCGTTTCGCTCACTTCGATCAATCAAATCTTTGTAAATAAAGTGGTCTGTCATCTTATTTTCTTCAAATGACCATGAAAATATACAATCGCGTTAACTAAATGACCTTGTTATTTCTTCTGTTGATAAAAGGACCAAAACAATACCTACACGAGTTGCACTTGTAAGGATACAAGTTCTTATCAGTTTGAGTGGTCGTAAACAAGTTATAATCATACTTTCCGCAAATCTGAGTAAGATTGATGTATATCATTTTTGTAAAAGCGGTGCTATCTCTTTTTGTTTTTCGTATACTGCTTGCATATTCGTATGGCTTGGATTTGTGTCGTCAATATGCTGTTTTTTCATACAATTATCCAAGCTTGGATTACAGATTGAAAATTGAAAACAGAATCGCGTAAGAGTCAAAAAAATTACCCGGAGCGGAGTGTTGGGAGACCATTCACTCGATGGACCGACGACATCGTAGCGGTCGCAGGGATTCGATGGATTTAGGCAGCTCAGGATCGCTATTTGTGACGTCGTTTGGGCCTATGTCCAGCAGTGAACGTGAGTGGCCTAGTATGATGATGATTATATTGAGTAAGATTTAGACCAATTACTTCGTTTACCGTTTCTAAAAAAATCGCTGATTTCGCAGCGAGTTTTGACGTCCATGGACAACATTCCAAAATCAGAATACCGTTTCTTTATTTAGGCTTAAAAAAGCTTAATAAAGACGATGTTTTATCGGATTTAGTAAGCTTGATGGTGGATTGTTAGCTTCAAAAACAAAACACAATATATTGTATTTAGAGTTCAAGGCATTTAAACAACTCAATATCTCCAACGGAATTCCGCTCCGTCCGCTGGGAACTAAATGCCAAGCCCAAACTAGAGCCTGAAATGCCAACCAAGCTTAAAAGCATCCATTTTACGTGAGCTACGTACCTATACCATTGTTAAACGCACTATACAAAGAGCCTTGAAGTGGGTAAACTGTGCCAAAATGTGGTGAACCCGAAATAATATTTTTTTTTTTATTACGAATGTCAGCGGGTTTACTACGAATCTTATTTGTTGGAAGAACACCAATGTTTCATCCTTTAACGAGGGACTTCTTCAGGGTGAGTGCGGTAACCACAAATAAGCTTCGTGGTTAAATCGCTTGTATTCGTAATTAATTCTTAACTACGATAGTTTTTACAGTAAAATAAATCAACTGAATTTTAGTAATTAATCTGTTTTGTATTATAAAAACAAAGTCGTGTTAGACCATTTATAACTTAGATTTTATTGGTTTTTGATTTGTTGGATTTTTCTCCGTCAGGAATAGCAGAATCACTAATAAAAATATGATAAAATTACGAAGGGAAACAATATGAAGATTCTCAAACATTTTTCGTATGTATCGCCATCTCTGATTTGAAGAAAGTCAATTTATTGGCACACATAACGAATATACTATTTTTACATTAAAAACAACAAAAAACATAGTTACAGCCGAAAATAGATCCTCCTATAGTCGGTAAAAAAAGGTGATCTAATCTTAAATGAGATGGTGGTGGGCTTAAGGGTCCCTGAAGAATCTACTGTTGTACTATTTTAAATTTTAATTTTAAAATTTAAAAGGTACTCGGATATAAATGAATAAATAATGCTGGCCAATCCACTCAGCATCATCTTGTCCCAAAATAAGCAGAAATTGTGTTGACGACCTCTGTGGCGCGGCGAGCGAAGGCAAAAGGGCACTGAAATTTTTATTAAATTTGATAAAAATATTTCTAAAATTAAAATTCTTTCTTAAAGCAACATCAGCCTCCTGAGCCCTGAGTTCGGTTTGACGCTACTCTCGAGACGTCATCGTGACGTGATCATCTCATTTGTATGGGATTTGCGTAGTTCCATAATATGTACGTACGCATGATAGACCAGACCCTATCCCCATTAAGCAGGAGACGTCACGATGACGTTTCGATGATATCGTCAAACTGAACTCAGGGCTCTGATCATGGCACTTTGTCTATAAGTAGTAAGGGTAGGTTTTTTTAGCTATTTCATCTGTTCAAATTCGCTTGCTACCTAATTGAAAACGGCAGCCGCAAATTTCACTGGATAAGAAAGTGATTAAGGTACAAATTGTCGTAACTAATTGATTCTTGTGACCCAGAATTTAATCAGTGGTTGTTTAATGTGATGAAATAAGGAGTTGGTAAGTCGTTTTATTTTTCGAGACAACAAAGAAAGTACATACGAGAACAAAAGTTCCACTCTATGTATATATTTTTTTTATTTATGTAACCAGACTTCGTTTTCCTTATATTTAAACTATTTTTAAGTTTTGCAGGAAAAAGTTCAAGTAAATAATTCCACCGAAATAAATGCAAGGTCGAGCGGGGTTATTCTGAAAAAAATAAAACCAGTCAAAATTTCA
Organism: Eupithecia exiguata; assembly: GCA_947086465.1. Taxonomy (NCBI): domain Eukaryota; kingdom Metazoa; phylum Arthropoda; class Insecta; order Lepidoptera; family Geometridae; genus Eupithecia; species Eupithecia exiguata. The sequence goes on along the minus strand of OX352233.1, from coordinate 4,864,574 downwards.
AACTTATGTTTAGTAGTTGACAAAACCAACTACTATGTTTGGTGAATTCTGGCAAATTGGTGCTAACCACCTTCATCTGCCTTATTTATCGTTGTATTTTTATTTAAAAAACGATTAAATAAATAGTGTAATATTATTTTTTTTACCAAAAACTGGAAAATGCCAGAATTACCCCACGGCGAGCTGTTCTGTAAGGTGGATATATTTTTGAACTAATTATAGGTACTATATACCCGAATATACAGGTTTCTTTTCATTTTTGTAAGTAAAAGCTAACAGAACGGAAAATATGCCTATGTGCAACCTCACTAAAAGAATTGCCCCTCTCTTTCTATACTCTTCATAAGTGAACTTGTTTGTTCTTTTTGACTAGGTATAATTAAATTATCTTTAAAACAAAAAGCACGTGTTGTTTACAGTGGATAAAATGTAGCATACATACGCGGGCAAGATAATTGGATAAAAGTCTTATAAACAAAAATAATGAAAAACTAGTAGATTGATGACGTATCGAAGACCTTTCTGGCAAAGCCGACTAAATCTGCCTTCGACGCAGGAGAAAAATTAAAAAAAAGTATTTTTTTTCTCTTCTTTCGCTTAAATTAATTTTTCGAAAAATGTGATATAGTTATCAGTCCAACATCTTAAAGGCTATTTTATGTTATTTTATGAAATATTTGTACGATCTGCAGGTATTAATTGTTCCGGGCGTTCTGCTTGGTTCTATGTATTATAATATCTAAAATTAAATATTAATATAAATTAAATATCTAAAATTGTATTTGTGTGTTGTTGTTAAGTACTAGTATTATTTGAGCTACCTGTAGATTGTTTGCAACAGACAGCAGTTAGCTCAATTGTTTCAAGTTTAAGTACTCGTTCTAATTTGTTACTATAATTTAATTGTCATTTCCTACTTGTTTAAATAAAATTTTGTCAGTTAAATCTTGATAAACAGTAACTAGTACCCATAAAAAAGCTCTGCATAGCTTGGGGCTAGATGATACGATGAATCGTCACAGTATTATTTATTTTACTGAAAAACGTAGAGAAAAAATAAAGTAGATTGCCGACGTAGCTAGAAAATTAAGCCCGACACGGATGAGACGCACCCCAACATCACTGGCCTTGCCAACCGTCCCACGGGCCATTTCGCCGACCCCACCAAGGCCAATCAATCTGACACACGGCCTGAATGATTGGCACGCACGCAAAGGTCAGCTGTTTCTGGATATATATGGATTTATTGTTTCTAAATGGGTACCAATAGATTTTGATTGATTAGACTTGAGCAGACACTGACTTAAATTAACTGAATTAGCAAGTGGCGTACATTAAAGGGGTGCTTATGTTGAGCAGTGGGATATAAATGTACTTTATCAAGTATCTAATCGATTTTTTAATCTGATCTACTAACATATAGTTAATATTTTTCGTCTCTAAGTAGGTAAACAGGTAGTTTAGAGGTTACCTCAGTATTTATAGAGTAGGTACTAAAGTCGTTATTTCGCTTACTTGATTTAACTAGAATTTATCTCATTTATTTTTTTTATTTGCTTTTGGTGGCTTTCTTATCACTACGGCCATGATAGGCTTATTATGATCGCCACTTTAATGTGTTCACCCCTAGGACTGTGGCGTTCAGAGTTCGCCACTTACCCTTACAGCTGCTAGGAACTGAAGGATTTTCTTCGGGGGGATGCTCTCTTTATGTTAAAGGACGGCAGACTAGTACGAAATGTCAGCACTGGACTCGATGATGATGAAGTACTTAAAGACTTAAGTTGACCTCCTTTTTGAAACCTCATTTCATGACGTAAAATTCTCGAAACAGAAGGCTGGAAATTGTAGGTTATTGAATGAGGTAAATCCAACTATGTGTTTTCTAAAGAAATTAACTGTATGTGTATCACCTAAGGCCGTTCTGCTAACTCCAGCCACGTTTGGATCAGCAATTGAAACAGGTGTTTATTTGGCGCAAGGTTGGCTTGACATTAGATAGCTGTATTTATTTATGATCTTTGTAAGGTAAATAACATTAACTTTCGCATTAAATACCATTTGTTTTAACAACAAGTAAATACATTTAATTCAAGTTTTGAAAATTAACAGCTTTGTTTCATAAATCATAAGTTAGCTAAGTTTAAGTTGCTTTTGGCTTTAAGATTTTCAGGTGGTTCAAAATCAGAGTCAATGACCTTTTTCTCTATAAACAATTAATCACCAAATAAAACAAAAAGAAATATTTTGTACAATACAATAACTCTTTAATGCACACCAAACAAAATAGATACACAGGACAGGAAAGAACTAATACAGTTTTATTTTTATTACTTTTTATTTATTTATTCATTCACAAATCAGATAACTTAACATCAGATAACATCAGACCTTCGCCCACCGCACCACAGATATCATCAAAAATATATATAAATAAAAAACAAAAAAAAATATTTAATGTTATTTTATGTGTCCACTTATGCATATCTAAATCTAAAACGTTATGCCTTGTTATTAACATAATTTTCTCCTCTTTTTAGTAGCTCTTCTATGTACAGAGTAAATAAGCTATCTTTTGATTAGTAACGCTAACGTAGAGATTCTAAATTTAGAAGTGGGCATTATGTTTTAAATTCACTTATCGCAAAAAACGACGGGCAGTGTCACCGGCAAATTTGTTAATTGCCGTGATTAATCGTTTACACCGGCTTTTGTTTGCAATCCCAGACGGCTGTATGTCACATGAGAGGAAATTTCCAGACCGTAAAGAATAATGGCAATAGTTCTTGTTTTAAAGGACAAAGAGTCTGATATTGCCGAGCAGATGAACGCGATGATATGAGTAAGTTCCTTTAGTTGGATAATGCATCTAAAAAGAAATTCAAATATTGTTTGGAAGTCTAACAGATAAACATATTTATATTATTTATTAATAATTTGTCAAATTATAAGTCACAATTAGTTGCTTTAATATGATAAAAAACACACACCAAAGTCTACAAATTCCCTTGTGTACAATTCGAAATTGCACTACACGGGACCCTTCCTTAACGAACTTATTTTGTTCCCCATTTGTAAATCAAATTGTAAGTCATTTTCTATGAACTCATGATTAAACCAACTTTGATTCATTTGTATTTTGGGATCATTTGGGAAAATGTTGATTTTTAGCACAAAATCTCTTATTTTCCCAAATGCTCCAAAAACACCAGTGAATTAAAGTTGGTTTTATCATGAGTTTACAGAAAATGGTTACAATTTGCGAAAACTAATCAGAAAGTTCGATTTCGTTTTTACGAGTATGGGCCCAGTGTATGAGTATTATATGCAACTGACAGTGATTTGTCTACTTGTAGACTTTACCCCCCGTTTTCACCAAGGTATATAACATGTATTTCACAAGATTTGTTCTCATTTGTTACATGTTTAGAACATGTTGTATACAAAACTTGTATGAAAAATGCATTTGTGAACTTTTAGTTGTCTACATGTTTTGAACATGTTTATTGTAAAATGTAAATAGTTGTAAACTTTATTCAATATGGATGAATAGAGTGTAAAACTTGTTTTGAACTTTTGGACGGCCCTCATTTTCATCAATAAACAAATACTTGTCTATAACACGCTTGTTTTTTGTACTGAGAACGCAGTCAATGTATCAGACATGTTTAAAACATGTCGTAGATGTCAGTGTAGCCGCAATGTGTTTTTTACTTGTCTAATACTTGTTAGCTACTAGTAGTACTTTAGTACTTAGTTTTGTATGCAACTAGTAGTAAACATGTTTCTTGGTGGAAACGAGGGGTTACACACTCAACTTACATTCTTACATACCATCTTATATTTATGTAAGTAGATAAATAAATTTGACTCTAAATATTTTATTTTCTACTAAGTTTGAATGTGTGATATATATTACACATTCAAACTTAGTAGAAAATAAAATTCATTCGTTCACACTAAGTATCTAACAAGTATTAGACAAGTAAAAAACACATTGCATGTGTTATCTGCTCAACAATATCAAAAACCGGCTCCACAGTTTTATTGCACAATAATAACATGGTACCTACCTACTCGATAATTTATTTATTTGTTCGGTAGCCGCTCTTCAGATTCCGATACAGCCAGGGTCACTTCTTAAGAAGTCAATAATCCGAGAATATAATAAAACATTAATTTTATATGGTATTGATTGATTCGTTATGATTGCAATAATTTCATACGTGCCTCGCATCCGTATTAACAAACTATTAATGCGAAATTGAACTTTATTTAGGTGAAACTACATCGGTTTTCCTACGTTGTGCGTTCCCTGTGACTACTTCTACGTAAGGATAAACAGGAAGATTCCTATTTATCGGATCCTTGATCCAATGAACCTGTCAAGTTCATGATTCTTAACAGAGGTCATTACAATAAACAAATAGGGTTACCTTCATAATTTAATTTTAGGACGCTTTTAACTGGTCTGCATCTGGAAGATTCATCGTAAATTGGAACTGCAGAATGGACCTTGTTAACTGCAGTTACGGACAACATCACACTAATACTATATAAGCGAAAGTTTGGATGTTTGTTACCTCTTCACGCCTACTACTGAACGGATCGGGCTGAAATTGAATACAGGTAGTTCAAGGCCTGGAATAAAACATAGACTACTTTTTATCTACAATAAACAATTCACAAATCGTATGAAGCCGCGAGTAGAAACTAGTTTAAATTAAATAAATTAAAAAATAAATGCCAGGAATGCTTCTTTCGTATGGTGATAAAGATGGGTTATTCCAGTTTCCCCCTTGAAATCTGGAATAAAAAATGTGAGTTCCTTTTTCCCCCTTGAAAATCCCCCTCAAGGGGGAAAACTGGAATGGAAAATATAATCATTCACATCAGAAAAACCCTATAAAGTTTAGTGTTTATTTTTTTCAGTTTTGAAATATAACCACCAAATGAATTACTCGTTCTAACCATAAAAAGATTACCAGGTGTTTTTAAATATTATATTTGACTACATGGAAGTGATTATGTTAAATGAAGAAAAAAAATCCTCCAATTTTATTGGTCCCACCTGTTCATATTCAAACCATAAATTAACTTTTAGCCGTTAGTTTATATCTAATTTAAATAAGACACAGGAAACCGGAAAAAACTAGTCTTCATCTCTTGTTTCTATGGCGATTTTTAAATTCTTGATATATATTGTAGGACTTCCCTTTACAGGAATTTAAGCTTTAAAACGTATTTAGTTAACGACTTATTTTCAAGAAATTAATACTTACCCAGAGTACTATAATAAATAAAAACCTTAGACTTATTTTCACATTGATTTGATACATGTAACAAACAACAATTCATTCCTCTATCTAAGTAAGATAATTTTCACACGAAACGTTTGTTTGTCAAGTCTGTTCACTAGTTTTTATATGTATAAATATTTATGGTGGAGACTTTACGAGTATAAGAAAAATATTATTGTATCTCTTTATATTTTATTTCTATGTAGGTACTGTCTGTCTTCAAATAAATATAAATAAAATAAAACGAAAAAAAAATGTTATTTGTTCAAGAAGCAAGCAAAATGACTGTTTGTCGAACGTGCCGATGTAAAATACTGATCCTGATACTGAATGCTGAAAGTAAGAGGTCGAATGCTAGGTAACTCATTTTGGCCCACCAATCAAGGAGGTTGAGAATGCTTTAATTAAATTCCTTTCAACCAAGAACAAACGAAATTCTACTATTAGAGTCATCTAAAAGTAGAATTTCGTTCGTCCATGGCTAGATCAAAGCTGTCAAGCTTTGATGAAGGTGGAACAGTGTTTAAATCTCCTTTGATATATTGCTCCGACACTTAGTTTTGTTTTTTTCATAAAGGTGGGCCAACAAACAATTTTATACAAGAAACAACGTTTTATTGTCGTCAGTGTTAAAAGTGCCAATATTAGTGAAAATGGTGAATAAATAGAATTTACTGAAAAAAAAATAACTTTATTTCTATAAGCTTACAAAAAAGCACTTAGACAAGTCAAATTTTATACTTTACACAGTTTTATATAGTTGTTTAACAAGCTAGGTAGGATTCGGTTTATCCGAATCGGCCTTTATATAAGTTTATGCTCACTCAAGAATTCTAAAGCTGTTATTGGCTACGGAATGCACAATGTCGTAACCTACGGTCTTACAAGTTAGATATCACACGTGAATACTCCGCATGTCTATAGACTAGACATAAATTTGCAACTAAAGGCTGATTATTTCCTAAGCCAGCCGATAGGACATCATGGCTTATTTCAATTATCACCTGCCATTTCCTCTGTGAATGGGATTTCTGGTTAACTGATGATGATGATAACTGAAGGTGATTGATTTATAATGTGTTTTGTAAATTTTATAATGAAACTACAATTTTATGATTTAGAACTTTTACGGTCTATAAATCTAAACTAATATTATAAATTAGAAACTCTGTCTGTCTATCGTCTGTTACATTTTAACACTAACTGAACGGATCTTAATGAATAATGAATAGGTAATTTGGTAGGGACGTAAATGGTGTCCCGGGGACGGATATACGCTACTTGATAAGTGCGTGCGAAGCCACGGGCAGCCGCTTGTAATATATAAAAGTAGAACTTCTTGGCTTAAATTTGATGTTTTATATGTGTAATCCTTAAATCCTCAATTTAATACGACGATCTGCTCAGTAAAAAAATTTAAACTATCAAATTATCTTCACCAAGTAAAAAATACTTTTTTACTTTTATCGAAGATTAGCACTTGCATTGATTTAGATTCTATTTTTCAACTGTGGTTCGTCAAAGATTGAGTTATTTTAGAACCCAAAACATTTTCTGGTGCCGTTTGAAAAAAAAATTGGTTGGGTAGGTACATTTTAATAGACATATTTGACACAAATTTTCAAACGTCGAACCAACATTAAAAAAAAACAAATTTGTATGTTATTTATAGACACTAAAACTTCTTAATCATAAAATTGTAGCTTCAATATACTATCTTACAAAAAACATTATTAATCAACGAAGCTGTTGATCGCTTGATTATCATTCAGAGAATACGGCCTTTAAGCATGCAGTCGAGGTTTGTTTGTTGATTGAATTGTTAAATTACCTAGCCTATACCGTAAACTACAAATGTTTTATGAACGTGAAATACCGTGACAAAACGTTAGATAACGTGTCATGTAATTTTAATCGACCTTAACCTTGGTTATAACGGATCACGATATTGGTTGAATGATTGTTCTCTTTGACAATAATCACACCAGGTGAGTTTTTAAAAATAAATAATAAATAAATAATGCTGGACAATCCACACAGCATTGTCTAGCCTCAAGCTAAGCAGGGCTTGTGTTATGGGTACTAGATAACTGATATACTTAATACAATACGATACATAGATAGATATACGTATGACCAGAAAACCCTGAACAAATGTCTGCAGATCGTACACACATTTGTCCCGAGGCAGGAATCGAACCCGCAACCTCCTGCGTCGCAGGCAAACCACCGCTCCCCGCGCCACAGAGGTCGTCAAAAAGCAAGCATATGGGATATTATATATTATAGGAAGTTGATAGGGATAAACTACATAATTATAATCAACTAAATATTTGAATAATTAAAGTTTACTTTTGAGGCTATAGTTGAGTAAATAAAAGTGATTCTTTCCTTACTTAGTCAGTATGAATTACTGAATCAATATTCTATTCCCATGAAATTAATAAAAAAAATATAACTTGTTAGTTAAATGAAGAAGGCAGGGCCCGCCCCATTTCAATTGGGGAAGTAACTACGGTCTTTTTATATTTTTAAGATATTCTGACAAAGAACTAACTACGAAGTTAGAAGCTTTTTCTGTAATTCTATATTTTTTTGATCTTATGATATTTCCATTCCGTGCAATCTTTAATAAAATATCTCATCCAAATACATGAGGAAAATGTTCGTATTTATTGCCACCGTTCTATTTATAGCATACAAAAATAAATATGAACCGTAGAAAAAATTTGAACTTATATCCGAAACAACCAGGAAGTTTTCCAGATAAATACAGAGATCAACAAGCTAAGCTGTCACAGTAACACGCATATCTCATAAACACTTACATATAATAATGCTGTTTACTTTTTCGGGTATTTGCCTCTATCAAGGTGCTTCCTTATCTTGTACAATGATTACCTAGAGGGAAAACAGTTCAATGAATACAAGAGGATGCCTGAGTCACTGTTACTCTTCTTCCTCTGCCCTTGACAGTTGTTTTAGAGCAGGTCGACGATCGGATAGAGGACAAAGTCATATAAAATGGTTATAAAAGTACTACCTTGTCCTACGATTGACGTAAATTTATTAACCTACGAAAGAGGATGAGGTTCTATGTATGTTCTGCTGAATGTTTTTAGGGTTCCGTGCCCAAAGGGTAAAAACGGGACCCTATTACTAAGACTTCGCTGTCCGTCTGTCCGTCTGTCACCAGGCTGTATCTCATGAACCGTGATAGTTAGACAGTTGAAATTTTCACAGATGATGTATTTCTGTGGCCGCCATAACAACAAATACTAAAAAACAGAATAAAATAAATGTTTATGGGGGCTCCCATACAACAAACTTGTTTTTTTGCCGTTTTTATCGATGATGGTACGGAACCCTTCGTGCGCGAGTCCGACTCACACTTGGCTGGTTTTTATTTTTTGTATGTTTGTCGATATCTCGGTCATATAGATGGACCGATTTGGAAAGTTCTTTTGCTATTGTATGAAGAGTGATCCCGATGTGGTTCAAGAAATTTTATTCCCGAGGGATAAAGTAACTATTTATTTTTGCGATACAATTTGAAGTCGATTCTTTGTTTTTTCAAAACAATAAAATTATTGTTAATCGTTTTAAGTATAAACACTTTTGACCGTAAAATACATCAACCATTTTATGGAATGCCTAACTTGGGAATGGCCTAATAACAAGAAAAATCTCTATAATTAGTTTATCAGACCTGTGTCCAGCTGTGGACCTCTAGAAAAATGTACTCAGATAATTTGTGATGATTCTCAATGGATCAACCAGACTTTAATACGTATTTCGCAACCAGTAAAAAAAATAAAGAATCTGTCGACATGTTCGCTAATTTTCTGGCTGGGCGCCTGAAGATGTTTATCAAGGACTAAACGGACAATGATCCATTAATTAGGATGTTCATGTGACGTCAGAGTTTTGCGCACGTAGGTCGTACTACTTATAAATGTTATGTTTTTAGTTTTTCAATTGCAAATGAACAGTTTAAAAATTCAAAAATTCAAAATTCAATAACTTTATTTCTTTAGGCTTACAAAATAAGCACTTAGACAAGTCAAATTTTATACATAAACAGTTTTATAGATTATCAAATAAGAAACAAAATGTCATTGATTTTGTTCGCTTCAATTTTTTGTCCACTAGTGGAAGAAGCGAAAAATAAACCACTTGTAAGTTTGTATACCAAAGTAAACGGTTGTATATTTCACCTGTTTAGTTTACAAGGGCTTTTGTCTTGACCATATTAATAAATTAAATTAAACAATACACTAAAGAACTATATAGGTTTAAGTAGGTACTTAGAGTACTTATATAAAGATAGTTTTCCGTTTACATGGGTACCTAACTACCATTGCGATATAAATCGAACTTACAATAAAAAGACAACAATACCGGCAATGCAACAGTCTGCAAATTGCTCAATTGTTTCAATTGTAGTTACTAGTTCTAACTTGTTTCTATAATTTGATTGTAATTCTCATTGTTAATAGTTTAAGAGTTTAGCCTTGCATTACTTGTCAAAAACTCTTTCATCAGGCCTACCATTTGACGACCTCTGTGGCGCGGTGGGCGAAGGTCTGCCTGCGACGCAGGAGGTTGCGGGTTCGATTCCCGCCTCGGGACTAATGTGTGTACGATCTGCAGACATTTGTTCAGGGTGTTCTGGTCGTTTTCTATGTAAGTATAATAAAAAAATATCTATCTATGTAATGTATTATATTATGTATATCAATTATCTAGTACCCATAACACAAGCTCTGCTTAGATTGGGGCTAGATAATGCTGTGTGAATTGTCCAGCATTCTTTATTTATTTATTTATATAAAGCTTCATCAATATATCAGATTCTAGTTTCCACCTACGGCTTCTTTCTTCTTTCTATGAACGCCTTCAGAAAGTTATTTCTACTCCTGAGAACTGATGTACGGGATACAAAGAAGTCTGTATTATTTCAAGTCTATCTGTAATTTCAGCCCGATTCGTTAAGTAGTTTTAGCGTGAAGAAGTTACAAACGTTCAGACTTTCGCATTCATAATATTAGTGTAACGAATATAATCTATGGTTGAGTAACGTTAATGCCATAGAAAAACATTACTCAAGCATAAAACGATTACTAAGCAAGCTTTCATAATACGGGCTTTAGATATCTCTATGCTTCTCTCTGAACGCATCGCTGAAGAATCAAGTCTAGCCCATAACTATGCAATTTTAGCCTTCTCCGTTCAGTAGCTTTGGCATGAAGAAGTAACAAACATCCAGATTTTCGCATTTATAATATTAGTGGAATGAATTTGTGTAATGTTAATACCATAGAAAAACGTTACTCAAGCATAGAACGATGACTGATCAAGTTTTTATAATACGGGCCTTAGATAGCTCTATCTATAGTAGCTTTGGCATGAAGAAGTAACAAACATCCAGACTTTGGCATTTATATTATTAGTGTAACGCATTTGTGTAACGTTAATACCATAGAAAAACGTTACTCAAGCATAGAACGATAACTAAGCAAGTTTTTATAATACGGGCTTTAGATAGCTCTATGCTTCTCTCTGATCGCAACGCTGAAGAATCACGTCTAGCCTATATCTATGCAATTTTAGCCTTCTCCGTTTAGTCGCTTTAGCATGAAGAAGTAACAAACATCCAGACTTTCGCATTTATAATATTAGTGTAACGAATTTGTGTAACGTTAATACCATAGAAAAACGTTACTCAAGCATAGAACGATAACTAAGCAAGTTTTTTATAATACGGGCCTTAGATATCTCTATGCTTCTCTCTGATCGCATCGCTGAAGAATCAAGTTTAGCCCATTACTATGCAATTTTAGCCTTCTCCGTTTAGTCGCTTTAGCATGAAGAAGTAACAAACATCCAGACTTTCGGATTTATAATATTAGTGGAACGAAATATGCAAACACATTTATAAAGTCAAAGAAATGCAATAAGCAATCCGAGTTGCTCTCAAAGGAGCCAATAATGAATTCGAGAGTTTAGATGGGCACTCTTTAATATACAAACCGGACAGCGTCGTCAAACCACATTTTTGCGAACAAAAAACTCAACTCGTCTTCAAAATTTTTAAAGGCTAAACTACTACTGGCTAATATTGACACGGGAGTGAATTTCTTGAGAGAGGTAATTCTCGGATATGTATTAGAATAAACGAAGTTGTGGTTTCGCATTAGAACGTGATTGAATCGTACTATTTGTTAGTTAGCCTTCGTATAACTTCTGAGTATTGTTTACTACCGATAATTATTATCTAGGTGGGCGTGTTTTATTGTTTAAACTAGTTACTGCCCGCGGCTTTTTATTTCATTTTATTTATTAATTCCACCGTAGTTACTTGTTGGTACACTTGATGTCGTTGTAGTCTAAATAATTTTCTTAATTTAACATGTTGGTAGGTACTTAATTAAAATTTTGTAAGTATACAACACAAGTTTTGTGTGAAGGAAAGAAACACCATAAAGATTGTTGCAGAAACAGTAATTCCCATAAATATAGATAAATATTTTTGCACGCGTTGTTTCTATTAAATTTTTTGACTTAAAGCTATTTCTATCATGGGAAATTATTCATGGGATTGAAATATTTTTTTCATCTCACAACCTTGGAAAGATTCTGTTTGTCAATAGAAATCTGAGTGCAAAAGTGCGGCCCCGACTGAAAAAGGGTGGTTATAAGCTTGACGGGTGGATCTAGGTGTTTGTGTTTGTATCTATCTGCGGGTTGTTGCGGCATCATAGCTCCCAAACAGATGATTTTGATTGTTTATTTTGTCAAAAGCAGACTTGATCGAGCGTTCTAAGCATGGAAAGTCTGCCAAGAGTGTGTTCAAATATATATTTTAAGTTTTTTGTCAAATACCTACTATCGACCCGTGCGAAGCCGGGGCGGACCGCTAGTGTAGAATAAAACTGTGGTACTTGAATGTACCTACAATAAACAAATGCATCTCGATAATTCATTGAAGAATTACATCACATTTTGTAATTCGTTGTTCGTAGACAACTTGAATCTAAATTTAAATTTGAAATTAGAATACCTGTTTAATCTTTTCAAAGGTACATAACGCTGTCTGTTAAAGTGTTTTATGCATTGCTCTTCTGGAATACTAAATGGGCTAAGCTAGAACTTAAGTAAATTCATATATTATTTAGGTACTTGTAAATATCTACTTGATTTACACAGTGTTAAGGTTTGCCAAATTGCATTCTGGAGAGAATGCAATTTGGCAAACCTTAACACTGTGTAAATCAAGTAGATATTTACAAGTAGGTACCTAAATAATACATAACACATTGACATCCACCGACTCTAACCCTGCCTGCCGAAATCGAGAATTTTTTGGATAGGTACTTATTTAAACTTAGAGATTACCCAGAATGCGCTTACGCACTATAATTGCGTAAGCCTTGTTAGGCACTTATTATGAAAGCTTGCTCAGTCATCAAATATATTAGTATAAATTAGTATATTGTCTATGCTTGTGTAACGTTAATGTAAGAAAAGCGTTGCTCAGCTCTCTACATAGATCTATGACTGAGCAAGTTTTCATAATACGGGGCTTATTATAACATAACTCAATGCTCCTCCCGGATCGCATCATCGCTGAAGTTCGAAAGCTCGCAGAAAGACTGCTAGAAAAAACGTTTGGCAGAAGAGGTTTGTAAATTTATCTAGGTACCAAAGCAGAACTGTGATCGGATCAGAAGCGAGGGATACACATTTTTTTACAATATGTGGGACAAAAAAACTTTCGCAAAAAAGCGCTCGTACTACGAGAAAATTAAAAAAAAACCTTACGACATAAATATATATTTTTTATAAAATGCGATCTCATCATTATTATTATCCCGTGATCACGGCAGTGCGAAAACCTAGTAATTTTGGAGCATCTGGGAAAATAAGAACTTTTGTGCTAAAAATCAAAATTTTTCCCAAATTGTTCATTTTGTCATAAACTTTTTTGGTGTATGTTGTATTTATATTACATTTATAACAAATTGGTTTATGATATTATGCATAAACCATTTTCTATGCAAATTACTTTCCGCTAGTTTCGTGGCTTGCAGAAAAAAATTAGAAACTTAAAAAAAAAACGCGCCAACCGGCGACGAACCACCTTAAATAAACGCGATAAATATCCGACAAAAAGTACTAATGACAAAATACAAGATATATTTATGCGAGTTTTTTTTCATTCAGTTGCGTTTTGAACCATCAATCTAAAGGTCAATGTCAAGACTACGTGCTTATGTATGTACCCAGGGGCCGAAATCTGCTAACCAATTGCTTTACCATGGCAATGGTATCTTCGCAGAGTCGTCTATAGATGGAAGAAACTCTATAATCTCTACGATCGCACGAGATTGATATATTGGTTTCAACCTTGACACTTTTGACACGCGTCCCTCTGTCTGTAGTTTCTTCCATTAAAGGTAAAATTCCAAAATATGAGAGAGATAGAGAGAAGTATGATTTATTTACCCAAAAAACGTTAGTGTACATCTTACCAACCAGGCATATCTAAATAAAGTAACATTAATGGGTCCCACAGACTGACGTGCCTGCGGTGGCGGTCAGTACAATTTGACAACACCTTCTCGTCAAATTGTACTGACCGCCACCGCAGGCACGTCAGTCTGTGAGGCTCTATTCATTAACTATAATACAATACTTCATTGTAAAAGATGTCAGAATAGTTACAGTTAGTGGTAAAGTGGATCCCTGCCTCAGCATGTTGCAGCATTTGCCGATACTGCGCTGTTTTTCAGGCACTGGGTTTCAAAATATGTCATTCTGTGACGATACTATTGATATGGTGAAGCGATTTATTTAGTGGAATTCGGCCCAATGTTCTTACCATGCCATATACATATACGATACCATGTAGGCGATACTATGATCGCAACAACGTACCGGCAGCAAAAAATATTAACAAAGCCCACTAGATCGTTCAGTCACATCTCAAGATAATTAATCGTTCATTCATTTCATATTATATCAGTATCATTGCTAATGTAATCACTCATTAGGTACCAACTTATTGTTTTGCAATGGAGCGATCTAAGTTACTAAATACGCCTTATAGCAAACTGAAAATTTAGGCTTGGATTGAAATCTGGCTGAATAAAAAAAATGGCCGGTTATTTTAGCAATACGGTACGAAGGCAGGTCCATAAGGTTTTTGCCTAAGTGGTATGATTCGCCTGGTACTGCAAAGACTGCCAACAAGGCCTCACGATCAATCGACAGAAATGTGGCGTAGATTGAAGTCCTACCAGCAGTGGGTAGGTTTATCAACACAGTAGTTATATCTAAGGTTTTGTATGTTTATATAAATTTTTTGGCAACTTAATTAATTTCTTAGCACTTATTTTTATACCCTCAGTTGGGTAAGCTAAAGACCCCGTTTTTCTTTTCTTCACTACTGTTCGTTTTGCTTCTAGATAATGCCAACTGCCCAGTGACTTTAACGATATCGCCGACCCAAGGCTTTTGAACAATCGCGAGTTCTTTGGCAACTTTTTTCTTTCTGCATTTCATTGGATGTAAAAGTTTATAGTGGTTAATATACTGACTGATACCAGGGTTATTAAATCCCATTTTATGATACGGTACTGGTCTTTGATCTTTTAATGTTAGTGTTGTTTTCGATATACTACCTAACAGTATACTTGGATAAAAGGGCCGCGTGAAAGGCGAGAGAAAATAAACACTTATCTTTAAAACAGTGAGAATGAAAGGTAGGTCGGCGAAAGGTTTTGCGAATTACAAACGAATCGTTTTGGGTTTATTATCGAGAAAGGTTTCTATCTTGGTCCAATCGAATTCGAATTTTAATCGGCTAGAACGATTATTCACTGCAGACCTGCCCTACTACCGAGCCTACCCGTGACAGTAAGGGGAACGAAACCAGTTCAACATTAGCGCTAGTTTCAGGTTTATACATAAATCTTAAAATTACTTAACTACTAGGGTAGCCTTGTGGTGCCGGCTTAGAATTTGCACCACCCCAACTCTTCCCGTGTGGGTGTCATAAGACGCGACTAAGGGACATACTCCGGGGGTCAACAGCGACTCTTGCAGAATAGATCTACCACCGAACTGCGATCCCCGACCCGCATGCCCAGCGTGGGGATTATGGGCATTACCCGATGAGATAAAAGCCAATAAGGCGATTATCAGGGGGAGGCCTGCGTCCAGCAGTGGACCATTATAGGCTGTTGAGGTTGAGGAGGGTAGCATAAAGATGAAAAGAGTAGGCTTTGCTACTTTTGAATATTATAATAGAAACTCAATACGTCAAGATCGTATCGGGTTCTAAATTTGAACGAAATCAAACAAAACGTCATTTCGTTTAGATTCATATGCACGTCGCTCACTGATAAGTCGAGGTCGAGTCGAGGCAGCATCGCGGCAGCGTCGCGGCGTGATCTCTATGTAGAGTCGAAGCATCGGGCGGCTCCTTCATACAAATTCCTAGAAAATCGAGACATTTAAATCGTTACTATTTGCAAGGATAATATAGGAAATTAATAAATCCCAAAAATTTACGATCTCGACGGGATTCGAACCCGCACCTTCCCCTTCAGCGCAGGGTTGCTCTTTTTCCAACTAAGCTACGTGATCTTATCTAGTCGACCCGTAAATCTTTGGGAGTTCTTTCGGCACTTACGCCGTCAGCGCCACCAACAGAGGAAACAATGAAGTTATCCAATTCTGCTCAAAGACCAAATTTACATTTAGTTCTTTGACGAGAGGTTTCAAAGAACTAAATGTAAATTTGGTCTTTGAGCAGAATTGGATAACTTCATTGTTTCCTCTGTAGGTGGCGCTGACGGCGTAAGTGCCGAAAGAACTCCCAAAGATTTACGGGTCGACTAGATAAGATCACGTAGCTTAGTTGGAAAAAGAGCAACCCTGCGCTGAAGGGGAAGGTGCGGGTTCGAATCCCGTCGAGATCGTAAATTTTTGGGATTTATTAATTTCTTAGAAATTACCCAGAGTACTATAATAAATAAAAACCTTAGAAGGATAATATAGTTTAGATACTGGAGTTTAACAAATTGTAAAATGTCACACATGACATTCCACCTGGCCGACATGACACTAACAGTGTGGTGGGAAGCGGTTCGTTAGACTCAATTTATTTTATAGCCTTTGGAGCAGCAAGTGCAAATTCGCGTGAAACAGAATAGCAATTTGTTGAGAAGTTCATTTTTTCTTGGAAACGAATAGTGTATTGTTAAATATCGTGGTAAAAACAAAAAGTAGAGAAGATAGAACGAATATTCTAATCTATACTATTAAAATATTCTATAGCCTATAACCATCAGGGATAATGTAGGATTCTAATAGTGAAAGAATTTTTCAAAACGGTCCAGTAGTTTCGGAGCCTATTCCCGTCAAACAAACAAACAAACATACAAACAAAGCAATCTTTCCTCTTTATAATGTTACAGTATAGATAAAAGATTTTTAATTTTGGTATGGTCACTACAAGATGTTGTTAGGTTAGTTATTTACGTAATAGCATAAGACAGAAGGTCCCATAAGTAGAGGCTTAATAAAGTAACCGACTTGGTTTTACATGGATCTCACAACTTTTGACGGTAGAAGAACTGAGTAGCGAGACTTGTTTTTTTTAGAGTTCCATACCCAAAGGGTAAAACGGGACCCTATTACTGAGACTCCGCTGTCCGTCTGTCCGTCTGTCACCAGGCTGTATCTCATGAACCGTGATAGTTAGACAGTTGAAATTTTCACTTAAGATGTATTTCTGTTGCCGCTATAACAACTACTAAAAAGCATATGAAAATAAATATTTAAGGGAGCTCCCATACAAAAAAACATGATTATTTTGCCGTTTTTATAGATAATGGTAGCAACCCTTCGTGTGCGAGTCCGACTCGCACTTGGCCGGTTTTATTTTTACAAGTTTTGTTTTTGATGGCATTTTAAATTTATCTAATACTAACTCTTATTTTAGTAGTTTATGATTACGACTGACACTGATTGTTCTGTCTGGCTGTTTCCGGTAGGCAGTGACATAATAATAGGTTAATTTTGTGAATCGTACGAAATACTTTTAGTAAATCGCTTGTTTTTGTTGTTTCAGGTATGAAGTTGGATTTTCTAATAATTATGACGTGAGTTAGATGGAGCAGACTGAACAGAAGGTTTTTGTATGTATAGAAAACTAGCTTTTATTTCCGGCGTAGGTACATACTTTTTACCCGACTACCGACAGGGGAGGGTTATACTGGATAAAAATCTTCCGATTACTTTTATTAAGCTTAAACTTTGCCAAATTATAAAAAAATCCGTAATGAAAAGGTGAGAGACAACAAGAATAATGTACAAATTTTTATCACATCTTACTAATTATGTATATATACTAAATTATAAAAACAAAAGTTTGTATGTTATAAGATTACTCCTCCAAGCTCTGACGGCTGAACGGATATGCATAAAATTTGATACTATAAAACAAACATAACCTTGGCTATTTTTGACTCCGGAAAAGTGCAGATTTCCCTTGGGATGATGATGGAATAATTCAAATGTGTTTGAGAAGCAAGGGCAGCTAGGTTACTAGTTTAAATTAAGAAAAAAAGGGTTTTGTAAACTCAGAAAAGAAACTGAACCTCATGGACTCCAACCTATTTGCACAGAACACGCCTTAGCTATTCTATTTTAAAACCTGGGTCGATGAAAAGCGGTGTCAATGTTAGGCAATAACTTAGGCGGGCAAATGACCAATTTAGCTAAAAGGTTCTCAAGGTTAGAAGGTCGCGTTGTCGCTGTTAACAGCATGGTATTGAATTACGGATTAGCTAGTGTCAGCCCACGGCTTCGCACGTGTTTCCCAGAATAAAATAAAACCGGCTCTATCGTAATTTTTTTTCTTAATCGTTTTTTGACGTTAAAGGAACTTAAGCAAAAATGTAGAATTTTATGTTATTCGAGTTTTTAACCACGGGAAACCCGTGAGTACTGATATCTAGTCCTAGTTTGACACGCAAACACGCTAGGTTCGCCTCTTAAACGTAAAAAACTAAAAACTGACCCCAAATTCCTTAGTTTTATACAGTTTTTTAAGTTTTTTGGGATTAATACATATTAATCGGGAAAAACCACCTAGGGATAATTTTCCATATAATAACCAAAGAATTTCCGAAATAGATCCATAATTTTGCTGTAGTAGAAACCGACGAACGTACAAAAAAAATACATACAGCTCAATTCAATCAATTGATAAATAATAATCAATCTCTTTCTCTTTTGTTTTTCGTAGGTTAATAAGTTAATAAGTAATACATAAGTAGTACATGAATTTCCCAAATTATTGACAAATACTCAAGTTGAATCGTCTTTTGTTTCTTCGGGGATTATTATCTCTATCAAACAAGAAATGTAACTTCCCGAAAATATGGTCAAATCAATAAAGTCGCGTCGTCTTTTTTTTCATCGTTGAAAAGTGTAATTAGCCGCCCGTTCCTATGCATATGTGAATAAAATAGGTGTACTTACATATATCATGTATGGAATTCCCCTAAGTCGTAAGGGTCGAAATAATTGAACCGGTGAGTCAACCACCCACCGTTCCAGACGGTAGGGGCACGTCAATCGGGAAAACTTGTGCATTTTCACATGTTATTCATAACTACTAGGTAGGGACATGGTATCATCATCATCAACCCATAACGGACAAAGACCTCCCCTTATAAGCACCATTAGCACCCTGTCTATAAATTATGCATACCTACATACAGTCTAATTTTGTCTAATAATTTGATTTTAAAAACAATTCTTTGAATTCCATAATACTTACATTGTTTATGGAACAAATTAATAAATAAATAATGCTGGACAATTCACATAGCATTACCTAGCCCCAAGCTAAGCAGAGCTTGTGTTATGGGTACCTACTAGATGACTGATATACACTAATGTTAAAACAAACTCTTATGAAAACATAAAAAGTTGTCCACATGTTATGTACACAGCATCGTCTCTCTAGAACATAAATAACAGATAAATTCACAATTCCTCCGACAAAAATTAGCACTCGTATGAGTTTTTGTCCGGCTGGGTATTGTTTGAGTGACTATGTTTGTTTGTCATGTAAATTCATGCTCAAACATACTACACATTTCCTCAAAGTACCAACCTAATACAAAAAAATGTTAATTACACCTAATTGTCACTTCAGCCATAAAATTATGTATGTGTCATTTCTGTACAAAACGTGACAGCAAAAAAATTGCTCATTCTTATAAATCATACAAAACCAAGTTACCTACTGCTTAAAATCCAGATAAATAAACTTGCGTTTTGACTTGTGTTTCTTTATGGTACGGTACGGAAAATTACCTGTGTGCACATGTCTTGTCATTTCAGATACATAGATTGATAGATAATGCTTTATTGTACCACACAAACACAGAAAACAGTACAGAAATAAATGCTATGTTGGGAATGCAGCTCGGAATAAGAACAAAGAGTTTTCTGAAAAATTAGTGGGAAAAAAAGAATGAGATTTTGCTGATTTGTACTGGCAGAGGCAAAGATTTGTCCTTTATTACAGCACTCACTATTTCTCACTTACAGATTACTAAACTAACTCAAAAGGTTTTGTCCGTTTCAGTCGTCTTAATATAGGTCTGTGTTGTCGAGGAGCTGGATAGCCTCGACATTCACGTGGTGATGAAGTCTCTGTTCGTGAGCTTTGGCAAACTTTTTAATAAGCAACAAGTTCCACTTGAAGGACCCTGTGGAAGTCGTCGTTTCTTTAAAAAAAATATCATAGTCATTGACATACCTACCACTAAAAATTTGCAAGCCAAAGTAGCAGTGGGCCGGCCCTATAAGCGTGAATCTTTCGCGAACCGATGTTCTTCGCGAGAGATTCACGCTTACCCCAGCGGTTATCGAACCGCTGGGGTAAGCGTGTTCTTGAATGGAGACCACGACTCGGTAAACGTTAGTTGTGGTAACGTAGTGTAGGACGCCCTCCGGCCACGTGGGATAATGACCTGTGCAAGACTGCAGGTAGATGCTGGATGCGTCAAGTTGAAGATAGGGCGCTATGGCGCTCATTTGGAGAGGCCTATGTCCAGCATCTGCGGCCTAGCATAGGTAATGATGATGACCTTTCATCAAGTATTTCTTTCATAGTACGTTTAGATTAAAACTGAACCAATTAACAAAAAAACTCTAATATAATACCTAAGTCAAAGAATAGTTAAAATTACCCACTCTTTGCTGTAGACACATCAAATGTTTTCCGACTAAAATTAAACTCCAAAGTTCAACACAAAAAATCTGCTTGTGTACAAAGCCAAAACTTGTGTGATGAGAATTTTTTGCCTTTAACTAACAAAAGATTCGGACTTTGGTATTAACGCTGACGTCTATTTCAAAGTTCAATAGAAACTCAATCAAATCAACAAGTTTTACTTAGATCAACTGGTTTTAAGGATCAGAGTCTGATAAACCATTGACTAAGACAGTTGTTGTCAGAACTATTAATGTAGTCGTAAAATAACAGTCATTATAACGCGTGTGACTTTCGGGACTGCCGCCGGCATTGTGGTATTATTTGGTGATCAGTGTGGTAAAAGTTGCTTGATGAGAATATTTTGTGAGTTACAGTTTACTTTTATAACTTTTTAAGGCTGTTCTTTCATTGTTTTTGTTTTATATATCGATGTAAGAGTTACATTACCTACAGTAATTTGATTGTTTTGAAAAAAAAACCGACCAAGTGCGAGTCGGACTCGCGTACGAAGGGTTCCGTACCATTATCTATAAAATGACAAAAAAATCATGTTTGTCGTATGGGAGCCCCCTTAAATATTTATTTTAATCTGTTTTTTAGTATTTGTTGTTATAGCGGCAACAGAAATACATCATCTGTGAAAATTTCAACTGTCTAACTATCACGGTTCATGAGATACAGCCTGGTGACAGACGGACAGCGAAGTCTTAGTAATAGGGTCCCGTTTTTACCCTTTGGGTACGGAAAAACGAATAAGCGACTTCGAATTCCTTAATCGACATTTATATAAATAAATAATGCTGGACAATTCAGGCAGCATTATCTGGCCCCAAGTTAAGCAGAGCTTGTGTTATGAGTAGTACTGTAGGCAACAGTTAGCACTATAATAATAATAATAACAAAAAGCCATAGAAAAAAAAAAAAAAATGATATCTATTCTTATACGAGCTAAAACAAGATGTTTTTAATTACAGTGCAAATCAAGGCCAATAGCACAGGTCTATTGTGTTGTTATCAGTTCACGTTATCTCTTATCAATTGCATGTCAACTGAAGCATCTGAATAAGTCTTCGCTGAGATTGAATAGTACATGTGAATGGGCTAAAATCTGGTTTTTTATATCTTTTCTGTTTCATTGCATAAGTGGTTTTACACTGCTAGCGCGTTTGCTATCTTTCTAGGTCGGATCTCTCGCTCAGTTTTCATGATATAGAAAGTGATGAACTATTTCAAAGCAGGAAGACAGTTTTAGCGCTCTGACGGAGAAGTACAAGCTGAAATGAACTTAATTGCGTTGCGTTTAGAATCTAAAGTGTATTTTCTGCAGTCCCAGAAAGATAGGCCAGAAATCCTAGATCGTTAGGTATTGTTTATTAAGCTTTGCAACATTTCACAGTGATAGGATAATGGATGCTCAATTCTTTATTTAGCTCATTCGAGTTACTGCTTCGAAGCTTCAAGAAAATTCATCTTAATTTTACGTATAGGTACAGGATTATTCAAAATTCAAAATTCAAAATTCAAAGTGCTTTATTTCCTTTAGACCTTACAGGACTCTTGGACACGTCACAAAACTATTGGTACACTAATGACAATACGTGAACTGCAGGTCCTGCCCATCATCACAAACACGTTCGTGAAGGCGCCAAATCTAAATTCTAAAAAAAAATATAAGTCACCTCTGATACTAAATGAAAAAACATCTTTGCCTGGAATTACTTAAGACCGATCTTTCACTCTCATATCTTCTGTTAATTCAGGGCAGAGCTGTTTTTAAGTTGAGTTTCAAATAAAACCTCACTAACGAACGATTATTGAATTGCGGGGGGTACCCATTACCAATACCAAAATTAAGAATTAAGACCTGGCGTCTTCACAAACGTGTTTGTGATGATGGGCTGAACCTGCAGTTCACGTATTGTCACTAATTTACCAATAACCCTGTATAACTGAAATCAAGCGTTTAATTTATCGTATATTTTCATGGGTTGAACGCGAAAACATATTTAAAAAAATGCATCTCGCGCCAACACAAATCACAGTACTTCATTAGCGAGACTACGCATCATATAACAAAGACTCATAACTTAATGGACATTATTACTGTTACTAAGAATGACATGGTCGGTAGTAAATGTATGACAATATCATTTTATTACTACCTGCTCTTCTACTAAGGGTCAGCTCACACTGAGACGCGTCGCGACGCGACGATGCTTGAAGAGGTCAGTGGTTTCGCGCTGCACGGCGCCGCGGGCCATTTTCGTATTATCTTTATAACATGTGTATCTTATTGCATACCAAATAAAGTTGTATTTTGAATCTAAATATATAAATATATAACATAAATGAATTATTTGATGAAATACGTCATAAAAATTACACTAACTCAAAAAATGTGCGTCACGTTGCGTTGCGTCGCGTCTCGGTGTGACCAGACCCTAAGCAACACTGGTCATCAAACCACTTCATAAATTTATTATTTGATGAGGTAAGTACCTACGTGTAAAGGAAAAAGTAACACTATCGTAAAAAGAGTGCGTAGCGTCGCGTCGCGTTGCGTCTCGTCTCGGTGTGAGCTCATCGTAAGCAACACTGCGTATCAAACCATTTCATGAATGTATTATTTGATGAGATACATATAAAGCAAAATGTAACACAATATTACCTAAAAGTGCGCGAAATGTCGCGTCGTCGCGTCGCGTCTCAGTGTGAACTGACCCTTAGCAACACTGCTCATCAAACCACTTCATAAGGGTGTGATTTGATGAGGTACATATCAAGCAAAATGTAACACAATAATAAAAAGTGCGCGTCGCGTCGCGTCTCGTCTCGGTGTGAGTTGAACCTAAGCAACACTGCTCATCAAACCGCTTCATAAATGTATGATTTGATGAGGTACATAATCAAGACTAGTAAATAGTGGCCTAAGGTCATTGACATTGACTTGGACACTTCTGAAGCTGGTCTTCGGAGACACTCAACCGTAATAAGTATTGATCACGAGCATCTACCCGCGGCTTCGCACGCGTTGTTTCTATGGAAAGGGTTAACGCATTCACTGCCCAGCCTCGCCACGGCGGCGGCGGCGGCGCGCCCCTGCGGGGTGTGTCGCTCCGCCGTGACACGGACCCGCAGATCGACTTCTGCGTCTAGGGCCATGAAAGAGCTTAAAGCGATTAAAGCTTTGCACCGATTAATCCAACACCGCAATAACTTTAGTTCTTTAGGCTTTCAAAATAAGCACTTAGACAGTCAAATTAAACGTTAAACAGCTGTAAATAGATTTACATTTATGCTAAATTTCAGCCCATTCCGTTCTATAGTTTTGGCGTGAAACAGAAACAAACATTTATCCATCCATATATACAAACTTTTGCATTTGTAATACTAGATGCACCCCGTGCTTTTCAAGTAGCCAATATAAAATTAAAATAAAATAAATAAATAATGCTGGACAATTCACACAGCATTATATCTATATAGCATTTTTATATGTCCGACCCTGGGACCATTTACCATTTGCCCATTTGAAATTTAGCAGGGAATTTCATATAATTCGTTCAGCTGTATAATCGTCAAAAGGTAACAGACAGACAGAAAGAATCACTTTTGAATTTATAATATTAGCTTGAACACAGAATAACTATATTATATTACTAACGTAGCATGGGTTATAACCCATGCTACGTTAATAATATAGGTATAGTTAGTAGTTAGTAGTAGTAATATATAGGTGTGTGATATGGGTGTTAGTTTATAAAAACTAGTCAACAAATTCTAAAATTTACTACAGAAAACCTCACACAATAAATGTCCCACGGCACGAGTAAGTTGCGGTTAAGAAAAGCAAGCGCATCTCATAAAGAAGCGTCTGTGGTCTGTGGTCTTCAGTCGATGATCATTCACACCATCCTGTATCTTAAATTAGGTATAGGATGTGGTTATTGGCATTTCGAATTGGATCTTTGGAAATTGGAAAGGGAACTCTTATATTAAAATTAGTAAGGGCTAGATGATGCTGTGTGAATTATCCAGTATTATGACGACCTCTGTGGCGCGGCTGGCGAACGGCTGCCTGCGACGCAGGAGGTTGCGGGTTCGATTCCCGCCTCGGGACAAATGCTTGTACGATCTGTAGATATATGTTCAGGGTGTTCTGGTCGATTTTCATGTATAGTAAAATTATATCTGTGTATAATATTGTAGTATTGTAGATCATTTATATATTACCCATAACAAAAGTCTGCTTAGCTTGGGGCTTGATAATGCTGTGTGAATTGTCCAACATTATTTATTTATTTATCATTGTTTTTTTTATTTATTCCCATGATCTCGGGCCAAATAGCGACCCGGTCCTTGGGAGGCATGCGTGGGGCCGAAACGAACAGCACAGAGGCTCTGCTTAATTTTTCTACTTAAACAGCTTATACTGGTCCAAACTGAAATCAACCAAAACAAAACCAAAATCAACCACCACATTCATAAAAAAACTTAACAAAAACTGATAACAATAACAGGAAACAACAAGGTAACAATGACGTTATCACTAAAAAGTAAAACATAAACTTTGACAACGGATAATCTCACATGTGCAGCGAAAAATGTTAAAATTTGAATGCGAAAACGAACGAGAGATCAAAATGATGAATGCAAAACATTCAAAACGAAAAATTGTTTCGAGCTTCTGTGCTTTGCTTCGATGACAGCAATGTCGTTAAATATTTTCCACCAGTAGTCAATGGGTTTTGTTACCATTTTGTATACAAACAATGTCCAGGTTTTTGAATGTATAGTTGTTATTTCGTCCAACTCATTGTATTTATTAATTTAAATGCAAGTTGGCCAAAGGTTCCCGTAGGCAGTACACATCCTTATGTTCATATTATTCAGTGCATGTAGTTCTCTGGGTTTCCCACCGATATCCTTATCATTCAAGACAATGCCTATATTTGCTTGTCAGTGTAATAGCATAGACAATCGAGATCGACACTTATGGGTATGTCAGACAAGTGCGTTTATCGTAAACGACTGTTTTCCTTATATCAATTGATAATAATATTTCTCGAGGTAAAATAAATATGAGAATAAATAAATAGTGCACGGCAATCTACACAACGTTATCTAGTCCCAAAGTAAGAGGAACTTGTCTTGTGAATTCGTTGTCTTAATTGATACCTTATTGACTAATAAATAACTTATAAAGAAATATATAACGGGAGTAGATTTATTATTTGTTAACTGTTAAAAGGTAATTGCCAGATGGAAATACAGCTCTGAAACGCAGACCCAGGCATAGGGCTTCTGTCAACATGAATTGCGAGACCGCTTTTAGATCCATCTATGACCTTCTTGTAGAACTCTGCTACGGAAACTAAACTTGGCACTTAGCTGAATCCTTCCGTTTCTTCTCTGTCATCCTGTAGAATTGATCTAACGTCAAAACAGCAGACGCTTGAGATTCTGGGACGCTGGAAAGACAAGAAAAATTATGGGCATTACAAATGATTATTTAAGGATTTAACTCCGACATATTGCTGGACAATCCACTCAGCGTCATCTATCCAGCCCCACGCTAAGCAGAGCTTATGTTAACAGTTTTAGATGACTATAATACATTACATAGACAGATATTTTTTATCATGTTACATAGAAAATACCCGGAACAAATATATGCAGATCAGACAAACGTTTGTTCCTAAGGCGGGAATTGAACCCCCAACCTCCTGCATTGCAGGCGGTTCGTCCACCGCGTCACATCGATCGTTATAACAACATCGTTTTTTTTTATAACAGTTTGAATTGTTGTCTGAAGTAAGGTTGCACATTCCCATAAAAGACATTAGGGAAAATAACGCTTCATTTGTTTTTTATTTTTACGATTTTTTTATTTTGTTTTGTTACAGAGAACAGAGAATGTTTTCTGGTTTCAAAGCACTATTGTAATCAAGAATTACAGGGGTGACATGCCATGTTCGGCAAAAACCTCATGCATCTTATAAAAGTTAAAAAAAAAAGGTTTGGTATACAAATTAGACGGAGAGTCAAAACTCAAAGAAAATAGACCGATTGACACACTTTTTCCTGAGTGCACCTTGCAAAATAATGAAACTTATCACTTCTTATCTGAAAATCTAAACGATAAGAAATAAATAACGATCGACTTTCATGACATTCCGTCAAGAAAGTGTGTCAGATAATTTTAATTTTACCCAAAGATAAGATCAAGTAAAGATTGAGAAATAGATTTCACGAATTTTTATTTATTTACTTGTCAGAGTAACTTAAAACATTTATTATGAAAATTACATTAACAGAATAAAACAATTACAACTGGTACTTACACTTATATCTATTTACTAAAAATGCACAGAATGGTTGCATTGCCACGTTGAATGACAATGCTAAATCGTAGACCAAAAGCCAGCATTCCAATCACCTGTGAACCTAATGGAGTCCCATTAGGAATTTCATGTACCTATAATGATACTATTGAGACACCTAATCCAAACACTCACTGTAATCGTCGTAGATTATGTGTGCTTTAATTCGCAGAATAAAAAATGCTCAACAATTTACAAAGCAATTAAAAATACCTCAGACTTTGCTGGGTTAGTCATCTAGCCCCAAAATAGAATCTTTATTAACAAAGAAAATTACAATCAAATAATAGAATTAAATTAAAACTAGTATTTACAATTGAAACAATTGAGCTAACTGCATACTGTTGCAAACAATCTACAAGTAGCTCAACTCATCTATATCAATACCAGTCGGAAGCGTGCCCTAGACCCAAAATAGAATAGAAATTATTATGACATTTATCACGATAAATAATATAAAATCTCCTATAGTGGAAATCAATCTCCCAATTTGCCGGTTTTCATAATTTATTAGTTATGACTTATGACAACAGAATGCTAGCTTTTGATGTAGGTAAGTAAAACAACTAAATAATAACCTTGTTGAGTAATTTAAGTAAGTATGCCTTACGCAAGTTAAACGTTTAACAATTATTCAAAGATGCGGACTTAGTCTTTATGCTTGAAATTTACACTATGAGGAAATAATAATAAGCACCGTTTATGAGATTTACATAAGTACGAAAATACCGGTTATCGTTGTTAGTTAAACAATTTTTAGTTTAAGAGCTCTTTATAACAATTATAGTTTAAACGTTTTTGTGTCTAACTCCGTTTAAACGCAAATAATAAACTACTTATTATCACAAAATTACTATATTTATCTTTGGAGATACCTACTTTTAGCAGAACTGAGCAAGTTTGTCTTTGACTGTGCAAACTTTTTAGGGTTCCGTACCCAAAGGGTAGAAACGGGACTCTATTACTAAGACTTCGCTGTCCGTCACCAGGCTGTATCTCATGAACCGTGATAGTTAGACATTTGAAATTTTCTCAGATGATGTAATTCTGTTGCCGCTATTCAAAATTCAATAACTTTATTTCTTTAGGCTTACAAAATAAGCACTTGGACAAGTCAAATTTTAT
The DNA here is from genome assembly GCA_947086465.1 of Eupithecia exiguata. Classification (NCBI taxonomy): domain Eukaryota; kingdom Metazoa; phylum Arthropoda; class Insecta; order Lepidoptera; family Geometridae; genus Eupithecia; species Eupithecia exiguata. The sequence continues at coordinate 4,836,459 of OX352233.1, read as the reverse complement.
ATATAAACAGTTTTATAAATAGTAATTATTATCAAATAAGAAACAAAATGTCATTGATTTTGTTCGCTTAAATTTTTTGTCCACTAGTATATTAAATAAAAAACGTTATATAACAACAAATACTAAAAAATAGAATTAAATAAATATTTAAGAGGGCCTCCATACAACAAACGTGATTTTTTTGCCGTTTTTATAGACAGTGCTACGGAACCCTTTGTGCGCGAGTCTGACTCGCACTTAGCCGGTTTTTTACATTAATAATATATTGTTTTTTCAAAAAAAAATTGTAAAAAATTTAAAAACAATTTACGATCGAACTAAACCTTCTATAAGTAAATTCTATTATGATTTTAGCGCAAAAATGGAAGGTTAAGAGTACTGTATCCAATTCATTCTAATTGATAAATGATCAATAAGCTGATTGCTCAGATAGCAACAACTAAGATAATGATTTCCTAGTAAAGTCTTGGCACGATAAATCATGCTTCTGTATAATTTTTATTGTTTCACTGTGGATAATTGTACAAATTTATTGATTTGAACTAGATCAAGTGTAGGTTGCCGATTAGATTTGCATTAAAACTTAACAATATTATAAATTAACGACTCGCCCTGGCTTGGCATGGGTGCATGTATTATAATATACAGGGTTATTGGTAAATTAGTGACAATACGTGAACTGTAGGTTCAGCCCATCATCACAAACACGTTTGTGAAGACGCCAGGTCTTAATTCTTAATTTTGGTATTGGTAATAGGTACCCCCCGAATTTCAATAATCGTTTGTTAGAGAGGTTTTATTTGAAACTCAACTTAAAAACAGCTCAAGATATGAGAGTGAAAGATCGGTCTTAAGTAACTCATTGGGTTCCAGACAAAAATGTTTTTTCATTTAGTATCAGAGGTGACTTAAATATTTTTTTTTTAAATTAAGACTTGGCCCTTTTACAAACGTGTTTGTGATGATGTTTAAAGTTTGTTTGTTAAATTTTGCGTGGATATAGTTTTAAACTCCGACCAGCAGGGCTAGGATGCGCGCCACGAGAAGTGTCGAGAAGTCGTGAAAAATGGCGGCATCTCGACTTCTCGACGATCCCTAGCATGCACAACCAAATAGTCGTCACGTCTCGTCACGTGAACGATAATAATGAATGTTTATCCTATCTGTGGTAACCTTTTTCGTCAAACTCTAAGATGCGCGCCCAATTTTCTCATCTCATCTCGACTTTTGACAGTTTTACACGAGTTACGAATCGTCTTCTATTACTACGACGAGATCACGACGAGATGGAGTCTTGAAGAAAATATAAATGTAATTCAAAGTGTTTATTAACCTCTGTTAATAAATCTTTTGTAAAAATCGCATTACTGAATGCGAAAAAACGAAGAAGAGTCAGAGCTACTTGTGCGATGCTATTGATTTAGGTACTTACCTAAAATAGTCTTGGTTTCTCTAGTAGGTAGAAAACCATCCTGCGTGGATATAAAGACGTGCTTCGTGGCATAGAAAAGTAATAATGGCACAATATAAACCTATGTCTGTGTAGTACTTGATTTGGCAGTTAGTGCCGAATCTAAAGAAACGTAAAATCACAGAATTACGGCCGTGAAAATTAGTAACCTACCTTACTAGGTAGATAGGCAAGTATCAGTGATAGGAACCTATTTATGTATATTCTGCACTACCCTAATATTATATACCTTCTTAACTTACATATAAACAGGGGCTAATATTGTAATGCGATTATAAATGTAATTCTGTCTGTTTGATATTATTTCAGGCCTAAAAAGCTAAACTGATATAAATGTGTCTACAAAATAAAGAACGTTTTGAATAATTGTAAATTAGTTTTATTTGCAATAAGAAGTAAAGCCATAGATTCTGTTGCTTTCTAAAGCTCGTGCTGGCTTGATGATATACTGCGTCTGAAATATAGAGAAAACATAATTATAGTCATGACTTAGGTACTTCTTAGATGTAAGGTTTGAAATAGTATTTATATTATTCTATTACAATTTTATTTGTTACATTTTGTTATGCCAGGTAGGTACACAGGTCCCGGAAACACATCACATTGTACTTACATTCTGGTTATATTCAGGTGCTCGTCTCGTAGCGTATTTGTGAGGTACTAAACCCACAAAATTAATGCTCTTTACTGTGAAATAAACAACGGGATGAACTAGCGCTTGTGGTGCACACCATGCCCAAACTCACGATATAAGTTCATTGAACACCCGTAACTAGTCGGTTCGTGCATAGTAATTGACACAATAATTTTGGCGCTTATTGTTTTCTTTGGATATCGTAGATAATAATAAAAGTTTTCATAACAAGTTGCTAAGGAATTATCGAATAAAAACCAAGTTTGATTATGTGCGCGCAAAACATTGAAATTGCTTCTTCTTTTTTTTTGTCTCGAGGCTTTTCTACTTTTCCACCATTCTGCCAGTGAAAATGTGCAAATTACCAGTATGGAGACGTAAACTAAGGAGGTTAATTTATGTTTCTTCCATGCAGCTTACTAAAACCAGAGACAATTTGAATGAACTCAACGAGTGTTGCGTGGGCGTGGCTTCATCTGCATGAGAACCTCACTCGACAACGAGTCTTGAGTCTTTCGTGGCGCGCATCTTAGAGCAAACGACTCAACAACTGACGACGACTATGAATAGTCGTCACGTGCACGACGACTTTTGTGGCGCGCATCCTAGCCCTGCAGGTGGGATGATGATTTGCGAAAGACTGCTGGCAGATGCTGGATGCGTCAAGCTGAAGACAGGGCGCTATGGCGCTCATTATGGGAGGCCTATGTCCAACAGTGGACTACTATAGGCTGATGATGATGATGATAGTTTTAAACCTGAAATAACTTAAGCCCTACTTTTTATCCTAAATCCCACTTATCCCAAAATTTAAAAAACGTGCGAAGTTAAAGGCAGAACCTAGTTGTTTATAAAATTTAAAGCAGTCATCAATCTCACGATCAATTTTATCAAATCTTTTTCCCATCGCCATCCCATTTGTGCAAATTGCAGCTATCTAGGGCCAACGTGCTATTAAAGCAAACTGTATAAACCATTCTTGTCATGCAATAAGAAGTATAAAGCGGAGTACACACTATCAAAGCTTAACATTTAAGCAATACCTAATTTTCTTCATTCTAGCCATGCCAGGGTGCTGGATAGTGTGCTGTCGTGGTTTGACTCCAACAATAATTTACGCCGTAAATTATTGTTGGAGTCAATGTGTGCCTATAACAACAAAATGCTAGCTTTAACCTATGTAAACAACGAAATAATAACTTTTTTGAGAAACTTAAGTATGCCAACAATAATTTACGCCGTAAATTATTGTTGGAGTCAAAGTGTGCCTATGACAACAGAATGCTAGCTTTAGCGCAAGTAAAACAACTAAATAATAACTTTTTTGAGTAACCTAAGTATGCCAACAATAATTTACGCCCTAAATTATTGTTGTAGTCAAAGGATTGAATGTCTTACTCATTCAATGATGATTCGATGTGATTTTGGTCAATCTACCATGGGGTTCTAGATCTTAAATATTTTTTGTAAACAAAAGGGTCACGAAACCAAAGAAATGTTCATGTAGTGTGTTGTTGTGTAAAGTGCAATGTTAAATTTCTGCTATCGGAGCAAATCGCAGAAGTTCGACACAATTTTTGGTTTTGAATTCTTCCTTTCATAATTATATTCGTCTTTCGTCCGTTTTTGAACACGTATTTGAACACTTTTTGCTGCGCGTGGGCTTTATACGTTATTCAAGTTTGTGTTTTTGATTTTAGTGATTACATCGCTCTTACTTCTTTATTTTCTGTTATTATAAACGGTTGTTATTAGGTTTTCATAAATATTTATTTGTTTACATATATTATATTGAATTCTTGAACCGAGCGTAGATAAAATCGTTATGCTTGGCGTACAAAACGCTATAATCAGGTTTTTATGACCCAGCTTGACTTTTGAGTTTCATTAATCTGAGAATTAATTCGCATTGTAATTACCATCCATTAAGGTCCTTCGCCCGCTGCTGGGCTAAGACTTCCTTATTCCTCCAGACAACTCGCAGCTGGTTCAATTCTCCGGTGAAAATGCTTCTCAGTTGGTTTCTAGATACATGCAAACCTCATCCGTTGGTAGTGGGTTAAAAACAAGTCTATTGTAAAGTCCACTTCGACGAAAAGAGTTAAAAGAAGTGAAGCGCGTTGAAGTCTTTCATATGAAAATAGTTTTTTGTATTGTCTGGGTTTTCCGAATTCTTATAAATTTTTTCCGAATTTTACACTTTCCTTTATTCGTCATTTCATTACTTACATTAGGTAGGATATATTCTGAAATATAGATCTGAAAACAACTAAAATAAATGTTTTACTATTACCTTAGATTAAATTAAAAAAGGGAGATTAGGTAGGTACAAGCTTCTCAAAAGTGGAAGGCTCAAATTAGGTCATACATTAGATAGAAGATACATTCGTGCGTAAAAACAGATAGCAATACACGTCTTGTTGCGAGTGCATGACTAGCGTTTTTTGTCTTAGTCGCACTTCGGTCTATGTACGTTTTTTTCTCTTTGTTGTTCATTAGGTAGGTATATTGCACAATATTGGAAAACTTTTGAAGCTATCATGGTTATTAAACATAGTAAACATCCCGTTCTAAATGATTTCAAATATTGGAAAAGAGTGTGTGTTTTTGCATTTAGTTGCTACACAACGGCCATTTATTGAGTTAGCTTTGGGAGAACGTACCCTATCTTCCGAATTTTACTTAGATCGATGGAAAAACATTCGTTGTCTGACAAATTCATTTTGAGTGTGAAATGTTGGTGTTTTTCCAAGACAACCTACTACGTTCGTATTTAACTCACTTATATTCAATAGCTGATAAACATTGTTAACCTTGAGATCGAAAACAAGTGTCAAAAGCCAATCGGAAGTACTTTACTAAGGGCACTAATTAGTATGCATATCACGAGCTAAGCGTGACCAAAGAACTATTAGGTATATAGGTGTCACTTGTGGCTATGACCACATTGAGGCCAACAATGATGCACCGTATGAGGTCAGGCTATTGTTCCTATTTGGCACCTGTCAGGAACATGGATTAGCTGGTTGTTGCTGGATTTACTTTTGTTATTGTTTTTTGCTTTAATTATCGACTCTAATTATCAAATTTGACGACCTCAGTGGCGCGGTGGGTCTGGTCTGGTAGGTCTGCCTGCGGCGCAGGAGGTTGCGGGTTCGATTCCCGCCTCGGGACAAATGTGTGTACGATCTGCAGACGAGTAAATTTGTAGTGACTGGTTCCCTCTGTTTTATTTCCACGAGTAAAATAAAACTCAAACAAATAGTTTTATAGCTATCAATGACACACAAAAACCGCATTGTTTTGGTATTACAGTCATATACTTATGAAGCGCGATTGTTTTGTTGTAATAATGTGTGGGAGGTATCACGCGGTATCGGAAAATTTACAGTAAATAATGTTACTCGTAAACATTGTCATGAGTTGTCATTGAGTTTATTAGATATATTATGAACACGTGCATTACTGCACTTAATTTTCCCTTTGTAACTACTTAGGATGGTTTCACTGAAAGACAGTCAAATAATTTGATTCTTTTATAAAAACTAAAAAAAAAACAGCCAAGTGCGAGTTGAACTCGCATACGAACGGTTCCGTACCATTATCTACAAAACGGCAAAAAAAATATGTTTGTTGTATGGGAGCCCCCTTAAACATTTATTTTATTCTGTTTTTTAGTATTTGTTGTTATATTGGTAACAGAAATACATCATCTGTGAAAATTTCAACTGTCTAACTATCACGGTTCATGAGATACAGCCTGGTGACAGACGGACAACGAAGTCTTAGTAGTAGGGTCCCGTTTTACCCTTTGGGTACGGAACCCTAAAAAACAATTTGCTAAGTTGACGACTTCTGTAGCGTGGTGGGCGAAAGTCCGCCTGCGATGCTGGAGGTTGCGGGTTCGATTCCCGCCTCAGGACAAATGTTTGTACGATCTGCAGATATTGGTTCAGAATGTCCTAGTTGTTTTCTGTTTAATAAAAAAATATGTAATCAGGTACCCATTACACAAGCTCTGCTTAGCTTGGGGCTAGATGATGCTGTGTGAATTGTCCAGCATTGTTATTATTACTATCAAATTTACTAAGCTTTTAAAACTTTTCGAGACATATTAAATCCTTATGGGACCACCTCTTGATTATTTTCCAAACAATAGCGAAAGAATTTTCCAAATCGGTTCTTATTTATTGACAGAAAAATCGACTAATATAAAAAATACATACAGACGAACATAGTACAACTTTATTAACAAAGAACATTACAATCAAATAATAGAATTAAATTAAAACTAGTATTTACAATTGAAACAATTGAGCTAACTGCAGACTGTTGCAAACAATCAGGTAGCTCAACTGATCCATATTAATACCAGTCGGAAGCGTGCCCAAGACGCTAGCTGCATTGCCCCGCTGTATAGCAATGCTGATGCGCTGCGCCAGATACTCACCAGCTCTCGCTGATAGTACATCCTTCTCTTTTGTTTATTAGCAGCTTCATCGGCTTACTTTGAAGTTTAATATACCTCTTCAACTTTTGTTAAAAACGTCTATGAAAATGTTATTGCCCGATATATTTTTGAAGAATACATGCCTTAGTTTTTATTGAGAAAATTGCTTTCAGCATAGAACATGTGACTTTGTAAAAAATCTGAATCACGGACAAAGTAATTTTTAACCCAATTCAAGAAAGGAGGAGGTACTATGTTCGGTTATATGATTTTCAAGGGTGTACCTATACTTGATATCTTCGCCAGTTGTGGTCTGCTTTGAAATTGGTTTCTCTTTTGTATAGAAAAAAAATTCCAGGTACTCAAGTCCAAAGTCAAGTACAAGTCTAATCCCAGCGGAAATTTTGTTCAGTAAAAGTTAAAAAAGTATAAATATTCATATTTTTTTAGATTTTAATTTCATTTTTTAGCTACGCACATTTATTTCACACATGCACATTGCATTGCAAGTGGAGGATGAGAAGTTTGAAATTAATAGTAATTACTTAGTTAATAATAATTAGGTACTAACTCCAAACTTCTCACCCTCCACTGTAAAACAGTAAAGTGCAATTATTGCATTCTTCTGTTGAACATAATCAGTCAGTCATAATGTATTGTTCGTAGTAATTCTCTAGGGATGCCCTCTTATCTTAGAACACGCGATTGTTACAGTCTAATATAAAACCACTGCAAGTAGCTTCTTGTTTATAACCTTCAAAGGTATTTTCAAGCGAGTAATGCCCACAATTTATTTTGAAAAAAAAGGAGAGCTGCTCGCGTAGCAAAAGTTGAGAAACTTCGTAGACCTAAAAGTACCAATTTATATAAAGTCAAGTAAAATGTACCTACTGGAAACCGCTTTCGTCCGTTGCCCAAGAATTGCAATTAGGAATGCGCGTCCTACCTAATCCTAATGTCAGGCACTTACATTTTGTAATGAGATAGAAAATAACCCGGAATAAAATTAATACTCAGTGTCATGGATCCATCAAAACAATACCAGCCTAATTATGAAGGTTTTAATCTATACTAATAATATAAAAGCGAAAGTAATTCTGTCTGTTACCTATTCACGCCTGAAGGGCTAATTTGTCGGTACACGGTATCTCGAAGTCAGTGATAGGCTACTTGAAAAGTGCGTGCAAAACCGCAGGCAGAAGCTAGTAAGCAATAAAACAATCGCTACGTCGCGTCGTCGTCGATCAGCCGTAGGAGTCACGTTGGACAAACGACCGTAACGCGTCACGCTCTGCCGGTGTGGCCTTTGAAACATTACCGATGAGTTTAGTAGTGTATCATTGTAAACAATCTGATATTCATCTGGCTTTGACAATCTGTAGTAGGTACTTTTGTTTTCATCAGATTGAGCATGGTTTTTCAACCGACGAAACGAATATCATAAGTATAGGTTCTATGTTCGGTTGTAAGTTAGTTTTTTTAAGTGTTTTAGTTTTTTTTTTAGTTTTTAGTTTAGTTTAGTTTAGTTTTTTTAGTTTTTTAGTTTTAAGTTTTTTTTCAGACCAATCCGCTGCAGCTAGAATTCAGAAATTTGGAGGGTAGTGGAAACTCCGCAACCTCTCGTTACGAACGCATTTTTGGACATTCCAACTCTCAGATTGCAACTCTTTTATCCAATGGCCTGAGCGTACAGATAATACTAAAAATATAAAACTGTTGAACACATTTTTCAGATATTTTAAAAAATATACCTACCTACCTGAAAATAGGGTAAGTATAACGGGTTATTAATATAAAGGATTTTAGATCACTACACTAGATAGATTTTAGATAGAATTATTCCTGAAGATTCAGTAAATCCACTTATTAATGTTTGAGATTCGTAGTTTGTAGTAACGGGGGGGGGGGGGGAGATATGGGGAAATTATGATAAGTCCCCTAGACGCAGTGTTGTAGGCAGTGCGACCGAATAAATTTAGTTAATTTGGCATTGAAAAAAATGTAGATCCAGTAATTTCCGAGGGACTTCTTTCGTGAAAAGCACATTTAAAAATTTACCGTCAAAGGTAAATTTTTTCCCCCTTGGCAATCGAAAAATTGACACTCATTCCAAATTTTAAAACTACAGTCTAAACAAAGCAGCAAAATTAGGTGGTTCATTTGTTACCTAAAATCAACCATCAAAAAACAATATTCAAAGTGGGTTCATATAAGTATGAATTAATTCTTTGCTGGGATTATTCCTTGTAGAGAATAGAAAAGAAAAAAAACCGAAAAGTAGTGTGAAAAAAAATCGAATCGAGCCACCTTATGGGAATGGTAATTACCTACACAAAGTCCAAAATTGTTTGTTTTTAAGTCGATGGTTGATACAGGGCTATAAACAAGGCAAGCCATCCAAAGGGCACGTTTTTAGGCATGACTAGCGAGGTGTACGAACGTACCTAATATTGTTAAAAATAGGCTCTACTAACGTCCACTTTACAGTTGGAGACAGCACCAACGTCCAAAAGAAAGGGAAGAACCTAGTTAATAATCTTGTGCGATTCGTATTTCGTATCGTTTATTATTTGCCTAGGTACCGATGATATCCATGCCATTAATTAAAATACATAAGATATCGACATGCTAATTTTGTGTTTATTTGTTTCAGCTATGTCGGCCGATGGGTCGACGACAGACATCAATGCCTTGCTCAACGACACCGGTAAGAAAAGTATTTTAATTATACTACCTACTTACCTTAAGAAATTGGAACAATGCTACAAACCTAATTTTTATCAAAGGCCAAAACCATTTTTTTCATTCAGAAACTCTAATTCACCGTAGAACAGTTGCTGTTGTTGTACATGTACAATTTCGTTGGTTGTTTTGATCTTGCAGCGCCATCTTGTAATATTTTACAAAACCACTACGTGTCGCGACAAGTCGGTTCCGGCGCGACATTTACTAAGATACCACTTGTCTTCGATAGATGGCGCTTTAGGTTGATTCTGGTAGCGCCATCTAGCGTTGTTCATGGAACTTCAATCTAAGCTCGTTCCTTAGGCTACGTGGTTAGTTCCTTATTATTTTACTAGGTGGCGCTTTACAAAAATGCGTGAGCGCCATCTGTGTTCGTTGCTTTGAACCTCTTGCTTTTTTTTGTTAAAATAATACATTCATAAAATCAAAGATGGCGTTACCGTCTAAAATTTTCATTTTTTTTGCATTGATCTATGCCTTTGCCTTCGAAGATTTTAAAACGTCACAGCGGATGCGGATGACGTCACACATCTATTATGTAAAATCCAGTTAGTAGTAAATGTGTGTTATGGTTGAACTTTGTTGGCTCCATTTTAAACTCTATGCTATGGCGTTAATGCCACGTTTTTGGTGTCAGCTGACTCATAGTCATTATCATTATTAGTGTACCTATAATAATATTGTATGGATTTTTATAATCGGAAATAAATGAATAATAATAATAATTAATCATTATTGAATCATCTTGTAAGTAGAGGTGTAGGTACTAGCCTCTATTATGTGCTAGGAGTAGAAGAAATTCATTCACGTGAAGGCGCTGTTGTACTAATTAGTAACTAAACGTAGGTAGTCATACAGACTAACCTACAGGTACCTAGGTATGTATTTTGATGTGATAAGCTGCTTTGCTGCTGACTTAAAAAAAAAGAGAACTTTAATCTTTTTCCTACCTTTTCGCTTTTGATAAAGGTTTCCTTGTTGGTCCTAAATGTAGGTAGGTACTTACCGTTGGTAATTCCACAAAACCTATATTGTAAACACGGATTCTACGTTCCATTCCATATTCAAGGAAAATCGATTTATGTTGACCGTTACAATTTGTATAGAGTAGGTATGGTATCTTACTTACCTACTTCCATCTTGGATATCGGATCATTACTATGAATATGTACCTACCTACTTTTATAATTGACTAGCTCCTGCTAGCGGCTTAACTCACGCTTTTCGGGATTAATAGAAATTGGCATAATAAGTATCTTTCGCCGGTCAGCATCAGACTCATTCGAGGATGTTTACCTCGAATAAGTCTGATGCCTAAGATCCGTTAGAGGTAACACACCAGGGTTATTCCTGTTGCCCATTTTTGACACATCAGCGGATACTGATGCTGGATGGAAGTGTGGATTAAGTACCTTAGTATTTCTTGGTTTAACTAAACCACAAATATATTTAATTTGCCAGAAAAAACAACAAAATTTATCCAATGCTGCCCCACCAATATTATCCGGTGGACGTCCCCTATTACCCTGTACCAAGTGGCTGAGACGGGGGTACAGGGCCCCCGTCTCAGCCACTTGGTTGGCGTCTTGCTTGTCATCGCTCCGTCTGGCCAGGTGTCTTGCCCAGTGCCCAACTCCACTTGAATCCCAATATCCGCTCACTGTCGTCCTGAACATAAGTCTGTTTGCGGAATTCAGTGTAAGGGACTCGGTTTAAGCTTGCGATGCCGTCATGCCGAGTATTGTGGCCTCCATGAATTTCTTTTCAAGAATAATATTGTTCACTGTCTGCTTAGTGCTTAGTTACGAAAACGCCTCCCTTTTCATCTACCCTTGCCTATCCTATTTAAGTATTCAAAAAGTACGTGTTTTATTTTTATAGTGATATAACAATGTAAGCCACACCTAATCATAATCTAGAAACTATCAGTAACTCTATCCACGTCAGCTTCAGATTCGATTCCCATACAGCCGACACCTGCGGTTTCTGTAACTTGATACCGGCGCCGATACACTCACATGCTCTGCTGGGTGACTGACTAGAGTCCCTAGTTATGTACCTACAGGATTATCGTTTTGAAACGAATCTCGCAATATTATATTTGAATCAGATGCACGTGCAAATGTTGAGTGAATTTATTACACATTCGACATTTGCACTTGCACCTGATTGTAAAAAATCTTTGAAATAAACCGAAGAAATTTTGTTCGGCTTATTTTAAAAACTAATAAAGATACACTAGGATAAATATTATAAGGAACATCGAATGAGCACTCGCATTATACGAAAAAACTATGTATAAAGTCATACGACTCGTTGACGTAAGTAAAATTTTAGGTGAAAAACAAAAACATATTATTTAGACTAGAATGATACGATACCCCAAAAACATCTCACTACAAATATTATGACGAAAATATGTTTTAACTGCGTACGTTTTTGTGGGTACCTAGTTTTTGATATATTTTTATAGTTATGTAGATCTTAATAACCGTTAATAAATATGAAGGCTAGTCAATAGGAAATAAGAAATATTTATTCAAAAACATTTTATCAACTCCAAAGATGTCAAGCAACACGGAAGGACCGAAGACGGGCTACGTGGCCGGAAGCGGTTTTCAACTTATTTCCTCGGATTAAAGAGTCTAGGCAACACATACGAGTATACACACGTTCACAACAAGTTTGTCAAACTGCGAAAGTTTTTATAGAGAGTTACTGATAATACATATACATATAGATTTGCAATAACCTACTACTTAATACATAAGAAATCAGTTTTGAGCAAGTAGGTAATCATTTTTTTCAAAGCTAAAAAGTAGGTAAACGATAGAGGACAGAAAAACAATGATGAAACAATCCATCTACTTTCAAAAATAAAGTTATCAGCGAGGTTGGGTCGATATAATAAGGGGCGTGTAAGTATTCCGATGCTATTAATAATTATTTAATCTAAACCTTGTTTACAAGCTTATTTTAGACCTCCTTCTGATGCAGACTTGGTTTCGACGGGGTCGACTTTTTTTGCTTAGTCAAAAACAAAAATACTCAAATGTTTCAACAAAAAGCTTAACTGTTTTTAACCAATTGTGCGGTAAGGTTTGCTAATATAGGGCTTATTTAAATAATAATAATAAAATTGCCCCAATGTGAGGCTTACGCACTATAACAGCAAACTTTGAAAACAGTATAATTTAAATAAAAAAGCAACTATGTTAATAGTACCTATATTTAGCTTCAACAAATTTAGATAGATTATTATGAAGTCCTTCATGCATGCGGTTTTACCGTGCCGGTAACAGTCGCAGGGGCATCTACGTCTACTGTGAAGTACAAACCGATAGATAACTAGTAGAGGTCAAGGGTGTGTCAGTTAATATTGTCTTATCACACCCCCAACGGTTTATAAGTGTTATCAGTTGCCACTTAGCGACGTTGACGTCAAAACCTGATGGAAAATATTTATTTTGAAGCTTTTGTTATGATAGATTTGAGTCATTTGTTTTCTCACTTAGGTAATTGATCTGGTTTTAACGGAAATATAATACTCAGTAATTTTCCAATACATGTCTATAATGGAAAAACAACATAGTGGAGACAAATCAAAATAAGGTTATCAAAGCAAATTGAGAAGTCAAGCAAGCAAGTTGAGCGATTCCATAACAAGTAATTTTCCTAGGATACCCATAGCACGTGTAAAACTGTATAGGTCACCCACAATACACAAACCTGAGCTGTGAGCATGAGTAAAATGATAAGAAAAACCATTAAACTAATCAAAAGTAGTTTATGCTAAACACTTGTATACATTATTTCTTGTAACCGCACGTTTTCCTGACACAAGCTGGGTTATTTTTATAGCTAGGGTATGATACCATGAGGAAGAAAATTTAACGTCCGGTGTATTAGTGGATCATAACAATCTCATGTAGGTACCTTAAAGGAAATCCCCATCTTTTAAGTGGTACTTAATCATGATTGTTTTTTTTTATTTTAGGTACATAGGTACCTATTAAAAATTAATGTTGCCTTGCCCAAGGCTTCTTAGTATCGCTATTATAATTTACTTATTCCATCAGCAGTTTCATGTTATTGTTTGCGGTTTTGAAATAACACACGTAATGTTTATGATTAAATTGGTTTTGGTATCAAATTGAATCATTTGTCTTTTAGTTTTTCATCAAGTTTGGACATTTGTGTTTATTTTTTGTATTGCACGCATCATTTATTTAGTTTTCACAATTTTTGTTTTTTCTCATTTCAGAATCCGATCTCACGGGTCTATCGCATGTCGGTAAGTGGACATCATCATTATGTACATAAATATACATTTTAACATAAATTTTACCCCAATCAAAGGTTCTAAAGGTCATTGATGGCTAAATCTAGCTAAGTAGTAAGTACTCAAATACCTAAGTCAACTCTTATCTAGTGTCTTGTTGAAAATAGGTACCTTGCTAAGCTACCCACGGGTTTTAGAAAAGACAGTCCAAGCTTGACAAATACTTTAAGTCTGGTAAGGATATCACCGTTTTATCTAACGTTACAACTGTTACAAGTACGTCATTGTAAATTACTAGTTTACTTAGAAATGACCAAGCATTCTTAACAGTCCGTGATAATAATGCCTTCAAGAGGATGTTTTGAGTTCTGAGGTGGCACGAGGCGTTAAAACCAAAATAAACAGCTATTCCTGTTTTCTGTACGTCTGCAATTCTGCAAACAATTGCCCTATGGGGCCAGCGGAGGATGAATTGCCCATACAAACGTAATACCAAAATGATTTGTAATTCTAGCATATTCCCATCATTATGTTCTTTTTTAATTTCAATAATATTTATTTAGGTTCGTTGTTTTTTTTCTTCAAAATTTTGCTCATTTTTACGTCGAAAATGACATGTTTTCATCCTATTTGATTCTCATATGAGTCATTTTCAAAGAAACACAAAAGAAATCAATATTTTTGTTACACATAGGATTATTACGTTACACAAAATAGTTTATAAAGACATCCATTGCTGTTCCGGAATTATAATAATAATAATAATTTATTTCAAATCAAGCATTTCAATAGTCGAACTGATTGAAGACTGTTGCAAACAATCTACATTTACCTAAACTAATTTATACCTTGTTGATTTTCTGAGTTGGGCAATGGGAACCAAAATAAGTTTGTTAAAGAAGCCCCGTTGCACAATTTGCTCAACTGAGTTGCGCAATTGTGTTGCACAAAAGGTACCTCGCGGATAAATTGTGTCATTTTCTACTGATTCTGTTGTTTGCTTACCAAAATGTCAGTTCCAGTAAAAATTTCATTATTACAAAGCTTTCAACATTGAAGTTTAATTCTCTGGATCACATTGTATTCATTAGTTCTGCATTACATATAATGTTAATCTGACAGGCTGGCGTCTTCCGTACTCATTCTTGAGTCAATATGCCAGTCACTTTGTTTAGGCTAGACTTCCTAGACCAGACAGACAACAATTACCTATTGCATTTGAATAGTACATGTTAAGTAGCTTTTGTCGACAGTCGTGTTACTGTCGACAAAAGCTTCTTCTTTTTTCAGATTTCTGAGACTATTTTTCACGTTACCTACTCTTTTACGTGATCAATGATTTTATGGTTTAAGATCCATGATTGGCTCTTCTGAGATGATATCAGTTTTTAACAGTACGGTATTGGCAGTAATGACGAATAGGTATTGAATGTATATGTAGATATAGCTACAGCACTTTATGTCGCTTGATATATTATTATACTTGTTATTGGTAATAGGTAACCCCCGCAATTCAATAATCGTTCGTTATAGAGGTTTTTTTCTGAAATTCAACATAAAAACAGCTCTGCCCTAAATTATCAGAAGTTATGACAGTGGAAGATCTCGTTGGGTTCCATGCAAAGAAAAGAAAGAAAGAAAGAAAGAAAATACATATGTGTGTGCCACACACAATACATTAAAAATATGTATGTTTTTTCATTTCATCACAGGTGATTTTTTTTTGTTTAATTTAAACCTGGCGTCTTCACAAACTTGTTTGTGATGGTGGGCAGAACCTGCTGTTCACTTTACCAATAACCCTGTACATATATTATACTAGCGACCCAGCGACCCGCCCCGGCTTCACACGAGTGCAATGCTGATGTATTATACATATAAGCCTTGCTCTTGAATCACTCTATCTATCAAAAAAAAACCTCATCAAAATTCGTTGCGTAGTTTTAAAGATCTATGCATACATAGGGCCAGACAGCGAGAAGTGACTTTGTTTTATACTGTGTAGGTATTGGTTCTATTGTGCGAGCATGTGTTTCAATTAAGGCCCATAGTCGGTAATTGGTGTGTTGGCGGCCTAATTAATGAAATTGTTTATTTCCACTAACGATGCATGGTTGATGAGGTCACATACAATTAAAAGAAGACATTTCCTTCATCAGAGGTTTTTATTATAATTGCGGGTAACAAACAGGTGGTGTTGGTGCTTAGTATTTACATAGTATAATATGAGTCACGTTTTGGAGAGACAAGAATCTAAGTGTTTAGCAATAAAACAGATATCTTTAGTTTTAAATCTCTATAAATTGAGTTCTTAAGAAGTTATAAAGCGGATTATAAAAAAGGAGACTTTAGCTTTACTTTATCGATAACAGTAAGTGAGGTTAATTGACAGAAGCCCGAAATGGGCCTCTGCACTGTTGGGCGGTTAATAGTGACGAAATTATATCCGTCAATCTGACTGAAGAAACTTTACAACCAACTGCATCCAGTAAGTTCATGTACATACCTAAAGTCATTAAAATTCTCAGACGTTCTGGCATTCTACCAAAAATTGTCATCGATAAGTAGGTAAATATGATGGCAGACGCAAAGTTTTTATGAAGTACTGTTATTAAAATTTGTTTTGACGGCAGTCAATCATTCATTTCCTCAAAGTAGAATTACATTTTTTTCTGATTGATCGTAAGGAAGACGTTTTGGCACGTTTCCAAAGGATTGAAATGAAATAAACGCAATAGGTTGCTACAAAGAACACAAAGGCATCTTCCAAAACAGGACAGATTTCGAGGTAAAGACGTAGTACCTACGCGGGAATCCACTGACGTATTTTGACAAAACTTGTTTGTTAGAACATTTATTTTATGTTGATAAGAATTCCCCCAATCATGTTTTTTATACGAAGACGTCACTGATGAGGTTTTTTTAATGTCAGATCGTGTAATACTTACCTACGTAACTCAAGGCATTTACGTTTCATGTGGCAAAATTTTATGATAATACAAAGGTAACAAATCAAGCAGTCTCTGGCGCATTATAAATTTAAGCGGGTTAACAACAAACCTATCGAGACTTAGCTCTTGATTTGATGCAAATTGTTACCAGAAAGATTCGTACACAAATTAGTAATATAAAATTAACGTCAGCATTATTTTGAGAATGCGAATTTGCTCGCTCAAAACAAGAACGTTGGTTCTGGTTGGTTCCGAGAGCATAAACCAAAGCAACAGTATTAATTACTTGATCCTAAACATTGAAGTAAAAAAGTGAGATTGAACTCCTTTCTGTTAAAGATAGGATTTACACAGGGTGAAACTTTTCATTCGTCGCATTTTCTTTAAACAATAGCAAGTACCTGATCGTACATAGTACAAGATAATACCTATAAACAATTAAATTTTCTTTACCGTATTCCATTGTCTTTGCAAAGTGCATTCTTCAATGTCTCCCAGTTATTATAACGATGCTCATTCAACACTTAAAAATGTCACATTGCAAGCAACATGCCCACGCGCATGTGACTTTATATGCGCTTGATTATAATTAACAATAACAACCTGACACAGTCAAATTAAAACTCTTACCTAGCTATTGTACCTTCTGAAGTCTTGACGCGTGGACTGGCCGTGGATGAAAATTCTAAAGTTTATAGGTATTGTTTGCGTCAGTACATTCCCAGAATTTTCTTTAATTGTTCGATCTGATCATCAATGATTCCTTATTGAAATTTGATTCCTAGATGTATAATACAAAATGGATTTTCATGTTCACATACGTCTACCCGTAGGAAGACAACGGGAATGATTTCCGGTGTCATGTTTTGGTAAAAGTTGTCGAAGACTAAAACAGTGAACACAAATATTGTTATTATTAGGAAGTACAGCCTCTAAGGGCCTGCTGATGTAAACTCATGATTTCTTAATCATGAGCAGGTATTAGGTAGTCTTCTACCTAATACCTCCTACTGCCTCGTCTTCGAATGGCCAGTCCTTTTCAATTTAAGTATGTACTTGATCATCTGCCCTAAAATATATATCACCAATTGAGTGGCTTGTCGAGCAAACCGGAGGACCTCCACAGTGGAGGAGGTTCGGAGTCTAAAGGTTTACTCTACCTCGATTTAAATTACTCCATGCGTATTTTTTATAAGGTATATTTATTTGCTTGTTATTTTCTTCGGATTCGTTTATCTTGTGTAGGTAATTAATGTAATTTATGTACCTACACCTTGAAGACATGTAAGTACGTACATAATATATTGTCTTATAATACCATTAAATGAATCTGAACCTGTTATCCGCTTAAAATGCAATTGTTGTATTGCATACGCTAGTATTACTTACGTAGTCTAGATTAACGTAGCGTTTAAGCTTACTGTTATCATAATCTCAACCCAAAATTCTCCGTTTCACATTCAATATGCTGCGCAGAAGCCAGTGAAAATGTTTTGTTTGGCCACAGACTATTTTAAACTTTACAGACAGCTCTGTTTTTGCTTTGAAACTGTCCAGAGGATATCAAATGAACAATTAAACGTCAGTTTGATTGTTTTTGCAACGCTAAAAAAGAATTGATGAATTGCGTAGTGGAAGATATCAACCAGATAAAAAATCTAGCTACCAGATAAAAACAGTTTCGAGAAACCAGTATCGCAGAGCTAGATAATAATCAAAACATGAATTTCCTAGTATGTTCACCTGGAGTGGTATAGGTACTGCGCTGTTACTGATAACTGATAACCAGGTTGCGTATTTTGTAAACAAAAATGATGAAATCAGTAGATAGGTGCTAGTAGTCGGTGTAATGCTTCCTGATTTATCAGATCACAACAAACGGAACACATGGGACAACCAAGGTTCACTTTTATGTGTCTAGGGCAAGACATGTCGTGATAACGATGCGATATAATCTTATCGGAAGGGAGGCCAAAGAATATGACAAAAGAATGAAGGTTTTCGATGGCATGACTTCAGTGGTATATGCTTAGCTTAAAGGTAAGTACAAATTTCATTTGGATCTGTTCAGTCATATCGGTGTGATTATTTTGCTATAGCAGGTAATATAAACGGCTGGTAGAGCAATTTTATTATTTGTAAGGATAGAGAAAATCGTAATTTTTTATGATTTCGTACTTTGTAATCTCTAAAACCTCACTTGTAAGTAATTTTAAATAACAATATGAATGTAGAATACTTTGTTTCATTGAAATCCATGCGGGTAGTTAATCTTTAATTCAAAAGGCACTGCGAAACGTGCGTGATATTATTTCTGTACGTCCTTGCGGAAGTCTTTTGTTGTTTTAACGGAAATCAATTTATCTTTTTTATCGAGATTTAAATTCGGTTTTCCGGTCTATAATGTCTTTGTTAAAGAAAAACATGTATAGAAACAAAACTGTACAACGTTTGTTATTGAAATCTCTTGAGGGAAATATTTACGCAAGAAAATTAATAAAACACGATAGAACCATAGCACTATTTATGAAACTTAATTTGTTCTTGGGAAATAACAAAAAAAAAAAAAATGCGGATATCAGTAGCTATTTCATTATTGTTTAAAACTATTATTGATTAACTTATCATTATCATCAACATGTTAGTTTATGTCTAGGTGTCATTAATTCGCTCTCAAAATAATGTTCCACGTACGTCGTGCTGTGTCGTGTCGTGATAGCGGTGCAGCATTTTCTATTTCATTATAATTTCGATTTCGTATGGTATTATCGTTTGAAATATCTCATGGTTCATGGTTGCAAGTCGTGTTGTCTGTCCTTTAGAATGACCTACTAACCTGTTTTATAATAAACGAAATAATATCACTGTCAGTGCAAACGAGAATACTCATGTTTTCTATTACGCGTCCATTTATAATGAGAATCGTGAAAGTGGAACGTGTTTCATGTGACGAGGAAAATTCTTGGTTTTCCTCTGGTTTTGCTATGTCCATGTTTATTTGACTCGAGAAATGTAAAGACCCACCGTTGTGGTTAGCGTAGGTGTTGCAAGATTACTTGGGTTTTCCTTATGATTTTTACATTAACGTTTGGGCATCCCAAGATAATAACGGTATACCACCAATCTGCTACTAAGGTGATTAAAATTTCGGGTTCAAGATAGAAATGGAATACATTCTGAATTAAGTTTCCAGCGAATGGATAAGGAACTAGTTTAAAATTGGGACGATTATTATTTAAGTAAAACTTTAAGATTTATTACTACAGACTTACTTAGATACTTTCTTAGGCTTGAATATTACAAACTGCAGCGAGAGGTACCTACATTTTCTGTTGTATCTATAACGATGTCATTGTATAGAAACCTCAACATACATACATTTTCACTGCCCATTAAGTTGTTTATAGATAAATAACTGCAGAACCCAGAACCTTCCATCCCATTCAAGAATTTTATTGTTCTCTTCTCTCATTTCATTACGTAACGATCTATTGTGGTCTGAAAATAGAAAAGCTCTAATTGCCGTTTATTGTAGGCTATTTCTAGTGGTTTATATCCGGAATCTGTAAAGGAACAATGAATTCCTTATTTTATTACCGTTAAACACACAGGTATTTCAGGGTAGTATTGTGAAATACGTACAGCTATGATAAAATTTATTGATTAGATAGGCGTTTTTAATATACTATGAGGTCTATAGCTGCCTAAGTATTTGCCGTTCTTGGAAAAGAACGGGTAATGAAGAGAAAATAGGTTTTTAGTTTTTAACATCGCCGGGCAAACCTGGCTGAGATTGGTGCTGGACCGTGTGGAGTAGTACAGAAGTTTGGAGGCCTGTAACCAGTACTGAGCGAAGTCGGGTTGCGGATGATGTTGATGTTTTTAGAATAAACTATGTCATATTTCAATAGTAAATATGTACTTCAACGTTTAAAGTCATGTACTTAAGAAAACACAAAACATAATAAAGTTGTACCTAACGCATAATGACAGACTAAAACAATTTGGTAAAGTAAACCACAGAAACAACTTTACAAAAGCATAAACAAAGCCAAAACTACCGATATGAAAAGGCTATCTAATAAAAAATGTAATGAATGTTATTTTTGAATACAGGTTACATTCTACCAACTTACTCCGTACAAGGCAAAGTCCGTATCGCAGAGACCAGTAGATAACTATGTATGCACTTTCCATCATCAACAAGACACAGGAAGATGCTCTCTACGCTATTTTAATCTTGAAAAATTGCGTACAAAGCCTCGGGCAGAAACTAGGTAATAAGATAACAATATTAACAACTAACATAATATTTACAACAAACATTATCGCGCAACGTTTACCCATCACTCGCTCATCTCCAAGGCTAGGCAGTCAGCCGACCAGGAAGACAGCAAATGAATCGACATCTATTTAAAGTATGTCTGTCCGTCAGAATGCAAGGGGCGTGACTCTTACGTCTTCTACGCAGGAGTGCAAGTACTCTGAGGGAAGGAGTGGCAGTTCAGCACAGAGTTACATAGTTACTTTTTATTTATTTATAACAAATAATCAACAGTTTCAATATTATAAGCTTACATAATAGTATAAGGAGAACTATTTGATCACAGAGACCGCCTGTCATCTCACTATCACTAATCACTATCACTATCACTATCACTAATATTATAAACGAGAAAGTTTAGATGGATGGATAGATGGATGGATGTTTGTTCCTTTATCACGCCAGAACGGCTGAACGGATCTGGTTGAAATTTGGTAGAGACATAGATTATAGTCTGGAATAGAACATAGGCTACTTTTTATCCCGGAATTCCCACGGGAACGGGAACTACGCGGGTGAAACCGCAAGGCGCTGCTAGTCTACTATGAAGCAAAAACGGAGATGAATCCGTCACTCAGTATTACTTTGGAAAAAGTATTGGACAATGTGCATAAAATCTAACGGATTAATTTGTTGTATTTCATGGTTTTACAAGGTTCATGTTTCATGTTTGCTTGAAAATATGCTGATTTTAGAGATTATAACGCTGTTCAAGAGTAAATGTGTACCAGATTCCTCAAATGATTGGTTTCTTTGACTCTGACCTGCATCAAACCTTCAAATCTTACCAATTTGTTCAGACTACTGTTTCTTCCGCTTCTGAGTCGTTAAAATAGTTTCTTACAGGTTTTTCTGAATAGAGTAATTAGTTATGTTCCTCACAAATACATAATTCAAGGATGTTCAATATAATATTAGGTTTCGATGAATTGTGTTTTTGTTAGAAAAACATAACTAATAACTCTACTTAGAAAGACATGTAAGGGTTGTATTACTGTAATTGTGGTGTACCAAATGATTCACTTATTGAAGTGTGTCGGTAGCGGCACTCGACTTTTCTCGAATCGTTTAACATTCTGGAGTCAGGAAACATTCATGTTAAAAATCAGATTTCAATCATTATTCAGTTACTTTTTCATTCTTACCTGTTAATAAGGTGTACGCAAAAATCTTATATTTTTTTTGAGAGAAGTTCAAGGTAAGTTTCTTTAACTCAATGTTTAATCACGATGTTCATAAATAACTTTAGACTGGTATTGATATGCATCAGTTGAGCTACCTTTAGATTGTTTGCAAGAGTCGGCAGTTAGCTCAATCGTTTCAAATGTGAATACGTTCTAATTTAAGTACATTATTTGATAGTAATTTTCGTAGTAAATAAAAGTTTAGACTGAAACTAGTTTGAAATATATTTACAGTGAATTTTCAGTATGTTTTCAAAGTAAATCTGCCTGCATGACGCAAGGATGCACATTTATCCGGAGATTGCACACATCTTGCAATAATAGGAAATGCATTTCAATAACTGGTTTATTTATAGCTATTGATTGCTATCTGCATACAATTTCAGTACTTCCTATCCAGCAATGATATGCAATATTTAACCCCTTTCCTTATTTTGATACCGTCGACGTTGGCGTATCAATTCAGACGTTTTTTTTCACAGGGATTTATATAGGATAAATCCCTGTGAAAAAAAACGTCTGAATTGAATTTTACCAACCCATTCTCACACATAACGTTCATTGCTCGTTTAGCAGTGACAGCAGTGTCTAATCTAAAAAAGAGGAGTGTCGCCAAATTTAAACTGGTGATCGCAGTAGATGCGTTAACTGTTGCCCTTCCTCTGGTAGGTTTCTTCCTGTAGTCGCCTTTTAGAACATCCATGGGCTGAGTGGTAGGGGTCGATACGTACAGCGCGACCTCCACGACTACCAACCACGGCTTGCAACCTATACAGTTCTTGTTATCGACGGTTTCATAAGGAACTATGTAAAATCACGTATAAGGCAGGTGATCACCTCTTTCAATTCCTGTAACTGTAACTAATTAGCCATTAGTATCGTCTGCGACGAATCGAACCGTCTCATTTGCCATGTTAATGTCTAACCGACGCCAATTCACCAAAGGATCTTGACGTCAATCGTGTTTCTATAGCTTTGTCTGAAAACATAAAATGGAAATAGGAACAATAAAAGTGAACAGGAAAACGGTCAAAACAACTTCCAATTCGATTATAACGTGTAAACTCCATGGAGTCTAAACTTTTTGACTCGTAACGTTTACTACGTTACGAGTAAAGAAAAGTCAAGAGATGTTTCCATGAGTTTTTGATAAGATCTCTATTATTTTTTATTTGTAAATAAGCTTATATGCCAGTGAACTGTTTGCTATTTTTGTATCAATAACAGAGTTTTCCATAAATAACAAGATAAGATTAATGAGTTGTGCAAGTGATAAACATTTTACTATTAGGTATTTTGAAGATGTAAAAACTTAATAAAATATTAAAATATATACCTAATAAAACTAATTATAAATTCCAATATAATAAAAAAATCTAATTACCAACTGTTGGATAGGTAGGTTGTTGGTAGATTTTGAGTACAGATTGGTCTAACTGTTAGGCTCTTTTCACATACAGTCATACACTTTGTCTATTTTAGATCATACATTTTATACTTCACACGGCACGGCCGTCCGGCCGGTGACCGTGTGTATGTGAAAAGGGTCTTAAGATTAGTTAGCACTTTGCACCTAATCTAGTTATGAGAGAGATATTTCACACGGTTCTTTTCAGAGTTTCTGAAAGAATAAAAAGCGTGTTGAAGATAATCATTTTGTATTTCTCACGAGAGAATCTATCCACTTACCTATTGTAATTGAACCAATTACTTGCACGTGGCGAAGGAGTTTCAATAAAACAGCTCTATGTAAGTAAACAGTATGCTAAACACCATATGTAGTCAATTCATATAGTCGGAATAATTGATATTATTTTACGGTTAGAAAAAGTACAAAAAGGTTAGGTAAATGTCAAACTCAGTGGTCACTTGGGAATCAACGGCAATAAGTGTGCTGATGAACTCGCGCGTTCCGGGGCAAAGGCATTTTGGCCGTTTTGTGGCATACCTAAAAGTCTGGCTCAAAGAATCCTTCTGAACTCCTGCTACGAGGAATCGACCAAGCTCTGGAAAAAATCTTCGGGCGTGGGTTATTCAAAATCACTGATAAAAGCCTTCGATAAATGGTACACCAACTAAATTCTAGCTCTAAGTAGAGACCTTCGCATCATGACAACTGGATGGACACTGGACACTGTCGCTAGCAAGCACATGATATAATAAATCCTGTACATTATGTGGGGAGAGTGCGGAGCACTGATGCAAAGGTAGCACTCGTCTGGGCAAGCACCTGTTTAGCCCAGGCGAGCTACAAGATATCACCCCGAAGAAAATCCTTCAGTTCCTAGCAGCTGCAAGGGTAAACGGCGAATTATGACCGCCGCAGCTTTAAGGGGGAACACATACATATAGTGGCGATCATGTCATGGCCTATCATGGCCGCAGTGATACGAAAGCCACTATGAGCAAATAAAAAACCATAATAGCACAGAAATGTAGACGCATAGATCTGAATAATAAAATATACTATTTAATGATCCTGATACTATATATTGTAGTGGAATATTCTAACAGACTTAAAGGTCAAGTTTGGTTCAAAATCTAACATGGATAAGAAAACACGGATCCATTGATCTAGTGAACATTGAATCGTATGTGATTCAATTAATCATTAAACTAATTTGATATTTATATATCTAAGCTATGACAGTAACGAGACTGTAGCTCTAGTTTGCCGATAAAATAGAAATCGATAATGTAGTTGCGTTAATATGTTTATAGATGAAGACTGCGACTCGCTAAACGTAGTGCAGGAATATCTTCAATTCATTAGGGATTACATTCAGATAATTCTTCGTAACTATTTTATAAATAATCATTTCCTACTATTCAGTCGCTGTGTTTGATTTACTATGTAAACTGTTTTTACGTTCGTGACACGTTTATTATTTTTGGCAAACTTGTTAACTGTCCGTTTCTATGAAGTCATTCCAACGTTTGTAACGCTGACAAAAAAGTTATGACGCTCACATCGTCATTGGTTGAGTACATGGTCGATGTTGGAATCAGTTGATATTTTCTTATCTCCTGTACAAAACAGAGTACTTTTCGTATTAAAACCATATTCCAAAGGAGCGTCACATCTTCGTGCAGTTTCATATGTCCCGGTTGCCGGGTACCGGTACTTAGCGGTGAGTGCATTGAGTGAGTGCATATGCAAATTGTGCTGGTACGGTATTAAAGATAACGTGCATGTCCAAATACTTCGCTGCCGGATACCCGGCAACCGGAACGTATGAAAAGCCACTTACAAGTAGTGTCTACTTTGTCTGCATAACGTCTGGTAAGTACAGCTTTGTCACATGGATCACGTGATGAAACCCAATTAGACACACATACGTTGTTTATTTGCATTGCGTATTCAATATGTCAAAAATATTTTTTTTTGTGTTGCGGTAAGAATAAAATTGCGTTTTGTAACATTTTGTAAGGTTTATTGAAAAACGCAATAACAACGCGGCAATGAAAATTACCTACACGTAAGATGTGACGAAAAGTATTTCGTTCGCATTTAAGTCGTACCTACTATTTTTGAATTGTTATTGAGTCATGTAGTCTTTAGGTATGTGTTTGGTAAGTAAACGGCACCGATACCTACCATAGTTTATTTGAACTACTGACTCAATTTATTTAAACCAAGTACCTAACCTCAATTCTGTGTCTATCGACCTCAATTTTCCAATTCCCGTGAAATCTACTTATGATAAATGAATTTTCGCTAAACGACTTGAATGTGTCCCCAATCTGTCTCTTTTGATCAAAGAACATTTTATGTGGTTTTACTAAATTATACTGCACCTTGATGGTGTCCTCAGAAATTAGTTTTTGTTTGAATAATGAGCCAAAATATTTGCAGCCCTTTCAAGCAGTGCAAAAGTGCTGCCAAAGTGTATTGTAACACATACTATTATTATAATAATTAACATATATTTATTCAATTTAGTTATAAAACGAAACTAATGATGTTGCACTGAGAGAACACTACATGTTAATTTAACCAAAACGACTTCGGTTGGTTTTATTTCGGTTCAATTTACTAGATATTAGTTAAAAGTACAAAAGCGTTACAAAACCAACTTGATGGATACAACAAAATCAAATTTGTTGTGATTACCAGTGTCTAAGTAGTTATAATGACTAAAAAACAATGTTAAAATAACAAAAGTAACTTGGCTAACTTCTGTTTTGTTGATTATACTGTAACTGTGACTGTTCTACAAGAAAACTACAAAACATAATCTTTGAAATTACAAATATATTGTTTGTAAAATGAACCTACGCACAATTAAGAAAATTAACCAAATGTTTGTTTTTAAATACAAATTAATTTTGTAACTATTCAGTGAATGCGATAAATCAAAACGAGTATCCAATAAATTGTAATATTAACAAGAAATATCGTTTACATTGACCAATTCACGTTGTTAAAGTTAGGGAATCTATTTGATAAAAGCCACCACAAAGTTTTAGTACACTGAACCGAACATATTTGATATAATTACTGAACGTTGCATTTTGAACCAAACAAAGGTTTTGATTAAATATTTCTGTGTTAAATACGCCTTGTATTGGTTGATCTAATAAAAGTATGTCGGTAATAGATACTATTTGTGCATGTGAAGCGAAACAGTGTCAATTTAGTAATATTAACAAGAAATATCGTTTACATTGACCAATTTACGTTGTTAAAGTTAGGGAATCTATTTGATAAAAGCAACAACAAAGTTTTAGTACATTGAACCGAACATATTTGGTATAATTACTGAACGTTGCATGTTGACCAAACGAGGGTTTTGGATATTTTACCCGACTGCCCCAGAAAGGAGGGTAACATATTTCGAGAGTAGGTAATGTACTATAATAGCGGTCAGAAGTGGAGACTTAGTTTCTAAAGACATTGTCTTGCAGCCATTCGTGGTGCTTACGACCTTTTTAAAATCATCAAATCATTCATATTTGTTTTGAATATGATCTTTATGGTATGTCTCCCTCCACTAATGGCCGCAACTGTACATAAGTAGGTATTGTATGTGGGTGTGTCATTTTCTTTGGCAAAACCTGCAGCTTAATTGAAGGATATTGACAAGTGAGTTTGATTTTTGCTCGCTGAGATCGTGATGTGATATTTTATTGTGAAGTGAACCCACTCTTGATAAATTCTGTCACTTTTGACATTATGATGGTTTTTATAAATTTTGATATTTGGTGCTATTTTTGAAAATACTGGCTGTTAGGTAGGTACATTCGTTTTTTTTTTGTTTGGGTTTCTTCTCTCAAGAAATAAAAATAGTTGAGGGGGATTTCAGGACTTTCTAAACATGGTGTTCCAGAAATTCCCCTTGAACAAATTTTCTCAAGGGGGAAAACTGGAATAAGAGAAAACAGTGGGGGGATTTCTGGACTTTAAAAAAATGAAAATCCAGTTTTGCCCATCAAGGGGGATTTGTCAAGGGGGAAAACTGGAATAAGCCCTCAGTACCTACCTACTACCTACCTAGATAGCAGACAATGAAAAAGTGCCCCTGCTATCGAAGGCGTGTTATTGAAGCGGTGGTCGCTACGGTATGCGGTAGGTAAGTACCTACTACCTACCCGGCCAAACTAGTTTGAACACAGAAGAAATAATAGTAGGTAAAAGTTTGAATAATAAACAATATTTCTATCTCAATGCTTGTCATCAATCATCATACATAACTGAACAGATTTTGCATCCTTTAGGTACCACTTTCAAGCCCTAATCTTCTCCGTTGACGAGGATTGTCAACAAGCCTCAAGATCTAGCCATAAGCCTGCATTCCATATTGTGCCCACATAAATCGTTACATGACTCGAAAACTATTGCACATCACCATATAGTTGGTAAACTGACCGCCATCACCTAGGTATGTTGGGGACACGGATAACAACAGTTTTTCAAACTTAGTTTTTGGGGAGAAACAACCATTTTAAGTAGGTGTACCTACCTACTTTCTTGAAAAAAGCGGATCCACCCGTGACAGATATTTACATAGGACCATAGGTACCTACTACCTACTACCTACTTTGTACGGAACCCTGCCTCGGTGCGAGAGTTCTACCTATGGCGTTAAAAATACAACCGTGATTATGATTTACTTTGATGATGAAAGAGCTCAATTATTCAGGAATTTTTGACCCCTTAGGCGGTTTTTGAGCTATCATTATAATAGTTATCGTCGGAAAAAAACATTGATCCTGCGAACGCCAATCATTCGTCCATCACCATACTTACTTAGTCAGAAGCTTATGTAAGCTTGTGAGTAAGTAGGTATGGTGCCAGTTACTGTGTAGGTAGGTCGGAACGGGTAAGTATGTAGGTATGTACCGTACTGACCTACCTATATAGTAACTGGAGTAGGTACAAATTGTTCAAAGCCTCGGAGATCTTTGTTTCACCTGTTTGATTAGATTAAAATAGAATTTCACAGATTTGAATAAGTTACCTACTAGCGAAGGTCTCAGAGTCTACTTGAGGGATTTATCGTTTTGTATGTAGGTAGTATGTATGTACCTACTTATCTATGTTTGTCCGACGACAACTGCCGAACTGATTTTGATTAAACTCAAAAGGTAGGTTAGGCCAATAGAATTATGCCTAAATACCTACATACTATTTCTAGATCAATGCCTACATATACCTAATCTTGTTCAGTTCAGGACAGTGTGACCAGATTCAGTATTTTAATACTTTTTCAGTATATTTCATCGATTTTTCCGAACATCAGTATATTTTCAGGTATATTGCTGGCAGTCAGTATTTTTGGGTATATTTTGGTTGAACTTATGGCAACACCGTAGTGAGTGAGTGTTTTTGTGACAATATTTGCGGAATTCCCCGGTACGCGAACATTTAATAATAATAATTAAAACCCTAATATAAACTAAATCCGGGACTTTCCCGGATTTAGTTTATACTAGGGATATTACGGAGGTGGCTTAACGGAACCGAAGTCGGAGTTTTAGAATTTGGTTGGTTTTAGTATTTTTGGGTATATTTTGGTTGAACTTATGGCAACACCGTAGTGAGTGAGTGTTTTTGTGACAATATTTACGGAATTCCCCGGTACGCGAACATTTAATAATAATAATTAAAACCCTAATATAAACTAAATCCGGGACTTTCCCGGATTTAGTTTATACTAGGGATGTTACGGAGGTGGCTTAACGGAACCGAAGTCGGAGTTTTAGAATTTGGTTTGTTGGAGTCGGAAGCGGAGTCGTAACTCCGCTTCCGACTCCGGTTACGGAACACCCGAAGGTGTTGGTAGATAGATTGAGATGAAGTGTTAAGGGCAGGCCTCATGGAATAAAAGTTTCTTATTTTATCAATTCTTCGTATCCAGTAGCATGCACAGAGCTTAAATAACATTTTAACGGAGTAGTCGTACCTTCCTTTCGTGAAAATATCTATTTACAAACTTTATACTTTGCTGTTGTATCTGCACAAACTTCAATAAAGTACCTAGAAAATCAGTATTTTTATTGGTATATCTGTCCTATGTAAGTCGGTATATTTCAGTATTTTTTTGAGGTGCCTCGGTATTTTCGTAAAATTTAATCTGGTCACACTGGTTCAGGATGTCTGGTCACCTCAATGTATTCTGTACTCGTCATAGTGATCGGCTGTATCTAGAACCACCTAGAACTAAGTAAAGATAGGTAGGTAGGTACAAGTACCTAGGTATTATTCTTCGGTTTTTTTTCATTACCTACTTTCTTCTCTGTTCGAAAAAAACGGATTAAATTGATTCAAATTGTTTACAAGACTGTTTGATTACATTTAAATAAATGCGTTGTTGTTTTGACTAAAATTATTGGTTAATCTTTTCGTGATCGCTCGTTCGCATCTTCCGTCTTGCTTGCGCGTGCTTGCGCGACGAACGAACGAAAGTAAGATTGACACTCCCCCTTTAGTCATCCCTGAGTGTTGCCATGTTAAGAGATTTTTCACAATTTTCGGCATATTTTATGCTATATCGGAGGGCCGCGTCAGTCGTCAATAATTTTTCCTCACATACTATGGTTTAGTGTTTAGTATGAAGAAGTTTAGTTAGGAAGGTTTTTTCGCGGAATTGTTACTAAATATTTTCATTCTTATATTTTGCAATGGATTTCCGCAAAGTAACGCCTGAATTTATTATTTATTGTAGGTAAGTTTGTAGAAAGAAAAGGAAAACCTTATTAACTTATTTATTCATATTCATATTTCATTTATTGCAATCATAATTAAAAGGTGGTAGGTACATGAATATTTTATTATTCTAACACTCCTAGTTGGTAGTTTATAATTATGTAGCCGGTCAGGGTGTAGCAAATGTAAAAGATGGTAGCTTACATTATATCACAATAATGAGTCTTATCTTTTTTTTATTTTTATCTATCGATGGCTCATTTGGGTAAAATAAGATTCGGTTCCGGACTTTTTTTATTCCCGGCAACACTAGCGATAGGCAATCCACGGCAGCCACCCCCTCCACCCATCAACTCCCCGTCCCGACCCGACATTGTGTGCAACATGCATTTCGTTCGTTCGGTCTGTTCTGTGTGTGGTGTAATTTCTTTCTGTTTGTCTCCGTCCGCCGCACGCGCCGGCCGTTATTGAATTGAAGTTTGTGATAGAAAAACTGTGGGAAGCTGTTGTCTAGTGTGTTCAAGTGTGTTGTGGGTCAGGCTCATAGACTAATAGTATACTACGTCAGGCTCCAATTGATGGTTTTATCAGTAAGTACGTACCAACTTATCTTACTCGTAGTCCCATTATGTTATTATAATATTATACGAAAGTTTGGATGTTGTAGTAGTATGTGCGGGTGTTTATCTGATCTGTTTTCACGTCAAAACTAAACTAGGTACCTACTGAACTGAACTGGATTTGGCTGAAGTAATGAGTAGGTTATTATAGACTTTAGTATTTATAATTATAAACATAGTTCAGGACCTGGAATAGAACTTTACTTTATCTTAGGTAATGTCTTCATACATTTACGCTATTATCGGAGTTATCGTCGAGTGTGTTATATATATATCTATGCTATTTAGTGCATTCATTTTCAAAATTTAACCGTTGACTTTGGTTATACCTACCAGTTAACTTTGATTAAACCTACAGTTAAAAGGGTGACAGAGATAGCCTACATAAGTAATACCTATTTAAAGTAAATATTTTATTACAGAACACCGATTCTTTGGATAATAATAATGGACGAGCTTCTTGCTAGTTGGGATGTTTCCCAAGAAACGATCGACGTTTTTATCAGTAAGTATCTAGGTACCTATCTGTATAGAACAAATCTACCTATGTACACCTATAATAATAACCTATGTGCCAAGTTAACATCTGCGTGTTGTAGGTAGGTACTAACAATTTGTTCTACCACAGACCATAGTGATTTTTACCGATAACTTTGGTTAAACGTACAGTTGAATTTGGCAAGATAATAAAGGCATTTGTTTTAGATACCTACTTATTTATCATACTTTTCAGGTAATAATATTGACATAACGTGTCTGGACGGACTTGAAGATGCAGAATTAAAAATACTTATACCAGACCATCGGCTGAGGGACAGGATAAAGTTTAAATTGGGTTATAAAATCTACAAAGCTGAAATAGCTACCGTGCATTCTGTAAGTACCTAACGATATAGCTATATGTATATATATATATATATACCTATAGCATTTAAATGTACTTAACTACTCGCATCATTTTATCCAAATAGTTAGGTAGGTACTAGTAGGTAAGGTATATGATTATTAGGACATGCTTGTATCTACATAGCTACTAACCTATCTACAGTGATTAAGGTTATTTTAATAAATAACATGATACAAGGACTGGAAGAAAAATAAGATGCCTGTATTCCCAATGGGGAAGGGCGTAGGTAGAAGTGCTTAGAGGTGCCTACCCCTTGGGAGAATAGAGAACATCCGTGATGTGCGCTATTTATGTATTTGAATCCCTGTAATAGAGGGTGAGCCTAATTGCCTTCTTACTTATCAATTGTATTAGGTCTTCACTTCATCACCACATAGGTAGCATCGGGTCGCAGATTGGTTGATTGATGTCATGTCATATGTTCTTAAATAGGTATGCACCTAGATTTCCTAGCAATGTTTTTAAATAAGTATGTACTTACTTGTCATTGCAGAACACTGATTCTCTGGACACATCAGATGCATCATCATGTGATCTATTACTTGATGATGAAAATCATCATAACAAAAGCAATGTATGTATCTATGCATAATAATTAAATATGAATACTGACCTTCCTACTCATACAACCTGATGCATTTAACAGAGTACCTTTTTCATATTTTTTAGTTAAACTTGCAAGAAGTATTAAACTCCAGTATGCAAGGCAGAGTAGCTTTGCAATCTATTGAAAACAAGAAACTTGAGTCAAGTTCTCGTGGTAGTTTGGTTAAGGCTATTGTAGAATACTACATAAAAACATTTAAAAAAATGTCTAAAGCCGATTTTGAGGCTATTTCTGCAGAGATTGTGCATTTATGCCCTGACGAGTGCAAGGTTTTAGTAACAATATTCTATATTTTTTTTTCATAACAACAAGTAGATAGAATGTAGTTGTAGAAATGTAATGTAGTTTTGGACGCTACTTATTTGTTTATAATTTTCTGTGTTAATTTAAATGTTCTAACCAAACTATTTTTTTAGGAAACCTACTACGTTCCCTGTAGGACAATTGGTACAAATAAAACTATGCCAGCTAAAGGCAAGCTGGTTGATAGGTACTATAACCAACTCAGAACATTGAGAACTGCGGGTGTGCTTGCTAAAAAGCGCAAAACGAGCTACAACAACAGCGACCCTGAAGCAACCATAGATTATGATGGTAAGCATTTTATTTACTTAATTTCATAATAAAACATCACGCCAGAATCCGGGAAGGGGTAAGCAGTGTTGGCTTAGCACCTAGGTACTTCGCCAGTTACGTGATGTTGTTACTTATTTAAGAGGCAAACTAACCCGAAATAAACTAGCGCCACTCTCGAAAAATAAACTTTATTTAAAAAGGCCTGGCTTTATGATTTTTTTAGAGAGTGGCGCTAGTTTAGCTCTGGGTAGCCTCTTAATGTTTGTTTCATATTATTTATTTCATTGTAATTCTGGCGAAACAGTCTGCCCTAAGTATGTATCGTCAAAATTACAATGTCCGACGTATTAATTTATTTTTAACCGACTCCCAAAAAAAGGAGGAGGTTGTCAATAACTTTTTTTAATGTTTGTTTGAAGTCAGTTACCTCACGTTTTACTTGCAAAATTACATTTATTCTTTTTTTTACTTATTCAAGATACTGAGGATGAAGAAAAGATGAAATGGCTTAAATATAACCGTGATCCATGGCCACTAGTGGAAGAAAAGTGGAAAGAGACATGCGCATACCGCAAAAAAAAAACATACGACTGTGATGAAAAGCTGCCTACAATGATCAATGCATGGCCTTGCCTCAAATCAACGAATGGGCATCGACTGGTAATTTATTATATTTTAATACATTTATTTTATGACTAGTGACCCGACCCTACCCTACTCTACCCTACCCTACCCATGAAAGCCGAACAGATAGACAGAGTTACTTTCGCATTTATAATATTTATAATTGATAATAATAATAATAATAAATAATGCTGGACAATTTACACAGCGTTATCTAGCCCCAAGCTAAGCAGAGCTTGTGTTATGGGTACTAGATAACTGATATACATAATGTAATACATACATAGATAGATATTTTTTATTATACATAGAAAACGACCAGAACACCCTGAACAAATGTCTGCAATCGTACAAACATTTGTCCCGAGGCGGGAATCGAACCCGCAACCTCCTGCGTCGCAGACAGACCTTCGCCCACCGCGCCACTTCGGTCGTCAATTATAATATTATTATTATTATATAATCCCCTCGCGGTTTCACCCGCGTAGTTCCCGTGGAAATGCGCGCATGTGCGCTTTCACTCTTTTTTGTTTTTATTTTAATTTTATTGTATGTTTGTCTCAGAATTTGTTTTGCATAAATTAATATTCGTATCTTGAAAGATAGAAAATAATAATTTGTAATGTAATAAAATAATATAATGATTTCTAATAGTAATTTAAAATATATTTAACAATAAGAAACTATTTAAGTAAACAGGAATTCAATTTATATTTTTTAACTTTTATTGAATCAGTGTCATTGTAATGAGGGATGGCATAGATGTCTATATCACAGGCTTTTCAAGCCTAGCGTAGATATCTAAGGCTAGCCAATTCAATCAACGCATACATAGATTTAAAGTATCTAACTATTAGCTAAATTTAGAAAAATGATTGTTTTCGGTATTTTTTTGTCTGTGTTTCTATGCAATAAATAAATTTCATTTCAAATGCCGGTATAAAATATGCCTATGTGCTATTCCAGACTATAATCTATGTCTGTGCCAAAATTTATCCAGATCCGTTCAGCCGTTCTGCCGTGATTGAGTAACAAACATCTATCCATCCAAACTTTCACATTTATAATATTAGTGGGATAGTAAGGAATCGTAAGGATTATGTTATGACCTACATTATTTATTTTATACTGAACCCATTTATTATTTTCAGATTGACATAGATTTTTCCCATATCTACCCGGATAAAAATCAAAAGCTATATGAAAAATGGGACTCGTTCAAAATACGATTATTAAAAATAATAGAGCAGGAACCAGCGGTTGGAGACCAATTAAAACAGCAATGTTTGCAAGAGAATGACAGTAAGTAATTAAGTAATTAGTTACCTACTGCACGCTGAGATGTCGGTGATGACTATAACAGTCGGAGACCTTCCTTCTATACCAGAGCTGGCCACTAGCAAACCCACCCCGGCTTCGCCCGTATTGTATAGTATTTATAAACCTTGTTGTGATTTATCTGGTTGTTATAGAAAGTTTCTCTAATAATAATGAAAATATGTTTCAGATGTTCGAGATTTAGCAATTTTCAGTTCACTGGCGTACCTAATCAAACCTACGTCCAAGGTTATGAATGCAGACAAAAAAAAGTTCAATAAAGTGTCTCGAAGCAAGCGTTCGTAACACATGTCGAAGTAAGTTGAAATGTAATAAAATAAGTATTTTTCACACGCTCTTATAATCTTATAAACTACACTTGTAACTACGAGTATGTAACTAGCAAACTAATAAACCATAAGTAAATTTTTACCTGCTTATAATATAATTGGTCGTATCGAAATGAACGCAGTTATTGGCTACTACAGCTATTCTTTATTGGCGGATACGTAACGAATGAAATTCCTATGTTTTGAATAAAATAAAATAATGAGTAGTAACAAGTATTTAAAGTAAAAGTATAATAAAACATTAATTTCAACCTAATACAAAAAATAAATTAAATTAAATTGTATAAGTACGCCACGATAAAACACCTCTATTGTTTTGTTCACTTATTGACACTAACAGTTATGTTTATACTTGTTTCAGAATTATGCTGATATAGATGAAGAGTTGCAGAATCGCCACAAGTGCTACAATAAAAAAGGGCTGACTTGCCAACCGTTAATTATAAGCGTTGGCACTCCTGCAGGGCCTGGCGCTTATTATGTGGCAATAGACGACATCAAATTCAGGTTTGATTTGATGACAAAAGCTGTTGACGTTTGCTTCAAGTCCTTTATGGTTTTGAATTTAGCATATCCTAAAGAATGTGAGCAGTTGTGGCTTTTTGTTCAGCAATACTTTTATGACATTCAACTGCCAACCGACAAAAAATTCAGCCAAGTATCAAATTTTATGAAACGATTGCAAGAGTAAATCATTATGTGTAACTGTTACTTGTTTAGGGTTTAATGAACATCTAAGATCGTATCAACTAGATGTTGGTGAAGTAGGTCACGATTGGACAGTAATTGATGTTTCGGATATAATTGTATTTCCTTGCACTCCACATACTTTGTCAAATGGAGATACCTACTGTAGGGTACGATATATCTAGCATACTGGGTATCCCCGAGAGTAGTATCAATTGGAAGTCATAAGTAGATATTTATAATTTATAAACACATATCTGTAGTTCCAGTATCACTTTGCAATAGTGTTCAGTAATTGACGTAGTAGTAGATATATTTTGTGGGCATGCTATTTTTAGGATATTATTATAAAGACTCAAAATCACCCGAGTGTGACCTACTCTGGAGACTTTCAACTGACACTACTATTTGGCACATCCTATATAATTGTTTATAAAGTTAAATACTTAACTAATAGTACTTCATATAGTGGATAAGAGTTATTTTTTAATGAAAATAAAACAACTGATTAACATGTACTGAAGTTTTTTCTTATTTTTTCTTTTCCTTATGATTAGTTTATTTTATCTTTGAATAGGTATGTAGATAGGTAGATGCGTAGGTACTCTAAGAGTCGGATTTTGAGAATTGGATTTTTTTTGTAATGCAGCTGTTATTTTATGTTTTGTTTCACCTAATATTGTGTGCTAAAATTTTTGGGCAGAGCATTTTCTGAAAATTTTCTATGCTCTATCCCAACCCAAAAGTTTGTTACTTTTCCAAACTTTTAATGTTTATTGAATTTCTTTCGAATTATTGTTGAACCAACTAATAAAGCGGTTGAATTACTGATTTAATAATACTAATAAAAGCTGTTTATTTCAACCAATATTATCTGTTATTGTATGTAATAAAATCTATTTGTTGACATTATTTCGGGATTTCGGTAGGACTACGTATAAAGCGGTTAATAATAATGTTAAATAATACTGATAAAGCTGTTTATTTTAAAAGAATATTGTCTGTTACAGGTATAAATGCTTCAGGTAGGGCTTACTAAATAAAACAGTTAAGCCATGCCCAGAGCGCGAGCCATCGAGGCACATTTTGTTGTGTTTTTTGCTCATCACAGCTGTCTATGCAGCTGCCCAACACTTATTGGGAAAGTACCTAATGACTATTCGACGACACTACTAAGATTGACTAACCTATCGATGCTTATATCAATTGAAACTCGTGTCTCTTCCTAGTGGCGAATACAGTCATTGCTTTCCTAATAAGTGTTGGTCAGCTGCATAGACAGCTGTGATGAGCAAAAAACACAACAAAATGTGCCTCGATGGCTCGCGCTCTCGACATGGCCTAACTGTTTTATTTAGTAAGCCCTACCCGAATCATTTATACCTGTAACAGACAATATTCGTTTAAATAAACAGCTGTATCAGTATTATTAAACATTACTATAAACCGCTTTATTCGTCAGTCCAACCAAAATCCCGAAGTAATTTCAACAAACATATTTTATCACTTTAACATACAAAATTGGTTGAAATAAACAGTTTTACTAGTATAATTCAACAGTAATTCAACCGCTTTTTATGTTGGTCCAACCGAAATCAGAAAGTAATTTGAACAAACATTTTCATTAAGCCCTACAAAAAGACTTTGTTAGTTTAACAGACAATATTGGTTAAATAAACACTTTTTACTAGTATTATTCAACAGTAATTCAACCGCTTTATTAGTAAGTCCAACTAATGTCAAAGTAATTTGAACAAACATTTTCATTAAGCCCTACAAAAAGACTTTGTTAGTTTAACAGACAATATTGGTTAAATAAACACTTTTTACTAGTATTATTCAACAGTAATTCAACCGCTTTATTAGTAAGTCCAACTAATGTCAAAGTAATTTGAACAAACATTTTCATTAAGCCCTACAAAAAGACTTTGTTAGTTTAACAGACAATATTGGTTAAATAAACACTTTTTACTAGTATTATTCAACAGTAATTCAACCGCTTTATTAGTAAGTCCAACTAATGTCAAAGTAATTTGAACAAACATTTTCAGTCAGCCCTACCCAAAAAAATTGTTAGGTTAACAGATAATATTGGTTGAAATAAACAGCTTTTACTAGTATTATTAAACAGTAATTCAACCGCTTTATTAGTAAGTCCAACTAATGTCAAAGTAATTTGAACAAACATTTTCAGTCAGCCCTACCCAAAAAAATTGTTAGGTTAACAGATAATATTGGTTGAAATAAACAGCTTTTACTAGTATTATTAAACAGTAATTCAACCGTTTTATTAGTTAGTCCAACTAATGTCAAAGTAATTTGAACAAACATTTTCAGTTAGGCCTACACAGAATTTGTTAGTTTAACAAACAATATTGGTTGAAAGAAACAGCTTCACTAGTATTGTTAAACAGTTATTCAACTGCTTTATTAGTTTGTCCAATCAAAATCATGCAGTAATTACAACAAACATTTTCATTAAGCCCTACAAAAAGAGTTTATTGCTTTAACAGACAATATAGGTAGTAATAAACAGATTTATACGTATTATTAATCACTAGCCAACCATATTTTTAGTTTGTCAAACGAAAATCTTTGTAAATTCAACATATTTTTCAGTATGCGTCACTAATACGCTTGTTACTTTAACAGACTAATTAGTAGCAACAACAGCTGTACTAGTATTATCAAACAGTAATACTACCACTTTTTAGTTGATCTAACCAAAACTTCAATGTTAATTAAATTAATATTTTGTTATTTTACTCAGAGCTATTGTTATTGGAACATACTTTTTATGTTAAATTTAAAAACACTATTGGTTAGAAGTTGAAGTTGCTGTTAATATCACATAATAACATAGTAGTATGTACTATAACAATCCATAGATCCAACAAACATTTTCGTTAAGTCTTACCCAAAGATATGGCTATTTTAACAATTTTTTTTGTTCAATAGTACAAAAATAGTAGTATTTTTTGACATCAAATTTGTATTTATAACAAAACATATTGGTAACTTCAACAAGAACCAGCAGTAAAAAATGGTTTTTGCGTAGAATAATTGGTAAATGACAATTGAATAAAATGAATAAAATGGTGAATACAACAAATATGAATTTGTTGTACCAACCAAATTCAACCGAATGTATTTGTAGGACGAAAAATTGGTAAATATGAATTGGTTGTAGTTACTAAGAATTATGGTTATTGTTACCAAATAACAATTGTATTAATCAATTTTTTCGTAAATATAACTATTTCTAAGTGTTACAATAACAAAGTCATATTTGTTAAAGTAACAAATTTCTCGATTGGCGCTATATTGACATGTAGTTTCGGTTGGTTTTCGGTTGGTTCAACCGAAGTTTTCTCTCAGTGTGATGAATAAAAATCGTAATTATGCGCCGACTTTAGAACAATCTTGATTTTTGTCGGTTGACAAACATGTAAGAAGAGATGGTACTCCAAGACAAATCTAGATTCAAACGAATAAGTTAAAACAATGCATAGAATAAAAATTCACATAAGTATAATTTAAGAGGAAATACTGAAACAAGCCCATAAGGAACTGTGCATAGTACATAAATATTACAGCAACCAATCCAATTATGATACGGAGCGACCTTATAAATCAGAAGTAGCGTCGCGTACGTCATTCATACGTAGACTTTAGTAGACGATCAATATGGAGAAGCGACGCAGGTAGGGTCTTCACCTTGACCTTTAGTGTCAGCGAATGCTATTATTACTAGTTTTGATAACCTCTCATGTCAGATGTTACTTTTACAGGATTTCAGGAACCATCATTATGACCTTTTGCGCTAGTGAATGTTACAATTCGTTTTGATGAGTTTGACCTTACATGTTAGTTTGTTTTTATGTAAAGCTTGTCGCACATATGAAGAACACCGATTCAGCTGAAAAAAAATTGTGCATTCAGATGTTGGCAATAACATTTTGATGTATTTTTTATTGACGGCATCAGATGACAGACAGCGGACCTCTCGTTTGTAGCTTGTTGGAAGCCATTTTGTCACTGTAAAATAAATCAATAAATAATGCTGGACAATTCACACATCATTATCTAGCACCGAGTTCAGCAGAGCTTGTGTTATGGGTTAAAATGTAAAATGTACTTCTATAAAGATTCACTGTCACTGATAAATGTATCTAGCTGGAGTATATGCCCATATTTGAAGGCCCATTTATTTTTTGTGCTGGGTGGTGGGGGTGTTAGATTAATGTGCGCAGAGCTTTACAAGATTTCAGAAACATCTGTGTCGGAAGATGTTACTTATAACGATGTTTGATGTTAATTCGTGAGTAATAGACTGTAGGTAGGTGTTCGAGAATGTTTACTATTATCGTATTTTAAGGGGGTTTCCGGTAGCCCTTGGGTTTTCCGCCTGAGATCGCTGATTATTTTGAGATGTTTATGAAGTTTTCCATGCCTGTGCTGACAGGGCCAATGAGGAAGCGATTTGTTCCGGATTAAACGAGTCAAGTGTTTGTTGTGGAAAAGTCAGAAGTAATTAATTACTGGTTGTCCCAAGTCTGAACACCGTGTCGTTCTAATAATAAATTTTTTATTCAGCTTTACCATACAAATCCTATGGCATAAATTATAAGAATATTACTATTTTAAGTGTTTGTGTGGTAAGTGATTGATGATGGTAATAATTTCAGTATGAAATACAATTTTAATAAAAATTTATTCAGCTTAACGTATCAGATTTTTGTCGATTTATAGGAATTATTTGGCCCTATCACCGCTGCATTCGAACACTAGATTTACGAGTCGATTGACAGATAGATATTGCGTGTTATTTTTGGCCTGAGCCGATTTATAATTAGGACAGAGTTGACGCAATTGGGAACCTTCAAATGAATACCGTTGCTTCATTGCGAGTTATACATTTGGGGTGTGCTCATATATAACGTAGGTACCTACACCTACCTACTTAATTATCCACCAAAGGCATTGAAAACTATGTCAACAAACAAAAAGATTCCACTATAGTTGAAGTCACTTTCCTGGTCCTGTCAAAATAAATAAACATGTTTGTTACGTTCGTAAAAACAATTTTTTGTTAGTTGGTTGTTGTTTGTATAATTTATTTATCTGACAGGCGTTGTATATCTGTTTTTGCGATTGTGTTGATAGATTTAAGTGAAACTTAATTGTTTTCGTTGTTAATATGCCGACAATGATAAAAATGTTTGGATAACTGATAATTTTTTAATAATGGTTTGTTAGTTTCTGTGCCTATTTATGACTTATTATAACAGTAATACCCATATCTCCAATTTATTTGCTCAAACTCACAAACTAGAACCCAAGTTTATGCCCACCGACATGCAAAATTAGCCCATCTATTCCAGTTGTACCAAACAACACGTTTTAGCGCGTAGTTATTGGCCAATGCACACCACTGCTACGTAAAAACATCGCGTAAGGCAATAATAACTCGTCCATAATCTGTGTCTCTAAAGTCACTTTATTGAATTCTATGATTCATCCACATCCAGACATTTTGCAGACATCGTTCTACTACCTATACTATACCAACTTGATTTGTGAAGACAGCAATCGTTACTCTTTCTTGCCATGAAGTCTATAGGCTAGCTGGAGAGAGGTTAAATAAACTTCCGTGTCACTGTTTACTTCAAAATGGATTATGGCTAGGAGTTCTAGATTTCCGGCTTTAAGTTCAATATTCGTTCTATATTTAGGTGTCTACGGTGCTTCTTACTTCCTTGATCACGTGGTCTAGTAATAGAAACAGTAGTTACCCGTACCTGCGTTTGATTTACAAATACACGTAATTCGGTTTGTGGCTGTTGTCCAAAAATATCAAATTTAATATTTTGATTGGAGTTCTACGTCTACTGAAGAATAATACCGTTGGTAACTGAGTCATCCACGTTGTCGATAGAACCGAGTGCTTGATATGTTTAAGTTTTTCCCCTAAAGCTGTATGCTCAGGGAGGAACTGGAATACTATAACCAAACAAATAAATGTATCAACACAACAGTATGATTCACATAAATATTAAACTAACAAACGCTTGCCAAATAAAGTGCATCCATATTTCAAAATTTTCAAATGCATTAAAACAGAAATAGATATTCTGCCGGTAAGTAGAACACCTCTGACGTCAAACATCTCAATGCAGCGGGCGGGCCCTTCCCGAACCAAATACACGTGTGTCCTATATAATTTTATTACGGAATATACAAACCTTGAGTATCTATGCCAGTTTTTGTAGCACTCCAATTTATATTGCTGCTAAGAGTTTAGTGATAGATGAGTTGTGAAATTATGTATTAAAGCAATTATTTTAAGAGTAACATTGTTGTTTATCGTGATGACTGGTGTGATGACGGAGATTGGTGATTTGTGATTGTTATAGATTTTTTAATTCATTCGAAATTCATAAACGAATTCACGTTTTCTAAAATGTCATTAATTCACAACTGTGAATCGATCAAGTAAGAGTGATTTTAAATTTTACACATTCGTTTTTGGTTCACTAATCCTTGAATCAAACGCAAATGTCGCTTTAAATCCACAGCGCATGTAAAAGGTCACAATCTGCTGACCTTTCATACACCTGTGAAAATTACTCGTGATGTGAAGCCGTCGCAAATATACATTAACTTCAGCAAGTACATATGTATGCTACTGTCTTTGGGTTTAGCAATTGGATTATGCTGTCTGCTCTAGTTTCAATTAAAATAAAGAGTATTTTCTACCTTGTTAGTAACACCTATCTAACGATGCATATGAGCGCTTAAAGTGGGTTATATATTTAGCGTCCCGCCCCCGTGACGTCAATGCTGGCATTTGGGCCTTGGTCCGTGCCGTGTGGCTATGGACTAGGGTTGCCAACCCTACTATATTATATAGTATCCTACTATATTTGAGCACCGCCTACTATATTTCTGAAAAAAAAATATAGTAGGCGAAACTACTATATTTTTCGGACCCTAAGAAATAGACATGCAACAATTATTTAATGCGTGAAACGAAACGCATCCTCTGCATTGGAAGGCTTGAGTAATGTCAGTCATACTTTGGCCTTACGGTAATGTATGTTATTAGGTCCGAGGTACGTTAAAGGAAAGAAGTTGATGTTATCTTCCTACTACCTAACAGTACTAAGTGCGACTGTCAAAATCGCGATGCGATTTACGCGCACTTTGTTTGGCAGAAACAGAGCAAGCAGTTTAATCTTGTAATCAGGTTGATTGATTCGAATTTTCAAAACAAAGATTCCTTCCTTCCTTACAGTTAATACAACATTTACAACTAGCAAAGTAAAATAAAGTTCATCCTTATAAATAAACTACCCTGTGTGTGCTGTGTGAGTGCGTGTGTGAATGTAAATTAAAATGGATATAATACATACCCGTGCGAAGCCGGGGCGGGTCGCTAGTTCTTAATAAATTAGTATCTACTAATAAATAATATTGAAATAAGTTTGTAATACCAAGTACTGTAATATTACTATGTTGAACAGAAACTACTCTTTTTTTTTAGATTTTTCCTATCCTACTATATTTTTAAGAGGAAGATTTCCAAATCTACTATGTTTGAACCAAAATAATCTGGCAACCCTACTATGGACTGTAGCCTATGAGTTATTAGATTTACCGATTATTACGCAAGGTTGCTTTTCAGGTATAGGGAGTGGAGTAGGTTAATAATTAAGGAAACCATTTTCGGAGGCGTGCCGTCTTTATCATTGTTTTTCCGTACTAGCCTTGAGTTATATTTTATTGCATTTTTTTCGATTTTTGTTTTGGCATCTTCTTTTCTAATTGAGTTATTGTTTTTTTTGCATTTTCATGAATAAATTGTATAGATATT
This sequence comes from Eupithecia exiguata, assembly GCA_947086465.1. Taxonomy (NCBI): domain Eukaryota; kingdom Metazoa; phylum Arthropoda; class Insecta; order Lepidoptera; family Geometridae; genus Eupithecia; species Eupithecia exiguata. The sequence goes on along the minus strand of OX352233.1, from coordinate 4,792,705 downwards.
GTATTGTAGGTGTCTTCGAACTTCATTAACTCTATTTCTACAAGTGTTTCTAGCGTATATAATGTTTTGGTCATTCAGTACTTATTATACTGTTTATGACAACAAAGAAAATATTCTTTGCATAATTATCGTCACGATCACTTTAACCTACCTACAATTTAATTTTTGGACATTATGTACTAGCTAGTATACAATTTTCGAATAAATGTAATTAGGTACTTGTAAAGCTTAATATAAATAGAGCACAATTATTTTCTGAAAGATTACTATTATTTATTCAACATTCAGAAACTTTGGTTATCATAATCATTCACCAATTATCAAACCAAGCCAATGATTCTATGATGATATTATATTATCAAATATAATTGATGAAAAACCAAAACAATGATAACCAAAATTTCTTGGCTTTCGATTGTGCAATTTAAACAGAATTACTCACCATCTTTTGGTTCAAATCAGACTCATAAAACGATACATACTCCTCATACATTATCAAAATAAACCGGAGCAACCAGACGCGCAGTCTGTGGGTTTAACAAATGTTACGGATTTATTTTCAACACAATGAGGCTTTAAATAAATGTAAAAGACTCTTATTTTGGAATTTCATGTTTCTTTCATTGAACCCGAAAAGTGTCGACATTATCATAAACAAGTAGCAGCCATTCGACGTTTTCTCACCTCATCCGGCATTTCTTTTTAAACAGGAGATTACAAATTCCGGTCGCTTTTTCTTCTGTTTTTTCTTTCGAAGGAACAAATCAGCATCAAAATTTTAATTCAATACAAGCTATTTTGCGTCTACGGATGCTACACGGATACAATGCCATCAGAAATCTTATGACATTTTTAGATGAAAAGTTTTTTCCGGACTCGTTTCTATTTTATTAGAATACGTTGATATTTCAAGGCAATATAATTTTATACGAATCGTATTTTCATAAACTAACGGATGTTTTTCTTAATTTTATGAGTAATTGTCAAGGAACTATGATTTGGATCCCCAAGGACGATAAAAGGTAGGCACGGAAGTATTCATGCAATATTCACTATTTCTGCTACCTTCATTAATTGAGACAGACATGTAAAACGCGAAAGAAGTTAGTGAACTTTGATAAAATGTATAAAAGACAATTGTAAATTCAGGCTCAAAGTACTACGATAAAGCAATTACATACTTACTTAAGCAAATTGTTATTTTATGACTTTCTCTTTTTGTGACTTGGGTGTGCCTTGAGGACATTATTTTTTTTTCTTTCTTTTCAAATACATGATGATTTAAATCATACGAAAAGCTTTAGGGGTATATAATAAACAAACAACGAAGATTTATTACGCAGAAATCTATGAACCCTTACATACCTAAGTTAAATATATTTTTATTTGCACATGTTTTAAACCGAGATGGCGTTTTCAGAATGATTTCGGTCGATTTCCAATGAGTTTAATGGTTAGCCAGATAATCTGAGTTGTCGAAGCTTTTTATAAACAAGACGTCACCAGCCAATTGGCGGTGGTTCATTTTCAGGAGTTTTGATAAACACTGGACAGTTTTTTGTTTCGACTGGAATCAAATTATAAAAAGAGACAGCGATCTCCAGACATAACGTCTGGAAACGCGATTAAAATTGGATCGTGTGCAAATTTGTGACATTCTAGAGATTTCCAAGTAGGAGCAAAGGCGTTAATATCTTCGGAAATCTTTGTGTAGCTGTTTGCTAGCTAGGAAATGTAAATGATCGTATAAGGGCCTTTCAAATGCCTGCATGAACTTTAGTGCTTTAGTCTCAATACCCAATTTATACCTACATATTTAGAACAAAGTGATTGTTAAAATCGTCTCTCTTTCTTTCTGATGTACTACGACAGTACGAGTAAATGTTATTATTATAAAGTCAAGTTCAAGGTGCCATCAATTTGAATGTTGGATCGAGTTGGAATGAGGTCAGATGCGGCACATGACCTCTATACAATTAATAGGTTGGCGCTAACTGCTCGCTACGTGTTTGATTCTATTTGATAAGGTTTTAAATAGTTTTATAGACTCTCCACAGATTTGAAAATATAAATTATTCAGAATATCAAGGTACTAAAAAATACTGATAGACATCTCATTTAGTGGAATATATGCTATCTATGCAAGCGCCGCAATGTTTGGTACCATTGATTTCATAAAGTTCTTAATTCATTTTTCATATTATGATTTTTTGGCGTCTTGACCACAATAGTTTCTAACGTAATCCAAATATCGCTGTAACCTACGTTCTTGGCGTGGTGACAATCTTTAGACGGTGACGTTATATAAGAAAGAAAAAAAAACGTTTGGAAGCTATCTTAATCTTAATGTCAAAACCAAAGCTGAGGCTGAAAGATCACGAGATGTGAGAAATGGAAACGTGATTCAGAGATAAACGAAAGAAAGTTGGTATAAGTGTAATTTCGAATTTTTAAGCTACGTTTGATAGTTTTATCTTGGACTATCATGTCTTTTGAGGTTACTGTATTAAACTTTATCTTGGTTATGAGTATATTGATCCAAATAAAATGATGTGTTGTCTGATAGAATACAACGTTAGATCCATCATGATTCCTTATCGCATCTACTTTAGACGTTACATTTGCTTGCTCCAATAACCATAAATTAATCGATCATACGTTATGTTCTGCCTTCATTAGTAATGTTGATTTTAAATTGGCCACGTGAAAGTTTATGCAAGCGCGAGGAAAATTTCGTATAGGTTTATCGTCATTTGTTTATGAGCACGTTATGCTCTTTATATTATTATAAGAGCAAATTCTGATAACCGTATAAAATCCATCATAAATACCATTCTCCCTTTTTCAGTTACATGTAGCTCTAACGACCGATGTAGCGCGGCGGGCGCAAGTCCTCCTGTGTTGCAGGAGGTTGCGGGTTCGATTTCTGCCTTGTGACAAATGTTTGTACAATCTACAAATATTGATTCCGGGTGTTCTGGGTGTTTTGTATGTGTAGTAAAGATATCTATCTGTGTACTATATTGTAAGTATATTAGTCATATATTACCCACAACACAAGCTTGGGGCTAGATGATGCTGATCGAATTGTCAAGCAAGAATTATAAAAAAAAAGCATTGAAATTATTCCGGTCAATCCGTCGAATACCAAGCGGTCCCAATCGACGGAAGCCTCCATTGTTTGTACGTAAAATATTTTAGCCAAAAGGTTGTCACAATCTATGATTGATAGTTTGTGATCTATGCCGAATAGCTAGGTAAACGTGTAGGTAGCAACTAAAGCTCCGGGGTAACAATGGCAACCATCAGAACTAGAACTTTAAAACATCTGTACAAATTGAGTCAATGAAACTCTTGTTGTAAAGACAATAATCGTAATTGCATTTCTGACGTTCGTGGCTGGTCATTAGTTTTCATGGATTATTATTATTATTTATATCATAATCGTTGAAATTGTTACGAAAATTTGTGAACTAAATTCTTACTTTTCCAAACGAGCTTGAGGTTTTTACACGTGTTATTGTATAACTTTTCGACTTTGGGTTTGTTAACACGTGCTTCACGTTTTGTAAAACGCAACCAATTCTTAAACATAGTTCATATCATATCACTTTTGATTTGAATAAGCCCCTGGTAACATAGCTTATTAATGAAACTGTGGTTATTCAACCGTATACATTGACCTTCGAGTGATATCGTCAGAACTCTACGAGCATAGCAACAATAGTAAGATACCTACAGGATGAGATATGAAACGTAAGGTTGAAAATATTCCGTGGCTCGGGCGGGACCCACCGCGGTTTGTAATAATATTGAAATGAATTGGCAAAGCTTGAAGAGTTTAATTTTATCTCTATACCTATTCCTGAGTTCTTCTTAGATTAGATAGTATGTATTTCGGTACAGATCAAATCTGGGGTCGAATTCTTACATTTTTTTATAAAATTTCATAGCAAGTTTAAATAAAGGTACCTTATAAGATACTTACACTATAGTACGCGATTTAGGTCATTCTTATCGTAGAGTAAACATAGTTGTTTCGATTTAAGAGTGTTGACTATCTAAGATAATCGTGAGATTGGTTTGACATTTTGTATGGTAGGTACCTATGCCTGATTTGGCTCTATCTAACGCTGAGTGACAAATAAACCCAAACTGTTGTTTTCATTGTAAATAAAACATTTTCTTTAATGATAGTTAAACGTGTCAGAAATGTCGTGAGTACATTAACCTGAAGCCTGCACTTGCACGTTATGTAAAATAAATAACCACAATGTCGTAGCCACTGTTACATTTTATAGCTAGAAATATGCAGATGTCACTTCAGTCCAATAAATAAAGCTAAGATTCTCTCTACTTGAAAATTGAAAAAAAAAACGAACGAACTTGAGTAGTACATTCGACATAATTATGTGACCCGATGTCTGTATGCAATAATGTGTTTCAAAATTATAATTTCGTCAAAACTCAACAACTCGTAGACACATTTATGATTATCGAACTGTCATTTGTGGCTTCTTGATAATAAAGTAGGCAATTCGAATGAAATGTAGTTCTATGATGCAAAAGTACCTATATCAGTGTGCGGTCCACGTTGGAGATAACACAATTAGACGTATGACGTCAAGATGGAAAAGAAAGTGGAAAGCTGACCCATTTTAACCGAAAGGAGATCAAGAATGACGTCAATGTGTTACATAACCGACCGAAAATCGCTGCCTCTGTAAAATTAATGCGTCGTAATTAAATGTACATTCCATAAAATCAATAGATTTCTGGATCGTAAACCTTTTGTCTTGCTTGTGTATTACCTTTATTTATTTTGATCAGCACATAACGATAAATAAAAATAAATAATATACATAGAATTTTCACAGTGAACAGTATACTATATACATATTATAATGTAGTTTAAAAGCTATGCCGTTCAAAGCGTCTCATGACTGATATCATCTTTGGCATCTTTATCATTCGTATGCAAAGTTAGTTTTCTAAGTTTTGAATATATTACTAACCAAATAAACATGGGAAATTCAGCTTTAAGTGTTTTGCTTATACGAGTGAGATTACTGATTTGGCTATATTATCTGCACATGAATCTTGCCGCAAAGAAATTTAGTCCCAGACGAAAACGATATAAGAGCTAATAAAGTAGAAATCCATAGTACTGTCTGGGTCGTTATTTCATTTGGCAAAATGTGCATTTGGCGTCATTTCAAACGAATATATTCGTGAATAATGGTGCCAAATTTTAAACAACGCATTAAGTATCAAAGCGGTTTTACTGTAAGGCCAAATTTAATAACTTCTGGGTTAATCTGATAGTCTTATTTCTCAAATTAATGTCTCAGTTTCTGAAAGAAGTATGTTAATATGTTTCAATATTTGTTACTTACGTTTGGAGATTTTGGATTTAAAAAAAAAACACATTTTTCAAGCCCCATGAGCTTGCAAAAATGGGTTTTTTCAAAATCATCATTATCATATTAGTTAATTACCAGTAAAAAAATATATAATTAGATACAAACAAATACGTAATATATCTATTGTGCAAAAGTGTTATTATTTATTACAAACTATTCATTTATAAATTTTAGGAAGATTCCATTAAAACTCTAAACTCTTACAAAGAAGTACGGGGGTAACGTTCTAGTAACGTAAAAACAACCGCAAACTAGTGGGGCCTGACACGATCAGGGTCAAGAATCTACAGGTCCACGACTTGTCCTTGAGGTTTTTATCCAACCAACGGACATTAGAATAGAAAAAAGATGCAAACGGTGTAGCTAAACCCCGTGAAATTTATGATTATATGTAGATTCATCACGTTTAATAAGTTATGTGTATTATAACGCGATTATGAATTTTTTCATCGTCTTTATTATGTACTTACTATATTTTATTTTGAAAAAGCTTAATTCTATATTTTTAATGATCGTTTAGTGTTGGTGTTCGACAAGAATATGAACTAACGGAAAAGTAATTTCAATCGTAAACGAATTTCTATGAACCCGTGATAGAATCAACTTCGATTCAATTGTATTTTGGGAGAATTTGGAAAATGTTAAGCCCTCTCCCTCGCCCTCTTTTATTTTCCTAAATGCCCTAAAGAACCAATTAATCGAAGTGTTTTTACAACGTTAAATAGGAAATTGTTTATTATTTGTGGCACATTACTTTTCTGCTAGTTTTATTCCTTGTAGATAGAAAGTTGATAGAAAGAAAGAAAGTTCAAAATCACAAAAAGAAAATGATTTAAATGTAACATTATATTACATGATGTTACCTAGGTACTAATCAATATAGTGCAGTTTTATACATTTTTTAATCATGATAGCTAAGATAGTAAATAATATTACGTCTTTATAGACATGTTTATATACCTCGTGAAAACGACTACTAGTAGTTAGTTGTTTCGTTATATTTTCTTTTTATTTTGCATAGCAGTACTTTTTATTTACATGCAAATTATGAAATTACATACTTAAGCTAATATTTTTTGTATCACCACATTACTATTGTGTATTTGAGGACCAGAAAAGTACGTTACTTTACCTATACCTATGTACAGTTAACAGTTTACCTTTTTGGGTGACAACGTTGTAATAAAGATCGAGAATGATTATATCAACATGATCATTATTTTTATAACTTCATTGTTCAACAAACATTCAGATGAATAGTGACCATACGAAATATTATTGTTAACATACTTGCGAACATACTTGTGTAAGACATTGAATAAGAAGACAATGAAGATCAAGTTTTGTAGGCATAAATCTACATTTAGACTGTATCTCATGAACCGTGATAGTTAGACAGTTGAAATTTTCACAAATGATGTATTTCTGTTTTTTTGTATTTGTTGTTATAGCAACAAATACAAAAAAACCGAATAAAATAAATGTTTAAGGGGGCTCCCATACAACAAACGTGATTTTTTGCCGTTTTTATAGATAATGGTACGGAACCCTTCGTGCCCGAGTACCTGTACCGTCGCACTTGGCCGTAGGAAGTTATCAACATTTCTACAAGCATATTATGTAGGTATGGTCTTGAAATGTTCACCATTTAAATAGAAACAAGTGTGAAAATCTTTTGTTCTACAGTCTTTTGTTTCATTTAACGAAATTAGCTGCATGACGTTGGTGTAACCCGATTACATAAAAGCAATACCTACCGAAAAGTCAGGTTTTCAACTAGGCTAATAATTTTTGGGTTACCTTTTTTATTTCTTCTAAGAGGCCTCTTAGAAAGTCTCAATCATAGCTGTTTGTTAGACGGAAAGATCTAGTATTTTTCCGTTATTAATACAGTGCGAAACGAAGCCAGAGATTCGATAAAAATACAAATGAGAGTGACGGGTCTATCACATGGCGGAAAAACTCTTTCATGGAATCGGGCCCCAGTAGGTTAAAGTCATATTACTTCGTACAGTGATTGCCTAGTAGCTACTTCGTTAGTCAAAATTCTTTTTCACGGAACATAAATGATTTGTCACTGATCCCTTGCACTTTACAACCAGTCTACTTGTTTAGACTATAATGCCGGGTACAGACCAAGCGAACAAAAGCGAGCGAAGGCTAACGATCGGGATTCGAAGATCGATGACGAACGTTCACTCGCTTTCGCTGTTGTATCCATACCACACGAACACATGAGAAACAGTCGGCGGAGGACAACCGAAGGCGAACGAAGGCCCTCATTTGGGCTCGCTTGCTTTCGCCATGACGTCAACACTGGTTCAATCGTGTTCGGTGGTTAGCCTTCGCTCGCCTTTGTTCGCTTGGTCTGTACCCGGCATAAGTTGTAAGTCAGCAACACAACGATTTTATATGAACATGACGGTCAATGAATAGCACCAAAAACGATGTCACCCATGACACAACGGTGTGCCCACTAAACATTCATATAGCCTAGATGGTGTCATCTAGCCCATTATTTGGACAGCCAACAATCACTCGACGAGGACAAGTCACAGCGCTTCTCTGGTAAGCAATGTGCTGCAATATCCGCTGATTAAATAAGTATTCTTTGTTTAAAATTTACAATAATGAATTTTAAACATTAGCAAAAGTTGATAGTATACCTATTTCTGAATACTATACACATACACGCGTGTGTTTTATCGGGTGTAGGTACTTACTCACCATGAAACTTGAAACCACCTAGTTTGGCCACAGTTTAGTAAACTTGCAGTGAATCATGTTAGGTAGTTTAATGCTGCTTGTGTTCAACAATAACTTCGATGTGTTTATAGTGTATTAGTTTCTGCACGCAGCTGGGAATGCGTTGTTTTTATGAAATTGTTATTATAATTAATATTAATTGTTATATAATGATTATTCTTATAATATATTATAATGGTTATTTGTTAAAATGAGAACAGATTTACGCAATAAAAAGTCAATGTATGTTTTAATACAGGTCTAGACCTACATCTAAGCAAAATATCAGTACAATCCGTTATGTAATTTTGGCTTGAAGAGGTAACAAACCATCCATCCGTCCAATCTTTCGAATATAGTATTAGTGTGATGTAATATAAAGTGTGATGTATTCTTAGTGTTACACACCTAAGTATACCGTAATTTCAGATACATATTTGAAATAATTAGACTAATTTGATTCAATCAAATTTATTATGGATATGTATCTCAAACACACACATTTATTCAACAGAATACGATGCCATTACCACGCCTTGATCAGTTTGCTAACTGGGACTAAGCGTTTTTGAAAATATTAGACTGTAAGAAATGAAATAAGTTCCCAAAAATTTCCGGGAATCGAACCCGCGCCCCACCCTCAGTACGGGTGGGCTCTAACTAACTAAGCCACGAAACCCTTAGTCTGTTCAACCGAAAATCTTTGGGACCTCTTACGGACTATAGCGCCGGTGGCTCCACCTACAGGGGTAAACAGGTAGTTGGTTAGAGCACACCCGTACTGAGGGTGGGGCGCGGGTTCGAGTCCCGCCGAAACCGGAAATTTTTGGGAACTTATTTCATTTCTTAGAGGTACCCAAAGTGCGGTAAGCACTATAACCAAAAATATTAGACTGTAGTAAATAAATAGTCCTATCAGTCAGTCATCCATCAAAATCATTTTATACATGCGAATATTTGTTTGACTCGATGTTTTTTACTTCTATACGGCAAAACTATTTCAACGCATCAATAGTTTGAGCTGAACTTTGTTCTACTGCATATTGAATTTTCTGTGATGGTATCACGTGTCAAATCGAATCACACACAAAGCACGTGAGTCGATTTCATTATAACAAGTTTTCTGCTTGATCGTATGAGTTCCTGTTACTTTCATCTTAGTTTCAATCAAGATTAGTGGTTTAAGTTCGTTAATTAGATACATAATGCGTACTTTTAGAAGTTTTGCCTTCTTGATTATAAAATCCTGGTATATTCTAAGGTTATTTTCGCGAGAACTCATAATAAAACACTGTTTTAACCGGATTGATCTAAGGTCACAGGCAGACTGACCATGGAAGCTGAAAAGCCTCCGAAACGTCAGGTTTTATATAAAATATACGCGATCAATCCGGTTAAAACAGTGTTTTATTATAAAATCCTGGATAAATTTTTCAGTTCGCTCGCTAGTACTTTGATTATCAAACTTGTCCTTAAAAAATTGTTGGACGGACTTAAATTCACTGACTAACTTTTATGGACACACTTTTTCAAGATTACTATTCTCTACTTGGGTGTTATTTGAGTTTCTGTTCTGCTGAGTCAATTTTGATAAAACCCAGTCCTCTAAACACCCGTTTTGCATATATTCTTTTAAATATATGCCCGATACATAATTGGTATTAATTTATTTCAAATTCCAACTATTAAGGTATTTGGAATTCAATAAATTTACATTGCAAATTACCGAATAATGGGTTTTTATTTTATTCTATTTCCAAGAAGAATTTCAATTTCCATATCGAAATATTAGCGTAGGTCCTTAGTAACTATTCCTAAATTAAAAGTGAAGTCATTATTATTATTTTAATTTTCTTTATGAATTTGATTAGTCCGCGCGGTATCAAAATGGGATGAAACCTCTTCAAAGCCAATTTCTAGATAATAATCCCATTCTTTCCGCGTGCGGATTAAACGTGTTTAGTATAGCAATTAGCAAGCTGAAGTGGCAGTGGGCTGGCCATATCGCGAGAAGAACCGACAACCGCTAGGGTAAACGTGTTCTTGAGTGGAGACCGCGACTCGGCAAACGTAGTGTAGCCCTCCGACCAGGTGGGATGACGACTTGCGAAAGACTGCTGGCAGATGTTGGATGCGGCAAGCTGAAGACAGGGCGCTATGGCGCTCATTAGGGGAGGCCTATGTCCAGCAGTGGACTGATATAGGCTGATGATGATGATGATGAGTATAGCAATGGGCGTAAATACCACATTGTGGTTTAAATTCATCTGCATGGTTGCTTTTACGTCACAGCATCAATGCGATCGCATCGAATTGCCTACTAGAATTCCCACGCCTTGCGTCTATTGAGTCATGCGAATGGTTTTCATATAATTATCTATATGGTTTCATATTATACAGATACCAGATAGGTACAATAAACTTTTTATTACCAAAGTCTCATTTTTGATGAATCTAACTTAGTAAATATCAAACCGAACAAATTACAAAGACGCTACACATCTTGCGGACTAGAAAAAGTGCGTCATTTTGCATATTTTCCTTATAAATACAGTGTTTTCCTTGGACATGCCAAGATCTACAGGGTACCACGAAACATATTGTGTACTAAGCCAAAAGGGGGGGGGGGGATTCTGGGTTTCAACTTTTGTTCTACTGTTTTTTGTATTTATTTTACTCATTTCGAAAAAAATTGAGATGTTTTTTTTTTGTAATCGTTTTCTTTTACGTGTATTGTTGCGTTGTTATTATTGTTTTGAAATTTCAAAGAATTAACATAATTTATACAAAACACTGTATTTGCTGAAAAATCAAGCGAATACATTTGTGAAATATTGCGAAAGCTTAGATGGATGGTTGTTTCTTACTTCTTCACGCTAAAACTACTGAATGGAAATACAATTTTTGATTTAAAAAATATGTTTGAAATTCAAAGATACGTTATATGTAATTGATTCTTTCGGGGTCTCCTTTCGGCTTAGTACACATGTTACGTGGCACCTTGCATATTAGAATTAACCGCGGAAACATGCCAATTTTACAAAACTAGGTAGCATTATTAAAAAGATCTTGCTATAGGTACATAAAAGGTTTACATTATGTTCCTTCCCGTCCATTATCTTGACCGAGGAATGACAAACGTTCTCTGTGATGCTGATGACAGATTTGATGGCACGTACAAGCCTAAGCTTGCCGTGACTCTGCCAACATGTGGAAGGACCATAACAAAGTGCAATGTTGGTTAACCGAACTCATATCAGTGATATTGGTGTAATAAGTTCCGGTGGAGTTGTTTCGTATTTCATTATGACGTCCACGTCCTACATTGTTTGGCTTGGTTTCCACTTATCTGTTCAGAGTAAACTGCGCATAACTCTTTTTATCATAAAAATTGCGCACATAAAATAGATTTTTACCAAATTAGTCATTAGTAGGTATTCCACCATTACCACCGAGGAAAACATTGATAACACCAACTGTAAGAAAAATATTCTTTGTAATTAAAAATGTAATCTAGTTTTATGGATTACATAAACCGTAGATTAGTATGTAGTTTGATACCCCTAAAAATGTTAAATACGATAGCTAAATTACTAGACAATTGCTCAAAAGTTTTAAAAAACTCATGGCTTATAAAACGTTTTAGATGTTTTTATGTTGTATTGTTTTTAGGTAGTTAAACTGACACTGGAAATGTACTGTTTACTACTTTCATTTAATAAAAAACATTTAAAATTGAAATTTAATTAATAACGCCACCTAAATTCAACATTACACACACAATCTAAACACATTATTTCAATAAGGTAACATTTTTTGAAGAATGTTGTAATAAACATTTCTTGGAAATTTTGGAAATTTTCCTTCTCTAATATTAAAAAAAATTAAATTTTCTTTGAGTAGGCACTTTATTTGTATAAGCTATAGAGGTACTGCGAGGAGAAGTTTAGAGTAAAGTTTTAAATTTATAGTTCGTTTATTTCAAATAAAAATAAACTACGTAGATCATCAATTACATAGATTCTGACTTCTAGTACATGAAATGATTCGTGCACAAGAAGTATAGTATTGATTATAGTTATTATTATTGTACTGTAGCGAGTAGGCGACGCATTGCGGACTTGTAGTAGGTATCGCCTTGGCATACTTAAGGCTAGATATTTCACAGCTGTTCCTATCGGCTTACTTCCAAGGTGTTCTTTAATCTGAACTTTTATAACAATTCTATTTTTGACTTTGAACTATAAGAATAAAGACAATGTAATTTGCCATAGGCTAGCTGATACAATATTTGCTTATGCTTGGATTAAGAAACGTGGATATTTTTTGTATACAAATGGGTTACAAAACCCAAGGAATATTGGTGGAAAATATTTAACGACATTGGTATCATCAAAGCAAAGTACAGAAGCTCGAAGCTATTTTCGGTTTTGAGAGCTTTCATTTATCATTTAATTATTATTCGATCAATTATTTTATTAGATCTATCGTTCGCTTTCGAATTCTAATCTAAACATTTTTAACTGGACACGCAGATACGTATTGTTGATGTTTGTGATTTAGTTTTTAGTGCTAACCTTGTTGTTTTCTGTTGTTGTTATCAATGTTGGTTAAGTTTTCATTCATAAATGTCTTTGTTGACAAAAACATCTTGTCTTCTAAATCGGAGTATAGCCATCAAAACCAAATTCACCGGCAAAAAACTTGCACTGTACGACCACAAGAATTTCAAAACGTATTAGATACATGGATAATGTGTATATCCCCAAAGCAACGTAGGTCGCAATCGTTTGTAGAAAAATAAGTCGATTTTCTACATGAAAAATACAAAATACTAGTTTTTTCCCGCGGTTTCGCACGCGTTGTTTCTATGGGCTGGTTAAAAGGATATTTATCATGGCAACTTATTTAAGCGATAAAGTTACCTTTGTTTGATTCCAGGATTGAGCTACTTATATGCAAAATTTCAGCCGAATCCGTTCAGCAGAGTGGAATGAATAAGTAACCAACACCCATACTTTCAAACTTTTGAGATGATCCCGAATCATCATAAAAATAATATTACCGAAGAATATTCATTTCGTGGAACTTAAAACAACAACATAATACTTGTGCAAAAACCACGACTGGCTACAACAATTTTGATGATATCTTCGCCAATTCTCAATAATAAAATTATGATGATTCTTTCGATGTTTTCTAAAGGTTGATTTGATTGTGGTCCCATAAAAATAAGATTCTCAATGAATTTATATGTGCGCCGTAAAACGTATCGAAAACATCATCATGATAATTTTCACTTACTGGTTTATTGGTTGCTATAGCAACGAGCGGAACCAAGAGGTCTAACAGAGTTGACCAATGATTTTGGTTGGATTTTTTACGAAAAGGGTCCCAACATAAATACTATTACTAAAGTTTCCTGTGTATTTGCCTGTCTGTATGTCCGTCTGTCTGTCAGCGCTCAGCAGGTTGTATTTTATCAGTATTCAGGTATTTGAAGTCGGTTTATAGCTGTTTATAGCTGATTAAAACACGCCAAATTATAAAGTTCAAGATCCAAAGCTGAATGTCGTGTTGGACATGTTCTTGCTAGTCTTCATTATTGTCCTCAATTTGATGTTACAAGGACCAAGTGTGCACGCTATAGTAACGTGATCTGTCTTGTGATAGGTAATATAAGAAATACAGCATTCGTGAACATTCAATTAATAAATGTTGATCAATTAATTGGCAGTTGTAAAGCGTTTTAATTTGTGAGAACTAATTTCTTAATGGCATTCGTAAGAAAAAGGAATCACTATCTAATTTGGTCACTCTATTCTATACATTTCGTACATTCTGTCGTGCGTGGCTGGGATGACACAACAATACATCAACATAATTTATCAAGCAGTTACTCTTTGTTTCTTCCAGTCTGAAATATTTTTTAATCAAAACTTTAAAAAATCCAAAGACCTTATATCTCGGATTTGTCCGTTAAATTTCAACCTTACAGATTAGAAAAATAAGGCTTAAAATATCAATATGTACAGTCTTCGTTAAAGTCTATCCATCGTGACTAATGCGCGTGATTGCAGCACCTCCTGCCCTCAATATAGCTGAACTTGACATCCATTCAGTAGAACGTTTCATGTTGCCCTTTAGTATAAAAAATAATGAATACAAGAAGTGTATAATCGTAGACACAACAATTATTGAGTCATACAATCTTGCTGCTTGGTGTGGTATTGAGCCTGTTGGTGGCCTAGAACCAAAACCAAAGCCTCCTATATATTTTTTCGTATCGAGTAGTTGCTTGTGATCGTGTATAAGTTTCAAGCTAGTTTCAAAAGCACCTGCAAAAAATTATGCAGATGAATAAGACACCCAATGCTCTCCCTGTATCACTCAGACTCTCAAGAGACTGGAGTTTCAACGAGAGGCCCACTACCCCCACAACATTACACTTAATTTACACATTTGGGTCTCCTGTTGCCCAGACTCTTAAAGAAGGCCCTATAGCTTAGCTCCTATACAAACGTACTTTTCGATTCATTTGGAAACTGCATCCCCGATTTTAATGAAATTTTGCATACGTAATCGGATAAGTAATAGCTATGTATCGTTTTAGTTTTTCAAAGTACTTTATCGTCATAAAGTGAGAGCGAAAATTCATTTTTATCCATTTTTAAACTGTTTTATTACTTTCGCTCTAATTTAATGATGATTTTATATTTTGAAAAACTAAAACGATACAGACATCGCTATTTCTTATCCAATTATGTTTGCAAAAATTCATAACAATCGGGGACGTAGTTTGCAAATGAATCGAATAGTACGTTTGTATGGGACCTTAGAGGTTCAGTCCCACCTTATGAGACTGGAGCTTCCAACCCAAGCACACTTATAACACTTTACACACGCACACGCACACCAAGAAACGCGCATGCGCGCACGTTTTGAATCGCCTGTGCTCATAAATTTTTCAATTTTATGTATACTCTTAACTCTCAGTTTAACTAACTTTTAAATAATACTACTTCCTTAAAGCTAAATTACGTAACTTAATCTACTTTTCATATTTTATTTGTTTTGGAAGAGCAAGATTTCTCAACACAAGTATTTCTTTCACTTAAAAGGGAATCTCAAACACTGTTATATTATTGTAAGTACAATAAGTAGTTTTGTATTTTTGTGTTTTTTTTAATTAATTTTAAGTCAAGGTTCGTGATCAATTACGGTCCACCTGCATACGTTTTCACTTATTCACCAAAACCTACCTTTAAAATTTAAGCTTACTGTTATTTGATCTACGTCTATTATTATTCGATGACAACATAGTACCATCATATAGGATGATTTCATGAAAAATGAAACATCATTTATTTTAGAAACTAAACTAATACTTTTTTAGCATGTGGTGAATAAGGTCAATGATGTGATGACTGATGGTGATGACTCACAGAGTGCATTATGCTATGATAATTTGTTATCACATGAAGTTTCTCTGAAACTTTTGAATCAGTATGTATCATTAGCATTACCATGCGTTTCATGAGTTTGAATCACTGCCTGTTTAACTAAATTTTTTCATGGTTTGGTCCTTCGTGTCCTCAATATTGTTTTTATTTGGAACTAGTTTATGCCGAAACACAGTGTTAAATAAACCCCCATTTTGTTTCATCTTAGTATTATCACGAAAACCAATAGTTTTTATCATTTTAAGCTGTAGAGTAAAACTCTAGCATTGATAGATCATCTAATTCTTTTACTAAAAATATATAATTTATATTTATATATATTTTTCCATTTTACTAAATCGTTTATTCATTTTATTTCTATGGAAACGTATAAAGGTTTTATCTATTCCATGGAAGCTGATGTATGGGATAAAAAGTAGCCTTTGTTTTATTCGAAGCTTAGAAATATGCATGCAAAATCAGCTCAATCGGTTCAGTAGTTTTGGCTTGAACAAACATCCATCCAAACTTTCGTATTTATAATATTAATTTGTTAATGATATGTTTCAGTTTTACCCATAATAAAGTTAAATTTGTGCTCTTTCACCACCTACGGTTTCATAAAGATTCTTGTTACTCACTGACCCGATTTGAGAACACGGCGCCTTTGCGTGACAACACCAACGGAAGTCCAACCAGACTAAACTCAGTCAAAGGCGACAGTGGAAACTGTGACCCTTATTTCATAACAGAGAGAGCTTAATTTCAAATGAAATGGGGAACAGACGGTCTTACTGTACTTACTGAGACGGTTACTTGAACGCTTATTCATCAGACAGGCCTAAGGTACCTTGGCCGACTGAGCTGAGGAGTACGAAAATAATACAATGGCTTACTTTTACGCACACCTATTTGAGTTTGGTGAAAATGCAACGTCATAGTACCATCAAGCTGGTCTGATGATGGAATCAGAAGGTGGTCTTAGGAACTCCTTAACGAAACGACTAACCTCAAAAAACCAATCTAACGAACGCAAACAGGACGGCTGTTTGCGATCGTTATATTTGTCTTCTCAAGCGATTTGGTCCGAGATGATATACCTATATGGTTTTTAAAATAGTGTAATTCTAAGGTTGTTTTCGCGAGAACTCATAATAAAACACTGTTTTAACCGGATTGATCGCGTATATTTTATATTTTGTTTATAACCTGACGTTTCGATGAGCCTCCGAAACGTCAGGTTATAAACAAAATATAAAATATACGCGATCAATCCGGTTAAAACAGTGTTTTATTATGATTTTTAAACGTTTTTGGAAATTTTAAAATCTTATTTATTTAAGCATGTTAACTTACTTTGATTCTTCACGCTATCCTAGAGTACTATTAATTATGCCTTTGTTTCTTAGAAGTCTACCAACTGCTAACGGACAACATAAGGTGTGCGCTAAAACTGTCACACTTTCGATTCTAGCCTAACTTTCTCTTCATTTGGCACTTTCATTACTCTTCAGACGCTTCACATAACAGTTACGTGTTAAGAAATCGTTTAATCGGCAGTTACAACTCTGTTGACTGGCTAATAAGGTCGATCTTTTGGTGATGTATTCATTATGATGAAGTGGATTGTTTTGATTCATAAACAATCCACTTCAAAAAAAAATTAACAAAAAAATTACAACCAAATATTAGAATTAAATTAAAACTAGTATTTAATTTCTTTATTAACAAAAAAATTACAACCAAATATTAGAATTAAATTAAAACTAGTATTTACAATAGAAACAATTGAGCTAACTGCAGACTGTTGCAAACAATCTACAAGTAGCTCAACTGATCCATATCAATACCAGTCAGAAGCGTGCCCAAGACGCTAGCTGCATTGCCCCGCTGTATAGCAATGCTGATGCGCTCCTCACCAGCTGGTGAGTATCGTGCTCATGCATGACCCTCGGGTCACGCGTCGCTTCGACCAGACGCTCAGATAATTTTTTGAAAACCCGGAGAGCTTTCGTACCCCACGGACCTAGGGTCTCGACTTCAAGGGGAGCAAATGCGTAGGCTCTGTTGAAACCTGCATATTTTGTGCCTATTGCTTGAGATCTTCGGCCAAATCTGCCGCCGCACCAGCCCTCACGGAAGTCCTAGGAAGATGGGAAGGCGCGAGTGTGTCGACGCAATGTACGTTTCTACTTGTGTGGGACGCTACCCACAAAAGTAGAAACGTACATTTTTACTGCAGGACGTGAAACATGTAGGTACTTTGCAAGAAACAGCTAAACATATATTGCTGAGTATAGAAAGTGCCACGTAACATGTGAATAAAGCCGAGATTTGTAGATCCCCTCGGGGTTCAGAATGACCTCCTTTCGGCTTAGTATTCTTGTTTCGTGACACATTGTATTCAGGGTTATTGGTAAATTGGTGACAATACGTGAACTGCAGGTTCAGCCCATCATCACAAACACGTTTGTGAAGACGCCAGGTCTTAATTCTTAATTTTGGTATTGGTAATGGGTACTCCCCGCAACTCAATAATCGTTCGTTATTGAGGTTTTATTTGAAACTCAACATAAAAACAGCTCTGCCCTGAATTAACAGAAGATATGAGAGTAAAAGATCAGATCGGTCTTAAGTTGCTCGTTGGGTTCCAGGCAAAGATGTTTTTTCATTTAGTATCAGACGTGACTTAAATATTTTTTTAGACTTTAGACTTGGTGCCTTCACGAACGTGATTGTGATGATGGGCAGGATCTGCAGTTCACGTATTGTCACTAATTTACAAATAACTCTGTATAAGGTGGTAAAAAAAATGCTAGTAGCATTTTTTTATAAATTTTATTGATTGAATATAACGATAAACCGTAAAATAATAATACACAAACATTAGAAAAATAGTTATACTAAACGTATGTAGGTATGTATAATAACAAATGAGTTCCAGAGCCAGACGTCCTACAGAAGGCCTTGCCTAGCATAACTACGTTTATCACAATTTGCAAAGTAACCTCGACCTTTAGATAATGTATCTAATATGGCAGTTTTTCATTACAATGACCGGCAAATATAAACTCATCACGCTATGGCAATATTAGGATCATCAAATGACACTTTTCAATATACTTACATTAGTATTTACATAATATTGATTTAAGTAACAAATGAAATCTATCTTATTCACATTTTGATAATCAGGATATTAGGATAACAGGTAGCTAAGGTAGCTACAATACCAGCCCACCTGTTTTTTGTTTAAGAGTTCCGTGACAGGTGTTTCAACAGCAATCTGTTGAATTTTCTTTGGATTGTGATACATCTGCCGTGCAGCTGCAGAATTCAACTAAACAAAAAATTTGGTAACTTTTAACTTTATTTTGTATTTGTTTACATTGTTTTATCGTATTTTCTTACTGTTTAGTTACCTTTAAATAAAGTAGGTATCTAATTCAAAGATACTGTTTCTGATAAATTCCATTTGACTACATCTACTCTTAATCGTTGTTAAGGTTATTTAACCTATTAATAGTACACGTGTAGTTTATTGATGATGTATGAATGTTAGTATTAATTAAGACTTCAGACTTAAACTCACTTTATTCAAGGGTGGATTATATGAGTCAGTTTCTACCATCATCATTCATTTATAATAATTCTACATATTTTGTTCGTTTTTAAATTAATATGGTTGTTCGATTCTATTATGTGTAGGTTGTTCGGCTGACAATCGAACAACCAACATACACAAACATAGGAATCACTGTCGTTCTGTTTTTCTTGTGTTATAACTGCTACACGATGAATCGGCAAGACCGATCTATAAATGCTCATTGGGTCGATATCCTCATGTAAATGAAAACAAAGCAATGCTTAATTGTGACTCAGTTCAGCATGTTTGAACTAACTAAACAAGAGTACGGTAATAGAACTCTAGTACTACTTGTTTGAGATTTGGTGACAAACGGTGCGGAAAGTGCCTACAAACAGTGATTGGATGTGAAAAGGGTGTAAATTCGAGCTCGTTACATTTGGTTTGGAAAATGGCATGAAACCAACTAGAGAATTGGAAGGAAAATAAAGTAAGCAACGAGGTAAACTGCAAATAAAAACTAAGCTACAATGATTCTGTCAACAGGAAAGGATATGCATAATATGTATTCGTTGGGTTATTTTATTGCGAGCTTTCTATCCGTATAGATAAAGTATATTTTGTGAGATATTTAATTAATATTGATTCTATTTATTTTGCAATCTAAGATATATATGATAAGTGGGGCATAGTATTTCTCAGCTTTTATTTAAAAAGTTTCGGATAACATGTTTCTTGAAACTAACTTTCACTGGGTAAAGTCCACGACTTTGCAAGAAGACGTAACACCAGTGATCTACACGTTTCACTTTAGTCATAAAGGTCGAAATTATTGTGTCGCTGCACACAAGTTGTGGGAAAGCAGAGTGATATTTTGAACAAAATTATTATGACTACCGTTTTTGATGTAACTTGTTACTTTTCAGACTATATTGTAGCAGAGCACAACGCAATAGAGCTCATATTAAATTTTAAATTAGTTTCAAGTGACAGGTCCGCCATTATGGAGGCGCCACGGAAGCGTGATCCAGTTCCAGAGAAAGCTGAAGGAACCGGTGTATTACCGTTCGCTGATTTATTTCGATCGAGAATTGTAGCGGTTTTCTTACTCGTTAGTGTTTTGCAATGTGTCCCTATTTCATATAAAAGCTGAAATAAAATTGAAAGGGACTCGAATATTTGATACTAAATTACTCGTTTGTCTAATCTAACCAGTCAGGACATTAAAATTATTTCCTGTTTAATTTAATTTAATGCAAAATCACAAGTCAAGGTCTTTTATTTGTAGGTTAGCAACCGATTATCACATGACCTCACTAAGATCCTGCTGTTAAAAAAAGAACACCTTTACTAATATAAAAAAGAAAACAAATAAAATACAAAATTCAATTCCCTGAACCACACACCGCACAAAAACTTGAGAAGGGCATGGTATCCATTATCCAAGTCTTCTATTTAAGTCCTGCTTCGCAACAAGGGTAATAAAACGAGTCTGGAGCGGTCGGAGAATGCGAGATATTGGTTCCAAGCCCTCGCTTCTTCTGAGCGGAAGACCCTGAATAATAAGTTTAGAGCCATGAATACCTGCTCTAATTCAAGGCAATATTAGGTCGGGAGCAAAGCAAAAAAAGGCAGAGTGGGTACGGCTAAGAAATTTATTAAAACATATTATAATAAACGAACATATGAATTGTGCTCTGATAAAGATCTTCAATTTGTACTTACCTACGTCTTATTACAAACACTATAAGGTACAGTACCAGTGCTGCTGTTGTATTACAACAATAATATACCTTACGTCTTCTAATAAGTCATATACCTACGTATATTTTATATCTAAAAACAACATTTATGTTATTGCCAATGATGCCAGTCTCTTTTCATCACTTTACTAAAAATTTACGAGTATGACGTGTGGTATGTTTATTGGATTGACGATCATTGTTTTATCTGCGTCAGTTGCACCTCAGATGTTATCCTCAAAACTGTTCCAATATGACTGATCGTTGTAGATAAGCTGTAATAGCTAATTTAATGTCTTTGACGCAATCCTTTTGTTTCATAAGATGTGATTAAAAGAGGAATTTATTCGTACTGAAGCAGGTAGGAAATCACGTGTCCTGTCCTGAAGGTTTTATCAAAACATTGTATAATTGTGGGGTAATTCATGTGGCACAATGCCTTTGTTTTGTAAATGCATTGCTCTGGATTGTTGCTCAATTCAACATGCGTGTGGCTCTTTGTATAGCGAAGGTATGTTATGTGACAGGAGGTTGCACATACCTGACTGATACACCTACCTCAACAAGACTTCAAGCTTTTTAACAATTTCACATTTTGGTGCAGCTGCAATAGACCTGACAAAAATACCTATCGGATTCATATAATCATTGCTAAAAATTCAAGCCAAGTCAAAGATAATTTTCTCTATACCTGTTTGCCAATGAGATGAAATTTGATACTTACGAGAAATAGGTTCGCTATTACTAATAAATTACTGACTTCTAAAAATTGCAATCTGCTCTGAGAGTATCCTCAATAATGAAGTCTTTGATTCCATTTGTGAACAAGGCTACACGTGTCACTAAATGATGAATTTGCATAACTAAAGGTTGCCAGTGTTGCGATAGCAGTCGTTTTAGGAAGTGCAGCATTGTTGCGGGCTAATATTTATACCTACGTAACATTACTGCTTGTTGCTAACGAGATCGAATTTAATATCATCAACGCGTGTAACCCGTATCTTCCGTTCTCTTAAGTGTTTTGTGAAGCCTCTTCCCAATCTTTATATACTACTCATGTCGGTTTTGAGTACCTATAGGTTTTATTTGATTTTACTTTGTCATCATCACCTAAATTTCACTTGATAAGTACCTACGTAACTTAAATCCCTAACCTAGCAAAGCTTCCTGTAGCACCATTGCGTTATAAGCGGACCACATGCTTGATTCTGCGTTATCAGATTAAAGCTCCTCGGTAGGTACAACTTTTACGACCCATCATCAAACGCCTGGCTATTTCACAGTAATTACATCTCAGCCACTCAATGACCATTGCCCTAGAAGCAAAAGGCGAGAAAAGTGCGTTAACCCCATATAGTGCATTGCACTTAGGTACACCACCTGATGTGGTGTTGAAAACATATGAAACCTCTGTTATGAATTGAAAAGGTGTATCAAATTGCTGAGAAAGCAGGTTTAATACGAAGTAACATAGTCCTAAAGACTGTGTAACAACAAGACACAGGTCTATCTTCAATAACACCACCAGCACCGGCTCTAATACCGATGAGATTAACTGATATGGTCAACTAAAAGAAGGAATCTGAGATGGGACATCTAAGGTCTAAATTTTACTTCTTGACAAAAGTGCCCACTGCCAAGCTCTCCACTCAAATCATGCTTCAAATCCTTTTTCAAGTAACCTTAAATGGAGTAGTACTTGCCTCCCTGGAGTAGTACAGCCGCATCAACTGTACGGAATCCAGAAAATCGGTACTGGTATCCGGTTTTCTATATGTTTGAACACATAGAATTATAGGTGTCGACTTTCTTGTTTAAGGCACGGCTTAAAGTGACCGGGTGAACGACACCTTTGACCTTTTGACACGATAAAGTGACTAGTTTTGGAGCAAAAGTCAGTCGAGTGGAAAAGTTAGCTTTGAAACAGCCAGCAACTCCGCAAACTGCAAACGCGTAGGTAATTCAAGGAATCTTAAAATAAATTAACTCACACAATAAAGAAGACTTTTGAAATAAATAGATATACTCGTAGTAGGTACTATGAGAAGATCGACTGCCAAGGCTTGTAAATACATACCTACTTACTACCTAGTAGATACTTAGACTAATAGAGTAAGGTTTCTCAATATCAGGAAACTTATTCATGTTATTCTTATAGTTTTAATAGCTTACTTAACCAGTGATGCAAATCATCATTGTCTCAGCAGAAGGTACGATAAAAAAGCCTTGTCGTGACGGTTAATACCAGCCAGCGCGATGAAGAAATGCTTGCACAACGAAATCTCAGCTTCCGTTCCAGAGAATCAGGCAATCTTTATACCGATATGTCTTTATGTTAAATGCTGACTTACATTGTAGGTATACAATAAATGGGAATTTTCGTTCAGGACTTTTTGCAGTAAACACTCTCTTTTAATGATTGCATACAATATATTCAAGGAATTATTGAAAAGTCACTTGATGTCCTTATTAAAATTGCATTTGTATAGCATTTTGGTACTTTGGCCATAAACTTTTGACCTAGTAATAGCACAAGGAAGGACAAGGACCTTAAATTTTGTTTATTTTTAAAAGTTCCTGTTTATACTTATGAACTTCTTGGTAAGGTAAATTTACTCTAGCCATAATCTATCAAACATGAAGAATATTTGCATTTCCATCACTCACTCACTTATGGCCAGAATTAGCTAGTACACTAACTGGGTCTAAAGTCTCTCAATGCTGAAATACAGCTATTAGCTATTTAGCGCTCTGACGGAGAAGTAGCTTTTTGCGTTGAAGATAGAGTCTAAAATGCATTTTTTCCCGACCCAGAAAGATAGGTCAGAAAAACTAATGTCAAAAGGTTAAATTTTATTTACCTCCCTCAAATAATAGGTAAGTTATAGATTTTACCATACTCACCATGCTCGGCAATTGCGTTACTGAAGTAATAATCCAGCATACATGACAAAGTTCAAGGATTAGTTATGCGAATTGTTTATTATTATTTTTTATCGTTTCGTAGTTTCCTCATAATTCCAACATTTTCTACGTTACATACCACTGGACAATGTAGTATCATTACCAGCTATATATTTCAAACTGGGAAACCCAACAAAGCATTGTTCTAATTAATATTCGAATAACTGGTAATGATGCATGATTCAAATATGTTTTACGCTGTATCTTTTGAATTCACGGTATTTGCCATAACCAAGAATGCTACTTTACTTTGGTAATACACGACAATATGTTTTTGGGACACTTCTGATTGGTATTGATAAGAAATGGAGTAAAATGACCTACCTCTCAGATTGTTTGCAACATTCTGCAGTTAGCTCAATTGTTTCAGTTGTAAATAGGTACTAGTTTTTATTCATTTCTTTTCTTTAATTGTGTTAGCCCGTCGCGCGCCCGTAGTGTGCCTTTCATTGCCAAAATTAAGGTATTTCTTTTGTTAGTCTTTTAAAACTAAGGGCCCATTTATATACACAAACGCCCTACAGGCAGTAGATATCGATTTGGTATTTTCCATGGTCTATCGTTCAGTGTGGTACAATTAATGAAGGATGAAGCTCCGTTCAATTGGTGCAAAGTGGTACGTTTGCGCACCCGTTATCGAGAATACAGCTGTGATTTTGTATCAACATTAAAATTACGATGTTTGAGAATGAGGTAGGTCTTTGTATACGCAGTTATTTGAACCCATATTGTCAGTCATGGAGGCGTTTGAATCACTGTAAACACTGACCATTGCGTTAAGCGAATTTTCATTGATAGACTTTAAAACTATGGGCTTATTTAAACACACGCCAGACATTGCAGGCTGTAGACATCAATCTGGTATTTTCCATGGCCTATTAATCAATGCAGTACAAATAATTAAGGATGAAGCTCGGTTCAATTGGTGCAAAGTGGTACGTACGCGCACCCGTTATCCGGAACACAGCAGTGATTTTGTATCAACATAAAAATTATGATGTTTGAGAATGAGGTAGGTCTTTGTATATGCAGTTATTTGAACCCAATCGTCAGTCATGAAGGCGTTTGTATCACTGTAAACACTGACCATTGAGTTATCTTGGACACAAAGTATGTTTTGTTACCGTTCATTTACGCCCATTAGTTTTATGATTGCTTCATTCTCAGAGTTGAGAGTCCTGCAGGTTATAAAGAAGGTGGTTAGGTACACGAAAACAATGACATGTTGCAGATATGCAAATGTTTTATGTAAAATTATTGAAAGCATAACGATTATGTCATTATAAGTAGGTACTTTCCAACAACATAACATTGGATTGTTACCGTGTCAGCCTTGAAGTGAATTGATGGAGAACCATCAGGGTTGTTTTTCAATGACGACCTCATTCAATATTTAAAAGTATCGATTGTACTGAAGGCCAAGCAGTAGCTTTCTTTTGCTCAGAATGGTTGTTTTCATGGATTTTTACATTTGCTTGCTTTGGGGCTAGATGATTATGTATGAATAGGTACCTATATGTGTAATTATTATTTTACAGATTTTTTATTACCCTGGTTTCTGGCCATAAAGTGATCACTGCTGTGCGTTTACACTAAAACCATCCATCTTATGATTGATATTTGAAAGCAATTTCAATAACTTTATACTATAGCAAATTACGAAGGCCATTCAAAGGGCTACAATAAAAATCATCATCAATATGCCCAACTTCACCCAATCTTGAGTATTATTAGCTTTCAAACTCGTTTACCGCCCCACACAGCTCACAGAGACTAGCATCATGCTTGGAAACTTAAGTTTTCAATCAGTGCGTCATACCCATCATGAACTACGGAGCTGAGACTTGGACATTCACGGTAGAGCAGGTCCACCCACCAGTTTAAAGTCGCCCGGTGAGCTATGGAGAGAGCTATACTCGGAGTTTCTCTGAAGGATAGAATTTGTAACGAATATATCCGACGGAGAACCAAGGTTATCGACATAGCTCAAAGGATTAGCAAGCTGAAGTGGTAATGGGCTGGCCATATCTCGAGAAGAACCGACAACCGCTAGGGTAAACGTGTTCTTGAGTGGAGACCACGACTCGGCAAACGCAGTGTAAGACCCTCTCCGACCAGGTGGGATGATGATTTGCGAAAGACTGCTGGCCGATGCTGGATGCGTCAAGCTGAAGACAGGGCCCTATAGCGCTCATTAGGGGAGGCCTATGTCCAGCAGTGGAATACTATAGGCTGATGATAATGAAATAATATTCTAAATTAAAACTTTTGTTAATATCTATTGTTTTCTTTTTGTTTCAGATGCCCCAAATGATGCGAATTACATGATATGTGGTGTCGTCATTGCAATGGCCCTTGTAGGGCTCATTATAGTCCTGTTGGCCCTAACCATAAAGTAAGTTATCATCATTATTACAACTTTTTTGGAGTCTTCCATAACAAATGTGCAGTTACATTTTTGACTCTGCCTGTCCCATACCACAGGAGGCAATTGCAATGAATAAAACCAGCCAAGTGCGAGTCGGACTCGCGCACGAAGGGTTCCGTACCATTATCTATAAAAACGGCAAAAAAATCACGTTTGTTGTATGGGAGCCCCTTAAATATTTATTTTATTCTGTTTTTTAGTATTTGTTGTTATAGCAGCGGCAACAGAAATACATCATCTGTGAAAATTTCAACTGTCTAACTACCACGGTTCATGAAATACAGCCTGGTGACAGACGGACAGACGGACAGCGAAGTCTTAGTAATAGGGTCCCGTTTTTACCCTTTGGGTACGGAACCCTAAAAAGGGAGATATACAAATTTGATATAACTTTTCAATGAAAGATATCGTAAAACTAAAACATGAAATCTATATTACTGTATAACGCAGTGTTGAAATTTACGACCAATCAATTATATCTAATAACATGTAAACAGAGAGAGCGCTTCAAATTTTATTGACGTTATGTTTTTATAAGTAATAGATACTACTAGAATGATTGATCTTCATACGCATCAATGCATCATTCAGAAATAATCAATCAAGTACCTTCTAATATGCAGGTCTCGACAGAGCCTACGCATTTGTTCCCCTTAGAGTCGCACCAGACCTGGTATGTACCACACGGAGGTCCGTGGGGTACCGAGGCACTGTTTTTTTGAGCCTCTGGTCGACGTGACGCGTAACCCGAGAGCTGACGAGTATCTGGTGCAGCGCATCAGCATTGCCATACATACAGGCGGGGCGATACAGCCAGCATCTTGGGGACGCTTCCGACTGGTATTGATCGTTGATTGATGGATCAGTTGAGCTACCTGTAGATTTTTCGCAACAGTCTGCAGTTAGCTTAATTGCTTCAATTGTTCATACCAGTTTTTTTTCTATTATTTGATTATAGTTTTCTTAGTAAATAAAGAATCATCTTCTTACTTACTAAGAATAATGCGCTCCATTATTAATTTATTAGGTAACCAACATAACTTTTAACAAATCTGTGCACTTTTTTATCAAAAAAATCTACAATTTTTTAAAGTCTAATGTTTAATTTAGTCAAATTTAAAAGTCAAATGCATAAGTGCACTAAAGGTAGGCAAAGCAAGGTCAAAATGCCATTAACACCTGTTCATCAGATGTTTCATAACTTATGACGTCAACAGTAGCGAGTAAAATAATTATATGACACTTTCTTATAATCTATCACTTATGTTATTAATATACACCTGACTCAGTTTTAGTAGTCTCTAATCGACTTAAAACACTTTACTATCTTTACCACGTATAAAGATATATTGATAATGGATGATTCTTGAGAGATCTTCATAAAGAATGACTTCATGATAATAAAGTGACTAAGATTTTGACGATAAGAATGAATAATCGAGATAATAGTATAGCTACTTGTAATTTCACTCACTAACCACATGATTTGAATGCACTTCCCTCCTCTTTCAAGTCAAATCCAAAGTAACATTAAGTACTCGAAATTCATAATCCATAACACAAACTCTGCTCATTTTGGGGCTAGATGATGCTGGATTGTCCACTATTTATTTTTTGAAACCGATATTGAACACAAAATGATCAGGAAAATACTTTTGAGTAGCATCTCTTGGTTACCCAACTTTATGTATGACTTGCAATGTTATTTTTGGCAAATTTCGGACTAATCTGACCTCAGGTAGCTTTTCATGTGAGTATTTATACCTAATTGGCAGGCGACAAAATTTATTGGAAAGGTGGTTGTCGTTTAATTTTCCAGATGCTATAATGATAGTGTCACCAAAGATTTTAATCGTGTCACTGCTTCAAGGTTGATGATCGAATTTATTAATAATTTACAGATCGTTGGGATGATCTGTAAATTATTAATAAATTTTACTCCATTATGTATACGTAACACAGCAATTATGAAACCATAAACACAGTAAGAATGATATAACTGTGCGATAACATGACGGACATTATGTAAATTACAGACAATCCAATGCACTAATCCGATATAAATAGGTTGGGTAGGTTCTATTCATGCCCAATCATTACCTCAAGGTAATAGAATGGAACAAGATTGTACAAGGCTTTTGCGAAATGCCTTCATTTCTGTTTCGTATCCTACCAATGATGAGTCATCCAACAAAATATTTTAACCTATATCGACTTTGATCTGAAGTTAGGCAAGGACCATCTAGTCGCATATTTTTTATTTTGCTCAAAATTTGAAGGTAGATTCAAAAGAAACTTGTACGTAATCGGGCAGAGCCACTGCGCGTGTCATTTTGTTTTAGTGTAGCTGAGCTTTTATCGTGAAGTTGAATACTTATAAAATTTACTCTGCAGTTCCAATTAAATACGAAAAAATTCAAAGATATAATACGTTCTTTGAATTATATTGACGAAGTATTGTGTAGTGGAAAATATGACAAGGATGTTGATTTTGACCGTCATCAAGAGATCATTCCAGAAAATTATTAAAAAAATGTGAGTATTAGCCGGTTTAAGTAAATGTTTAGTTAAGAATAAATAAATTATTCGAATAAGGCAATATCATTAGCATGCTAACGATCTTGTAGCACCAAAAGAGGTATACAGTCAATGTCACTTATTATGGTTTGTGCTGATAGTAACAGCAAATAGAACATAGAAGCCCTAGTGGCATTTTACTCCATGACTTGCTTAAACTGGTTTAGCGCGATTATGTCTGGTTCAATTTAGTTTATTCCCCATGTCCATGTGTAGATTGAAGTTTCCGCAATAGATGTCCGCAAACAGTTTTAGTAATTAGTGTAGCTTTTTTTAAATTGTTTCGCACACATGTCCTCTGTCATCATTATCCTTGTTTAGTTTAATTGGTAGAAGGTCAACAGAAGCGTTAATCTAACGAACAAATAGACTTCAAAATTCAGGATCCAAATTAACTCTTATTTTAGGTAAAAAAGGAGTGGCTGGTGGGAGGCATGTTTATCTGTAGTTTATGTGTGCTTACGAGGGTAGAGAAATTTATGCGTTTTTCAGGGCCTATGTCAGGCATCATCATAAACTCATACATTATTAAAAAACAAAAGTAATACAGTTTGTCTCTCTGTTACCTTAGACGCAATACAGACAGAGCCACTAAATTGTGGCAACAGGCACATATAAAGTTCGAAGTTTTTATGAAAAATATAAAAAAGTTGACCGTTCTTCACCTCAACTTGCTTTGTCTGCATAGCATCTTACACCTCTTTTCCTAACCTTTCCTGACTAAACGGCTGAATGGATCTTAGTAACATTTGGCAGGAAGGAAGACGGTATCCCGCAAACGAAAAAAAGCTACTTTCATTCCAGAAAAGAGCGTACAAAGCCGCAGGAACTAGTAATAAAACATAAGGAATATTTTGTTTCTCTGTAATTTTTATAACGTATATCTAATTCAAAATGTTTAATCCCATCCCATGTCATGTTATATAAATGTTGAGATTGTTCATTAGTTTACTCACGGGATATCACAAAAAAATGCAAATTTTCTTATTTAACCAGATACCAAGGTTCGCAGTCGTTGGATGCAAGCCAAATCTCACCGTCTGGCCTGAACATAAAGCTGTACAATAACGTTTATTTTCGCTAACTGTTCGCTGTTTTAATATCTCTAGTTATCTGCAATCATTATCCTTCATTCACTAACCATTCGGTGAGATTGTGATCATGTAGGTCTATTGACTATATAAAAAATAGGGCCCTAATGCCACTAAATTAATTGCTTTACCGTAACAATGGTATCGTCTCAGAATGACAAACTCGTATTTTAGAAGTTTACCTTTGATGAAAGAAACAGATGGAAGAACGCGTGTAAAAAGTGACAAGTATTGAAACCATTCTATCAATTTCCCCGTACAAGTAGTATATTATTATTATATTACTAGCTGTGCCCGCGACTTCGTCCGAATTTTCAAAATAACATCAATGTACAGAATTGGACCTGTTACAGTTGTATTATAAGTATAGATATCATAGTAAGACGTAGTAAAAGTGCACGCACTATCTTGAGTTTCTTTCATCTATGTACGCTTCCTTGACGATATCATTGTCATAGTAAAGCAATTGGTTAGCAGGATTTGGACCCAGTTGTTTCATGTTTAGTCATTAACGATGGCTTGCTTCTAGCTTAGAAAAGTAGGAAAAACTAGGTACCAATTTTCTCACTTGAAAACACTTTTTATTTATTTTATCTTTCAAAAAAAAATTGATTTGATTTTGATTCAAAAAGGCAGAGTACAGCATAGCGCTTGTTTTCAGTTAATGTAATAAAATCACGACATTTCAAAATGTTAATAAAACATTAATCTAATCTTTATTGGGGTTACATGTTACACTATAGTTTAATTATTGCATAAGGTACAACCGTGATCATTCTGACGTTTGTTTGATAAAAAAACTGGTTTTCGGTGATAGGCACTTGAGTAAAGAGGTTACATATCTTACCAAGTACAAAAGGTTACTTTAGGACATTGCGGTTATTATTGTGCTACAACTACGAGTACTACGGGTATCGAGATCAATTACGATTCAAACATAGTCTTTAAAATATTCAGCCGTGTTACATACACAATGGGTATTCGATTGTCTTAAACAGACGGTGCTATTTGTTATGTATGAATGCGGTTCACTGGGACCGACATCCGTTGACGTACAACTGTTTTCAGTTTAACCCATTTACGCCTACCGTCCTCATATGGGTCCATATATTGAACTACCCACATTTTCTAGCATATTTTAGCTACTATTTGAATAGAGGTGAATTTTTAGTACTAAAGAGTGTGGCTTCATGATACTACGTACGGTTTTGTAATATATTGGACTAATTGAATAAAAAAAGTGATTTTATTTACTCTATTGATCAAACCGGTGTATGTCTAAAGGTAAGTCACTTATTTTTGTATCTATGAAGTTATTTACTGTGTGTTTTTTGTATTTTTTACTTGGCTGTAGTGTCCACTAGTAAAAAATGCTATTATGTCAGTTATTTTCCAAGATTGAACCATGAATTCGAGGTATTTTAGTATGGTGTCCTCGAATGGGTCCAATGGGCTGATAGCTATATTTTTTTATTTATTATTTGCAGGTTTTTGCGTAAAAAATGAAGCGATCATTCGATGCTTCCACTGATTATCGAGGACTGGGTGAAGCTATCGAAGGCATTCTAAATGAATATCATAAATTAGATCAGGATCATCATCTTGATGATCCTGATCTAATTTATGATATAGTGGCCATCCCTCCAGACCCGAGTGTCCTTACGGATAACGAAGAAGGCGATGATGATGACGTTCAACTAAATATTCTTCCGCATGATATCCCAGGTAGAGTTGAAGTATTTGAGTCCAGCCAGGAATAACGATGAATGGGACAGTAGCGATGATGAACCGTTACAAAGACACAGGAGGGTTGTGTTTTGTACTATGGGTACAATCTACGACTTTGTTCATCCTCTGGGCAAGGTAAAAAGATGGAGCTCTGCAGAAGGAAGAAAGGTAGATGTGGACATTCTTTTTGTCTTCCAAAACTATAAGAAAGGTATGGGCGGAGTCGATCAAGCTGAACAATCTATTGCATTATACAGAACCGCTATACGTGGTAAAAAATGGTGGTGGGTTTTGTTTACCTATATGCTGAATCTCACTGTAGCTAATGCTTGGCGTCTACATGTCCTGACCACCGCTGAAGCCAAATTAGACCAGCTCCAATTTCGTCGAAGCATAGCCCGACCGTACTTGAAGAGTTGCTCTGAAAGACTTGATGGAAGGCGACGTAAACCATCTTCAATAGTGCCAAGTATGGCTCAAGATGGTGTAGGAAACTTCCCCCAGAAACTGCCAGGTCAGATTAGATGCACCGCTTGCCACAAGAAAGCACGTTGACAATGTAAAAAATGTAACAAAACATTGTGCATCGAAAAAGGTTGTTTTGAAAAATTCCATATATAAGCCCATTGGCCCCGATTGAGGACATGTTTTTTTTACATATACCTATAAGTTTTTTTTGTATTTTTTTTTTCATAAATTGTCTAATTAGTCTCTAATAAACTCATAATTAAAGTTTGTTTCAAAAAAATTCTATTAGTTTGTATTTGGGTTCAAATGGGTTAAACACGGCCAGCGTATAACAATGCCGTCCTCCGAGATGATTTGAATTCGAAAGACAAGAGACAATGTTGGAATCAGACAATGCAGTGCTACAGATTTATAAACGATCGATAGCTGTTCCGTGTCAAAGTCGTGAGTGAGTGAATGCAAACTAGCGTAGTACATTAGCGAGGGCTTTTGCGGGGTCAGGTCCCCATAGCAATGAGGTAACGGGAGAGGTGCGTGCTCGGTTGCCACCCACCGCTGCGCGAGGCGAGCTGGCTGGCCGCCGCAGCGCCAGTCAAATAGTCAACGCCGACTCGGCCGTATGTATACAAAACTCGCGAAGTCGCCAACTTGCCAGTCTGCGCCAAAACGCGCGCCAATGCGGCCCACGTCGCTGCCTTTGTTAACTGAACAAAAAAGAACAGCTGTGAAGTGCCCGTGCCGTTTCGATGCTCTTCGCTCCGATCGCCGTCGAGGCGATGAAGTGTAAAGAGGAAAATTGCGAGGTTGGCGTGGTCCTGGAGCACAATTCCCTGATCGTGCTCTCAGTAGACAAGACCATCGTCTGCCTCTGCGGGAGGGATAGACATAATCCCTTCGAGCGCGGGTAATTCTCTGATAAATGTCTTCGTTCATTGTAGCACGACGCTAACTGATTAAGCCACTTATCGGCAGTAACTGGTCAATTGCATGACTCACCACAACCTAATTTTAAAGGATTATGTTGGCACACTCCATATCATATCACACTTGCCTGACTCCTGCAGTAGGTAAAGTGTTCAAATCTTGGATTACGTGTTTTCATTCTATTATCAATGAGAGTTAAGCAAGTTTAAAAATTAGGTAGATACTTTATTGATATAATACTAGCTGTTGATTGCTACTTCGTTAGTTCAGCTACTCAACCTATTTACAATAACCACAATTCCCTATTTTTTCCCTTTTAAACAACCCTGGCACTTATTAGAACAAAACAAAAAAGTATTTAAATCGGCCCAGCCGTTTTCGAGATTTAGCGAGACAAACGAACAGCATTTATTTAAAAAAATAGAGAGATATATATTATATATAGAAGAAGATTATATATATAGATTAACATCCCAATCAAGGGGATTTTAAGGTTCGTTACTATGCATAATAGGTATAACATTCTGATGCCATAAACACGTTTGCTATTCCAGTAAGCTACCAAGGTTGGCTTTTATGTAGTCAAGGCAAATCACAAGTATTGGCCACACTCCATACGTAAATTGTCTCTTACTTGCAGTTGGTATTGATAAATATGAAATGTAAGTCGTAAAAATAGAACAAGTATTTAATTCTGTTCGTAACTGAAGTTTCCGTATTCAAAGATTGGTCGGTCCTGTATAAAAACCCATTCTGTTGAATGAGTCAGAGTCCGCGTTGATGGACAAAAACCCGATATTGGCTCAATAAAGACTATCCATACTATAAACACATACAAATATACATATAGCAGGAACAGAAAAACTCAGACAAGGTCGTTGCCGGTCGTACACTGACTTTGAAAATTAATGAAAATAATTGACGAATTCAGACTAGGAACATCAAACACAAAGTTTTCAATTACCTACTTGATAAAGAACTATCAATGACCGGAAGGAAACGACATATTCCTACAATACAGGAACTTCTCGCAAGAAAACTATGCATACACCAACACAAGCAATTTAATGGACATAATGAAGGTGTTTTGATGGCCTCGTCTATACAGTCTATCGTAACAGAAGCTGTATCGATCTATCGATGCATTCGATAACACAAATTCGATAATTCAAGCTAAAACAAATTGTATAGCATTGACTCGGCTGAAATATTTAAAAAAATACTTAGGGCCCACGACGCTCACACATCCATCTTCAGATCCTGCAGGTGGTGACTGAGGCTGGGTATTAAATGTGTCAAATGGTCTATCTTTTTTTATAGGAAATTGTTTTTGTCTTGTAAGCCTTTCTTTATATGCTTTGACTATTTTAAATGTCAGTTTTTAGATAGAAAGTTGTTACAAGCATTTGGTAGTTTGTTTGGTAGTTTCACTTCGACAGTTTTGAGGGCGACTTCACCATGCGGGTCGACAATGTTTTCGGCAGCTGTGGACTTTCTTCTAACCTTTTACTCGGTTGAAGCACAAATGACAGGTTAACAATACTGGCAACGATTATAATAAACAACTAACGAAACAAACAAGACCGGGGTTGGAGAATGAACTCTTTATGTGAGGGGCAACGTTTCAAGTTCAATGAACAAATAAAAATGTCGCATTTCCAAACGGTATATGTAAGGTCAATTCAGTTTGTAAACTAGATTTTAATTATTATGTCGTCAAGATTCGTTTTTCATATAAGGTTACACATATGTTGTGCAGGACTTATCGAATGTCTCCTTATTGACTTCGATCGATGTGGTTGACGTCAATGTGTCAATTATAAGCTCTTTAGGTCTCTTTAACTAGACTATCCATATTATAAACACACAAATATAGAGGTAATATAACAGGAACAGAAAAACTCAGACAAGGTCGTGGCCGGTCGTACAATGACTTTGAAAATCGACCGATCGTACCGAATTTCATTGTTTTTTAGGACTCCGTACTAAAAAACAGTAGGGTGAAAACAGGGTACCCAACTACTAGCCTCCGCTGTCTATCCGTCTGCGCGCTGTGCACTCATGAACCGTTCGACAAGGTGTACCTAGATCACTATTGCCACTACAACAAAAAATAATAAATATAAAATAAATTGAATAATCAAGGGGTCGAAAGTTCATACCAAGTTGAGTAACAATCACTGAAGTTAAGAAAAGTCGGGCGCGGTCAGTCAGGATGGGTGACCGCGTCATGAGGGCTTCTTGATATTCTTGATAAAAAATTACTTACAGATTTTTTTTGATGATCCTTTTGCGAAATAGTTATGTACCATGGTACGGGACTCTCCGCGTGAGAGTTGACTCGCACTTGGCTGGTTTTATTATTCAAGTAACATAATGCTCTATCTTTTATTAAATTTAATACCGAGCACTGATTTAATTTAGAAGTTGAAAACTCTGTTCTGAGTTATAAAGAAGTTATTTGCTAAGACGTGCTTTTGCTTGATTAGTGGATTCCTGAATGTTTTGAAACTCCAATTGCACTGTTGATGAATCTTTGTGGTGTCTCAAAACCCCAGATATGTAATTGATATTTCTGGGTTAGTAGGTTTACTAACTTAATTGTAGCGTTTTGCTCAGATATATTATCAACCTTTTACCACGGTGTTTGAGCGTGATGCCAAAAGATATGGTTTGATTGACGTCAGCGGAGGTCAAAAATTTGGTTACTAAGGTGTTTCGTAAAATGGGGTTTATCTTAAGTTTTGTTTCCATTTACAAATATCGTGGCTTTGACGTCAATTCAGATTAGATACAAGCTAATGCAAGAATAACTAAACTTTCGTAACTTTTTTTAGTTCTCTCTTGCCTTTCACTTTTTATATTGATATTGAATAATAATTATGCCAATATCCATCCATGTCTAATGTCTATGCTCTTAAATCAGAAAATAGATTGCATAATCCGTCGGAAATATCACCGAGATATAAAGATTTGAAGACTAAACAAAGAATCATTTACAACTGTAAAAGATTTTGATACCAGAGGGTCAGATAGCATTCTCAATGATAAAAATAAGTACGTACTTGTTAGTGATACCATGGACTGGTGAGTTATACGATACAACCTCCCAGAAGGAAACTTCTTTGTAGGTAGATCTGATAAAACGTGATAGTCGTGACTTTTCAAATAGGTGGGTAGTTACAGAAGTTATTGCAACATTAGAATGGGCTACCACCGAAGCTTGGGACATTGTATTGTAAATAAATATTGAATAGCATTATCATAAACAGGACATGTATGTTTTGATAAACGTATTTCATCTTAACGTGAAGAATCGTACATACTCTATCTGTTATCGTTTAGTTTTCAATACAGTATGTGCTCTCTTGAAGTTTCCAGTGCACGATTAGGACGTGCTATATTTACTTCATAGTTCTACTCAATAGTTCATTTCCACAAGTTGAGTTTCGCAATTAAAGTAATTATAATGTCATTTGAAAACTTCAGAATAAACAGAACAAAATGTGCTAGTAACTTTTTGTTGATAACCTCCTCTAGACGTTCTCAAGGGTAACGACACATAATAGCTCACTACCTGTGTTTTTTATCCCAGGCTTTATTCAAGTCAAAAGCCCGGAGCTTTGCTTATGTTAGTGGAAGCTAAGGGCATTGCACCTTCCCGCTCTCCCTTGCCCTGCAGCCCTACTTTGGCTTTCAGAGTGGTAAGCTTACAAAACACGCCTCCCTTGCAAACGTGTACATGTTTAGGGTTATCGAAAAGAGATGCAATATTATAGTCAGTTGCGTCTACTGTTTCCACAGAGCCAGCCAGCTGTGCGTAAACCATTGCTATGGATGGATATTTTATGTTGTGGACTTTGAACTCAAATGGTGAAATGCAGTCCTAAATAAAGCCCCTGGGCGTTTGTATTATCTATGGGATCGATAAGAGCTTGTTTCATTCTAGTTGTATCTGGTTGTAATGAAAGCGTTCTCTATGTTTACATGTGTGATGTGATTGGGCCTTATCAATTGCTTCCTGACCGTAGGTAGGTAAGTGTACAGTAATTTATCTGCTGCCGCGCCTCTTTTAGTGCGTAACACACTTTTTTAAATTGTATGTTTTTACTAACCATCTTTTCGAGATCCACTCTTGGATATAGGCCTTCCTTCCCTTTTTATCTCTATAGGTTATCTATAATGTTATTTTATTATAAAGTGTTGTACCTCAGACAGTTAGTAGTAAGGTGGGTGCTCATAACTATTAAGAGTTGGCACCGATGCAAAATGAAAGAAAGAGACATTGGGAACTGGTTCTTGCACGCAAGGGTACTACCTACCTAACACTGGTCTAGCTACCTAAACATGACATTTTGACGCTCACAGCCGCCATCGCCAAAGTTTTATAATTTCGATGTTTTTTATGGTTATTATTATGACAAACCAACGGTCTGCTCGTCAGATGCGTCACGACCGCGACGTTAAGAGCGTCGGTGCCGCGTAGTATCGGGCGCCGCGCCGCCATCATTTGTACTTTTCGCGGAAAACGGTTTGATCGTCAAGCGTCCCCACCCTCCCCGCCCCCCGCACTCAGGCGCCGCGTCACATCGTGTCTATAAAAGCCGTGCGCGCCCCTCCACTTCAACTCAGACGCATGGAGTACTCCGTAGAGGTCGTTTGGCACGAGCGAGCGCTTTGCTAGGCACCTGCCGGCCACCACTTCTCGAAATATTCTAGTCACCAACCGCGCAGCTGGAGCTGTATAGCGCGGTCTACCACGCGTTCCTACGAGCAGTGATAGTGCAATAAGCTCTTCAAAATCAATTGTGATAATTAATTTAAACTTAGTTATTAGTTAGCGTCATTAGACCGCGATACGGCTGTGAGTGTAAACTGTGAAATTGAAATGTTGTGACTGCCCGACTGGAACTTACCTGTCATCCAAACCAGTGTGAACAGTTATCCTTGCGTGTATGGACCGTTTGGAACCATGGTTGGAAATAACGGTACTATGATGGCGATTCGCATCGTCCACAGCAAGCTGCGAAAGCGGGAGGAGCACTCTGCATCGGTCCACCCCGCCGAAGTCCTGCAGGCAGCCACGGCGCCCCCGCCGGAGCCACTTGCTTTCCGCCAGCAGCCTCTGTGGCAGTTCCCGCCGCCGCTGCCCCCGCCTTACGTCTATCCTCACGATCAGGTCAGTACATACTCTTACCTACAACCCAACTACTACCTAAATAAATTACTTATATTATCTGATCGTCTATTTCAAGAAGCGAAACTAGTTTCAGCCGTTATACTTGACCCCAATATGTCTTTGAACAAGTACATCAGTTGCAGCCGTTCTTGCAAGTCTCAAGGAATGTAACAATGGAAAGTTGCCTGGGAAAAGAAACCTTACATTCATTATACGAAAGAAATCGTGACTAGCACGACCCTCCCTCCACATGAGAGAGAGTTAGTCCGACGCGTACCATGACAGCGATATCTAAGTGCAAAATTGAATTAAATGACGGGACACGCTCGCAAATAGAAAGCTGTACAAGGCGAGTGTGTTGTAATACGACCTTCTTTTCTTGAGGCTGTCTGACTAACAAAAGAGGCTAATGCAAATGCTAGCCTCCATATTTCCATCTCTTGAATGCTGTGACCTCAATATCATGCTCTGATAACCGTTTTCCGAGGCTCACTAAACGGTCGTTTCATTGACAATCGAATGCTGCACAATGTCTGCATGTTCATATATCGAAAAACCCCACACCAGGAAGCATCTAATGCTAATGTGTCTTGGAATAGCGTATTCAAGGCTTGCCAGCTCTCGTATGGCCTCACAGTTTACTCATTGCAAACATTAGTTTCCTACTCTTGTTACTATACTTTTAAAAACGGTTTTTTGTTCATCTACCTGATATTATACGCGGAGAACAAAGCAAATGGACCCTCGAATATCGAACAGCGTCTGATTTCAAGAATGGATTACAAAAGTCTCAATAACCGAGCGGTCCAACCGACCTTTCATTTATTTCGTTTGGTTGGCAACAGTCTCAAAACATCGAACGTATTGTATAACGGCTGGAACATTTCGATGCATGCAGTGAATGCATTGCTAACGGACCCTCTCAAACACGCATTCCAGGTCACTAAACTCTATTCATATATTTCTTGGTACATTGAACTCACAGTTCCTTTTGTTCTTTCCAGGACAACCTTATGCAGCCGCACGGTAATGAGCGTGCGAGTTTCCGCAGTCTTCGCAAAAACATCGGTGGTCGCTGGAAGCGGCTAGTGAAAAAGAAGCCTGAACAGGAAGTTTACACGATTCCTCCCGAGCTGAAACCGCAGCTCAAACAAATATACGTGTATTAGTTTACATCAACGCAGCCCTGGCAAGGAAGCCGAACTCTTCAGCGTTGCTGACCTCAACCAAAACTCAATGGTTGTAGATTATCATAAATTCATATCAACTCGAATATCAAAATTGTAAATATACATATAGCGTGGCTTTGGTCATGACTATGAGACATATCTTTTTGACCAATTAAGTGTAATGACCAATATAAACAATTTCTTCATTCAGCACTACTTTGTGATGTAAATGCCTAGAACTTGTATTAATAAGTATTAGTAGCTGGTGTTTGTTTGTGTTGTTTCGTTGCAGAAAACTTTGTTTTGTGAGCGTGAGTGATAGTCGAATTTAGAGTAATTATTAATTTAAAGATGAATGAACTTAAGAAGATGCGGTCGCGCATAATAGTGACGAAAATCCAATAATTATGTTAAACAATGATGCCTTGTTGAATGTGAAATTGACTAATTAGGGCATTTTGTAGTTCAATAACTTATTCTAGCTAGACATGATCGTATTCTTAGTGAAAATCGATCAAAATACTATGTGACGCTACACTTGTATTGTGTAGATATTTTTGATCTAGTGAGTTTCCTTGTACCTACACTACTTTCTTTTATTCAGTATTGTCATATTCATTCGTGTTGTGTGAGACTGAAAAAGGTACAATTTTGAATATTGTCTTTTATTATGCTGAATGTTTCATCATCATTAATAAGTAAACACATTATTTTCTGATATTATTGACGATTAAATACAAAATTTTTATGTATTGAATTAAAACAAATATGACCTAGTAGTTGAATGTTACGTTAAATGCATGCAAAGATAGTGTAATTACAGATTTTCGCCCGGTCCTTACTGTGATAAATAAAAAGAAGGAAGGAATAAAGAATGAAAGAAAATATAAAGCTGTTGTTTTGGTTTGTCCTTCACCCACCTTTATAAGGGTTTATTGCCAAGAATGATTACAATTCCGCTCATTCTTAAACAAAGTCTGTTGCTGGTTTGCTCTTTTCAATATGTAGGTGGTAATGTAGGTACTTTGCATAAAAAGAAATCGAATTATACAGGTATGATATAAACCCAAACCTACAAATTTCGGAATTACCTGCTAGATTTGACGAACATAAATCTGATGAAGATTAGGTAAAGCATGTTAAAAATTACCGCATCGTTTACAAAAACAAACACATAGGTAGTTTGACTGACGCAACTTTACAGTTACGAAATTATTGCATGGAGCTACCATAACTAAAACTAGTAACGATCCAATATTGGACCAATTGGAAGTGGCCACCGCAGCGTAACTAATATGGACGGCATATGGCGCCAAGGAAATCATGAGGTTGAATAATCATCTGAAATATAGGTCGACAGCAGTAACAAAGATTAAAACAGAAAACTTTATGATCTACATCTGCTATATAAAACGTGCATGAAATCAAGGAATTTTGAATTGAAAACCATATTGTCCACCTATTGTAAGCCCATGCAGGCGAAAGAATTATCTTGGAAGAGGATGTGGATAATCTCCGTATTCCCACGTGTTCTTCTACCTACACGGTTTCATAGGGCATTGTCATTTTGTTTTATAAAATTACCGACACAGGCGACATCTAGTGGATTTATTGGAAACTAACTAGTTATTCCGCGAGCTAAACTGGCTCGCTTACTCGAGAGGTAGGAGGTAGGTAGGAGCTGCGTGGTAGTGCTAGTGAGTCAGGCGCATAGCTAAATGGTTCACACGGAAATTGACAGAGGGCGCATTTTACGAAACTTAAACAAAAACATTCGTGTACCTATATATAGTCAGCTGCATAAATCTTGGTATGTGAAAGTATCTACTGTAGTGTATACTATGACTTGCATTGCAGGTACACTATTTTATTAGACGAACTTAATATTACTGATCGCCTCGTTAGTCTAGCGGTCAGCTTGTTCAACCGCTGAAAATGGGGTCCTGGGTTCAAATCCCGGGTCGGGGCAAAAATGAGTTATTGGTGTTTTTCTAGCAAGAAAAATTCATAATAGCAACCCGGAGTCACGAAGTTGGCAGTGTTAGACCCTCTTGCCTCGAAATGCACGCTAGGTTGTCGGTCCTGCGCCTGACCTCTCCGGTCGTGTCAGTCTGCTGTCCCATAAGATTATGAGAGATAAGGAATAGCGAGTGCACCTGTATTTGCGCACACACTTGTGCACCATAATATATGTCCTCGGTACCTGGGTAGTATCCTAAGACAATGGCCGCCGTGGTCCAAATACGGAGGACACCACCACAACAATCGGAATAAGAACTTCAGGACTGATGGTAGGTATCTATAGATACCCATGTGGTGAGTGTAAGACATAAAGGAACTAATTATTTAATAACTAGCTGCTGCTCGTGGCTTCGCACGCGTTGTTTAAGGTTATTTCTATCCCATGGGAACTGATTTATGGGATAAAAAGTAGTTAGTTTTGTAAGTAAGTTTCAACTGACTCCATGCCAAAAATTAAGCCGATTGGTTTCTTAGTTAGGGCGTGAAGGAAGGACAAACAAACAAACAAAGTTATAAGAATAGAAGTATAGATTATATTCATGCAGGTACCTAGTCCATTTCACAAAGCAACCGT
Source organism: Eupithecia exiguata (assembly GCA_947086465.1). NCBI lineage: Eukaryota > Metazoa > Arthropoda > Insecta > Lepidoptera > Geometridae > Eupithecia > Eupithecia exiguata. Next base: position 4,750,643 of record OX352233.1, on the reverse strand, counting down.
TCCTGAACAGGACTATAATGACAAATTCTTCCTGCCAGAATTGACGACAGAGTCTGTCGTCGTCAAAACTAACTACTTTTTATCCCATAAATCAGTTCCCATGGGATAGAAATAACCTTAAACAACGCGTGCGAAGCCACGAGCAGCAGCTAGTTATTAAATAATTAGTTCCTATAAGTCTTACACTCACCACATGGGTATCTATAGATACCTACCATCAGTCCTGAAGTTTTTATTCCGATTATTATGGTGGTCCGAAGGCAATACACCAAGGCTTAAAACAGATGGAACAGGGCGTTCAATAATAACGAAAAGTCAACTGCCAGCGAGCCAGATACTTTACTTAAACTCAACTAAACTGTCAACCTAAATAGACCCTTAAAAATCAACTCTCCCGTTCGTATCGATTCTACCAAATCAATTTGAGACCGCTCGAACGCTTGAGGCTGGCACGTGACTATGGTCCTTTGTTATTACATAAATAAGCTTCATTGTGGCTCTCTCATTATGCTTCGCTTCATTACTCCTCGCTAAGGAGACAGACGTGTCAATCTGCAGAGGCAGGATTAAGAGGGGATTGTTTGGACGGGCACAGATTACACAATACTACGACAGATAGTGATAGGGGCGATACAGAGGTCGTCAGGCAATAGACGATCAAAAATACAAACTAAAAATTTCTAAAAAATGGCGATAACGATTTGGATATAAGACGATGAGATGAGTAGGCGTGACGAGCTAAAAGTTTTTTAACTAGATCTGTCGCAATTCGCAATTCTGTGATTTTTTTTAGATATAATTTTGTAGGATCTTTAGTAAAGTCTAAATTTTTTCCTTAAAATGTAATTAGTTCCATCAGAATATTGAAAAAACATTTTAAAAAGAGGTAACTTTGGGATTGTTTTCTTTCGAGTGAAGATCATTAATTTAGATCTTGTAATTGAATGCGACTTTGACTAGGCTGGATGCTGTCTTATTTTCAGATCTCTAAATACTATATTCTATGGCTCAGATGGTTTTAAAAATCACAAAAGCGCGGCCTTAGCTGGAATACCTGGCCATAAATAACGAGAAATGGAAGGAAAAAATATAAAGCACTTTTCAGGGTTCAGGATAAGATTCAAACGAACTAAAGCAAGATTATTAATGTGTATATATGTATGTACATAAATTATACACTTATACAAAACAAACATTATTGAAAACAATAGACGAGGCTCCCAGATCCTGTCCTTACGCGAGCGGAGAAATAACCCTACTTCTGTGGGTCTGATCAGTACTGCTTATATTTCACAATGTTAAATGGTCAAGAGTGTCAAGTCCTCGGAGAGGTGGTGTAATTAAGGTGCCATTTGTAATTCACGGACGGCAGGTCTCGTGTTCGCTATTACGTGGGTTCCTGTACCGCAATGAGTAGATACAAGTATTCGGTAACCTTGTAGGTACGTACTCTAATGTAGTGGATATCTTCCTGGAATCGACTAGATATCATACTATGATGGATGAATGAATGGATGGTTTATAACATTGTTTGGTTGGTTGGATGTGTTAACCAAAATATTACTTACCTTTATAATATGGTCAGCACTTATGAAGAAAGACACCACACAGAACATTGTACTACATGATAAAATTACTTCATGGTCACGTCTTATGCTTGGGGCTACTTCTAGTGAGTTCCGAACGTTCCAGAACGAACGTGGCGCATCGATGTTACATATCACCACAACGATAACGGTTGGGGAGACACTGAAATGTAAGAGAATGTAGCATGATGAAGAGCTATCACCGTCAATAGTTTCCTCGTTAGCTATTCCTCTTCCAGTACAATACATCCATGTCCAAAAGTCCGCGCGACCAACAGCCGTTTTAAATGAACAAGGGAATTTCAGCGGCTCTTTAGTGCGAATAAAGAAGGTTTAGTATAGTAGTAGGCTTAGTGCTCGGGCGGTGCAAATGGAACGTGACTATTGTCCCTTTCAATGTAGTCTCGTTCCGTGTTTCAACTTGATATTAAATTTGTATATTGCTCTGTTGGGCGCGGTTCTATTTCATCCTTGAGGTTAAAGAGAACTGCTAACGTTAAAGGTTTGGCTTTGACCTTCAACTGTTGACAGGGACCTACTATTTTGGTTCAGGATACATCAATTCAGTCCAGCTAGTTTAACAAACTTTACCGCATTTTTCCAAGTACCTATTACGTTATTTACTTTAGGCACGTAACTGTCCCCTGAAAACCAAATCGATAGCATGCGATAAAAATGTAGTTTTTTTGTATTATTTTATTGCGTATTTCTAATTTAGATATATGTCAAGATAAGATAGTATTAATGCGATAGATAGTTCCACTTTAGATACAGGCTATACCTATAAACTCGTATAAAATCGATGGGTATTGATTTATACGAGCGTTTACCTACATGGAGACGTTGATGTGATGTCATACCTAATACTAACATGGAAATTGTAAGTCCTCGTTCGATCCCTCTCATCGCGTTAATGCTTCCTTTGACGATTTCAAGTCAATCGGAAAGTTATACCACAGTTACATACATACCTACCTATCTTGCTTACCTACTTCCATAATGTAAGATAGAATATTATTTTTCTCGGTTCGTTTGTCGAGAAAATTGAGGGAGCATCTGTGATGCAAAGTCAGATGAAAGTTTTCGTCTGACTTTGAAGAATGTTATTTAGTTTGGAAGGTTTTATGCATAAACTTTTCGTAGTCAAAGTCATTGTGTTGTACTTAAGTAAAGTCGTGTAATATCGTTGCAATTTTAAAATTGCAACAATGTTTATTGAATACCTAAGGTACCCGTTATCTAAGGATGCGTAAAAACCACACATGAATATTAATCTTTTTCGGTACCTAACTGTAAGTACTGAAAAATATAAAACAATACTTCTAGTAATACGAGAAGAAAAGATAAGATCGAGTTGCCAAATTAACCTACAGGGTGAGTATTTTTTTTCAGGGCCACTGAGTTCATAAATTTTCAATTTAGAAGGCGTTCCAACCACTTTGGGCACATACATTTATACATTCATACATTTATCTATTGAATATCAAACAAAAAAATGTAACCAATTTACACTTTTCCAGATAAACTAAAATATATCTGACTTTTTTAAATGCAGACCTATTTTTTTTTTCAAATTGAGCACGCAACTCTTGACTTGACTTTTCGGTAACTTTCACGGTTTCAGACTTCCCCTCAGTAACCTTGGAAAAAAACGCATCCTGTATAAGAGTAGTAACGATATTAGTAACTCATGTTACTAAATAAGATATCAAAAATACATTACAAATCACATTCAAGCAATGTAACTTTCTAATTTAATTTCATAAAGATACAAATATCCTGCTGGGAATATACGTTTAATGTAACATTTCTACTCTCGCTCCACTAGTACAGAATCATATTGAAATATCTACGGAATTTTAACTTTATAGATTACGCGAAAACCAATTTCCTTTGAACATTCACGCAGGTAGATTCTTTAACTTATGCGCGTATAACGGTATATTTTAAAGGCGACAGTAAAATGTTATGACGAGATATGAGACGAACTTCTTCTTACCAGAATTTCCCCTTTTAAAGGTACAAGTTACGAAAATCATTTTTATCTTCAAGTAAAAAGGTTCAAATTAGAATTGTAAGACAAAAGACAGCGAACGATATTGTGTGAGCATGAAAATGTTACATGAAAAGGGGCCGAACTTTTTACAACTTGAAATACTGTACGAAAGCCGATAAGATACATTATCGGAGATATTTGGGATATTATTTACGTATTAAACTTAGTGTTGTTAAGAGGAATATTGCTAAACATAACAAAATTGTTATGAAGAAGTAGGTGACGAACTGTTCAGCTCTATCGGAGGTAACTTACGCTATTTATTACTAAATTATTATAACTTAGCTATAATAATTTAATGATTTTACAAAAACTCAAAACCTAAATTAATATTAATACTAATTAATTAATTAAATTTCTGAATGAGTTTTTTTAAGTTTTAGGACACAAATTTAGTAAATAGTTAAGTTAGTCCGTCGGTAATAAAACTTGTATGAAACCACCACACACGCGAAATGATAATCAAAATCAGAGAAAAATATACGCATAATAAACAAACATAAAATCCGGTGAAATCGAAAACAAAAGTCGGTTGTCAAAAATGTCCATCAAACAATCGTACTTACTAAAGTTCCAAGCGAAATCCAACCGACCAATTGACATCGAAAAAATGAACATCGAAAAAACATATACAGTACCTACCTATCGCTTTTCTTTTGTCGAAAATCTTAAAAACACTTTCGCTTGTTCAATTACTTAAAATATTCCCTATCGACTTTTCATCCTCGGTGTTTAACCAAGGGATCGGCTTTTCGATTGACTTGAGCAGTTCAAAGGCGAGAATTAAAGCGATGAAGGGTGCGCAATGAAGAAGCAAGGTTCAAAGAGAAAATCATTTCCCTATTTTCTTAGGAAATTATTTTTGTTCAAAGCCACACTGTGATAATTTGGGGAAATGAGTGATTATTTATTATTATGAACAATTTGCGGCAGCGCGAAAATGATCGCGGAAGTCCCTGTGAAACCTAATTAATTTATTAATGTGAGTGTAATGATTTTTACGACAAATTACACGACTGTGTCGTTTTGTAATTAATGTGCGTTTGAAGCTTTCCGAATTGTGAAAAAACATAGTTTGCTTTAGGTAAGTTATTAGAAGTTTTAATTGGTTAGACAGCAATGATTCAAAAGCTGCAAAGAAATTATAGGCATAATAAATGTAGTGTTAACCTTTTGTACACACTTTTATTTCCCGTTACGCCTATGCCATAGACAATGACATACCTTCTCAAAGCTTTGAGATGTGATCCCCACGCAAGCGATGACTTGATAGCTCACGTTTCATCTCTTGAGACGTCTGTCTACATCGATAAAAGAATGAAACGATCCCAAAAGAATCTGAAACTGCTGAAACTGGGCAAACTGGCAGCCAAATTTGATCTTTGTTAAGTTGTTATAATGTTATTTTAATATTTTTTTCTGTTTTGAAATGTATTGAAAAATCTGTTTGATTTGACTAAGACCTGTGAATAAGTATGAATATGTTGAATTGAAATTCACTGGATTTTTAGATTTTCAGACTTAGGTACTTAACCCAGACTTAACCCTTTTAACCTACTCAAAATAATTTGTCATCTGTACAAAATTATTAAGCAACGTTTATTCTTGAGGTCATTATTCTGATCCTATGTGTGTCAGCAAAAAGACAACAAATGACCCCTAAAAGGACGCGTGACCCGAGAGCTGGTGAGTATCTAGCGCAGCGCATCAGCATTGCTATACAGAGCGGGGCAATGCAGCTAGCGTCTTGGGCACGCTTCCGACTGGTATTGATATATTGGATCAGTTGAGCTACCTGTAGATTGTTTTCAACAATCTGCAGTTAGCTCAATTGTTTGAATTGTAAATACTAGTTTTAATTTGATTCTATTATTTGATTGTAATTTCCTTTGTTAATAAAGATTTTTAGATTCAAACCTAGTGACGAATTCAAATATTAAATGGCTACCTAAAAGACGATAGATAGATAGATAGATAATTCTTTACTGTACCACACAAACACAGAAAACAGTACAGAAATGAAAGCTACGAGAAGAAGTACAAAGGCGGCCTTATCGCTATGAGCGATCTCTTCCAGGCGACCTTGGGATGGACTGGACATGTATCAACAAAAAAGACGGTGGCACTTGAAAAAGAGAAATTATAAAATAAAACTAGCAGCGCCTTGCGGTGTCACCCGCGTAGTTCCCGTTCCCGTGGGAATTCCGGGATAAAAAGTAGCCTATGTTCTATTCCAGACTGTAATCTATCTCTGTGCCAAATTTCATCCAGATCCGTTCAGCCGTTCTGGCGTGATAAAGGAACAAACATCCATCCATCTATCCATCCATCTAAACTTTCACGTTTATAATATTAGTGAGATTATATAATACCAACGACGATATTAATTTTGTTTACTTACAAGGAACTGTAGCAAAATTATCAAGATGAAGACTCGACAGCTCTCACAAGTTATTTCGCAAGAACAAAACCTACAAACAACTGTAATCAACTCAACAATGGATTTGGGTACATTCGAGCAAAAACCGTTTCAACCGATCGAAGTCAGTAGGTCATTTAGCTGCCAAATGGATTCTATTAAGGAGCATACTGGCTTGGAACATTTTGACCAAATGTTACGCTTACTGTAATTGAAATAGGTATGTTAACCCTTACACTGCCTGAATTATAAGCTTTTGTATAGCTTGAATACTGGTCACACAATGATACAATGACCATAGTAAATCGGTACTTTACCTGTCTACATTTTAAATAGACTAAGGCCCGTATTATGAAAGCTTGCTCGGTCCTCAATCTGTGCTTGAGTAACGATTTTGTAAGGCGTAAACGTCACTCAAGCATAGACTGATGACTGAGCAAGCCTTACTAATACGGGCCTAAGAAAACTTATCGACATAGAATAATAGCGACTGAATTGTCACAATCGGTCTAGAAATCGACGAACATACATATAAAAAAGCATACATAGGTACAGCCGAGTTTAGGACCTCCTCCTTTTTTGAAGTCGGTTAAAAACAAAGACGACCGCGTCAGTTTTGAATACCCGAGCCACAGTACACATATGGGCAGTATGGAAACTAAGCCTAGTTGTTGAAATAAATACCGACGCTCCATTACAGCAATAGGGTTGTAACTTGTTTTTGTGTTATATATTTTTTTGTTGAGACGGTTTTTTTTCTGTAGTGATCAATCAATGGAATTAAAATAACTAGCTTACAAATATGGTCTGGTATAATAATAATAATATCTTTGTCTGGTCGAAGCGAATAAAATTACACTTGAACGCTCGTCTAGACGCGACAACCTCTACTTGTTGTGTACGCATGTTTGTGTGAGTGTGCCGTTTTGAGCGCTTGTAGGTAGTTTCCATACTGTTCATATGTGTACTGGACCCGAGCTATAGCAACGAGGTATTCCTCGTAGCGCAACCACATGAAGCGCACCAAGTACTTCCACATAGTGCACCCGTTTTGATGCACTTCATTCAGTAGGTATTCTCGCTAGTTGTTAATGCGCTCGCTACATTGTCGGATGTAAAGATGGGGAAGTTTATTACTTCCTAGGATAATGATTGTGAATTTAGTGGTCGGCGGTTTTTCTTGCGAAGGCTTTCTTTTATTATAGTTAGCCTACGTGCGGTCGATTGTTGATATATTGCGGAAGTTTTTGGCTGGTAAGCAACATATTTAGATGTTACAGTCTAAATTATGTTGCTTAATTTGGTAGAAGTTTTTGAAAATCGTTAATTTTATATATTTAGATGTGCTATTTCCGAATTTAAACTTTGTCGCTTGAAATTTAGAAAGAACATACTATACTCTTCTGATTCAGAATTCGATATTTATTAGTTCAAAATTCCCGGTAAACTTTCCAGGTAACCTCGGATTTTCGAACCAAATGATTGGATTAATTTTAAGAGAATTGTCTTTTGATTTTGGGCCGTTCTGGGGATACAGTCCAAACAAAAAGGCGTGGTTGTTTGATAGTCATCACTACACAGTGATCTCTCTACGATATTTTAATAGTTAGTACACACACGTGTACTAACTATTAAAATATCGTAGAGTTTCAATTAGAGCTTTGTATAGGAGTGTAGTCTCTCTGCATAAAGGTCGATTGTGCATTTTTTACGAACCATCTCTTGGTTCCGCCAGACGCAAGCAATGATGACAGCTAACCAAATTTTGGTTACTCCACACACTAGAGGATAATATTTCAAAATTATTACCAACATTTCTCGTCCTCATATTAAAAATTCCTGCTTTATTTTTCTTCTACAGTAGAATTTCCAGAAGAGTTATAGAGATACTAAAAAAAGATATAGGCGGATTGTATAGTAGTAAACTCTTTTATTGATTGTTACAATAAAAATGTTATGACAGATTTTTGCTGTATACCGCGAGGTTGAACATCAGTAAAAATGACAAGCTGTGTTTTATGTTCAGTCAGGTCACGCTATAATGTTTCTATATTGATTTCAAGAGGAAATAATACGTCAAGAACTCCTACAGACCGTAGCAACAGCGGAAAAACCATCAAACGCATTGAACAAAGTAACTTTTTTTTTAAATATCAAAGATGTTGTGATTCTAGTACCTATAAATGTATATAATAAAACCGGTGAAGAGCCAAGAATCGACTCCTCTCTTGGGCTTGTTCTGTCCAAATAAGCCCAGGGATGTCGTAAGACCCGACTAGGGGAACCTACCAGAGGAAGGGCAATTTCCGTCTGTATTTATTAGGATCTTTCTTCTGTATATGAGTTTGACAAAACCCCGCTTATTTAGGATGCATGTTCGATTGTGGTGTATGTATGTGCTAATAAAAAGAACATAACATAACAATCATCATCATCATTATAGCCTTGTATCACACACTGCTGGGTTTTTCGCAAAATAACAATAAAATTAAGTACAATAACAATTCAAATCAAATAATAAATCTTATTCAAAAAAGATTAAGAAGGGGTTTTAAATAAAAACCGGAATAATTTAGGTATCTTTACTGAAAATCATGTAGGTACCTATCCCCAAAGCGTTCGATCGTAGACAGCTCGTAGATACATACCGGTATGAGCGTAGCACTCCGTAGCACTGCTACGAAGAACATGGAATAGAAAGGAAGAAGTTTCTTGTGTAACAATGTATTAGGTTATACAATTTTCATAGGTTACCTACGCAAATTTTACAACATGTTTTGTTATATAGATCACCAACTCTCCCAACCTACGCCACAGATAAAATAATGTTACTCGTAATGCCTATGCCATAGAAACTTCTTCCTTGCCAATGCATCAGAGCCAAATATACATTAGGTCAATGACTCTCGCAAAATTAGTAATGCCTCTTCCATGATCTAAGTTCCTCTGTGGCGTACCACGGTTATAAATATTTCAGTACAGGAAATTATACTGCCACGGATAGGTACTGTTCTGCAAGACTTTGAATCGAAAAGAGCCTGTGTTAAAAGAGGAATAAAGGTAGGAAGTAGGGAAATATCTGAATTATTTATTCCGTTTTTTCTATATTTATACTACTTCTGCCCACTTAACCAGGACGATATGTTAGCAGACATCTTCTCTGTTACATAATCCGCCCAATAATCCACGTGGGATTTCATATTTTAACACATTGTGTGCTCGTGACACAAACGTGTCAATACACGCGTATACAAGAGTGCAAAGTTGCTTTATCACCGCGTGCTCAATTTTGATGACCGAGCAAGCGAAGGATTCTAAAAAATTAGAATCCTGAGCGTTAGCGATGGAATCAAAAGTGCACGAGGTAAAAAATCTTTGCACTCGAGTGCAACTAACTTTTCATCCCACCAGCGAGTAAAAATACTCTTTCCGAGATGAAAAATATTTTCTTTGATACTTGCTTCTATGAAAATTTGTCAAAAAGTCCCTTGTGCGGCAAACTTTTCAATCTACGCCGTTGAAGTACTTTACATTTCTTGTTTATAGGTGCTAATACCTCGTACGAGAGTACAGGATGTTATTCAATTATTTATCGCATACTGATACGGAAATTGCAGTTTTATAATATTTATAAGACATGCTGGATTAGCAGCGAGCTCTAATTAAAAGGAGAATTGCGATTTATCTCGTAAACTAAGAGTATCTCCATCCATATTAATATTATAAATGCAAAAGTAACTCTGTCTTTATGTCTGTCTGTTACCTTTTCACACCTAAATGAACAGATCTTAATGAAATTTGCCGTGGATTTTTTTTTATTGTCTAAATAACAAGGCATATTCTTTAACAAATTTGTAGACTACTAAAGTAGGAAAGATAGAGCTAGTATTTTAATGGGTAAATTAAATCTAGGACAGATTTAAATGATTTTAATAAAACTTTCAAGTTTCGCCAAAGCCAGTTAGATGCAGGCCGGCTTTGATGCAGGAAGGAAGAGTATTTTACTGAGTTATTGAAATCAGCTAATAGTGAGTTTACGGTAGTCAAAATAATGTCACTGGCGCATTCTATGGGTAGCAAATAGGGAGCTATCAAGCATACCGTGTAATATTCAGTTATTCATACCCTTTTTATTTTGAGCTATGTAAATATTCTGAGAGTAGCTTACAGCTCATACCTTAAACCCAACTACAGTAAGCCGGTGCATCAAGCTTCAAGGGGAGTTAGCGGGCTCGTTTGATTCGACACCTCCCCAGAGGTTTGAACCCTTTCATCTATCGTTGAGGGTGCAAAATTACATGTCTGCGCCCTTGGAATCTCATAAAAGTATTTAAATTTTGATACAACAAAGTAGTGTAAGCTAGTTAATATTTTTGTGAGGGAGAGTTAATTATTTGTCCTTTTTGCCATACAATAATGGTAAAATATCCCGGAAATCTGATATTGAGCAAAATGTATTGAATTTAATGGAGTGTGGGGTACGTCATTAATTAAATTTGTCTTTATTTCTGATTTAAGAGATAAATAATACTATTGTAAGAACTATTAATGTCGTTCCTTCCCCAGATATAGCAGCGCGTTTTTACTCTATGTTGTTACCATAACAACTTAAAAAAACTTGCAAAACCGTAAACCAGACAAACATTAAAGAGTGTCAAAAACTGAAGCATCTCTCCATGAATAGCGAAGGACGTTCAGGTGTCAAAGACTACCTTCAGGCAATGGCTCACACTATCCAGAGGTTCAATCAAAAAGCATCCTTAAATATTAAAAGCTCGTTACACTAATGAATCGTATCAGATTTTGCCGTCGTCTGGCGCCCTCAATGCGTCTTTTGGCCTTTCTTGGTGCTGTCTTGAGAGGTTCTTTTGTTTGGATTTTCTTATGGGGAATACGGTTTTGTTCAGGCTGATAAAATATTTATCTTCTGAACAGTTCTGGAGATTAAGCTGTCCTAAGTTTGCTTATAACGGAAGCCTTAATTAATTAGTCGGTTTTACCGCAGATTGTAGATTAATAAAGTTGGAGAGCTCTGGTTAAAAGATACTCGGTCCTTTAGATGAAATTGAGGAAATAATAAGCTCTACTTTTTGAAAGTAAAAGATTTGATCCGATATCCGAAAAAAAACCAACGAATGAAATGAAACATAAGCGAATCTAGTCGCGCAGTGTAAAATTCGCTGTACGCATGATCGCTCTGGCGTCTACGTCTGCCAGATCCTGAACATGCATTGTCTTGTCTGTAAGGTGCTGTTGCAGCTCTTTTACTCATACACAGCTAGAATTAAAGTTTGCCAAAGCAATCTTTTGGCGGTTTTCGATTACTTCTAGTATAGTTCATGTCACAAAATTTTCCAGATAACTTTCTAAAATGTACGTAACAATAAGTTCTCCAAAAACTTTTCATTTAAACGGGACTCGAACCCCCGCCCTACCATCAGTACGTGTGTACTCTAGCCAACTAAGCCACGAAATCAAGTAGTCACCTAGGCGAAAATCTTTGGGACCTCTTACGGACTCTAGCGCCGTTAGAGGTCCCAGATGTTTACGGACGTTCCTAGAATGGTTTGTTTGAGCGAATATGAGGTACTAATATTCAAGTAAGTTTAATTATGGAAACTGATGATTAAGCTTAAAAAATTAAAAGCCATATAGAGCTCACAGTACTGCAGTGTTCCGTACACAACCAGTCAGCGATTCCTTGGTCTAAGTTAATGCTTGTGTTGGGCTTCACTCAACAAAGAATTGAAAAAACCGGCCAATAAAACTGCACCTTAAGCCTGCAAAGGTTTCCTTCGGAAATAGCAAACTTAGGTAGCAATAGCCATAGCCACCCCTGTAAAGTTGTTTTCATTACATCAAGTCATTGGACGGATTCCAATATTTTCACGTCGTTGCGTTCGATTGCATAGTGCTGAGTGAGATTGCTTTTGTTGATGGTAATGTTTTCCGGTTCGATATGTCCGTAAATAATATGTTTCCGGAAAAATGGCTACGGTTCTGTTGTTCGGAAAGGTATTTTCTGGTCTGTGAGTCTATTGATTTAGTAGTATTGGTTTACCTTTAGATACTTTTTTAGAGGAGTAGTTTCGATAACGAGATATTTGAGTACCTATTGCTAGAAACAACGTTAATGTGCTCCGACGCGTTGGGAAGACCCGAGAACTGATGCACACCATCAAGCGTAGAAAAGTTGGGTATCTTGGACATGTGTTTAGGCACGAGAGATACCAGCTGCTCCAACTAATACTGATGGGTAAAGTAATGGGTAAACGACGCGTTAGCAGACGGAAAAAGTCATGGTTGAGAAACATCCGAGAGTGGACGAATATCGCCAGCGTCGATGACCTGTTTCGCTTGGCGCAAGATCGCGAGAAATTTGCTGAGCTAACGGCTAACCTCCAGTAGAGAGCCACCTTATGAAGAAGATGGCTAGAAAACGTTACTAATTGCGAGATTTATGGTGCCAGTGAGGTCAGAGCCAAACCTGAAGAAAATAACGGAGATAAATAACTTTATTGGTCAAAAGTGCTGAGTGGTGGTGATATTCCCCTGTCAAATCAAAGTGGTTGCCACTTAAGTGGCACGTTTGCGCGACTCTAACTTGTTTATTACTTCGACGATTACAGCGTTGTTTACAACTCCTCATTGATTCGCGAAATAATAATTGGCAAGGAAACGGGTTAATTTGTTTTGTTTTGTGCGAAATTAAGATGCTGGAAGTAATAAAACAATGTTTTACGTTTCAGTTAATATTTTGAAATGCTTCCGGAAAATAGAATTGGATGGAGCTGGAACGATGGCGCAGAGTTAAGGTCGAAATATTCATAATTTGTGACCATGTACTAAAGCTTTAGCACTTTCACTGCCCACGACGCACATCTAGTTTTGCGAGTGCTACAATGAGTAAAGTAACAGAGGGAGTACTTTTAGTTATTCCACGAAATTATTTTGTTTTGGTAGTTCCACTGCCACCACATTAGGATGGTAATCAAATAGTCATGCTATTTGATTGCCATTCTAATGGATTTACCAATTTAGGCAGTTAATAAAACGAACCTGCGAGAGCTACACGCCAAGGACCCAAAGTTCATGTACAACACAATACAGACAAAGGCGACTTCCCATAATCGAAGTCAAGAACTTCGGGTTGCTAAGCCATATTAAGAAAGTCATTGTGGCAATCTCTACGTCTGGACGTCCACAGCTGGACGTGGGAAGGACGTTGGCTGTGGCGTCTTTCGGACGAAATGTTGATGTTTGTACGATTTCTACACATGTGAACTTATTTTTTGGTTTCACAGTTTTCTATAGCGATGTAAAGAACAGAAGAAAGCATAAATAGGACAAAAATACCACATAAAATTGGATTATACCACTGTAATATCCTTAACAAGCATACATTGAAATAATCCTATAATTTAACTGCATGCCAACAACATTTTCCGAGCGACTTCAAAACTCCACCTTTGTTCAAGTTTACAGCAAGTTCCTGCTAGTTATTATCATACTTGCGCAGGCAAGCATTGACAAGTATTTGTTCAAATTAGTTTTGTAGTGACATAATTAATACGAATTTTCAGATTGGTGATTTGTGACAAATCCCATTACCAATCTGAAAATTATTTGTCTGAAAGTATTTTGTTTGTCTTCCTAAGACCTGCAAAACGATGAGATGATGATATTATGAGAATTGAAGGGAAAGCTTGGAGCAGAATCGCAAGGATGGAAAGAGTTAGAGGAGCCTTTTACCGCAGACAGTGGTCCTCGCATACAAATAGAATAATACCTGACCATAATAGGTTACTACTCTGATGAGTAGGTAGTTGTATCATCATCATCATCAACCTATGTTAGTCTACAGCTGGACACCTTCGGATGGACTGGAGATGAAAAATAATTTAGACTGTGCCATCTAAATCACATCACACTAATATTAAAAGCACTCTCTCCATATTCCTTGGGATCTCTTCATATTCTGTGATTTTTTTCCCATAGATACAATAAATCAATGAAATAGCATTTTAATATTTATTGACATATATTAGATCTGTGCTGCTATTGAAGTACCTATCCGCCGTGTACGCATTTATTTTCTTTGACTGAATAAATTACAAATTTTTCAAATTTCAAATTTATTTATTCATTTAGATAACACGGATCCATAGAATTTGACAAAAACATACACAGAATTAATATAACAATAAGGGAACATACACACACAAAATTAATAATAAATTTGTTTGGCAAAAGGGTTAATATGGGTAAATAATGAAAAAATGCAATATTTCACAGAAAACTTCTTTTTAATTCCTGATGCGAATCTATTGGCGAAAAATATTGGGACTAGCGAGAGCTACGATATTAAGCGAGATTACGTTGGTATGAAAAATCGTATTATTTCAATAAGTCAAAGAAAATAAATGCGTGGATAGGTACTTCAATAGAAGCACAGATCTAAATCTAGACAATAGAACAGCCTCTCAGACACCACAGCATATCTTCAGTAGCACCCCGATCTCGAGAATGCTAATTAACTCGAAGCAAATAGAGTCAGTCAAACAGCAAACAGATTTAATTAATAGGGCACGCCCATGTTTTCCCATAAGGCCTAGACCCCACCAAAGCGGAGCCGTGCAGAGATGCCCGTAGAGATGAGAAGAGACGTTTTTGGGTATCGAAGCCTTGCGGAGATGCGTTTTGGCTAGATTAGAGCTGTGTGCTGACTAAGATAGAGATGTGTTCTGGTTAGAATGGCTGAGCTGCGTGCAGCAAACTTCGGCTATTTGTTGAGATGAATGCACTAGCGATCAACAGCTCAGATCTCCGCTCATCCTTTCTGGTCTAAGCTGCGTGACGTCGCCAGCTTGCGATGCACAGCTGTATAAAACAAAGTCGTGTTAGTTACAACACTTTTAACTCGAGAATACCTGGACCAATTTTCATGGTTATTGAGTTTTTGGATTTCTCTTAGGCCGGAATAGGATAATAAGTATGAAAAACTATAATATTTATAAAAAAATCGGGTTTGTTAGAACACTTAATAGCTCGAGAACGGCTGGACCGATTTTCATGGTTTGAAATTTTTTGTATTTTTCTCCGTCCCAAATAGCAGAATCACTATTCAAACATTCAAAAATTGACGAAAAAATAACTACCCGTGCAAAGCCGGGGCGGGTCGCTAGTATGTAATACATATGTGATACATTTAGCTCGATGGTCTCCACTGAAGACGACGGAGACGAGTTATTATTATAATAATAATAATACAACCAATATTATAACAATTATTATCGTTATTAGATAACGAGCATCGTGATTAAATAACGAACATCGTTAATGAATAACGATGTTCTATTGGTTGCTCAAATACATCTCTTCTCCGATCATCTCAGCTCAACTTTGGCGGGGTCTGGCCCTTAGATGTCTTGTTAGAGACAAACATTGAGTGATTAGACAAGTTTTACATGATCCTTATATGTATTATTTAGATTCTCATGCATTTTTCTAACTCAGCTACCCAAAATACACACGTTCCTGTCCTAGCGGCTAGCTTCGAGCGGAATCAACTTTTAACAACATTCTGGTCGTAGATAAATATATACAAACCTGCGTGTGAGTGTGTTTATCGTGCTTAAGACAACAGTCTTCTTCTGCAAACAATCTAAAACACTAAGCTAACGAGCTTAGATTGTTAGCTTAGATTTTTTTATTTATTTTAGATGGTTTGTATAAGATTTTGGATTGTTTTTAAACAAGTTAAATTTAGTTAGTCAGCAATAAGTAGGTAGTAATACTCTACTAGACTAAGTAAGTGCAGTTTTTTTAACATGGTATACAGTCATCGTTTTTACTTTTAGTGACATCATCGCTAGCGCTAATTGAGTGAGGGGAAGACAAGACGGCGACATCTTAAAAATACATTTTCTTTGCCAACCTAGTTAGACACAGATGACGGCATACTGAGTCGCTTTGTCTCAGGCAGACAATGGGTTGTTGTTTTGTTGTATCGGTTTTACCTATAAGATTTGGTAAAGCTTATTATAATGTTAAATAGTAGAAAGGATAAATAGTTAATTTCGTTTTCATAAGCGAGTACCTATTACAAGCTTGTGTGGAAGTTTCAAAGTATTACCTTTTTAACCTTTGGGTTATAGGAAGATATAGGCAGGCACCGTATGAAAAAAATTGCACATTCACATTCATATTATATATTAATTTATTAGGAAATTATATTAATATATGAAATATTAATGCGAATTGTTAAATATTCACACCGAAACTACAAAACGGAGCGACTTGCTCTATCTACCAGGCCACGGATGGGTTGCTTAGTACCAACTGTTTAGTATGTTTCTGTAGTATTAGCTACTAAACCGTATTTAAGTAGTTTCTTTACGTACTTTATCCAGGTATCTATACTATCTCTACTTACTATATACCTACTTAATATTATAAAGAGAAAAGATTGGTTTGTTTGAAATTGGCTCCGAAATTACTGGACCGATTTGAAAAATTCTTTCACCATTAGAATCCTACACTATCCCTGATAAATAGGTTATAGAATTTACCCGTGCGATGCCAGGACTAAATTTAGTTATAGTTATTGTACCTACTTACCTATTTGTGAGTACTTTGTATTGTCTGCATAAACTATTTCATTTTTTCAATTTCATTTCATTTCACCTGAAATTTTGCGTAGATGTATCTAAGTATAGAACTGGAATAACATAAGATAGACTACTTTGTATACATTAAACCAGTTCCCATGGGATGTAAATAAAAATAACCTCAAAACGTTTCCAAAGATCACTAAAAGTATTATGTTGGTTCAAGAACATATCGTATAGGCTACTTCTTATCCCTAAAACAAAGAAAGAAAGCAAGACATTTATTTCTTGGCGCACAAAGGCAAACACTTTATACACGTACTTATGAATTATCCTTGAATCTACAAAGCGTGGGAAGCCGGTGACAGAAACAAGGTACAATGATGATAATGATGATTTTTTGAACGGCAACATGTGTCTGATTAGACACAATTCTGCCCGTGTCAAGTAATGGAAAATAATAGTAAATGTCTGAGTTATCCAATCATGAATATTGTTTGATATATTCATCAAAGCCTAGTTTGTTATCTAGCAGGATGTACCGCGTCCAGGTTAGGTTGGCTTGCGAGATGCTGGAGTCCCCCTAACACCCCAAATAGATACAAAATAGAACAACATTCATAAGCTTGATCTCCCTACCCCATTACTGCCACCAGTTCAGTATCATTAAAGTTGGATTCCCCAAACAAAGTTCAGCGCGTCCAAAAATTAGCTCAATAACCCAACAATGGCGCTTTGTTCCCAAGTTTCGTTTGACAAAATTAATTAAAAAATACACCACTAAATAGCTTCATCTGTATATTCTTTATGCCTGGCGTTGATGCATATTAATTAGTGGAAAACCTGGCAACACTGCCTTTGAATGCGCTCATTCAAGCTCGTTGTGGCATTGTGGCAACACTTTATTGTTGCAGATCATTGTGGAATGAACTTGTGCAATTATGAATCAGCAAACAGAGACAGACGTGGTTGTATTTTTTTTTTGTGAGAATATGAAATATAAAGCCGTTGGAAAACGATTTTCCCTTTTTTTCTGAAAAATCATGAATGAACTGAAGATACATGTTTAATTGCTACTTATGAATTAGTTCTTTGATTTGGATAAAATAAATTACTTTCTAGGAGTCCGTGATTTTTTCATTACATCACGAAGAAGATTACCTTAGAAGTAATTTTTTTTTCTCCAAACTTCATTCAGAAAAAAGTCTCTGCACTCTCGCTGGACAATTTAGTATTCCAGCTAAGTTTCATACCAATATATTTACCAAAAA
This sequence comes from Eupithecia exiguata, assembly GCA_947086465.1. Taxonomy (NCBI): domain Eukaryota; kingdom Metazoa; phylum Arthropoda; class Insecta; order Lepidoptera; family Geometridae; genus Eupithecia; species Eupithecia exiguata. The sequence goes on along the minus strand of OX352233.1, from coordinate 4,732,701 downwards.
TCCCTCCCAAATAAAGGCTTTGGTCGTGCCAAGGCTCCAGACAGGTGGTAGACGCTACCGTCCGGCAACAAGCCAATAAATCACTTCGCTACTTGGTATTACTATCTTGTACACACCAGCCAGTGTCACTCCTAGGTTCTGATATTGAAAAGTGTGCTTTAACAAGTTGTTATTGGGATTGTTTTTACTAATGTTACTTTGTTGATTATATCTTTTTTTTTTTGTTTTTACCATGTCACCCAAATCAAATCAAGTACATACTTTAAATTTGACCAACCGGGCTCATCAGACAGGCGGTGTTGTGGACCAAAAAAAAAACTAAGGATTATTAATCTACCTAAAACGTAATACTTGTCAACTCTACATTATTAGTATTTTAAGGAACGATACTTATGAAGTAGATTTCAGTAGAGTAGGTAGAGTTTATGAGTCACGAGCTTAGCGAATGATTCAAAAATTAGAATCCGGAGCGTTAGCGAGGGAATCAAAAGAGCACGCGGTAAAAAATCTCTGCACTCGAGTGCAACACGTAACTTTCATCCCACCTCAGATATCGAAGAGCAAATATACTCTTTCCGAGATGGGGGGATGAAAAAATATTTACTAAAGCCTACTTTCTTCCGTTAAATACCTACACGTTTGATTAAGCTTGGTATGAGATTGAAAAAATAACCAAAATAGAGAAATATAAATATTTTTTATACTAACGCGATCTGAACACATTATTATTAGTACTTTTTGACGGGTATTAATCACGTTTATTTCCTTATTTTTCCAAACGATTCGGTGGTTGGAAAAAATAGGTAAATAAACGCGATAAATACCCGTCTAAAAGTACTGATGATAGAGAAATGTATTTTGATTCTGAGACCCCAATAGAATAAAAAGTTTTCAAGAGTTGAGTTGTTTTATTCATACTCATGAATAAAAAAATGAAATAAATAAGAAGGTTATTTAATACCAAGACATAACGTGAAATGTAATGTATTTTAAAACGTTCCTGAATTCCTGAAGGTGTCTTCACCTATGAATGAATGAAGAATTAATGAAATGAATGAAATTCATGAAACAATAAATGAATTTCATTTCAATTCATTTTCATTTCATTTCATTTCAATTAAACGAGATTCAACTATCAAAATAAGGCCGTTTCATAAAATTAGGTACATAAAGCAAAATGTAAGATAAATATAAGCCAACCTCTGCGTGGTACAATCTCAAACGATCCACGTGTTTTTTCAGAGTGTAGGGTTATCGTCCGTTTATCCCAAACCATGGCTACCTTTTTCCATCGAGCCATTTTCACGAAGCACCGTAGTACCATAAAAGTACCCCCACATACTCCTATAACAACGTTTAAAGGAAAAGTTTTCGCTCAAGCGTCTGAAAAATATTACCCAACTTAAGTTTAATCTCTTGAAAACAGTACAAAACTATTGTAAATAGGAACCGTACTGTGAGTTTTAACAACAATGTTTCGCGGATGCTCTTAATAAAAGTATTTCTTGAACAGTTATTAAATGTTCTATTTGTTGTTTGTTTTGACGTTCAGTTAATTTAAGTTTTTCTTTCTCAATCTTATAAATAGTTGGGATGTTCCGCTCAGACAAGCACACTATACAACTAGTTATCTACGTGAAAATAATTTAAGAGTTTTTTTCCATCTGCATAAATACACAGTGTAAGTTGCTAGCATGACTGTAGTTTGGCATTTTCGAAATGCGGTACTGTCATGCGTGAGTCCCATTTTGTGACTATAAAATATATGACAAAATTATATAAGCTCTCATGTACATAAGTGCACGAATGCAGGAGTTCTCAACTGGCATGACAGCAGCTCGTGTTGTGTGAAATAACCTTATGTTTGAGTGAACATAGTAAGTTAGCAACATAAGTACGTTTAGTTTACAAAGAAAATAAGTCAAATTAAAGTTCCTAAGAAATTAATAAATCCCAAAAATTTACGATCTCGACGGGATTCGAACCCGCACCTTCCCCTTCAGCGCAGGGTTGCTCTTTTTCCAACTAAGCTACGTGATCTTATCTAGTCGACCCATAAATCTTTGGGAGTTCTTTCGGCACTTACGCCGTCAGCGCCACCTACAGAGGAAACAATGAAGTTATCCAATTCTGCTCAAAGACCAAATTTACATTTAGTTCTTTGACGAGAGGTTTTGCCGTTGCTTGATTCTAAGGTTATTATTTATTATAGTACTCTGGGTAATTTCTAAGAAATTAATAAATCCCAAAAATTTACGATCTCGACGGGATTCGAACCCGCACCTTCCCCTTCAGCGCAGGGTTGCTCTTTTTCCAACTAAGCTACGTGATCTTATCTAGTCGACCCATAAATCTTTGGGAGTTCTTTCGGCACTTACGCCGTCAGCGCCACCTACAGAGGAAACAATGAAGTTATCCAATTCTGCTCAAAGACCAAATTTACATTTAGTTCTTTGACGAGAGGTTTTGCCGTTGCTTGATTCTAAGGTTATTATTTATTATAGTACTCTGGGTAATTTCTAAGAAATTAATAAATCCCAAAAATTTACGATCTCGACGGGATTCGAACCCGCACCTTCCCCTTCAGCGCAGGGTTGCTCTTTTTCCAACTAAGCTACGTGATCTTATCTAGTCGACCCATAAATCTTTGGGAGTTCTTTCGGCACTTACGCCGTCAGCGCCACCTACAGAGGAAGGAGGAGTTCAGGACCGCTATTTGTTAGCCTCTTTTTGGCGAGGCCTATAATGTTCAGCAGTGGATGTATATGGCCGGATATCGATTGCCAAAAACAAAAATTAGGACACAGTCTTCGATCAAAAATTTCCGGCTTTGCCGGCCCCCCGAACTACTTATTTTTGATCGAAGGACACAGTTCCTTAAAATTGAAAACAGTCCACGCAATAAGAATATGAACCACAATTGAATTCCCACATTTTAGTACCATTTACCCAAGCAATTATAAACGAAGCCCATCATTTACACTCAAACACAATAATAGACTGTCACCCGCGCCAATTAAGGGCTATTAAACAATGTACCGACTGTTTGTTGGAGTATTAGAACACACACGTACCTATTAACTACCCTATTAAAGACTTTCTCGACGCCTCAAGTTAATTGAGCCGTCATAGATCTACGAATGTCTGGAAGAGATTATTAATACAATACAATACAAAATATCTTTATTGTACACCAGAAAATAACATAAGAAAGAGACATCACATAAGAAAAGTACAATCATTACTATAAAAGCGACAATATTTCTGTCTGTTACCTTCTCACGGATAAACTGCCGAACGGACCTAAATGTTTGACAGTGAGGTAGACGGTACTCCGGGAAAAGACATGGTAATTTATATCCTGGAAAACGCATGCAAAGCCGCGTGCAGAAGTTAGTAGTAAATAAATGAGTTTATGAGTGAAAATATTTTGTTCTTAGGTTATCTCATCATAAAATTCATGTATGAATTATATTTAATATTATTTATAAAACATCAGTTGGTAAAGCATGTTTCGCTAAGCGTCTTAATATGGCGTGTTTTAAAAAACTATTAACCGACTACAAACTCCATTATAGTGAAAATGGGTTTGGACTAAATACTTCGATGGCGCAATGAATGAATGAAATGAAACGACGAATAAAAAGACCTCTCGTATACGCCCGTTGCCATGGAAACCATTTATTACTAGTGATTCTGAAAATACCATGTGATGATGTTAAAAATACGTTTTACGGCGCACATCAAACCCTCGAGGATCAAACTTTTATGGAACTTCCTCAAAATCAAACTTTATACAACAACGAAAGAATCATCGAAACCTTTTAAGAATTGGCGAATATCACCAACATTGTTGCAGCTAATCGTGATTTTTTTAAAGTATCGTGTTGTTTTTTTTAAGCTTCTCCTGTTATATATACCAATCCCTCGGAAACATTTTTTATGGGACAAACTCTGGATCATTCTCTATACAATTGTGAATAAAAACAGGTTCTTAATTTACGGAGAAATCGACGAACAATCATAAAAACACATATGTACAGCCGCACATGGAGCGTCCTCTTGAAGTCTGTTAAAAAAGGAAGTGGGAAGTGGAACGTTTGGCAACAGCTATAAGATTATGAAAGTTTGCTTAGTCATCGATCTATGCTTAGTGATGCTTTTCCATGCACGTTTTATGAACACGCTTTCTTAGAATAGGGGTGTAAGGGGGACTCCAACATTTCGTCTTCCAAGCCAACCACGTGGTGCATCCTGCTAGATTACGAACTAGGCCCTGGTAAAAATATCATACAATCTTCATAATTTGATAACACATATAATTTACAAATATTCTCCATTTGGTACTTGACAGTGGCACAATTGTGTCAAACCAGACCCTATTGCCATTAACAAAGAATCATTATCATTTCTAATATTATGTTTGGCCTAACGCTTAACCTATGTACTACGTACTGTACCTTCCTGTCTTGGAAATACCTGTTTAGGATAAATGTCTATATCTGCTGAAACTTAACTTCCAAGGAATTTGAAAACAACATCATATATTTATAAAAACCTCGGGTTTGTTTGTAAATAAATATAAATATGTATGTATATGCTTTCCAGTGACTTTGTTTCTTTGTGAGTATCGTCTTGCTTTATTATTGAGACTTAATCATCCCTCGAAGGGTTCTTGACTTTTAAGCGGATTATTATTTCATTAGTTAGGCATACATTCTTATATGCGAAAATTACCTACATATTATGTTAAAGATTTGTTATTACAATAAATATTTTTGTGTTTGATTACCTACACAAAGAAGAACAATCACGGTTCGGACAAAATTAACTCACGTCGACCTCGGGCGCGGAGATTGGAGTAGATAGTAGCAACCTCTCTGGTGGGACTCTGCCGTTGTTTCTTGACGCTCTCAGTGTCAGGGTCGAGTATTGTGATGTCTGATGATGTTTCGTGAGAGACCAAACAAGTTGTTGTCTTGTTTTGATAGATTTTTTCATTTTGTTGTTTGTGTGGTTTTTTCTTCTACATTTTGTTGGATCTCATCGGAGGTTTTGCGCGAGATGGTAATAAAATATTTTCATCCTTATATCTTTACGTCCTACAGCAAAGATGAGTATTAACAAAAATATTAATTATGAATTTTGATCCCTCTTGTTTGTAATTAAAAGTAAAAAGTAAGTTAGTATCAGTAATTGTTGAAGTGCAAATCTATTCAGAGGCAGAAACTTCAAAAAAAATTTGTCAATTTCTGAGCACATCATCATCATCATCATCAGCCTATATAAGTCCACTGTTGGACATAGGCCTCCCCTAATGAGCGCCATCGCACCCTGCCTTCAGCTTGCCGCATCACACCCATAATAATCTGAGCACATTATAATTGAACTATTCACTGATATTTTGTACCTGCATAAGGTATGTAGACTTTCTTAATATATAAAAAGCAAGTTTATTTCTGTAACAAGCTTACAATAATAAGTTATTCCATTGTTCAGACCCTCATTTATGTATAAAAACTTGTGTTAGAGAATCTCTATATAATATAATATAATCATTTACCTATATTCCCGACATGAACCTTATACGTTGTGTTCAAGTTAGTTATCAGTTATTCAGACGTTAAAATGTGTGTTTTTTTCTACTACTCAAAAGAAAACGTGGCACTTATCAAATTGCGTGCTAGCAATCACGGCAAGCAAAGACAGGAGATTAAAGTTTAGAGAAACAGAAATATTTCTCAGACGGTGCTGTAAAAGTTTCTCTTTGTCATGTAAGCCAGTACAGTCGTTTGTCTTTCAAAGTTTTGCATCTTAGAAGAAATGTTGCGAACGTTTGTATGGGCGATTAATCTTAGTTTTGTTATTAGGAAGTTTTGAAATGTCGGTTTTAATCCTGGCTTTGCTTTGAAGTTCTTAATTCACTTGACTTGAATCTAAGAAAACCTACAATTATATAATGCTCTGAGCATTGCTTTCTTTGGGCAGCTATGGAGCTAGATGCAAGATGAAGGTGTCTTGCATCAATATTTTGGTAGCATTTCGGGGGTTAGTGAGGCAAACAAAAAAAACTATATTTTTGTCCAAATTATTTTGTTTTCATTATTATGATCATTAAGTAGTAGTTGAGCTACCTGTAAGTAGATTGTTTACAACAGTGTACAGTTAGCTCAATTGTTTCAATTGTAAATACTAGTTTTAATTTAATTTTATTATTTTGATTGTAATTTTCTTTGTACGTAAAGCTTATCATTAATATTTGAAAGCTTTTATCACATTTATCACCCGCGTTCCCGTGGATATTCCGAAATAAAAATAGCCTATGTGCCCAGACGAAAATCGATCTCTCTGCTTAATTTCACACAGATCCGTTCAGCCGTTCTGGTGTGATTGAGTAACAAACATCCATCCATCCAAACATTCACCTTTATAATATTAGCGGGAGTAGTGGGATTGGATTATGGATTGACAAAACAAAAGAATGTCAACAAATTGAAACAAATGAAGCCAACAAAGTGTTATTAAAAAACTTTGATACAAAGGAGTCATACTAAGATTAAGAGAGTTTCTAATTTTCTTCCTTTGTTCGGTGACACTTTTTAATAAGATTTTAATAAATTATGCAAAAGTTTGAATAAAGTGGCGGTGCTTCTGCCACGGCTTGCAATCATAAATTCAATATTATACCTATTCCTACATTTTATATTTACAGGTACCTAGGTAAGTACGAGTACATCGATCCAATAATAAATTCAACATCACATGTCTTTTTTTATAGTCTATATACTAGAATTATAAATAAGAAAGATTTGTTTGTTCGAATTGAATAGGCTCCGAAACTACTGGATCAATTTGAAAAAGTATTTCACCATTATGCCGGGTACAGACCAAGCGAGCGAGAGCGAGCGAATGCAAACGATTGGGATTTGACAATCGGTACGTTCGTTCCATATTGCTTCGATGTAGCGACAGCCGCCGGAGCACGGCCGAAGACGAACGAAGGCCCTTGTTTGGACTCGCTTGCTTTCGCAATGACGTCCACACTGGTACTTTTGCGTTCGTTCGTTAGCCATCGCTCACTCTCGCTCGCTTAGTCTGTACTCGGTATTAGAATCCTACATTATCCCTGATGAACATAGGCGATAGCATATACCCGTGCAAAGCCGGGGCGGACCGCTAGTATTACATATTTCTGTATTCATCATCAGCATTGTACATAGGGCTGATGGGTGCCATAGCTATTTTTGTATTATAATTGTGTAATCTTAGGCTTTATTTGAACTTCTTGTCTGTATTTTTAGTAAAGTTATATATATACACACACACACAACACACACACACACAGCACACACACACACACACACACAATGTCACAGCGTCTATTTATGTTATATTATTCTTAACAAAAGTACTTGCAGCTGACTTAACTAACTTATTCGTAAACATTGATCCTAAACCAAAGATCTGAATGGTGGCTGATCCATCCGTAGTGAGGGCCTACATCCGTGAAGACCACGTAGTAAGTCGGATCACATTCAACATGTCCCGGGGAAACGCCGCATTTGGACAGGATCCCGCGGAGGAACCAGCTGATTCTGTGATCTGATTGAAGAGTGCTTAGGAGGAGACCTCCACCGCTGTCACCGTTGCGAGGGTTCTCAGCTGAAAAAATAATAGGTACTGCTCATTATACACGACATCATCAGGTTTTCAGATATCTTTGATACCAATTGTCGTCACAACCGCCATTTGTTTTGTTTGATTTGACGGCAGTTCTGCTTACATTAATCCAACGTTACTACGTGTGCATTCAAGTACGAGCTTAAACGTGTTTTAATTAGATACTGTTACTACATTATTAGATACTTTAATAAGATGCGTTTTACAAGCTTAAAACGAGTGGCCCGCGAGCTGTCTGTTCTAATGTCGTCGATATGAAATGCATCTAAATTTTACAAGTTAAAGCACATGTCTGAATGCTCATTTTTGTGCTGCGTGATAGCACTGCGCCTCTGATCTACGATAAACTTTACTCCAGTTTTCCCCCTGAAAATACTTCCAAAGGAGGAAAACTACAATACGCTAGTTTCTTTATAAAATCTGAGTAGTCTGTCAGTTACAGATATTATCAGAAAATATTGAATATTTTTTTTCTTTTGTCAATCATACAAAAAATGACAAAGATATAGCGCGTCAAAGTTTGGAAGGGGGCTCGTGACGTCACTAAGTCGCTAAAAAGTGTACCCAGGCGTGACTTCACGCGGAACTTTAACTAGCTATATCTTCATAATTATTTGTTTAACTGTCAAAAGAAAAATACGTGTCCAATATCTTCTGATTATCTAACTGACGGACTATTATGAACATTTAGGAAACTAGCCTATTAAAAAAAATCCTATCCTTCTCAGAACACTATTCTTCCACAGCTGATCATGCCTCCATAAGAGACTTAGCCATAACCATCCTAGCAAGCGGATTGCTGATCGCAGTACAGATGTGGAATATGCAAATGAGGAAGCTGCTTTCCTTCATCTAGTAGGAGCCCTTAATCGACTCTTATGACATCCACGAGTTGAGTTGGTGAGGATACTAAAGCCGCGACCGCGATATTGCCTCTACCAGCCTAATAATCAAGTCAAGTCTCGTCATGACCCGGCTAACACGAGGATGCAGTACAATTTTTCAGAATGATGGTAAACATGCATTTTTTACCGCAAATTTAGCATTTTAGCTTATACATTGTAACCTATAACAACAACAACACCAGCCCAGCTAGCTATACCTGTCCATTGCTGGACTTAGGCCTCCCCTACTAATCTTATGGTTAATGTCATAATACCCACGCTGAGCATGAGGTTTGGGGACCCTAACGATTCGTTGTTAAAAATATTTTTGAAAATACATATAAACGCTAAACGAGAATATCCGCCGAGCCGTTTTCGGTTACAGTTATTTAGACTTTGGACTCAATATTTATGTATCTTAGGGACTTTTATGTTAAGCCCCTTTAGGACTTACGACGTATCCGATTTTTACCGTGACCGTGCGGTCACAGGTAGCGCACGTCAGGGTGCCGTTCACAGGTCGGCTTTGCTTTTAGTTGCATGTTTATTACCTGACGTAGGGCCATATCCAGCACAAAAAGTAAATTCGTTCATGAGCTTCTGGTAGATTCCAGGCCTGAACGCAATGCAAGTTGAATCGTTCTGTACTTTTATATACGATGCTCTCAGCACTTCTGATTGCTTGTTATTTTCCGTGGAGCCAAATCCCACCATCTGAAATGTATAGAGTTCACAAATTAAGGCCTGAATAATTTTTAAATATTAACCACCAGAAAAATGAGAAAAACCAGAGAGACCTGAGACGGAATAGAGTCCTAGACGACGGCAGGTATTAGCAACAAGATCTAAGTACGATCAGCCCAAGACCATATTAAAGGGTGGAGAAATTTTTGGATTATTATACAAAAAAACAACTTCAAATTCTCATTGTACAGAAGAGCAGTGTGATGTTATGACACTGTTGACAAATACAAATCTAAATCCATCAAAATCGGTTAACAATTGACAGAATAATCGGCGAACATACATAAAAATATACATACAGCCGAACTAAAGAAATAAATAAAAATTATAGATAATGTCGGTTAAAATGGATGAGACCTTAATAGGCAAATTTTTGAAGCTGGCGCTTGCTTTTAAATTTTTCGTCTGTAATTTAGTCTGTTTTTCGTTTCGTATAAGTACTGGAGGCCTAGATTTGTTACGTCAGTGTAGATTATAATAAGAAAAAAGGCTATTGCGCTAGCTTTTATAAACTTATCTTTACACCTGATAGTGGGTCGATTTTAGTAGCCCATGTAAATTATACTACCTATACAAACACTGTATCAAGGGACTAGATGATGATGCCCTACTTGCCGCATTTCGGCCACGGCGGCGGCCAGTCTTAACGAACACTAGCAGGATGCAGGATATAATTATTATACTGCACAAGGGTCTCGGTACAAAATGGCTTACCGTTGCTTCCTTCTCGAATAGAGTTGTCTTGTCATAAGCAGGTCCCCATAAACAAATAGGCTGTACAAAGTCGGTGTAGATAAATTTGTTCACTTTTATGATACCCAAATCAGAGGTTGAAAATTCATATGTATAAGCCGGGTGGATGATAAGTTCTTGAGCCTGTATGTAAAAAAAATACATTTTAATTTGACAAGCTACGGGTCAGGGGCTGAATAGGGTATTACACCCAGTTTTGAAAAGTGTCACAATTAGGTTCTAAAATGCTAATAAACTACTAAAAAAATACAAAAAAATTATTAAATCGATAAATGCCCTAAAAATGCATTTAAAACTTATATCTTCAAGTTTCGCGCGTAACTTGATGAAAACGCTGGACTGGACGCATGGACGCCATGTTGCTCTGTGGTCATGACGTCAGTTGGATGTGAGTCATGAATAAATGATGTTGTTGATGACAGTTGATACTTTTTAGTTTGCGTACACAGCCGTATGACATAACAACATTGCGCCTACTTATATTTCATGATGTTTAAAAACAGATTAAAAAAACTGAAAACTGAATTGAATTTTAAAAGTTATCAATCACAGAAAAACGCGTGCTATGCCACGGAAGCAAGTAGCAAATAAAACAATAAAAAAGTATTACTTTTTTCTATTGAATATTCCGAGTCCAAAAATATAGTAATTTTGACACCTGAGTCTTTAAAATAACAAAACCGATTACAACTTCTTCCTAAACAAAATCGATTATTCTAAAAATCGAATCGGTAAAGCATTCGGACATGACTATTTGATTATCAGTCGAACTAACAAATTTAATTTTTTTTTTCCATGGAACTCTATGGAATAATTATATTTTCATCATCATCAGCATATATTCGTAGCATATAGTCCACAGCTGGACACTGCTACGAATATATGCTGTTGACTGGTTTAAGTACTTACTAATAGCACCTGTCTTCCTGCTTGATTCACATCATTATAATTGTTGGTCCCAGCTATGATTCTAACTTGTTTCCGTTTTAGCAAGCCACCATTCTTGGAAATGCAATGTCCAGCTATAAATAAAATGACGTTATCTGTTAAAGGTGGTTCGTCGCGGGTTGGCACGCTTTTTTGTGGTTTTAATTTTTTCTGCGTTCGACAAGCAATAAAACTAGCGAAAAAGTAATTTCCCGCAAATCGTCAACCTTTAGCCGCGTACTGACTGAGCGAGAAGCATCTTGAGGCAGCCACGCGAGGCAAATCCTTGGTTGGTCAGGACGTGCCTTGCCCGCGGTAAACGCTTATGCTGCCTCGTCCGAGCGTGCCGCGGCTGATCCGTGCGGTGTCGTATTTTGTCGATGCTCAAAAGGCGTATCAGTAGGTTGAGGCTGCCAAGCGAGGCGACGTACGACGGACGACGGACGACGTTTGAGGTTGCCTCGTGAGTCTGCTCGGTGAGTCAGTATGTACGGCTATTTTCTATGAACTTATGATAAAACCAACTGATTCGTTTGTATTTTGGGAGCATTTGAGATGTAGTGTGGTAAGAGGCGCCTAAGGGACAAAAAAACGGTCTGGGGGGCGGGCAGCAGCGCCTCTTGCAGAATAGATCTACCACCGAATTGCGATACCCAACCGGCATACCCGCCAGGGTATTATGGGGGGTAATCCGCCCCATGACCTAAAAGCCATAAAGGCGACTATCACGGGGAGGCCTGCGTCCAGCAGTGAATCATTATAGGCTGTTGAGGTGAGGTGAGGGGAGGTGAGGTGTGTTGCATGCATGTGCTATGATATGACCCTATCTGCATCAGGCGAAAATATCAGCATGTATTTCTGTTCTAACTCACCTGTCAGCACCGCTGTTCTTGAAATAATGTTCCCCCCGCATTCATATTTAGGCACGTCTTGAGTTATGACTATCATAGCAACATGCCAGGGCCAGTCTCCTGCTTTTGCCTCCGTTCTGACGGAAACCAGTTCGGTGTTTTGAAGAGATCTTCTACCGCATAGGTGGTTGTAATGATTGGCTGTACTGCTGATGTTTAGGGATGATATCGTTTGAGAAGCCTGGAATAGAGATGATAAAAATTATGTGTATCAAATAGATGAAGGTGAAGATTTTAAAATACGATGTTGTGGCACAAAAATTATACTACGTGCAAATAAAAAATTTGGTACATAACCGCATCAACCAGCATAGTCTTACGCAGTTATTGTATTCTCTTTGCAGCGTAATAGGAGAATACACAAGAAACAACAGGCATCGAGTAAACCCTCATTAAATAGGCGGTCTATGTGCCTATTTTGTCAAAGTCAAATTTTACAGTATCTAAATAAAAACAGAAAGGGGTGTTAGGGGGACTCCAACATCTCGTCTCCCAAGCCAACCTACCCTGCACGTGGTACTCACTGCTACAACGAACTAGGCTCCGGTGAAAATATCAAACGATCTTCATAATTTTTGATAAATCTGATGTTACATTTATTTATTATTAATTACAATCCATTGATAAAGAAAATACAATAATAATTACAACTAATATTTACACTTAAATCTATTTTCTAAAAATCTAAGCCGTCACCAGAAGGCAAAGTGCCCAGAATGCTAGCAGCATTACCACGTTGAATGGCAATGCTAATTCGTTGACCGAAATAAAAGCCAGCATTCCGATCACCTGTGGACTCTATTAAGAGTTTTGCTAGATCTTTGTATATTCCATGTGCCCCAGGACCCCAAGGACCTAGGGTTTCCACCCCAAACGGCTCGAATAGGTAACCTCGGTCAAGATTAGCGTATTTCCGCCGATCAGGGCAGGAAATATTAGTGTTGATAATTTTTCACTTACCTTTATAACGTTACTGCACAATACAACTTTGTTCAAAACAAACTTCGACACGACAGGAACGTCTGTTTTATTTGTGTCTATAACTTGCACTAGAAAAACATATTTATCCGGGATTGGAGCAGTATGTCTCACTATCAAATCACTCCAATTGAATCTCCTGGCTTGAAATGCAACGCTATATTCGATCTGAAATATTAATAACAAAATATTATGGTTCGATTCTAGCTTTATACTGACTAGTATTCGACGAAACCGCGCACACAACCGCTTTGCGCGCTGATGAATGGAGATTTTTTTTCTGCAACGCTGTGACCGTCTAGTCTGCTAGTGGCGGTAGAAGTTAAAAGTTGTAATATCGTAGCTATTATGATTAACGCTGACGTAGGTACAGTTCATGTTTTTTTTTTGAATATTTTATTTTGTGTACTAAAGCTCATTTTAGGAACTACGCTTGTCGCACACCTAAATAGCACCGCTGCATCGCAGCACAAATATGTGCATTTGAAAATGGGCTTTTACTCGTAAAGTTTAGGTGTATTTTATATTGACAGCATCAGATGACAGACACGCGGACCACTCCTTTGAAGCGTGTGGAAAGCAATTTTGTCACTGTAAAATGTATCTAATGAGGAACGAGTTGAAGCCCATAATTGTATTACCTATATTTTTGTGCTGGTTAGCTGGGCGCCTCTTATCCTTTCGATTAGTAATATTTATTTTCTCAGCTAGAATGCTAAAGTTTACAAACAGAGAATCGTTTATAAAACTTAGTGTTGAATTTTATCAATAATCATTTTGTTTAATGAATCAGCTATAGGTATGTAGGTACAGATGCATAGTAAAATTCCTTACCGAATTGAATACGATGACAGGGTTCTCAAAATACACTTCAATTTCAACCTCATCTAGATCAGCATACAGCCCAAAATGTATCACTCCACCCCAATGACTAGTTTCATTCTTTATTCTATCAAAATGAATAATTCCGAGTCCGCATGGGTCATATCTGGTCAACGCTGGGCCTTTTATGGCCATAGAATTCACATTTACAAAACCAAAACAAGAGAACAAAATAAAAAAAAAATTACGACACATCTCGTTTACTCGGTAGGTAACAATTGACTAGCTTGTTTACTCTTGACTTGATTGTTTATTTAAATATTTCAAAGAAAAATATAAACAGTTAGTAATTTATCAACCAATAATTGATCACACTGACTTATAGGGTGTCCGAACTATACGTAAATGGTTAAAAATAAGTGTGCACTCTTTTAAATATTTTTTTCTGACTCACACAAGTGATGATTGGGGGCAGGGTAGGTGTACCAAAAGGACAATATTGTCCGTTGTTGGTACCCAGTTGTTCTGCAAATTACATTTTTCCAATTGGGGTCAGATTTTCGTTATATTAGTCAGCTATACTGATATTATAAATTCGAAAGTAATTCTGTCTGTCTGTCTGTTCTGTTGTCTGTCTGTCGGTCTGTTACCTTTTTCACGCCTAAACGGCTTAACAGATCTCAATGAATTTTGGCAGAGAGGTAAATGGTGTCCCGGAGATGGACATAAGCTACTTAAAAAGCGTTTCCAAGCCGCGCGCAACAGCTAGTAATGACAAAAGTTATGATTTTTATGTGTAATACATCTGGAATAGTGTATGTAAATCTTCTATTACGTGATGTGCAATTTTACGATTTTGATACGACATGCCTTTATTGATACTTAAAAAAATGTTGGCATATCAGGAATTATGTAAAACATAATGAGGAAGGGTCATGGTTACGAATTTTGGAGATGTTTCTGCAAAAATTACTTTGTATGTCAAATTAGAAAATTAGATTAAAATAAAATTTTAGTCCTTAAATTGCACTCATATTGATTATTGATTTTTAAAGACAATGGAAAATAAAATGGCTGAACTAGTTTTGGTTTTAAAATGGAACACCTTTTATCACATTCACAGGGTCACTATGTCCGATGAACTGTAAATTCCCGTATAAAACAGATTCTTAGAAATCGTTCTATACATCGTAAAATGACTTACGTACTCTTATTAAATACTAGCGGTCCGCCCCGGCTTTGCACGAGTATATTCCATCAGGGATAATGTAGGATTTCCATGGTGAAAGAATTTTTCAAATCGGTCCAGTAGTTTTAGAGCTTATTCACTTCAAACAAATATCTCTTTTTACCCGACTACCGACAGGGGAGGGTTATGAGCAGTGATCGGAAATTCGGGCGCTTATTTACCTAAAGTTGGTGTAAGACACAACATGGAGCAGTTAAAACCATCTTTCTCGGGAATACTTTCCCGTAAATTCCTGGGATTTCAGAATATTCTAAAATAATGATTTTTCACCGGAATCTTATTTATAGACGAAATATAAGACACTTTTATTCTGACGTGTTTTTCACTAAAGTCAATACTTCTGAAAAAAAAAACATTTTAAATTATATTTATGATTTTATGCCAAAATCCTATTTCTACACGAAATTTAAAACACTTATTCATTCGCATTTATAATTTGTTTGATAATTGCGTAAGAATAATAGAAACAAATATTATAAAAAAAAATATAGGTATATAATATTGTCTGTTTTGTGAGATGAACCCAAACTTGTTTTATTCCAAATGGGAATTTTGGAATTTTCTAGAATGTATTTTCACTGAAATCTTATTTATAGACGAATTATAAGACACCTTTTTTGAACGCGTTTTTTTACAAAAATCGATTTTCGCGTCAGAATAAAAGTGTCTTATATTTCGTCTTTAAATAAGGTTCCGGTGAAAAAATCATTATTTTAGAATGTTCTGAAATCCCGGGAATTTACGGGAAAGTATTCCCGAGAAAGATGGTTTTAACTGCTCCATGTTGTGTCTTACACCAACTTTAGGTAAATAAGCGCCCGAATTTCCGATCACTGGTTATGAGGTTAGCACTCTATGTTTGTATGTTTGTATGTATGTGGCCGATTTCTTTGTTCCCACGTAGCGCTGAAACTACTGGTTATAATATAAGTGTAGACTAAAAAGTAGAAAGGTTATTAGAAATTATATTTCATCGAATTTTAATCCAAATGTACATATTGCATGGAAATACTGCGAACATTGTCGTAGGTACTTTAATCATGTTTTCAAAGTCATCTCGGCGTTTCTTTATTTCAATCAATGTTATTCAAGGGGTGTAGCGGAATTGACAATGAAAATACTTCGATTGATAAATATTTACTCAGAAATAAAATTGTTTAAGCTTTGTGTTTTGTTTAACGAGGGGAACCTTACATCAAAGCATTCCTATTGGACTTGTCCAAGGGTAAAAATGATTTCAACTTGAAGGAATGCCTGTTATTTCTTGTCCAAAACGTTTTGGTGGAGAGTTATTTTGGTTTGAATGAATTCAGATATTTTCTGCGTATCATGGTTTTGTTGATAATCGTGATGTAATAATTTTGCTTCACAGTGGTCATTAACTTAAATAATCAACCAATGTTCAGTGGCATACAGAATGTGGATGTTTTACCTAAGTTTTCCTCCTTGAATATATTTTCTCAAGGGGGAAAACTGGAACAAGAAAAACCGTTGAGGGGGAATTCGGGACTTTTTTAAAAAGAAATTCCAGTTTTCCCCCTTAAACAAATTTTCTCAAGGGGGAAAAATGGAATAAGAAAAAGCGGTGAGGTGGAATTCTGGACTTTTTTTTATTCCAGTTAATAAGCCCTTCATAAATACCTACTCGTATAATACGTATACATGAGAGTCACTTACATTGATATAATAAAATAACACAGTATAACAGAGAAACAGCAGCTAGGTACGCTAAGTGCCTACTTAGGTAGGCTATACCTACGTTCAATCGCTTTGTATCTATGAAGTCTAAGCTGAGTCAGAACTGACTATTGGCAGGTCCTATTGTTTACCTGCTCATTAGCGTAATGAGGTTACGGTAACAGATGCGTGCAATGCATTTGAATTAGTAGCTTTTACTAGCTTTTGTTCCCAGCTGCACCTGTGGTAGATACTTGTACGAGAAATCTGTACAACAGGGTACTTTCTCTTGAAAATGAAATCTTATATCATTGAAAATCCGTTCCAAATCGTGTAGTAGGTACTTGCATACCAAGATTGCCAAATTCAACAAAATTGAATTCAGAATTTAAGAATGATTAAACTAGCAGCGCCTCGCGGTTTCACCCGCGTAGTTCCCGTTCCCGCAGGAATTTCGGGATAAAAAGTAGCATATGTCCTATTCCAGACTATAATCTATCTCTGAGCCAAATTTCATCCAGATCCGTTTTGCCGTTCTGGCGTGATAAAGGAACAAACATCCATCCATCTATCTATCCATCCATCCATCTAAACTTTCACGTTTATAATATTAGTGAGATTATGCCTATGCCGATATTTGAGCTGCTGGTCGATGTTTTTGAGAGTGAATCACGCATACTATTTTCATTGCTACTTATAATAGAATAGAAAGAAGAGATTTTTTTTTTTTTTTTATCAGGAATAAACATTATTAAAAGAAACAAAGAAATAAACAACTTGCTTGAATCACAAAATGGTTCTTGTCTCAGCTTAATGTTAGTCGTTTGCAACCAACGCTGACCTTCCGACAAGACCGTTGATATTACAACTACCTACAATACAATATGGAAAAGAGCTAATTTTTGAATTACTTACGCATAATGTTTAATGTGCTTTACAAAACTACAAACTATTCTTTAAACATAATTATTAATACTATTTAACGGGTATTTATCGCGTTTATTTACCTATTTTTCCAACGTTTCGACAGGTTTACACACTGTCGTGGTCACGGGATGACTCATCCCGTGACCACGGCTTAATACTATTTAACGGATAAATACCCGTTAAATAGTATTAATAATTATGTGTTCAGATCGCGTAAGCTTAAAAATATTTATTCATGAAACTCCGTAAACTAATTTTAGTTTTAGAATTAATTAAGCTTAATTTCTAACCTTACTTGCTACACGGCCTATCCAGGCTAAACCTCGACTAATCTATCAAATTGAAGGAACAAAGGGAGGCCGCAGTGCCCGCATACGCCGCAACGGTCCCACCACAAACCTTAAAGTTCATACAGCAAATACTTATTCAGCTTCAAACAAGTCTATTTTGGCAGCACCCTTTTTGTCACGTCCATTTTAAGATTTTCTAGTCCGAAAATTCCGTTTGGAGTATTTGGCATGACAAAAACTTACTATTAAGTGGGTCACACGGGAGCGGTGGGGAAACGTTCCATTGAAAACATTCCAAAATCTGCTTCCGCTTCTTACCAAAACGCACCTAAAATTATGAATATTCTTCGAAGTTTTCAGAATTTATAATCCAGGTTGGTGTTACCTTAAAACATTTTGCAGGCGTTCAACTGTTGCTCGTTTCACATTTCTTTAGCGCTATTCATGCACTCCAGTCTGAAAGTAAGCGTTAAATCCTCTGTGAGCTTGAAAACAATCGTTTTAAAATCTTTGTTTCATTTAGAACTCTGCAAAGTGGAAAATGTATGGAATTACACAATTTTTTTAGCTACAATGTATAGTTAGTTGAATGAATTCTAGTTTCAGCTGAAAATAATATTTTGCTCGGTCGGTTCTGAATGTCAACATACACATTAATGCCCCTAGAATAAGTTGCATATAAGGGATTCTTAAACGGATTAAGATCAAAGTGATTATTAAACTGTGACTGGATTTTAAGTTGATAATAAGCTACCTAAACGTAGTGTAGGACGCCCTCCGACCAAGTGGGATGATGATTTGCGAAAGACTGCTGGCAGATGCTGGATGCGGCAATCTGCAGACAGGGCGCTGGCGCTCATTAAGGGAGGCCTATGTCCAGCAGTGGACTATTATAGGCTGATGATGAAAATGATTATGTCCCTCGTTAAGGGATGAAACGTTGGTGTTCTTCCAACACAAATAAGGTTCGTTGTTAACCCGCTTACATCCGTAATGGATGATTATGAACTTTGGGTTCGTATTTGTCCGTAAACCAAAAGGGTAAAGGGATTTAAGATCAATGAAAAACAGAACAATCTAAAAGAAATTATTGTTCTTAATTTTAGTTCAACCATATTCACTTTTACCGGTTAGCTCTTGAAAGTATTTCACAAATTCTGTTCTAAAACGGCAGAAATTTTGCTCGAGACCGGAGTTACATACCACATTACCCACATCATTTGGCTTTATGTCCCACCGACGGTCCTTAGATGCAATGCAAGCTCAGCCAAGCGGGAAATAATTTTCCCTGGGGCCCTTCCATAAATTTGAATTTAAACTAAATCGGACTAGTTACTTAGAAATAGGTTCAGAGGGATGATGAAAAGATTGTTGATTTGATTCTAATTTGCAACTTTATATGGTTCCCCTGAGCTACCTTTAGATTATTTGCAACAGCCTACAGTTAGCTCAACTGTTTTTATTGTTAATACTCGTTAAAATTTTTTCAATTTTTAATTCGCGAGGTCCCTTTTGTGCAACTCAATTGCGCAACTCAGTTGAGCAAATTGCGCAACGGGGCCCTTTCTTATCAAACTTATTTTGGTTCCCGTTCCTCAACTCAAGTTGCTCAACTCAGAAAAGAAAATCAACAAGGTATAAATCAGTTGAGCTTTAAGTTTCAATTTTATTTGTTATTAAATATATTTTTATACTTGCATGTACTATTAGGTATGTTTAATGTTTATATCTGTTTCTTTTAGTTTTATTTTGTGGTGTACAATAAAGAATTTTGTATCGTATTGTATTATTTATTATTGCAAATACTTGGGTAGATTAAAATCTACACAATGATTCCAGTTAATTCCATAACAAGAAAAAATATTAGGTTACCCGACTACTCAAACACATCTCACATTTAAACACGTCTCAAATGACGAATTTTTGACAGATTTTCATTGAAAACTGTCAAATGTCGCGACTTGCAACGTGTTTAAATCAGCGTTGCGTTTGAGTATTCGGGCATTAGTTGTTTAAACGTGAAATTCAAACCGACATCAGAGTTACGTTCGTATTTTTTCTTGTTGAGCGCCAAATTATTTCTAGACTAACTTCAGCCCGATCAAACCTCCTACCAACCTAGGTTCAAAGGGATGATGAAAAGATTGTTGATTTGATTCTAACTTGCAACTTGATATCCTGCGACGCAGGAGGTTGCGGGTTCGATTCCCGCCTCGGGACAAATGTGTGTACGATCTGCAGACATTTGTTCAGGGTGTTCTGGTCGTTTTCTATGTATAATAAAAAATATCTATCTATGTAATGTATAATATTATGTTTATCAGTTACCTAGTACCCATAACACAAGCTCTGCTTAGCTTGGGGCTAGATAATGCTGTGTGAATTGTCCAGCACTATTTATTTTATTTATTTATTTATATGGTTCCCTTGAGCTACCTCTAAATTATTTGCAACAGCCTACGGTTAGCACAACTGTTTTTATTGTTAATACTCGTTAATTTTTTTTCTTTTTTAAGTTACGTTCGTATTTTTTCTTGTTGACCGCCAAATTATTTTTAGAGAAAGTTCAGCCCGACCAAATCTCATTGCAGAGAACTGTTTCAACCTGACGTGCCTCTACATACTCTCCCACTAAACTAACTCACGGCTAGACAAATACGAAGGAGTGAACTAGTGAGGCTTTGCGGCTCAACCACCAGTGCATGGTCGTGCATTAAATTAGCTTGTCCCTCGAGCACGGACTGGTGGGATTACGACTCGGAAATAAAGAACCATAGTTTGGCAATTTGCGATTTGTGGCAGTTCACGATTTGTGTTCTGAGCGGCTAGTATGAGTTCGCATAATACCAAAACGGAAAAAGTTTTAGTGAATGTGATAGTCTAGTACTGTGTTGTCACCGCTGACTTGTCAAAGTCGAGCTGCCAAGATGCAATAAATCAGTTAAAATGAATTATTGTCAGAGATTTGTTGCAAACTTGTCAGTAATATTTCCTTATCTTGGTTACGGTTCTCAGTTCAGCAATATTTTGTGGGTTGTCAGCGTGAGAAGGTAGTTTAATAAATCTAACAAACCTAATTTCTTTGGAAAAAATGCCATGTCACATAGTCGCCACTAATTGGAAAACCTAGCTACTAGCGGATAAAATATCGGAAACAGGAAAATCTTGTAACGTCACCTTTACAGAAAAATGTTTCGTTATGTTATTTTGTGAAACATAGATAGGTACGCACCATGTGTTTAATCACCGAACTTTTGTACTAAACGTAAAAGTTCATCACGGTACTCGTAAAACGGCGACATTTGGAAATGCTAACATGCCTTTTCACGCTTCGCTTGTTCCATCAACACCTGCTTACCATTACCAGGTGTAATGTATTTGTTCCACTTTAAATTAATTACTTATGGCTGGGAATATAAACGAATTTACCTGTGGAAAGTAGATTTACAAATTTAAGTATCAATATTAGGTTCACACCCATTTTGATATCAACTACTGAACCTATTAGTGCTCGCGCGGCGGTGTGTCCCTTTGTATGAAAACCAATTTTATTTTTAGGTATTGAAAGGTTACCTAAAGGTGATCAAAATCCTACAATACCTACATTGTAGGATAGTACAAGCCCTATTATGATTTTCAAATGAGTAATTATCAGTTTATTCACGATATTTTTAACGAAACAGAAAAAATATAAAATTAAACTTTAAAACAAAGAACACTTTGTTTGTTTACATTGATATTGTTATTTACGGTCTTACCGAGTTTAGTATTAATTTTAAAATTACTTCTCTTGTACCTACCATCAAAAGTGGCTCAACGTTTAAAACATTATAATATTGTTTAGCTTTTTTTGCCAGTAAAAACATCTGCTCATTGAAATTAAAACAGGCAATGAACTGTAAAAACAATATGATAGCGAAGTTCAACTAGACCATGACACCAATAAAATTGAAATTGCATCAGATTTTCTAGAACAGCTTGTTGTGAATATTAAGTGATAAGAATTATCTTTATAACCTACAACTCAAAGATATACCGACCACTACTACTACGGTATATTTGGTCTTTTGCACGCGAAAAACCATGCTCTCTCTCTCTGTCTCGTAAAAGATCATTGCAGTCCCTTTTTTAAACCCTACAAAATAAATACGAAGGTTTTTTGATGTGTACTTATCGGTCTTTCAAAACATTATGAAACGATTTATATCCTTATTATATATTCCTTTTATCATAATTATAATATTTGTGTGATAAAAAGATAAAGATACATTTATTAAACAATCTTTATTAACAAAGAAAATTACAATCAAGTAAAAGAATAAAATTAAAACTAGTAAGTATTTACAATTGAAACAATTGAGCTAACTGCAGACTGTTGCAAACAATCTACAAGTAGCTCAACTGAACAGGAACATACAGGTTTACAGTTATAATAATAACTAAGTGTATTGGATATAGTAAGTACTTGTTGATTTAAGATTTGCCTTCAATAATAAAATTATTGTCAACAAATATAATCTTTCTCTCGACTCCGAGCTTGTTTTTTTTTTGTTCAGATTTTTTTGATTGATTTTGCAGCTAACTCTAACCTCGAACCTAACCACTTATAATAATTGTATTGAGAGTAAGGATATTTTAAATGTTGACCTAAATTACCTTTACCCGAAACAAGCTTCAAGATACCCTTGTTTTTCATGTTCAAGCCCTCCACACCTGGGATCCTTCGTGACGTAATGTAATAAAGGCGCTTGTGTTTCACGATTTCTCTACCCTCAAATTGAGCTTTGACGTAATAAAAATAAGAGCCAGGGAAACAGTGGGTCAAGTATTCGTAGCATGTGTTGAAACAAATAGGGTTAATAGTGCGAGAGGCTGAATACGGATAGGCAGGCACTAATATAAAAATTGTAACACGCAAATGCGTGATAAGGTAAAGTAGGTAAGCATTTGATGGGAAAATAAAATAGATTTGCCTCAGAAACATTTGGAACAACTAATTTGGTAGTTTAGAACCCGTATCAGATTTATGAATTAAAAGATTGAGCTTATTAATTTTAGAGGCGTAAAAGCCATGGACCATACAAAAATCACTACCTAACATAAATATACACTAAAATAATTTTCAATAAGCTCAGAAACTAATGAAATCATATTCAATTAATATGTAGTTATGAAATAGAAGTTCAGCTAAATTGTTAAACTGAGCAAACATTGCTGAGAGCAAAAAACCAGTAAAATCTGAATACACCCAAACACTAAAGAACCCAAATACGCTAGACAAAAATAAATGGCGCATATTCTATCCCATATCATAGGAAATGGTATAACGAACGTACAAAGAAAATTTATTCCACCGATAACAAGAACACTTTTTTTATCAAAATCAAAGCGTTGTTCAGCTCCTTTGATGTGCTTCAGTACTTTTCGACTTAGAATCGAATTCTGGGCACGTACAGTTATAATCATGTTCAAGTCTCCTCCAATGTTTGATAAAGTCTCGTGTGTTCGAAAAATGGCTTGCAATTTGCCCGTGTGGAAAATAAAAGTTATAGTATGTGTGAATTTTTGATTATGCTCACCCTTCTTGTTTGCTAATGTGGCATTGTTTTTGTGCCTGAATTTGGTAAACGTGCTCTAGAATATGAAAGGAGATACGAAAATGTTTGTTCTTTTTGCGGTATTGGATTAACAATTTGGCTGGGCTCTTGTTGTATGTACCTACTAGTATCTGTAGTAAAATTTTGTTTGTTTTGTAACTTTACGTCGTTTTGGGTAAGTTCAGTTCCATTTGATTATTTTAATATGCTTTCTTTAAAACAAAGACCTACTTTAGTAAAATTACCCATTGTCAATAAAATGTAAGCCAGGTTTCCCCTTTCGGTTTAGGCAGCCTCTTCTGTATAAATAACAAAATATAAATAAAATAAATCTAGACAATGCTATTTATGAAACAAAATTCCAAAGACAAACGAAACAAAAGCCGATAAACAAATAATAGCTGCATTCCAGCTCAAGTGAGCAAAGGCAAGTATTTATTCTGGCAAATGGGCAGTTAGAGCATCCGATTGGCCCGGATTTAGTCGAAAATTGCCCAAATGAAAGCTCAATGAACGTGTCACGGCGAGTCGCTGGGCACATTTGTCCACGTCCCCGAATTGTCCGCATTGCTGCAGCTTAGTGTTGTCTTTTGTCGATGATTTCTATTACCTGCCAGATTATCGACTACTGTTGATAGTTAGTTGACTACTCTCCTGTGTACTTAGCAATCACCAAGCTTCACACTTATCAATCAAGAACGTTCACCGGGTAGGTAATAGTGATCAGAAAGCTTTTCATTGACAATATAATACCGAAAAACTAATGGCATCAATGTCACGTTTAATACTTAAATATTGATCAGAAGAAAGCTTTTTATCGGCAAGATAACATCGAAAATCAAATAACTATAGTTGTTTGCTGACCATGTTTTTATAACCTGGCTTTGAATTTAGATTTTATATAAAAAGCTTTCGTCTGATTCCTCTTTTGACTTAATACCAATGTTGCGTACCCTGTATAACAACAAACCCTCAGGTGACAGGGTAGTAAGCAGTCAATTCATCGATATCATTACCAACCCCCTCACTAGCCCATCACTATGCTGCCCTAGGGGTCGGCCGTCGGGTCATCAGAGGGAACGACCCGGACTAGCCGTGCCTATGACTGCACTGTCATTCCACGATTGCTATAAAAATTACGACTGTTGACTTAGGACTGCTCTGTAGGATTACAAAGGTAAGTGTGAATATTTTTTGCGACGGCTTCCGGGACGTAAGAGCCATTTACAATAATATTTTTTTCCTTTCCTATGTTTTGTATTTTATTTAAATAATATCATAATGATGGACAATTCACACAGCCCACATAAGCCCCGAGTTAGCAGAGCTTGTGTTATGGGTACTAGATCTGATATACATAGAACAATACAATAGGTACACAGATAGATATTTTTAGTACACATAAAAAACGACCAGAACACCCGTATCAATTATCTGCTGATCGTACAAACATTTGTCCCAAGGCGAGAATCGAACCCGTAACCTCCTGCGTCGCAGGCGAACCTTCCCCCGCCGCGCCACAGAGGTCGTCAAATTTTAGGTCAAAGGTTGACGGAAACAAAAGAAAAAACTAGCGTGGAAGAAGATCCATAGGTTTACATTATTAACTTTTTTGAGACGGTAATCCTATGAGAAATTTGAGAAATATTATCAAAGCGTCATAAAGTTCGTACTTACCGTAGCCATTTTCATTTACCCTGCACCTTATACGTGGATTTCTCATGAGTGTCTATTAAATTAAATGTGGTGCTTTGGCAAAGTGACTTCTTATGACGTAACTGAGTCTCTTTGATCCCGAATCTTACGTCGAAAATGAACGTAGGATTTCAATAATAATTCTGGTTTAGTTTGAAACATTCTCTACGTGGAACTCTGGTATTTTTAACTGACTTCGAAATAAGGAGGAGGTTGTATTCATATTTGGCTGTAGGTATGTATGTTTTTTATGCACGTTCGTCGATTTTTGAACCTTTTTTCGCTGTTGTAAAGATAGAAAATGATCGCAAAGTGGTCCCATACAAAAATATTCCAAAGGGATGAGCATTTATCCCGTAAAATTTAAAAACAGTGTAAACAGGGATACGAATTTGGTTTTAATTTTTTTCAAAACAAACATTGTAATATTTTTAGGAGGCTCTAATTTTGATACATAGTTTTGAGTTTATTTTGAAAATACACGGTGACGTCAGTTTATGCCTTTGAAGATCCTTTGAATGTTGGGAAGTTTCCATGGTCACTCACTCTCTCGACTCTACTGAACCAACCATGAAACTAAAGGAATTTATTACAGAGTTAGTAAGGTTAAATAACTTTTAAACTAGTAAGCGTGGGCAAGCGTTTGGACGACGTTGGTTAAGAGATGATTCACTGCATAATAAATGGACTCCGCACACTGTGGCGAGACTATAAACCCGCTTCCTAGATGTCGAGCAAAAAAGCTTTCAGCCGTATGTTAGTACGAGAAATATGCACAAAGCGGTTGAAGGTCCAATTGACCCAAATGGACACACAAAATAGTTGAAAGGAAGGCCCGGACGAGGTCATTATTCGCTCTGTAGCCCGGCTAAAGTGTCAGGACTGTGGAAGACGAGCATTTATTTACATCCTTACGGCGCCGCTGATTTCGCGGAGGATGTATTAGGGGTGGAATTGGCTTTTTCAAGAAATCAACGGGGTAATAAATTATTTTATGTAAGGTTAGTGACGTAATGATGTTTCGAAGGGTAAATTAGATTTGAGCTCCTTGAGTGTTTTGTGAGGAGATGGAACAGCGCTTGATGCAGAGATGCCTTAGTTAAGTACTCCCACGTACAATCTTGTTCTTATTTACTTTATTTTCGTAACGAAATTGTTTGGAATTCCGGGTTAGATATTTGGCTGCTTGGGAAAGTAATAATTTAACTTCTGATTGGGTGGAATACGTTTATTCTTGACATGCCTATGTAGGTACTATACACGCACTTATTTTCTTTTTGACAGCTCGAGTGACAATCAATTAGTCATACCCTGATGCTCTACCGATCAGATTAATTATGACAATCTTTTGTTTATAAAGAATTTGGAATCGAATCCAAATATTCAATGGAATAAAATAGCCTTATTTCTGTTGTTTTACATTTTGTTACTTGCTTCTGCCCCCGCGTTTTTCCGGGCGAAAAAGTAACAAACTTACTGTTGTAAACTATAATTAAAATTTAATTATATATAATATATAAATTATATTTATATATTAATTATTATAAATACTTTTTCATGGAAACATCAACTTGAATAGTCTTCGTGACTAAATTTGCCGGCTCAGAGCACTCTCATACTACCGCGCGGTACCGTAGGTGCGGTGCCGCAAGAGTTTCGCAATGACGTTGTCCGATGTACGAGATGCGGAACAGATACGAAACTGTCGCGGACACGCTGCGGACCTCGAGTTGCGGCTCCGCAAATTCGATTCCGCGCGGTAATGTGAGACGGACGTCAATCTAAATCGAAATTAATTCTGAAGTCCCCATATTTTTTCGAGTCGATAGATTCGCATCGCATCTCTTTTGTTAACAAATATCTTTGTTAATGAAATAAATATTGCATTCTTTCATTGAGTCTTCAAGAGTGAATGAAGACTAATTCGTAGGCGTTAAAAAAGTAATTTTAAATGCGTTCTTAGGTATAGTATAGATCGCAACACAATATTTCCAAAAATAAATCACGAAAAGATAGTTAGCATGTAAATTTTGAATAACAAAGATCAGTAGCTACAATAGTAACAAAGGCTTAAAAAACCTTTTTGGGCCGACTGTAGCAATCTTTTGGTCCATTAAATCGTTCACGCTCACCGACTATGGAAATAGGACGTAAAACGGAAAATGTTCAGATGTAAGGACATAGTTTTTGAAGATTTGTGAGACAGATAGACAATTTGAAGTCTGATTAAATATAAGGGTTCAATATTGATTATAAGGCGTAAGCAACTTGTGAACATATTTTGTTGAAAATACTTCACTGCCTTGCGTGGCAGTGCAGCCAGCGTCTTGGGCACGCTTCCGACTGGTATGGATATGAATCAGTTGAGCTACTTGTAGATTGTTTGCGAATGCAGTTAGCTCAATTGTTTCAGTTGTAAATAATAGTTTTAATTTAGTTCTATTATTTGATTGTAATTTTCTTTGTTCATAAAGAAAATATTTTTTATAATTTTTTGTTCAATTCAAACAAAGTGCCATAAACCATTGAGTACGAAATAATCGAGTTTCTAAAATGAAAAACTATAATCTACTTTTATCTGCTACTATAATCGTTATTCTGTGGTTTATCTTTGATTTTGCTTTAAATACCCAATAGATTATTTCAAAAACTACTATGATATCTGGAGGTCTACTTTCCGATCTGACGCCATTCGACAATTTTGCTCGTTTTTCGAAATAGACTTAATTAAGTACTGCTACTTTGTTTCTATATTTAATCGTTTCTATTATTGGATTGTAATATTCTTTGTTTATAAAGAAAAAACTTTTTATTAGTAATTACTTAATATTATCTAGCGGAAACTTATCACCCAGTATCACAGGAGATTAGCCGCAGGCCGCTAGCTTCATAAGCTCGTAATTTCCTTGACCTAATCTTGGAAATGGAACGCAATAATACAGGTATTAAAGCTGGATCGCGGAGTCCAATCTTATGGCAGGAGCAGAGCTATATTACCTACTTAAAATATTAAAGTAAAGATTTTATGAGATAATACAGTGTTATTAAAGTTTTTAGGTTTTAAGAAGGAAAACTCAAGATTGATACCAGTTCAATAAATTTATTTTTCTTGTACCTTAATGGAAAACTATGTTATCGGGCGTAATATTCATTACTTTTATCGGTAAACAGTGCTGGACAGTTCACACAGCATTATCTAGCCCCAAGGTAAGCAGAGCTTGTGTTTTTGGTGCTAGATAACTGATATAGGTACTTACAAAATATACAGTTCATTATATAAATCGATATTTTTATTATACATATAAAGCCAGCAGAGCACCCGGAACAAATATCTGCAGATCGTACAAACATTTGTCCCGGGGAGAGAGTCAAACCCGCAACCTCCTGCGTCGCAGGCGGACCTTCGCCCATCGCGCTACTGAGGTTATCAAATATAACTAACTTGAAGGTATAATGACAACAATAATCTCTCTCTCTCGTTCTCTCTTAAGTTACGTGATATAAATAATATAGCACTCTGGCATACAATGCTTTTCAATTCAAATTTAATTATACATACAGATATGTAATTCCATTGAACACAGAAAATGCTTTTAAGCAGTATTGAAAATTGCCAAAATACATTTCCAATCGCAATTAAATACAATAAATCACTAAACTACTTAAAAAGCAATATTGGAGTCCACATTCTAACATAATTTCACGGGCGAGTTCACTCGCATTAAATCATAGCGAGAATATAAATTCTGGATACGTTATTTCCGGTTCCTACCTACCTAAATAGAAAACAGCATTTTAAAAAAGAAACAGAGGAAAACAGCAAAATAAATAATAAATAAAATAATTGGTATGGTGAACGACATGATTTGTCGTTAGGGGTCTCCGGTGACAGAATAGGTATTCTAATTGTCACGGTTACTAAGATATGATTTCACATTTGAGGCAATCACGAACAAAAAAGATAATGACGATTTCAAGGCGAAATTTTAGTAATTTTCAAAAAACCTTTCAAAAATTACATCTGCAGCACAAAAAATTTCGATCCTGCCGAAATCGAAAATGTTTGGGACTTATTTAATTTCTTAGACATTACCCAGAGTGAAAGAAAGAAAGAAAATGTATATATTTACAACTACAATCATAAACTAATACGAATAACAAGTAGTGCTAGGTATTACTGATTGTAATTATGAATTAGAAAACGCACTATAATACAAAAACCTTGTAAATACTATTTCGCGGAATTGTTACTACATATTTTCATCCTTATATTTTGCAATGGATTTCCGCAAAGTAACGCCTGAATCTATTATTTATCTTGTAAAATCTCAATCTAATTTGTTTCAATTATTTACCTGTAATTTTCTTGGTTAATATAGAACTTGTTTCTTACTAGCTTTACGCTTACCCGCACTTTGCCCACGTGCAATTAGATTTTTTAACTTCGTGCTTTTTTTAAATTTCACGCATATCGACATAATACGGTTTGAGCATATTTCTAGTATTAGAGGTTTCCAATCCCAATGATAAGGAAAACACATAAATAGGAACACATTCCTTTCTCCGTCTGTCATAAAAATAAGGTGCATATTTAAGGCCATAAATAACTAGTAGCGTGACAAAATATCGTCACCCAAACATTCGCAGTGCGTCGAAACCTCTGACACACCTTCATACCTTAAAATAAGATTCATCTAACTAATATTATAAACGTGAAAGTTTAGATGGATGGATGGATAGATAGATGGATGGATGTTTGTTCCTTTATCACGCCAGAACGGCTGAACGGATCTGAATGAAATTTGGCACAGAGATAGATTATAGTTTGGAATAGGCTGCTTTTTAGCCCGGAATTCCCACGGGAACGGGAACTATGCGGGTGAAACCGCGAGGCGCTGCTAGTTTATTATAAGGCAAGTAATCTCGTTGTTTGTAGTAAACAGCCCGCATCAGGCTTAGCTTTATGCAAACTTAGTTGAACTGTGCAGTCTGAGATAAAACAGGTTCAAGAACTTTAATGAATAACAGCTTCCAAACTGAACTCTGACCTACTTCAGGTTTCGTGAGTAATTAGGAAGATACATCTACCTCAAAAGCAAAATAACAAACAGGAAAGGTAGAGTTCGCTCTAGTTCAGTTTTGAGTTGGTGTGTTGGAGTTTTCGTTTGTCAATACCCGATAATATCTAGGAAAGAAAACGACCCAATTTAAATTAATAAACATCAAAATGTTTGTTGCTTTGTTTGATTAAGATGAACATTTACATCACAAGATTACAAACAAACAAACGTAAATACCTAAGGAATTCTTCAACAATGTAGAGGCTGCCTTCTTATTAGCCCTAAATCCACGCATAAATCATTCAACACAACCGCCACCCGCTGTTTAATATTATATTGACTCTGTGACCGCTTTTTATCAACATTAATCTTCAAAGGAATTAAACAAACTCATAAAAATATTTAAGATTTGAATCTATTACTGACGGCATTAATGTCAAAAATTTCTGCTATTTGCAGCGAGGTGAATGTAAACAATAATTCAATGTATCACGTGGTGAGGCGCGCACCTCTATGAAATGAAACGATTAAGCTACAAAATGTCAAAAAGCAAAAGCACGGAGGACTAGGGGCGGCGACCGCGGCTTATGGAGGGGAAAGGGGGCAAAGGGGAGAGTGTGGCCGTCAGTTTCTCGCCGACCGCCGCGAAGCGAACACGCCTGTGATGCGCGCAGTTTGACGCGACATGGCCTCGTCCACGAGCGGCAACATCGTCGTCGAGTGGTTGCGATCGCTCCACTTGGGCCAATACGCGGAAAGTTTTATCGACAATGGATATGATGACTTAGAAATATGCAAACAAGTCGGAGAACCCGATCTGGATGCTATTGGAGTTCTCAACCCTGCACATCGCCAACGTCTACTGCATTCCATAAGAACTTTGAGAGAGGAAGGTGCCGCTGCCGTTTACTTCACTTTGGAGGAAGCGGCAGCGGCTCGGGACTCTTGCCGATGTGAAGAAGAAGCTCGTAAAGAGCAAGCGACGGCCACCATCGAGCCGGCGAAGTATGCAGATGAGTACGAGGAAGGCAAGGCCGAGCTAGTGAAGATACCGCGGATGCAACTGAAGCGGTTGCTTCGGGAGCGTCTTGGTCAGGATGGAATCCGGTTGAGTCTGCAGCCATACTCTACAACGGTCAGTGTTATTGTTAACTTCAGGCAGTGCTTCGTGACACGTGTTTGTGATAGTGACGTATTGGAATTTGATGAATGAAATGTACGGTGTCTGGAGCGGTTTTATTGGGATAACAGGATTGTGTGTGAGGCACTGCCTGGTCTGCATGCGTCTTGTTTTTTTGAGCTGGTCGGTGTGCGGGCGCCCGATTGCCCCGAGCGGATAGCTGAGACGTGTTGCCATAAAGTTTGTTGCGTGCGTGATTTCCCTTGAGATGAGGAGTTTGCGCCTTCCTGTCGTGAGAAGATTGTAATCGCGTGCCTCCCGGCTCTAAATTGGGTTTTACGATAAATCGCAAAACCTGTTTCAGCTCCCTGAGGCGTTAATTAGTATTACGACTTGTCAGACATGGAACAAAGCTCTTGTTCCCATACAAAGCAACACGATTAAAGGTTTATTGTGAACTCATTATCATAATAGGTAGGTACAGCGCTCGACCGTTGCATTTTAATTTCGCAATTAAACATGATATTTTTGTAGCTAATATAATTAATTATAATTATATTTTGGTAATCTTAAATTATTTCAAAAACAGCTGATACCTACAACTGATAAAACTTCTCTATAAATTATTATTTGGTACTTTCACAAAATAATCCTTATGATAAAACCCATATTAAATGTTCACAAAACACAAAAATCAAATACAACTCAGTACTTACAACAATAACGTTGAGTGTAATCGTAAACAAAATCATTTAGTAGGTAGGTACTATAGTTTCCTAACAAGTTGAATTCTAGAGAAGCCGCTAAACCTATCTACATAAGGGCGGAAACGCTTAGTTGATATTTTAATTGACGTGTTATTAATTATTCCGCTGGGTAGTGATTAAGAGGGCGGAATATTCGAAAGGGCACGCCTTTTGGTGTTAAATTAATTCATTTGTCAGCAGCTCTATGCATTGCTTATCGGGCGTTGATTTCTCACCTATCACTCACCGCGTTTTATCATTCACCTTCAAGATTGTGTTACTAATATCGGTACCATATTTTGTTCTATTCTCGGAATATGTTGGTACTCCACTAAACTGTTCGCTATTATTGGTTTCCTGTTAGGTACCTCAGTACAGTGTACTTACCTTTCCTCGTATTCCTTACTTTTTACTACTTGCAGAATTTCTTTGTTTCCAACGTCGCGTACAATGCACTGTTTCTAATAATTTCGCTAACAAGTGGTCGGAAAATGGCACGCCACAATGAATAGAACTTTGTAAGGCAAGCAGGAATTCTGAAGAAAATAAATATTACTTAGGTAGCTGGAACTTTAACTACCTTCGCCATCGGAATGAATTCTTGAAGTAACGAGTTTGTTGCTCATAATTTTGCGACGTACAATTTGTACATTTTAAAGCTTGTTTGATGTAATGTCTCACCTAACGTAATGTTTAATTTTCACTGTACTGAGAGCCAGAAACCCTACCGTAATTACCTTTGATGTTTTTTACCGATATGGGTCTCCATGTTGAAACCTGTTCGATCTTGAGAGCGCGAGGAATCCACATTGAGAGCGAGCATTGGATCGCCGGCAAAAAAAGGATCTCAAGAAAGCCACTGCCATCACAAGCTCACAGACAAGTTGAGCGCCCTTGAATACAAAAACTACTTGTATCTCTAGTCCGTGGCTGACAATTCCGTTTTATTTATATCATTACCGCAGTTTCCGATCAAATTAAGTATGAAATTTTGCAATTCAATCGAATATTTCAACAGTGGTGACACTGATTCCATTAATGTCGCCATTTGTATCAATTCTGCTATTATTAACGGAACGTGCTGTCACAGTTAAATTATTTCAATGCAAGCTATTAGCAGGGCACATATTGTTGCAAGATACACCCCCATGTATACCTGGGAACATTCCTTTATCCGTTCCCGAGCCAAACAATGGTTTTTTTCAATAGATTTTGTGATGCGATTACCGCCGCCGGAACTGTGCACAAAAGCTCAGACAAAGTCAGGGTATCACTATCGTAGTTCCGACTAATAGTCCAATATTTACGTTTTTGTGATACACCATTGTAATTTGTAGCATCCGCTATTTGAACCGTGCACAAATTGATTAAACTACTGTAAAACTACACGTTAATAAAATTCTGCGCATGGGGGGCATGACATGACACATATGCCGGGGTTTTATGTGTTGTTTTTTTTTACATATTTGAAAGTGAGTAAAAGATTGAGGTCCAGTCCAGGCACAGTTTTCCATCGTTAGGACGTTTTACTCCTTGTTTTGGATTATATAAAATTTAAGCGTTCCAAACTATCTACTTCTTTGCGTTTATTTAAAAAAATGTAGTTATTTGGAAAATGTGCATCTGGATTTTGAAACACGAAACGTGTTAATAATTTGTTAGCTTCAAAGATAGATACATTTCAAAAAGCTATAAAGTTGTACTTATCCCTGTAGGGTAGCATCATTAAAATCGGCTTCTTTTATAACGTCCACTCAAGATAACCCAGAATGAATGCTACACGTATTTAAATAGCCAGCAGTAAGAAATATTAATGTCGCCGATTAAACTTGACATTAAAATTGAATTTCAATCTATTCAATACGAATGGTTCGGTAAACAAGCCGATAGAAAAACGAAATTAATGAACGGTCGCTTTCATAAGAATTAGTTTATGAATGTTAATGGAAAGAGGACCATAAAGGTCAGTATTTATAAACGAATTCTATCAGACATGAGACTGGTCACATTTTGATGTTCTTAGCCGAGTGGGCAATCAACATTGTTTCAACTCGGTAAATGAAAGCGTTTCTTCGAAAATGTATATGTGACTACCAAATAGCTTTTGTTAATCATACAAGATTTTTGTAAGTAAGCGCTTTGTTTATGTGTTCAATTAGACGTTTTAGGTTTCGACATCTCTAATTTCCGTTCGTTGTTTATCGTCATTTCGGAATGCTGCCTAATTTTGTTCGTTATGTGAGTGTACGTGTCTGTAGTTATATTTGCTTTAATTAAAATTGTGCTTTTGTACGGAGGTGGTTCGGAGCCTTGTTTGCTTTGTAACAGGGTTTAATATAAGCCTGAGCGGGTTTTTTTACCTGTTTTGCTTTGTTACAAATGAATGTGTGCGAAGTCACGCAGTGTCCCGGCTCCTTGGTATTCCTCTCTCGTTTTATGTGCGCCTGCTAATTTTGCTCAAACATGTTATAAAATTTGTTGGTGTTTGTTGACTCTCATAACTTTTATATTAGACATTTTTTTTTAATAAACAAGAATAATACCTATCGTAGTCCTAATGAATATAAAGTGTGTGAATTAACATGTAATGCCGTTTTAGGAATAAATTAACTTATTCGGAGAAACAACCTTTAAACAGTTCAAAAATTCAAATGATATAGAATATTTCCAATAATATTAACTGATCTTCAACTCTCAAGGAAGGAAACGTCGACAGATTGGGTGCCCAACTTTACCAGGTGAAATCCGAGGCGTGTTTGTTAGGTCTACACAGTTGAACTTGTGCAAATTTACATCGGCTCACTGGCGCTCTGAGATTAGCATCCGTTGGTTTGGTATTTGTTAGGTCAAGAAAGTTACATGTAACTTCTCAAACATTTTCTGGTTAATTCTTTCTTGCGTGTTCTTTTTTGCCTTTTGTCAGTAGCTAAGTCATTTTTATTTAGAATTTGAAGAACAAAAAGATTTGAAATCTTTATGGCTATATTAATTTAATTATTAAAGCCTCCGTCCGTCATAAAGTGCGTAATGTATTATGATTATCTACATCCAACTACCCACCCGTGCATAGTCTATCTATTTTGTTTTCGTCTGAAGATGCTTACATACCCAACCCGTGCTACCGGATATTATTATTATCTATCTGTCAAAGACTTACCAGTAAGAGCTTTCTCTTGTGCAGTAAGTACTACTCAAGTTTTATTATTATTGAAGAAAGCTGATAGTGAGTAGGCAGAGGCCTGAGGATAGTCTGCAACGAAATATTTATTGAGTCTAAAAGGTGTATCAAGATTATAACCTTATCATAAGTTAGGCATTGACAATAATATCCCTGAAAGATAACATTATTGGTAGGAAACGTCTTTCTGATAGATTTTAGTCGTCTGAATTTACCTTTACGTTGTAAACGTATAGCTCTGTAGAAAAAACATTATGAGAATGCAGACAGAAGCAATCAATTTTTATATTTGCCGCAGCCAATTTATGATCAATAAATATCATTAAACATAATCTTATCACCATAGATTTACTGCATAAACAAAACAAAAAACTGTTTATAAATTAAATAAACAAACGCCTTCTGAGAACGCCTAAAAATAAACTGTTAAAACTTTGTTTTGGCTTCTTAGGTGGCGACTTTCTTCTAATCGATGTGTTTGTTTGTACTGAACCAATATTACCTTTGATGTTCGTTGTCGAGTTAATTATGTGCTTGAAAATATAAAGAACAATACGTACCTTTTTTTAAACAACAGGAAACAGGGCCAACAAAGAGCGTTTTATAATTAATTGTAATAAAGGTAAAAAACTAAATCAAGTATTTACCGTCACATTCTCGGAAATAGTCGGAATATATACACATTATACGAATTTTTAACATTCATTCAGTCAAAGGATTTTGTAGAATTTCGGATTATGGTATTCAAAAATGTATTAAAAATTGTAAACTCTAAAAATGAACTACAGTTAAAGCCTCGGGTAGCGTAACAAATTGGTAACAATAGCAAAAATAACCCAGGTGGAAATTTTTCATTTGCACACCGTTTCACACTTTTGTGTTAACTTTAAATTTGAATGTTAGCGGACGATCAAACACGTTCAATATTAGTTTGGTGAACAATTTCGTTCTATTGCTTTGTACCTAGGAATATCTAGCGTTTGCTCTAGAGCAAACGCTAGATATTGGTTGAAGGGAATATTTCTGTGAATTAAAATGTTCTCTTACAAGTTTTCTTATTTAAAATGCAAAGCTCCAAGAAATCCTACATTTTAAAAAGCTCATAAAACATTGACAAAAAGTAAACATCCAAATTTTTCCTCTACTTGATCTCTATTTCATGAAAGCCATACAAAAGACCAAATCACTCTAAATTTCAACAAAAGCTGTTAAAAAGTAAAACCAGATCCTCTAAATAAGCTTTAAAGCTAATAACGAAAGTGAGAGATAAGAAACAATAGGCGGATTTGTGATAACGTTACTGAGAACAATGTTATCTCTATCCTTCAAAGAAGCTAAGTAGGTTGCACGTATTTACTAAGAACCCTCAACTAACTTCTTGGAACTTCTAAAACAGAGTACTAAATTCATGGAACCAAGCTTCTTAATTGTTATAATAATATTTGGTTCACTTAAATTTTTTGTTCATTATTATGAATTTGGATTGAACTAACTATTTTGTGTGTTTGGCTTATTAGGTTATTTGTTTTTGAGACAAGGTTCCTGTTTGATATCTATTTCATTGTGCGAAACGTAGGTAGTCTATTGATTTTATCTAAGCTGTCTTTACTCTTTTAGACTTTTATTTAGTCGTTTTTCGAAATGCCCGTTTTAGTAGGTAACCTTAGTAGGTACCTAATAGTAGTATAGTTACTACTACTACGACTTACTACTGCAGATTGTTCGATTTTGAACAATTTAAACTATCAGGACCTCAATTTTGATACTTTCCAACACCCATCCAATTATGTTCCGCTCATAATGAGAGACAAACGAATGCTATTATTTTCGTATTAACTCTTGATCGGTTTTAACCACCGAATCAAATTTTGATCCCAGTTGAAAATTGGTAAATAATGATACCTCTCCCAATATTTGTGCCTTCTAGACCGTTATTATCTTTATGCTTACGTTTTGGTAATCGTCAGCTTCCTTAATTTAGACCTTTTACTTTTATGTGCTGAAAAAATGGAAAAATAACAAAATTTGATCCAGTGACCCTACCAAGTTCCGCGTTTTTACCACATTTTTTTAAATTTACGAGCCCACTTCGCATTATTTCTCCTCTGGGTTTGTTGGAATATTTCTGTCATTTATTCATTTAGGTCATCTTCTTTTACGCACCACGTTTTCACCGTGTGGGTTGCACGCTTGGAATCAAACAGAATAATAATATATTTCTCAGTAATGTCAATAACTGCATTCCTTTTCGGAAGCAACGCATGGTGCGTTGCATCTTTGGAGGTCATCATAATCAAGAAAGTTGTCACGTCTTATTTGCTCGTAATATTATATGACGTTCAGTGCATGATCAGATTTACTTCCAATGTATACCCGCTCATGTTACCATGAATGGGCGATAAAATCTCATTTAATAGCCAGTGTAGGCGACCACGCATGTGCATACAGGTTTCTATATTTATATCCATATTTATATCCGTCAAGCAAGGCGCCTCTGGGCCTTCTCAGCGGGGTCCAGACAGGGTGTTCATGATTTCCATTATTTATTGGTCTTTGAATGTCCTTTGTGACATCTTTTGTTACGAATTCCTGTATGGTTATATTATTTAACCTCCTATGTGTTTATTGATTGTTCATTATCTCACTAATATTATAAACGTGAAAGTTTAGATGGATGGATGGATAGATAGATAGATGGATGGATGTTTGTTCCTTTATCACGCCAGAACGGCAAAACGGATCTGGATGAAATTTGGCACAGATATAGATTATAGTCTGGAATAGGACATAGGCTACTTTTTATCCCGAAATTCCTACGGGAACGGGA
Source organism: Eupithecia exiguata (assembly GCA_947086465.1). Lineage (NCBI taxonomy): Eukaryota > Metazoa > Arthropoda > Insecta > Lepidoptera > Geometridae > Eupithecia > Eupithecia exiguata. The sequence continues at coordinate 4,694,636 of OX352233.1, read as the reverse complement.
ACTAAGCGGGTGAAACCGCGAGGCGCTGCTAGTACATTATATTTTAGTTAGTTAGTTTAGTTATATTATAAAATAGTGTAGTAGTATATATGTTATATTATAAAATAACATAAAATGTACCGATACAAATTTAATGATTTCAGAATTTAATATTCACGCCGTCACGCTGATTTCCTTACAAAAGCTGATATTATCAAAAAAACACTCTGAAAAGAATTTCAATATCACTCAATTAAAAAGGCCTTTCATGTCCTTGCTGATTACTATCGCGATCGAATATTTTGTCGAGGTGCCTATTTATTTCTTTTAAAACTACGGATACCTAAGCCATCGAAAATTTTATTACTTTTGCCGATGTTTAGGGAACCTTTTACTAAGACTCCGCTGTCCGTCGATTGCTGCAGTACAGATTTTGATAAGTCTTTTCAATGCCCTCTCGTTCGATTGAACCACCAACAGGAATCTTAATGACGTCCAAATTGAAACTTTCACTTTGTTTCTTGGAAACTGGTAAAAGTAAATTAAAGGATCCCAAAGCCAACTTTTATACCGTATCAAATGAAGTGTTTGTGTAAAAAATGTAGCTACTTAAATAGAAAGCACAAAGTAATCGTACATTATAGACACTGGTGATTTTTCCGGACATAAAACTATCATGAAACTAACTCTTAGGTTCATTACATTGTAGGTACCTAAGGAAAATATTTTTTTCCAAGAAATAAATATTGAGCTATCATTCTTTCTTGTCTTAATTCTTATCTTTTACTATAATGTAGGTAGGTGAAGTCCTAATCTAATCTGCTGTGACAACTTAAAATGACGCATGCTGGAATAGTGTGAGTCGCCCAACGAAAATATTTGAGTATTGGCTGAGTGAACTACAACGTAATCTAATATACTCATCCATGGTCAAGGAGACTGACCGAAAAAAAAGCTTCAAAGTGACGTCTTTGTTCTGTGGTGTTTTGTTTATAAAAACTATGTAGTACTTTAAGTTGTTCCAATTAAACCGATCTTTAATCTAAAAAGTCGGGATTTTCAAGATCCGGTTAACATAGTCCAAACTGAGGTCAGTGGACATCAAACAGCCCTAGATCCAGGGACAGGGGACCGAGTAACGGGAACAATGCATTCCAGCGTTGTTACGTTCGGTCAACAAAAAGGCTCAACAAGAGCAAACGTTTTTTGTCGACAACTCCCGCTAAATTAAACAGGGAAGCTGATTTTCGTTTTATTTTTACGACTGTTTTGTTTCATAGTAAACAACGCGATAGGCAAAGCCCGAAATACGGTAACAACAGCAATTGTAACAACAAACGGTCACAAAAAAGCGTCAAAATTGTCTTTACTTTTTTGGCAGCTGAGGTTCTGGAATTGGTGAAACTATTTTGTGGAATGGACCTTACTTTAGCAGACGAGAATTTGGACCGCAACTATAAAAAAAAACTCTGTTAATGACAGTGAAAGCTTGTATGCTGGTAATTTTGTGTTTTTAGAAACAAACTTTTACGTTGGCAATAAAATTTGCTAAAAGGATAACGGTGCAGTAGAAGGATGGTATGAATCTTATGAGTCATATATTTTGACGATCCGTGGAAACCATTCACATTCACGAAAAAATTTGATGTTTTTTTATCAAATTATCAAACTTTGAAATAATGACACTAAAAAAATTAAAAGAAAAAAAAGACAAAATATGAAGAGATGATTTTATTATTATGTTATCAAGGACAAAAATATGCCTTTAATTTTTGTCTTCCAGTGTTCTAAATGAAGGATTAGAAAAAGAAAGATTTTATATCTTGTCGTTTTTGTTGGAGGTAACTACAATTCGCATTTTAACGATGAAAACATTCGAAATTTTTACCAAATTCAAATTACCAAACTTTGACTTTTTATTGACTCTACAAACATTATATAAAAAATTTTTTTGTCAATGACCAAAATATGCCTTCTTTTTCTTTCGGTGATCTATATGAAAGATTAGAAAAAGAAAGATGAATAAGTATTCTTGTCATAATCACGCATCAAACCAGGACAAAGTAGCAAAACTTGAATCAAAAATCAATTCATAAGGATGTTGTGGCATAAAAAGGAAACACTAATGTCACTAAGCGAGTTATTGCAAATAAAAACACTGAAGATTTGTCGACGGCTAAAGTTATTGCTTCCTTAGCATTTGCCAGATACGATAGTTCGCTTGAACTGGTTTTTTTAATCACAATTACTGTCTTCTGTGTTTTTTGAAGATCAGCAGTAGAAGTATCTACATATGTATGTGTGCTGACGATGCGGGTTTTTCATAATCTTTATCTCCTTTTCTAGTATCTAAACTATCTAACTTAGTTAAGTTAAGTTTCGCTTATTTCTTTTTCAAATTTTCCTGCCAGTCTGACTATTCGTCGGCTTTACTTATGCGCTTATTCGGATGACTATACCACTGTCACCATGAATCACTTCCCATAACTACAATGTGTATATTATATTGCCCACTATATCGAATCGTGGCGTCAACAAAGCTATAAGTAAGATTTACTGCAAATCGATCATTTAAATGCCAATAAATTTTACTATCATCTGCGGAATAGAACATTGTAGGTAATTGAGGAAACATTGCCGTATCAAGAGCAATATTGAATTCTATTTATTTATTTCAATACTGGTGAGAGTAGTTCTTGCTAAGACGATATTATAATATAACATTGACATATACTTTGCACATCGAACTCTATTACGCATCATCGCATCCATTTTGGCATTTTGGCTTTTATGTATTGTTTCGGGGTATAAGATAGTAATAATTAATGTTTCTAATAAATTTGTGAAGTTCAGGCAACACCTTACCTAACCCTGACGGCCTATTGTCTAATATTTCTCCCAGGCTTTGATAAAATTTAGGGTCTAGACCCTAAAACTTCCCAAATTAGTTCTTCACGAGGTAAATAAACTTCAGCTGGTTTCATTACAGTGGTATCACAGAATAAGTAGGTAGTCATTCGTTAAAAAGTTTCACTCCTAACTTTTGGTTCAGAAATGTAGAGTTCTTTAATGAATTCAAAATCAGATTATTAACTGTACTCACAAGCTTCTATCTAAAAATATCATGTCTAAATAGAAGCCAATACTATTTTCCAGCGTAACCTTCTACAGTACATACAATTCTAGCCCCTCCCACCTTTTAAAAGCTTCACAACAAAGCTCATTTTACTTTGAATAAAAGAGATAAAAGGCCGGTATCGTCGTAAACAGTGTCCTTTAATCTAGTGGTACAGCTAAACAACAAAACTCATTACTCGGTATTCGTGGGTGTACCTGGTTGTTCTGGCAAGCACTAACATGGGTTTTGGTGCAATTTAGAAGCTTGGACAGAACTCTTAAGGCGAAAGGAGTCCCAAAACCCACGTTTTGACTATACGGAAATTTTACGGAAACAAGGCATTAAAACACTGCATTTTTTAATACTTTTTGATGAGCATTAAAAGTTTTGAATTATAGGTTATGGGAGTCAAAATACGATTGACTCAACTTGACTCGATATAAAAAATCGCAAAAATTCTCTAAATCTGAATTTTTACTAAGATAGTTCTACGAAAAAATCAGCTTCATTTGCTACTTATTTGACATATTTTAATGATATTTCATATACCTACGTGTTCCCTTATAAATACTTTAGACGATTATGGTTTTATTTTATTGTGAATAGACATTATTTTAGAGCAATAACAAATTTATAAATAAAAACCAGTGAAATTGCGCGCGGACCGGCCATTCCCCGGCTCTTGCCTTCCTTTCTCGCCTTACTCGTGCGGCGTTCGCTCGTCCTTGTCTCGAAAATGCGAGCCCATTTTGTGTTTATAAAAACTACTCCCAATGGATATACCTCCTCCTATGCATGGAATGCAGTATGCTCTTCAAAATATCGGTTATAGGCCATCAACCAGGTATTCAACGCCCCTCCATGTATTACCCTTATAAACCTCCAGTAAAGAAGAATAACAATCAAAATCTCTTCACTTGCACCGCCCCACATCTTGGCTTAGGAGATTAGCGAACGGGGCCAACTTGTTCGGTTTACTGTAAGGATAAGCTTCACCCCTAACCCTGCAACTTCCACCTTCGCCCGGGGATTTTTAATTATGCCATTAACTGCCCTGGAGAGCGTGCGTAAACTGATTAACTATTTCACCTCCATAACGCGCACGCTTTGTAATTTACACAGCTTAGTGTCGACTAACGTAGCTCCAAAACTTAAGCTGCTGAAAAGAATTCCTAAAGCTGGTAGGTAGAAGTTTTAATCTGGCAACAACTTGTACTTACTGCCGCTACGTGCGCACTCGTTCACTTGAATTAAAATTTCAGCAGCTCACGTTGGAATAATTAAGCAAACGTGCTTTGAACATATGCTGCCCAGGTGAAGTAAACGCACCTGTTCACATTTTATTTGTACTGCAGCAAGTAACTTAATATGGCGAGCTAATTTTATTTTATAAGAGAATTTGCAACCTGAGACCTCATGTGCCCGCGGTCTGGGACGACAGACGAGCCAATTAGCTCACGGTCTATTGAATTACTTTTCGATCGAACTCTCTCGGTATCTGAAAGGATGGAATGAAAATAAAGACGTCTTTGTCTTAACAAAAACCAGCTTCATCACGAAATTTCATCATCGATCATACACTCAATGGCCTGCCTAAATACCCAGACCGAAATAAAAAATATTGTCCCGAGCTACTTGGTTCCAAAGCAATTATTTCTTTAAAACTGCTCTTTGCGAAGCGAAACTTTGGTCGAAGTGCTATTAAAACAATACTTTGGCATCGGTTGACTTGTGATTTTTTCGAGTCTCTAACGACACAACTTCCAGTTACCTGTCACTCTTTCGAAATGGAACTCGTTTATTTTGAACAAATCCGAAACTAAGGGAAACTCAAGAACAGTAGTTACGTCACGAAACCTTGAGGGGGGACACACGGGACTTTACCTTCCCGCGTAGAAACGAAAGGCTTTAGGTTTTACTACGCATAAAATTATATTAAGTTTTTATTGAATCTACCTCCCGGTTCTTAAGAATTTATTAACTTTTACGAGGGCTGTTTATTGATGTAGGTTTTCTTTTTCTAAGGCAAAGGTATTTCTCTTGATAGACTCTATGAAATTTGTTTTGTTCTTCTCGTAATAGCAGCTATCATAAATTAATGTCTCAGACAAGGTATGTTATTGTGATACTTCACTGATCTTGCTCACAGCTGTTGTACTCGTACGTTCTCCGTATGTCACTGTATATTGTAAAGAAAAGAGGAAAACTTTCATTTTTACGCCTTCTAACGGATTCAATATCGACGTAGCTTCAATGAATTTTGGGGGGATGGGGGGAGTGAAAAAAATCGTTAATCATCCCTTTGTTGGAATTTTGTTACGGCCTAACTCGTTGCTCGCTTGTTTGGCATTCTTTTTCCTTTTGAATGCTGAAAGTGGGGTTCTTGACGAATTGTTTCAGGGAAACAAAGGGTGCCAAGATTTGGGTTGGAACGTAAGGAGCATTTGAGATGTATCCGGGGAGGAAATAAATTCACATATCGTTATTGTACACGTTTGTGTGTATCCTTTGATTAATCACAGTTGGACAGGCATCATACTGTTTTGCGTGGAATTAACGTTTGAGATTTGGGTCACAACCAAGCATCATCATTACACGCCAGCAGGCCGAAGTCAGGAACAGACGCATTAAAAAAAGTTTAAAATAGGTATCACAAACTGAGCGATGGATTTTTTAAATTTCCTTTGTTTAACGGAATACTAAGATAAAGTAGGTGGCGGTGCTAGTTTGGCTGGGGTATACGCCTTAAAATATATTTTAAATAAATAAAATTCTGTCCTACCAACCATTTTTAGTAAATAATTGCGACATATCATTGTCATACAAAAACATAATACCAAACGCGAGTATAATATTACCGGCGGTTTCTCATTGAACGGGATCCGGTCCCAGTGGTGTCTTCGACCACAGATTACAAATAAAACAGCTGGTTTATTCAAGTGAAACGTATGAAGTACATTACTTATTTAAATATTGTTTTCAATGAAGAGGTGGAAATGACAATACTTATTTTACAATAGCTTTTATTTATATAGTTATTGTATAACAAGTTACTTTGTCACTTATCTTAAGAAAAACTGTAACGAAGACCAATTAATTTGTGACATACAAATTAATGAAAAGTGGCACTTTGAAATCCTGACCAATATCAAACTACAAAGCCGTGTTTTTGCTTGACGTCTCAGGTAGCAAAAATACCTTAGCAAATTATTGGCTGTTGACACAACACCAAGTTACGAACTGAACCAGTCATTCTATCTAAACCAAAGCTTTTACCCGTGGTGTCTCGTTCATTGGTCCTAGCTGCACAATAACTGAAGTTATAAATAGCTGGTAATAAACCATAGAACCGGCTAGCTGGTATTGAGAGATGTCTTTAAAATTCTAGCTTGTGTTGTTCCAATGTTAGATCATAGGATAGGCTGATGTATGAGACTTTACTGATGGCTGCATTTACGAGTAGGTATGTTACGAGTGTTAAGCCGGAAGAGCCGTTGAATACCTCAACCTCAATAGCCTATAATGGTCGACTACTATAATGGACGCTGGCCTACCCCGGATAATCGCCTTATTGGCTTTTATCTCATGGGGGGGGGGGGGGGGTGTAATGCCCAAGGCGCTGCTGCCCCCCCCCACAACCCCACAAACTTTACCTCTGCATAATAATTAAGTATAGAAAATGAAGGCACCAATAACCCGTCAATATCATCTGATTTTTTATAGTTTTCATGTTGGGTAATGGTAACACGAAAGGGTAAAAAAAGAAAGTTAAAATCATACACTGATTACTAATTAATAAAAAAAACGTGACTAACCTACTATTTATTTAAGTGGTATTTTTTTAACCACGTTACACTGCAGGGCGGATGTGAATCTCAATAAGGTAAAAGTGATGATAATGGTGATTGATGGCAGGACAAAGGCCTCTCACTCTTTTTCGAGATTTATCTACCCTCGGTGAGTTTATTTTATCAAATTCAAAAACATGAGGAATCCAATTGTTACATTACGATTGCAATACTTTTAAACGGAACGCTACAGCGTTCAAAAGTCAATGGTCACACAGGTCAGTTGAAACAAGTAGCTTCCAATTATTTTTGTACGATTCCGGTGACGCAGTACCGCGGCTCATTAGTCAGATTTATTGTGAGATTACATCGCCCACAATGCGATTAATTTTCAATGTGGCTTTTTACCTTTGAATTTTCATTTTTGGTTACATAAATACAGAAATGTATCCAATTTTGTTTGTTTTCTGATCGCACCTCTGCGCCCTGGGGCGCAATGATAGTTTTGGAATCTTGATAATTTTTATTGAATTTTATCGATACCAGAGATAAAATCGGTGCTAATCGATCCTTATCGAGAATCACAGAATGATATGCCTTCAGCATAACTAACATACATAACCTGGAGCGTTTATGACATACATAATATGTATACAAACTTTGGCAAGCTCTATGCTTCCCAATATTAACTGTATATAATACAAAAAGTTGAAGTTTTAATTAAGTTCTATTATTTGATTGTAATTTTAATTGTTAAGTAAGATATTTAATTTCAAGAAAAGTTAAACGAATTTAAATTTTATTTCCTCCTTTTAAACTTAAATGAATACAGGCAAACAAACATAGTCACGATCTACAGAATCGTGCGGCGTAATAATTAGCAGTACAAATAGTTCGGCCGTAGGTTATCGCCCCTGGTTTGTTCAGCTCCAAAATCAGAGTAGCATATACAATCGGTTCCGATGTACCAGATTATAAGAGTTACCTACGGGTGGAGAACAAGTTATGAGAATTGTGGGAAAAATGTTTAGATAGATAAATTTTATTTCACACCAAAATAATAAAGCAGGAACCTTTTATTTAAATTGAGGTCATTTTATCTTACTCTCATGGTTTTGGATTTGGCCATCCACTCTCATCTCCAAAAAGCTACCCTGTATGTAAATAAAAACGTCAATTGCGAGTCGGACTCTCGCAACGAGGGTTCCGTAACTAATCATTATATTAATTATATAAATAAAAGACCTTGTTTCTTGCCAAATATCATGATTCTAGCTCAACGGGAAGTAGTATCCTATAAGTTTTGGTCCAAAACAAAAAAAATCCGAAATAATTTTTCAATTCAATTCATGGCGAGAATCAAAAATAATTTTTGATTCTCGCCATGGACCAACAATTTTACTGTTTTCGGATTTTTTGTACTTGGGCTAAAAGGCCTTGCTTCTAGTCAAATATCATAACTCTAGGTCAACGGGAAGTACCCTATAGGCTTTGTGTGCATGTGTTTCCCGTGGAAAATTGGAAAAAATTGGACATAAACGGCTGTAACTTTGATTGCGGTGATTTAGAAGTTTGATTTATATTGAGGCTCCAAGAGGCTACAAACCTGAGTATACGATGTAAATTTCACCTCCACGCATTTCTGAGAAAAGATGGTTGGCAGACGGACAGACGGACAACAAAGTCATCCTATAAGGGTTCCTTTTTCCTTTTGTGGTACGGAACCCTAAAATTATATGAATCTACTTAATTTTCTTGAAAATATTTAGATTTTTTCCCGATCTTTCTACCATATTTTTCATGCTTAGTAGAGGATAAATCTTGTAGCATATTATAATATTTTTCCCGCTCCTTTCTTATGCCTTGCGCCACTCCAACTAAACTGACTAAACGCAACTGTGTCAACACCGAGTAGATAATTCGAATACTGAATGAGGAATGTGTTTTCTTATCTCAAAGATTGCGACCATTCGGTCTCTTTGATAGACTTACAATGTAGCACTTCGTGTTATTTCAGACTATTCAAACTTAATCGACTTTCTGAACTGCTTTTGAATACGTTCTTGTTTATTGCATTGCAATTTTGTTACAACATGGGTTGTCATTACAATGTTTAGATTTGATGGTTGTTTTTAATGTTTAGATAAGCTCAATAATCTAGTCGTATCTCAAAAGCTTCTTTGCAACATCCTTCTTTATTGCATTTTCGATAAATTGTTATTACTTTTAATAAATATTCGATACAAACTCTTTTAACTTCTTATTACTGAACTCATTTAAGACTTACTAATCGCTGGCCGACATTTTAAGTTATTGTCAAGTAAACGTAGGTTCTTATGAATCTTGAAACTATTTCTTCAGACAAAATTCCTATAACTAAACACCACCTATCTCCATGCTAATGAAATTATCTCACATAGAAAACTATTCTTGTACTTCACGCGCAAAGCCTTCAACCTGGCCGATCAAGGGTCGTCGACCTGTTACACTCAGACTCAGACTCAGTACACTCGTCGTAATGAGCGGTAAGCAGAGATGCCTGTCTTTCATTTCCTTTGCACGTTACTCTTACTAGTTTCCTTGTGGTTTAGCTGTAATGTTATTCGTAGGTTTTTGTAGCTTACAGCTTGAAGTGGTTTGATGTCTTGCCGTCAATTAATTTTATTCACTATAACGTTATCTATCTATTAGTGTTATCCTGATCACTAACATTTGCGTACTTTACGTACTCTACGTTTTACTTACACGTATTTTCCGAGGTCTGTTGAAATTCCTGCGTCCATTTAATAAGTAGGTAGGTACATACACCTATTTTTTAGATCAGAAATGAGCTAACTCTGGATTGTTTTCAACAGTCTGCAGATATCTCAACTGTTTTATTTTTAATGAGTGGTTTTTATTTTCTTTGTTAGTATATTGAAATATTAGGTAGGTACTTAGTACTTACTAACTACCTACCTAAACAGTATTCAATTAACACACCACCGTCTATACTTTTTCTATCACTTCTTGTCCATCCTAAGGTTGCCTGGCAGAGATCGCTCTTAGCGATAAGGCCGCCCATTGTACATTATTTATTATTGTGTTTGTTTTCTGTGATATATGATTTTTTTTAATTAATTGGTGTACAATAAAGTATATTGTATTGTACTTACATGAACATTTCATTGCCCTAAAACATACAGTTTAGTGACTTCAATTTACTTTGATCATGAATAACGCAGAGAATATGGGCGTCTATCAAAACTTTTATCGCAGTAAAATGTTCTAAAAGCTATGAATATAACCGTCGATAGTAAATTCGAAGATACGAATTGTAAATCAATTTTATTCAGTACAGATATAAATAAAACCGAGAGCGAACGTCTATTTTCTTTCACGGTAAACCCATTACAAGCTTTGGTACTCAATGATACGACCCAATATTTATGTTATATGTTTTTATCCGACAAAACACACTTGTTTTAGCAAACGGTAAAGCGATACACTTTTTGGGGTTCCTTACCCAAAGGGTGAAAACGGGACCCTATTAATATGCCTCCGCTGTCTGAATGTCTGTCCGTGCCTCAGCGGGTTGTATCTCATAAACCGTAAAAGGAAGACAGTTGAAATTTTGACAGGGTGACAAACATTGCTACAACAAATAATACATAAATTTAATAATATCCCAAAAATTTTTGATTTCGGCAGGATTCGCCGATTCGCTGGCCAAATCTTCGAACTAAGGCCTAGAGGCTCGCCTCTAGGCCTTAGTTCGAAGCAGACGTGTGTCCGATAAATTATTAAAATCGAAAAAGTGCACCAAGCAAAAGTGAACTTTGAAGTAATAGTGTTAAATTTCGAAATCCAGTTCTAAAGTTAAGACCATATAGTTCCACTCTCCGCTTAGCAGATCGTAAGCAGCGCGCGCGCTCCCCACCTCACCCCCTCGGGTAAAGAGCGCCGCCTCTTATTTTTTATCCCATTTGCACGCATTCGCTGTTGCCCAGGTAAACCTACCACAACACAATGAATTTACAAAGAACTCCACCCGGATCCAAGTCCATAAGCGAAAGCGAGAGCGCTGGCGGCTCAGTTCCCGACCTATCAACGCACACGGACGAATCCAATATAAACGTGAATTTGCGTAGGCGTAAAGAACGTTCTGAGAAGCAAGACTACAAAGTGGAATTTAAAAATTTTCGCAACGAAATTATGGGTTTTCTACAAAACTTTGGAAAGACGCAGACAGAAAACTTAAAATCCATAAAAGATGAAATGGCAGAGATAAAAAACGATATATCCGAAATAAAATTATGTACAGAAAATTTCACACAACAGTTTAACCATATAGACAAAGAAATAGAAAATATTAAAATGAATAGTAACGAGACCCGAGAGAAAATCATACAATTGGAAACTGAAATATCAATGATGAAAAACAAAAACACCCCTGAAAGTTCAACAATTTCATCTACAACCTTTACAAACGAAGAAGTATTCGTTGAACTAAAAGAGCGTTGCGAACGAGAAAAAAATATTATAATCTCAGGAATCTTAGAAGAAACAAACACAAACATAAAAGAACGTCGTATTTTTGATACTGAAGAAGTTATGAAAACTGTAAACCTGTTAATTGAAGACTGTGCTAAGCCTTTAAAATGCATTCGTCTGGGAAAATTCATTCCAAACAAGAACCGTCCTATTAAAGTTTTCTTTAAAGAATCTAGTACACCTAGAAACATCTTTCGAAACAAAGGAAAACTACCAGAGAACATAAAGATATACGCAGATTACACTCCAACTCAACAGCAACACTGGCAATTGTTAAAAAACGAATTAAAAAGCCGCACAGAAAATGGTGAGAAGGGACTTATCATCAAATATGTTAAAGGAATACCCAGAATAGTCACAAATTGTGACAATACAAAAAACTAATAGCAGAAAACATACTAATGAAAAAACATACTGCAGAATGTCATAGAATAACTCATCATGTGATAAATAACTACACTGACATACCACTACATTCATCGTCACTACGTTTCTACTATGCTAATTTACGAAGTATCCGCACTTCCACAAAATTTGATGAACTGAAATGTATTATAAAAGCAATACCTACAACTACGCATGTACTCATTTTCACCGAGACGTGGATAAGGTCAGCAAACGAAGCAGAAACATATCAAATTCCAAATTATACTCATATATACAATTATAGACCAGCTAACGAAGACATAAAGAATGATAAAAATGGAAGAAAAGAAAAGAAGAGCGGAGGCGGTGTCTCTATCTATATTCACAACAGCATGAAGTTCGATGTTTCTGAAGAATTATTTCAAGATGGGAACCACTACCTATGGATACATTTAGAGAAGTTATCTTTAAACATTGGAGCAATATACAAACCCGGAGAAACCAATATAAAAGATTTCCTAAGTATATTTTTGCCACAAATAGAGAAAAGAAAAAGGTCAATTGTATTTGGTGACTTTAATATAAATTTATTGAACAAGGACAGCAAAACTATTGAATACATTGATGAGATAAAGAGAAACGGATACCAAATAATAAATAAAATACAAAAAAAGTACAGTACACGTCAAACTGGTACAACTAATACTCTGATAGACCACGTTTATTCGAATATTGATAATCACACATTCAATATGACAATTATAGAGTCATCTTTGTCTGACCACAAACATATATATTTAGAAATAGGGAATGTAAAACCAATAAGAAATGAAAAAATTAAATATAGAGCAATAAACTATAAAGATCTTTACGAAAGTGTTAGCAAAGCAAAATTTGAAAATGTAAGTAACAGCTATGAAGACTTAGAAAGATTTTTAATTGACCAAATAAAAAATAATAAAGTTACTAAGACTAAATTTCAGAATCCACCTAAAGATGATTGGATAAACGGAAAAATCATTAAAGCAATTGAATCTCGTAATATTTTATGGCAGCAAACTAAACAAACTCCCCTAGATAAACAAATAGAATATGACTATTATAAAGAAAGGGATGATGTGAAAAAACTTATAAAAGCGGAAAAAACTAATTATTATTACAAAAAATTTCAAACATGTCACTCAGACTCTAAAGCAATGTGGGAAACTATAAACAGCTTGGCTCTTAATAAAACAAAAAATAATGTAGTACTACCAAAGTTAAAAATAGGTTCAGTTATGGTAACAGATGGTTTTGAAATATGTAATTATTTTAATAAATACTTTTCATCGATTGGGGCTGACCTTGCTAATAAAATACCACATGAATATCACAGTAATAACGAATCAATTCTATTGTACGAATCAACATACACTCATGATAAAATAATGAACGAAATCGCATCTTGTAACATTGATGAAATAGCCAAAATTATTGATAATTTAGACAGTAACACTAGCTCGGGAATTGACGAATTAAATACTAAAACTATAAAATGCCTTAAATCTTTAATTGTAGAACCACTTACGGACTCTATCAATAAATGCTTACAACTTGGTGTTTTCCCTGATTCTTTAAAAATTGCAAAAGTTAGTCCCCTCTATAAATCTGGAATTAAAAACGACCCGAACAACTACAGACCAGTCTCAGTTTTACCAGTAATCTCAAAAATTTTCGAAAAAATATTGTATAATAGATTAGAGAAATACTTAGAAGAAAAAAACTTTTTTATTAAAGAACAATACGGCTTTCGACCTAAATCAAGTACTTTGACGGCTGTGATAGACTTAGTCACAAAAATCAAAACAAATATCGATCAAAAGAATTATGTCCTTGGGGTATTCATCGACCTAAGAAAAGCTTTTGATACAGTTTCTCATCAAAAACTTTTGCTAAAACTGCACAATATAGGAGTTAGGAATGTGGCGCATGATATGTTTACCTCTTACCTAAAAAATAGAAAACAGATAGTAAAGATAGACAATTTTACTAGCTCTATAGAAAACGTGACTTATGGTATACCACAGGGATCAATATTGGGACCTTTACTGTTCTTAATCTATGTAAACAATATAAATATGATTGGGTTAACTGGACATTTAACGCTATACGCAGACGATACTTGTCTTTTTTACTTTGGAAATAATATTCACGACATCATTACTAACGCACAAAGTGATCTAATAAAACTTAATGAATGGTTAAAGTACAATTTGCTAACAATAAATACAACTAAAACAACTTTCATGATTTTTGCTGCAAAAAATAAACATTTACCAGATCTACCTAGTTTAACAATAGACAATAATCCTATAATGCGATCGCATGTCGAAAAATATTTGGGAATATGGATTGACGATAAACTGACTTGGAAACAGCATATAAATCACGTTAAGAATAAATTATCATCGTTTCTAGGAGCGTTACGAAAAGTAACGAACTGTATCCCAGCCAAGGTGCGAAACATCATATACAATTCCCTTGTAAAGTCTCAGTTAGAATACTTGATAGAAGTATGGGGCACAGCCGCTGCAACAAATTTGAACCCACTGCAGCGAACTCAAAATAAAATAATAAAAGTACTACATCACTACAACTTTCTCACTTCCACAGTAGAGCTGTATAAAAAAACGAATTATCTAAATTTAAATCAACTTTATATTTTTAAAACTTGCGTACTTGTTAAAAGAATAACAAACAATTCATTACAAACAAACATACAATTACATCAAAGAGAAAATAAATACAGTCTAAGGAATAAATTTAAATTAAAAGTATCAAGAAGTAGAACTAATTATGGTAAGAGAACAATAATATCAGAGGGAGCCTGTCTTTATAACAACTTACCTAACAATGTGAAAGAATGTAAAAATATGAAAAAATTTAAAAACAGTTTGCTGAAATATGTAAGAACCTAATTAATTCTTGTCCTTTCATCTCATCACTTGTACCATACACCATAATAAGACTTCGTCGGAGTCATACTGCTAATGGTTTTGCAATCTACCTTATTTATTTTTGTTATTTGTTGGCTTGTTATTGCATTTGTTTGTACCTATCTATCCTAAATTATGTTAATTAGCACTATTATATAAAAACGTAGATTACCTTTACCTATGTTTAAGTAAGTCCTAGAGGTAATATGTAACTTAAACATTATTTACGAATTCTCATTGTAAATGAACTTTTATAGTTTTTATGAGAAATAAAGCTTCTTTAACCTCAATCAAAAAATGGGACATTAAATTTTCGTAGAAGATTACCCCAGTGCGAGTTACGCACTATAAAGCAAATAGCTATAAATTAATACATTTATAAAAAAGAATGTAAAAGACACATTTTTTTTTGTTTTCGTTCATTTATATATTATGATGTGCACGTATCATACGTCAAGAGATACAGCCTCGACAAAAGTAGAGCAAAAATAGCCAAAAAATGTTTTTTTTTTTTTTTTTTTCATGGGACCCTTTTAATTTTAATATTCATTTCATTCTTATTTTTTGGTTATAGCGGCAAGGAAAATCACATACTCTGTGAACATTGTCTGTGAAAATTTCAACTGTCTCCCTTTTACGAGTCATGATGTGATACAGCCCGCAGACGGACAGACGGACATACAGCGGAGGCTTAGTAATAGGAACCCGTTGTCACCCTTTGGGTACGGAACCGTAAAAGTGTTTTCTGACTCTTCACTGTCACCGTTTTAGTAAAACAGTAAATAAAATTCAAACGCTGTTTTTATTTCGTTCACAAAGTAAGTGTCTTACTTATCCAATGTTTTGAAGCCATTTAATACAGTACTAGGTTTTCATCTACCAAAGATAGCAATATTAATAATATCCGTTATTCACATAGTATCCCTTATTTTTACATAAAAGCACTTTTCCGTAGAAAAACAATTCAGTAACTTAAATCTATGACAGGTATACCGGTAACCGGAACTTAACCAACATAAATGTTACCTACTGCCTTTGAAAATTGAATTTTGTTTGCTATCAACTTAGGGCTATTTTTGCAGCACGCATTTAAAAGCTTTAGAAACATGCGATACGAATATAAACATGACATAGTAAAAGAGCAGTAGGCCAAAATATATTCTAATAGAAGGAACATAATTTCCTTGTAAATGGTCAAACTTTTACTGTGTTGCAAAAGTTTAGGTGATTTGTTACGATTTAAAATATAGTTGGATGTGGTGTGCTACTAAATATGCCACAGTCTTGAAATAAAGTTATATTTAGGCAGGGTATCTTCACAGACAGAAAAGGCAAATTAACTAAACCACGTTATCACTGATAGGTATGTCTTAAAGAAAAATATGTATATGGCCTTACTCCATGAAATAATATTAATTACAACATGCGTTCATTCGAAGTAATTTATGACACAATTTGATCGAAAACTATCATATTATAATTTATAACACGGTTGCGTAACCCTGCGGTAAACTTTGATGTCTTGTAAGCTGGTTATCCATGCATGCGGTACCAAGACAGGTCGATAGAGAACAAACATCCCGAACACCGCCACAAGGCCGCCCGTACGATGTCAACTTCTAAACATAGCTACAGGCAAGCCTATTCGAAGTCGCCCGCATCAGAAGAACCCTTTGAATTGCAAAGTGGTAGGCAACAAGAAATGGTAAGAGATGACAATGACATAGAATCTAAAAGATGTTTACTGTACTTTCAATTGACAAGTAATTTTACAAAAAATAAAAAATAACTGCCTCAGGAAGGTACTTTGAAAGAAAACATTGCATTCCTCTTTTGGGTTGATGTGTAAAGAGAACCTACAGCTTTGTCGCTTATAATGCTAATAAAATAAAATAATTTATAAGCGATATGTTATGATATTGGTTTTAATGATACTAAACTTACGATAATATAATAATGTTGAGCCCACCCAAAAAACTTTTTTGGTGTGGGCCCCGAACATTTTTATAGAAATGTTGAAATGGTTAAAAATGTTGAATGATTAAACAAATTACCTTATCTGTTCTAAGCTGCAATGATTTTGAATGACCAATGCACTTATCATCAGTCAGTTGATAACAGTGACGGTACTCCGATAGTAACAAATTAACGATAAAAAAAGAAAAAAAAACTATTTAGATCAAACAGAAAATCTTTTGCAGACATTCTTTGTTTTTTTACTTATAAGGAGATGTTGACATAAGAAACTCTTTTTCCTAGAACCTACATAAGATAGAGTTCCTAAGAAGACTATGAAACAATAATAATTTCTTAAAAAGCCAAGAAAATCCCACGCCGGTAAAAAGCGAGAAAAAGCTGCAAAGTGCTGTCACATCCAGGAGTAGTGTTCTTTGGAACGATAATGCAACCCCGATCGGGTGGAAAGATGGAGCTAATGCCACCATTACGATATCTCATACATTTGGATAGTTTCCCCGATGGTGAACTTGCCCTCTTGACTTCATTTTCTGTGAATATAAATTCTATGAATTCACTTTGGTCTGAGTGCTTTCTATGGTAACCCACTGTCGACGAAGAGATTTGAATTGAGATTTGAGGACAGTCACGATTTGTTTTGATTTTTCTGCAAAATTACTCTGTAAAGAAAATCGATACTAAAAAAAACTGTTCATTTTTATTATCCACTGTGCAAAATACTGTACAGGCACAGAATAATTATATAGTACCACGTTGAGGCACTTTATAACTTTATGTTATTTTAAAAACTATATAAAACTTAATTTATTTTACGTACGTGTTAGTTTCAGTTTCTCAATCAGAGTTACTGAAAACGTGAGAACAAGAAGTTTTGCAAACAAATAGTTCCCAAGAAACTTGCACTGCGGCAGCGTGCGAAGTGTGTGAATTGAAATGTTTTAATGAATGAAATTTCTGGTTTTATGTTCGAGAAACTTCGTAACTGTTACTTCTATTATTCCTAAAACCCTGTCTTAGTGGAACACTAAACTTTAAACACAGGTAAAGTAAGAAACTTTTCGTTAAAATAAACATGGAGGTATTTATCAAATTGTATCATCTTAGCACACTTATAATATGTCACACTTATCACACATATCTATAACAATATGCGAAAAATTTAATGGATGTATGTTTGTTATTTCTTCACGCCATGTTTGTACACAGTTAATTTCAAAGAAATAACGGGGAGATAGAAACCGCGAACAGAACTTGCTTGCATATTAAAAATATCTTTACAAAGTAGTAACAAAAAACTTATTTCTTTACAGGTAAGTCATGAAACTCTTCGTACCTGAACAAGTGTGAGTATTAAAACGATCAGTGATACAATCGATCTTGTACTATCTAGATAATTAATGGTATATGTCCAGAGCTGAATTTATGTCCTAGTTCGATACCAGGTACTTGGTGACGTGGTATGTAATTAACAGTAAGCATAATAGGATCATTATGCAATTGGTGCCGTCGATAAATAGCCAGCTATAGCAATTATCATAAATCGTATCATATCGTCCACAAAAAGTAATCAACAAAAGATACCAACAAAATATGTCAACTGTCAAATGAAACCTACAAACTTCATAGCAGCGCCTTCAAGATTTAGGTCAACTTGTTAATGGTCAAATTTAATTAGCTAACTAAACTGTCAGAGATGATTTATTTCTACTTTACGCGATAATAAAAATAACTGCATTAATGAATCGTAAATGCCAGAGTTTATTACGGCACTTCAGTGTGAAACTTCTAGAAAATTCAGAAACAAAAAAGTTCAAATTGAGATTACACAACATGAAATCTCGAGATGATCGCAAGCCCTTCCCATTTCCTCGGCAGAATGTTTTCTCATCGCTGAAAATTGCATCGTAAACCATATACTTCGGAACTTCCTTTCATTATAACACGCCTTCTAAAAATAAAGGTCGAAACACATAAAGCTCGTGCCAGCCCTAAAAAACATCATCTTGTTGATACGTGACGTTGGCTCATGAGCCTTTGAAATAGGGACGTAAAGAACTTTTAGACTGCCTATCGTATTGTATCAACAGAAAAGTAAATGAAAAACTGACTTTCCGTCAAAATTGAAAGAAAACATTCAGTATACTATTCAAACATGAGCTTTTGAATATTCATACCTTTTATTCAGCTATCGTCAGATTTTTCAAATTAATTTCGGACTTTCGTACATCCCTGAAGAGCGTACGAAACATTCCAACCGATCGAAGCGGATTAGGTCTGCCCGACGACCGGACTGAATAAACAATGTGACGAGGAAGCTTCACCCTTTTAACGAATCCCTCTACAACGCGTAAACCTCGCGTGTTTTTTCCTAAGCTTTGTATCGTATTTGCTAAGTGCGGACGTTCTGAGTGAACACGGTTTAGGTTTAGCAAATAGGTACGAACCTTCTTTTATAAAACTATCCAGAGGGTAGACAGACGTTTTCTACAAAACTCTTTGTATTTCTTAGTATCGAACTATTAGTGCACCTACATGGTTAGATAGACAGTATGACAAGCCGTTAAAGCAGCAAGCAAAAGCCATTTTCCTATTTAACCTGAGGAGGTTCTATATTCGGCTGTATGTATTTTTTATGTGTGTCGATTTAACTATTGACCGATATGAAAAATTATTACGCTGTAGAATGATTCCGAATAGGTCCCATAAATAAAATATTCCCAAGGGATTAGTAGTTGTCACGTCAAATTATATTACTTTTGAAAAATCACGACTAGCTTTGGTGGAAAACTCTGTTTTGCAATGCCCTTCCAGGGTGCATGTATGTACCTAGTAATAACCACTCACCTTAGACCTAAGAATGACTGTACCTACATGCAAGCAAAAATAAATGAAATATGAATATCATATCTTCGCCAATTTTTATTAGGTTTCGATGATTCTTTCCTTAATGTATAAATGTTGATTTTGAGGCGATCTCATAGAAGTTGGATCCTCGAGATATTTTAAATTATGTTCGCCACAAAACGTACCTATACATATAAAACATCATAACACGATAATTTTCACAATCACTGATGACGAATGGTTTCCATGGCAACGGGCGTATTTTCACTAAATATACTTGAAAAATAAAATCTCGCTATCATTGTGTTCCGGGTTTAAAACTACCTACTTCATATCATAACCCATTTTCATCACTAAAGAATTTGAAGTCTGCTTTTAGTTTTTTCAAACACGCCAGTTCATAACATAAGTCATAACAATTGTTTTCTTTTTACTGTCATCTATTATCCTCTGATATAATAATTTCCATTACTCAAACGGACAAAGTGGGTGGAAAATAATTTCTATGAATGATAAAAATAAATTAGCTACATTGAATGTTTCTATTACAAGCGAGCAGTAATAAATTTTGTTCAGAGACAGGATATTGGCTTACCTGGAATTGGTATCTAGCCATTAGATTTCATTATCCTGAATAAAGCCACAGCTTGTACAGAACATCTAGTAAAGTAAGCTTTCTCAATCATTACAGTCAATACTATGGAGATCGATGGATTAATAGTGATGCCGCAAATACAGTTACCAAATGAAACACACTCGGCTCACCATCAGTTCTTATGAACCCGGCGGCGCTTGTAAAATGTTAAACTAACAATCCATCCCTGTCAACGAGATTTTTCAATTCAATTATCTGAGTTGTAGCCAAGGTTTAACCATGGAAGAAGAAAATTATTCATGATTTAATCGTAGTCGTAGGGTAATAAATACATATTTTCAATACCACCAAAAAGAAATAAATAAATAAATAAACTGAGCGAAACAGATAGGATTCATGAGTCTCATGAATTGATAATAAATCTTCTATTATTTTTTTAAAACAAAATCGTGTTAGTTGGGGGAATTCCCTTAGTGGCGGACATCTAAGGATTTCAGACAATTAAAATAAAAGATGATGTAAAAAAATATCAATTAAGGACGTCAATGAATTTAGTAATCAAAATAGATTAACATAACAGTAACGCCATCTCTGATTCTAAGGCGAAACGAAGCTTAGCGGGCCAGCTAGTATGAAAGAAATATACATTTCTTATTTACTATCACTGATCCAACTGTTATTCCGTGAGCTTGGTAGACAGTATTGGTAGTCCCTTCATTATCCCCAACAATGATATCAATTTCTCAATAGCAATAAGCCTTGCGTATAATTATAGGCTCGCTCGAAAGCCCATAAATAGGGTGGTAAGGTTTCTATTCGGACTAATGAAGTAACAAGACAGTGTGTCCATGAAATACAGATTTGATTAACGACCATCACAATCACGAATATTATTTTAATATAGTATTTGTCGTTGACTTCTGGATTTTGAGACTGTTACATGGTACAGCCATTAGCAATAATATAGCTTGCTGTGAAGTATTTGACACAGTAAATTAGCTGCGGGCTGGAGTTAGATTTAAGAAATAATTAAGAATATAATAGTATTACACTTATTTGTTTACCTTGTTGCGTTAAAAAAACATAAGACTGTAGACAGCAAATAGACAGCCCCCCTAGCACGGGGATCGTTGTCTAGGGTAGAATAGACAATAATGACATTGCATCGCTACACATTGCGTACATTATTGGAGTTATAGGAATGCATTTCAAATAATTTACGCATTGGATGACGATGTGACGTAATTTTTCTCTATTCTACCCTAGACAACAATCCCCGTGCTAGGGGGGCTGCGTATTATTCAATGTATTTAACCTTTTATAACCTCAATGTTGACCTTCAAAGCAATTTTGGTAAATGATCATTAGATTCTATGAGGTTGGTAGGCACAGCATATTTAATATTTATATAAAAAGCTGTGTTCATTCCACGATGGGTCTAAAAACTATAACAATATTTCTAACAAGACGATATCACCCCTTGAGAATTCCAACCCATGATTGCATTAGCATCTTTTTACGGGTCACCCCTAGCAAGTTGTGAAAACATCCTATGTATTGTTTGACCTGCCAAAATTTGGAGCACCCTTTTATGAAGGTTCATTCAAAAAGCTGTTAACGGTTCCTGTTTTTATATAGAAAGTGTAATAATATGTGATAATAGTCATTGAATATTTGAATAGGATGAATGTGAACTCGTTTCTTTTTCTTTTTCCCCTTTTGGTTTTACTATGTAAGTGGAGACATTACGAACCTATGGGGTTCGAAGTGTCAAACTTGTCATCATTTTGTTTGTGTCATAATTTTACGCTAATTATAGTAAAGAAAATTTTATTTACAATACGGGATTGACCAGTGACTCAAATTGTTTTATATAATTATGAATAAAAAAACGACTGATTGATTTATTTCATATTGCAGACTTCTGACTTTTACAAATGTGTTTTGTTCTATTTCTGGTTCTGATTTTGCTTATTATTGAGACATTATAACTAGCGATGGGGCACGGGGTTGACGATATCTCCGCTTGCGACGCAGGAGGTTGCGCGTTCGATTCCCACCTTGGGACTAATGTTTGTTCCGGGTGTTCTGGGTATTTTCTTTATTTGATAATAAAATCCAACATCAATCCAGCAAGATTGTAGTTTCAACTGTTAATACTTAGTTCTAATTTGTTTCTATTATTTGATTGTAATTTTCTTTGATAGAATATAATAAATATTCTATTATTTATGTTTTAATGTTCTAATGGAGAAGTTACAAGAATTTTATTCTTTTGCAGCATATAAGCAAAACTTTCCAACTCCTATCATTGTGCGTGACAGACAAATGACTATAAATAAAGAAGTTATAGGTAAGCTGAAAATGTCATTGATATTGAGGATCGTTTCGAAACTTTTATCATTCAGAAGCCTTTACATAAAGTTACAAAACTTTTAAAAACTCATGATAAAGTTGTCGGATACGATGTCTTCCCAAAAAGATTAAGCCAACCAAATCCTCGTCTTCTAAGACCCTTGCGATAAGAGGGGACTGCGGCGAGGTGTGTGCCTCTACAATTCGGCCTGCAGTGCAATATATATTCTTTTTATTCCGGTATAAGCTGTCTTTTGCTTTGAAATACAACTTTTATGCATGCATACAGTACGAAAATTTTGCGGTGATAAAATTTTCACAGCAGCAGGGTTTTGGTAGGACTTTTTAGAAGTAAATTTAAGTTTTTTAATTTTCACACTGAACAGGCATATGCAGATAAAGATAAAATAATAAAGATACATTTATTTGACTCAACAAAAACAGCACAGACTTTATATATATATCAGATTTTATATGAAAAAAAAAGATAACTTACAAAACATAGTATTTTTTATTCTTTTTTACACATAGACTTATTTTAAAAATGTATAATACTCCAGTGAGTGTTAAAAAAATCACGTTTAAATATGTAACATGGGGAACATCGCGGGGCGCAGCTAGTAAGATATATAAAATGAGGTCTGTGAATACGACGTACGACAGTTGATTTGATTTTATATCGCGAGTGAAAATGTGCGATAGTAGGTACTATTGTTTCATCTATGCTTGTGGCAAAATTACTGCCCTCAGAAGGGTTCTCACCAAAACTCCGTCTACCATTGTGAGGTGCATATTAAAGGGTCGGGGTTTCTTGCGATCTCTCTCCTTGATTGAAGTTCACGGAGCCAATTCAGGAGTTAAATAATTTTGCCTAATTCTTGGGTTTATCTTGAAAAGGTCTTGTTTATTTGGAATTTGCTTTGGATATTTTAAGGGATGACTTCAATTTCGATCTGATTGCTGAACCTTGCTTGTTGTGTCGGTGGTCTTTGAAATTGCACCTACCTTATACAGTAGTGTAAGCTAAAATCATTAGATAGATAGAATTTAAATTTTGATTTAATGTATATCCTGTTGTATTGAGCCAAAATTGTAGAATCGATCATCCTAAAATATACTTTTATTACTCTACTAGATCCTGCCTGCCATCACACCCGTTTTTGTGGTATAAAAAGTAGCCTTGTGTTACACTGATACCTACATCTTTGCAAAATTCTAGCCCATACTGGGGCCCTAGTACGACTGGTACGCATTATCTCTCGAATACTTCCATCGCATTCGAGTCCTTCCTATACATTTAGCGCCTTGTAGCGCCCCTACCGGATCGAGAGGAACTACTTATCGTAGTTTGACAACGATCCGATTCTTTCTAGCTCAATGATAGTTTTCGAATGATTTGGAGTGATTTGTTGCACTTTGACATGACAGCGGCTGTCGCGTTTGTGGCATTGATGTTATAAAAGACCATAAATACAAAAATGTACACTTAGAAAAGGTCAAATTTTTAAAATAAAGCACTGACACGGAAATAAAGTTTTTTTTTTCGCTTCGGTATATAGACTAAAGTAAAGTAGCGACTAAGAAACCTTTAGCCTGTTAGTTGTTATTTTCGAGTTGGAGCAAAACCCGTCCCAAGCCGTTTTTATCTTCTAAAGAATCTGTGAAGCCTCGTTGTGGGCACAGCGAGATTATGTTTATTTCTAGTATTTATATTATGTATATCGCAATTTTTAGGTTATGAAATGAAGTCGCCAGCGGGTCAGCTAGTAAGATAGTAGGCAGTATCTCACAGAATAAAGTGACACCTAACTAATCTTGCGAATCGAACATTTAGATGCCCGTGTTTCATTCAAAATGTGTAAAAATTTAGTAGGTAAGTAATGATATTAATGTCGTTTCCTCCAACCTGTACCATCAACCGATCTCCATCATTGATACTTATCTACTTGAAGAAGTTGTAATGAATTACTACATTAGAACTTTATTGTTACGCCGATGTTTTTACAGCCTCCTAAATATTTCACCTTCGTTTTCGTAACCGATTCCAGCGCTCTTTTATGACTATAGCTTCCTATAAATATATGTAATATGTGATTATAGCTAGTTATACAGGATGAATTATCGATCATGGCTCAATTTAATGTGAAAGAGAAACCATAAAATCTATGCTTACCAATAGTTAAGCCAATTATGTTTTATTTCTAAAATCTGTTAGGCATTATCACTGTAGTTTTATATCACTGTAGTACCTACTTCACAAGCCGTAGAATTCCTTTTCTCAGATTTATTACTACATAATATTATTATTACTACTACATAATATTATTGAGTAATATTATTACTCAATAATTTATTTTAGTTTAAACAACTCGTTTATTTATTTAAAATGTTTAGTAATTAAGTATAGTTTAAGTATCTAGACAATAAAAATTTACTTAATTAACAAGTAGGTATAATACACTCGAGAGCAATGAATCCGGGTCACTCAAAGAATCCAAAAAATCTCGGAAAGTAAGAATGCTAGGTTAATGCAATAAATTGTATTTAATAGACAATTTAATACTCCTTTAATGAAAGTTAAAAAAATATGAGTCACCATACATTTTATTTACACAAAATTACATAAAGAAAAAAAACTGCTGATCTCTCCTTAAAACAAAAATAGGAAACATGAAATTTTTGAACTTTATGACGATTTTCTTGAATTTCAATACTTCGTATTACCTCCTCGTGCTTCCATTACTGCGTTTACGCGGTTTGGCATGCTGTACACCAAGTTCCTTATACGATTTTGGGGAATATTCTCCCATTCCTCTGTGAGAGCAATTTTGAGCTCAGGAAGCGTGATTGGGGGAGGGTTTCGTTGTTTTACGCATCTCCCTAGCTCGTCCCAAGCATGCTCGATCGGGTTGATATCCGGGCTGCGCGCTGGCCACTCCATACAAGTAATGTTCATCTCTTGAAGGTAGTCATTCACAATCCTACCTGTATGAGGTCGGGCATTGTCATGCATAAATATAGCATCCTCACCCAAATTGACCATAAATGGACCAACGTGTTCGTTGAGGATTTCTTCCACATATCTTACGCTAGTTAAAGAGCCGTTTTCTATGATCACCAGCTCTGTGCGACTTTCAGAGGAAATTCCGGCCCACACAAGTACAGACCCACCACCGTAGGCTACTTTTTCTTCGATGCATGCTTGCTTGAATCTTTCCCCTGGTCTTCTATACACTCTGTGTCTTCCATCGTGCTTGTAGAGCATAAATTTTGATTCGTCGGAGAACATAACTTTCGACTTCTTACTTTCCGAGATTTTTTGGATTCTTTGAGTGACCCGGATTCATTGCTCTTGAGTGTATTAGGTTATAAAATTACCTTCATTCTTGCCTTTAGCCGAGGATTTGTTTTATCGGAAATCTGTATTCAGATCCGCGCGATACAGGCCTAGTGCGCGGATAGTTAGATATTTGAATATTACAACATATCTTCTCAAACTTGTATATTGTACTATGACAACTTTAGTTTTTAGACACCTACTGCTTTGTTGTATTAAATTTGAGTCGAAATAAACCATTTTTATTCCTAATTTTTTTCCGTTTTGAGATTTTCAATGAGTCGTTTTGATTTATGCAAAAAGACTATAAGCCTTTAGAAAAAAAGAAGAAGAAAGACTATAAGCCTTTAGAAAAGCCTTTATTACGCTGTCTTAAAGAATGCTGCTAGAATCACTCTGTATAATATCAAACTCATTTAAAAACTGGACTAGTGCGATAAATCTTCTCCGTTGAATGGGCAATCTTATATTCATGCGAGTAATAAGTCGACCGTAATAACTGTCCTTTATTCTGTGGGAAATTATGTAAATGGTGATAATAGTGAAGCTGTGTTTTATGATATTTTTGCAATTAAATCGGTTTTTTATTCAACGTTTCGCTGGTGCTATCTTGCATGTTCGATGACTACTTGCCCGTCGTTTCAGAAGGTGGGTTGTGTTTTATTTTGCTTTTACGTGGTATGTATGTTTAGGTACTTAATTATGTGAAATTTTACGACTTATAAGCTTTCTACACGAATATTATAAATAGGAAAGATGTGTTTGTTTAAATTGAATAGGCTCCGAAACTACTGGACCGATTTTAAAAATTCTGTCACCATCAGAATCCTAAATTATCCCTGATGAAAACAGACGGACGGGGCGGACTGCTAGTTTTTAATCCGTTTGAGTGGTCTTTTTTCCTTTCAAGATTTGATATTTGGCAAACTCGTAAACATATGTGCTGTTTACATTTTTCCTTTATTCACAGTATTGTTGGTTTGGTAACAGACTTTTTCATACACGACATTTTTCTATTAAATTTTGAAGTTGCCTAAAAGAGTATCAGTATTCGTGACACACCATGCCCCGATAGCCACCTACGTAGTGACCGCCGAAGCGGAATGTTATTATTTTATTCGCTCGGGTTTCGACAAAAAAGCAATCTGTGAATCGACCGCTGGCAGCCACGATACTTTTACCAGCAAATATTTTTGCAATAACACCTATAACATTGATATTAGGTCGATTATCGCTCCACTTCAAACTTGGATACAACTAACAACACGGTCGTGTAATACGAGATTTGCGGCCATGAAAGCCAGTGTCGCTGAGCTTCGTGTATTAGATTACCACTCTTTGCGGTTTCCAGAAATGCTATGAGTATTGTGGTTACGAAACTTCTCACGGCAAGACCCGTTTCTATCTAGCCTTTCATTCCTGATTCAAATTCTTACCCTGTTGTTTCAAGTAGCTGCTGTAGTTATAGCTAGGTGCTGTCTTTAAATTTATAGTTGACCGTTCGTTCTCGAGCTTGCGACTCTAGAGACACATTATTCCGTACTGCTTCTAAAGATACTGTAAAACTGCATGCGGAGTTAGTCTTGAGCGGACGTCTCGGGTAATTTATTCGGTCCCTAAAGCAGTGCATCACCGAGGACTGCGCTGCTGTTGCCCGAAGCGTGGGCGGCACCCACTATTGTGACAAAATAATGTCTCCTCACTATAACCTCCTTACCATAGTGCACCCGAAAAAACACTTTATACAGAGAACATAAAACTCCAAGCTCACTAGCACTTCCACCAGATGGTACGCCGCGATAGCGCTGAATAATCAACGCTTAAACGTCTGGAAAAGGAAGATACGGTAATGTAATATGAATAACAAAATGACAGAGATATATTCCTATTTAATTCTTATTACACGGCCAACAATGCTATATAAATTATGCAAGTTTACTCTATGAATCATAAGGTGTGTAACACCGCACCGGGGTGATAAATAAAGGGGGTATTCTGTTCGATGCGGCCGCGATTGTATTTCGCGGTCGAGTCGACGACGTAGCAGGTCCAATTTTCCAGGAGACTGGCTCGTAGGAGGCAAGTGATGCGACGCGACGTGGCGACAGCCGCGAGCTGGGCTTGCGATTAATTACTTTAGCAAAGTCGAACGCCGTCAACGGTCCGGTGCGGTAGGGCTTCACTTCAGCCATCGTATGAGTTTTTGTTACATTGTTTTTTTACTGTCTGTACTGTCTACGACCCCTGTGGAAATTTTGTCTAAATGCTGCTGTTTCGATTGGGTATCAATGTAAAATTATATTGGTTGATTCGTTGGTTCACAATTTCTTGGCACGCCAGGCTTAAAAATCTGTAGATGTCATACATACATGTATATTATTTGTGCCAAGGGATAGTTTCTTTAAAATAAAACAGCAAGATATCAACCTTCCCTTTAGTACCTAAATATATAGGAGCAAAAAGCCTACTCAATAATATGAAAGACAATACCTACCTAATGTTTATGTAAGGTAAGTTCTCAACTTCTATCTCCATTTTGATACACACACAGGCACCTTTTTACCTTCTGAAAAGTTATAGTACATCTAAAGAAATAATACTCCGCAAGGTGCTGTGAGAGCCAATTTCTCGGTCGAAGAACCTCGCCGGGATCTGACGTAAACTGACGCCACACGCCGCATTTGACGCCACATGTTGCGTCCGCACCATTTGCATATCAAAGCTCAGCGTGGCTCTCAATTACACTACCCTGGACACTGACACGGACTCAATTAGATATTCTAGGTGGGTTTCTGTACGTAGGTCGCTGCCTACATGGGTTGATTATGTTAGTTTAATAAGGTAGTTTCAAAACAAACTTAAAAGGAATCTAAAGTTTAGCAAAAGAACAGCGGAATCTTTCAATTTTCTTCAGCTCAGTCTAAAATAACATTCTGTTACCTACTGAAGTGACAGTTCCGAAGCGTGGAGATGCCTGTAGGAGTTTATTTCGATTTGTAGAGTCAGAAGAGTAACATGGAAATGTCAAAATACTTCTTCACTGCACGATCAGCCGTTGTCTACCGGCTACAGTCCGCTCTTTGACTTTTTGTAGCTTACAAAGGTACATTTTTAATTCATCAGGAAAACACTGCTGAAATTCAAAAAGCTTGTATCTTTTTATAAAGCTAAAAATTCAACACGCAACCAGTTATCAAAAAGATATAATTTTAAACCTTAACGTTCATTTCCATACGTAGTAGCGGCAGAATATGTTAATTACGGTTTAATTCATTCTTTCCTCGGCAAAGGGCAAAGGCACTAACTAGCTTAGAGATGTTACTGTTTTTATTTATCATAATTTATTCTGAATGAAGTAACTATTAAGTTGTCGGTAGAGACAATTGCCAGCGAAATAGTTTTCAGACGTTGAATGGGGTTTGTTTGGTAACAATGTTTGAACTTTCGTGTCTTGGATTCTTTAGTGATTTATCAATGGATTCTTTGGGGAAACTTGGGCGGGTAATGGTCCCAATCCCAACACAATATTAACTGCGTTTAGTTTATGTAATGGTCCTAATACACATAGGTACATTTCTTTTAAACGTCACTTTTAGTGTACGGAGGTACGGAAAACCATGGAAACGGCGTCAGCATTTTCTGCATGCCATGCTCCTTAACAACTCGTAAACGATACCTATACTGACTTTCAAATGGGTGCGAAATTCTTTGCCACGGTCAAGTCCTATTTTATCTGCCGCATGCGTTGGTATGCAAGCAGCATGGGACAATACGACAGCGCGCGTAACTTTGTTCTAAATCCACTGGTTAATTCAACCGGGGGTGCGTGGCGCAGTGCCAAGCCAGCGGTTCTCACCCCTGGCGTGTACGTGTGCACTGATTTATAACCTCAACTTTGGCAGCCGAAGGTAGTCCGAGAAAATGTTGAAATGTGGGATGTCTTGTGAACAATCTTCTGGAATGCGGCAGCTTTTGCCGAGTCTATTCTTCACTAGTCAATGTGTCGTTAGTTTAGCAATAAATTTTTCATTTAAAATGTGCCTCTTATTTTTATTAAGCTAGCATTTTGATTTAATTTCTTTAGATTTTATTCCTTAACAATGCGGTAAAACGATTCTTAGGTCTAACAAACAGGAATGCCTATGACAAAAATAAGTCGTCAAATATTGTCAGTAAGGCTCAAAATGCTCTATACGGAGAGTTTTCCACCTTTCCGTTCTATATGCAAATCCATGACATTGAATTAGTATCGCAGACAATCAATATTTTCTGGTAGAGAAGACTTGATATTTTTTGAGCGCACGCCACGCATTTCCGATTAAGAACCTTGTCGTACACCCCCTGTTCTCTCGCTTATTGTGTCGCCCTCGTCACGATTTTTCATAGAGCATCCCATCCGCTCTTCAACGCACTTGATTTGCGAAGCACGTATACGTCCAAGGATATCTTCTGTACAATCAAATTGAACCTTATCTGGTCGTGTTACGTATCCCGTGAGTGGAAAATTCAATGTGGCGTCGCTCAGACGATCTCATCCAGGGTCTGAAGGGGCGATGTTTTGCTTTGCGGTGACATCGTTCATGCCTTATACGGAAAGTAAGTTGAAGGTGAGGTACATGTCTGGCTACATATAGCATCTAGGCATTACTTATGTTGGCCCCTATAATACATTTGGATGGTTACAAAGAACTTGATCATAACCGAGTTCAATAGCCACTATTTCAATAGCAGGTCCATCAAGGTTTCTTCAAGCCAAATTAGGGTTGTTCGTTTTGTGAATCAGATTAGGTATTTATGTTGCGTTGTCATGGTAACGTTGGGTACCGTCTTTTTGCTCTGCCCTTTGTTTACGAGAAAAACTTCTGCAGTTAATTACGACGTGTTTGTGGTAGTTTTGATAAGTTTTTGATGGGTAGGGTTGAGATCATGCTAATGTGTTTACGTGAGTACCCTAGTTCCTTCAACCAAAACAATTTTTGCGCCTCATAATTATTAGACTTAATTCAAGTGGACAAAATAGAAAAGTACTCTTTAACTCTTTTATATAGGGGTTGAGTTTATGATACACCAACCCTGACCAATAGAAAAACACAGCTCTGGAAAATAATAAACAAAAGCGGTTAGACCACCGGCGAACCCGCCACAATAAAATAAATCAAATCTGACCTCTTGTACCTCCTTTTTATGCTAGTGCTTAGGAGGCTTTGTCACTTGTACCAAAATAAAATTATATTTTGTACCTACCTAGCCTCGTGAAGCATCAAACATATTACTTAATACCCATAAGATTTTACCTACTTATTGGTTGACTAGCCGGTCCGCCCCGGCTTTGCACGGGTATATTCTATCGCTTATGTTCATCAGAAATAATGTAGGATTCTAATGGTATTTTTTTTTGTAACCAATTTTCAAATCGGTATAGTAGTTTCGGAGCCTATTCAATTCAAACAAACAAACAAATCTTTCCTCCTTATAATGTTATTAGTATGGATATAGATTTAGGTACCTACTCACTATACCATTTGGTTAAAATATTTGGAGTTTATTAGTCGAGATTGTGTCAAAGAGTGGACTTCCAGAGAACTGCACAGGAGTCGTGGTACATTATATATATTTCAAAATGGAATGTTAAGGTTTTTTTAAATGCTTTTTTGAAAGTCATCGAGTCGAATTAAGTTGCTGATAATGATTAAGGTAATAAAGTTCACCAAATAATCATTTAAATACCGAAACTTTTAAAGCAAACATTACACTGTTCGTGTTTAAAATCAATAAACATAACAAATGAACAGCCAATCAGATAAATCAGAAGCAGAACCTATCAGCAAACCTAATCAATAACATTCAATACACTGTTATTTAAACCGAAGACGCCACAGCGATCTTAATTAATCAACAAATATGTTGTATTGATACAATATTTAGAGCCGAAGTCAGGGTTCAATAAGTTCATGTCATGAAATCCTATTTTTCACAATAGGGTATTACATCCTTCTTTGAAAAGTGTCTTAATTAGATTTTGTAGTGCTAATTAACAACAAAAAATACAACGTTAAGTCAATCGGTAAGTGCAGTTCTTTTTTTCTTTTTGAGGTACGGAACCCTAAAAACAGATAAAAAACTGAAAACATAGAATTGAATTTTAAAATTCATTTTGTATTTTATAAAGTAAACATAATATTTTTCTGCTTTTTTAAGTCTCAATGATACATTTTTAGATATTTTCTCTTAAAGAGTAAAAAACCCTATTATAATTTATACTACCCTATAATCTACCAACATCTAAGCCTAACCTACTAAATTTAAAAAGTTTCGAGCCGGTAACAAATCAAAATATGTGTAATTAAAGCAATGGCCAATTTCTAATTTTTAATAATTTAAACAAAAACTCCATGTTGTCCGATATAAGTTAGTGGATTAGTATATAAGGTAGAGGAATACCTACCATGTCACATTGTAAAATAGATGTGCAAAATTTGGATCCATAGAGTTAGTTTAACCACAGAAATAATAATAATAATTATTATGATTTCTGTGGTATTAACGGAGTTCAAAACAAACCAACATAAACTTAACTCAACATAAATATCTAAGAATGCGACCTTATGACACTTGAAGCAAACAATTCATCACTAGCTCTTGCACCTCAAGAGCGATATTGATAAATATAACAAACGATCGTATTTCATACCGGACTGATTGATTTACAACGGCCGAGATGGTTCCCGCTTTCAAAACCAATTTATTGTTCACGGTCAGAAACAGATCTAAATGTCTGGAATTGACCTGAGGAAATCTTAGTTAAACTAGATAGATGTGGAGTTAAAGTTCTCTATGGCATTCAACCGAATGTTCAGTTACCGTTGTAATCATCAACATCAGTGGCTTTCCATGAACGATCATAGATGCTTCAAGTAGTGTTGGCTATTTCAACTCGGGTCATTGACTTTACTAACAGTTTTCTCCTTATCAGTAGCCGATCATGCCTATCATTTTGATTACCTAATCCTTCCATTATAATGCGTATCGACAGATGCACCATCGTTATTACAAATATTTGATAAATCAGTGCTGGTTTCCGCTTTTATATACTTACATAATTACATATAACTGATTTGATATCATATTTGGTTCTCTATACTAAAATTTTCAGAAACATTATCATGACAATCAAGCATCGTTATATTAATATTCGATGTACCAAAATGCTCGCTTTAGAATCAATAAAACGTCTAGCCATAGATTTAACGTTACTAACGATGTTAGTCGTGAGAGTCTATATTTATATGTAATTTATCAGTTTGTTTGTTGGTAGATAATTAAACCTATGAATATGTTTCAAAGGCAAACAAGCAATCACTTTTTATTTAAATTTACTTTGCAAATATCAAACACAACTCCCAAACTTATTCTTTACTCAAACTCATTCAAACAAATTCACGTTCATTAAAACACGATTTCTACACGTTCAATCTAAAATTCGACGTTTTCCCAAACATCCGTAGTTCCAATTAAAAGTCAATATTGGATAGATTTAATCAAACATTCCAGAAACTCAAGCGCAATTAGGCGACAGGAAAGGCGGCCATCGGAACGTCCATCCATCAACGCAAACGACGTAAGGTCATTATTTATTTGGCAATGATCATCATCATTATGTTCTGTATCCTTGTGAGGTTTGGATTAAATCATGAATCTTTGACAACCTGTGTGGTGCTGGTGAAGGTTCGCCTTGGGACAAATGTTTGTACGATCTTCAAAATACATATGTATTATATTAAGTATAACAGTAATTATTTAGTACCTATGTACTACACAAAGTAAACTTAGCTTGGGCTAGATGGTGCGGTGTGAATTGTCCGTATTATTTTCATATTTTATATTTAAGTACATTAATTTTTACATCATCTATGCCCAAAAGAGTATTCGTAGTATAAATAAAAACATCTTTGAGTTTTCAAATGATATTATTATTTGTTTTTTTTAAAGCGTTTGTACACTACGGTGCTCTAAAGTTGCGTATTTGATAATGATTCTAGTTGTAAAACAAATCTTTCAAATCGCTATGGCTCTTCTCATTACACTACAACTTAAGAGGCCGTCCAATTACACGAAACGCTTCGTACCTCACTGTAATTTGACTGAGATCACTGTAATTTCGTATTGTAATAACCATTATGAGTAGCTTGATTTAGCTTACAAAAACTAAATGAATTCCGCAACTTCTGTTGCAAAAAGGTTGTCATAAATTGCTTTGTACCACATTCATTTTAGATGATGTCACGTTAGCTCTTTCTGATCAGTTTTTAGCTAATACAGGCCAGTCGGCGCTAGGAATATAAAAGTGATTAGGCATGGTATTTTCAAAGTCATCACCTGACTGATTCAATAACATTTTACCTGGATGAGGTTCGCATATGATAATGTGTTAGTTGGATGGTGTGCGGTCTATACGTCAACCTCAGAACCCCAAAGTTGATGTTTTTGTTTGGCTTTTACAAATAAGTAACTCATTCATAGAATTGATCGATAGTATCTAACTAATCAAATGTTTGTATATTTACAGAGATTAGCTTTACCATCAAACCCATGTCAACACCCTCGCACAAATCATACAATTTTGACATGACCCCTCCCGTGTGGATAAATTATTAAACTGCATAGAGTTCATCACAGGGCACGTCATAATCCAGCGTTCGGATTAACATTTAAACAACTTTTATGTAAATCTCTATAATATCAGTTTCATTTCTGTGTTCATCCTCTGGAAAAGAATTCTTTGAAATTGCATTAGTCTTTTGATTGGTCTGTGATGCTAATTTATGGTTTTGATGTAGAAGTTGGATGAGTTATCAGTTTTGATTTGAGAAAATCAATAAAATCTTAAATTCTTAAAATTTTATGTATTCTATTGCTTCTTGTAAAATTTACGAGTGTTTAAGATTTAGATTACATACTGATGTAGGCTTGAGCTGAAATATATTTTATCTTAAAAACATGTATTAATGTGGTAGTATGGTCACAGATTAAGTAATGTTGTGAAACTTGGTATGGTGCAAAATAACTATACCAAAAATACTTTTCGAGCCTGGTGCTAAACAAACGCATTTACAACCCTGGGGTTCCGAATCCTGATATTGGTTTTATTGCACCCATATTTCGCAACCAATTAGCTCACAAGGGTAAGGACCACCCCTTCTTTAACCCCGCCCTTCATACCTTGAAATCTAAATAATGGAGGGCAGAACTATTGTTTTTATTCTGGAAGCAATTTTGCAACCCCTTTACTGATATAAAGGTTAGAAATCGTTCACAATGATGCTTATAATTATGATTTGCCACAGGATTGTATAATGAAAAAGGAATTTTAGGGCAATCTTTTCTAATTCAGATCTAAAAATACTTAGGTATAGGAATAATCATAATTTAGAGTAAGTTGTTTTCAACCCCTACAGTAGGTAGTGCATAAAAAGGCAACAACAACTGTGTAAAACAAATAATGCAAAAGTATTCCCAACTAAAACTCACAAACACTGAACAGATTAAACAGCTCGCAAAAGCGCAAAAAGGCGCAAATTTCTATTTTCCATCCAAAACACTTTCATTATTCTTTCATTAGAGGTAAGCTCATTTCTCGGAGCTAAAAACTGAAACGGCCGTTCGGTGAACGCACGAAAACAGAAAAAAAATACGTCATGAATGGAGGAATTGAGGGAAACAAAAGAACGGGACGCGTTTAATCCTGTCCGGCAGTCATTTCGACGGTTCGGGAAAGGGAAAATTGAATTTATTATCGTTTGTATTTGACTGACGTGTTATTTTCACGCGAAGGAAAGCGGTGAAGCGACGGAATCCAATCAGTCAGTGCCGGATACGATAGCGTCGTAGAACCAAGTGCGGTAAAAGTGGCGTTATAGCTTAGTTTCATTTTGTATAGCCAGCGATATTGGGATTTAAAGTAAAAGAGCGAGAGCTTAATTCTATTCGACCAAACTAAATGTAGCATTGCGATTTTCCTTTATTCGTATTTCTTTGGTCAAGCTATATTGAATGTTAGGAAGTAGCCATAACGTTCACTTTACACTGGAAGCGTGTCTGAAGTGGTACTGATTTAAAGTTCTACGAATAAACTGGCGAACTGAAATGCCGTTTTCCGTTCGATGTAACTTGCGGTTGAGTTTATTTTTTTCGCGTAGGTACGGATATCTGATTGTGATACGTGGAATGGTTCGAGTTTTTAACTTTTTTGATTCCTAACGCATGGTTATTGATTTGTTATCTATTTTTTGTGTCTTTAATAAGCTTTTTGAGCACAAAAATTTCTGAGAGAGAATAGATGCTCAGAGACAGTCTCTGATCATCTATCACGTTAAATTTTAAGAAATTACTCCAGAGGTAGAAAGTTTTAACCCTTGATATTACTCTACCTTCACCAAAGTAAGCATTCTCAGAAGCAATGGTCATGTTCACGCAGCTAGCCAATTAAATGGGGTGTTCACTTTTATTTTCTTCGCACTTCGAGACAATCACAAGATGGAATAAAACAATTAAGGTATCAGCTTTGTTATGTTTTATTCATTGTTTTAAAGCACATTTAAATTGTGAACGGTAGAGTTTTACAAGCACGTTTCCTTAATACCTAGCTAGGTACTAGGTGCTATTATTGTTTAACAATAAATAACGATGGATATAATTGTAGAAAACATCAAAGAAAACCTTTTTGCTAGGAGTTTTATGGTAGATGAATGTTTACTATGTTTTTACCCTTGCATATTGTGGATACTCGCGGGGAACCAAAACAGAAGGAAAGAACATATTATTATACTAGCTGTTCCTCGCAGTTTCACCCACTTTAAATTGGAATTTCACATTTCTAGGGGGATAAAAAGTCTTTTTACGAAGTAAATCTCACATAGAAATTTGAGGTTTTATCAGCACAAAAAGAAACCTATGTTACTCTCATCTTTTTAACTAACTCAATGCCAAAAATGAAGTCGATTGGTTTCTTAGTTAGAGCGTGAAGGAAGTTGAAACAAACAAACACATTTTTGCATTTATTATATAAGTTAGGATTACTGACCAGTGTCTCTCTATGAAAATATTAACACGTAACTTATAAAACTTGATTCTCGTTTATTGCTATAAATGCTCACTCTACAGCAAAACCAAAGATTATTGCCACGTTTAACGAACCTTACCTACTTGATTTCTTTGTTTTGCGTTGAATTATTTTCATTCTATAGCGATATCGGATTGAAAGCACGCGTTGCGTGGAGAATCAAGCGCGAGCTTTTTCAACGTAAAAAGAATTTTCGTTTTAATTGGTTTTAAGGAAAACAATATTCGATTGAATATTTCTATAAATCAACTATTATTTGTAAATTTTTTCAGGAGTTTAAAGTATCGAAAACTCTTCACGAGAACGAATGTTAGATATCGTCTCGTATATTCCATAAACGCTCTTGGCAACTCAATGAACTTCATGTTTTGACATGTCAAAAAACAACTAAATCTTAATCGTTTTCATCGTCTCAACTCAAATAAACGAAACACATTATCGACCCACACTTCGATTGCATCCCAATAAAATAAATTGAACAGTTTTATTCATGCAACTCGGTAACGGTACCAAAAAGGGTCCAATAACGAAATTAAGGTTGAAAAAAGCGCTCCGTTGAGCGAATCGCCAATTTGCAAGGGAAACGCGATCCAGTAACTACCTCGATTTCGACATTATTATCCCGAAAGAGGTGTTATAAAATTTTTATTGTCTTGCTGGCTTTTACTCTTACAAGTGCCTATTTGCTTTAACCTTGGAGT
The DNA here is from genome assembly GCA_947086465.1 of Eupithecia exiguata. Lineage (NCBI taxonomy): Eukaryota > Metazoa > Arthropoda > Insecta > Lepidoptera > Geometridae > Eupithecia > Eupithecia exiguata. Next base: position 4,656,949 of record OX352233.1, on the reverse strand, counting down.
TGAATTGAATCTTGGGGCTGGAAACCAGTCTTAGTTTTGTACGAGAGAAGCGTTTAGATTAATAAGTAATTAGGTATTTTTTCCTCGACTCTGCTGATGTATGAAAACAGTTGAAATTTTAAATACCTAATTGGTATTCATTTTGTATCTAATTTCTGAAAACTATAAATACTGCAGATGTTTTTAGCCCCAAGCTAAGCAGAGTTTGTGTTATGGGCAGGGCACTAGTTAACAGATATACATAATATACACCTGGTATCAGCTTGGTTGCGCAACAAAAATTTTTGCTGGCAACCAAATCACCCGCTGGTGGCGCATCCATTAATATGTAAAGATCTATTTGCCATCAAACTCACCCCACTGGTGGTGATGTTTGTTTTGGTATTTCTCGCTTGGCAGCTCAAGAGTCTTAAGCTACCATGCTTGAAAGACCGCGGTGTCTTGGGTCAAGACACCGCGGTGGCGCGACCAGTGTTACCAACGTGTCCTACTGAGATAGGGCCCTTAGTTGGTAGGTTACATACAGCAGCATAAAATAGTATTTTACAGTCTTTTTGGGATATGAAGCTGTTTGTTTAAATTTAAAGCTACCTGTGTGGGTTTTACTACCTCGGTATGTTGTTTGGTCGTTTCAAGTGCATCTTTTTTATTGGTGTCTGTAATAAATTTGTGTTAGTATGATTTTATTAGTTTCTATATTTCACTGCAGACATAACATTAGGAAGGTACCTTGCCATAAAAATGTAGAAATAATAACCTTACAAGGTGCCACAGAAGAAGTGCATCAAGTAGAGACATTGTGTTGCAGGACCAGGCCAGGTCAAGTTTTGTTAAATATTTTCAGATCAATTAAAAAAACGTTTAACTAGCTCTTATTTTACTTCCCTGTTAGTTTTGATGGGACAAATATTAAAACAAATATATTAACAGTTGTCCTCAGCCGATTGAGCTGAAATTTGCCATATCTACTTATGTAAGTTTACAATGCATCATCAGTATCAGTATGATACCATCAAGCGGCTCGATGGTACCATAAACAGAAGTATAGGAATTCCCAAACGAAACGATTTAACCCCGTCGAGTTTGTGTTCGTTGGATTTGTCGTCCCAAAGACTTTGGTTCGCAGATGATTAAAAAAAGTTGTAATTTAAAACCGATTTTTATAACAATAAAAATGTATTTCTTTTAGATTCACTTTATCATTACTGGTGTTGTTGCAATTAAAACTGCACTTTAAAGACTTACCGACCAATAAATGTGTAATAAACGTTTATCTTTTGTTTCAGGTAATGCCTCCAAGTAAATATAATGGTAGTAATTAAAAAGTGAGGACATGAAACGGTCAATGGTTTTAAAGACCCTCAATGGTTTACAAAGAGCTTCAATGGTTTACTGTGATGATATCATAAAGCACCGTTGAGCTGTAAACGGCTTTACCTCAACTTGAACTGGTACTGTCGACCGAATAATTGTGGTTTCATTCGACTCGTGTATGATGACTAGATGAAAGTCAAGGAGTTGGAAATACTGGAATTGCAACTAACGTCGTTAAATTACTTATTTGGGAGAAGGGAGGCCTATGTCCAGCTGTGGACTAGTATAGGCTGATGATTATGATGATGACACGCCTATATGAGACTCGTCGTGACGCAGCTAACATGATAACTCAGCCATGGCAACTTTTGTGAAAACTTAAAAATTAAGACAACAATCTGCTAAAATTCGAGTGTAATATAGATGAACTTTTAACAATCACTCTTCTTAACCACTCGACGTAAGAAACACATATATTATATAGTATATTTATATTTAAACTATTTTCCGCGTGGTCTGTGATCGAAGCTGAACTTCTGAAAGATTGGTTCTTTATTTTTGTTACACCGTATATATGATTTGTAGTAATTCGTGTTCTAAACTTCAATACCAAACTGTAATTTATTCATCTAGTCTGGCTGGTAGAAGCTCTCTCTTTATAAAGTAACTTTTTACAATTGTTGTTAGTTTATAGTAGGTAATGTAAGGTTCCAATACTAAAAACTGCAGGTACTTTAGCCAATTCCATTCTATAAACTCAAACACCTACTTTGATCCTTCCAGCTTCTCTGTATCCACGTTTGTCACGATAATTACAACCCTTTGAAGTCTGCGCCGGTGGTCCACCAGTTATAGTTTCATCCTTTATTCACTTGACATCTTGCATATGGCTTCCCATACCCATTATAGGATCACAAGACTGCCATTATGCTAAACGATAGTGTCATATTCATACAGTTTTATTTGAATCCAGTTTTATTTGAATATTTTGTTTTACTTAGATATTTTTTTATTGAATCAAATAGGTATGTTTAAGATTGTTGTTGTGAGGAACGTTTCATAGATTAATGTATAAAAGAACTTAAAACCTTATAAGTTCTTAATAAAGACATCCAGCCGTATAAAGTCTATCCATTTGAACGTTATGAATTTGAAAAAACTTCTTAGTTGAAGAAAAATATGAAATAGAAAGAGATATTAAAGAGACGACCTCTGTAGCGCGGTGGGCGAAGGTCCGCCTGCGATGCAAGAGGTCGCGGGTTCGATTCCCGCCTCGGGAAAAATGTATGTACGATCTGCAAATATTTGTTCAGGGTATTCTGGTCGTTTTATATGTATAGCAAAAAAATATCTATCTATGTATTGTATTATGTATATCAGTTATTAGTACTCATAACACAAGCTCTGCTTAACTTGGGGCTAGATAATGCTGTGTGAATTGTCCAGCATTATTTATTATTATTATTAATAATTATTACTATATTCTAAGCTTACTACCTACCTAACTGAATACTCCACCTACTTAAACTTAAAAATTAATCGTATATAGGTAAAGTTGTTTGAAGGTAACAATGCCGGTATAGTGTAAGATTAAAGGTATTACTAAAATATATTACAGTTATGATACATTTATTTTAGAGAAGCTTTTTGTTTATTACTATTATGGTAGTTTGGATATAGGTAACGAGCCGCGATATATAAAATTTCGTGAACATAGATATATAATGCACATTTCTTGCTATTTAACGTGCAAGTAATTAAAAGAACTATTAAAACGCCAAGGGTTAAGTTCCACTTTATTTCATTGTCCGTGATTAAAATTTCACAAACGTCATAGCTGTCAACCTGCTTGCCTTTTTCAAAGTTATCGTACACATTCAATCTCGAAAAGAAAATAACACGTTCAAAACGCCCACAACATAATATTACCATTGCTAATATTAAAGATCGAGTGGAATATAAATTCTAAATCATTTATATTTGTCCGTATGTTGCTTGTTTGCGTTCATTTGTATTACTTAGGTCCTTAGCTTTTTGCTTTATAGTGCGGTACTCGCACTGAGTAAATCTTCTACGAAAACTTTTTTTACTTAGGTTCTTTTTATGCAGAAACATAATACTTACCAAAATATTTAATATCATTTTTTGAAAAAAGTTATCTAATCTAGTTTTTTTTATTAAAATAGAGATAATAATTAATAACATTCATGCTTAGTGATCAATCCAATTACATTTTTTTATTAAAATAGTAAACATACATGTTTAGTGGCCCCTTGTATGATTTTAACGAAGCAATAAATCCCTTGTAAGCAATATGTAATAAACTTATAAAAAACTTGCACATATATTAGTATGTTTTGAATAGTTTATACAAGTAGGTTTTCTCTTAGAGAGTACAATTTCAAAATTCACTTCATAGCTACGCTTCGTAGGCGCGGCTATAAGAGGATTTTGCATCGTCGAGACGTTTACAAGAGCACTAACAATGTTATTCTTCGTCTTGACAAGCAAGCTTGCGCTTGGTGATCAATCATTGGATAGTGTTGGGACGGAACTGTTCTATTTGATCGATAATAGTATCGATTCACTGTGTTAGTTAAGAAACTACAAATTTATGTACCTATGTTATATTTAAATTTTAGAGGATCATAGGTAATGGTCTGTTGGCATTAGCCTTTTTGATGTATCTTTCTGGGCCGGGGGACAATATATTTTGGATACTAGCTTCATCGCAAAAAAGTTAATTTTAGCTTGTAACTCTCCGTCAAAGCGCTAAATAGCTAACAACTATTTTTCTGCGTCGACATAGAGGGCATTTCTATATACATTATGCAAACAGAGCGAGACTTTAAACCCAGTTAGTGCACTAACGCATTAAAACTGTAAAACCTCTATTACTTACCCTAAAAATAAGTCAAGCAAAGTCAATTGTGTATGCTATGACGCCACAACCGTAGTGTCATAGCTTTTAGACTCCATTATTGTCACCGTTTAACCTTTTGTCGATTTCGTATCGCTTTATCGATAGCTGGAGATCAGATATCATCGAAGACCATCACATAAAGACATCACTATATTTAAGCCCCTTTTCTGAGAAGATTTAATCGGGATAATACATGTGTCGCATCTTATTACCAATCTCAGATTGTGGTGAGAGCAAACATGCTGCCCCTCCTACAATTTGAGTCAACATCATATCACTTACGAGATGTTTCGTAGGAAAGTGTATTTGGATTGACGAAATTCTTTTATCTCTAGTGTATCCGCTTACACAAAGAGTATCGATAATTTTATTTTATTGTTGTTATGGGATATAAGTCGCTAGAGTTGCGAGTCAATTTGTAAAATACGAGTCGTAGGTATGATCAGTATACATTTGAGAACAATATATTAATAATATATAAGTATTTAATAAATAATAATAAATAAATAATGCTGGACAATTCACACAACATTATCTAGCCCCAAATTAAGCAGAGCTTGTGTTATGGGTACTAGATAACTGATATACTTAATAGAATACAATACATAGATAGATATTTTTTACTATACATAGAAACCGACCAGAACACCCGGAACAAATGTCTGCAGATCGTACATACATTTGTCCTGAGGCGGGAATCGAATCCGCAACCTCCTGCGTTGCAGGCAGACCTTTGTCCACCGCACACATCGGTCGTCAATTTATCGGTAATATGTATCAATAAAGGTGTTGAAAGATGTTTGAAATATGGCTTTGGATTCCAAGTAGGTGATAGATATTTTGCACTTAACTTAAACAGATCAAACGCAATTCTGACAGATTTATTTTGTTTAGCCTACACTTGCCCATACTATAAAAACCTAACAGTGGAACTGCAGCAAGCTAAGTTTAGTATCTTTGCCATCTTTACTAATAAGCTGATACTTTTACGGCTTACTTAAAATAAAGTGTTTATGATTTCCAATTGGATGACTAATAAATAATCTTCAAAGCAATCGTAAACATATACAATCCCGATAGCAGTGACATAAAATAAGACGTGTACCATTTTACTATGTCTGTGTATGAGTGACAAAAGTAATAAATACCGCCGGAGGAATCGTAAAATGCGTATCTTACACAGTTGTCAACGTATAGGTGACTTAATGTGACAGTGAATTAGCCTCTCTTAATATTCCAATAAACAAAATGATGAGACGTTATGTGGACGTAAAGGTTCTTATGGGAGATAATTCAGATTAATTTAATGATGCTTTGATGAACGAAGATGGTAAAGTTACGGAATAGATCATGCATAAAAAGTTGTGTTCGTTATAAATGAGATATGATGCGTGAATGCTTTGAAAAAGACATGAAAGTTTATGAGCGAAAGTTAAATTAAACTTAAAACACAAGAACTGCGATGAAATTCTCACGAAATAAAAAGATAATGTTTAAACTAAAAAACTAAAACTTATTTTGGTGCTTTGTCGAAATAAGCGTTGCAATAGACCCGCGCGCCAATTCGTTTTTATCGATTTTGTTAGAAGAGGAGCAATGTAACAGAAATAAAATACAATAGACAGATACGCCGACAAAAGAGTTGAAGTAGTGCTGATATCGATTCATGCTAAAATCCCACGGGAAATTTTATACTTCCGCTGTAGAACACTTATTGCTTTAAGGTCACCTGCTCGGTTGAACACGAAAGTGTACGGGAGTATGTAATAAATCTAAAAATATGTAAGATGTTACGAGAAATTCATACGTGAGTTTCGAGAAAATTTTAGCTCTTAAAATCATAGATCAAGGTAATGAAGAAACTCAATTAAATATCTACCCACATAATTCAAAAACTTAAATGTACTCATTCACTAGAGCGCTAGTTTAATATTGAAGGAAGTGTTTTTAATAACTGTATCTAATACAAACAATGGAAGAACATTAGTCGAAGCATTTCCTGGCTTGAATCATAAAAAGCCAATTAGAATACAGTTTAGTTTCGAATAAATCTTCGAATCCAAACTTATCACAGACGCCGAAACATTACGATGTGTTATTTATTGTATCAATTAGAAAATTCTTCACACGGATAACAACAATCATTAAAACGATTACCTACCTATGTTGTTTTCTAAACAATCCGGTTTAAAATCAAGCGGGCTTAGAAAATAACAAAAAATAAAATAAAAATAATAGTTCTATGAGCAAAGAAATAAGATTTTGAAGACTGTTCCCAACCAATGTATGAAAATCCCAGTCACGAATACCCCAAGATGCAATCAGATAGACTGAGAACAGCAATCTGACAAAGGAACTCTGGGATTAGACAATCTCAGCAGGACCAAAAATGTGCAGTAAGCAAAGCACCCAGGACTATTTGAAGAAAAATAAAGTACAGAGTTTATAGATGAAGAATTTGATAGCAAGTTGTGTTAGTTAGAGAGAATTTTATGGACTTCTTTATTTTAAACAAAAAAAACCCTTAATCATCGCTTACTTTGAGTGTCTCACGAATTAAAATCTCATTATGTTTAGATAGAATCAAATTCACCTCAATTTCGACATTTCTCTGAAATAGAACAAAAGCGGCTGTCACCCTTGCATTTCTAAAATTGGTCGTTTATTTTCTTTTTAATGATAGATAATAAAGTGAAGGAAGAGGGTTTTCAAGTTAAATAGTATGCAGCAAATGACCTTTATTTTAATGATTCCCGCGAATACTCAAACGCAACTCTGATATAAGCACGATATTTTCATTGAAAACTGTCAAAAAACGACGACTTGAGATGTGCTTAAATCTGAGATACGTTCGATTCGGGCGTTAGCTTGACTTAGGTGCCATCTATTTGCATACAAATGCATAAATAAATAAAGCTGGTCATTCCATCGTATGATAAGTTACTTTTCTTTTCAAAACTATAGTTGTATCTTTCCTCCAATGATTTTATTCAGCTATGTCTTCAACAAACATCCGTAAAAACACTTTCACAATGAATTTTGATTGCTCCAATAAAGCTTTCAAAAGTAGCTTTATCATTGAAGTCTATCGCTAACGTATTTAAAGTAACCTTTTAGTCCATCGTTTCTTCCCAGATCATAAAACAATCATAATAATGGCCCCCCGCTTTAGTGTTTTGGCCGCTCGGGTAATCGCGGTGACATAAAATATTTTGACACAAAGATAAGGACAAAGGGACCCGATGGTTTTTATCTTATCGAGTGTTGGGGCATTAATGAGGACTCACCGCCTGTTGACTTCTTCATTATTGGTGCTAATGATGAACTGCTAATAAAAGAAAGGTTTTCTTTAGTTTAGTACGTTTTATATTAACATCATTGTTATGACGGTGTGATTAGTTAAAGTCGTAAATATACTCCAACATAAAGAGACATATTTTGTTAGATTTAGACATTGAAATATAGTTCTTAATTACTAATACTTAGAAACCTGTGAAAATGCAATTTCTAGTTATTCAATGTTATGATCATTACAATACATAGGACAATACATAGAAGATAATCATCAACGCATCGATATTCCAATATGTTCTCCGTAAAATTATTCATGATCTATTAATTGAGTTCGCTCAAAGTTCAGCCTAGGCCTATGAATGTTTCAAGCTGATATTGGGAAAATTAACACGAGTAGTAATATACACAGGTACGTGAACCATTTGTATCGAATGTTCGGCGTATGTGCTTGTAATCTGGTATTAAGTGGCTCGTTCTGCGAATACGTGCTGAAGACCATGTACCTATGTAGTGACAATCCTGGTATCATATAGATACGTTACGTTTCTAATCTTGTTACAAACATTGTGTTGACTCCGTCTGTTATAGATTTCACTATTCCTTTCTTGTGTGCTTAACTTACAGTCTTTATTAGTCCCCCAAATGATTCGTTTATTTATGGTTATATGTATAATTCCATAATAATTATTAGTATTTTGAAGGTAAGTGCAACATACCTCTTAGTTTCGTCAGAGCACAGATAATCTACTACATATTACTATTACGTATTTCATTTTCCTGCACCTAATGAAGAAATTCGCTTCCCACAAAGTGCTTTTGAATCACCATCGCATCTACGATTTAATATGCAGTGATTGTTTAATATAACGCACAAAAGACGTCTATTACCCTTTCCTCGTTAACTAGAGTTCTTTGATCTCGCAAAATAAGGGATAGTTTCTATATTCGAGGGATGACGGAAGTTGAAATTGTTTATAGATTGTGGAAGCGTTTTGTCACAAGTATACTAAGTATTTTCAAGCTTTAATTCTGAGGTAGAAAAAAATATTGATTTAGCAAAAGAGACTGATCCACATATTTCATAACACCGTGACTCCCTCAAAATCATCCACAATATTCAAAGTACGACTTCACAACGAATAAGCCTGAATAAAGCGAAATAAGCAGAGATTTTCCGCAAACTTGCGAAACGCTATCCAATAGCCCGAAAAGCCGCCGAATCGGGAATATTCAGGCCGCAGTAATAAAACGCCTTATAAGTTATAACTTGCAACGAACGTGACTACGCCGGGATCAATACAGTATCAAAGTAAATGACAATGAATGGGCAAGCAGGAAGCACGTTCGATACGCATCGTACTTAGACATACTTACGAGCGTATTCTGCTTGGCTGGTTCGATTCAACGTAAAATACTACGATTTTATACGACAAAGGTCAATCTTTTAAGTAGGTACACTTCTACTACCCTTTTTAGTCTAGAACTTATTTGAAAATGTTTTTTTCTTTTTATTACTACTAAGTTCTTGAAGTCTGTTCAAAAAAAAACTTTACTATAAATAAAATTCGTGAAAAAAAAGGAAGATTCGATGATTTTCATTGATTATTTACTTAGATTATTGAATTTAACAATTTTATATAGCTGCAAATGAAATAGTAGTTTCCGTTTTTAATCTGTGTTTTTGACAACATTGATGGTGTTTTCAGCAACACAAAAGGCAAACTTGAAAAAACATTGTCTGTCAAACAATGGGTGCGGTAGGATAATAACAGATTTGAGGCTATAAATGAACAAAGAGAGGATGTTGTTACGAACTCATCAATACGTTTTTTTATCACCATTCGTCAAGTGGCAGTTGCGATTATTGAATAAAAAATCCGGTTAAATAAAAAAAAGTCGTAAAAGAAGTAAGAAAATGAAAAAAAAGCACTTTACCCCAAAATACTCAAACGCATCTCAGATTTAAGCACGTCTCAAGTCGCGATTTTCTGACAGTTTTTAATGAAAATCTGTCAAAAATTCGTCACTTGAGACGTTATTATATCTGAGTTGCGTTTGATTATTCGGGCGCTAGACAACTACCTTATTACTACGTATTTGCGTGCTTTTTTAAACCGTCACCTCACTTTTTTTGCTGCGGACTTAAATATTGACCAAACAATAAATAAATAAATAATGCTGGATAATTCAAACAGCATTATCTAGCTCCATGCTAAGAAGAGCTTGTGTTATGGGCACTAGATACTTAACTGATATACATACACAATACTAAGATAGATATTTTCTAATATACATATTATAGAAAACGACCAAAGCACCTGGAACAAATATCTGTTGATCGTACAAACATTTCTCCCGAGGCGGTAATCCAACCCGCAACCATCCATCGCGCCACAGAGGTCGACAAAAGAAAAGAGCTTATTAGCCTTATCGAATTAATTTGTAACCAAAGTCACAAAATTTAATTAACCACCTGCTAGTTCCGTCTTCATCGCAAGCTCTTTGAATGACAAAGAGCGAAGATTCGAGAAATACTTGGTAATAGGAGGAAGCGGCGTCAAAGCGCACATCCTGTCCATTGACAGTTCTGTTCCACTTAAATAGGATGATCTATACACTTTATTGCAAGGTGGTTGGATTTAAAGCTACTAATCAATTTGAAATTTATGAGTTAACAGTAAACCAAACTCGAGTGGTTATTTATTAATCTATATCTGTATCTTAGTATCCTGGCACCGCTGAAAACCAGCGCTTCTGTGGCATAAGTGCCACAGCAGCATTAAGCTGGTGACCTTTTTGTGTAACATTAAAATTAATACTAGGTATAAGAGCAATGTAATACCTATGTCATAATTTAACTCTGTTACACACTGTATTCTATTCTATTCTATACTAATACTACAAAGAGGCAAGATTTGTATTTATGTATGTAACGAATTAACTTAAAACTACTGGACCGATTTCATAAATTCTTTCACTATTAGAAAGGTTACTTTTCAGGGAGTGACACCGGCTATGTTTTATCCCGGAATTCCCACGGGAATGGGAACAATACGGGTGAAACCGCGAGGTGCAACTAGTAAGTTAGTAATAATTTGATACAGGCCTTTGTCCAGCAGGGGAACGGTATAGGCCGTAGATAAATTTATAAAAAAACATATCGTAACACAGCTCTGTCTTTGCTGCTGTGTAAATTGTCAAAAAATAATTCATTTTTATTTGTCTCAATTAGGTTCTATAGTGCTAATGAACCACTAAAAAAGGGCCCTAAAATTCACAAAAAAATTACATTTTCAAGTTGCGTGCGTAACTTGACAATAACGCTAGACGCAGTGAACGCCATATTTCTGGTCGGCCATGACGTCAGTTGGATGTAAGACTTGAACAAATGCGCTGATGTTGCTGATGACAGTTGATACTTTTTAGTTTGCCTACATATCCGTATGAGTCTCAATAATGTATTTTATTTTTTTCTCATAAATGGTATAACAACAAAACAACATTAGTTTTGCAAAACATGATTCCTTGGAAAGCCATCCTTGTTACCACACAGTAGGCGGTATCAATAAAGATATGATTCTGGCACCTAATTGTCTGCTGCTTCATTTATATAAGCTTCTAATCATCTTGTTAATTATTGTCTTTGGATGAAGCAGCTTCTGATTTTGAAATCCTTATCATTAGGGTTAGAGATTTGATGTAGCTGTATTGGAACTTTGGAATAATGTAGTTATAAAATAGGGTATTTTGACGGAAAAAGTTAGTCTTAGTTTATAAAATAAAAAAACAAATTTTAAAATTACATTCAAAGTTTCCAGTTTTTTTAATCTGTTTTTAAACACCATGAAACAGTATGCGCAATGTTATTATGTCATGCGGCTGTGTAACAAAACCAAAAAGCATCAACTGTCATCAGCAATATCACCGCATTTGTTCAAGTACCACGCAGCTATCTGACTTCATGACCACAGAGCAAAATGGCGTCCAGCGTTTTCGTCAAGTTACACGCGCAACTTGAAATTATAAATTTTAAATGCTAAAGCTCTTATCGATTGAATATATTGGTTTTTGTGGTTCATTGGCATTTTAGAATCTATTACTTATGATACTTTTTAGATACCCTTTTATTTGGGTCTGATAGACGTAATCACGAATCAGTAGGGACTCTTCCTCAAAAGAAAATAATCGACAAAATATAATTCCTTACCTGTTCTTCGATCTACTACAAAGTTAGATATTGTTGATCAAAGCCTGTGGCTCAGCGACCCAAAGTAAATCTTGACGTCCGACACTTGACTTCTCCGGGTATCTCGGTTGAGCTGTATCTCGCTATTTAAGAACAATAATCGACGACATATTATAGAACACATATTTATGAAGAACAAATATAGAACCTTTATTCATGGACAAGCAAAGAATTTTTGATATATTTTTCTAGTAAATAATAAACTCGAACACCTCTTTTCATGTCTGTGGTTAGTTATTCATGTTAGCAAGTGGACTTTTATAAATTCTCGGCTTTTTATAGGAAATTATACGTACATTACGTCTTTGTGACGGTTTTTGTGCGATTAAACAGTGTTTATAACGTCTTTGTAGTGTTTTTGAGCGCGATATTACTGTCGTCTGAAATGCTTGTAGGTTATAATGCGTTTCTTGTTTACTTTTTAAAAGCAATTTTGCTAGCATGCGCTACACTAATATCTTGTGCCGTGGTTATAAATAAAGTTACCTCACCTACACATTACTCCTGCATGGCATATCTGTAATACTCCATTAAAATAAAGGTCTGGTTAGGCATTTACGTACGGCACCTGGAAGATATCGCTTTATGTAATAAATATGACAATTGAAATAAAAAATTCTTTATTTTTCGTAAACAACAACAAATCGACGCATATAGCGTCCCACACAATAGGTCTCCCCTCACTAAAATGATTTAACAACTGAACTTACTCTAAACTAAAACCATAGTCATCTACTTCAACTTCCTCCTTTACTACATACATCTTTTAAACTTTCAGTGACATAATCAATATGAATTCTCACTAAAACAGCATTTTGCTCCTCCTGCAGTCGAATTCAGTGCCAAATTGCTCCGAGTTGCCTTTGCACGCGTCATTTAGCCGCTCTAGCGCTAAGCTAAATGGCGTAAGCGATAAACACGTATACTGTTTCACTTGGCTTTTTATAGAACAGGATCATCTGAAGAAAACACAAAACCAAACACATTCAACCTCATCAGAATAATAATAAAGACAAAACCTTTTTACTGTACACACCTTTTTAATGCTGTTCCAAATTCGAATACAAAAATATCACAGAGTTTATTTACCTACTGATAGTTGATAACATGCTAGACTGTTTTTATAAGCTAAATCGTATTATGACCCCATTATTTTGTTTTCTTCCGTTGTTTCAGCATCTAAACTTTTTATACAAATCATAAGGATGTTCAAAACAAACAAGTGTTTATGGTTATAAAGCCTCCAAGTACTGAGGTTAGTTCTAATAAAATGTTATTTTCCTCGAAAACAACCAGGAGATTTGGCAAAGCTTTCGCTGAGCTTTCGGTTGTTCATGAGAATGAGATGGAATATTGGAAAATACAAGTTTTCAATGGCGGAAAAGATTTGTGATCAATTTTAGAAAATTTTATTTGAAGCTGTGTTTACCGGGTAACCTAACTTTGTTTATTAACAATACGGCGAGTTTATATTGAGTCGCGGATAATGTAGCTATGTATTTGGAGAATTAATTTAAAACTATCAACGTGATAATAGATATTTTAATCTAATCTAGAAAATAGATATTTTAATTTATCGCAGTTAGCTCTATTGTTTTAATTGTAAATACAAGCTTTTATTTAGGTTTTTGCTATAATAGTGAGTAGCTCGCACTGGGGCAATATTCTACGAAAATATAATTCAATTACCTACTTGATTGTAATTTTATTATTTCATAAACATCAATTAATAATATGTTTATGAAATTAAAAGTACTATCTATCTATCTATTTTGTAGACATCATGTTGACATAAACTTCTAGAGTTAGTACATTATCAAACTGGTTTCTTATTAGATGACTTTAGCAAAAATATATCCGACTCAAAAATCCTTAACAATGTTTTATGCTTATTCCATTTCAGCATTCCAAAGCGTTAACTATTCCAGTCACGGAACTATTTCAGCACAGCCCAGTATAAATAAGTAACGTCAGACTCTGCAGGTCTGAGAAATTTAGACTATGGCCAGGTCAGTGCTAAGCATCTTAGAGTTTCAAGTTTAGTTAAATAAATAAAAACTAGATCCGTCAAATGCGAGTGTAACCAAGTGCCGAGGGTAGACTTTGCTATTTAATTCAAACCGAATTTTTTCGACTTTTTTCAAAATATCTCAAAAACTATGAAACCTACAAAAATTTCAAATACTGTTTTGAAATGTACAGACTGATGATACCTTTCATTCAATACCCCATACGGGTAGGTACATCGTAAGACAACATCTTTAGCTATTTCTAAAGGGGGGGCCTTTAGAAATAGCTAAAGATGTTGTCTTACGATGTTTGCTACCTAGTTACTACAAACGACTTTGTAAAAGCCTTGCCACTCTTACAAAGCTATCGCATAGAGTGCATCGGCAAGATTGTACTTTACTTACCCACCTCCAACACTAAGGTGTCTGCCAAGTGCAACCTGATATTGCAGGTTTTCTGTCTCTTTCCCTCGCTTAGGCTTTTGTATTTCATTAAAATAATCCATCTAGCTGCTTCGACCTCAACTCACACCCAGCAAGCTTTTTACAGTTATGATATTGAGTCGTCAATCAGTTAAACCTTTTCTTCGTTTAAAATTTTATCATATCTTTGTCTTATATCTAATCAAATGTATGTCACGTAAGTTGAGAAAAAGGAAAAATAATTTAATTATAAGTAACCAAATACTAGTAGGTACTTTCTTATCTTGCGATTTCACGCTGGGAAATAAAAACAAAAGGTACGCGAATACCGAATATAGTATTTACTATCAATCAGAAAATTAACTATGCATTAATAGACACCTACGTAAGCTATAAATTGAAACTTTGATGAAGTAACTAATACATCAGGCAATAACGTTCACATCAGTTTCTAGGAAGGAGGTGCTATAAAACAATTTAATTCGTTGTCAATAGATATAGCGGACGATAACATACCGTAATTATTGGGTGGACAATGCAAACTATAATTTTGTGTGCGTCGATAAAACGGTCGTTGGTATTTGTGGCCACGCTAGGAACTGCAAGAATGACTTCAATGCAACCAATTTACTTGCGTTTGCCATCTTTGTTTGGGTTTCGTAGATTCCAATCTCTTGCGTTTCATTCTGTGAAGGCAATTATTTCGGATATGACATTAAAATTTATATGGATTTGTTTTGTTTCAATAGGTTTGAAGATTCGAATTGTTTCAATTTGGTTATGTTCGAACTTAAAGGTGCAATTTACTCCTTAAGTTTTCTCATGAATCATCACTTTATCATTTGATTAAATTACATTTTGATTTGATACAAATGTTATTGCGCTTAGTAATGTTTATCTATAAAAGAAGTCAGAGTTTAGTTTTTTTGTTCTTAGCATACTCAAAACATAGGTACATTCGTCATTCAGCTTACTAAATTAAGAATTCTATTTAAAATTCCTGATTGCTTGCTATCGTTCTTAATGGTTTTGAGATAATATGGCTCTAAGCATTACTAAAGCCACTTGACATTATAATTTATTATGTTTTCAAGTACCAACAACGCAAAACATTGCGTACTTCAAAGTGGACAGTGGTAATGGAAGTGGTATGTGGTTTCAATTATTGCTAAATAATAAAATAATATTTTGGTTTATGATCAAGCCTTTAATAGTATTTTTTTCAAAATATGTTACTTGTTTTTCGGTAGCACACCTATTTAAAAAGTTTGAGTTATACCAAAAGCTCTAGAGCTCCGAAAAACGGCGAAGTCAGGAAATCCTTACGTAATTTCTACGCAATTTCAATCAATACCTGTCCGTCAAAAACAATTGAGTTCCAAAATAACTCCAGAAACAAATTCAATCCAAAGAAAAAACAAACATCAGCGTTTATTTTACCCACAAAATAAGTTACGTTTGACATTTCTGTCCCAGCAGTTAAAACAGTAATTACGAAAGAACCCGTCTAACGTTTCCCCAGGGCATTCTACTAAAGCGTAATTTACGCTCAGAAATCCGAGGGGTATCCCAAAAAAAGTTTAGGTTCTCCAAAAAAATGCGCCCGTATCTACATGTCTTGCATTCGACGACGAGACTCATTTCTGAGAAGACAAATTACGAAACCCATGACAGTCTGGCGCGGAAAAAATGCAGCAATTAACTACCAGATCCAAAATAACAAAACTATTTCTGTAAACCATCATTTTGCTCGTTATTTTCAACTGTTTACGCTTTTTTGTCAACAATTCCAAATAGCATCTACAAATTATTACTGAGCTCATCAACATCAAAGAAGGTATGTCTATTTATTTGTTTGATTGTAACGACTCTATTCATAAGCATTAATCTGTTTCCTTATTAAAGGGCATTGTGCACACAACTGGAGGCAATAATGAATTATCTAGAATAATCTAGATCGTTATTAATGCAGCTACTTTAACTCGAGGCTGCATTCGAACCGTGCGGAATTTATGGCTGCAAGAACGCTCAAAAGTAAACCGTAAAACGAGAGGCAGTTAACGCTTGCAATGCCAATAAAATAATAAAGTAATAAAAAATAAATCCAACTCCGCAGGGTGCATGTTTTGAGCGTGGAGAGCTTTAAATTGCTTCCATTTCGTCCATTGCCCGCGATAATAATTGTTCAATATTTCATAATGGGTTGAATTGTCAGACAAGGAGCCGCCGTTGATAATACCGCGTAGATAACTCTTGTCAATTAATTATTAAGGCGAAATGCACCGTAACTTAATCAGTTATTTATCACCGACGTGACAGAACAGCTCGTTTGTCACCAGTTTCACCCACGAAGCGGTGCGTCTTGAACATTTATCACTGAGAGTAATATCAACTTTAAAAGTCTGTGCTTAAAGATTATTTTTCTTCAAGCTGCGCTTATTAGTCAGTAAGATGTCAATCTGAGATCTTCTGATAATCAAATTTTAGCAATTCCAGTCCTATTTTCGTCTGAATCCGGCGGCTAATCAAAGCACACTATAATTAGTGAATTAAAATAACATAATCAAGCTGTAAACGTACGATTAAAGCCTTAATTGCTGTGGTTAGTATGAAATTAAACCAGAGGCGGGTATGGGCGTCCAATTTAATAAGAACGCAGTAGTACGTTTATTCGGTTAAATCAAAAGCGGCAATCAATGCGCTTGTCTTATGCGACGAACAGAATGCAATCCACAACGTCGGCTCCCACAATCAAACCAACCGCCCGGTTAAAGAGAAGAATTCGAACAACGGTTTTTTGAGCAGCCCTCAGCCATTCAAATTAGCTTAATGCATCAAGCAACAAAGCTCTGCGATAAACGAGAAAGGCGGGAAGCCGTGCACCGCTTTTCGATCGAAAATTTAACCCAAACATTTCGAAATTGGATCAACTTTACGCTGACAATGTTTTGAAGTATTGCGGTGCGGCGTTCCCTTTCATAAGGGCCTGGGGATAAAAAAGAGTTGTGCTGAGTTCCGGCGCAGACGACGTCTGAACAGTGACAAATCTGAAAATAGACAACAGATGTAGGTAGGTATCGTTTGCAAGCATTCGTTGTCGCACAACGCACGCTCTGAACCGTTGACAGATTGGACATATTATTTATAGAACACATCCCTTATTTTGAGAATAAATCTTGAATGAATAATTGGCTGCTGAACTCAGTTCTCTTGACTCAAATGAATTTGGACTCTAATTTAAACGAAGTGGGTGTTATTTCGTTCTTTGTGCGGTTATAAAGCAATAATGAAATTGAAATACCAAATTGCGAGACTTCCGAATGCGATAACATAAAATATAATACAAGTTTACGAAGGTATTCTATGTGGAAACGAATATTTACGATACAGCCGTTTGCTGTAAGTGTAGCACGCATCGTCCGGTTGTCATGTCACTAGCTGCCCACGTGAGTTATTCAAAAGCATTGTAAAAGCATTTTGTGTTCTTTTGCTTTACAAAATAGATATCTGCAGCGTTTCAACATCTTTGAAAATTCTCCTAACTTTATAGGTCATAAAAGTAAACCAAATGTTGTTTAACTCCGAAGTTCTTTAAAGTTAAAACAGCTATCGTTAGTTATGGCAATATTTTTCAAATACACGACGCAGTTCACTTGCATACTGAAAAGTTTGCTTTGTTGCAAAACTATCATCTGTAAACTTTGACCTTGTTTGAAATTTAACTGTTCAGTCATAAAATTTCCGATACTTTTAAACTGATTTTGAATGTAATACGTTTCCTAACAAATTGAAAAGAAGCTACGTTAGTAACTTCAGCCAAAATATTTCCATATTTTTAACAGATTTCAAGAGGTTCAATGTTTGGCTGTAATTTTTATGTATGTTCGTCGATCAGTTATCGACCGATTTAAATTAATCGGTTTAATTTTCACTATTGTATGGAAAATTATCCCGAAATTGACCCATAATTTTATTCCAGATGTATAAATATTTGATCCGAAAAACTTAAAAAACTCCTGTCTATCAGTCACATGATTCATAATTCCGTCAAGTTATTTCACAAGCATGTTATTACGATAGTATCGTGTTGCACCCACGTTTGTATGCAGTGCTGTATGCCTTCGCGAGGAAATAATCCGTCATTGTCAATCTCGAGATGCCCAATTATGTGGATCCGGTGTGATCATTTGCTACTTTTTTTTTAGTTGTGTTAGATAGGCGGATGATTGGGAAGTAAAAAAGTGGGAATCAATTTGAATAGTAATGCAGGTAAGTTATTTGCAATTATGTAGTTTATCATGCAATCCCAAATTTCATTTTTTTTGTGTGATTTTTTTGTTCACCAACTTGTTTTACTCAAATGTAAATCGAAACCAATTTATTTTTGTATGTAGAGATTCAATCCCTCTAAGGTTATAGCAGCAACCAGCAAGCTACAATTTAATATTTGTTAAAGTATACCATCGAATCCAATATCGGCTAAACATAAAATATCACGAGTAGTGTATTATTTTATTATCTTGAGAATGCAGACGCGTCATGACATCAAAACTCAATTTACGTCTGGTACATTTTGTTATGAGACTCACATTTCTTGCCAGCGATTTCTTGTGTGAAATATCACCCTCTCTTTCCAATAAGGTTGTGTTTTACGAGAATGCGTTATAGGTATGTTAGGGTTGTATTTCATCAGTTATTGTTTGGTTATGCTTGTCACAGTCTTGTGGATAGAGTTAGTTCATCTATCGACATTTAGCGTCTGTTTTTCTACTTCCCTACTTGTTTGTTCGGTTTTTACGACTATACTCAGTACTTTCTCTTCTTTTATTGTCAAATGCACTTCTTTTATCTATTGACTACGAATCTAGTTAGTCTAGTCTGACTTAGCTTTTCATCGTTAGTCTGTGCCATTGCCAAATAGCATTTGGTTCTCTTATGTCTGCTATAAAGTGGGTTCGTATTATAAGGTTCCAGTAAATGTGTGGCTTAATTTGGTAGTTTAGACCTTCAGTCCATTGTTTGGTCTTTATTGGTAGTTCATTAGCAGTTCATGTTATGTTGGGCAAAAAGTTTTGCTCGTTAGGGTTTTTATAGTGGGTAGAATAACTGCTTATTTAGCTTTCGCAGTTAACGTTTTGTAAATGTAGTCATTTTTATACTTTGGTCGACCCTTTACTCAAACCGTAGGCTTTACATTGGATTTCAAGCAATGTACGTTATGAATCCAACTGGCTACGCCAGTTCACCGTAGATGTTGTTTATATACGCTACTAAATACCTTAGCTAAATAATTTATTGAATGTACAACATCAAAACTAAGACATCAGAAATAGTAATATTATAAAGGCAAAAGTTTGTACCGAAGAAAACGCTAAAACGACATAGGGTCGTTCAACGCGGGTTGTCATAAGATCCATTTTTTTCGCGTCGAATCACCTTAATGTACCTATTGGGCTGAATGTTTGCAAAAATATAGGCTACTTTTTATTCCAAAAAACGCGCGAAGCCGCGTGCAAGAAGCTAGTCATTTATGTATTTAGTTATCGTGAATGGTAATCTATCCAATGAGAATCAGCTACGCCTGAATGAACAGGATAAAATAAGTGCAGCCAACGCTGTGGGACATAAATCGCGTTCAGACTGTCGCCTCGCGGTGGCACGCGGAACCTCGTCTTATTGTCGACCGTTCGTTTTGTTCTGACTACGTTATTTTGAGAGATCGAGATTGCCGATTTGGGATTCGCATTCAGCTTCTGTTTTACGGTGTTTGGGCGCTTACCGAGTATTTGGAGAACGAAAAAACTACGTAGATATATATCATATAATCATAAAAATTTCGTTATATAACTTGGTTAGCAGTGCTTTAAAGCCTATGTCTACTTGTTATGTTTATAGAGAAAATCCACACCTTAGTTCTTATTTGATAATAATTACTTTAATTAAAAAGCTGAATTAACTATTACATTTGCCTTGTTTAGGCGCTTATTTTGTTAACCCAAAAAAAGGTATTGAAATCTGAAAACATGTTTGTGAAGTCTGTTTTGGACACCTAAGAATCATTGAGCATTGAAGTAAATAAGGTCTAACATTACATATTTGCACCTTTCCTAAACAAGCTGAGCTTGACGATAATCTTTCGCACCTTTATCCAAACATTTTGTGGGACAACATAGATACATATCTGTTATTGGCACTACCTATAGCCTAAGTATAATTCCGAAGACAGTCTGCCAACAAAAGCAGTCAGCAGTAACGGCGCCTCGCTCAATACAGAATGATACCATTCGTTTCAAAATAAGACGAGTCTGCGTTAATTTAGCTCCAAGATCTCTAAGGACTGATAGGACAGAAGTAACTGCACTGAGGTTTAGTGTAGCTAATTTGTTAGTTTTTTTATTTAGATTGATAGACCCGTGGGGTATACGTATACAGCACTACAGAATATTGCTCGGATTATAAACAAGGGAATACTTATTGTTTTTCTGTTTACTACTCGCTTTGTTTCTTATAGTTTTATTGATAAACCTTTGACATCAATACAACCACCTTGAGATAGACCTCACTGATGGTCAAACAAAATTGTAGGAGGTAATGCTGGACCAAAAGCGCCAAAAGTTTCGTGATAATGTAGCGGATTATGGGTGTTATCAGCTGGTTAGACTGAATATAGCTAGTCTGCCCTGAATCTTTTCAAAGGACATGCTGTAGATTGGGTCTTTCAGCATTAAAAAGCATCTTAAGTCGAAATATTTCCTCCATTTTCTTATCCTTCTTTACAAAAGCTTACATAGCCTATTGTTGCATTTCGTTTGTTCTTGCCTTGTGAAGCGTGCAAAGCTATTTCAGATTCGTGATCTCTTAATAGTATTCTATTCCGATGCTCCGATAGCTACTGAATAAACCTGCCACGCAAGAACACTTTAACATAGAATGCTGGTAATACACGATTTTTCACTGAATGGGAAATATTGTTATTTTTGCGAGTTTTTTGTTTTAAGGGACTTTTCTACAATGAGTCCCTACTGGCCTAGATATCTCTGAATATATCTAAATATATCAATCTGAGTAGTTTAAAAATCGCAAAGTTAGACAAGATCACCAAATGACATTTTACCATAGCCGCAGATGGGGTAGTGCTACTTCGAAACAGGATAGTTTACTTACTCGATTTCACAAATCAACTTTGAGTTTTATACTGGTAGAAATAATGTTCCTAATTCTCTGCTCGCTGGTACCAAGGTATGTTGCTACTTTATCAGAGATTAGGTTTTGTCTAGCTTGTTGGAATCAGAGCCAGTATGCACAGATAACCTGTTTCCTATGTAACACCACAAATGCCAGATAAACCGCACAAGTTCTACTCGATAATGTTAAGAACTGAAGCCAGAAATCTTATGGAAGCCTCAGGAGCATATTTCATTAGCTAGCGAGAAATCTACGAAGTCTGTGTCGATAGTACGTAAATTACATTTATCTTGATCTTATTTCTTGTACTTATCTACATCTTTGGGTGCCGCTTGGCGATTCTGTCTTACCTTGCGAATAAAATCGAATAAAGCTGACTGACTTTTGATTTATAACGCGGTAACTTGCTAGTAAACAAACTAATAAAGATATGTAGATACTAATCAAATATCAAAGTGCTTTATTTCCTTTAGACTTTAGACCATTCAAATTTCTTGGACACGTAACAAAAATTCAAATTATATAAGTAAAACTAGAAAATAAAGTGATCACTTTGATTTTTGGGTCACTTCAATCTTTTTAGTGTTAAGTAAATAAGCGAACAAGAAACCTTTACGTTGTTGTTATGTTAGTTTTCGAGTAGAAGCAAAACTCGTCCCTAGCTTTTATCCTCTAGAATTCTAGATAATCTGATATTTTGTAGTAAGCCTTTTTACAAAGGACATGTTGACAATTTGTTTGAATTTATTCATTGATAAATTTTTTGCAACTCACTTGGAGTTTTGTTATAGAAGCGTATACATTGCCCTTTAAAAGATACATTAATCTTGTGTAGCCTAGTTTTAGGCACAGTGAGTTTATTCTCATTTCTGGTATTAAAATTATGTATGTCGCTTTATTTTAGGGAACCGATTGACATTTCTATGAGTGTACAACAAGTTTTCATAAATATATTGACCCAGTTGATATATTCATTACGGATGTAAGCGGGTTAACTACGAACCTTATTTGTGTTGGAAGAACACCAACGTTTCATCCCTTAACATACGTAATGAATTCGTCAAACTACTATAGTTTTTATAGTAAAATAGCAAACCAGTTGACATATGTTATGAATGATCCACTTCCGCTGAAATGATCAAAATTGTCTGTTATGTTCCCGTATTTGGTCAAATCTATGTTCTAAAACTGAAATCATCGGGATTTTGATAAAAAAGCTTGGCCCTTCAGAAGTTGCAATCAGAACGACCTGATGAGAATTTAATCAAGCTTTTTAATTAATTCCGTTGACCCTCATAAAGCCTAACGTTCAAAAACCCAACTTCCGCCAAACTGTTGGTTAATATTTATTAAGATAATGTTAATGGTCACTATAAAATCATTAATAACTTTATCGGACACTCTGTAATCGCCATTTATCAACAAGTTTAATTTGATGGATTGCCTGTAATTGTAATCTGTGAAGCGATAATTTATTGCGTGGGATTTTGAAACACGAGTCTAGTTTTTCTTTGAAATATAACTTTGGGTAGCTTTGATGGTACAGTACTATATGTCTTTGTTTGCAGTCAGCTCAATTGTTTCAATTCTGATATGTACCAGTTTTTAACTAAATTCTATTATTGATTGTAATTTTCTGTGTTAAAAAAGTTATTGATGATATTGAAAATGAAATCTACGTTGGAATATTTCAGTTTTAAAGATAGAAGCAGGCTGAGCTGACGATCTGTAGTAACTTGAATATGATTCAAACCATTATAATAACTTTTATTGACACTCTAAAATTAAGCATACTAAAACAAATAACCTAAACTATCAATAGTACTATTAACTATATGTATAACTAATAGTAAGATATTTTTAGACAACAGCCAACTATGTAGTTAGTAAAACTTTTGTAGTAATCTGTGGATAATGCGATTGGTTGTATTAGGATCACATAAAATAAGAACATTATGTAATAAGTCTACATTGTACAGCTGTTTATAGTCCTGAATAAAGAAAATAAAAATAAAAAACCAGGACACTGGGTGAAAACGTTCCTTGGTTAGATAAATAGGCAGGCAAAGGTGTGTTTAAGCTGATGTAGAATAACAGGTTTTTTGTAGTTCGAATATAGACTGAAAGATTTAGTAAACAAAAGGGTGACGTACACAAGACGAAACTAGCTATAAAGATTTCTAGGTATCATGGGTCGAAACGGGGAAACGCGAGATCAGAGATCTTATATTATTATATGATGCAGTTATTGGTGCTCGAAACATAGTACCTTTTAGACTAGGAGTATATGAACAGGTAGGTAACTTGGTACTATAGGGTAAAGTCCGGAAAGTCACCGCAAATG
Source organism: Eupithecia exiguata (assembly GCA_947086465.1). Taxonomy (NCBI): domain Eukaryota; kingdom Metazoa; phylum Arthropoda; class Insecta; order Lepidoptera; family Geometridae; genus Eupithecia; species Eupithecia exiguata. The sequence continues at coordinate 4,633,211 of OX352233.1, read as the reverse complement.
GGATACGTGTACCATTGTCAAACTTTACCTCTACAACTCTACTTATTGGACATTACCCTAGATTAGTTTTAGTTAAGTTTGTTTTAGTTTGTTTAATTTAGAATGCGAATTATTTAACTTGAAGTTTGTAATTTACATACTAAATAGAAATATGATGCCCTTCCTAGCCGATTTTCGGCCACAACGGCCAGTCTCAACGAAGATCAGCAAGGCGTGTAGGACATTTCATAGTGCATAAATGTGCACATGTGCACTTTCCATTCCCTCACTCTCATAATCAGATAGGACGGCAGACCAACACGACCGGAAATATACGAAAAGAAACATACAGGAAACTTGGACAGGAAAAACTTGAACAGAGTTAAATCGAGCTAAGATATAAATAAAATAACAAATAACAGGTACGGCAAGTAAATAAATAACGAACGTAAATTACCCTTGTACCAACAATACACCTTTCTAGGACATCAAACGGACAGACAGACGTTTGTGTGTATCACAAAGGAACTTAACTGTCACATACTTAGCCGCTTGCGGTGAGGTAGTAATGAGGATTAGGTAGTTCAATGAACTTCCATAGTAGGTAATGGTAGTTCAATGTAGGTAAATAGTTCTTAATAGTAAAATGTACTCTAAAGTAAAAAAAATAGATCTCTGAGTTACGGAACATGTGTAATATTTTTAACCAATTTCAACTAAAGGTGGAAGCGCACTACGCGTCAGCGGAACTGCGAGGCCGCGGCACTGCCCGTCAAATTAGAACAAAAAAGACCGCGTGGCTTATTTGGTGATTTTGTTCTAATTTGACATAAAGTGCCGCGGCCGCGCAGTTCCGTTGTAACGTAGTGCGTTTCCACCTTTAGAAGGTTTGCTTTGACTTTCTTTTACGTGTACCTATTATGATCTTCATGATCAAAGACTTTACGAACGATTTTAATATATTTTTTATATTTCAGTGTCCAAGTCGGTTTCATTTTTATATCAACTGACATTCAGTGATATGATTTTTCATAAATCACATAGAATAGGTATAGGTAGTTGTGCTATGGGGAATGAGAGTGCATGGTCTCTGAATTACCTACGACTCAACCAGTTGGGTATACTAGTTGTACCGTGGGTCCGGGTTGAGTCATTGATAACTTAGTTGTGTAGAAGGGAATCAGAAGTACCGGCGGCACAACCAGTTAAGCATCGTAGTTGTGCCTTGGGTCCGGAAGAGTTGAAAATATATATATAATATATAAAAATACTCAAAATCTAATTCAAATTCCTTTTTTAAGTTTTGCTTTACAAATACTAAAAAAAAATATAACTCCCTTGGAAATAAAACTGATATGAGACCATTTTGGAATCACCTCTATACAACAGTGAAAGAACCATCCAAATCGGCCCACAACTGACGGAGTAATCGAAGAACGTTGACCATACATAAAAAAAGTAAAAAACTTACGTACCTAGCCAAACATAGAACTTCTTCCTGTTTTAAAGTCGGTTAAAAGAGAGAGATACCTTTAGAGCCTTATAACATTTTACCGTGCCGAGTTATTTGATGTTTACCGCTATTTCTAAGCTCTATAATTACTTACCATTCCCAGTGCACATAAATAATCTAAATCCATTATAATTTGCAAAACACACTCCGTAGGCTATCATTACGCGAAGTGCAGTTACATAGATTACTTTTCAATTCATATGACTTATATGGAGGTATATATTTCATCCATTACGTACATCAGCTGCTTCCTACAAGGCCATCTCATTTCATCATCATCATCATCATCATCAGCCTATGGTAGTCAAGACATAGGCTTCCCGTAATGACCGCCATATGATAGCGCCCTGTCTTCAGCCAGCTGTATCCAGCATCTGCCAGCAGTCTTTCGCAAATCGTCATCCCACCGGGTCGGAAGGCGTCCTACACTTCGTTTGCCGAGTCGCGGTCTCCACTCAAGAACACGTTTACCCCCAGTGGTTTTCGGTTCTCCTCAAGATACAAGGACATCACATCATTGACCGGGTTTGAATTACGCTGTCCTATACTCTGGTTTAGAATCTAAGATATTTTATATCAACATAGACATTATGACATTATGATTTGACGACCTCTATGGCGCGGTGGGCGAAGGTCCGCCTGCGACGTAAGAGGTTGCGGGTTCGATCCCCGCCTTGGGACAAATATTTGTACGATCTGTAAGTATTTGTTCCGGGTGTTCTGGTCGTTTTCTATGTATAACAAAAAATATCTATCTATGTAATGTATTGTATTATGTAATCAGTTATCTGGTACCCATAACACAAGCTCTGCTTAGCTTGTGGCTAGATAATGCTGGGTGAATTGTCCAGCATTATTTATTTAATTATGAAGGAGGACTTAACAAAAACGGATAAGAAGAACAGAAAACAACAAGGTTACAGCAAGGTTATCACTAAACACTAAAACATAAAATTCAACAATGCATAAAATATAATCTCACACGTGGATCGAAAAATGTTTAAACTAGAACTCGAAAACGAACGAGAGGTCAAAAACGATGAATGAAAGCTTTCTAAATTAAAAATTGTTTCGAGCTTTTGTGCTTTGTTTCGATAACACCAAGGTCGTAAAATATTTTCCACCAATATTCCTTGGGTGTTGTTGTAACCCCTTTGTATACAAAAAACATCCAGGTTTTTTAATCGGAGTAGTTTACCATAGCATATTGTCAATTTTTCTTGACAGAAAATTGAACGACTAAAATACATCAAGAATCTTCAGATTCGGAGTGCCAGGATATTTCTTACTTTGTCTTTTTATGTGTCAAATAACATCGAAACATTGAATGCGTAAAATATTTGAATTCCATTATTTTTACATCAATGAGTGCATTCCATATCTCGCGAAGAACCGATAACCGCTGGGGTAAACGTGTTCTTGAGTGGAGACCGCGACTCGGCAAACGTAGTGAAGGACGCCCTCCGACCAGGTGGGATGACGATTTGCGGGAGACTGCTGGCAGATGCTGGATGCGGCAAGCTGAAGACAGGGCGCTATGGCGCTCATTAGGGGAGGCCTATGTCCAGCAGTGGACTAATATAGGCTGATGATGATGATGATGATGAGTGCATTCTACATTTTTCTCCATTCTAGCCTAGAGAAAATTATAATGTATACTATAGCTGCTGCCAGCGGTTTTGCATGCGCTTTTCAAGTAACCTATGTCCGTCCCCGAGATACCATTTACCTCCCAGCCAAATTTCATTATGATCCGTTCAGCCATTTAGGCGTCAAAATGTCACAAACAGACAGACAGACAGAGCTATTATCGAATTAAAAAAAAATTATATTAGTATAGATAATATAAATACATCTCGTCATGCAAATAGGTAATTATAATAATTGCTATTGAGAACTGGTTCTCAGCAAGCTTGACAAATTTCAAAAAGAACCGAACATTTTATGAAAATTCTTATAAAATATGTCTCGAGTCTCGAAGCAATACCAAAGTTGAGAAACAACTGTGCTTAAATACTTGCGGCATCCAAAGAACGCAAAGCTCTATTTCACAAAGAATCCAAAACAACAGCATCAAGAATCCAATGTTTTGTTTCTATTACCTAACTTTCCGTTTGGTCGTTTTTTCCGAACATTCTGGCTGTCTTTGGCGAAACATTCAATGAACTCGTTTCTATGCTCTAAACGAGAGGACGCGGTCTAAATATCCGATTTAAATTCAAGAGCAGCATCTTCTGCTGAAGTATCATGAGCTATTTATTGTTGTCTTTTATAGAAGATAGAGAATGAACGAAGTCAGCCGAATAATGAAACCATTATGTTGGGTCTGGATGGTGTTGACCTTACACGAAAGATGATGTTGTAGAAGTAGTTGTAGTTAAATAGCTTACTTAGTTCACTGATAGGTAATTAGAGTTTATGCCAGTTAGTAATGAGCACGACCACAAGATTCACCGTTAAAGTTAAGTTTAATTACAAAGTTAAGTAAGTAAAAAGATATGGTGGTAAATCTTCCTTTGATAGGTGTTTCTTGCGTAATAGTAGGTAAAGTACTGAAGTATGTAAGTAATATAAATACGACAGTCAAAAGTAAAATGCAGGACGTGCAAAATGACGCGTGCGTTATTTTGTTTAGGTATGTATACAGAAACCGTGCACCATATGTACTTCTGGGGTCCTAGTACGACTGGTGCGCATTATCTCTCGAATACTTCCCACGAGTTTGAGTTTTTCCTATACATTCAGCGCCTTGTAGCGCCCCTACCGGATCGAGAGGAACTACTTATTGTAGTTTGATAATAATACGAATAGGAAAATGAGACTCATTTATCGATTTTTTTTGGCTACACTTCTTATGTCTACTACCATTCTAAGCTTTTTTGTGGAAGACATCAATGGTTCTCGATTACTACGCTTATCGAATGTTTTTTGCATAAACTCAGACTGAGGCTTTTGATTCTCGTTTGGACATTCAACGGAGTCATTGTTTTCATCGACAGGTAGTGTTTAGTTTTGATTTCCTGGATTTCTTTTGAACTCCTCTGTTTAAACTTTTTTATAGAATGCGAGCCTAATGGAGTCTACATACCAAAGTCAGCGACACAGTCCCGCGGGTTAGTCCGACATTTCAGCGTAAGAAAATTGTAGGCTGCTGAGCTGACATTATTTTGTCAACTTATCGGCGACAACTATTAATTATTACTAATTTAGTAATACTAAATATCCTTGTATACTTGTGTACTATGACAGGCCATTGAACTCTTGTTCCCAAGGTATACTATATTTTACTATACCCATAAAATGTGTTTGTACATTTTGCAAACAGGTTACGTTAAGTTAGCATCAAGTCGTAATTTACGCTCGTTAAACAAATAAAAATCACTGATGTAAGTTTGTTCGTGTATTCACAGGTAAATCTACTACGTAATTTTGCTTGTTGGATGCAAAAAATAAATCTAAAATATTCATCAAAACCCAAAAAATGCTTTTAAACTTAATAGAAATACTGAACAACCAGCCCGCTACTGTGACGGTCGACTCCTTAGGAGCCATTGATAAAATCACTCCAGACGATGTTAATGAGTTTCTTTAGTTAAAAGTTAACAAAGGCGTTCAGGAAAAACCAAATAGACCACCGGAAGTGGGTTCGAGCCGCGAACAGTAGCACTTTCTCATGCAAAAGTCGAATGGTTACTTTAATTCCTTGCGAGCACTTGTCGGTTTTACGATCGTAGAGCGATTTAATCCACTTAAAACGCAGAGCACAACTCGTAGCCGACAAAGCTCTCGGCCGCTCTCATTTAAAAATGGAAATAAACTCGACCATCTTTGACTCAATGCGACTGCTTGATGAATTCTAAAGCGGTTTGGTGCCCTTCGATCTATCTGAATTGTTATTGTGGGCGATTAGAGCTCTTCTGACTTTCAATGATGGTTTATGATGCATTAGCTTCCGGCGTAGGCTTGCTTGTATCTTTAGATGAAAAGATTCTGTAATGTTATACATATACACTAGCCAAATTCGATGTGGGATGCTTAAGGTATTGTAGGTATAAGATCGAATGTTGTTTTGTTTTTTATTTTACTAGTGGATTCTAGAATAATTCACGTCAATTTTATTTCCAACCAAAAGATTTTACTAGCTATTTGCTTGAAAAAATCGAGAGTACCAAGACAAAGGAGAACAATTATCTTACTTAGGCACCTTTGGTTTAAGTGATCCCTTCCTTCCACGCAATTTCCGTTGTATCCCCTTAGAGGGGAAAAAAGGGAAAAATAGATGTGCCATAGAATGGCAATTATGATCAACGAAAAAGAATTATGGCATGGATTTAAAACTGGTGTTGTTTAGAAATTCTTAATTAACCTTGCGTGCTGGGTTTAATGTTCAACGAAAATAGCATCTTATGGTTACGTAACCATACCTAATTTGATGTCTGAGTCCAGATAAGCCTTGAAGTTATTGCCCAATTCCATTAAATAACTTTTTTGTAACTAGAAAATATTTGCATTTTACACAATTCACAAATTACTTTTGTGAAAACAAAAAACAGCGTTTGATAGATATTTTTTTTTAATTATAGGTAGCTGAAAGTAAACAAGGCAGAATATAATCCCACCACAGACAAACTTTCATTAAGAATGAGCCAAAGACGTGAACCGCGGGCTACTAATTCCACGCTTTTCTTGAATAAGTACACAATTTTATACCCACAAAAGGAGAAAATCCTACCTTACTGTGTCCCCATAGAGCACAATGTAGAGTGGCTGTTGCTTATCCGCATAATTTCACTTCATTCTACATTATTAGAGTGTGAGATAAGTTAATGTTCTTCTAAATCCCTTTAAGTGTTGGGTTTAAGCAGTTAAATGGTGACAGTGATTTGAAAAAGGAAAAACTAGGCGCCATTTTGTGCAAGTAACATGATTATTCTCTTTGAACAAACTTAAGTTGCTTTTTGTCATAACTTGGTATTATACAAAGTACAAAAGTTTATGAAAGGCTTCATGTTCTTATTCTTTATTTGAATCTTGTAGAGCAGTTTGATAAAGACTCTTCTTAAACAAATTTTGTAAATAAAATACCACTAAATTGTTTCAATTCTACCTGTGTACATAACTGAGTGCCTACAGGCTTTAACCGTACATTTTCGTTTAGTCGTCACGCCAGGCATATTGTTGTAAATATCAATGCCCACGTCCTTCTGAAGTTAAGGACTGAAGGTGGACAGTAACAGGGCGTCTTGGAGATATTACTGCCCTGACAACCTGATGAGGAATTATGCGTCTACAAAGTTTGTGTTTTACAGTCTCATAAAACAAATTATGCGTGGGTGTAAAAATGTTATAAAATTTTGATGCTCTGTGTTTGCGAGAGGTCATACCAGACTTTACTGGGCTCTAAGACTAACCTTCCTAAGTCTCGAATATAAACAACATATAATATACACTAGCGGCGTAAGGGGGGGGGCGGAGGGGCGGTCCGCCCCGGGTACCGAGCTCCAAGGGGTGCCATCTCGGCACCCCTCGGGGCGCGCAGACGGCAATTCAAATCTGAATCCGAAGGGGTGATACCGAAAACTACACACGCAGACATATAAAAAAATTGCGGCTCGCTTTGCTCGCCGTTGTTTTTTATTATGATTGCAAAATAAATACTTGAATAGTTTAAAATCGGTTGTAGAAAGGTTGCCTAGCAGAGATCGCTCAAACCGATAAGGCATTGTACATAGAACTTTATCTGTATTAGTCTTTCCCTGCCCTGTGTAACTATTTTATTTGATGTGCAATATAATTGCTTTGTACTGTGCTTTATTTTGTTGTAAATCGTAAAAAAAATCTTTTCTCATTCATTCATTCATAGCTTACTTTTTTTGCTAAGTAGGGGAACGGGGGGTGCAGTGAATCACTTTTTTTTTAAAGAGCTCTAACGACATTATTATTAAGGTTGGAATTTACTTGCGTTGTGTCAAATGGAGAATGATGTTTAAGCTACAATATTCTGTGATAAAATCGTCAATATAACAAAAAAGACGTAAGTTATAAAGATTTTAAAAAAATATGGAAAATTATCCACTGCGCCCCTTGATGGGGGCACAGTGGATATTGATTAGGGGTACTATGGATCACATTGGGGTGCAGTGGATAGTTGCCTTCATTTTGTCATGTAGTTATTGTAGGGGCACTATGAACCAACTGGCAAGTTTTCAAAATAATAGAAGAATTCATATTGTTTTACTTTTTATTAAGTTATAAAAACCTAGGTATTAAAAATCTTAAAATTAAAATTCTTTTGGTTCGGAGGATAGGAGACAACAATGATGCCACCAAATTCTACTTATTATTAATAGTCTTTTCATACTTAGGAACTTCTCAAATCACTTCTTCCACTATATCAAATATATGCCTTTCTTCATCAAATCTGCACTATGTAGACAAATGTAGCCTTCCTCTTTCGATTACAAACCATTTGGCAAGCTAAAACAAAAGAAAAATAGTTGGTGTTTGGTACAATACAAAGGGGACACAGTCAATCATGATCCACTGAACCCCAAGAGAAATCAGTCCAGTGTGCCCCAGAAGGTGAATTTGAAAACATTTTTGAAAAAACAGTTAGTTTTTACATACTACAATATATTTGAACATCGATTTCCATAGTTATTGAAACCGTGGTTTATAAAAAATAAAAACCACAGCAATACTTCCATTAGATTTTACAAAAAAAGTTCGTTAAATTGACCAAAAAAAAAATATATGCAACTTACCCGTCGCAGTGTAACCGTAGCGCCCCTTCTAGACGTTGTGGTCCGGGGGTCACTGGCGCGGGGAGGGGGAGGTTAGTTAGTCGGCGCTTGGCTTGTGTTTACGTGTATGTGTGAGCCGTAGTAAATGAGATATAGATGTTTAACCACTGTGCCCCGTGATTCACTGCGCCCCCCGTTCCCCTATGCCTCACCAATTTCAAAACAGGTTGTGACTCACTCCACTTGGTGATTTTTATATTGTATTTGTTTCACAACAATCTTCGCAGCCGCCGCAATTTCTCCAAACGATTCAGGGGTCGCTGTTATTAATTTTGTCATACTCTAGGTACTTAACCGATTCGTTGCTGCACCCATTTTGAAAAACTTTTCACCAGGGCTGTGAACAAATTTTCTATGACACGACTGGCGTGTCAAGCGCCATAGAAGTCCATGGCACGCTTAGCGTGCCATCAGCCATGTGTATAAAACTACATGCTTTTTTTTCTTTTTTACTGGTCTAGACTTGTTTCAAGTTTAGTTGGAATCAAACCACGGGAGTGTACGGCACGATACGTTAATTACATTGGTTTTGAAGAGGTTAACTAAGTGTTTTTCCTGAAATGGAAGGTAAGTGACTTTACTTTTTCAGATGTTTCAAACCTTTTTTGATATTTTATCTAACTTTTACTAAAAATGTCACTTAGTGACTTGTTGCAGTAGTACAACGACGAAATGTTCGGATTATTTTGTCAAATTGACCTACTTTTTCTAGATTTAAATCGAAAACGCAAATACATTCCTGAAACAGAAAACTATGATAATGATGAAACTCAATGTGAAAATGAAGAAGAAACTTTGAATTATATATTTGAACAAAACTCACAATCATACTCAGATGTTGGAAATGACAAGCCTCAAAAAAAATTTAAGAACAGTGGTACATGCACAGAAATTGACGATAAAAATATTATTAATATAATATATTAATATAATTAATAGGTATTCTAAGGAGATAATTGCGAATATGTCGCGCGCGTGTCGCGCGTCCCACTTTGGGACGCTCAGCGTACGCTCACTGCAGAGGTCTGCCACGCCAGCGCTTTAACCCTTCAACTTCAACCTGCGCCGCGAGGTCCGCCCCTTGAGAGGTGGCTAAAGTATTCAGTATTGACACGCCTATCGTGTCATAAGAACGCAATTTAAAAAGGTTGTCAATCCCTGGAACTGTTGAATTCACGCAATATCGAGAGGCTAAGACAACAGGCGTAATCTACGTGGAAAATCTGTATAGTTTCGTTCTGGGCAGACTTTTCCAAAACTTAATCTGAGGGTGTTACAATCGAGGAAAAAATGACACGCCTATCGTGTCATAAGCCACTAGTTAAAACCATTGATGACACGCCTGTCGTGCCATCAGCAACGAATCGGTTAACTTGTTTGTGATCACCCGAAAAAGTAACAAAAATTTCGGCGGCTCGCTACGCTCGCCGGTTCGTTTTTAGCTTTGTTATAGATAGCCAAAAAAAATTTTCTTCGTGGTTTTACAATACTTGTATTTTTGCTAACCTCACCGAACTCCGAAATTACCTATTGTGGTTCGCTCCGCAAGCCGTAGTTATTGATAAATTTATTTTTTAAATAATAGGTCACCTTTAAATTCACTTATTTAATATTAATAAGGTCATAATTAAGTCAATTATTAAGGTAAACTTAGATACTTTTCACCGAAAATCCAAAAAAATATCGCGGCTCGCTTCGCTCGCCGATACTGTTGTTAGAAATTGAGGGTGCGGATAGTCAACCGACCCCCGGGGGGGTGCTTGGTAGAAAAACGCCCCGGGTGCCAGCCCACGCTACGCCGCCACTGATAATATACCTTCTACCGCAAGTAATAAAATTATACTTGCCTATTGTACTTGTGTCTTTTGTAATGTATTTTTGTTGGTATATTAGAGATCTTTTGTGTTGCATGGTTATAAACTTTAAAGGATAGTCGGAAATATTTAAGGTGTGAGGCACCTTTTCTTATTTTCAAGCCCAACAAGTTGCACTGTTGCAAGGCAGTAGTTGGGTCAACCTAGTTAAGACAAGAAAAACTTCGATATGGATAATAATAATAATTCGCCATCTTACAGACGTGGAAACATCTAGACTTGTTTATTTCAGCTTCTTCCACAGTATGATGGCATGAGGTACCTCTATTGCTGTGGGGGAACGCTGCAGATATTACCACCGTATTTGTGCTGCAGAAGAGGGCTGTTTGTGCAATCTATAAAATGGGTCCTAGAGAATCCCTAGGTGATAAATTCAAAGAAATAAACATCAAGAAAACTTGATAAAGCGACGTTATTTAAATACTAGAAATAAGAATAAACTCGCTGCGCACAACTAGGCTACAAACGATTAAAGGGCAATGTATACGCTTCTACAACATAACTCCAAGTGAGTTGCAAAAATTATCAATGAATAAATTCAAACAAAATTGTCATACATGTCCTTTGTAAAAAGGCTTACTACAAAATATCAGATTATCGAGTGGATAAAAAAAACTTGGGACGAGTTTTGTTCTAACTCGAAAACTAACAAGGCTTCTAACAAGATAAAGGTTTCTTGTTCACTTCTTTAATTTACCTTAAAAAGATTGAAGCGACCAAAAAATCGAAGTGATCACTTTATTTCCTAGTTTTTCTTATGTAATTTGAATTTTTGTGATGTGTCCAAGAGTTCTGTAAGGTCTAAAGGAAATAAATCACTTTGATGTTTGATGTTTAATAGATCCATTTTTATTTTCATCTATACTAATATTTGAAAGAGGAAAAATTTGTTTGTGTGAATTGGCTTCAAAACTACTGGCCCGATTCAAAAAATTCTTTCAAATCCTACTTTATCCCTGATGAACATAGGCCATAGAATATACCCGAACGAAGCCGGGGCGAACCGCTAGTATATTATAAGAGCGTATAAACGCAAAAGTTTCAAAAAGAACATCAAGCGTAATGTAATCTAGGCCGTAATTCACGTACAATATTGTGCATGGCACGATGCATAATTCATTCTCCGAATTAGTTTACACAATATTCAGAAGCATTAGCATGAAGTTAGCTACATATTCCATGGTACGAGTAAGTAGGTTCCGTAACTTCTATCCTAATTTGTTAATTTCATCTGGACAGCGCTGCCCGCTTGGCGCTACATAACACTAGTTTTAATTTGCATCGAAATTCACACTTGGACAGCGTATTTTTTTGCTTGGCTGCCAGTCGTTTTTTTTTTCTAAAGTCGCAAATTCAAGGTGTCCAGACCATCACCGTTTGAGATTTTTCTTTGTAGTTTCATTTTGTTTATTTATCGTGGAATCTTATAATCAACATAACAATCTTTTTGTTTAAAAAACATAAACTCGTCATTTGTAATAATAGTCAAGTAGAATTTTGTATTGTATTTCTTTCTATTTACCACCAAGGTGGTGAACAGGCATGCGGCCCGCCTGATGAAACGTTTACCGCATTCTAGCACGCCTTCAACATCATAAGCAACGATAAATAAATTAATATTTCGTTTACATTCTCTTTACAAAAGGTCTAACAAATACTGTTGCCTGTTTTTTTTTATATTTGAGCATCATCTGAGCCTTCTTATTATTTTAGGGTGACTCTCAACCAGACAGAAACCACATAGATAAGTTTTCATAGCTATACAACACTGTCGTGCCAAGTTTCTTTGGGATATTGAACACATTGTTACATTTACCATCTCTTTGTCTCCAGGACGGTGACCGAGGCTACTTAGAAGGCCTAGCATCCCGCTACGCAGACCTGTTCTCAACCCACTACGGAGACGTACTAGACCACCTCGAAGAACTCCGGCGCCATGAATGGGATGAAATGTCTCCTCGAATGCGGGTACTGGGGGGTCCCGGGACCCCGCAGACCCCGCCGTCAGCCAGCCCGGGGTCTTTAGCACTGAACAACTTGACAACATCACATTCTCAACCTATTTACGTGCCTGGGAAATATTCGGTGAGTTGATTTTTATTGTTTTCAACGATCCTCAGTAGTGGTGACAATACCTACGTGCCACAGTACCTACCAAAAATCCTAACTCTGAAAATAGCAATCAAGTATCGAGCCCTGAGTCCAGTTGATGATAGTATCGATACGTGATCATGACGTCTCATTTTTGTATGGGATTTGCGTGGTTCCCTGTCCGCACGATAGAGGCGCTGTACCAGTAATAGTGCGCTGTTCTTTTGGAATATATGACGTCACAATTACGTGTCGATATCGTCAACCGTACTTGGGTCTCTGATAGCTTCCAATCTTTTTGCAATTGTCAAATTGCAATGATTTAAATTTGCATAAACTATGATTACTATAGAAATTACTAATTGGTTTGTAATTTACCTATTTTTCTATGCTTCTTATTACATACATAGCATATTAACTTGATTGCAATTTTCGGAAGTTGGGATTTTTATTAGCAGTGGGACACGAATCCCTTAACCACTAAGGGCCAACTCCACCAAAGCTGAGACGAGACGAGCGGAGTAGAGATGTGTTTTAAACAACTCAAAAACTTTCTTCGCGTCTCTGCTTCGGACATCTCCGCACACCTCCGCTTTGGTGGTATCTGGGCTTCTGTGACTTTTTCAGGCTTCTCGGTTCTGAAATGTCTCTCGCTAACTAATGGTGTTGAGTTCGTGTAGGTCAGCTTCCAGTTATCCCTGCTTCCTTACTAATCTTATTAATAATTCGAAAGTTGAAAGAAACCAGTAGGTACTACTTTTTCTACAATAAATTTGAACATGTTTGTGGTGGTGTTTACTTGGCCTTTATGGTTGATGTAGCGACCTCTAGAGAGACAATGGCTGAACCACAAAGCTAACGTCAATAGAGGTGCGCAATGACTTCACATCGAGAGAACAGAAGCTATCTACCTACCCAAGCGCTTCAACGAATAACCGCTAGATGTCGTTAGGATAAAATTCCAACAATCTCCGAGTGCAAAAAGAGAACGATTCCTAGATCGCGCAAACGCTTGAATCAGTTGCAACCTGCCTATATGCGACAATCTAACATCAACTGTTGGTCGAAAGACCACCGGGCAAGTGAACCAGTTGGGTTAGCCCGAAGAAGGGAGATCTCCCTCTGCACTATTTGGGGGAAATACCACCTTCTTCCCCCAAACTGGTGACCTCCGTCGTGCCAGCCGTCGACTACCTCGGACGACTCCTGCCGAAACCCGACGACTGGATTCCTGAACACGATTCCTTCAACAAGCAGCGCAGCACTCCAGCCATCAATGATCATCATCATCATCATCATCATCATCATCACCATCATCAGCAGCGGATTTTCTACCTTCGTCTCTTCTCTCTCTCCCTCAAGCTACCTTCCGGACCAGCAACTTCGCACCGCACCAGCATCATCCCTCAGCCTCCGCAGTTCCATCGCAGCCGCCCTGACTTCCTGGTTCTGCAGGCTTCTCCCCTCCTCGATAACGCTTCGTGGAGTTCCCTAGCGGCATCATCTGGGCATACAGTCTCGACTCACCGTAGACTCACCTGGAGCACCGCACCGCGCTTCGTCCCGACTCACTGTGGACCGTCTCGACTCACCGCAGACTTCAAGCGCCGCGCTTCGTCCCGACTCACTGGGACACGTCTCGACTCACCGTAGACGACAAGCGCACTCCCGTCCCTCAACCTGCTCATCGCACCAGTCTCGACTCACTGAAGACTACGATGAGCTAAGCTGGACACTGGAAATGCTGGCATCAAGATCTATATCGACCTTCGGTCTGGAAAGGGAGTGATGTAGCGACCTCTAGAGAGACAATGGCTGAACCACAAAGCTAACGTCAATAGAGGTGCGCAATGACTTCACATCGAGAGAACAGAAGCTATCTACCTACCCAAGCGCTTCAACGAATAACCGCTAGATGTCGTTAGGATAAAATTCCAACAATCTCCGAGTGCAAAAAGAGAACGATTCCTAGATCGCGCAAACGCTTGAATCAGTTGCAACCTGCCTATATGCGACAATCCAACATCAACTGTTGGTCGAAAGACCACCGGGCAAGTGAACCAGTTGGGTTAGCCCGAAGAAGGGAGATCTCCCTCTGCACTATTTGGGGGAAATACCACCTTCTTCCCCCAAACTGGTGACCTCCGTCGTGCCAGCCGTCGACTACCTCGGACGACTCCTGCCGAAACCCGACGACTGGATTCCTGAACACGATTCCTTCAACAAGCAGCGCAGCACTCCAGCCATCAATGATCATCATCATCATCATCATCATCACCATCATCAGCAGCGGATTTTCTACCTTCGTCTCTTCTCTCTCTCCCTCAAGCTACCTTCCGGACCAGCAACTTCGCACCGCACCAGCATCATCCCTCAGCCTCCGCAGTTCCATCGCAGCCGCCCTGACTTCCTGGTTCTGCAGGCTTCTCCCCTCCTCGATAACGCTTCGTGGAGTTCCCTAGCGGCATCATCTGGGCATACAGTCTCGACTCACCGTAGACTCACCTGGAGCACCGCACCGCGCTTCGTCCCGACTCACCGTGGACCGTCTCGACTCACCGCAGACTTCAAGCGCCGCGCTTCGTCCCGACTCACTGGGACACGTCTCGACTCACCGTAGACGACAAGCGCACTCCCGTCCCTCAACCTGCTCATCGCACCAGTCTCGACTCACTGAAGACTACGATGAGCTAAGCTGGACACTGGAAATGCTGGCATCAAGATCTATATCGACCTTCGGTCTGGAAAGGGAGTGATGTAGCGACCTCTAGAGAGACAATGGCTGAACCACAAAGCTAACGTCAATAGAGGTGCGCAATGACTTCACATCGAGAGAACCGAAGCTATCTACCTACCCAAGCGCTTCAACGAATAACCGCTAGATGTCGTTAGGATAAAATTCCAACAATCTCCGAGTGCAAAAAGAGAACGATTCCTAGATCGCGCAAACGCTTGAATCAGTTGCAACCTGCCTATATGCGACAATCCAACATCAACTGTTGGTCGAAAGACCACCGGGCAAGTGAACCAGTTGGGTTAGCCCGGAGCAGGGAGATCTCCCTCTGCACTATTTGGGGGAAATACCACCTTCTTCCCCCAAAGTTGATCTTCAAGGGGGAAAACCGGAATATGTCTTTTCGATTCTAGTTTTCTCCTTTAAAGGGATCTTCAGGGGGGGAAACTGCGCTACCCGCTTTTTCAAGTATCTGCCTATTATTTGAAATTAAATAGAAATAGCTAAAAGCTATCTAGGTACAGAAAATGTCAGACTTCGAATACCAAATCATGAATCAAACCAACTACACCATTCAAATCGAAATGGCTATTCTAAATCTGCCAACAGCCGGTTAGTTACAGTCATTAGCCAAGTACTTACAATTCAAATGATTGGTTTTCATGAAAATTGTGGCATTGATGTGACGTTTACTAATTCTCTATTGGAATTTACTAGTTGAATTTGTTAAAGACGCGACTTTTTAACGCATTTACCTACCTACTGCTGCCCAGCCTTGGCGATGCGACCCGTAGAGGAGGCGCCGCCGCCCGCGTCGCCGCGCTAGAAAGAAATGCGCATGTGTATCGTGGACAATGAAATTGTAACGTCCTGAAAAAAAAAAGAGTTGCAATGATACAAGTGTGATTTATTTTCAATGTTTTTCAGTATTATCACTTCTTAAAGAACTTTGATTTTAATAGCAAATTAGGAAATATTCAGATAAATTTGAAATCAGGTACGGTCATCATTCACTCACCAAATTAATGATATGGATTACTTTGTTTACAGCAAATAGTTGTTTACAAGAAAAAATAAATGTAGGTATGTCCAAAAGTTGCGACAAAATGAAGCATCTGAAAAATATATTTACTTACACAATATATTTTACTACCCATTCGACCTGCCATTATCATGCTATTCCGTTGCATTTGTAAATGCAGATGTTGTGGTTACCATCATTTACATATCACTGAAATTTTGAAAGATTTGTAGATAGATATAGACTATGAACTGAATTTTCAATTTTTATGTTAGATTTCATTGAAAGCATCTTTATTAACAAAGAAATTCATTGTTATTTTGTTAAAATAAAACTACAAAATACAACAATCCACCATGACAAGTTGAGTACCAATCAGAGAATACTGAGTTGTGACGTCATGTCGTCACAATATGTATAATAAAGGCACAGAATAACTATGGTAAAGGACTGACTTTCATCTCTTGACAATATTATAGTCATTCTCTATTATCAGATGTTCGTGCATCGGTTACGTCATGTCCATAGTATTGTAGAGTTACAGAGCGCAAGAAATTGCATTTTTAAAGGCTCAATTTTCCTACCAATTCATTTTTTTTGCTGAAATATGTTTATTTTGTATTCATTAGATGTCAAAAAAATGTGGGAGTAGCTTCTCAAAATCCAATCATCATGCCTATTTATGGGCATTACCCCCATATCATAAAAGCTAATAAAGCGCTTTTCAGGGGGTGGCCGGCGCCCATTAGTAGACTAATATCGGTTGAAGATCATGCAGATGTATTATAACAACCCGAATTACTAACCCCAAGTGCAAGTATAAAACCAACGCAGTTTTCTTCCCTACAGCCTTCCTCCTGCCTAACGGACAAAGAAGAAGATGAGATCTACGGTTTTGGATATGGCGTCTTCGGCAAGCAGATGCTGGCGCGGCAGCAGCAACAGAAACAGTTGCTGTTGGCGCAGCCGACGCAGCCGTTGATGCATAACCAGCAGCATAACTATCAAAGGTAAGAGAAGCATGATTTTTAAAACATTCAGGATTTTATAAATATGTGTGTGGCATATTTATTTATTTAATTATTAATAGACGAGCAGCCGGTGGCTGATCTATCTATATCAGACAGTGGCGAATTTAGTTATTGCGTATTTTTTATAGTTTATTATAATTGTCTCGTAACCGAGTTTATTCTTGAAGGCGTTTATTGATGTGGCTGATACAATGCCTTTTGTAATAGGTTCCATTGTGCACCACTCTGTTGCTAATAAAATGGTGCGTGGCAAGGGATTTCGTAGAGTCAAGGGAAACATATAACCCGTGTCTCAGAGAGCACCTTAAGCCGGTTGGTCTTGTGCCCTGTCGGGTCAGTCTCCCATCTGATTATGACAGTGAGGGAACGGCAAGTGCACCTGTATTTTCGCATTTGTGCACATAAGTCATATGTCCTGCGCACACGCGCATGGTTAGTCTTTGTTGACACTGGCCGCCCGCTTTATCTTTTTTTCTTTATCTCGCTTTATAGGTAAGCGAACATAGTTGAACCTAACTTGACCCATCCACTTTTGAGATGGTAACGCCCCATCTCCCTTTTTTTACTTTTATCGAAGCCTGAATCTATTCTAATATTATAAATTCGATAGTAACTCTATCTGTTAACTTTAACGCCTAAACGGCTGAACGGATAGGTATTAATGAAATTTGGCAGTGTAATTTGGCAATGGTATCCCGGACACGGATATAGGCTACTTAAAAAGCGCGGGCAGCAGCAAGTAATAAATATAATCACTCTAAGGCTCAAGTCCCGTCGTATTCAAAATGTATGGAATGTAATGGAAATCTTTTAATTTCTTACGCTCTACAACAACAAAAACCTTAAAATCTAACTTTAAAATCATTCTAATGAAACAAACCTTACATTCCATTCACTTATTCCACGTTACGGAACTTTAAACTTTATATAAAGCACAGATAGGATTAATGCTCAGAATGAGAATTGCCCTCAAAAAGGGTAAATTGACGCAATCAAAACGGCTCGCAATCAAAATGCCCATATAGTTTCTCTCAGATAGGCTTATCCCATATAAATAGGAAAATCTCGGTTTATTCGTTATTGAAAAGGTTGTACGGGGACGTACTCAAGGCTGACGTAAGATTCAGATTGGTACGAATCGAGAAAAGTTTTATACCGTAATCAAAAATAAATTGTTAAACTTATTAGGTATGTTAGTTTCATAAATTTGAGAAATTACTTGGTGCTGTAAAACATTTATAATCAATACGTCGAATAATGTTTTGGTATAGTGTGATTAAAAGTTATCTGCTCTTGTGGAACTTCGGAAATATTTGCCATTTGAAGTTCTGAAAGAAACAGAATAAACAGTTATAAATGGTCATTATTTCTTAGGATTTTGAAATTTATTGTGATAAATGAAATACCAACTCAAAATTTTGCAATTTATTTATACACTAGCTGTGCCCCGCGGTTTCACCCGTGTTAAATTCAAGTTTCTCCCATAGGAGAAATTCTAATTTTATCTGATGTTTTACAAAGACAAAAAAGTAGCCTATGTTACTCTTCATCCTTTCAACTAATTCTATGCCAAATATCAAGTCGATCGGTTAGTTAGGGCGTCAAGGAAGGACAAACAAACAAACAGTAGTAAAGATTAGGATTATTTTAAAATGCTTCTAATTTGCATTGATATGGTCAGTTGAGCTCCCTCTAGATTATTTTCTTAAAGCAGTTAGCTCAGCTATTGTTAGACCGTGTAAAATTTTATTTGTTAATTAAGATTTTGTGACATAATGTATATTGAGTGACACAGTCACTGCGACAAAACTTCATAATTATAAGTAAAGATTAATAAAAATGATTTTACTGTAAACTGTGCTGCAACTGAAGTTTAAACGTAGTGCTTATTTGTTTCTTTTAAATAACTGTACATGTACATTATGCACAGCTTCTGTTATATTAGGTTTCCTCTTTATTCCGCAAGAACAGATTCCACTTTGGCAGATTATCTTTGCCGCGTTTTATTAGCCCCTTACCTAACTACACATGGTCATAGTCATAAATTATTAAGACTTTAACAGGTGTACTCGTTAGATAAGAGTTTGCGCTGCATGTTTATACAGCTAATCTAAATTGAAATCAGACGTTCGATTGGCGACAGCGGCCTCCGCGTGTGAGAGTAAGCTTACACGGATTCGTAGTTTTGTTAGCATTTTGTTAGCTTGAAGATTATGTATTTGTTAGCATTTTGTTACTTATAGATTGTGTTTTTTTATATTATGGACATAGTGTAAAGTTATAACAAGCTTGAGTTGTAAAGTAAACAAGATCTTTTAATTCTGTTATTCGTGACCTAAATTCATAATGACATGTCAAAAAGAAAAGCCAAGCTTTAGGAATAATACAACCAGATGACTTCTAAAAACTGGGTGTACTAGGAGAGATAGAGGGGAAAAGACCATGAAGACGCTCACCAACCCGCTGGTCTGACCAAATTAAGGCTATAACGGAACTCACTTTGCCTGCAGCCCTGAGACAGGCCGAAGACTAGTGTGCAAGCGGTTCACCAGCGTCTCCGTGAAAGTTTTCCAGGACGGGCACGACAATGAAGAATACGACGAAGAAGAAGAAGGAATAAGACTTCCAATTTTGGAAATTATTAGACTAATTTTGATAGAACTAAAATTAAAATACCTACAGGTACCGTAAAATTTACTTGACAAGTAACATCAAAGTTATAATACAAATACAGTATGTAGGTACCTAATCCTTTCAATGGAAAACGATGCAGCAAAGTCAACTTCAACATTGTGTCATCTTGAACCATAAATCCTGCGGTTCCTTTGGTCCAGAGTAATATATTCGTCAAACGTAACGACCGTGTGTCACATGAATGTAAGCGATTCAAAGTATCATTACTTGCATGCTCGCTGCAGAATAAATTCAAATTAACTATCTGATGGATATGTCCGGGGTTTCAAAGAAATGTTCTGGGATTAATCCTGGGATTAATCGCAGCTAAGGTGAGGAAAAGCTAGTCCACTACTTAGTTAATCTACAATTTTATCTCACCATTTTTTAACGGCTTCAGGAGCCTCCTCTTTTATGTATGTACTGCACGTTTTTTTATACACGTATCATAATTTTTTCGTCAATTATAGACCATTCCGTTCTATAGGAAACAAACCCAAATTGGTCACTTAAAATATTGTTCTCGAGAGAGTATTAATCCCGCCAAGCTTCAAAAACATTTTTTTGTTTTGAAAAATCACGGCTAGCTGCAACAGTTTTGGTGATATTCGCCAATTCTTAAAAGATGTTGATGATTCTTTGGTTGTTGTATAAAAGTTGAATTGGAGATGTTCTTATAAAAGTTTGATCCTCGAGGAATCGATATGATGGTAAAACTACGTAAAACTACTGGAAGCTTTACTTAATGTTGCCACTCAAAAAAATAAATCGCGCTTTTCAAGTGTTCTTTCCAAACTCACTCCCATTTCATTAGGAATTTGAAGTAGGTTTCTAATTCTAATTCTAATTCGAAGTGGGGGAACTGGGATCTGCACTGACAACTCGCATAGGAGTGTATTGTGCATTGTCCCCCTGCCTAACT
The DNA here is from genome assembly GCA_947086465.1 of Eupithecia exiguata. NCBI lineage: Eukaryota > Metazoa > Arthropoda > Insecta > Lepidoptera > Geometridae > Eupithecia > Eupithecia exiguata. Next base: position 4,612,570 of record OX352233.1, on the reverse strand, counting down.
AGGCCCTAACCAGCCCAGCTCCTTGAAGTACCGGAGCAGGACTTTTGGTGATTGACAGCTTCGTTTCAGCTTTTCTGTGGATGTGGACAGGTTTGCTGCCCCTATTAGGCTTTTCAGTCCTGTTTTCCGCCTGGCTTCCTCTGTGGCCGTGCAGTGAACCACAACATGTTCCACAGTCTCTTCTTCCTGGAGGCAGCCACGGCACAGGCTGCTGTCTGTGGCTCCCGTCTTGAAAAGGTGATGGTTCAGCTCACAGTGGCCTGTGATGATGCCCACCATTGTTCGTAGGTCCTCACGGCTCATCTTGAGCATCGTGTTTGTTGTTTTCCTATCTTTGCAAGGGAATATTGATTTAGTGTGTTTGCAGTCTGTTCGACGCTCCCACAGTTTTTGGTGTTCTTTTTCCGAGTTTTGTTTTAGACTGTTTTTGACTTCTGCTGTGGGCGGTTTAGAGAGACTGATGTCATGTTTTGACATCAGTCTCTCTAAACCGCCCACAGTTGAAGTAGGTTTATTTATACTAGTTTCTGAAAACACGCTAAATTATTGTTTTACCGCTTTGGAACTCGCTGCCTGCTTCCCTTTTACCTGCCAGTTACAACCTGGGTCTCTTCAAGAGAAATGTATTTTCTAGACCTTTAAGATACATCGTCGGTCATATCGTCATTTACCATCAGGCGATATTGTGGTTAGGGCGCCATGGCGCTCATTAGGGGAGGCCTATGTCCAGCTGTGGACTAACACCGGCTAATGATGATGATATTGTGATCGAACGTAGGTCTATTCACGACAGCAAAAAAAACTTTTATTTGTCTTTTTGCATTATGTGTATCATACATAATATTACAGGTGGGATGACGATTTGCGAAAGACTGCTGGCAGATGCTGGATGCGGCAAGCTGAAGACAGGGCGCTATGGCGCTCATTAGGGGAGGCCTATGTCCAGCAGTGGACTGATATAGGCTGATGATGATGATGATGATGACATAATATTACTGATTTTGTACAATAATATTGTGACAAAAGTTTCGGAATCCTGATAGGTTATCAACATTCAAATAATAACGAGGCTTCCCCAGAGAATTTATTATTTTGGTTGTTGTAGTTTTAATCAAACTGGAAATGAACATAACGAATAAATTTAATGTAGGTACTAAGCTAATTGAGATACAAAATCTTTTCTGTATTTTTATTTTAGATCGTATGTCAATTAATGCTCTCTGATCAAGAATTAAATTATACGAAATTTTTCAAAAAGACAATGTCAAAATCATTGAACTTTTAAAACTTACATTGGTATTTTTATTTTTTATATTAGTTACATTTGAGCGCCAATAAATTTCTTTCTTTGTATCTATAATAGTTGTTACAAATCACATTATTAATGCGAAAGTTTGGATGGATAGATGTTTGTTACCTCTTCACGTCAAAACTACTGAACGGATTAGGCTGAAATTTTGAATACATGTTTCTTTACACGGTTCAGTTCCAAGCTTCAAATAAAACATATTTTATATCCCATAATTCAGTTCCCGTGGGATAGAAATAGCCGTTAAACATTTCCATCAAAACAACGTGTGTGAAGCCGCGGGCATAAACTAGTTATTTATAATCATAATTCCGTGATCATGGTGATTGCAACTTTGACGATATAGTAACATTCAAAATATCGTAAATATTCCATAATAACTTCTTGTTTTATAACTGTTACGAGTACCTCCATACTCCCTACCTACAAAATAATAATTTGTAAATATATATTATAAATAAAATATAATAATAATTAGTAAATGTACGTGAATTAGACTAGCTGTTTTAAATAGACTGCGTTAATGGCACGGGTTCCAATGCTGTTTGGGTTATCTAAGACAAGGCGGACTAATTTACGTATGCGGTCGGATTAGCTTTCGAACCAACGAGTAGTTATAAAAGGAAACGCAACAGGACGAGAATTTATAAAGGCTTATTATAAAACTAGCTCCAGCCGCAACTTCGTTTTTTTATTTTATTTTTTATTTATTTATTTAAAAAGAATATACATAGGACTTAATTTATAACACTCTTTAAACCCGTAGGGGTTTGACCCGAATGTTACATTCCTCGGGTTTTAAAATTAAAAAAGGAAGTGTACCTATCTTCGTTCACAGGTACGAGTAAGTAGGTATGTTACAGTAAGTATGATGGTACTCAATCATTACATATCATGCTCTAATCACAGTTAATTCTTACTTGATGCTTATAATAACCTATTTTATGGAGATATAAACTTAGGTAGGTGTTATTAGCAAAACAATGAATGCAATGTAGAGTGGACTAATTGCGTTCGCGATTGCCGTTGACTTTTCCTGACTGATCCACATTATTTGACCACAGTTTCTCTCTAATATTAGAAAGATGTAGAATTTATTTGGAATATATCTCTATCAAAGAAAATTACAATCAAATAATAGAATTAAATTAAAACTAGTATATACAATTGAAACAATTGAGCTAACTGTAGACTGTTGCAAACAATCTACAAGTAGCTCAACTGATCCATATCATATTGTTTATGTTTGTATGCTTAATAACCCAATATGGATCATAGATATCCGAAATAAAGAGATTTTATTTTTATTTATTTATATCAATACCAGTCGGAATTTGGAATATATATTTCTGGAACTAGTGGTCTAGAAATTCTAAACTACTGGTAACTTAATACCTAGCAAGTCAGTAAAGCCACTTCCAAGATTATGACGACGCCGAGGCTGATGAAGGCTGAAAGCGCAGCGTAGCGTAGGTCCAATCCATCACAGCGCGATCAGCATTGCAGCTCTTGATGGACAAGCTGAAATGATGGCCGTATATTATTGCGTTGCCAGCAGGGCAGTCATTACGGACAGGCTTGTATAGTGATTTACTCTAACAATGCAAAAATAATATAAAATAAAATAAGCAATGGAAATTGTCGGCCGCAAAACACGACAGTAATGAAATTGCTGGCGCCATTTCGGGTAAACCCGAAAGTTCGACTTTGCTCGAAGAAGGTTGTCAAATTAATCATCAGATAAAGATTCCAGATTTACTTTGTTCGAGTAAAGTTAATAATACCTAAAAAAGCAACACTGGACAATCCACACAATATCTTTTAGCGCCGAAGTAAGCAAAGCTTGTGTAACGGGAAGGTACTAGATAACTGAAGATACTTAATACCATATAATCATGTAGATATTTTTTACATTGAAAACATCCAGACTAGAAACAAAATATCAGTCAAATTAATGATCAATAATCAGAAAATCTATTAGAGTAACTGTAGATTGTTTGCAAAAGTCTGCAGTTTGCTCAATTGTTTCATATGTAAATACTAGTTCTAATTTGTTTCTAATATTTGATTGTAATTTCCTTTGTTAATAAAGATCAATAAAACAAAAACAAGTGTGTTGATATCAATCCTAGTGCTCGTAGTATCACTTTTTTTTGTTTTATATTTATGTGTAATGTAAGTATGTTATTATGTTGAGTATTGAAATCGAGGGTAAGTTATGAATGAAAAGGCCTTTCTCATAAATGATTCAGTTAGAAACACAAGTTCAATGCATTCTGGCTATGCAAAACCTTAGTGGTTTTCATAAATTCTGTGTCTAGGAAGTCGCGTTTGATCCCACGCAAGAATGTTGCCAATGTTGCCATGGAAGAAAGTGTAGATAGCGATGTAGCATGCTAATTAGATTTAGCTAGCTCATGTTTGGTAGAGCTGGTAACATTCATATGTTTGATTTCAACTATTATTGATCTTTTGTGCTTCAAAGCACATCTCAGTAAAAATTGTTAGCGAGATAAATGATTCCAGCTTATTGACCTTCTGCTAGGTATGAATACTATCTTTTTACATGTCTGCTAAATCGGTCCTGTGGCCGTATTCACATTTTTCGGCTTTCTGACGACATCTGTCTATTTGGTAGGGCTTGTCTTACAAGTGATTCGTTCCTAGTGCTAAAAATCAACGGTGTCTTAGATCAAAATCATTTAGACCTGCCCAAAACTAGGTACTTGCTGCCTTTTGATAAACCCTAGAAATCGAGAATGTCTTAAAAAAAGTGCCTACATTGCAATCGCTATCATACATTTATGGAGATAACTTAAAAAGAAGAGGTATTCTCAGCAGTAAATCGACGAAGTTTTATCACTTTTGCAGTAACTTAAAACACCTAGAGTAAATGGCTTGAATCTATATGTAAATTTGGTTCACTCTTTCAAAGACTTGCACGTTTCTTTGTAGCACATAACAACAGTGGTGTTTATTTAAGTAGTAAGAAAATACATTTATTCAATGTTTGCTCGTGTGCACCTTGCAAAGAGCTCTATGCTCACCTGATGAATAAACAGAGACCAAGCAGTAAACAGCAACCTAGCAGGCTACACTTTATGCATAATCTTTATGCGATAGAAAACCAGGCAGAGTTTGTCAAAGCGTGGTGAGAAATGTATATGATATACAATACAGAATGATCCTGAGGTCGTAACAATGAAATAATCGCTAATTGTTAGTATTTCATATTTTATTTATTGCATAGTAATATACATATAAAATGAAAAAAGAACCTCATTTTTCATTGAAGTCGCTTGACTTAACATGATATTTACTAGCCTAGCCCCTAATTCTACTAAATTAATCGCTTTACCATCGCAATCGCAATCGCTTTTGTATCGTCTAATGACACATTTTGGCACTTTACCTCTGATGAATGAAACTACAGATAGAGAAACGCGTTTCAAAGTGTCAAGGTTGATAGTATTATATCAAACTCATCGTGCAAATTGCGCCGCAGCACGTACAATCTAGAGTTTCTTTCATCTCTAGACAGTTCTGCGACGGTACCATTGTCATACTTAAGGGATTCGTTTGCCGAATTCGGGCCCCGAACCTTAAATTTATCAAATTTTTCTGATCTTTTCATCACCAGGCTGTCATCTCATAAAAATACCAAATCATATCCGAACATCATCGCGATGGAACATAATAATCGTGGGCAGAGCAAAAATGGTAAAAGAATGCCATAAACATTAATATGCCGATAAATATGATCGTTATTCCAATGCAGCAGGCATACAAATCGAATAAGTTTAGCCATCGGATACTTTATTGAAAACAATTAATTTAACTATCGACTCAGTAGTCTGGTAGATGTGGGAACACAATACACCTACATGTTATCATGTTTAGAATCATAATTTGGAACATTGATACCATACAAACCTACGCTATGTTAATTTTATGGGATTCATACAAATAGTGTTGAATCGATACTGTCGACAAAATTATGTAATCATTTTCGAATTCACCTTCTTGACCGACTTCGAAAAAAGGAGTTTCAATTTTTGTACGTTTTTTGTTGTATGTTTACCGATTTCTCGATTTGGTATTGTATAGAAAATGTTCCCAGGGAGTTTCCATTTAACTATTTGTCAGAAGCGCTAGTTCTTCTGTTTTCTCTTTCTACGTCGTTAACAGTAATCATTTAAATTATGATTTTAATCATAACAATCACCTAACTTAACTCTCAGTAAAATGGGGAACTGAATAAGCTCCAATTTCGAGAGAAAATTAGAATCGCACAAATCGAGATCTTGGACATTTATTTGCAAATAAAAATGATTTTCTCTCTCAGGTATTAAATTTTTATTAAACTCAGATTAACTTGTATACTTACTATTATACTACTCAAAAAAAGGTTCAAGGTTTGATCAATTCGAATCAAATTTATTTGAGACAAAGCACAGTTTGTATACTCAGTCTTTAACGAGAATGTATGCATTTGTAAAGCGTTCAATGTTTATTTTTTGCGGTGCAAACCAAAAGAGCAAGCCAGCTGCTTTGCAGCTACATGCTAAACGAGGAGTGTATGTGCGTTATTCGCATTGAATGTGTTAAAAACTAAAATCTACTTTTATCATCCATCGATTGCCGATATATTATAGACTAGGTTCTGCTCGTGGCTTCACAGGCGTTTTAAGGTTATTTCTATCCAATGAGAACTGTTTTAGAGGGTAGAGTAGCATTTGTTTTATTCCAGACTTAGAACTACCTGTATGCAAAATTTCAACCCGCTTTGTTCAGTAGTTTTGACGTGAAGAGGTAACAAACATCCAAACTTCCGTATTTATAATAGTATTGTGATGAAAGACAAAGCAATCAAGTTAATTTAAAGAAGTAAATAAATAAAATAAACTAATCACTAAGTTAGCACAAAGCTCCTTCCAAATAAACAGGGGATCTTGTAACTGCTTTTAGTAATAGGAATATATGGGCTTTTGCTAACGTTGTAAGGTCGAGATTTATCTGCGTGGTCAAATTGTCGGGGTGGTTACTATCTCATTTTGTACGAGCAGTTACTGTAGTCAAGCTTTACCGAAATTTAATACGATGTTATTGTAATTCATATCTACAGTGCCTTTATATTATTATAATACCAAAATGTTTAATTAAGTGACAAAAATATTTTATTGCAGGATGTTTGTAGGGTATACTGTCAGTTATGCGGATGTTGAAAATCACAAAAACTACGCATGTTGGAAATAAATTAAAAAAAGAAATAAAATGTCAATAAAAACAGCAAATGAGAAGAAATAAAGAAACAAGACATTACACAAAACTGATAATAAAAATTAATTGTTAGTATATTCATTTTAAATATTGTATCTCCTGTAACACAGCTACATTGTAGCTACCACAGGAGACAGTGCTCAAACTCTTTTGTAAAACCTATATTTTTTCGAAATAAACGTTTCTATGTTTATGTTTTATGTTACGTCGTAAGTTTAATAATGTCATCCCACAATCCTACCTTATTAATTCTAAATATCAAAACACCTACCAGTAATTTGTCAGCAAAGAGGCAAAGAGTTATCGAGGCCATAGACTAAAGCTTGTTGTAATTGTAAGTTGTAGGTACTAAGCGATAGCGGATTTTGTGGTTTAATGTCGCAATAATAAATAGTATTATCGGCTGAATCATTGAAATGCCTGTTAAAACTGGACACTGGAGCATTTACACTGAAAACATGATCTTTGTCACATGCTTACCGGTATAAGCTTAGCCCTTCGTTTTGATAGAAATAGAATCCGTCATAAGGAGACATGGTCGGAATTTAGGAGAAGGATTTGGTTTGCCAGATAATTACCTAATAGTCTTTTCTTATATCATTCACATTGTAATACTCATATTTATCAATCATTTTTTTTTGGATGATACAAATAATATCATCTAAAATGAAAAAGATGAATGATATTCCTTAGAGGAATTATTAAACCAATGAACTTGAATGGAATCATTTTATAGATTTTCGTAAAGTTCTATCTAAAAACTCTTAAATTTTAGTTAAAGATATTTAACTAAAGTTTGTCATATTAACTCCAGAAAGATTCTTCGCTTCTGGACGGAGTTAGGCTGGCTGCGCTACCAGAAAGAAACCACGCACAATGGATCAACCCGAGTCTCAGTGCGGATAAAGGAGTACACAAACAACAACAACAACATATTAACTTCTCTCAACCTAGTACCCCTTTTAAACGTCACAATAAATAAATAAATAATGCTGGACAATTCACACAGCATTATCTAGCCCTAAGCTAAGCAGAGCTTGTGTTATGGGTAATAGATAACTGATGTACATAATATAATACAATACATAGATAGTTTTTTATATTATTCATAGAAAACGACCAGAGCATCCTGAACAAATGACTGCAGATCGTACAAACATTTGTCCCGAGGCGGGAATCGACCCCGCAACCTCCTGCGTTGCAGGCAGGCCTTTGCCCACCGCGCCACACAGGTCGTCAATACAATACAACTAGAATGTCAGTTCTTCAAACTTCGATTTTACGAAGGCTTGTTCTCTATGAACAAGCCCATATGTTTATATGGGCTTGTTCATAGAGAACAAGCCGATTGAAACCTATTTTGCTTGTGACTGCATCATCCTATAAATCAGTTCCATAAATCAGAATGAACTGTATCATATCTGCTACAACGGGCCCCAATGAATATTGATTTTCCATTCAGCTCAAATATAATAAATACCCATTAGCCGTTGTTTTGGCATATTGAGCTCGGATATTTGATTTTATTCCTTATTAAGTGCTTATCAGGATTAAAATATGGCAAAGACAAATTATGTGCTTCGTTAATTGTAATTTATACAACGGTTAGCCACAGTACCATGACAATTCAATACAGAAACACCAGTCTCATGAGAGTCTGGGCAAAATAGGACCCAAAAATAATATCATTGTCTAAGTAAAAATTTAACAATAATTATATATTATTATGCTCGTAGTCATCATCATCATCATCAGCCAAATGAGTCCACAGCTGGACGTAGGCCTCCCCTAATGAGCGCCATGGTGCCCTGTCTTCAGCTTGCCGCATCCAGCATCTACCAGCAGTCTTTCGCAAATCGTCATCCCACCTGGTCGGAGGGCGTCCTACACTACGTTTGCCGAGTCGCGATTTCCACTCAAGAACACGTTTAACCCAGCGGTTATCGGTTCTTCGCGAGATATGGCCGGCCCACTGCCACTTCAGAAGTATTATTAGTATGTTCGTGATTTCAAAACTGCATTCTTACTTACAGTTTTTAGTTTAGGTACTACTCAATACGACATACTTAGAGTACAGAGTGACGAGTCGGGCGAGCACCTGACCACACGTTAGTCAGTTTGAACCGTAGTTAAAAAAATATAAATCGCGGTAAAACCAGTTAAATCACAGTGAACTTTATATCAACGTAATCCGTAAAACATTGTCTGTCAATTAGTGTATGTGTCAGATAAAATCACTCAGTGTCTGTGCTAAAATCAAGCAATTATTAACTCGAATACCAGAGTTATAACCTTGTAACCGAGCGTCGTCGTGGCCTTGCCACGGAACCGGTCAACACTCCCCACCACGGGCTACCGAGTAACGCCACTCGCTAAACGCTTTTGTTGCCTATTTTTGTCTAGTCGCTTATCGCTCTGCTGGTGTGGCGGTTTACTGTTGCGCTTGCGATTCTCACTTCCGTGGTTCGGATCCTCTAGAAGAAGATTAACATTTTGCACTATTTTTGCATTTTGCGTTAGCCACTGGACTTTACTTTCGAAAAATGTCAAGAACAGGAAAGTGTGCTGGCTGCAAAAATCCATTTGTGGGAAGAAACTACATCAAATGTTGTAGTTGTGCGCAGGCCTATGACTTCCAGTGTGCAAATTTCACTGAGAGCAAATTTAAGAGCTTGACAACGGAGATCAGGTCTAAATGGAAGTGCGCTCTATGTATTTGCAAACAGCCTAAAACTGATAATACCCACACCCCGGTACGTGGGGAGACAAGCCATCATGGTTTTGGCGACGGAGGGGCTGAAGGAGCCGCGTTCGCGATAAGCCCTGCGGCTTCCGAGCTTGGTGGTGTTGAGGGCAATATAGCACACCCAGATCTACAAGTGCTTCTGTTGGAGGTGCGTCAATTCAGGGAGGAGATGAGAGCCACGCGTTCGCAAATGGAAATTTTAAATGATACCATGGCTGGCCTCTCATTAAGAATTAATGAGTGTGACCAGAAAATTGATACTCTGGAGGGCCGAGTGGGGAGGCTGGAAAAACGTCTATCTGATGGTGGTGTGTCGGCCAATGACAACTTACTATTGGAAACAATTGAGCAGCTGAAATGTGATTTAAATGATCGCGATCAAGAGATACTGATCAATGACATAGAGATTGCATGCATCCCTGAGGAGAAGGGCGAAAACCTAGTCCACATTGTTACCGTCCTAGGTGTGAAGCTGGGTGTCAAATTAGCTGAGGAAGACCTGGTCAGTGTCACACGAGTGGGAAAGATTTATGTATCATCAGAAAAGGAGCGTGCGCCGCGCCCGCGACCTATCGTCGTACGGCTAAGCAGGCGCTCCCTGAAGGACCAGGTGCTGACGGCAACTCGCGTCCGTCGAGGCGCCACCACTGAAGACACGGGACTACCTGCCCCGCACCGCCGGTTCTATATCAACGAAAGATTGACTAAACAGAACCGGCAGCTTTTCCGGCAGGCACGTGAACTCGGAAGTAGACTTGGTTGGCGTTTCATCTGGACAAGGGAAGGCAAGATATACGCAAGGAGGCAACAGGACTCGCCGCGTCTTCGTATCCGTACAGACGGCGACTTGCAGCGTGTTTTTGGAACTGAAGCTGTTGGCGCATCTTTTACAAAAGATGATTAATATTTATATTAATATTAATAGTTTTTATACCTACTTTATGAGTTATAACTGTTGTAAGTTTGTTAGGCTACTGCAAAGCCAGCTATTAGCTATTGTTTTTGTGGATATTAACTATTATTTAACTGCTTACAGCCAGCTTTTATACATCTACGTTTTTGTGCTTCATATCTTCATGCTTCATACTTTCATATTAATGATATATTTAATTAGTACTTATTTAATTACCAAAAAATCTCGTGCACTTAAGGTAACACTGATCATGCTTGTAAAGCTAACACATGTACGGTTTCCTGCCGAGTGTCCTAAAAAGTACATTGTACGTATCATTTACGAGACTTATTTTAATATTAAATTGCAGTCTAGTGGGTTTAGCGCATTCACGTCCTTGTGGGCCGTGGCCAGTGAAAGTGTTAATGCTCCGAGTTTGGTACGTTTTCGACAATGCGAGTGTTTATCAGTGTGCAGTATAAACTATCTTCGGCTTATGGCGCAGCGTAGCACAACATGTCTGTCTTACTATGCTCTTGTTTTAGTCGTTCAACTATATCCCCGCACGCTAAGTTATTTGTCTATAAATAAAAATCAAACCTTTTGTATCTTAGGTTATGATGGGTCCTAAATCAAAGTTTATTAAGTTAGGACTTTATAATGCGGGATCATTAAATACCGGACATGACGATTTTCTTTTAGCCATGAGTTTTCATAATGCAGACCTGGTCGCAATAAATGAAACATGGATACCGAGCGGGCAAGAGGCGTGCGCGCCGTCCGTCCCAGGCTACCGATTGCGCAACATCCCGCGCCCGCTGCATATGCGCGGTGGCAGGGGAGGCGGCCTTGCATTTTATATAAAGCGTGGTATAAATGTGCGTTATTTGAACCGGCCTAATGATGTTATTGAACAAATGTGGCTATCCACCCGCGTAAATGGTTACCGCCTAGCTATAGGAACCGCATATCGTCCACCGTGGATGAATGTTGATACATTTATTGACGCGATTACTGACTCAGTTAACTTTTTTTCAAAGTACGACTCTCTTGTTTTATTAGGAGATTTTAATATCAACATGCTTCAAAAACAAAATACAAGTACGGTAAAGCTGGCACAATTCCTAGAGTATATGAATCTTCGTCAAGTTGTTGATGAGCCTACACACTATACATCGCATACCGAGACTCTTATAGATATAGTATGTACTAACGCACCGGTGCGCGATGTTTCTGTTAACAATATTACCGGGTCAAATGGGCATGCTATGATTAATGTGACAATGTCATTAAAAAAAGTATTACCCCCTCCTAGAACATTTACTTTCAGACCGATTAAAAATATATCTTTAGAAGCCTTTAATAAAGACCTCTACGCAGAAAAGTGGGATGAAGTAACTGTGTTACCAACAGTTGATTTAATGGTAGATAAATTTAATTCAATTTTGATATCTCTTTTTGATAAACATGCACCCTTAAAAACTATAACTGTAAGAAACAAGGGTTCTCTACCTTGGGTCACAGATGTCTGCAAAATGATGATTGATGAGCGAAATAAAGCTCATAATACCTATCGTAAATCTAGATCTGATAAAGATAGGCAATATTATAAAGAACTCAAGACTCTAGTTTTAAAGGGTATTGCTGGGGAAAAGAGAGCATATTTCAATAGGTTAATAAACTCGGAAGTGAATAATAGTAAGGTTTTCTGGAAAAACTTAAGGGATAAAATTCTAGTTGACTCTTCTAAAGATAAATCGTTGCCAGCACATTTTAACGATCCAAATAAGATAAATGAACACTTTTTAAATATGCCTGGAGCAAATGTAGTTCCCGATTCACTTTTATCGTTCTTTGAACTCAATCGATTCCATGATGAAGTCTTTAAATTAGCTCCTATCAGTTCCGCAGACGTCAGTAAATATATCATATCTATAAAATCGAATGCTATCGGATGTGATGGTATTAGCAGAGATATGGTCTTATTCTCACTCCCTTGTACCCTAGATGCCATAACAGCCATTATAAATAAGTCTATAACATCAAGTATTGTACCCAACAAGTGGAAAGAAGCACTTATTACACCTATACCAAAGAATGATAACCCTGCTGAGCTCAAAGATCTACGTCCCATTAGTATCCTTCCATTTCTCTCGAAGCTGCTAGAGAAGGCCATCTTTGGACAGCTTACGAAATATGTAGAAACTTGTAACATTTTGCCTTCTTTGCAATCTGGGTTCCGAAAGGGCCGCGGTACAGCTACGGCTTTGCTAGATGTTACTGACAACGTATTAATGGCACAAGATAAAGGTCTTAGCACAGTTTTGTCACTTTTAGATTTTTCTCGCGCTTTCGACTGTCTAAATATCAATCTTTTGCTAGCTAAGTTATCTTATTACGGTTTGGATAAAAACTCGATTGCGTGGTTTAGTAGCTACTTAAACAACCGTTATCAGCTGGTAAATTTGTTAAAAGGTGATGGTTCTGTTGAAAGATCTCAGCCTAAGCTCATTAATCGCGGTGTTCCCCAGGGGTCCATTCTTGGGCCGCTACTCTTCATCATTTATAGCGCAGATCTTGCCAGGGTTATTAGCCATTCCCTGTACCACTGCTATGCCGATGATGTACAGCTGTACTTGTCGGATACACCAGATAAGATACCAGCAGCTATAACACGCCTTAATGAGGATCTGGATAGTATCGCTGACTGGTCGACACGTAATGCTCTTGTCTTGAATCCTACCAAGTCAAAATACTTGGTTATGGGCACAAGGACACAGTTAAGTAGACTGCGTGGCGATCTAGAAGTGAAGATTCAAGGTCTACCATTGGACCGTGTAGAGGAGGCCCGTAACCTTGGCATAATCTGTGATTCTCATTTAAGGTTCGAGAGTCATGTGCTTGGTATAGTCAAAACCTGTTTCTTCCGGCTCAAGGTGCTGTACCATATAAGAGAACAACTCTCGGAGGCATCACGTATAACTATCTGCGAGTCACTAGTCTTATCCCGTCTTAACTATGGAGATGTCATGTATGGGCCTCGGTTGCTGAGGAGAACGGAGAGATTATTACAGCGCGTGCAAAATGCATGCTGCCGATTCTGTTTTGACGTCCCTTCCAGGAGTCATATCACTCCATTCTTGAACAGGGCTTCCATGCTCAATATGGACTCACGGAGAGAACTGCATCTGGCGGGACTCCTTTTCGATGTCATAAAAACTAAGCAACCAGAATACTTGTATGCGAAGCTCAAATTTGCAAATCCGAACTCCACAAGGCAGCTAAGATCCATAAGATCAGCGCTATTGTATCACGACCATAAAACGGCGGCATTTACTGGTAGCTTTCGGTATGCGGCGACGAAGTGCTGGAATAATATCCCCCCACCCATAAGAAATCTTTTATCAAAATACACGTTAAAGTCGAAACTTAAAATACATTTACTAGAAAAACAAAAACAGGGAATTCCTAAGCACTTCGATAGCCGACTATAGGCTAGACTGGTTGGAAACGATCCTCTTTCAGCGTAGCGTACTAGGTAGGTATTTTACACATTCATAATATTTAGTTATTTTCGTGTGGGTGGCTCTCCAATGTTGCCCAAACTCTTATGAGATTGGTGTTCTCAGAAGAGAGTCCACTCTGCTTAAAGTTATGTATAATATGTAGTTAGTATATTAATTAGGTACTTATAGGTATTTGTATGTAGTTTACTCCGTTGTACAGTTGTAGGCAATAGGTAGACTGATAGACGTGTATTGCCGGGCTCGCCTTGCCTCGTCACCCTGAAGGTGATAGCTGAAAATCAGTGTTTGCTCATAGAGCAATATTATCACTGAGCTATTACCCATTTGCCACTGCTACACACGCGTATATTTGGTTATGCTAATAAACTTTGTATTGTATTGTGCTTTGTATTGTAGGTTCTATGTGTTAAGCCCGATTATCCGGTTAAGAAGTGCCTCTACATCCTGTTTTTTACCTTTTTTATTTAAATTATGTAAAAATTTGATTTGTTAAAGCCAATTGTATGTGTGTGTTTCATGTGACAAATAAATAATTTACTTACTTACTTACTTACTTTACATACAACGAAACAAAAAAGCTCATCAAAAAATCTCACGAAATTCATTCTGTATTCATATCGAATTAATTTTCATGAGCGTTCATTTCGGACAATCATTATCATTAGCGGGCTGTTAATGTCCAGGTCGATTAATTTCCCATTTTCTGAATGCCGATAGTTTTTGTGCGTTTTCTGCAGTTGTGGTTTACGGATAATTAATTGTATTTGTTTGTTTCGCTGCTGACAATTTTCTGATGAAGTTTTTAATTTGCTCTTTCAACGTGGCAATGCTGCCAGCATTCTAGGCACTTCCTTTGAATGAATGAGTTGACACTTTATCAGCTTGGACCACACGACACAGGCTCGGCCTAGTATAAGATCCATCGGTAAATTTTTTGTAAGGGCTTAGAGACCACAAACCCTCAGATCGTCAAGCAAAGGATGATGCCAGTCAAGCGGAGGCCACGATATAACGTATGGTTATATTATATTTATAACCTATCTATTATGTGATTAATTTGCTTTATTGATGATTGTTTTTGCTGTTAATAAATATTTTTTTACGTTTATGTTACGCTTTACTTTACTAAAATTGAACATAAATTAAAAAAAAACATGGTACAGTGAAAGCGATAACACCGTTGCTAAGGCGTTGACGACTTTTATTTTTAGGAAATTTATTTGAAGTACCTTTGTACCTTTGTACCCTACAAAGGTAATAGTTTATTAAGTTCTTTTCAATTAATATGTAATCATTATGAAGAAGTGACTTTTTTAATAAAAAAAAGGACAATCAAATATATACTCATGTTATAAATGCGAAAGTGTGTTTGTTTCTTTATTTGTTTGTCTTTTTGTCACGCCCTAACTAAGCAACCAATCGGCTTGATTTTTGGCATGGAGTTAGTTGAAAGAATGGAAAGTAACATAGGGTACTTTTTATCCCATAAATCAGTTTCCATGGGATAGAAATAACCTTAAACAACGCGTGCGAAGCTGCAAGCAGCTGCTAGTAATAGAAATAGAACTAGTATTTCCAATTGAATTGATTGAATCTTATTTGCAAATTAAGGTTGAATACTTTTTGTCATCTTATAAGTTTAACTATCATATAGCCTTCAGTCCCTTTCCAACTTTTGATGATTTCGCTTTTTTTGACCTTCAAAGTCTTTTCTGCGAAACTTATTCTACCATTTTCAGGCCATTCGTCTGCCATGATAATATTTAATCTTAGTAATTTAATCGTTGTACGGTGTCGAGTTATGGTTTATGTAATAAAATCTGTTTATTTTGTTTCAGCTGCCTAAGTCCAAGATCAGCGTATTTCTACGAATTCCCGCCTAGTGGTAAGTAACATCCGTTTACAAGTATAAATTCCTTAAGTTGTGGGTGGGCGACACCTATACTTTTGATCTTGTGAGAAGCTAATGAAGTATTTGAAAGAAAATAATTGACTTTAGATCCTATCAAAAACAGTTTAGATTTTATTTTATTTTAACTAACAGAGGAGGTTCTACGTTCGGCTGTGTTTTTTTTTGTATGTTCGTCCTTCAAATAACGACGGATATTCTTACAACAATTCAATTCTTACACTTTTGTCTAGAAAATGATCCCGGAATGGTCTTGTAACTAATGTTTTCCCGAGGGAGTAGTATTATTGTTAGTATTTATCCGGTCAAACCTAAAAAAAAAACATTCTACTATTAAAAATCACGACTAGCTACAAAAAATTTGGTGATATCTTCGGCAAATAGATTTTGATGATTCTTTCCTTGTTGCCTATGAACCACGAAACATTATGTAGCCGAAAGGAAATGATTCATGACCTCGAGAGGATCAACTTTTATGTTGCATTTTTCTAATTTCGATTTTTTTACCTTTTTGAAATAAATTATTAAAAAAATTTTTATTCTGCAGGAATTGGAATTCGGTCGTTAGTTTTTTTTAAATACACCAAACTATTTTATCATTATTAGCAACATCGATTGTAACTACTTGTAAATTTAGATGATTGGTTGCATTTTAATAAAAATTCAAGCAAAAAAAAAAGACGGTTATAATTGATTAACTAACTAACACACCTCATAAATACATCAGAATTGACCAGCAGTTGGCATAAACATTCTATTCACTGTCTTGTAGAAATTTACGCTGTAGGTACTTAATTAGCAGGGAAAAACAGAAACCAACAGCGTCTTTCAAATCATAACGGTACCACAGACTGTACAAAAGACATATGTCCTTTTTAACAATTCTAACCATTGTACCAACTAAGTCTTTGGAAAACAAACTCTGTAAGCTCAAATGCAATGGCTCTAGTTATCCAAAGATTCTCCGCCGTTTCAGCTTAATTGCCTACCCGAAGTCTATCAATTGTCTTCAAACTCTAAAGTCAATTTAGATTTTAATTGAACTCGTGTAACAGGATGTAATGAAAGTAAACACAGAGAAAGGCAAACTGCGGTGTTGAACTTACATTCAAGTTAAGTAATTTTGGAATTTGCTTATTACGTGCGTTGAACGAAGTTAATGTAGTTTTTGGAGGCCATGTTTGATCTAAATTTTGATTTAGAAATGTTAGTATTGAACGTTAGTTATTGAATTCAATATCAATCTTTATAAGATGAAATGAAATGAATTGATTGCATCCATACTAATATTATAAAGTCGAAAGTAACTCTGTCTGTCTGTTTGTTACCTTTTCACGCCTAAACGGCTGAACGGATCTTAATGAAATTTGACAGGGAGGTAAATAGTATCCCGGGGACGGACAAAGGATACCTGATAAGCGCGGGCAAAGCGGCGGGCAGCAGCTAATGTTTAATATACGAAAGAATGACGGAATGAAAATAAACTTATTTACTTGGAAGTCAAGAACAGCATTGATGATCTTTCTGGTATTTATGAATAAGTTGGTTCTTTTGTCTAAAATTATAAGCTCTACTTCCTCAGCTTCTGGTATTCCTATAAATAAATAAATATATTTTTAACGAAAAGATATGAACCTCGCGAATTAGTCCTAACAATTAACTTGTGAACATTCTCCTGATTCAAAACCAGTAAGCAAACAAGATTTGGAAGACTCATGATGATATTTTTTTTGCTTTCTATAGATAACTGCCTCGGTACAGCCAAGAAGAAAGTGACCACCTTCTCAAGACTCCTCCGTGGCCTGAAGTCCCATAGAAAAGAGAAGCATGGCTCCTGTTCGCCAAAGCACACACACAGTCCGAGACAGACCATGCCTCCACAAAGGGTAAGTTGATAACTTTCCATCTTGGACCTTTTTATATAATCTTTCAAATAAATGTTACATGTGGTATGTATTCTTTATTATCAAAATACAAAATGAATGCTTCGTCAAATTAGACAGTAAAAATATAAAAAAAAAAAATTACTATATTACTCAGAGCTTCGAAGATAGATTAGAGAACTAAAGTTTAGTATTCCACAATTTCTACATCCACGTTTCCTTCAGATTTCTGTCGCAATCCGCAAATACTTATAGCTCCGCTTGCACCTCGAATAGTTTTAATACAAGGCAGACCAAAAAAGTGCATTGTCTTGCATTCTCGTTAGCAACTGTGTGTAACCGAATCTTAGTTCCAGCCTAGGGCGTCGGTCTCACAATTTTTTTTCATACATTCCTTTCTGCACCCCCATCCCCATTATGTAGATCCGGCGCGACGCCGGTCCGCTTTGACATGCACTCTGAGCAATTAGTAAGCGTAGGGGGGCGTATAGGTGCGCGTTTAACGTGAATTTCGAGAGTATTGTTTACAAGCTGCGAAGTTAGGAAATGCTTGTCGAAATTAAAGTTTTTAATTGGTAAGGTTCAAAGAGTTATAAAATCAACATGTAAATAAAGCAGCAGCTTTAATGGTTTCAAACATGATAGCGTGATATGTGTATGTGTGTGCGAAACACCGTGACTTTTAGTTTATGTTATGAACCCTTTACCTAGAAAATCCAATTTCGGGATAACAAAGGCAATATTTTGCACTACAACTAAGGTCCCAAAATATTCACCATAACACGAATTCCGGCAGTAGGTATTACACAATTAATATCCCAGGTATCAGCGAGAGCAATGCCGGCTTGTTCGCATTAGATACGCAACTCATTCTCACCAAATTAAGTGCTACATTTTTCCACGTCCACCTATATATTTATTAATCCTGAAGGGGGGTACGTCACATGCCTTTTGAGAAATGACGCCTGCCAAAGTTAAGTCGGTTGAGCCAAGACGGGGTTGAGTTATGAGCGTTTGTTGGGCCAGCGGATAAAGACCATTAGGGAGGCGGGTATAATCCTTATCGGCGGACTTGCACTTAGGATTAGTCCCGTCACAAGTTGCTTTTTTCGGTTATTGACCATGCCGAGTACAGCTGCGATTAAAGGATTTGTCGTGGATAAGTTTCCGGTTACGTTTGACGACTTCGACTCTTCTGGACTCGCGAAAGTTATGAAATAATGTCAATATGTTCTTTACGAGAGCTTTTCGATCTCCGGAATTGGGTATGTTTCCTTTTTCTATAAAGTTATACGACTTAGTGTGATGAGTGATATAGTAGGATTGAAGAGTCTCATAGAGGCATCAAATCCAACCACACCCACAGAAAAGCTGAAACGAAGCTGTCAATCGCCAAGAGTCTTGCTCCGGTACTTCAAGGAGATTGGCTGGTTAGGGTCTGATTAGGCAGGGAGACAATGCACAATACACTCTTATGCGAGATGTCTGTGCAGAACCCAGTTTCCCCACTTAGAATTAGACGACTTAGTCATAATACGCAAGTTATTTAAACTTCTTATACTTTTGGGAACATTTATTGTATTTACTTATATTTTAACTCATTTCAACGGAACGAGCAAATGTGGGACCAAAATTTTATTGACTCTAAATAAATTGCGGAAATCCGCAATTTAATTCTTAATTACGAGAATTCTTAATAAGTTTTCCTGATAACATCACTAACTCAATTTTCTCTGCGTTTTCCTTCCGTGAAATCATGAAATTAGCTTAAGTTAATTTTCACTTCTACAAAATTAATTTATTTGGTTGCGTGCTTTGTCATCACAAGGAATAAACTTGAATTTGGGGATTTATTCTGTTACTACTTTCATAAGGTTTTATTCTTGTCGACATGAATAAGTTTCACCGTTTTAGACTAACTTCTAAAACAGCATGAAAAGAACTTGGTGAATTGATGATATTCAAAATAAGCACCCAGAGCCAACTATATTAGCATTTTGTAAAAATTGGCATCAACATTTTCAGGAAAAGCAATTCTTCTGTAGCGTTGTGGCTTCGTAATTGTTGACGTATGCTCTGGCTGGTATTGGCACCTTGCCTTGGCTTCTTGTGGTGAATATTACTCGTGTTACGGCTTTCAGGCTTCGATAGGAGCAATAAAACGTTACAGTTGTTCCTTGGCTACGCTTGCGAACGTTCCAATGATCGTAAATTTTGGCTATCTTGAATCGATAAACATTCTTCTATTTATACTTGCAGCATTATTGTCGTTTTATGCGTTTGGAATAACGACTCGATGGCCTACTTTTATTGTAAAGTATCTACCAACTAATTTGAATAGGTGCTAACAAAAGTAGGTTAGTGTCTGTAATTGTATTTTGCTTCATAGTGTCAAAACAACTTTCGGGGGCTTTTACAACAGTATTTTTTTATTCACACGCCTTTTTCGAGCCTTCAATTCAACATTCCGTTAGTCCAACTATTATAATTCCAAACTTCCTGCCGTGATGTGGCCGACTTCGATAATAAAGTTATTGTTAAAAGCCTTCGTTAATGCGCTTACCATGAATATTTTACCGACTTACAACTTGAACTTATATCTGATTGAACAAATCCAATTCATTCGTTAAAAGCTCAACACGAAATATGCAAATGAAATTGGGAGAGATTTCGTAAAAATAATTTAAATACGGAGTTATACATACGTATTGGTCATTGAGCTCCATCCGGGTTTTGGTAATATCTACCTTTACCTTGAAATTGCTTTTTTATCATATTTTACGCCAGATAAACGATTTTTTATGCAAAACTAATTATAGGTATACTAGATATAATTAGAATTGTGAAAATGGTACAAAAACCACAATTTTTTTAAACTTTTTTTTCTCAGAAGCCTAATATGAGAAAAGCACCATGAAAATACCAGACCCTCATCAACGAATTTCGTAGGCACACGGTTCAGTTGCTTTTGTTTCGAGGGCTAAACTTTTCAAAAGTCCAAACTAAAAAAAATGCGATAGGTATTAAAAGTTTCACCCAGTTCTGCTCACGAAAGTTTGTATCTTGTGGTACGGTACATTTATCACGTTTTCAGGTATTCATAGCAATGTTACTGAATTATTTTCTTTGCACGCTAGCTTCAAGTTTTATGTATGTTCCGTGAATAATTTTGCATTTGTTCATATTTCACTTTGTCGTCCAGCCGTTATTTATTCGTGGTATGATAATGCTCGTTAAGTTAATTATTATTTTAAAAATGATGTGTTTGTTTTTGCGTTACATTTTTTTCTTGGATGAAGTTAACACGCATTATAGACAAAAAAAGAAAACAAATAAGTAAAAAAAAAAATACCTAACATACTTTCAACGCAAATTTTGTTTATAACACCAGCATTCATTTTATTTCAATGCACAATGGGTAAAGCCACTAGCAACATCTAGCAAATAATTAAACGTTCCCAATTTCCAAAAGCATTAAAATCTGATATGGACAATATTGTCAATATCTCAACAAAATTTAAATGAAAATTCCATAACATTCTAATAAATTCAACAAATAGCTGAAAACTAATTCAGGGACTAAAAAATCTTTTCCGCTACTCGTCGCTGTCATCATCATCGTCACCATATCAGCCGATCGACGTTCACTGCTAGATGTAGCCTCTCCTATATACACAATGACCGATTTTGCGCTACCCCTGGATAGGTTGAAAGTACAAGACGTGAAACAAGATAAATAATTTACATTTTAATATTATAGCTGCGAAACAAACACATATCAGTTTTTATATTTGTAATAGAGCATTGCTATTGTTAAAGGTATGTATTATGATTCCATTATTCGGTTTGTCTACTTCCGTCTAATCACTAACGTAGTCCATAAACACTGCAACAACACAGCAGTACCTACTGTTTGTTTATTCGAAAGCGCAATTAATTATTCCTATTCCTACCGATGTTTACAAATAAACAGCGAGAAATCACACTACGGTAATTACCATACGATACGAACAGACGTACAATACACGTCATTTATCATATTCACTTAGTACGGAAAAAGCTAAGGATTTCTGCATCACAATGATGTTGGATCTATTAATCATAGGCACAAAGCTCGCCCATTAACTTCGCACTTGATAAGGGCATAATGCGAAAGGCCGACAATGGTCTATCGCGACACGACTGAAAACGTTGGATTTATCGGCCCTTATCAAATGCACGTGTTTTCTTTTCATTGGGTTTTCATAATTTTAAGCTTTGTCGTAAATGATAACTTAAAAAATGCGGATCATTTAATGATGCGAGAAATTTTAACGTCAAAGTGTATTCAATGTAGTGAAAACTATTAATAAAGTTAATATTGTTTTGAGAGTATTTAGTAAAAGTGTTGCTTGCATGCTATTTTGAGGCACTGCATTTTATTTATTTATGTTTATTTTTAACTACTCAGAGCTTTCACAGACATTAACGTAACGAGATATCATGTCAAGTTGAAACTTTTAGGTTTGAGCAGCAACCTAAAAATAAGATTAGGTACTCCAAAAGTTCCAAGACTGATAGCCAATAAATCATACTACCGTGATTCGTGAAAAAGTTCCAGTTTTGAGGGAGAAGGTATATTTGCGCGGATCTTTATGAGAAAAATGACTCCCCAATGAGTTGATAAATTATCGGAAGTTTGTTTGAAAAGGCGTGATTTTTTTGACCTAATTCGCTTCATTGAGCATCTTCAAACTTCAGTTTTGCAAAAAATCCTTAATTTCTTGAACATTTTTTTCTTTTAATTTTATTCATCGCATATCTCAAACTTATTTTCAACAAAACACAATTTACAAACTATTCGTTCTATGTGATGTAAATTCACAGTAAATTTTTTTATAAAAAGAGAACCACGATCAAATATATTCTTTTAACTCCGTTACAAGTTTTATTAGCAAATTAGAAAATGACGAAACTTTCCTTCAGGTTGACACACCGGACAGCGTCCTTCAGAGTGGACTTGGTTTAGGCCCTGGGCCAGATACGGCCCTTAGGTCTATGGTCGACCCCAGGGATTATGACCGCCTCAGATACTTACAAATGAATGCCGCCCACCCTAACACCTTCGAAGAAACTATACATAGGGTGAGCCTCTAGAACCTCTCTGCTATATGGCTTTGGTTTGAACTTTTTGGCGGTTGAATAAAAGTTATATAGCGGGAATGGTTCGGTCTGTTATACTCTTTATGGCAAATTATTAGTTATAGTATTGTATATTAATTATATGTCGTATATACTCCCACTAGATGATTATTTTTTAGAGTTTTTTGAGACTAATATTATTAATTGGTTTTATATGTATCTCTATATTATTTATTTTCTTAGGTACTATGGTACTCCATTTTGGTATAAAAGTTATAAGTTACACATAGTACTCATGTAGATTTCTGTAATTTGCCATAAAGGTAGCAACAGATTTTATCAAAATTCAAAATTTTACTGAGCATATTTTGGCTTTTCATTTTTAGGCATGCTCTTTCAAAATGGAGGTGGTTTCATAATATGCGATTTTTAAATATTATTAGGAATAAAACAAAATTTAAAATGTCCTATTTATAAATAAAACTGATGAGCACGTTTTTATTAATTTTACATGAGCACCGCATGAGTTGCATTTTTGCACCACATATTTGCACGACAACGAAATCGGTATACTTATTTAGAAATGCATGAAACCTCATTTTTCATCATAAAACTTTAGAATGAAAAATAAACAAAAAGGTTTGTGTATTGAAACGTTAAAAAAACAGACTTTTTCACCCCCTTACCACTGAATTTTTTGGTTAGCATGCTAGTTTTTATGGTTGCAGCGATTGTGCACTTAAAATAAGTATTTTGGATTGGTGGTTAGAATAAAAAAAGTTAAGCAAATAAAAAAACACTTCTGAATATAACTTATTTCAAAATGCTTTGTTGCAGTTAAAAGTCCAAGAAGCAATGAAGAAAAAAGACAAACTAGCAAGAGAACAAGAAGAGGTAAGATTAATTTCAGCTCACCTCATTCCTTCTACAACAGTTCAATCAGAAATTCGTTTGCTTAAATACCTACTGATTACGAATTCATTTAATCTCCTCTAATACCGAAGACGCAATTTGCACTCACTCCCCAATCCAAAAACACGAAAATCCCTTCCTTATCACTCACACACCGAAACTAATCTGCTGTGAGAGTCACATTTGCTTGTAATCTTTCTGGGCGTCCGCCGACGAGTCATGAGCTAATCTTGCCCTAATCTCAAGCTAAGCCTATTATAGGCAGTTGTATTGCTTCCTAACGAAACTTCGGAAGCCCTGTGGCTCAGCACATTTCACTCGTAAATCTATGGTCCGTACTTTTGTGTAGGTATTGAGCGTTGAAATTTTAGTATGCCTATAAACTGCTCGCCGCACGAGCTTGGGTGACACGGCGCGGAACGAGACAATCCTGCGGCCTATTAAAAATTTGGGGTTGCTATTGATTGGGACGGGTGAATTAATTTTATATCGCTTGAATTCAGGATTCTTTTTTCGTTCAATGAAAATATTGAGAGTCGATCAAATGGAATTGGTGAATCAGTTTAATTTTAACCTGAACCAATTAAGTGCTTGAATCTTTAAGAAATTATTGTTTGGAATAAACATTTTTCGGTACTTAGGTAAAGGTTTCGTCAAAATGGCCGAATAAGCTGTAAAAAATTCAAAGCAAAGTGTTATTAATTATTATACTCAACAGACAAGTTTGTTAGTACAACTTTAGGATCTTAATTTTAGGCGGATTAATTCATTTCATTTTAAGCCTTTATTCAGAAAAAAATTACAATTTGTTTTTAAATACTAATAATTATACTATTGTTACGACATCGATAATTCTTGTTTGCCCTCTTTTATCCATGTATTTCCTGCTATGATTTTTAACTCGTCCTCCTACCTTTTGCTCTATTTTTTTTATTATATTTTGGAAACCAGTCCATTAGTGTTTTACTCCATTTATCCTTCCCCCTTGCTGTATGTCCGGGCGGATTAATATAGAAATATAAATCAACAAAGTAAAAATCGCCGTGCTCATTTGCGTAGAACTAGCGGTCCGCCCTGGTTTCGCACGGGTATATTCTATCGCCTATGTTCACCAGGAATTGTAATGGTGAAAGAATTTTTCAAATCGGTCCAGTAGTTTTGGAGCCTATTCAATTCAAACAAACAAATCTTTTCTCTTTATAATGTTAGTATAGACATAAAAAAATGTCTATACTAACTTATATAAAGCCCCCAAAGAATAAACATAAAAACGTTTATTTCAGTAGGTACACGCAAATCCTTTTCGTGTGCTAACCGTCTTGGTTACAAAGCGTGCATAAATTAACTTAATGTTCAATACTTTCGTACTTGCGAGAAAGTGGTCGTTTTATTGCCTCTTCTGAATATTTATCACCGTGTTCACGCGTTTAGGGATATATTTTATTTTAAAAATATGCTTTTAATATTTGTTTACCTGGTTCACTATGCAGGGGCCGCGTCTGATAGATGACAGAGCTTCACTTCTTCTGAAATGAATATTTCATTTTATTTACTCCGGGTTCATCCATTCTATTCTTAGAGTTTTTCAATGTAAGAGCTGGTAGATGATAATAATAAAACGGCGTCGTATAAAATATATTATACCAAACCAAGTACCTACCTACCTACATGTGATGTCATATCAAACTTATGGCAAATAAACCAAGCCTCATTTCCTAGTGAAAACTCGTAAAGTTTTTATGCGAAAAGCATCGGTATTTACGAACGCATATTATATTTTTAGAGATGTTTGGGGAGAAAACACGAACTTCGTAGATGAAGGAAATGAAACAGACCGACAAAAATAGCTTATTATTTCTTTTAAATTAAAAATTTCCTATCTGCGCTCACTCCCCTTCAAAAAGGCAAGCTCAGTTTTCTCCGAAAATTAAAATAATGCTATCTTATAAAGGGTACCGGAGCTCTCCTGTATTTTGGGCAAGGCATTATTATTTTTACAAAATTGTTTTTGTTTCAGATTTTGAGAGATATAAGGCACGGCTTGATGAACATGGGAAGAGATGGAGTAAGAGGTCCGTTCGGAGGTACGTCTTGCTAATTAAAAATATACCTATTCATAACAAAGAAAATCACAATATTCCAAATTTAAATTTTTTCGATATAGTATTGTTTTTACGCTTTTCGTTATTTTGATGTTGAAATTTATCGCTTTTGTTTTGACCATTTGGCTTTAGCTTTTGTGATTATTATGTACCTGTATTCTACTTTTATCATCATGTACGTTCTTTTGAAAAAGTTAGAAAATTTTAATTAACAAATGCGTAACCAAATTCGCATTTCGCATGGTGGGCAGTCGATGTTTCGACAATCGTACACAGTTTTTTTTTTCACAATATTGAATGTGTATACACAATATTGAATATAATTGAATCTTGATGTCCAATTATGCTTTTGATATGCATTGTTCATTCGCCTTTACCATTAAAAAAACATAACCAACATAAAACTCACTCAAGTATTCGACAATGGGAGAAGTAATGTATCGAAAAAATACATACAGCGGTTGTGAGCAAGCGGGATCATCTCCATTCATCTGATCAATGTTTACTTTGCGTCAAAGTGCTGAATGCATGTTTTTGGAAAAATATTTTGCAACGCACGGCTTTACGATGTTCGTACACAGCTTTACTCGCAGTGTTGCCAGTGGATCTGCCACTTTGTGGTGTGGTAAGCATTTTTACAGTAAACTTTTTGCAATTTTGTTGGCACGTACTTTTTATTTGCATTGGGAGCTACGCAGCTCTAAGGTCTAATGAAGGGCTCGTTTACAGACGATACGTACATGTACGACGATGAAGCGAGGTGTCTGTCCGGGCGAGGGCACTGGTACGACGAGCCACCGTACGAGAGCGATCCCGAAGACTTCCTTATGGGTGGAGGTCAGCCGGCAGCCACTTTTCAGAACGGACGCGTTTGCTTCACGCTTAACCTCCGGAACGAACCGCAAAGCGAAGGCGTAATATCCCTAAGAAGCGCGGGCGATATCAGTTTAGCGCGAACCCCTCGGAGAGGATTAATAATTCCACAAAGTGGCCCCTACCCGACTACCGTGATCCCATTGCGAACAGCGAGAGATCGGGAGAGCGGGGATTACGCCGCATCTGACGTCCAATCTATAGGATCGCGGCTATCAGGCATTTCGCTAGAATCCAACCGATCGGAGCGGGACTCGAGAAGGGGTTACAGACAAATGTCCGGGTATCGGATAGGATCCGACCCTTTATCACCTGCCTCGTCAGATTACGAAGATCAGGAAAGCGAAACTGATTCGCAGCACATAGCCACGGTACATCAGGTATTAAATTAAAACAGGCTTTGTAAATGTTTTGAAGTTTGTTAGATTAAAAAAAAATAAACGTACTAGAACGAAATTGCTTTTTAGTTTTCTTGCCTTTGTCCTGCTAATTTATCATTTTACTTTTCAGTCAGCTGAAGATTGTGAAGGTGTTTCTCACCTCGCAGGGAAAGTGCGAGGCTTGAGGCAAGATGTCCAAAGAAAAATTTCAAGACTAAGACAAGAACGAGGACCAGAGGGCATGGACAGAAGAGGAGACCAAGCCTTTCCATGTTCTAATAGTTCATTTGAAAGTCTTCCCAGCGGATCCGGCAGTAGTGAGTGGATTTATTAAATTTCTCATTTCATGTTTAATATAAAAAGTTTTTGTAAATAAGTTTGTCTTTCCTTTCTATATGCCATACCCCTGAATGACACTGACCGAATACTTTAGAGCACTTTGTTATTTGCACCCTTTATTACCCTACTAATTTAATCAATTAACAATCCTGTCCGCAGTCATGCAAAGATGTATCCACAGGTATTTTTGTTTCTAATGTGCTGGTGGTAGCCTTATTGGATGATGGGGTAATCTAAGATATTTTATGTACAGGCACACAAGCACTGGTTCGCGCCGGTAGTAATCACTCATCTCTCTCGGCAGAAGAAAACATAGAATTAAGTCCGGCGGGGCGGAGCCTGCTCGTGCCGCAACTGCTGTGTCGAGCCCGTGCACTCGTCGATTACATACCCAATATTTATGAGAAAGATGCCCTGAGATACAAGGTAAGACATCTTAATCGCAAAGAACTGCATCTAGGGAGCAATCAGTGCAAATTGCTAACCTAGAACCATTTGTTAACAGAAAGGAGACATCATCGAGGTCATCAACATGAACGCTTCTGGTATCTGGCGTGGAGTTCTAAACAACAAAGTTGGAAACTTCAAGTTTGCGACCGTCGAAGTTTTATCAGAAAGGGACACAATCCGATCAAGAAGCATGAAATGGTGCAAAAGTCGTGAACGACTCTGGGAGCAGAGACCACGGACTGTTGAAGAGTTGCTGAGAAGAATAGACTTGCCGGAGTACACAGTGGCCTTTGCTAGAAACGGATATGAAGACATAGAGTTATTCAAAGAGATTGAGCCTTCTGATCTTGACTACTTGGGGATTATGACTCCAGAGCACCGTACCAGAATTCTTGCTGCTGTACAATTACTGCACCAGCTTGAATGTAAGTGGAGAGATTTTATATACTAGCATAAGATCTCCATATTATTTTATAAAACAGCGTTCTTATGATAATAATTTTACAGGTGGAGATGGGGACATGGACAATGATGGAGGTGGTTCCAGCTCCGAAGGTGGCGACTCACCGTTTGGTCGTCGACAGTTTCCCCGTGACTCCGGTTGTTACGAGGCAGGCGTGGTAGGTGTTGGAGGAGTCAGAGTGCGAACTTCTCCCCTTGTACACAGAGCAGACGAGCCATCTCACAGGCCACCAGAGCCCGCACCTCAAGTAAAGCGCTCTATCCGCAGACGGGCTCCAGATGACGCAGAATGTGACAGAATTGAGCGCTACCCAGGTACCGTACCCGAGAGAACAGCCACCCGAGGCGGGGGCTTGCCTGGTGGAGCTAGAGACGATACATGCGAATCGGATCATAGGTTGAACGTGGTAAAGTTTGTTGCTGGCGGTGAGCCTTGCGCTTCAGAGAAAAGCAGCGATTCAGGAGTAAGCAGCTCGTCATTGAGCTCAGCCCATCCACATCGACCATGAGCAAGGCCAACCGCGTCTGCACTCGCATAGAGTTTGGCGCGGATTTATCTGCCACAGTTACAATTTCTCTAATACCGAATTTCTTACGTTTGGTTAAGACAAGAGTGACATGATTTTTAATATCACTTTCATGAGCACACAGGTATTAAAATAAGATGGAGTTGACATCTAGACTGCAAACACTTTGTTTTCAATTTTTATATAAGAATGTGTTATTTGCTGACTGATTCATTGAGATTGAAAGCTACATACGTCCTTGCATTTTCATTTGAATAAGACTGACTTGCATGATCATTAAATTAACAATAGCTTGTCTTAGCCGATTGGTTTGTTTTTCGGTATGTGGTGTAAGTGCATAGTAATAATGTTTATCGAAATGTCTTTAAAATTCTACTATTTAATGATTGAGAGAACGTACGAGTATTAGAAAATTCGACTAGTGTCTAAATTTTTGTCTAAATAAATTTATAATGCGTATGTGTTAAAGACTGACCCAAGATTTCTAACATAATCGGTGTTTGTTCACATTTACGACACTTTTTCTCTACAATGATAAAATATTGATGTTGTTAGATAGAACCTAGATACTTAAATCGTTTCATGAAACGTCAAACAATAATGAACAGTTGATTTAGTTTATAGTGCTTGTTAATGGTTTCATGTTGGGATATCAATTTATTGAGATCACTTTTTTCATCATTCCGTTATATAAAAAGCATATCATTGTCGAAAGCAATTTATTATTGTAGCTTTAGTTGCTTTAACGGCGACTTGTATTCTGCTCAAAATTCAAGGTTGAGTTGATCTACTCAATGTAAAAGATTATAGGTATTTTGTTTGGCGGAATGGAAAAATAACCTTTAGTTTGGTAGGCTCTCAAAAATAATTTTGAGCGGAATATAAAAGTAAGCATTTAAAAATGTATTTATAATTAGCGGAGGCAATAAGCCAGTTCTACAACTGGAGCGTTAAAAGCGCAACATTTGATAGCAATAATTGTAAATAGATAGATAGGAGAAATTACGTTGAAAACATTTTGTAAGTTTTGTAAGAGAGCTTTATGCTGTACAGGATAGTTTTAGTGTGAAATTCAGAATTTCACTTTGAATCTTCCGAGTCACTTTATAACAATTTGAGGGACTTCAGGACTCTGCCACTTGTGACTGGTCGTAAAACATCGGTGCGTTTGTAGGCACCTAATGTCAAGTAAAAAGAAACAAGGATTGAATTATTATTTTGTTGTTTTTATGTGCTAAAACAAGAAGGATAAAAAAAATGGTTTTTTTAGCCGTTTGAACATATTTAAATTTGAAGTAATTTAATTTTTCCCGATTTCTAAAAAAGTCGTTGAGTTTATTATAGTACCCAAAGTACTTATCAGCTGTATGTGTGTTATAAATAGTTATAAGTGGCTAAAAAGTGATTTAAAAAACTCCTGACTGCCTGCAGTGATTCTTACCTGTAAATTTGTAAAATTCTTCACAGTTTTTGACTACAATCGTGTACTAGTCCCACTATTAAATGTATATAGATAAATGTTTGTTACTTGTATATTGTAGATAGAATATATTTCTTTTGACAATTATTGTATATGCGATAAAATTAACCTTTATTAAAATAATGTTCAATTTAATTTATTTACGGTTAACAAATTATTTCAAATGCTCAGGTAGTTTTCAATTTTTCATAGTTTCGTGATTATAGTTTTATTTTAAGATAAATTAAGGCTATATAATTTACAATTTCATTTTATTGTTAAGTCATAATTGCAGCAACTGTACTTTTTGTAGCCATATTTATATTTTTTTAAACGGACTCTAATTGTAAGTTTACAACATCTGTTCACATACAAGGATTCTAAATAAATAAATCCGAAAATCCAAGAGCCTTTTTATTTGTCCCCGGATAACTCGGATACTGATGTAGGTATTATCGAGGTATTCCGTCATATAGGTAAATTTATAAAAGCTTGCGCGGTTGTTAGGTTTCCGTACCCTAACAACCGCGCAAGCTTTTATAAATTACCAAAGGGTTACACGGGACCCTATTAGGACCTACTAGGACTACGCTGTCCGTCTGTCCGTCTCTCATCAGGCTGTATCTCATGAGCTGTGATAGACAGTTGAAATTTTCACAGATGATGTATTTCTGTTGCCGCTACAACAACAAGTACTAAAAATCAGAATAAAATAAATGTAAAAGGGGGCTCCCTAACAACAAACGTGTTTTTTTTGCTCGTTTTTGCTCGATATTGATAACGGCAACAGAAATATTGAAATATTCATAGAATAATTATTTATATTTACCTATATATTCACTTTAAAAATAAATAGTTGAATTAAAATAAAACCAATATTTAAGGGGGACTCCGTTTTTATAGATAATAAATAGTTCGGAACCCTTCGTGCGCGAGTCGGACTCGCACTTGGCCGGTTTTATTTTTGGTCACTTCATACAATAAAAGCTACCTTGACGTCACAAATCAGTTGATACTGGAGGACTACTTTAGTTTTTTCATCTTCAGTTGCAAAATGCGGCCGAAAAAAACTCAACGTGTAGCTACTCTCCCTTACTTACAAAAGGCCCGTTTCGGGCGAATTTTAATGACTCGGTCTTTCTAAATACATTTTTAGATATAAACCTTTGTAAGAACCAACATTTCAGTGTCAAGTAATATAAAACTATACTATTATCATTCCAAAGTGAAAAAACAGCTCAATTTCGTACGAAATTTCAATTTTTGTTCGATTAGAGTACGGATCGGACGAAACAAAACAAAACTTCGTAATGAAAGTGGGTCTCCAGCTTACGTAATACAAAAGAAGATCGCGCCAAGTTTGAGTAATTTACCCAGTGAAACTCCCCTAGTGGTTTTTTATAGTTTATAATTTGAACAAAGGCAATGTGTTCTTGTTAAATGCGCGATTAAAAGTAATGACCAGTGATTGGAAATTCGGGCGCTTATTTACCTAAAGTTGGTGTAAGACACAACATGGAGCAGTTAAAACCATCTTTCGCGGGAATACTTTCCCGTAAATTCCTGGGATTTCAGAATATTCTAAAATAATGATTTTTCACCGGAATCTTATTTATAGACGAAATATAAGACACTTTTATTCTGACGTGTTTTTCACTAAAGTCAATATTTCTGAAAAAAAAACATTTTTAATTATATTTATGATTTTATGCCAAAATCCTTTTTCTACACGAAATTTAAAACACTTATTCATACGCATTTATAATTTGTTTGATAATTGCGTAAGAATACTAGAAACAAATATTATAAAAAAAATATAGGTATATAATTGTCTGTTTTGTGAGATGAACCCAAACTTGTTTTATTCCAAATGGGAATTTTGGAATTTTCTAGAATGTATTTTCACTGAAATCTTATTTATAGACGAATTATAAGACACCTTTTTTGAACGCGTTTTTTTACAAAAATCGATTTTCGCGTCAGAATAAAAGTGTCTTATATTTCGTCTTTAAATAAGGTTCCGGTGAAAAAATCATTATTTTAGAATGTTCTGAAATCCCGGGAATTTACGGGAAAGTATTCCCGTGAAAGATGGTTTTAACTGCTCCATGTTGTGTCTTACACCAACTTTAGGTAAATAAGCGCCCGAAATTCCGATCACTGGTAATGACCCACGTCGTATAAATTTGGTGGATATAATTAGCGTTAACGAGTAGGTAAGTGTAGGTCACTTTTTAGGTAGAAAATAGTTCACCTTTAAAAGGGTAAAACTAAATTTCTAAGTGACTTCAAAAAAGGAGGTTCTTTGTTCGGCTGTTTGTATGTTTTATAAGCGAGTGACCATTTTAAATTAAATTAAATTCTTTATTTCTGACTTCATGGGTCCAGGGTTAGGTACATAAAAATTAGAATCTACACAATAATCCATTGCCTTTCTATAGTTTAAGTTTACTAATGTACTGTATATTTAGGTTTATGAAATAAAGAATTGTCTATCCATCTATCTATCTAATAATCAAACAATAGTACTAAACATAATAACATAATTATAAGCTAACCAACCACTAAGTGTGGCAAGTACAAATATTGATCGGTACCAAAAAAATATAACCGCATGAGCCTATCTCAGCAAAACCTTAATGGTTCAAAAATACAATCCTTATGGTAATTATAAGATGACTTATGACTGCGCAGTGCCTTTTATCATCCACCTTCGTCCATTTCTCAATTCGCACGCGCATAAATCAGCAAGAAGGACCCGGGGGAGAACCGCAATTTCTTCGCTGTAAAATTTTCTATTAGCCCAGCGTTTAATGAGTTCGGGTGTTATTTGTCGGCGGTAATTACTTTATGCTTTACCTTATATGAAAACATAAATATTTCGCTAATTTATCTTGTGGAGTGGAGGTGTGTTTATTAATTAGGTAGGGTCACACCACTGAAATACTGAAATTAAGTATCGCTGTGCAAAATAATGTTATGGACACCTTCCATAACCTTGAATCTTAAAGTTACCTTTAACCTTGAAGGTTATGCAAGGTATCAACTTTAAATAACAATTTTTAATGCCGATAGAGTCAACTAGGTAAACTACTTTTTATATACCTTTAAGAAGTCCCACCACGGGACAAACTCACTTTCTCTTACATGTAAGTAGCTGCTGAAAAAATCACGTTTATTGTATGGTAGCCCCCATAAATATATATTTTATTCTGTTTTTCAGTATTTGTTGTTATAGCGGCAACAGAAATACATCATATGTGAAAATTTCAACTGTCTAACTATCACGGTTCTTAATATACAACCTGGTGAGTGGTGACAGGCGGACAAACGGACAGACGGACAGCGAAGTCTTAGTAATAGGGTTCCGTTTTTACCCTTTGGGTACGGAACCCTGAAAAGGGACAAGCGGATTTTTTGGTGATAGTACAAGTGTATTTACAAGATACACATGAAACCGTTGAACATCTGCAGGCTGTTGCAATCATGGTTTGTTTTGTTGTCTCACACTTAGGCCCGTATTATGAAAGCTTGCTCAGTCATCGAGCTCTGCTTGAGTAACGATTTTATATGGCATAAACGTCACTCAAGCATAGATCTATGACTGAGCAAGCTTTAATAATACGGGCCTTAGTACCACGAGAGAAGACGTTCACCGGTGTACGTTATTTCGAATTTGATATATTTATAGATTACATCTACAGAATAGACCAAAGGGTGCGTTGTAATAATAAGGGGTAGGTAAGTAAAGGTATGAACAGTAGTATGTGTAAACACAGGTAGGCTATTTCGAACGCGACGCAGGGCGTTACGTTTACCTGAGTGTCTGAAACTGTAAATAACTGTGATAAAGGGTTAAAAAGGTTTGTTTTAAAAGTTATTATTGTCTTTGCACGCGAACTAGTTACCACCTACGCGTAAAAGGAAAAAGGGGGAATGAAATAAATTATTAGCTGTTTTTGACAACCGGTGTGGCGCGGTAGGCGAAGGTCTGCCTGCAACGCAGGAGGTTGCGGGTTTGATTCCCGCCTCGGGACAAATGTGTGTACGATCTGCAGACATTTGTTCAGGGTGTTCTGGTCGTTTTCTACGTATAATAAAAGAAATATCTAGTTGAGTATTGTATTACATTATGTATATCAGTTATCTAGTACCCATAACACAAGCTCTGCTTAGCTTGGGGCTAGAAAATGCTGTGTGAATTGTCCAGCATTATTTATTTATTATTATTTATTTGGTTTTGCGAACATATGAAAAATAATTGATGCTTCAGCGATGGGGTAAAAAATCAAAACGTACGTAGATACGTTTTGATTTTTTACCCCATCGCTTCTCCCATAACGCTAGAGTTTGCACTAACAAAAGATTTATAACAAATCTACAAGGATGCGTTAGTATATTTTATGAATGTTAGGTAAATAACTAATAGTGACCTCTAATGAGATGGCAATGTCTATACATAGCAAATTTCACTGACATCTATAAAGCAAGTGTATACACGATTGAACACTGCGCTTATGGTCTACGTATTTGTACCCATTAAACAGAGGACACTGGTAAACGAACTATAACCTTATTGCAATGGTATAGGGTGCAAATAGACAGACATGTGGTTGGTCACTGCTGTTGTTTCATGGTAAACATTGTAGCCAGCACTTAACATTAATCTTATGGCTCAGTTTACGGTTTTGGCGCTGTAACTACAAATCTATGAGTCCATATCGGTTTGAACACAATATGTAGAGTATCTGGTTTTGATATTGTAAATTACATTGTTTCAACTTATTGTACACGTCTTGGGGACACTTCCGATTTGCATTGATTTGAAACAGTTGATCTACCTCTAGCTAGATAGAGTTAATCCCACTTCGGACCGCAAACAGTTGAATAGGCTATTTGACTACATTAAATATAAATTCCAAATCGTTTTCATCCAAGTCAGTGACAACGTAACAAAGCGTAATCAATTGTAAGGTTTTTTGTTATAGTGCTTACCCACACTTTGGGTATCTCTAAGAAATGAAATAAGTTCAAAAATTTCCGTTTTGGCGGAAATCGAACCCGCGCCCCACCCTCAGTACGGGTGTGCTCTAACCTACTAAGCCACGGAAACCTTTGTCGGTTCAACCAAAAATCTTTGGGACTTCTCTTACGGACTATAGCGCCGGTGGCTCCA
Source organism: Eupithecia exiguata (assembly GCA_947086465.1). Classification (NCBI taxonomy): domain Eukaryota; kingdom Metazoa; phylum Arthropoda; class Insecta; order Lepidoptera; family Geometridae; genus Eupithecia; species Eupithecia exiguata. The sequence continues at coordinate 4,577,223 of OX352233.1, read as the reverse complement.
CCTACAGGGCTAACATTACAGTTTAACCATAGTTTTATTGAAAAGTCGATCTTATCTCACTAATATTATAAACGTGAAAGTTTAGATGGATGGATGGATAGATAGATGGATGGATGTTTGTTCCTTTATCACGCCAGAACGGCAAAACGGATCTGGATGAAATTTGGCACAGAGATAGATTATAGTCTGGAATAGGACATAGGCTACTTTTTATCCCGAAATTCCTACGGGAACGGGAACTACGCGGGTGAAACCGCGAGGCGCTGCTAGTTAGTTTATAAAGTTGTACGAACAAAAGACCGTGTGTCTCGGTCCCGCTCGCCATGTAATTGCAGACACCACCCCGGAGGTCTAAAAGGAATGTTAATGCACCTCAAGTGCCATAATTTCAACGCAAACTTGAACTCTTAACAATAAATATTGGAACGCTCTTGGTTAAGGGTAGGCTGAGATATACAATTTTCAATCGCTGTTTTAGTTAACTTATTGTTCGATACATCTCGATCAGGTATTTTAGCATCATCAGCAGTTTGACCTAAGTAGGTTACTCGTGCCGCGAGCGCAAACCGAGTGCCTACGGAGGTCAGTGCATCAGCAGCAACCATTCAAACCGCACTCATTAACATCATTATTAGTCGTAGTTTTATACAATATAGCTATTGTTTCTATACTCGACTTTTATATCAACATCCCGGGAAGAGCTAGCCGCGATTCCTACATGGTCCTTCGAGCCGGATTTGAACCAGCGACCTATATCTAATTAACTAGTAGTAGGTATCGCAATCCTAAGTGATCTGTGTGGATTCTCTGACTTAGAAGTCAGATTGGGTGAGGAAATATTAGGGAGAAAATAAACCAATAAAACTACTCTTTGTAGGATCTCTGGACACAACACAAATCAGAAGGATTTTTTCCGCATATTTACGGTTTTTTTCGCTACCTTTTTCAGTAATTAACAGCTTTCATCTCGAGGTAGGTATTCACACTTCACACAGACTTGCAAAAATTGCCTCAAATTTAAATCTAGGCAGCTCGAATTTGAACGCCAAACTACACTTCTGGTTGCCTAGAAGAAATCACTTTAAGCGATAACGCCGCCAAATCTATTGCTATCTTTAATTTCATACAATCTGTTTTTATTTTTAATTTTTTTTCATGTGTTGATTAAAGAATTATCTATCTATCTACTACACAAAGCCAAGCAAAAACAGAGCTCGACCAATTAGCCCAAACTGTCAATGGAAAAAAGAGAGGGAGACTTTTCCCAGTCTTGAGATCCATTGGAAGCGTAATCCATCGTAAGTCCATCGTGAAGATGAATGCAAGCGATATTCGCGCAATTATAGGAGGAAGCCGTTCATAAAATTATCAAGTTTTACTTGTTGGTCAAGCGCAAAACACGTCTTATTACAGATAAACATAGGTATGTTCACAAAATTAGTCTCGCAACTTGATGTATCATTTAGTACCTACTTATTTACTATTTGCACGTCTCCGCAGGTGGTCCGCGGATGCACAGGAAAGAGATTAAACGGCTGGTCTGTTCTTGAGTGATTAAGGTCGAGAGTGCTTTGCAGTGGCGGTCTGAAATAAAATTCACAGATGTTCTGTTTGAAATTTCATGTACGTGTAAAATTGACTCTTGTCAGAGATATGTTTAATTTTACAATGTTTTGACACGCACTATACCGGGCGCTATGGCGCTACGGGAGACCTACGTCGAGCCGTGGACTTATAAAGGATGATAATGATGATGATGATACTGACTGAATCTGTGGCATAGTGTTGGCAGACGACAACTAGTTTTCTTCTTCTTCTTTCAAAGACACTGAAATGATGGAAGCGTGTTTTTATCATACTTTGGTGACCAAGCCAGAAAATGGCGGCGTTTTGTTATATTGGAGGTCAAAATCCTTCAAAAAAATTATAAAAGTAAATTGTATATAAAAATTGAGATATTGCTGGATAATGACACACAGAATTATCTAGCCCCAAGCTAAGCAGAGTTTGTGTGATGGGAACTAGATAACTTATAAACATATAATACAATACATTACATAGATAGATAATTTTTATTATAAGAAAACTAGGAAAAATTTGAAAACGACCAGAGCACCCCGAGAATCCCGAGACGGGATTCGAACCTGCAACCTCCTGCGTCGCAGGCGGTCCATCGCCCACCGCGCCATAGAGGTCTAGATAGTGACACAGCTACTCTACATCAGCATTGATAAGTCTCAAGTCTATAATTTCCGAGACCGTCTCGAGATCTGCTTAATCGATGTTCACTTCGCTAAGTCACGAGTAGGTGGCAATTTCAGAAAATTCCTGTTTCGTCTTCCGCGAATGAATGGAATTGGCTGATACTTTACCGAATTACCCGCATTCTCGCTGTCTTATTACAAAAGTATTTAAATAATGTTTGTTTTACAGCTTTCTTGTTTTAAATTAAGTTGTAAGTAGGTTGTGGTAAATACCAAGCGGGTTTTGCGAAAGAATGGTAAGAAAGTTCAATAAATCAGCATTATTTATATAAAAGTTTCGCTTTTACGCGTATATTGGATGTTTGTGATTTATTTATTAACTTGTCAGGCTGATGAATAAATCAATAAATAATACTGGACTATTAACACAGCATTATCTAGCCCCAAGCTAAGCAGAGCTTGTGTTATGGGTAACTGATATACATAATATAAGTAGAAAACGATCAGAACACCCTGAAGAAATGTCTGCAGATCGTACACACATTTGTCCCGAGGCTGGAATCGAACCCGCAACCTACTGCGTCGCAGCCGGACCTTCGCCCACCGCGCCACAGAGGTCATCCATGAAGAAAATCGTTTTCTCATACATTATGCCTATGTCGCCATCTCTGATTCTAAAACAGAACGAAGTATGCCGGGCCAGCTAGTTGCTTGGGTATATTTAATTTAATCATTATTTATTGTCTCCAATCCCTTTGTTTTGAATCTTGGAATTTGCTAATTGGATTACGATCCCTCTCCCGCTGTTGTGTCACAAAATACTGAATATAAATTAAACAAGAGCCTTATTGCACTAAATATCAATTTTCTAATTAATTTTAGAAATTAGAGACAAAGTAATTAGATAAAACCAGACACAAAATTGTACACCCCAGAAAGAAATGCTGCTACATGAAAAAATCTATATTTTTTGTTATTTTTGTGTTTTTTACAGTTTATTTAACTGTGAACAAAGACAAAAAACTTAACAATAGATAAAAACATTAATTTGAGCTAACTGCAGACAGCTGCAAAAAGTTTAGAGGTTATTCATCTGATCCAACCACTTAAGAGTAAGGACTCACGAAGCGGTTTTTACCCGTGCCCGCCGCGGTTGCGGGCCCGCAGCCTTTGTAGAATACAGATATTTATGTAAAAAATTAAAGCACATTTCACGACGCGTTTTACGCCCGCGGCGTGTGCGATTGTTGGCGGGTCCCGCTGCACCGGCGGTCATCTTGTACCGGCGGGCGCGGGTCGCGGTCCCGCAGCCGCGGCGGGTTGCACCCGCGCGTTCTGCGGTAGGTTGGCGGGCGACCGCGCGTGGACAGCGGGGGAAATCCGACGCCATTTTGCAACCGCCCGTCTTGCGATTATCAACCGCCAAGTTTGCGATCGAAAATCGCAACCGCGGCGGCTGCGTAACCGCACAAAACTCCGGTCTCGTGAGTTTTGAAAATAAAACTCCATCCCGCCACCGCGGCGGGCACGGGTGAAAACCGCTTCGTGAGTCCTTACTCTAAGACGTACACACGTCGGACGGACGGAACAAAACCTCCGACAACGTCTGCATAGAATACAAACGCGCTGGCATTTCAGAACTATGCGACAAAGAAACATTACAGAAGCGTCGTTAATAATACTTAGCGCCGCTTTTACCTTATTATCTTGCTTAAATTAGAGCAAGTTTTAAACATTCATTCCGAGAAGTCTTTCTTACCCTTAGCGTATGAGTCACGTAAATAGCTGCGAGGGTCCAGAACTTTTTACTTGCTTACTCAGCTTCCTTCTGTCGTTAGTATTATTATGCTACTCTACATAAATACGCTATACACTCTCATCATCATCATCATCATCAGCCTATAGTATTCCACTGCTGGACATAGGCCTGTCAAATGAGCGCCATAGCGCCCTGTCTTCAGCTTGCCGCATCCAGCATCTGCCAGCAGTCTTTCGCAAATCGCCATCAGTTTGCCGAGTCTAGAAAGTACAGGAACTATTTTGTTGTGAGGAAAGCACACAACTACAAAAAACTGTAAACTGAACGATAACAATCTCGAAAGAACGCTATACTGAAGATGAAATTAATCGAAAGTAGTTACATATTTATTTCCTAAAATTTAAGCCAGTAGAGCCTCGTAGAGTAACTTTAGATCGATGAGCCACCGGAAACTAAATATATTATCTTTCATTAGGTACCTTCCAACTCGAGTTTCAGTAACATACAGAGCGAGTAGGTAGTCTAAAAATAATCCAACCAAAATCTCTGGCAATCTCTAGAGATTTCAAACATTTTCATATGAGATTTTCATTTCAGGTAATTCAATTCTACGCGCGTCAGACAAGCACGATGCCAAATTAATTTTCATTTGTAAATTAACGTACATGTTTATTGTAGAAACCACGGTTCTTACAGTCAATTTTGATAAAAATCTCTCGTCATATTAACGTTTAAGCTAGATTAGAGGGCTTCTACATAAAATCATGTTAAGTATAATGGTTACAGAACGCGATTCCTGGAAGAGCATGAATGAGACTTAGGCACTGCTGTGTCACTTAGCTACTGTTATGTCTGTGGAGAGACCATTGTCTATTAGTGAAATAACAAGGAATAGAAAAAAATATGTAATGGATATCAAGCAACAGTATATTTACACGGAACCCTGAATTTTAAAACTACTTATCTATACCGGTAGAAAGTTACGCAATTTTTCATAACTTCGACTGGCGACCTACTACCGGCACGTACCAGGCATTTGTTAACCCTTCCGGAATCCAACCTTTTTGCAGAGCTCTTTATTTTATTGGCGTGCTGACGTTTTGTTTTTTGTGTGCATTTATTTACGCTGTTTTCCTGGGCCTTGGTGAAATTTCAGAAATGCGGAAGAACGAATGGGTACTTGTTTTACACCTGGGTTGGAACTTTTTTAATCCTTCTGTAGCGAGGTCCATGTTTAAATTCTGATGTTACAAAGAAACTTCAAGAATATTTCCATTGGTTTTATCTATTATTGCTCTATGTATATTATATATAAAATCTATGATATTCGAAAATCACCCCTTATCGATATAGTAGGTACCTACTCAATGTACACACATGTTATGTTTCGTGGCACCATTTTATATTTATGGTTTAAGTTCATCGTCAAGGTTATGAGTCTAAAAATATTTTGATCTTAGTAATAACCGCCCTTAAAACATGGATGTTACTCCTCCAAATACGTACCAAAAGTACTTTTCCTTGTCACGAAAACCAAAACCTGGTAGAAAAACTGCCTATGTGGAATCTCGTTGAAAAACCAAGCTGCTTTTAACATAACGCCTATTTTGTAAAACCCGTGAATCGCTAACAACGCCGCTATTCCAAGCGTCTACAATGAAAAAAAACAAACCATAAAAAAACTAGCAAAGGATACGGCGGGTTACGCGCCGTCCTACCCATAAAATTAAATGGGAAAGTTTGGCGTGAACACGACGGGTGATGCTGGCTTTTTCTATCGTTTCTGCTCTCGTTTACAAATTTTCAAGCATGCTATGACTGGTAGATATAAAAAATACTACGATGATGAATTTGTTATATCTAATTAGTGATCTACTTATTCTTTATTGCAGGACGACACAGTTCACTCAAAGCAATAGAAAGAACATCAAATAATACTGTAAGAAGTCACTAAAGTCGGTGGGCAAGTGACCATTGACAATATACTGCCAATACACCACCGCCACAGCCATCTACAATATTTATACACTGAAATGTCGCATCAAATGTCACTGACTTTGGTGTGTAGACTAAATGACAACCCACGAATACGTTTGTTGTTTCTCAATTAATAGTTCTCTTCTTTCTTCTTCTTTCTATTCAGCAAACAAGAAAAACAAAAAACAAACCCCATTCAGAACAAAAGTTTAAAATAGTTCGGCATAATTATGTATTCTTTGAACTCTGTTGGTATAAATACCATATCGATGATATATTTGCACAAGCCAGCAACAATGGGCCGGGTGACAACAATCCCGTTTACATTCTCAGAAATCGATTTACACTCGACAGGAGTGTCCATCGTCAAGGGAGCCAATCGTGTACTGACAGCGCCACGGATATTAACCACTCGATGGCTAATTGTTCCCAGTTCAATTATCGAACAGCTGTCAACGTATTCAGCTGGATGGGAGGCTATGAAACAAGTTAAGCGAGGATTCGATTAACAATCCGCTCACAGGGTGATGCTATTGCCTCCGATACAGTTATTGGACTGTTATTGTGGTATGACCTCGAAACTTCAGGAAATTTACCCAACCCTTGTGATAGGTACCCTTGTACGCGCTACTCGCGCTAGGAACAAAGTTCTGAGAGTCATGATTACAGCAGCGTAAAGTTTAATTTATTTATGGTAAGCATGACAATGTGACTCAGCAATAATAACTCACCCAACTTCTACAATCAAGGCTACGACCGGAAACAATATTCACATGTCCCCAAGATCGTATATCTAAAATGACTGCTTTAAGACACGCTAAAGCCGCCAAAAAGCTGTGCGGCTTACAAAACTTTCGTTTGCACAACCTCCCAAAGGATGGGCCACAGAATGTATGCTACGTTATGCTTTCATAGCCCCTTGCTTTACATTTCAGTTTAGCTGACCAAAGTCGTATGTGAGATTTTGCAAAGGACGTGGATACTGTCCGGTTTTGGGACTATTTGTGTTCTAGTTTCAAAGTAAAACTGGAAGACTTGGCATGTCCGATTGTCCGTAGAAACGTATTTTGTAGTCAGTAATGTTTGATTGAACTTACATTTAAAAAATCGTGTGGCAGAAAAACAGCAGACCACTAACCCTGTCCATCCAATAAAAGAAGATGCAATAAAAAACCTACTAATGTATATCCTTAGATAATCCATCTGATTTTGAACCAAAACGAATCAGCAAAAGTTTACGACTCGAAGGTAATTTATTGGAGTCATAATAAACTGAGCGAGCAGAAGGTAAAAAATTGGGCCTCATTATTTTTGTGTCTGATTAGCTGGCCGATACCCAAGCATCGAGGAATCTGAATCAGAATTTTGACTTGCTTAATTAGGTGTGGTGGAAGCTAGCTTTGTCCGCAGTCACATGCCTACGTCATAATCTTGCTCAACGAATTTAAACTTTATTTTTACAGTACAATAGATTAATGTTAAATGTTTGAGAATTGCTTCTTTTCATTTTATTTATTTGCATAAAATTAAGAGTATCGAGAATCTCGGAATATTTTTTGTAAGACTGTCTAGATTTATGAGCTCTCTCGATTTTGACAAATTTTCACCAATTTTTATCGTTTAGACACACATTGACTAATACGCATAATGACCAATGAAAATAACATCATGAATACGCAAAATTACCAATCGCAAAGTAACCAATACGTAAAATGACCAATACGCCAAATGACAATTAAGTAAATTATCGATACGTTGTATGCCAGATTGACGCCACTACCCTAAGTTTTCTGAACCGGTGATGGTTCAGAAAACTTTGAGGACTATTTATCATTTTTTTACGTAGAGCTATCTAGAATACTCCTAAGGACCAATATCCATGTCCAGCTCAGGTGGTATATTTTATACATTGACCCAATGCGATTACAGCCCACGCTTGCACGTAATCAGATATTTGGGTGCAAGCAACTGTTACTTGTCTTATTGTGAATTTATAGCATGCAATGTTAAATATTGCTGGAGTGGCCAATTTAAAGAATACCCACGGCGAATTAACGAGCGGTTCGTTCAATAAAATCAATGTTTTTTAATGTGAGGTAAGATTTACTTTTTCGAGAGCTTTTGACTAAAGATAAAATAAACGAAGGATGTGGTTTCAAATAAAAAACATTATAAATTTTATGTTTAGATTGATTTTGTACAATAAATTAGTTACATAAAGATCCGAATGTTGAACAGACTTTATAGACGAATGGCCTATTCGAGGCTAATCTGCCAAAACAACGGATTTTATACTTGAATAAAATCAAATGAAGCCGCCGGCGCCGCCGCCGAATCGGATGAAACTACGATAAATAAAAAACAATAAATTCTTTAACTCAGAACTGAAAGCAGATTTACATCTGAACTGAGATATGTAGATATCACAAATTAATTCAATAACCCATTTAAAAAAATATTTAACTCATTATTAGAAATTAAAATTTTCATATTATTTTGTAAAACTTTTATCAAAAGTAACTAGTGTTATTATTACGTTATTAGTCTAATTTGTACTTTTACTTGATAAATAAATTCGTCTTAAACTGGTCATTTAACTCCAGTTTAAAATATGATCCCTAATAAAAAGAAGTCTGATATATCACACAAGCGAAATATATGATTTGCTTACATCCCCGGGCGATAAATCAACCATCAAATTAGCTTTCACCAAAATTACGAATTCCCAGAAAATTTTGGAGTTGGCTAGTTTATGATAATACAAGAATATTTGCATAATATATTCATCCGAAATTATCCCCTAAAGTGGAAAGTTTTTTATGACTTTTTAAGTGAATTCTTGATACCTAAATGGGAGGGTATCTGTCATTGGTAGGAGGTACATAGGAATTATTCCAAGTTACTTACTTAAAATATTCAACTCTAGTTGGAATAACTGATATTCAAATAATATTGGAAAGAAAATGCATTTTCTCTTACGTTTAAGTTACCCAAATACCTACTAGGAGTAAAAGTAGTTGAACTTACTCAGTATGTCACCATCTTTGACGACCTCTGTGGCGCGGTGGGCGAAGGTCTGCCTGCGACGCAGGAGGTTGCGGGTTCGATTCCCGCCTCGGGACAAATGTGTGTACGATCTGCAGACATTTGTTCAGGGTGTTCTGGTCGTTTTCTATGTATAATAAAAAATATCTATTTGTCTATTCTATTGTATTATGTATATCAGTTATCTAATAAGATAAGATAAACTTAACTTGGGGCTAGATAATGCTGTGTGAATTGTCCAGTATTATTATTATTATTATCTTTACTTACGTCATTTCGTCATAGGGGATGACAAGGTGAATATTTTATATGTCCGTGGTGCTGAGGGTAAGGCCACCAGGTTCCCCCAGATGAATGATTGAATCCCCTGGGGGGTCCTGGTGAACTCATGATTTCACCAGCTCATTCTTTAGTTTTACTACCTTCCAGACTTGTAGGTATTCCTCTACAGCCTATAATGGCTGGACGCAGGCCTCCCCCGGATAATCGCCTTATTGGCTTTTATCTCATGGGGGTAGTGCCCATAATCCTCACGCTGGGCATGCCGATTGGGGATCGTACTTCGGTGATGGATCTGTTCTGCTATAGGCGTTGCTGCCCGCCTTCCGGTGAATGTCCCTTAGTCGCCTCTTACGACACCCACGGAAAGAGTTGGGGTGGTGCGATTCTAAGACGGCACCACACGGCGTAGCGCCGTGTTGGTATCGAATACTATTCATGCCATAGTGTTCAAGGTAGAGTAAACAGTATTTTATTTACACACCACCGTCTACACTTTTTCGATCACTTCTTGTCCATCCTAAGGTTGCCTGGAAGAGATCGCTCTTAGCGATAAGGTCGCCCATTGTACAATTATCTCTACTTGTTCTTGTGTTCTGTTATATATTAATAATTTGGTGTGCAATAAAGTATATTTGTATTTGTAGAGTAAATAAACACTCCTCCGTTGGTAGTCGGGCTAAATCACGCACCCTCTGAAAATATGTATGTATGTCCCTCTAGAAACGTGTATGTAGAGTTGACATAGTATTGACCTTATTTCCAATTTCACCTTAAAAGTCGTAATGATTGACTGCTTTAGGGTTCTCTTTCCATTACTACGTGTCATAAATTCGACAATATTGACACAAGATAGCCATTTTGGTCAGTGATATATCGCTTTACCAATTTGTAAATTGTACAGCATTGCATTATTTAACAGCAGTTAATGTAAAAAGTACACAGATGTAAAGATCTTGTCAAATCTGGTTATCTGAGTCCATTCTCTGTCATTTATATTTCCATAAACATTTTTAATGCGATGTCCGAATGCGATTACGGTAAGTGATATTTGGTAGTAACGTCTGTCATTTCGAAAGTCTTCTCAAAAACACAAAAAGAGACAAAAAGACCGTCACGCAATACAAAGAAACTGTACTTTATTCTGTGCATGTGAATGGTACACACTGTCGTTTTGTTTGATGAATAAAATACGAGTCGCGGAGACCACGTAGTGGTTGCATTTATTATGCGCAGTGAAAAGGAATGGAATGTTTTACTCATAGGGGTTTCAGCTTGAGTAATGTTGACATTGAATTGAATAAGCTGAAAACTATTCCGCACAAAAAGGAGATGCTTTGAAATAAAAAGATACGATGTTTATTTATTTTGTCTTTTATACGTGTGCCTTTTCTTAAGCACGACGGTTGAGAAAACTCCAGTTCGAAATAATTAAATCTGCTACATGACTCACAATCAATCTTCCCGTACACAAATTACAATCTTTGCAAATAAAACATGAAACAAAGTTAATTAAAAATTTGACGAACAGCCTATCAATGTGTCAGGAAAATTAAAAATATAGTCACGCTCACGATGCACCGTACACAGAATAATAAATAATTATTATGCCACTCATTATGATGTTATTACCAACCTGATGCATTATTTATTGCTCGGAGGCATCAGAAGGTTGTGGAGCTCCATTTTTAATTTGGTAATATTAAGTACCTACTTAAACATGGACGTGCATGATCGAATTTGTGTTATATTTTTGACTAAAAATTAAAATAAAAGACGATTGAACGTGTTACCATACTGTCAATCACGACCTTTTTCAAATAACCTGAAAGTTACAATAGGCTATTTGACTAAATTAAAAATAAGCTCCAAATTGTTTTTATCCTAGTCAGTGACAACGTAACAAAGCGTAATCAGGTAATTTTTATTAAAAATGTCTTTTTTAGGTTAAAAAACGGGATTAAAATTACACATTTTTTTATACATGATCACGTGACCGAAAACGCTATGTGTTTGGTTGGATCGCAAGTGACGTCACACTTTTACAGATTACAGTGTCAATGAGTTCTTCTTGTTAGGTGTGGTATGGCGGGGTGACGTCATAGCTTGAAAAACGGGAGCCATGACAGAGATTATCGTTTTGGCGCGGCATTATTTTATTCAAACTTTAAAAATAGTTTTTAAAACTAATACGAGTGGCCTTGAAGAAATATTAATTACATTTTGTATTATTTTTATCAGACAAAACGTTAGAATTATTTCCCAGTAGTAGTTAATTAGCCTATTATGATCTATAGAACCCTACGTTAAAAATTTACCTCGAACATGCTGTTTATTATTACTCATCAATGGTTTTTCATTTGTAGAATAATTTCTGGTTCTCTGATCGTGAACCTCTACGCTTTTTCCTTTCTTGCCTTTGCTCAAGTTAAATAAGTACACACAATTTCACATTTTGCGTAACATTTCTACTTATATTTACCAATTTATCTTCAACACGTCCATAATAACGCTATACGATGTTTTCAAACAGTAATGAGGCGTGAAGTGCTGTTCCTTGTTGCGCTGAGTGCGTACACACGACAGTTCCTTTGGACAGCCAACTTTACCAATATTTTTCAATTTAGAGGCCGGCTTATTAGGGGATACGTGCTTTTTATTTATAGACTTCGCACCGGCTAGCGAGGGTTTGGATGTGAGAAACTGATAGCTACTAGCTAAGCCCATGCTATAGTTTTATATTTTATCATAAGACAACGACAACGACGCTGTAACCATGATGTATAATTATTAGGTATACGTTATAGTTACAGCGTCGTTGTCGATATGTAATTATTACATGTCGGCCTGATTATGTCGAGCCTAGACGTTCGTTTTGGTTATAGAAGCTGTCAAATTTTATATCATAGTGACAGCCGTACGAGTACCTTACCGTCCAATGAGCGCTTTTCAATGAGACCTTTAGAAAAAAAAAGTTGTTGCCATAGAAGATAGGTGGCGCTGTATGAAACTCAAGTGTCAAAAACCTGCCATCGTCTAGTGGAAACAGAAAATTATTTCGTTGATTATTTTATTTGACACTTGACATTGACTTTTGTGCAGCGCCATCTAGTGTCAAAATAAAAAGCGTGATTGTTTTTTTTAAGATTGCATTATATCAAATTATATCAATGAAATGTGTATAATTTTGCGTAGTAAATGTTGTAGTTTGAATCACTATCTTAAAAATTGGGCGCAGCGTCGCGCCATGTCGCGTCTCAGTGTGATTTGACCATTATTCCATTATCAAACGGCTCTAACCACACCCACATTTTTCGTAGGTAGGTAAGGTACCTTGTTAAAAATGTTAGGCCACCAAATAAAAGAAATTTCGCCATACGTACAAAAAAAATTGAGACAAAATTTATAAAAGAATTGAACTCCATCCAATAATGATCCTGTGTTGCGGATAACACATAAAATTTACCCACAACAATCCTAAAATTTGTAAGAAACTCTTAGGAAATAAAAAAATATGTACCTTTTACTACCTACCTAATAATAATACAGCAACTTTTCTTATTATCCATACCGGTGCCGTAAGATTTGACTAACCACAAAACTAATAGAGTTTTTGCCCATGCGGTCTTACCACTATAACGCAATATCAACCCGTGACTGCCCGGTGACGTATTGGGCAGGCTTAGTGGGCCCTTGACTGATTTATAGTGACTGTAAATCTCCAATTTACACGACAATGTCTGCGGGCACGATGTGAGCGATGATAAGGTGATATTGAAGGGCTTGCTGACAGTTTTGTACCTGTAATTTAAATTTTACATGGTCCAATAGCAAAGGGTTATGCTTTGTAGAAAGTTGAACAAATTTCGAAAGAAAGTGGGTATAGTAGGTAGAGGATCCGGCGACAGCAGCTCGCAACTTCATTTCGTAAATTATTATGTTCCGTAATACCAAAAATGATGACTGAAAACTTTTTATATTTTCGACATTGTGTTGTTATTCTATAACACTTGTGCACTATAATATGTCCTGCACATATAAGCAGTCTCATCGGAGGTCGTCGTCGCTGTCTTGGTCGAAAGGAGGACATCGTTAACAGAAGAACAGTTAAATATATATATATATGATCATAGGACAAGAGTAAAGTAAGGAGCATTCCCTAATTCACGTTAAAAAGTCCTAACATATACCTGTGAGCAACACAGACTGGTCGATATCAACGGATTAAACCGAAAGGTCTGAGCTAAATAAACAATGTGATAACCAGCTTTGTGAACATCGTGTTAATGCAAAAAGAGACTTAGGAATTACTTATTTAAGGGATGTTTCATGCAGTAGCGAGCGTACCTTCGTTTCAATTATTATTTGAAGCAGGTTCTTAAATTACTTTCTTTTAACGGAACTTAACTGATTCACGTCGAACTTACATACCTACTCTAAATGTGGAAACACAGGTAGTTCGATTCTGAATGTTATTATGTTATGAACATTATTAGCCGATTACCGGAGCATGATATCACCGCACCTAGCTCAGTTTCATTCAAAAACCGTACTATGAGGTCGCGGATTTTCTCAACAAAAGTAGTTATGACCATAAATTAGATAGAAAAAAATATATAAAAAACTAGCAGCGCCTCGCGGTTTCACCCGCGTAGTTCCCGTTCCCGTAGGAATTCCGGGATAAAAAGTAGCCTATGTCCTATTCCAGACTATAATCTATCTCTGTGCCAAATTTCATTCACATCCGTTCAGCCGTTCTGGCGTGATAAAGGAACAAACATCCATCTATCTAAACTTTCACGTTTATAATATTAGTGAGATATGCAGAAGGAAGCTGCTGCTTCTTCTCTGAAAGGTTTCCACATTCGGCGATTCTTACCCCGTGACCGCCACATCCATTTACGCAAAAAGACAAAGCAAAGTCATACGTAACTAAAAGAAAACTTGTATAACATACAAAGCCTGAATACACCCACGATTGGGATTACTCTGTACTGTAGAGTTTGGTTTCACCTTTGATAATACTAGAGTCGTTGTACGTTTGTTGTTCGTCCTTGTCTCCGAATCGTACGTTTGCAAATAGCGAGCGTATGTAATGTAATTGTTGCTTGCGCTCGCCTGTGCCGGGCAGCCGATCATTGTATCTACCCCACTTGCACTTGCAGGGTGTGGCAGCAAAAAAAATCACGTTTGTTGTAGGTATGGGAGCTCCCTTAAATATTTATTTTATTTTGTTTTTTAGTTATAGCGGCAACAAAAATACATCATTTGTGAAAATTTCAACTGTCTAACTATCACGGTTCATGAGATACAGCCTGGTGACAGACGGACAGACCGACGACAGCGAAGTCTTAGTAATAAGGTCCCGTTTTACCCTTTGGGTATGGAACCCTAAAAAACTTTGTGTTCTAATATTCCTATATGAAATTATCTGCATCTCTTCGGTGCACCCGTTATGAAATACAAAACCTGAATACCTATCCATGATTACTCTATACTCTAGACCTTTGATAAACCACGACCAGGAAACCAGAGCCACCCTTCTCCTCGTGAATGTTAGGATTACAACGGATAAAGGGGTGATTGAAAGCATTATCACAGGTCTACTAAAATTGGACATGTTTACCTGAAGCGTTGGATGAAGCACCCTTGATGTCGTGGAAATAGGTTTGGTGGAAGAGGTAGGAATAATCCATCATATCTGATTTAGAGTTAACGCCATCTAACAAGACAATTTTCCTCGAAACAGGCTCAGCCTACTGAGGAAACCGGCGAAAATCGCCTGTAAAATTAATCAGGAAACTACAAAAGATACAAACGTATTTTTGTTCAAGTTTTATAATTTTTTTAAACCTTATTACTCAAAAAAATTACATTTTACCATTCAGCTTTACATAATTTCTGAGTAACAAGTATATCCTATATAGATAGATAGATATATAATTTATTCATAAAACATTGGTTACATAACTTGGTTAGTAGTGCCTTAAAGCCAAAGTTAGGTTTGTCTAGGCACTGAGTTCTCCATAACATTTAATGCACCTTGACTACTGTGGTTTACATATAATAATAATGACATTAAAGTTGTTAATGTTGATGATATATATATATATATATATATAACCAAAAATAATCCTAAATCTTATACAAACTACTAATCTAAGGTAACAGTCTTGAAACAGATGATAGATACATTTACTCATAGGTTTACAATTTACAATTATTATTTTTTAATTGTGATTGTGACTCTCCTTTTCAATATAGTTATTAAGTTATGTACACTATCGCATTAGGGGTGCCTGTGAGGATAGGTGTACAATATTATAAATTAATAAATAAATACTTATCAACAACGACCGGAAAGTTGCTATGAGTTCGTGCATACAACGTGAAGCTAGCCACTATATAACATAGTAACCAATGATCTGGTTGATGAACCTAGGAAAGTGCTGAATAAGGTAGTTAGTTAATACATGATTTCAAGAATGAATATTTCTTTTTATTGGCGTTTGGCTGGGAAGATTGAACTTAAGTAACCTCTGGAAGAAGAATCACCACCGTGTATTGTAACGTCCAGCTAAGCTGCCGTTTCAATGCGATCTTATCCAAGCACATTTGCATCGGAGACAGGAGCCGTCATCGAGCCCAGTTTATGCAGGACTGACCCATGTTTATAATAACTATGCAAATTATTCCGATACGTCCCCAATCGACCCCACTCTGGGTAAATTGAATTTGTAACTCTGATTAAAGCCCCCTTTGGTATGCCAATTTTGTTAATACGCAGGATGGCTTTTAATGAATTTTTTGTTGTTAAATTGAGCGAAATTCCTTTCAATACTGTGCTTGGAAATTTAGGGCTTGTAGCCTAAATTAATTTGGAATTTTTATTAGAAACAAAAAGGTTGATTTTTCTGTGCTTATGTTTAGTATTTTACTTTTTGATTAAACGCAAACATTTGTACCCCATTCAGTTCCCCATAGTATCTAATCTGTATATCAAATAAACAAATTTTAATATTCAATGTATTAGTTTCACGTTGTTTAAATCCATAAGCTTAGAGTTCCCCTTCAAATGCTGTGGATATGATTAGCCACGTGATGCGGTCTAGCCATATTTTGATACTCACAGTTGATTTTTTTGACGAACATGCTCAAACAAATTTTTTAATTGGACTCTATTTAGTTTATTCTATAGGATATTCCAGTCGGAAACCCATTCAGTTAACCTTATAGCAGTCTGTCAAGCAAGTACAAAACGAAAAAATGTTCTGTAGTATCATCGGTTGTTTCATCAGATTTCAATAATTTTATTTCTTTAGGCTTACAAAATAAAACTTTGACAAGTCAAATTTGAGCACATACCAAGTCAAATTTTCATTCATGGCTTCATTTAGACAATCATTTTTACTTATAACTAGCCTACAAATACTTCTTCCAGCTGGTAAATTCCAATGTGTCCGCCTGGACAGGCCACCGTGATCGAAATTCGGCTAGGAAGCCGAACGTATGTGCGCAAACGCAGGTGCACTCTCTATTCCCGCACTCTCATAATTCGGTGTGACGGCAGACCGACACCACCGGGGAGAAGTCAGGCTCAGGACCAACGGTTTAGCGTACTTTCCGAGGCACAGGAGTGTAACACCGGCAAACTCCTGACTCCGGGCGGCTACTGTGAGTTTTCGTTGTTATTAAAGTTGTTATTGCAGTTTTTTTATAAATTCCGATGTAGTTGTTGGCTGTAACCAGTAAAAATAAAAAAATTATGAGCGAAACTAGTAGAGTGATAAATTCACGAATACATAAATCAAAATTGACGAGCTGTTTGCTGTAAAATATACCCGAATGTAACCATTAAGTCACGCACATTCCTGCCCGATCATACTAATGCTCTTTTGATTAAAATTCACTGCCTTTTCAATATTGAATTTTACGCTTTGTTTTGTCGAAGATTGTTTGACAACGGATAAAAATCAATTCTTCTTGTTAATAACTTGGGTTCCTTTTTTTTACTTTTCTATAGGGAAAAGTATTTTCAAATAAATTATTTAGATCCATAAGAGCAGGTTTTACTATTGTTTACGATTGAATACTAATAATTTACTTATGACTAGCAGTGCCTCTCGGTTTCACCCGGTAACTACGCGGGTGAAACCTTTTTTCTGCTGTCTAAGCGTGAAAAATTAAACAAACAGACATACAGAACTACTTTTTAATTTACCTCTAGTGCCTAGTATGTATGGATGGATGTTGCGTTTAGGTTTGCCTTGAACAATATCATTTACAAGACAACTAGGTATTTTCTTACGTAAAAGTTTGTTGGTAAACCAACTTTTGTTTGTTTTTTAATCTGATTATGTCCACAATTAATTGTTTACATTCTTCCTCAAATGACAGGACGCGCGACATTCACTTGACAGCCAAGCGGAACGGAATAATGACTACGACCGCGCCTTGAGAATACACCCACCACTTTAAACTGACCCACTGCCCCTCCCCAAACAAGTAATTAACACAAGGAAGGCGTATATGTCAATACAACGACACGTGTCAAGCCAATTTGGACGATGGCTGGGAAAATTATAGTCCCGCGCGTATGGGACCGGATGAATGTTTGTTTCATGAAATTGTTTAATTTTGATATTATATGATGCTAAATGGTGTCACATTCACTAACACAAGTCATAACCATGGCAGTGGCGTTTGCGGTTTTAGAATAGACCACTTCAACTCAGACCATGGATATGTGAGTTATTGAACACCTCGACTTCGATAACCAACCGACCTGCCAAGTGTAATTATGGCCAAATAAAATTGTTTGGAAGTATTTGGAAGTAGTAAAATTGTGTGTAAGCTCATCAGGTAAGGTCAAACTCCCAGACGATTTTCTATACTTCATAATGATTTATTTTATTTGACTCAAGAAGGAGTCAAGTAAAATAAAATAAAAATTGTAATTCAGTTGAACAAGCACGGGGATTGTTCTCTAGGGTAGAATAGAGATTAGTGACATCGCATCGTTATACATTGCGTACATTATTGTAAGTTGCAGGAATCTATTCAAACAATTTACGCATTCGATAACAAAATGACGTAATATTTATCTACTCTAGACAACAATCCCCCTGCTATAGGATTAATAATGTCCTGTAAAACTCACAGAACATTTTCCCTCATAAATTCTATATTTGGCCCTAAAAATTAAATGTGAATACCTCACAAAACGCAAAGACGTGTTGTACGAAAACGGAGAGCAAAATTTAATATTAAATTAAGGTGTTAAGTGAAAATCGAGAACGTACGAAGTTGGAAATAAATCCTTGAGATATACGGGTAAGAGTACTCCTTTGGAGTTGACAATTCGAAACAACATTTTTATGTTTTCTTTGTTTGTGGTAGCCTTTATGCGTAAACGGTTTACATCAAAATCTGACTGGAAGCGGATTTTTATGTTCAATAGTATAATAACGTTCATAATTACGATTTTTATCATCTTTTTATATAACGCTGGTTTGATTTTTATAGGATTCCATTGAGTCAGGTAAAAATCCTTCAAAATGATGTCATAACAAGCGAGATTGTCACAATAATTTGCTGCGAAAAATGACAGAGTTTCTATGCAATGTGTACCCACTTAAGGTGGAAACGCACTACGCGACAACGGAACTACGCGGCCGCGGTACTTTATGTCAAATTATGTAGAACAAAATCACCAAAGTCGCCCGGCATCTTTCGTCATTTTGTTCTAATTTGACGGGCAGTGCCGCGGCTGCGCAGTTCCGCTGACGCGTAGTGCGCTTACACCTTTAGACTAACTACACTTAAAACAATACATAAATTCACAATAAATTACATGATACTGGCTGATCGCCGGTTTTACCCGTGGTAAATTCAAATTTCACATTCTCCTATGGGAATTTGTAAATCTCTTATGGGAATTTGATGATTTACCAGGTCAAAAAGTCTATGTTACTCTCCATTCTTTCAAAAGCTTATGTTACTCTCCATCCTTTCAATTAACTTTATGCCAAAAATCAAGTCGATTGGTTGCTTAGTCAGGGCGTGAAGGAAGGACAAAAAAACACACTTTTGCATTTATAATACTAGTTAGGATAGGATAATAGTCAAGTTTAGTAGGTAACCTAGCTAGTTTTAATACTAGCACGTTCAGGACAACAAATCAAATTCTAAATTATAAATCTAAACGCCACGATAAAATATTCAACTGTCAAAGCGAGATTCAAATTCCTGTAGTGCGAAATACAATTGCAGCGTGCCATAGTTCCGGTGTCGTCATGAATAAACCATACTATGTAGGTTGGGTTCAATTTTCCGCTGGCTTACACTGCACATCTAATGCTTTCTGACAATCGGTGATCCTGATCTCCAATGCGTTACCTTATTCACTACGTTTCCTATAGCCTTTGGTTAACGTTCGCAGAACTGCTTCGTTATAAAGTTACAAATTATAACGTTAATTTATTTCAGTAGCATTAATAACGGCCTCTGTGGGCGAAGATCTGTCTGCGACGCAGGAGGTTGCAGGTACGATTCCCACCTCGGGACAAATGTTTGTACGATCTGCAAATATGGATTTGTGTGTGTGCCAATAAATGTATTTTCTTTCTTTCTTTCTTTTCTCTCAAATATTCGTTCCGGGTGTTCTGGTCGTTTTCTATGAATAATAAAAAAAATGTATATCTGTGCATTGTACTGTATAAAGTATATCAGTTACACAACACAAGCTCTGCTTAACTTAGGGCTAGATAATGATGTGTGAATTGTCCAGCATTATTTATTTATTTATAATAATATCAATACAAATAATGCGTTATATCATTGCTAATTAATATTTTTTTCAATAAAATAGGGCAGGTGTCCTTCTAGAAAAAGAAAACCTATTAGATTTATTAGATCTCGACTTTCATCTCATCAATCTACCATCTACATGTTATTCATTACATTAATATATCATTGCGCTCTTTTCCCTCTGGGCATAAAGTCTATAATAGTAGCTTTCAGAACGCCAGATGTCTTAGTTGAATCCCTACGTTTAGTGTATTATCAAAAATAAAACAACTCTATAGTATAGTCTTAGAACGCAAAATCGAATAGCAATTTTGATGCAATATATTGTGCGTATTAAGTTTGATCCCTTTGCTGCATTGGAATTGCATTTGGGTAATCTTTATACTAATGATGTGAATCAAATTGTCGGATAATGATACATTTTATCAATTCATTACTTTAAATAAAGTCATTGATGTAACGCAAATAGTGAACATGAATAGTTCAGCTGTGGTACACTAGCATCAATCAATCAATCGACTGGCTTTGCATCCATACTAAATTGATCAAAATAATGTGCATCGTAGCAACATAAACGTGCATTTCAGTAGTAGCGAAAACAGGTCCTTTTAAAATTGAATCCGGAAAAATCGACAGCCCCGCACTAGCGGCTGGCCGTAATACGGCGCGCCGCATTATTTAACCGGACCGGTTGATAGCTGGCCGCAAGTCAGTGCGTCGATATCATTCAGTATCAAAAATTTTTACGGCCAGCCGTTAGTGCGTTTCAGACCTAAAAACCGAACCACCGAATACTCAACGTAAATGAGAATTGTGTTATTAATGTCCCAAAAATTTTCGATTTCCGCAGGATTTGAACCCGCGCTTCACCGTACGCGTGCGCTCTAACCAACTAAGCATCGATCGAACACGTGCTTCGTCAAAAATCTCTGGGACCTCTTACGGCTCTAGCGTCGTTAGCTCCACCTACAATAGAAATTTGCCTCAGTGTGATTTATGCACCTTAAAGCAAAAACCTGGGTTATTGTATTGACCTCAAGTGAAGATATTTCACAGAATATCACTGGAACTGTCATAAAATCTCGACTTGAGACTAGTTCAAACATAAATGTTAATGAGTTTGACTGTACCATCGTTTTTTTTTTACGAAAATGTGGTATTATTGAAGCTGTTACTTGACCATTTGTTGTAGGAAAAACCAAATCAAGTTATCGTTGAGGGTTCGCAATACCTAGAACAGCTATGAATGGCGTAAGGGTCGGTATAAATTGGGGCCGTTTCTGTCAAGATATTGGGATCCTTCGCTTTTTGTGCTCCTCCATCAATCTTTATCTAAATCCTCCATTCACCATCTTCTTGCGACCTTTACTGGGTTAACGTTTCATTGATGCGTACTTTGAAAATACCTCGGTGTCTAATAATGTTTTCTTTAACGTTCTTGTTTCCATAATCTTCTATATCATGTAAGTTTATGCCCGCGCCTTCGCACGCTTTCTTTTCAGGAATAAAAGTAGCTTATATTGGTATGCTGTTCGAGGGTACATTTACATTTATGCTAAATTACAGACATACCTATTTGTGTGGTGGTTTTGGCGTGAAGAGGTGAAACGCAAAAATCCAAGCTTTCGCATTTCAGTAGTTAAATTAATTTTGTGTTAGATAGCTCCTCAATATATTTCGTCGTTGATAAATAAATTGTCAATCGGTTTAAACCTCATTCCATCTGCTCCACTTATTTCTGTGTCCTGTCGTCTCTTTTGCATCAATGTTTTTTTGTAATATGTAAATTTATCTCAGATCTATTTACTTGATGCAAGCTTTGATATCAATAAACTCTCAGGACTAGATGTTACTACTACTTGTTTAATCAACATGTCGAGGAGCATATTTTCGAAAAGCCAAGCTAGATGCATTTACAATATTATAACTAGTTATAACATTTGTGGAAGCAGACTGCAGTATTTAGCCCATTAGCGTTCACGACTCGCGAAGTATTCGACTTAATTAAATTTAAATGTGTAGAAACACGCCAATTAGACTGTCCGTCTCGTAAGCTTGACAATAAAATATGTCATAGTTTACTCCCATTGTAAATAATGTTGATTTTTATGGCATCACGATTTTTAAAACTATGCGAGAATAAGAGAAATTAGTTTTTTTCATCGTTTCCGCTCAGTTAAATACCAGAACGGTCAAAACGTAGGGCATAATAAAAAAAAGAAAGTGGATCTTTGATTTGGTATCTACCTCACCATAAACCAATATTTTGAGTAGGTATAGGTCACTGCGATCGTCATAAATTTTTATGCCAAGATCAAAACGTTAAAAAAATAGTGATAGTGCCGACTGTATTTTTGAACAAACATAAAAAAAAACAAAGTTTCTCGTCAGAACACAAACTATGTATCATTAAATTAATACGAACTGAACAGCAGCTCAAAATACAACTGTATGATTACACGAAACCGATAACCTACGGCTTCGTGAAATCGAACATATAAACTGATTTTCCGTTAGACTTGCAAATAAATTCGTAGTTGTTAAGGAACTTGTTCACTTGCGAGGCAAAATATATTTTTTCACCTTAGGTGTAATATTTGGTCAGTCCACAATGTTGATACTTATCAAAAAACTTGCTTAGTTTTTTTAACAGATTTTTCAGCATGGACAAGTCTAGGCTTTCTGTGACTCGGCCAATGGACCCTTTATAATTTTGATGTAATTTGATCATCGATCAAAAATGTCCGGCTTTGCCGGCCCCCCTTAGATTCACAATGCGCACGCCACAACCTTCAGTAGCAAAAGAGAAACATTTTGACATGTTAGGGAAGCTTTTCAACTAGTGTCATTTTAGCGTTCAGACAAAAAGCATGGGTACAAAAAATGCAAGAATCACTCGTCCAAAGTGCTGAAAAAGGATGGAATTTCTTATTTTCAGTAAGTTTATATATATTTCTTACCCGTATATTGAGATGTGAGTCATATACTTGTGAAATCAGCATAAAATATTGTTGTTTGGTTTGCCTATGTTAAAATATTAATTTTGTTCTAAATTGATAAATGGAGAGGCTATTTCTTCTAAAAATTTTTTTTCATTTATAGTACTTATGTATTAATATATTTTTCATAAAAATAAGTTTAATATTACTAGTTGATGATTTTTAAAATAACTAGTTGGCCCGCCCTAAAATTTCATTTGCGTAGACTCTCTAATAAAAGACTAGGTTCTTACCTAGGTAGGTAAGAACCTAGTCTTTCTACCAGAAGTATGAATTTATAAAACGTTTATTTTTTGTCCCGTAAAAAAAACTCGTGCAAAGCCGCAGACAGGAACCAGATCTTTTTAATCTAGAGTGCCTGCCTGAAATTGTATTTTAAGTTTAAATTGTTGTATGTCTGAAATGACCCTTTTGTATAAATACCTACTGTTGAGACACCAATTTATAGTTTCATCAATAAATGATTCGTTATCTTTACCTGAATTCTGTTAATTAATCCTTATAGAAAATAAACTGAGTAGGTAGGTATATAATTCTCAGGAAGGTACCTACCTACTTACAAAATAAAATAAAATGAATTCGACTCCACCAATCTCTTGTTCCGTATGGAAAAAACTTGTCAGGCTCTGCGCAAACTGTCTGCGTCAAAACAAAACGTAGACAAATTTGATTGACATTTTTGTAAGGCTCTAGGAATCTACGGGGGAGGCCGCGAACTCCTTATTTTTGATCGAAGAATTTGATACAAATAAAAATATTTTTTGTCTAAACGGTATCTCTGGAAGTCCTCAGTCATGTCTATCCAGCCCTAACTGAGCTATTGGCCTAATGAGAGCCCATGTGCACATGTGTGTGTGTGAGTGAGGAGCTCAGTTTGCTTCATATTGCGATGCACTAATGAACGTCTAGAAACCATTCATTGATTATTTAAATCAGCTATCTTGTTTCAGGGATTTATTGCTAATATGTTCTTAAGAGTGGGAGAAGTGTCTGTATTTTAGATCCTAGAATAGCTTAGGTACTACCTATTGATAAGGTCCTTCTAAGTAACACAAACAAAAAAATCTTCATGTTGAACTTGAAATCCTTTTCACGTGAAGTGAAAACCCTCTTGGGCAGACACGGGCCCAGTTTGAGTATTTGGAAGCCCTCCGTGTAATCTGTTCAAAAGGGGACACTAAGCCGAATGTTGTGGCGTGGATTTGTCCAACTTTTTGTTGACGTCGCGAAAGTTTTTACCAAAAGGTATTTGCTTGATTTTCAACAAGATTTGATCCGTGTATCAACCAACATAAACAACGGATTACCACTGCAATCCGATACAATTTATTTTGTCTTCGTTTCTGAAATACATTCAACTTTTTTTTCACAATCTTATAAACAAATACAAATTACGAAGATCGCGGCTACCAGAAGAGAACGTATGAGTGGTGTACCTTCTAAGCTTCCAAGGCATCTAGTATCTAGTAGATACATTGTCGTGTCGAACAGTGGTTTCTCCTACCCAGTAGAAATAGGTTTTAGTGCCAAGAAATCTTGAAAGGCCTGTCAATAACAATGGCCGTACTTTGTCTTGCTACGTGCTCAATCTGAAATCGGCTCTTGTACACACCAATCCTGCCGGCCAAACGAGCTGTATAAGCATGCTGTACACGTAACGCACGTCCTACTCCGGTCGAGGTTGAGACAAGACTGCGGCAGTGGATCCAATTTTAGTGGTGGGGAGTAATTGGTGTTATAATGAGCTTAGAGATTTGGGAACTTTGTTTCAGCAAATACTTAGATCCTTCTTGCTGAGTAGCTGAATTATAAGAACCGAGGTCAGGCTGTGTTTGTGTGTTTCTCAGTGTATCCCATCGAACTCACAAGCAATCTGATTTTGATAAGTTCTTTTCTTTGAAAAGTGACTTCATCGGGAACATTCAAAGCAATGTTTTATGAAAATCGGTTCATCCGTAGTTTCTATTGAGTTAACTACAAATTTTGAAATATACCTACACCCAATTAAAATTTTCTCTGATTTTAAATAAATAAAATCAATGTTATTCTTCGGTCACGAAGGGTGTCGTGCTGACTTATCGCTTCGCCACAAGACTGTCACTTGCCGTCACCGTTCCCCCTCGAGGCGCTGCTAGGAACGTTTCTGTCTTTATTATTTACAGGAGTTGTGGTTGGTCTGGGGAAATACACTGGCAATGGAGCGTTTTCCATAAGAAAAACCAATTTTCCCTAGAACTAATAGATGGCATGGATTTTTAACGGAAAAAATTTCGATGGGATGTTATGTCTAAATAAGCACGCTCTATGTCACTTTTATTTGCCGACCCCACGTAAAAAAGTGCCCTCCTTTTAGTTTGTTCGAACTATTTTTTTTTTACCAATATGAAAAGATAAATAGATCCTTTATTTCCTTTAATCCTTTATTTCATAAACCAAAACGCCCCATGATTCAAATTCACCTAGGTTTAAATCCACCTAGGTTTAAATCCACTTAGGTTTAAATCCTGGCCAATCAAAGTGAAAGGCGATTTCGATTATGAAAGAAAGACAAGCATTTTAAGAAAGACCAGCAGCGGTTTCTGTGTTTATTACCTTGCAATACGAAAATAAAGAATTGTGGACGAAATTGCTTCGCGAAAATTATCTAAAGTCCATTTTATTTCTGGTAAGTCCCCAAAGGGGTAAAAAGTTCTCTATAAAATGCTATTTATACCTTAACTTGGTTTCAGTTTAAAGTTCATAACAACGCAGTAACTTCCTGTTTCCTGAGCAACTTCTTTGCTTATTCTCTTTGTAATTTAAAATTTTGCAACTTCATGTGCTGCGGCCCCTATTAAATTTGTGTCTTTTGTTTACTCGATGTACTTTAGGAAAGCATATCGATGCACCTTCTTTAAGAAAACAATACCGTATGGTATTGTTTTCTGTTGATACTGTTCACTATTTAGAAAGCTAAACGACCACTCTTACACACTGCACATTACCTATTGTTTCTCTAAAAGTGAATTCTTAAATATCAAATATCAAAGTGCTTTATTTCCTTTAAATCTAAAAGAATCCTTTAAAAGAAAAATAAATATCTCAAACGTTACTTGCAAAATTTGAATCACCAAAAACTACGTTTTACTCGACATGACCACTACACTATTATTAAGGTGGCGGTTCGCGCCGCGATCGCGGCCTTCGGTTGTCTTTGGTCTCGGTCTCCAGACTAAAGTCAAATACAGGAGACCGCGACCATATTTGTCATTTAGCTCTGTACAGACGGCGACCGCCTAGTTATCTCCGGTGTCACGTCTCTGTCCCCTGTCTCTATCGCCGCGCGAACTGGCGCCCGTAGAAAACTAAATGACAAACTACCAGTAGCGGTCTCGTGTCTCTGACTTGGTCACGGTCTCCGGTCGCGCTCGTGGCGCGAACCGCCACCTTTAGTTGTCAGATCTGATTTATCATTTGATGATGACGATGATTTATTTTGCAAATATAAAATCTACTCAATAACTTTATAGTCACCATAATAAAAGAGTTAAGTTAATCTTTTAGGAGTATTTCACAAACAAAACGAAATCTGTCGGTGATACAGAACCCAACCGAAATAACAAAAACAAAAACCAAACCGATGAACCTCAATCCAGGAAGCTTTATTTAAAAACGGCTTTAAAATTGGAGAGAACGGATTTTAAACGGGATCAGAGTGCTGGGAGTAAATCCTCTCCATAAATAACTGTTAGTGAAGTCATCAAAAGGGTGGGTGCTTCGAGGGCGAGCAATGTCATGTGAACCTACCATCAATCTTGGAGCGGGTCACGAGCCGCACGCATAGTCACCGGGATAGGAGTTGGACGAGTTGTAGCGATTTAAAATGGGATGAAATAGACATAATGACTAGTTTATAGCAAAAGACGTTTCAATCCATTTCCAAGAAAATAATATGTTTGTTAACAACTCTCAACACCGCTGAGTTAGAAAATAATTATATTGTCAGCAATAAGCTTTCAAGGATACACCTCAAATCAACAGTAGTGCACAAAAACAAAGGATGAGAACAACAAATGATTTATTAGGTTTAGTCTAGGGCTATGTTTACAAACACTGTTTAGCCAAACAACTTGGAAAACAGTGTATATATCGGTATATATACCTTTTCAGTTTTTTTGTATAACAATTAAATTATTATACTCCGATCAAAACTAAACTCAAAACTGAACTTACCTACTTCAATTTCTAACCTAGATACCATTAGAATTGGACAAATGGCAGTATGAAATATAGATCTCCGTATTGGTAAAAATATATTGGACAATACATCCTACATCCATTGCCCATCACATTTTGTAGGCATAATTATGAGTTCTCAAATCGCTCAGCTTCTCGCTCCGCTTTGTCACCATAACACCACCTCCTTCAAGGGCTCGAAACGGCTTTGTCTCGCGTCTAGACTCGTAATCCATTATTACAGACGCCCGTCCCAGGAAACCGGGAAGGCGCGATTCTTTCTGTACAACTTGCCATACTTTACATATTTACTAGAGACGTAACAACATTTTTGGGTATTCGGTAAAATTCATTCGTATTCAGTTTAAATAATGCCGAATTTCGCCTACGGCGGCCAGTGTCAACGGACACAACCATGTGCGCAGCACATATCAAGGTGCAGAAGTGTGTGCGCAGAACACAGATGCACTATCTATTCATTCACTGTCATAATCCAATGGGATTGCAGATTCATAAATAGTGATATTTGAGTCCAGTTTCTTCTTTCGTAAAGTCTTTTTGTTTTCCTTGGGCAAAGAGTATTTTTAATGTCTGATAAAATCCCTTGATTTTTAGCCTGAATTTTCTGTTTTTGGCGTCCTTGAATTCAGTACACTCGGTAAAGTTGATTGTACTCGTGTTTTACCAAAGAAGTATTAAATTTTCTAAGCTGTAATCCATTAAAAGATTTTCAGGAGCGTTTACGTCGAATTCATTGTGAAAACTAGATTCGTAGATTAACGTAATCTTAGCTTTGAACCATGATATTAAAACTACCGTATTCGGTAAATTCACAGTTACAATCCGTTATAAACTAAACACTAATTTATCTAGTGAATTAATCAGTGATTCTTTTTAATCGGTAAATTCACAGTTACAATCCGTTATAAACGAGACACTATGTTCGCAAAAACAGTTGTACTTTAGAGAGATCAATTATCTAATGAATTAATCAGTGATTCTTTTTAATCACAGATTTTGTAAAATTTTCGGCTTCAGCGCTCGTTTTCCCAGCTCTAATTATTTACGCTGCTGATAAATGCCTGTCCTTTTTCTTCACTATCGTCCTTGGGAGGTGAATGGAGCTGTTGCATTTTTCTTTTTAAACATTTTTTGGGGGATGTAGAGGGAATTGGAACGGGCCAGTCGTCCATTCACGGGGATTTATAGGATTACTCTTTGGACCAACGTTTGTAGCGTGAGCTTTTGCTTTTTGGAAGTTGCTGAATTCGTTATTCAACGCGTTGGAAACAGATTCCGTGGAAATCATATTCTTTTGGAAAGTAAATTCCTTATTTGTGGCCTTTGTTGCATAGTGGGTGAAGGTCTGCCTGCGACGCAGGAGATCGCGGTCTCGATTCCCGCCTTGGGACAAATATTTGTACGATATGCAGGTATTTGTTCCGGGTGTTCTGGTCGTTTTCTATGTATAATAAAAATCTAGTAACCACAACAAACGCTCTATTTAACTTAGGGCATTCACAGCATCATCAATGCGGAAGGAATGGTCCAGCATTAATTATTTTGTTGCTTGGTTACCTTGACCCAATTAACTCGTAGAAGTATGATATAAAAAACAAATCAAAGAGGACTTTTAGATAAAGTTATGTGAAATATTATAGATAAAATTGGTAAAAGCATTGAAACAAGTGCGTAAGTAAAATTTTAAAGCCATTTTGTCGCACCAATCCCGTTGTCTCCCTCCACGGCTATTGTTTCTTGATCGCTCAGATTGAGAACAACAAAAGAGTAATTTTGAATCGAAGGGTGATGCGTATGGGGTCTTATTTCAATGGATTTTTTATGGTATAAAATAGGCACTTGCTTGGTCTAAGCCACCATTAGCACAACTAATAATTTGCAAAGGGAAAGAACCCCCTCACTTCACCTGATCAAATTATCATACACTGTTATTGTCAAACAAAATTGGTCATTAGAATGTAATGTAGTTTGTTTAAACATGGCTTCCCGGTAGCTTTGTATAGCTTTTTAAGAGGGGACATGTAATTTATCGTCCTCAATGATAAAATTTCCCTAATGGATATTGTTCACGAGACAGTGACGTCTATTTTATGTCTATTACGTTAGCTGACCTGTTAGGGTACAAAAATGTATTTACAATTTACCTTTAGAATATAATATATTATAATAATAATATTATATTCTTTTTTATTATATTTTTAAGTTAACTTTACACTGAAAGGATAACAATTATATCTGTATAATTGTTATATTTCATCTGCCATTTTGTCTATATGTTAGAGACAAAATGGCAAAAATGTCTGTGAAAATTCGTGTTTGAAATGAAAATTAAATGAAATGTTTGAAAAGAGATATGATTCCACATAAAATTCACCTCACGATTTTGAAATTTACTAAGAAAAATGATTTTATTTATTCAACAGTGAAGGTGCTACAAGTTGCATCTCACGTTTTGGTTTAAGGCCCGATTCAATGATGATACACGCAAAGCAATGGAAACAAAATAAACGGAAAAAAATACAATATAAAATTAAATGCTGATAAAAAAGCTCTATGCTTGGAATGCTTAAGTAGTAGGTAGGTAACTAAAATGATGATATAAACCTCGGTAAATAGGTAAAGCAATGCTACGTGGTAGCTTAATATCTTTAAAAACAAGCGTATTTCCAATAACTGCTTTCAATTAACACCTACCTACCTACCAAGTTTATATCTCCATGAAATAGGTTATTATAAGCTTCGAGTTAGAATTAACTGTGCTTAGAGCATGATTTGTAATGATTGAGTACCATCATACTTACCGTAACATACCTACTTACTCGTACCTGTGAACGAAGATGTACACTTCCTTTTTTAATTTGAAAACCCGAGGAATATAACATTCGGGTCAAACCCCTACCTACGGGTTTAAAGAGTGTTATAAATTAAGTCCTATGTATATTCTTTTTAAACAAAAGTCCAAAAGTCATTCAGCCGCAGTCATTAACCAAAAGTCATCAGAAAACCCCAAGGATTTGAAGAATCGTGACGTGCAATAGTCGCCTTGTGGATGCCCAGCCTAATAAGCTGTACAGATGACTCTCACGTAGCCAACTAATTTAACACATTGTCAAGTGCCTCCCCTATACAAACCTTTTATAAGAAAATGAAACTGTTTGAGGGGCTGTAGTTAATTTTATTGCTTCAATGCTGTCGTCAGCATCAAGGAGGTAGAGCAATCAAGTCTATTTTTGTATTTTTTCATCCGAAGAAACATATCGAATGATAATTGGTCTATGAATACCTACAGTAGTTTTAGATGTTCTGTCCCGCTAATGTGAAATTTATGGAGCTGTGAAACAAAAATTCCATGAGATTATGAATATTGATAGCAAATTTTCGCGAGGTCCCTTTTGTGCAACTCAGTTTAGCAAATTGCGCAACGGGCCCTTCTTTATCATACTTATTTTGGTTCCTATTGCTCAGCTCAGAAAATCAACAAGGTACATAAATCAGTTGAGCTAATTGTAGATTGTTTGCAACAGTTTTCAGTCAGTTCGACTGTTTCAATTGTGGATACTATTTCTTAATTGATTCCATTACTTGATTGTACCTACATTAATTATTTTATTAAATAACTTAGTAAGAAAAATATCGGATGTGACAATAAATGTCAAGAATAACAGCAATTGTCAAGAATGACAGATAATATTTTGTATTTTCTCTAAGTTTGAAAATATTTTTTCCACGACTAGACATCCTGACACTCATCTTGATACAACTCAGAAGGGGTGATTTTATAGCTGTAAAATATTTCCCAATTACATTTGCAAACAACCACAAGTCGAGAAATATCTCAGTAGCTATTCAGAAACATCAACAGACAAGGGGAGAGGACAGTAAAGTATAACATTCATAAAGGGAAAGTGTCGCAAAGTACATAGTACATACAATCGGTGCCAATAAAATAGCGGACACCCCTCGCAATAAGACGAGGAGAAATAGCGCGGAAACATTGGGGAAACAGTATTAATACTTACGGTTAATTGTGCCGGGGTTGTGGACGGCTAAAATTGCGCTTAGTTTTGTTATACCAATAGGTTTCTTGTGACGGTAGGTACATACGCTATGAAATCAATACACCACTGTAAAAATGGACGGAAAAAATTTGTTTGTAATTTTTTTATTTTAACAAAAGTTGTTGCAACCTTCTCTGGTTTATAGTGTCTTCTAAACATGAACAGAATAAGTAAAAACAAATGAAATGGGAAAAACATTTTATGCCTCACACAAATATGACAACCAACTACGAAATACCTAACTACAATCAAACCTGAATAGTTTATTTTTGTGTGACTGGAGCCTATATGAAAGAAAATTAGTAAATAAAAATAAAAAGACATTTTCTAATTTTCTATGAACTAAAAACATACTAGTTTTTATTATGTATGCAGTTTAATAATTCGGGTGACTACTGTCTAAAAAAGTAGAATAAAACCAAATCACAATGTTTTCCCGTTTTCAATTCTATTTTCGCCAATAATAGTAACAGCCAAAGTGGCGAAGTCATCAAGCGCAATTTTACGCCTTCGAAATTGAAGGGTGACGCCTCCCTTAGACGTGGCTGGCCTTACAATGAGTCTCCGCGGTGAGGTGCATCGGTTTATTAGTGAGAGAATGCCGAAGAGAGAAGTATATACGATATGATAACCTCTGTGGCGCGGTGGGCGAAGGTCTGCCTGCGACGCAGGAAGTTGCGGGCTCGATTCCCGCCTCGGGACAAATGTGTGTACGATCTGCAGAAATTTGTTGAGGGTGTTCTGGTCATTTTAATAAAAACGTATATATCTATGTATTGTATTATATTATGTAGGTATATCAGTTATCTAGTACCCATAACACAAGTTTTGCTTAGCTTGGGGCTAGAAAATGCTGTGTGAATTGTCCAGCATTATTTATTTATTATATTATCAGTTGCAATCTGGAAAACAATGCGGATCTTGATGAAATTTGTCAGAGCAGTGCTCAAGATTGATACTATATGATTGAAATATGAAGTCGGATTTTGTTCAATCGTCAATGTTTACTATTATTATGGACGCAAAAAGATTTATTCATTCTATAGGGTTTTTAAAATATAGGTATTGGATTGTTAGCAGAAAGTTAATTTTCAAGATTTTATACGTTTATTGCATCCGGCGGCGTTCCAAAATATAAGGATATAATCTAAGTATAAATCTTTTCAACGAGCTCTTCGTATCTATCCATCGCCTATATTAATCAGAGATGATGTAGAATTCTAATGGTGAATGAACTTTTCAAATCGGTAGAGTAGTTTCGTAGCCTACTCAATTCAAACAAACAAACAAATCTTTCCTCTTTATCATATTATATTAGTATAGCTTAACATTACAGTTTGATATTAGTGTTTTAGAAATACCAAACCAGTCTCAGATAAAAATTGTCTCAGTCATGTTGACTTTTCCAGAAACTAAAAGTCTAAACCGATTGCTTGTCTAGGCACGAACTTTCATCGATTGACACTGACTACCGTGTCCCTTTGCAACTTTCCCTTTTATGATCGCGATTGACTCTCCCCTTTTGCAAACGTTAGTGTTGCTGAGAGTAATTGGTGTGCTACTGCTTTGGATATTGTCTATCGTGTGAATATGTGCCCTATTGCATGTATTTAAATCACAAACTGAGTTGTAGAAACAATTCTACGGAGTCATTTTGGTATTATCATCATCTATAAGCCTACACGTCTGATGGCATTTACGATCTGAAATCAGGGTAGGATAGGATCCAAAATTTTATATTATTCAAAATAAAAGGTCTTCAACATAATCTAAAGAAAATAATCTGTTATCTTTACACTAGCTTTCTTCAGTATGGTGACGTAATGGATACCTAGCTATTCGTATTTGACGACGAAATACATCAGAAACTAGCAGTTTGTTTTAAAACGATCTTATTCAATAGGATACATAGACGAGTTAACAAGACAAACCGTGCTAAAGACGTTAAACGAATACCGAAGCCAGTAATTGTCTTTTAAGGCCTGGGGATTAATCGGAACACGCCTGTAGCAATCAATTTGACCAAATGGCGAAAACGCAATGTTTGATCAACTTGCTAGGTGTATTTTGGGTGAAGTGTGTTTAGATCAATGACTTCAAGGTTCTTACTAGTATATATTACACTTTAAGGCACCATTACCGCGTTTAAGGTGACGAATAATTTGGGGAAAGGTATTATGTGTTGAAATGTTTGGTTATTTTTGTACTCATAATGATAGAAGTTCAGGTGGGATGAGAATCTGTGAAGGTCTGAAGGCAAATGCGTTGCAGTTAGCTCAAGGCAAGGCACCATGGCGCTTACCAGGAGAGGCCTATGTCCAGCTATAATAATAATATAATAATAATAATTCTTTATTTCCTCTTCACAATAGGTTAGGTACTTAAAATTAAGTTATTATATGGACAGTGGTAGAGCGATAATGAGCTATGCATTCGTTTGATGTTGATGATGAATAGAAAACCCACTAAAGTCAAACATTGCAGTTAAACCAGTAATAACCAAGCAGAACAATAAACACAAAACTAACAAAACAAGAGTTATTAACACAACAATAAATAATTTATCCGACCCAAAAACTAACCACTTGATACTTGCTCAATTCACTGGGCCATGTTATTATCGCGGGCTCCCATCTTCCATTAGGCTTATCAGTTACAGAACTTAATAGGTTACATTATTAACACATATTGTTGTTACACATTATATGGTGGTGAACATTGTGATGTTTTACTGGTCTGAATGTGATATCATGACGACATAAAACATATAAAACTAATTTTAAACCTGAAAAGGAAAGGTAATGTAGTTATTTTCTTGTTAATCCGCAGTCTTTAGATTTTTTTATTAAGAAGTTTGTCCCTTGTCCAAAATAGGTACATGTTGTGCCGACCCCATCTAGCTTAGGATATGGACTAGAGAAGAAAAAGTACGTCCTTTGCGGATATGATAGGTGTGAAGGTTTTGGTATATATTTTAGTGCGTCAGCTCTAAAAAAATGGGATATCATTTAATTTCTTGTGTTTAGTTTGGTTCACTAGTATTGAATCCTAGCTCACTAGTCATAGACAGTTGTGGGCTTCTTCAAGATAGATTGACTTCAAAATCAAAACCGATAGGTAACTATGTGTTATCTTCGATTCATCGAAGAACTTTCTTTTTTACTTTCAAGTAAAAAAGAAAGTTTTTTACTTTTACCGAAAATTTAAATGTCTGTATTTGTTTATCATCATCAGCCTATATTAGTCCACTGCTGGAAATAGGCCTCCCCGAATGAGCGCCATAGCGCCCTGTCTCCAGCTTACGGCATCCAGCATCTGCCAGCAGTCTTTCGCAAATCGTCATCCCACCTGGTCGGAATGTGGTGATCTTCACTATGTTTGCCGAGTCACGGTCTCCACCCAAGAACACGTTTACCGCAGCGCCAGCGGTTATATTTGTTTAAGCCTTCAATATATTCCCAGCTAAAGGTACGTGAAGCAAGAAGCGTTAGCATCAACTCCGTATATCGGTATAGGGTATAGTATTATTATATCTTTGGTATAGATATCAAATATCATAAGAGCTTCCGTCGAATAGGCGTTCATGCCGAATAGCCGCAGGGTAGTTTCGGACTCATGCTTTGTCCAACAAGTCTCCTAACTATATTCCAATACTCCTGCCGGTATTGGTCGAATTGGGTGTTAGCCGACTAACTGGACAGCAAAAGTTTTGGACATTGTTCCTAATCAAGTAGCTTCTCGTTGTTATCTGATTAATGAGTCCATACGTGTTAATGGGGCCAATAAACATACGTTTCGATGTCGTTATTTGGGTCAGATATGGATATGTTGGTAATTTAGGTAAATACATATTCTCATTACAATAAAGTTCGTTTTCGTCGCCAATAATTTCAGGTTGGGCTCTACATCAACTAACTTATTGTTTTCTTGTTTTTTTTTATAGTGTCATTATACTTCATGTAAACATAGAGAGACCTATTCCCAGCAGTGGGTCAACAAGGATGATGATGAAAAATACTTTATTAACGAAATAACAGAAGAAATAACAATCAAATAATAGTCATAAATTAATACTAGTATTTAAAATTGAAATAATTGAGCTCACTGGCTGTTGCAAACAATCTACAGGTAGCTCAACTGATCCATATCAATACCAGTCGGTAGCGTGCCCAAGGCGCTGGCTGCATTGCCCCGCTGTATGGCAATGCAGTCATACATTTTCTTGTTAACATCTAGGTAAATATAGTATTATTTTAATACAGTGGGTTCAAAAATTGTCCTGTGAAGTAAATAAACTTTATTGATTCTGACAAACTGCTTTTCATTACCTACGTGCAAGCCAGCACTTACGGTCGTGTTTCTCTATTTCTATATGACATAAGATTGATTTTTCATTGCGATCTGCCATGCCGTGCCCATTTCATTGTCAATGAATGGCTATAGCAGAAATAGCTGACAAATGGCACTACGCCTCTGATATATCGACGTGTTGATATGAGAACGGGGAGGGATTCCAGCTTCATTGACATAAATCTGTTGAAAGAACATTAATATCGAGTTTCGTCGAATTGTGAGAATTATTGATGAAACAATGAATATTGCTGCAATAAATATTGTAAGCGTTTTATTTAAAAAAAAAGGTATTTGTGTATGTGTATGGTAATAGGTCGATCAGACTGAAAAGAGGGTGCCATGGCTTTAGGTCTGTCAAATTTAAATGACAATGATCCTGCATATACCACACATAGCTGGACAACAAGATGGAGACATGACATGACAACCTCCATTCTTCTATACTAGCTGTTGACCGCGGCTTCGCAGGCGCTTTTCAAGTAGCATATGCCTATATCCCGGGGACGGCCCCGGGATACCATGTACCTCCCTGCTAAATTTCATGAAGATCCGTTCAGCCGTTTAGGCGTGAAAAGGTATCAGACAGACAGACAGAGTTACTTTCGATTTTATAATATTAGTTGGGCTTTTTTTTGTGCTGTACATTTTTACATACATTTTTGGTCGACTTATGTCCGTACATAAGTCGACCAAAAAGCCGTCTTCTTTGGATAAGATACAGGATATCAAGTCTGACAACAGTCACTTTGAAAATTTGTTCACTTGGCCAAGATTATTTAAAAAAAAAAGTAAAGATTGTAAAGAGAAAAAATCTGTGCGGTTACATTTATCCAACAAAACCGGTAAATTTTAGTACCTAATGTTTTGTGTGGTTTTGTTGTACGCATTAATGTACTGTGTGTGAGGGAGATACAAATTAGCGCTTCTTACTGTACCAACTTACCATGGTAGGTAGGTAGGTACATTGTAAAACATCTTGAAAGTCCGCTAATTAAATCATCAAGTAAATGAACTCAACAAAAACCAGGCACATACTATAAGAAAACGACCACCTACTCAATCAACATGTTATCCAATCCAACCAATTACGGCTGTCCATTTCTTTTCAAAATTAAAAAGGGTCCTTATATCGCGTGCTAGCCGTCTCAGTAATGTTATAGCTCACCTTACAGTTACTAATATAACGACAAAAATCGTAGATTCCACAGACTTGTGTAGATACCTAATAGGAAATGGATCATATTGGAAATGTTGCCTCGTAGTTGGAGCCAGTACCACAGACTGTCTCTACACTTACTACACTATCACAGAAGTATTATAAATGCGAAAATTTGGTTGAATGCTTCGATGGATGTATGTATGTTTGCTCTACTACTACTACTGCAACTACTTCTCGGACCAGCCATTTTTTTAATTTTTATGGACGCAGGCTAGTTTAGACCTAGAATAACACATAAGCTACTTTTATCCCATGCATGGACATTTAATGGTTTTTATTTCACATGTGATAGAAAAACCATTAAATGTTTCCATACAAACAACGAAACGAAGCTGTGGGCAGAAACTAGCACAGAATAAATAGGTAGGTAGGTACACGCATTGCAAGCAATTACCCTGTCAGTACCCGGTGTACTACAGAGCTGTCATTTCGGTACAGTTCGTGCAAAAATCGTACAACGTAAAAACGTCTGTTAGTGCTGCTATCATACAAACGCGTAATTTATATGGAGTGATGAACTAGGCTCAAGTTGTATCTACAACAAAAAGTAGGTAACACAAGAATTCCTGGTCCTTAATTTTGGAAAGTTTTAAATATTGAATCGGAACCGACTCAGTTCTCGCTAAGGAGCTTGATTTTTAATCGCTCGTAGGACTTCGTCTACGCTTTCACTGTATGTCACAATTTGACACAACTAAAACTCCATACGAAAATGTATCAAACCTAGCAATAGCGTGACGAAACACGTAACGTGGACATAGTCACTATAAAATCGCACTTCTGGTTGTCAAACGCATCATGACTTTACGTTGACCATAGGCACATGAAAAAAATTGGTGAAAGGGGAAAGTTCGTATGTAAAAAGCGTTGACTACGATCGTCGAAAGCACGAAACTTTTATTTATTCACACACGATACACACACAGTTTCGTCGGCATACCAATTTCCATTTTTAAGTTAACCTTTATTTGCATATTTTTCGTGAAAACTTTTTAAAACAACAAAAAACGAGCTCAGTAACGTTCATGGAACCTCATTGATTGCAGTTTAACCTCTTTTGAAATGCTGAGAAGTTTTTTTTAATAGTTCAAACATTATTCGACCAGACTGAAATGAGCGCTTTTTACAAGGCGGGAGGCGGGTTATGTTTTTTGAATGTTTCTATGTGGTTATGTCACATTCTTTTGTACCTCGAAGGACCGGCTGAAGCCATTTTGATAAATGAATCAAAATACCTGTCAGGACTCTTTTTTGGTTCTTTGTAACAGTTCGTAGCCCTTTGTCCCAAATTTTGAGAAAAAAGAAATAAAGCGTGGACCAAGTCGGGTTTTTTTATAGTTTTCAAGTTTACTTAGTACTTGGGGCTTTCTAATTATGGAAATGTAGCGTTGAGCTTATGCAGGGTCAAAGATCCTGTCACAAGTAAAAACGATTTCGTGACGACAAATCCCATCTACCGGTGGGAAAAGGAATCAAATGTCTTACAAACAGAACCAAGGTTCTAACAATTCCATGTAATCGATAAGGCACAAAAAGCGCCATCTATCGACAAGAAGTGGAAGGTGGAAGGCGTGTCCCGGCGGG
Source organism: Eupithecia exiguata (assembly GCA_947086465.1). Classification (NCBI taxonomy): domain Eukaryota; kingdom Metazoa; phylum Arthropoda; class Insecta; order Lepidoptera; family Geometridae; genus Eupithecia; species Eupithecia exiguata. The sequence goes on along the minus strand of OX352233.1, from coordinate 4,538,701 downwards.
GAAATAGCGAATGCGCTGAAGAAAAATCATTGTCGTCGGTCTAAAAGGGTGAAGGCACGGAAATCCAGCATCCTCCGAGAAAACCAGAGGATGAGGCACTCAACTCATCAAGAAATCACAAGAAAGGCTTCCCCGCGAGGAGCGCCATCTAGTAGTACCTAAGAGTACTAGGAGAACGAACACAACACACGCGCATCGTTGTTATGGTAAGACAGTGGTCGGAAATCAAGGGGTTGTAGCGGTCAAATAAACAATAAAGGAATCGCGAGGTTTATCCACCTTAGAATTTACTTCTGGAACGGGAGGTTATCAGCAATAGAGGGCTCGGGTTGGAGTTACTCAAGAAATCGGGTTTTCGTGATTATGTGCGACATTTTTGAAGAGAAGAATATGCAAACATTTTGTGTCGAGGAAAATATGGTCTCTGGGTTCGGGACCATGAAAGGAACACGGGAAGCGATTTGACGAGATGCCAGGACCCAAAAAGAAAAACTCAAAAAAAACAATAATAACAAAAGATTCAACAAATAAATAGGACCATAGTGCGTCCACCGTGGGATGCCCTGGCGGCGAGAAGCAAGCGGAAGTGAATTTGGGCTTCGAGAATGTTCCGTAGATCTAGTCATATAAAAACCCAAACCGGCGACGGTCAGCGACCATTCTGGAAAAAGTTTGAGAGGCGAAGCTTTGCTGGTGGCGAGCAGAAAGAAATTGTCGAGGTGGCTGCATATCCCGGGCGTCAATTCCGAAGCATCTCTGGAGCCGCTGGTTCCTGGAAGTCTTGCCGCAGACCGTGCCGCAAGACAACCATCATTGACGAGGAACGCTGAGGGAAGAGAATTGGCAAGGATTGGCGAACACCGGTGATCCAGGAGCGTTGGCAGCCAGCACGAGACCCCCAGTTGTGGAGGGAACAAAGAGAACTACAGATACAGGTACCGTGCGACAAAGTGGGGTTCATCAGTGGAAACGGGGGGAACTACGGGTGATTCCAAACAGGAACACCGAGAAGATATAGTAAGCTAATGGGAATCTTTTCGGGGAATTTCAGGAAGCGTACGGGATCGAAGATCCCGGGAGTACGAGCTTTGACTGTCGGCGAGGCCAGCTCTCTAGCGAGGGGAAGCAGCGTGTGAGGCGTTTTCCCGGTCGTCGGAGATAAAGCGCCGGGCACAGAGCACCGAGAGACAGGAGCGGACTCCGGGATTCGAGGTGCATACGTGTCGACGGCGGATGGGCGGCGTCACGTGCTTCTAGAGGTGTGTTCTTTCCAAACTATTTGGGGTCGGTTCCCCTTCGTCGATTTTTCCAGAATCCTAGGGCGTGTTTGTATTGGTTGTTTTTCTTTTGGTATAAGTTCACGTTTGTTGTCTCAGCTGGATTAAGTGTGTTAGGGTTTTCATAGTCTGTAGGTAGGGAGTGAATGAAGCCGCATCGGGAGATTTTCATATATAGTATTAGGTTAGGATTTGGCTTAGGGAAGCATAGGGTCAACGGGAGGCATTGGCAAGCGAGGTTACTATAAACTTAAATTCCACGGGTTCATTTTGTAAATAGGTCCGGTGAGAGTCGGCTGGCCTTTCACCCAGAATAAGCCTGCCCAACCTAGGCACACTATCTATAATAATTGTGGTCTCGCTAGCCTATCCTTTGCATAACTGGAGAGTTTATTTAATTTTTATTATTTATAAGATAGAAAACCTAGAATGTGGAAAGTTGAAATTTAGAGTGCGAGTTCATTTGCAAATCAGTTCACCCCAGTGCTCATCACCATTTGAGATCCAGAAACTAAGGGCCTAGCTCTGTTTTCATTTTTATCTTTGTGGAGAAAATCTCTTGAGCGCCCGGTCGGAAGTGGTGATCATCACTGAGCGGTCGATGCATTACCTAGTTGTATATTAACTTGTAAAATTTAGATACATTTTTTAGCTTAACAATAGCCGGTGTGTAAACATAGTAATAAGGGTAGTCTTAAAGAGTATTATAGAACCATTGGTGTTTAAAGAGTGGAAATTATTGTAGAACTTGAATATAAGGTATCAAAGAGTTTATATTTTTTTATTTATAGTGATAGTTCCCTCAGAGGTAGGACAGGAAAACTTATCCCGGATTCCCGCTCAAATCTATGCTAGCCTGGCAGAGCAGGAACCCGTGACAATGGCGCCCAACGTAGATTTTCAGGAAATTTTCAGGTTTTAGTAAGAGGAACTATCACTGTTTTTTTATTTAGTCCAGCTCGAACCAATACAAACACGCACTAGTAGTTTTAAGTAGTTAAGTTTTTATTTTCTGTGTAATTTTTGTTTTGGCTTCACGAGTTTATTTTTTTTGTGTATTATTTTGATTTTTTTTTGTGTATTATTTTGATTTTATTTTTTGGTGTGTACGGGTATTTAGTTTAGATCGTTTAATTGTGTACGCGGTGCTAGGAAGCAACGTTTAGGGTAGCGTGTGCCACGATAGGTTGGGTTCACAAAAACACTCATTGTTGTCGTAAGATTTGTTAAATTTTTCTACTTGAACTTTTTTAATAATTAGGGCTATATTGGGTTGGTTTATTTTTGGGCTTGGCTTACTGGTGCTCCGCATACTGGAATAGGAGGGGATCCCGAATTTGACTTTTGTAATTTGGAAGGGATTCGGTTGAAAATTTAACAATGGGTTCGAAATCATACTCCTTGCCAATACACTCGCTGTCCAAAGATGAATTGCAGTACGAGGTTTTCATCAGGTCGGAGACACCGGAGTCCACCGTAGAGAAGTTGAGGAAACAGTTGAAAAGGTTGATTTTGGAGGTGCCATCGGAGGAAATTTTGGAAGTTCCTTTATTTTCAGTGAACGAGTTGGATTTTGTTCAGGCAAAGGTAGCAGAACTACAAAAGAAATGGACAGATTTTGAAGCGACGAAGGAGAGGCGTCACCTTGTTAGAGCCAAAGCGTTGGCAGTCCATCTTTCTTGCAGACTGGCGAGACCGGTGGAAGGAGAAGAGGAGGAGGTCAGGTCTGTGAGAGAAACAGATTTACAGGTGGTTTTGTCTTACCTGGGAAAAATAGAAGGGAAGGAAACCACGGTCGTAGACACTCCAATCGTTGGAGTTAGGGCAGAGTCTAGCGAGGGCGAAGCTTCGAGAGGTAGCTTAGTGGTAGAATGCGGTGGTCCTAAGATCCCTATTTCAAGATGGGGGGTTAAGTTTGACGGGTCGTCGGATGTCCAATCATTTATTGAGAGGTTACAGGAGCTGGCGGCAGCAAACAATATGAAGGAGGAAAAACTTTTCACAGCGGCGGCCGAATTATTCGTTGATCAGGCCCTTTTGTGGTTTAGAGGAATTCGAGACTCTGTAGATTCGTGGGAAGGGCTGAAGGTGTTACTGCTAGAAGAATTCAGTCCCATTGATTATAATTATAGGCTGATAGGGGAGATCAGGGCAAGGACTCAAGGCGCAGACGAACCAACTCACATTTACTTTGCCATCATGAGAAGCATGTTTGCCAGATTGAAGGTAGTCCCATCGGAACAGGAACAGTTAGAGATTTTAATGCACAACATCCGGCCGGCTTTCGCGGAGCAATTAGCGCTAGTAGAAGTTAAATCGATAGCGGCACTAAAGGAATTTTGTAGGAAATTGGAGGCGGCACATCAAAGGTCACAGCTATTTGAGGAGCCAGCGAAGACCGGCCAAAGAACGCTGCACCCCAACTTGGCGTACAAATCGACAAAGCCAAAGAACCAGGCAGCAGTAGTGTCAAAATCACCACCTCCGCAGGCCGCGTCAAAATCAGCAGCGCCAGTGCAGGCAGTAACAACAAATTCTCCGTCGACGGTCAGAACTTTGAGATGTTACAGGTGCGGTAACGAAGGGCACTTTGTAAGAGATTGCAGGGTACAGGTACCAAACCAGACCCAAGGTCCGGCCCAGCAGAGTTCGTTCACGTGTTACAGATGCGGCAAAGAAGGTCATTTTTCCAGGGACTGTAGGAGCCGTAATAATGGACGGGTAGAATGTTTTATCTGTGGAGAGTTAGGTTACACGACAAGGTCTTGCCCAAAGGACCACAAGACATTGGACCCGGCCTCGCCTAAACTAGAGTCGCAAAAGTCGCAGCAAAAAAACGAATGAGGGACCGGGGTTGTCTGACGTCGAAGTCAGAGTGGGCAGCCTGGCTGGAGGCTATCAAGAGTTTCTGGAACTCTTGTAAGCAACAGAAAGGTATAACTTCGGTCCTATTCTCGCCAGGGTCAGATGACTCTCGCCCATTTTTAAAAGTCAAGTTGTTGGATTTAGAATTTTGTGGTTTGTTAGACTCGGGAGCCTCTGTCTCATTATTAGGAAATAATTCGCATAGGAAGTTGATGGATTTAGGGTACACTTATCAGCCGCTCGATAAGGTGGTCGAAGCGGCAAATGGTGGTAGCATGAAGATTACAGGTGTCATGAGTTTGCCTATAACTTTTCAGGACAAGACAAGGGTGTTATCTTTGTATGTGGTACCAGGGGCCACAAATGAGGTAATTTTTGGGGTAGATTTTTGGAAGAGTTTTAATATCGCCCCGCAGATTTTTGATTGGAGTGTGACTTCGGAGGTTAAGCCGCACTCATTTGTGAACAGTTTGTCGGAAAGTCCGGTACATACGATTCAGTCCTACCAGGCACTTTCAACATCGCAGAGGGTGTTAGCAGATGCGATGATAAAAAGATTTGAAGGAATTTCCTCGGAGGTAGTGGGTTTAGGTAGAACAACTTTGATTAAACACACCATAGACACAGGGGAGGCGAGCCCCGTTCGAACTAAACAGTACCAATTATCACCAGAGAAGAAAGAGGCGCTCCAGAAGGAATTGGACAAAATGTTACAGCTAGGCGTGGTCGCGCCCAGTGAAAGCCCGTGGAACAACCCGGTATTATTAGTTCCTAAGGCAGAGGGAGAATGGCGGTTTTGTCTAGATTCCAGGAAATTGAATGCGATATCAAGAGGAGATGCTTATGCGGTGCCGTATATTCCCCAAATTTTAGATAGTTTAAAAGAGGCAAGGTTTTTATCGTCCATAGATTTAGCATCATCGTTTTGGCAAATACCACTTGATGAGGCGTCAAAAGAAAAGACGAGCTTTTCGGTGCCAGGGCGTGGTCTTTTTCGCTTTGAGGTGATGCCTTTCGGATTATGTGGGGCTTCTGCCAGGCAACAGAGGTTAATGGATTTATTGTTCAACACGGGTTTTGCAGATGACATCATAGATGGAATGGTTTATGTTTATGTGGATGACATTGTTGTGGTAAGCTCAAGTTTCGAGTCTCACCTTACTTTGTTGAACAGAATAATAGAGAAGCTGAAGTATGCCAACCTCACGGTAAATTTCAAGAAGTGTCAGTTTTTCAGGAAATCATTGAAGTATCTTGGGTATGTGGTGGACGAATTAGGTCTAAGGACAGACCCAGACAAGGTCAAAGCAATTTTGGATTTTCCAGTTCCAGAGTCGGCAAAACAAGTTAAGATGTTTTTGGGAACGGCGTCGTGGTATAGGCGTTTTATTAGGGATTTTGCGTCAATAGCTGCACCACTAAATGCATTAACATCCACAGCAAAGAAGACCCCCAAGTTTGCGTGGACCGATGAAGCAAACAGCGCATTCACGAAATTGAAGGAGAGTTTAGTCACAGCGCCGGTATTAGCGTGTCCCGATTTCGATAGGCCATTTATTGTTCATTGTGATGCATCTTCGTTTGGTTTAGGGGGAATGCTAACACAGAAGTTCGACGACGCAGAACACCCAGTAGCCTATGTGAGCAGGTCACTGTCAAAGGCAGAGCGAAATTACAGTGCTACCGAACGAGAAGCTTTAGCGGTAATTTTTTCAGTAGAGAAATTTCAGGCTTACCTAGGGTCAAGACATTTTACGGTCATAACTGACCATGCTTCATTGAAATGGTTCATGAATCTAGAGAATCCGACAGGAAGACTAGTACGTTGGGGTTGCAGGTTGTCACAGTTTAATTTCCACATAGAACACAGGAAAGGGTCGGAAAATGTGGTTCCAGATGCTTTGTCTAGGTTGTTGAAGGTTGAAGTATTAGGGGACGTATCGGATACACAAGTGCCAGACCCATGGTATGATGACATTGTGGAAGGGATAAGGTCACATCCGAATAACTACCCTAACTTCACCATGGAGGGCCATAAACTGATGAGATTTTGTAAAGCAAAATACTCACTCAGTGAAGAATTCGAGTGGAAAGAAGTCGTTAGGTGTGACCGGAGAGAAGCAGTAATAAAAGCGAATCATGTGGACCCGACAGCTGCACATTTAGGTACCTTTAAGACACACAGAAGAATTAGTTTGTTTTATTATTGGCCGAAGATGTTTAAGGAGATTAAGGATTTTGTAGAAAAATGTGATATGTGTGCGGCTTACAAATCAAGTAATCGCACAATCCCAGGTTTAATGGGGAAACCGAAGGTGTGTCATCGTCCATTTCAGGTGATCTCAATTGACTTGGTAGGTCCTTTGCCGAGGTCTAGGGCAGGTCACACGTTTCTTTTGGTGGTCACGTGTTGTTTTTCGAAGTATACAATCTTGTTTCCACTCAGGCGGGCAACCAGCGCCCTAGTCGCAAATGCAATAGAAAAAGGCGTATTTTTGACTCACGGGGTTCCAGAAACCGTAATTGCGGACAATGGAGTGCAATTTACGGGATCGGAGTTCCGCAAAATGCTGGAAAGCTATAGGGTTCCGAAGGTTCATTATACCCCGCGGTACGCACCTCAAGTGAATTTAGTAGAAAGGTACAATAAAACGGTAATGACGGCGGTATCAGCATATGTCAAGGAGGACCACAGGTCATGGGACCTAAATTTGCCAAAGATCCAGTTCGCGATTAACAGCGCTATTAATGAGTCCACGCAGTTCTCTGCGTTTTTCCTAGTGCACGGTAGGGAACCGGTGGTTGATGGGTCACTTTATAGAGCAGATGAAGGGGATTACGAGCCAGGTATGCCGAGAGAAGAGTATGCCGGTAATTTGGGTCAATTACGTGATATTTTCGACCAGGTTCGACAACATATGCTAAAAGCGCATAAAACAAATGCGAAGTTCTACAACCTCAGGAGAAGAGAGGCAAGTGTAAAAGTAGGGGATATTGTATGGAAGAAAACGTACCCGTTAAGTGATGCGGCCAAGTTCAAGGCGGCAAAACTATGTCCCAAATATGAGAAAGTTAAGGTGAAGGAAATTTTATCACCGTTGGTGGTTGAATTAGAGAATATGCAGGGAAAGGGGTTAGGCTCCTGGCATATTAAGGATTTAAAGATTTGATTTGTTTAACGTAGAATAAAATTTGTAAATATAATATGTTACTTTATAGGATAAGAGGTCAGTTTTACTGTGGTTGCCTAAACAGGGGCAAGGCGGAAAATGGCTTAGTCTAGTTTTTCATGTGGTTTTGTTTTCTTTCGCGATGTTGGCGGTTTCTGCATGGTCGGTTGATATTTTTTTGGTAAAGAGTATGTTTTGTTTGTTCTCGTTAGTTCCTATCGTTTTTATTGTTTTTTTTTTTTTGTCCCGTTTGGTCAGGGTTGTTACTAGCCACAGTACCGCTGAGGGCAGCGTAGTTTCAACCACGGGTTGAAACTTGGAACAGGGGGGAGGGTATTGTCACAAGTAAAAACGATTTCGTGACGACAAATCCCATCTACCGGTGGGAAAAGGAATCAAATGTCTTACAAACAGAACCAAGGTTCTAACAATTCCATGTAATCGATAAGGCACAAAAAGCGCCATCTATCGACAAGAAGTGGAAGGTGGAAGGCGTGTCCCGGCGGGGAAATAGCGAATGCGCTGAAGAAAAATCATTGTCGTCGGTCTAAAAGGGTGAAGGCACGGAAATCCAGCATCCTCCGAGAAAACCAGAGGATGAGGCACTCAACTCATCAAGAAATCACAAGAAAGGCTTCCCCGCGAGGAGCGCCATCTAGTAGTACCTAAGAGTACTAGGAGAACGAACACAACACACGCGCATCGTTGTTATGGTAAGACAGTGGTCGGAAATCAAGGGGTTGTAGCGGTCAAATAAACAATAAAGGAATCGCGAGGTTTATCCACCTTAGAATTTACTTCTGGAACGGGAGGTTATCAGCAATAGAGGGCTCGGGTTGGAGTTACTCAAGAAATCGGGTTTTCGTGATTATGTGCGACATTTTTGAAGAGAAGAATATGCAAACATTTTGTGTCGAGGAAAATATGGTCTCTGGGTTCGGGACCATGAAAGGAACACGGGAAGCGATTTGACGAGATGCCAGGACCCAAAAAGAAAAACTCAAAAAAAACAATAATAACAAAAGATTCAACAAATAAATAGGACCATAGTGCGTCCACCGTGGGATGCCCTGGCGGCGAGAAGCAAGCGGAAGTGAATTTGGGCTTCGAGAATGTTCCGTAGATCTAGTCATATAAAAACCCAAACCGGCGACGGTCAGCGACCATTCTGGAAAAAGTTTGAGAGGCGAAGCTTTGCTGGTGGCGAGCAGAAAGAAATTGTCGAGGTGGCTGCATATCCCGGGCGTCAATTCCGAAGCATCTCTGGAGCCGCTGGTTCCTGGAAGTCTTGCCGCAGACCGTGCCGCAAGACAACCATCATTGACGAGGAACGCTGAGGGAAGAGAATTGGCAAGGATTGGCGAACACCGGTGATCCAGGAGCGTTGGCAGCCAGCACGAGACCCCCAGTTGTGGAGGGAACAAAGAGAACTACAGATACAGGTACCGTGCGACAAAGTGGGGTTCATCAGTGGAAACGGGGGGAACTACGGGTGATTCCAAACAGGAACACCGAGAAGATATAGTAAGCTAATGGGAATCTTTTCGGGGAATTTCAGGAAGCGTACGGGATCGAAGATCCCGGGAGTACGAGCTTTGACTGTCGGCGAGGCCAGCTCTCTAGCGAGGGGAAGCAGCGTGTGAGGCGTTTTCCCGGTCGTCGGAGATAAAGCGCCGGGCACAGAGCACCGAGAGACAGGAGCGGACTCCGGGATTCGAGGTGCATACGTGTCGACGGCGGATGGGCGGCGTCACGTGCTTCTAGAGGTGTGTTCTTTCCAAACTATTTGGGGTCGGTTCCCCTTCGTCGATTTTTCCAGAATCCTAGGGCGTGTTTGTATTGGTTGTTTTTCTTTTGGTATAAGTTCACGTTTGTTGTCTCAGCTGGATTAAGTGTGTTAGGGTTTTCATAGTCTGTAGGTAGGGAGTGAATGAAGCCGCATCGGGAGATTTTGATATATAGTATTAGGTTAGGATTTGGCTTAGGGAAGCATAGGGTCAACGGGAGGCATTGGCAAGCGAGGTTACTATAAACTTAAATTCCACGGGTTCATTTTGTAAATAGGTCCGGTGAGAGTCGGCTGGCCTTTCACCCAGAATAAGCCTGCCCAACCTAGGCACACTATCTATAATAATTGTGGTCTCGCTAGCCTATCCTTTGCATAACTGGAGAGTTTATTTAATTTTTATTATTTATAAGATAGAAAACCTAGAATGTGGAAAGTTGAAATTTAGAGTGCGAGTTCATTTGCAAATCAGTTCACCCCAGTGCTCATCACCATTTGAGATCCAGAAACTAAGGGCCTAGCTCTGTTTTCATTTTTATCTTTGTGGAGAAAATCTCTTGAGCGCCCGGTCGGAAGTGGTGATCATCACTGAGCGGTCGATGCATTACCTAGTTGTATATTAACTTGTAAAATTTAGATACATTTTTTAGCTTAACAATAGCCGGTGTGTAAACATAGTAATAAGGGTAGTCTTAAAGAGTATTATAGAACCATTGGTGTTTAAAGAGTGGAAATTATTGTAGAACTTGAATATAAGGTATCAAAGAGTTTATATTTTTTTATTTATAGTGATAGTTCCCTCAGAGGTAGGACAGGAAAACTTATCCCGGATTCCCGCTCAAATCTATGCTAGCCTGGCAGAGCAGGAACCCGTGACAATCCTAGTATAGCCTACGTTTTTATGCTGGGTAGATCTTGCTTATTTTGACATACCTACCATCTTCTCTCCGCAAAAAATCTCCCAGCATCTATTGAGTTCTTCAGGATAATATTCAGAAAATAATGTCGTTAACTTTATATTAGGGTACCCTAATTGTTTTTTTAAGACAATGCTATTTACTAAATGCAATCATAAGGGACCTGACACTGGGATGACGATTGCATTGGGCAAAACTTTAGCCTAGATCCTGATCTTTCATGAAAAATCTTGTAGTCTTTTATTTAATTTAAACGTGATCTATGAAATTTCGTCAAGGGGTGAGTACTTGTTGGTGTTTGAAGCTTTTCCATACGCCGTTGATTCTAAACAACCAAGTTTAGAATGAACTTCGTATTGTGATTCGTTGTTCCAACAACAAAACGCAAAATAAAGGAGTTCGCGTTTCGCTTACCGGACTGAATTATTATTTACGGCGTAAACAGTCACAATATGGGGCTTTATAAACAACGCGATAAGCCGAGGGTGGCGTGTGACCACCGAAAATTATACTACGTTAGTATCGCAATGATGTGTAGTAATACTGACCGGAATTTCTCTTTCTATCTCTTCTCAGAATTTGACCAAATTTACATGATAATTCATATTTTTGAACTGGATAATGTAAGATTATATATTAAAGAAAATTACCATCAAATAATAAAATAATATTAAAACTAGTATTTACAATTGAAACAATTGAGTTAACTGCAGACGGTTGCAAACCAATAATAGGTACTTAAGTGTTTTTTTTTGTTATTGTAATTTCCGTAGTCGAATTAGCTAATGAAGCAATCTATAATAACTTCAAAAAACATAAACAACGACCAGGAGTGTCTTTGCCATTAGGTTCATTAGGACCTGTTTACTGTTTGGTATAGTTTGTCCGTTACGTCCAGTTACCAATTTCGTCAACTTCCCTTTAAGTCTACTGCTCCTTTTGCCTATTTCCTTTTTAGTCCAATTACTCTTATACCTACTGGACCTAACGGTAACTGGACCCAACAGACCAAATAATGTTGTCTCTCACCTTAGATTAACAATAACCAACATATTATGGCACTGCCTTCTTTTTTACCTAGTTACTTATTGTTTTCGCTGACAGTAAATTTAAAATTACTACACCTTTTCAATCCATAACATTTATTTATTTGGACACAGAACCTATAAAATATAATTACGTCGATGGTCAAGTGGTGGCACGTTTTGTATTTTATTTGTATGTTTGATCGCATATTGAAATCAGGTCGCTGGATATTTATCTTGCCGTTATTTTTGGCAATATGCAGTTTATGGTGTAGTAGTTCCTGTACGCGACTTTGCTCACTTGGTCTAGAAAATGTTGCCTATAGCATTAAACTTAATTATTGATGGATAATTAAAATGCAGGTAGTGGAAGATGGATAGTGGAATACGGGCAGTAGTTGCCGATATTAATCGTCACTTACTCACAGACATTTTTTTGTTTTTTTTTCTTGAATTGCAAAAGTATACTTTATTCTACTTTGATTAAGCCTTTTCTAAAATTCTTTTTCATGATTCTAATGCTTAGCATTAAACCACTTAAAAATTAATCACCCCGTAGCAAAGTCCCGTGTGTGCTTTTTATTTTTACGACACATCAAAAGAAAGTGATACCACGTAATTTTATGATAATGGAGGTTTCACCCCGCAAACCGACGAGTAAAGAGCCCTACACACGCTTGCCTTTTTTTGTCAGAACCTGGTTTAAACACTTGAAATAATATCATGATTGTAAAAACGCTTACGGCAATGTTTGTTATAAATGCCTGAACGGTTCCATAGAATAAATACCTGAATACGTTATGCTATACGTTCAAATAATTTTATCAGTTTTGTATACTTTCACAAATATAAAAAAACTGTTGAAGCAATAGAAGAAAAATAAAAGTTCTATCAAGTCCTGATGGGTAGTTACTGAACTTGTTAGCATGATGATTTTTGGTGTAATGTAAACGCTTCTTATGGTAGGCTTTTAAATTTATGGCAAGACCCGCTGATGAGAAGTTTATGTTTGCAACATTTGAAGTTATAATGCAGGGTAATGTAGGTCGCGAGTTTTACGCGAACTCCTTTTTTGTACCTTGGGAAATGAATACCGAGAAAAGTTTTGTCAGAGTTCAAAACTGCTATTTGGTGGTAAATTTACGATTCTTTCATGATTTATGATATTCACGCCACCCAATAGAGATATCAAATGCACTCACTCACGACTTCACGACTCACTGTTCTAATCAGACTTTTTTACCATTTGTATTGTATAGTTTGTCATGGAAAAAAAATGGTAGGTATTTTCTAATCAAAAAATAAATAAAACGTCAAATGCAAATTGACTCACGCTTGCCAAATTTCATGATTCTATGACAACGGAAATAAGTACCCATACGTTTTGGTTCAAGGCAAGTTTTTTTGTGAATAAACTTTTAATTTTTTCCTTTTACTCTGCTTGCTTCTTGCGAATTTTCATAACTTTAGGTGAACGGGAAGTATACTTTTTAGTACTTTTTAGTAGGTAGGTTTTAGTGTATATGTGATTCCAGTACAGGCATAAATGTCTTTAGTTTTCGATTACGTTGACTTAGACTTAGAAGTTTGATTTATATCACGGCTCCTAGAGGCTACGGACTTGAGTATTCGATGTTAATTTCAACTCGATATGGAAGGAAAGAAAAGAAAAGAGGTTTAACAGACAGAGACAGACGGTCTAACAGACGTACTGACAACCGGACAACAAAGTGACCCTCTAGGGGTGTCTTCTTTTTGAGGTACGAAACCCTAAAAAAAGATAGAAACAAATTTAAAGGAACAAATTATAAATGCAAATGCTTTAAATGCCTTTGCAACAAACGTAATCGATATGAAAAACCGTTCCTTTCATGCTATGTGCAAAACCCATGTCTTATCTATAAACTAACCCCATAAGATTTCTCATTACCCTATGAACGCAACCGACACGCGGCAGGTAATAACTTTTTCAATATCAAATGTGGTTTGTCAGCTCCTCATCAAAGCCTAAAAGGGAAGAACCTTCGTCAAGTACGGACTCACTTGACGTTGCTTCTTTTCAATTCGAACCTCCATCGTGATCTATATTGAGTCCTTGATTTGCATAAAACTTATTAAAAATGTAGCTATATAAGGACCGTACGGTATGAACAGTATAAATTTAAGGTATCAGTTCGATTTTAATTTATTGGATGACACTTTCGATATTGAGTTTTGTACAGCTATTACAGTTGTTTTATCCATTAAACACGCCATGATTGGACCGTTGAGCAATTTCCGACAATATTCTGTAGTTTTAATTTATAAACCTTAATCAACTTGCAAAACCTAAGTAAGCCCTGACGACGCCGCAATGACATCAGACAATCATTCAATCCTTGTTTTGTACAGCCTGAGGTACCTTTCTTAATATGGAGCTCAATATCTTAGCGCAGTCAATTAAAACAGCAACACCGTTCCGTTTTTCTCAAGAAAAAATAAAACAGGAAAATAATCCTAGGAATCAAGCTGCTAGATCGTCGTCGTAACGAGGCAACGATTGATCTTGCCGTGACAGCGATACTCGTGATAAGCCCCAGAGCCTTATCCGTAGGCAAAGATAGCATCGCCAATTCAATTAACGTAATGATGTCTGCCCCCTCTGTATCGTGCGTTTTTGGAAGACGCACTTTTTTTAGAGTGGCAACTTTGAGATGGGTTTTTTAAGTTAGCTGCAATGCGGTGTTTTGAATTTTATTAGAGAGGTCGTGGTATGAATATCCTTGTTTTTGAAGTCTGAGTAAACTAAATTGTATAAAACAAGTCAGACTTTTGATGTTATACACCGTGTGATGTTACATACCAGTAATAATGTATTACCTTTTTATTAGGTAGGTACTGTTATTCTTTTAACACAAGACATTTTCCCAAGCGCTACAAAAAATTCAATAGAAAAAAACGCATTTTACAAAACATTCTAACAAAACTGAGGGTTCTAATAGTAAATGCCGGCGAAGGAAACTATTATTCAAGCCACCGGTACTCCTAAAGACCAGTTACTGCTCACATAATGGTAGTAACATTGTTTATAGAAGGCTATTATTGAGAAAAACCGTCGACCGGTAGTTTCCACTGCATTATCAGCAAATATTGTCGATCCATATCAGATTGTTCAATAAAATGCTGTTAGAATACACAATGGCGCTTAGAATGGCGAAACAAATAAATAATTACATAGATAATTAAGTAATGAGGCAAAACCGATGTTGAAGAAAGATACCGATGCAAAGAATCTATAAGAAAAAATACGAAGCATAAGTAACAAAAGAAATGTTTTACGAGCACCCATGGATCCCATGATGGTGTGCCATGATAAACTCATAAAATATTACCAATAAAGTGCACCCAAAGGTCACATAAAATACCACTGACCCTAAACTCGGACTACCGTATTATGGACCATCACCAAAAAGATGAGAATGGTTACGTATAAGTCCACAATAATCAGATATTTTACTTCTTTGGCCAAGGTAGAATAAGACATCATCAGATATCTGTAGAAAAATGGAACTTAGGAGTATGTTAATTGTTAAGCTTATGGGATCCATAAGCTCAACAACATTAACATTTAGATAACATTTCCTAAAAATATAAGTCGTCATCAGATGATGGCAGAGAGCTAAGAATTCTGGCAGCATTGCCACGTTGAATGGCTATGCTAATTCATTGATCAAATTACCTTAATTACATACTTTTTTTTTTTTAATTGTACCTTTATTCGACTATTTTAAGCTGTTACCTAACCGCTATACCTCGTGCTTGTTGACGAGCGCGACGGAGTGCTTAAACTTTGAAGAACGTATCTATCTAAGTAGTTTCGTGTTGAAGTGTATGTCTTTTACAATGATTAGCAGAATGGAAAATAAAATTAGTATGAAAATCTAACCAACAGTATGTTTCAACTGTGGTTTCAACACGACTATCGGTAGTCATGGCCACAGGGCATGTTTACAGACTTACAATTTTCACAGAATTTGATAATTCGACTTTGTTTTATAGACCGTAATGTACAATCTCGCCTTGGGTCCTAAACGCCCTAGATCCGTAAAATTTACGTTGTTTTGTATTTGCTCAGCCCTTCATTTTCTGTTTTGATTGACTATAAATTCTTGATTACAAACTTGATGTTTGGTTTATCTTTCATTAAGATTTAATTAAATGTTATTAAGCCAGCAAAAAATGCTATTGAGCTTAGAGTTCACTTGTTTTCTCTTGATTTCACACACAACTTCGATATCTTCAGTTGTTTTCGTTAAAGCAAAAAATAACATTATTTATTACAAGCAACACATTATTTTCCCTCGTCGATGCCATGGCTTCCCACCAAAATTCGTCTAAAATTTTATAACGGTACGACACGACCGAGGCGAGTATAAATAGACAAAAAAATTATAGGTAAGTCACAAATTGTTAATAACCTAATTCAACAGTAATTTGAAACATGATTTGTGTGCCAAGGCATTATGTATATACTCGTCACTTTGACAGCCATAGTACAGTTTCAATTTGTATATCAATTATAATTAATAATATACCACTCTAGGCCGATCTCAGACAACTGAGAGACAAATTTATTGTTTATTCACAAAAAAGAAATAGTTAAACTAAAGCTCAAAAGGGAAATCTTTAAAATAACAATTGAGGAACAGAATAATGCTTACTTCAGCCGCAACGTCAACGACAAATTAGAACTTACGAAACATTTACCAAACTTTGAGCAAGTGCTAGCAGCCGTTTGTTTTCTTCAACACAAACGTCAAAATAAGACAAAACACTACTTCGAGTAATTTCTGTACATTTTTGTAGTTTTTTTCTATCAGTCAATGATAATAACAACAAAACAACATTAGGTGTTTTGAAGCGGATAAAGAAGACTAGATAGCTAACACGGATATAGAAGACTCGATAGTTTTTAACTCGCGCATTGCCAAATCGGGCGCTTCAAAATGTATATGTGTACTCGCTCTTATAGTTATAAGCAAAATTCCACTGTCGGATGGTGTAAAAAGCTTTCAAAGCTTGCGAGGAACGTTATCACGTTTGTCCCGTGAGGGCGCAGGTCGGGGGTGACAGCTCCAACTAATGACTAGGTTACGTTTACTCTCTAAATGGACAGGAGTTTTTGCGGAATTACCCTGATGTCTGAATTGCTCTTTTGGAGGGGGCTTCTGAGGGTCAAATGTAGAGCCATTACTTAACTATCTATATTGGATTATTTGGATTTCACAACACAGCTCTCAGTGTCAAAGCACAGTTTCTTTAAAGTTAAACCTAAAACTTATCAAATCGATGAAAACAAGCTAACTCAAATAAATTAAAAAAGAATTATAAACTTACAAAAGAACTTGATGTCTATAGGCATGACGTAAAGATACGCGATTAACTATACCCATGCATCCATTTAGATATTCAAAGTTTTGATGTAATAAAGAAACTCATCACCAACATGCAAACCCTGAAACCATTACTCTCCGTTTTTGGGCAGTCCTATAAAACGTAGGTACCTGTACATGTATTGGTATTATGGTATTGGTTGTATGGTACATGTATTCACAGTCATCTCAAAACATCGCAAAACATGGTCAATTTTCAACAGTTTGAATGAGTACATTACGCATATACAACATATATAATACACACATAGTTTATACAACAGTATAAAAGTTTATGTAAAGCTGATTTTGTTCAATAATTTTCAGAGAATCCTGAGATTTAGTCAACAGAACTACTCGGACTACAGGTGGAAGTAAACGAATAAAATGCTGTTCTACATAAATTTTGTAATATTTTTTTAAATTGCCTTTTATAGTTGAAAATGAATCTTGTGTCTGAAATAAAGAATATATTATTATTATTACTATAAAAGACAGAATCATTAAGTTGTTCTCTTTTAATTAATTATTCAAAATAAAGATCCGAAAGCGAAAAATAAATCAGACAACTCGAGGCGTAAATATAATTTTACTCTTTAATATTTAGCGATTGTTTAATTCCAGTGAAATACAGCTTTAGCAATCAGATGAGCCAGTATTTGCTGACCTCCAATTATTTGAGTAAATACGAGAAACAGTGAATGATTAAATGAAAAAGTTTTTTGTACTTTTTTATCGACTGGCTCTTTTTTAAACATGTACAGTCAGCTGCGAAAATATGTATACACTCCAATGTTTTGAAATTTGACTAAATAGTAATTGTATAGTCATTGTGATAATTTATGTATCGTATTCTGACAAGAACGATGACGGCTTAGTATGAAAAATGTGTGCGTAGACTTTTATATGATAAGTTCCGAGTAAAATAAAAGTGAAAACTTGGAAGTGTATACATATCTGAGCAGCTGACTGTACCTACCCACTTCTACAATAATAACAAAAACTAATTAGCGCTGAACCGTAGAAGAACTAAAGAAGACTTTGACTTTAACTTATGGACAGCTACAGTAACCCCCCCCCCCATCCGATGCCCCCCCCCCCCCCCCCACAGTAGGTGAAGTCAGGTTGTGGATGAGGATCTCAAGTGCATGCAATTTGTATTTCTCAAAAAACACGGAATTCTTCTACAAATAATTTTATCGTGACTAAAAACCGATTTCGAATAATACTATTTAACACTGTTTTTTAGTTTGCGGGACAAAATTAAATACTATCCCCGTGGGAGTATAATTTTTATGGGACCACCACCGGGATTATTTTCTGTACAATAAATACATTTTCAAAATAGGTCCACAATTGACAGAGACACCGACAAACTTACATACATTGTATGTATAGCCGAACCTAAAATCTCCTCCTTTTTTTAAGTCAGTTATCAAAACGAATAAACTTATATGCCCGAAGAATAAAAGCTCAAAGTTACAATTTGAAATTGTCCGAGCACCGTTTCGTGGAAGTTCGATAAGCTAAATGTTGAAACACCAAACGGTTCTATGTATTCTGGTTAGTCTGTACATAAGTGACTGTTAATATTCTTTTCTGATTGTTCATTATAGAAAGCCCTCGAGGCTGTTGATAAAGAAAACTTAGATGAAACGCTATTCAAATATGGGTAAGTACCTACTTTTATGTAATTCCAATAACGTTTTGTCCATTTTTCTAATAAAAGGTTTTATTTTTGGAAACACGAAATTGAAATGACTTACATACTAGACTTAATAATGAAAACGGTGAATAATGAAACGGTTTTTTTTTTCATTCTTACGCCGCCACCGTTTGTCCACCGCCTCGTCAACGAACCGTCAACGAAAACGTAATGACGGCGACGAAGTAGCGTTACATAGGTACATACATTTACGTGTATTTACTATGGCTGCTTGTCCACCGCACGCCCGTTACCCGAGTTAACCGAAAAGTTAACGACTACCTTTATTATAAACTTTTTAGGGTTCCGTACCCAAAAGGTAAAAACGGGACCCTATTACTAAGACTTCGCTGTCTGTCTGTCCGTCTGTCACCAGGCTGTATCTCGTGAACCGTGATAGTTAGACAGTTGAAATTTACTAAGAAATTTTCTAATTTTCTTTATCACTTGTCAGTTTAAATTGAATGACAGGACAACAACTGTTGGGTCAGCTAGTTAAAAATAAATCATAACACTTCGTCGTTTTATATTTGAAAGTTTCAAGCTCTAGGTGGCATTTTAGATAGTCTAACCTGGTTCCCAGATGAACCAATTTAAAGTAAAGTACTAGTTTAGCCCACTTCCAGTTGGCATGGTTATGGAGCAGACCAAGAGTATTTATTTTAGCACACTTGTTTGTTAGTCAGAGCAAAATAGTTTTCTACTAAATGCGAGAGCATGGTTCTAACCGTGGCATAATTAAGTTAGCAATGGTCTCGGAACATATACATATAGGTATAGGGTTATTGGTAAATTAGTGACAATACGTGAACTGCAGGTCCTGCCCATCATCACAAACACGTTCGTGAAGGTATTAGGTTTGCTAAAAAGTAATACAATTGATTAAATTACAAAATAAAGCATAATATTTATATTATTTATATTTAACTTTAAAAAGAAGCGACGCGCGACCCGAGAGCCGGTGAGTATTTTGAGTATCTTGCAAAAAATCTACAGGTAGCTCTACTGAACCATATCAATTATACCAGTCGGAAGCATTCCCAAGACACTGGCTGCATAGCCCCGCTTTATGCCAATGCTGATGCGCTGCGCCAGATACTCGCCAGCTCTCGAGTCACGCGTCGCTTTGATCAGATGCTCAGATTGTTTTCCTAGTTTGAAGTAATTTTTCGTCACCACATATTTTTATTTATTAAAATATTTAGATGTTATTGACACAGCTTTGCAACTCCAGTCTATAGTACCGAAAAGTCAAAAGGGATTATTTAGATTGTGTATTTTGCATAAGGTCTTATCAGAATCCATTTCACGAAGGCGATTATAAAACTGAATTTCTTAGACTTGCTAATCAAATACGAACAAAACAGCTACTCAGCAAAGTTATTCTTAGATCAACTCCAGTAGATTTATAATTCCATTAGCTTTTGAAACTTGCTTGAATACGACTTGCACAATGTCCGTTGAAAGTTTCAAGACCGAGGTTTCTTTCAACGATTTACTGCTTTGTTTCAAATTTTAATTTAATTCACCTCATGCAGTTTCTTTTACGATGACTTACGATTCAACTTGTTTTATATTTTTATTAAATTTTCCTTTGAGCGTGGGTGGGTATGGTAGTATAGCATACATAGTTTATTGCGGGCTAAGAATTCTTAAACACGGAAAAAAATAAGTATGTGCTTTGAAAAATTAATACGATTACCTCTTGAAACTTGATTGAGTACTACTTTCACATCGTCCGTAGAAAGTTTCAAGACCGCGGTTTCTTTCATCGATTTTTCGATTTTTCGATGCATTGTTTCATAATTTAAATTACCTCATGCAGTTTCTTGTACGATGACGTCGATGGCTAATTCAACTTGTTTAATATTTTTATTAGATTTTCCTTTGAGTATGGCAGTATATGCTGGCAGATGCTGGATACGTCAAGCTGAAGACAGGGCGCTATGGCGCTCATTAGGGGAGGCCTATGTCCAACGGTGGACTACTATATAGGCTGATGTTGATGATGATGATGGCAGTATAGCATACCCAGCTTATTGCGGGCTAAATATATTTAGACACGGCAATACATGTATGTATGTGTTTATGTTTTGTTGAAAAAATGCATACAATGCACATACATGTAAAACCAGTACTTCTCTTCTGTTACCCCTTTTAGGTATTACTGTATTAAATTTACGGTTGAGTGTTTTTTATCTCTTGTAAGTATTACGTTGCATTTATAACAAATTATTTTTTAAGTCAAATCCGCATCAACATCGAGCTTGCAGGTTTCTGTGCTGTTTCACAAAAATATCTGGATTAACAATCAATCTTCCATAAAATATCACTTCTGATTGCGTTTTTAAGTAGAACTTTGAGGTTTTACTTAAACATTTTAATTTAATTTAACTTTCAAAACGTATACAATACACTACGGTTCACGTTTCTCTTTAAACTTTTAAAGCGGTAAAATATTGTTTCTGGCGGGCGCGATACCGCCGACTCGGTACACCGCGTCATACGGTCTTGTATGTGCAAGTTGTATATTGCTACTGGATACGATAGGTCACATGATTTTTGATAGTATTATTTTCATGATACCTATAACGTAATTGGTTTATGCATGGGAATGTTATGCGGAAAAATAATGTCATGTGACAAAAATGTAAATTTTGAATATGGATGGATATAAAGGTGACCGAAGATAAGATTGATTAATAAGAACGTAAATGGTTTAAACGTGGAAGCCTATGATCAATAGTGACACTAACAAGAGTCGAGAAAGGATGATGGTGATAATTATTTTCCTAATAAACTCAGTAAACCATTACCATTATAACCCTTGAAAGCTACCACATTTCGTGGGATGTGGTAGCCTTCAAGTTAATAATGGTGTGTGTATAAGTGGTAGGTACGTCCTATTCCAAGATAAAGCTCTAAGTTAAATTAAATTGAAAAAAAACCTGTAAATAATTTGCTGAGACTCGTAAACGGTTTTGTATTGTACTCTTACGTAAAATGAAAAGCAAAAGCTTTGATCTAGACGATTTACAAATACGTAAATAATATTGTCTTTTCTGTACCAGAAAAGCAAAAACTTTGATCTAGACGATTAACAAATACGTAATTAATATTGCTTTTTCTATACCAAAAAAGCAAAAGCTTCTATCTAGACGATTTACAAATACGTAAATAATATTTCTTTTTCTATACCAGAAATAAAAAAGCTTTGATCTAGACGATTTACAAACACGTAAATAATATTACTTTTTCTATACCCAAAACGTAAGCACAAACCTTTAATGAGCGGCAATCCGCAAACCACTTCCGTCTCGCCATTACTTACCAAGATGAAGTCCACACACCATTACTTACACTATCGCACCGTTCGCCGCATTTATCACATCCAGTATAGCTACATCCGCCACTAATTCTGTACTTTCCCACGCGGCATATAATCCGATGCCCTGTATATTGGACCAGCCAATATCTAGTTAAAATTGCTAACCTGGAGCCTGTTCGCGAACTGCGGTAAATGCACTACAGTCGGTATTATAATTACGGTTTGCTTCTGCGTTTCTTGTCTTCTGTAAAGTAGAAAAATTACGAAAAAGATTAATTATGGGATGAAAGGGAACATTTGTTGACAATCTTAGTGGTGCAGCGGCGTCAGGTTCGTCTGTAACGCAGGAGGTTGCGGGTTTGATTCCCGCCGCTGTACAAAATGTTGAAATAGTAATAATAAAAGAAGTTTTGATTTGATTTGTTGTCTATTCTATCCAAGAGAACAATCCCTGTGCTTGACCTACTGACATTGCTTGACTAGTGCTCGGCACTGCTTAAATAGTGCGGTCCTGATAGGTTTCAATAGGGTATAATTACTATGTTTGACAAGTGTCTCAATTCGATTCTTAAGTTCTAATAAACCACAAAAACATCAACAGTCGTAATAAATAAAATAAGTAAGTAATAAAACGTATAACGTAAAAAACGTATAACGTAAAACGTAAAAAATACGTAAGTAATAAAACCACAAAAAAATCAACAGTCGTCGTATCTATAAACGTACTTACTACCTACCTTTATAGAACGTACGTTCTATAAAGGTAGGTAATGTAATGATTTAAAAATTACATTTCAAGTTTCGCGTGTAATTGGACGAAAACGCTGGACGCAGTGGATGCCATATTGCTACCTGTGGTCATGACGTCTCGGTTGGCTGTGAAGGTACCGAAACAAATGTGCTGATGTAGCTGATGACAGTTACTTTTCAGTTTACCGATACAGCCGTATGACGGTACATCATTACGCCTACTATCCTTGAATAGTATTAGAAAACCGATAAAAAACTGAAAAATTTGAATTTTAAATTTTAAGAAATTTTGTATCTCATTTTATGTAAACATTTTTGTTTGTATGAGAATAAACATCTTTAAACCGAAACCGATTTTGTTATTTTATGAACTAAAACTAACATTTTCTGATTGCTTTTTGCCTAAGCTCCTCACTAACATATTGTTTGATTTTTTCTCATATAGAGAGGTAATAAAAGACGATGACACTTCGGACCTGCAGGCCTAGCCAACCGGCATTCGCTGAGAAGCGATTCCATTTCTACAATCGTCATAGCTGAAACGATAGCGAAGCTGGTGCCTTGGTACTTACAGCTACTTTAGCTCTGCTAATTACAGGTACTTACCAACTAAATTTAAACAGTAGAGTTACACAGGAAACATTGTATGTAATTAATCACGTCTCGCTACACGCGGCCTGTGTAGCGGTGACATGGACTAAGTTCATAATTGTATTCTGGGTTCGGACACGGCTTGATTGATTACCATGCATGCTCCCCTGGTGCGAATTAGGTCACTTCACCTGTAGATTGTTGAATGCGGTACTGGTTAATTTATTCTTACTGGTAGGTAACTTGGTAGTTGCTTGGTAGGTTGATTCTATGGCTTGCTGATGAACTGAGCTAAAAAAATACAATACAAAGCAAAGCTAGACAGACGTGCATCTCCTTTTTGTGCTAATCGGTGGGACAGTGGCTGTAACATTGACGCATATATGGCATTCTAGCAGAGCACTGCGGTTTCAACCGCGTAGTTCCCGTTCTCATGGGAATTCCGGGATAAAAAGTAGCCTATGTGATATTCCAGACTATAAAATATCTCTGTGCCAAATTCGTCCAGATCCGTTCAGCCGTTCTGGCGTGATTGCGAGTAACAAACATCCATCCATCTCTCCAAACTTTCACTTTTATATTATTAGTGGGATTCCAGACTATAATATATCTCTGTGCCAAATTTCATCCAGATCCGTTTAGCCGTTCTGGCGTGATTGAGTAACAAACATCCATCTATAAACCTTCACTTTTATATTATTAGTGGGATTGCAATTGCAACCACATTCATTTGCAATGCCGCTACATTTCACGGAAAGCCATGTCAAACAGCCGTAAGCCTGTCAAACTTTGAGAAATGTCTGCAATAAAATGCCTAATTGTAACCGCCCTATTTTAGCTATCAAACAATCACTGTACAATCATAATCGTTAATCAGTAATTTTGCCGTCTAAACTCCATTGTGAGTTCCATTTGTAAGTTACGCGTTCAATGCAATTGAGTGAAACCAGCAAAGTGGCTATAAATTATGTAAATCCTTCAGAACTATACAGGCCTTCTACAGGATGTGCAAATTCTTATTAAAATCTGCATAACTGTGAGACTTTTTACTTCCAACGCAATTTTTAAGAAATAGACAAAACTCATCTCCAATTTTGATTGAAAAGCAAATAAAGCAACGGGTTTAAGTTACGGGCTATCTTTGATGGGGTTCCATACCAAAGTCAAAGCCAAAGTAGATCAAACAAAACACGCCAATAATAAAACATGACTTGATCCATTCATGGATCGATGCATACTTTTCTTTTATATTATTATAATTTTAAAAAATAAACATAATCAGAAGTCACATGCATATAACCCATTATTCAAAATTGTTGTTATTTTGAAACATCTGCGATTACATTACGGATGTAAGCGGGTTAACTACGAACCTTATTTGTGTTGGAAGAACACCAACGTTTCGTCCCTTAACGAGGGACTCAAGAAGTCCCTCGTTAAGGGATAAAACGTTGGGAATTCGTCCAACTATGATAGTTTTTATAGTAAAATCTGCTATTACACATAACACTAATTATTAACATAACAATAACAAAATAAAATAAAACAATGACAACTAGTATAATACACTTATATCTATTGCCTAAAAGTCGCAGTGTGCCCAGAATGCTGGCAGCATTGCCACGTTGAATATTTTTTTTTTATATTATAAAGAAGGTACTAAAAACATGCTATAAAGTGATCTCTGTTTCTTTAGGACTAGGTGGATCATCCTTTGTAAGACCACCCGGATCTCACCCACTTCTCGGATAATGCGGGTTATAACTCTTTTAGGCCTGCGGATGTCAGTGTCCTCGTGTCTTTAGTACGCTGTCAAATATCAGGTTAACATCCAAGTCGTAATTTAGGTTGAAGAATTGCAAAATTCCTTGTGACTTACTGTGGTCTGGTCAGAGGTCTGAAATTCTGTGAAAATAAATTTACGGTAGAGAAAATCAATAACGTAAGTAAGTTATTTGATAATAATTGTCGCTATAAAATTTGACTTGTCTTAGTGCTTATTTTAAAACCTTAAGAAATAGAGTTAATGAAATCTGAAAATATCTAGTCTGAGCAAACTTTGTTTTAAGCGCCCAGTAAAGCATTTGAATAACTAGTGATACGTATTATTGTATTGAGGTGAATCAAAAGATAACGCATTTGTAAAATCGGTACCTACTTGGACACAAGTCAAGTCAAGTCAAGTCACAAGTAGCGACTTGGGAACATAAATTGGCTACATTCAAACACACATAGGGTGCCAATCATAACCCTTGTCCTTTGATAGTCGGGTAAAAAGTCTGGATACTCATAGATGTTTGCTTACATAATTGGATGATTTTTATCTCTTCGCTACAAAACCACTGAACGGATCGTGCCCAAATTTTGTCAAGATGTTTTATTTCGGAAATGTGTGGAAAGCCGCGGGCTGAAGCTAGTTTAGTATGGTTATATATTTATTTCGATAATAGATATGACGTCACTTCTCTTTTTTGCTCTGTGATGCCTGTAAATATTGCTAGGTCATGATAACCAACACTCTAAATCCGACATCTAACTATATCAAAGCTATCTCAGACCTATTTATCCAACTGAACAATTCCGCTGAAATTCGGCAGTTACGCATTACGTACGTTCCTACCTACTACCAGCAGCTTGCATTTATATACCAACCTCCAATTTACAAAGCGACTAACAGAACAACTAAAATACCTCGAAACTAGAATGGAGAGGAATGTATTTCCTTAATTCGCATGTTCGTTAAATCCAACTGGTCTGTTGTTTGGTTTACCTGCTCAAATGTTTGCTAACTCACTGCTTGAGATGTGTTTAGTGTAAAACTATAAATATTTCATATTTGATTTGAGTACCGAGTTATTTGACCACTAACTTGAGATGTGTTTAGTGTAATACTATAAATTTTTCATATTTGATTTGAGTTATTTGACCACTAACGCAACTTACTTTTTCATAAAATTTTTAAAACTACCTAAAATCCGATCTCAATCGAGGTTTATTATAGCTGAGGACATCTACCACGGCAGCTAGTCACAACGGACTAGCTCGCGTAGGCACGTGTGTGCTCAGGACTATTATCAATTATAGTGCACAAGCTTGTGAGTAAGCACAGGTGCACTCCCTATATCCTTACTCATAACCCGAAGGGACCGCAGACCGGAAGGATCGGTGAAAGGTCATGCTTAGGACCAACAGCTTGTTGATGTGCTATCACACAGGTATCATAGCATTCAAGAGGTCAAAAAACTACGAAATAAAACTACTATAAGGGCTAGGTAGGACAAGTAAGAATTCCTACGAGGAATTCAAATCAATATTGGAACTGAATTCATAAATTAAAGCAATCTACACACGTCGATTCACGCTTCGATTGATATTGCGAATTCCGAAGGAATGCATTTTTTGTTTGCCAACAATTAGAAGACACTACTGTTAATATAGCGTATTACACTGCGCGTCCCGTTCCTCTAGATTAGTTGATGATTACTACTCGTAGTATCGCGTAATGCGCCTCTCCACTCTAGTAATAATCAACTAATCTATTCGGAACGGGACGCGAGTGTAATTAGGATAGAACTTCACTTACAGGTAAGTTCGTTTAATCATTAATTGTAAAGGGTTATTGGCTATTTCAATTGCCTACTGTAACTTAAACAAGATTTACTTCAGGCTCTCGCAATGCTTTCTTCGTACCTCTAGCTGGTTATTCAAAATCAAGCAAAGCAATGCGAAGCTGCTCATTATTTATAAATAAACAAACATGACGTTCTCAGTAGGCTTATTTATTCCAACTTGACTCAGCATCTGTTCAGCAGAGCTTTATTAAATCACAAAGAGAATGCACACGAACGAATTTTGAACTTATTTGTAAGTGTTATATAATAAGTTTGTAGGATGTTTAATCCATCGAGGATCATCGTTGGATTATAGTAATAATAATTATATTCTTTATTTCAGACACAGGAGTTCATCACGAGGATACAAACAATCTCCGTATCAAATTATTTTAATCATTCGACGCGACGCGACGCCTGACCCGAGTATAAAAGTTTTTTTCTTGGGATGTTGTTTGATTTGTTAGAAATTACCCCGGGTGTGTGCTTACGCACTATTATAAAAACCATAAAAGAAATACTTTTATATTTAGAAGAAATAATGAGATTTTGAACTTGCATTTAGGATAAGTCAAAATTACCTTAGTTTCTTGGAGAGAACATAAATGATGAAATAATCAGTCAGACAAACCTTTTGCTATCAATCTTATTACTACCTCTTTCTACCTTTCAATGTTTTACCTAGACGATGCAATGTTTGAAGAAATAGGTTCTCATTTTTGAGATCTTCCATCACAGGGACTGTACTTCAGAATCACTCTAAACATAATAAAGGTCGTATTGAAAAATAACGAGCCTGAGTACATACCTCAAGTTGGACCTAAAATGACCTAAATCCTTTATACTATCCCAACTTATTTATCTACAACTACATTATAAAGAGGAAAGATTTGTTTGTTTGAATTGAACAAGCTCTGAAACTACGAAAAATTCTTTCACCATTTGAATCCTACAATATCCCTGATGAACATTTGATAGGCGATACAATATGCCCGTGCGAAGCCGGGGCGGACCACTAGTAATAATACATTATATTGTGCAAGCCCAACGCAGTAATACAGAAGTTTACGGTCAAAAAGATTAAAAGTGTTATGTTTACTTATTTGAAATACCGATGGTTTTATTATCATTTCAAAACTATCTCATCCTTGCTATCTTCTTGCTAACATCTGGCATATAAACAATAACGTAACATTTGATTTATGCGCGCCTAATTTGTCTGTCATCATTTTATTACACTCACAAAAAGCGTCTGCTGAGCTGTCTGCAAGAGGAGCTCGGGAATGGAGTTCATTGCTTATTTGGAATCATTGTAACGTTATAACATCGTTTTATGCAGAAGTGGTGAGTCAGTGTCCTTTCTTTCTTTTTTGCCCAAAACAATTTCTTCAGCAAATTAATTGTTTACTCTATTCATTGTCATTTCAACATCGTTTTCTACGTCATTTTCTTTGATTCGATGTTAATGTCACAAATATACTCTACTTAAAATTATCTCATTCATAATTATGATCCGATAATACAAAGATTTCAAAATTGGTCGAATGGTTTCATGACTATTCAACCAATATTGATTTTTTTTTCTAAACAATCATGTCTCAAAATTGTTCTGCAATGATGATTAACATCAAACAAGTAGAGATTGTAAAAAGTGTTGGCTAAACTAACGACAAAGGCTATTCTCGCGATTTCATAACAATAAATCTCAAGGTCCGAGTTATAAAGTTTCGCGTCGATCGAAACTAAACTAAGAAGATAATGTTCCCCGATCAGGCCATTCTTTACCTTCCAGTGCCGAACATCGAAAACTGAACTGAAATTTCCTTTATTAAAGTGCAAATTCCCTTGTGAAATTTTATGTTTTAACAGGTATTCGATAAGTAGAAAGATTGGCTAGAAGCGATAATTGAACCATTATTTATAGGTAATGATAAGCTAAATCTCTGTGTATCAGTAACAGTGATTGGAAGTATTCATCAAGTTAAGGAAATAGATAAAGATTGGTTTGTTGAATACCTTAATCTATGGTTTATTGAGCGGGAGGATTGAAGTAATAGGAATAGATTTGATTCTCTTGGATTGGATTTAGAAAGAGGTTAGTAATATTTAATTCAGAGACTTAGATGATATAAGTAATGGTTAAAAGTGATGTACTAACTTTAGAAAATATGTCATACTTAATGGCTGCATCGAGCCAAAAAAAGGTAATTTATTATATCATCTGATAGAATTCGTACAGATATCAAAGGTTCGATACTTCAATACGTATTTATAGAATCATAAACCTTTTTACGACCAAGAGCTTAATCCAATCATAAAACCATAACGGTTGCTATCAAAGCAACCAAATGAAACTAATAAATAGGTATCGTTTTAAAAGTTAGGAAATCAATAAAAAGGATAACAGTAAGGTGCCTTAAGAAAATATAATTTGGGAGGTATAAAAACTAACCCTTAACTTACATAGGCCTCAGTCTGAGTTTATACAAAAAAATCATTCGTTAAACGTAATCGAGAACCATAGATGTCTTCCACGAAAAAGGCTTAGAATGGTAGTAGAAACAAACGAAGTGTAACCAAAAAAATGCGATAAACGAGTCTCATATTCCTATTCGTATTAGTGCTATACGTGAAAGCATTGAAGTTGTAATTATGTTTCTCAACTCACACATACATAAATTTGTTTTTATATACGAAATCAAGAGAATTGTTGAGTGAGCGTGTTGTACCTCTATGATTGACGTGTTTGACGTGTTACGCTCACAAAACTCAAAGGAAATACTTTGATTCGATGCATGTACCCAGTAAAATGTTTTCCTGTTCGTTTATATTTATTTTAAAGCACCAATTAAAGGCATTTCTGTGACCTGTGTGTGATTTCATTTTACTTTTTCGCTTGTTTTAATGCTTGTGAAACGCAGAAAATATTAAACTCGCGCCAACTCGTGACGAACAACCTTATGTGGCTAGGAACTAAGTATCACCTGGATGCTTAGAAGATAATACCTTGGTATAATATACCACATCTGCTATACTAAGCCTGCTGCACTATAAATCTTTGTTATCCTTAAATTCTATTTGCAGAACGTGATCTATTTCTCATTGGTGGCATTAAATTATTGCGCTCATTGGTGAGTGGGCGGCAACAATACCCTTCGAAGTATTGTTACCATCACGCGCTGTACTTTTACGCCACATCTGGTTATTGATAGGTACTTGGCTATTGTATCCAAATTGTACTTTTGAGGCTCCAAATTTGGTGACAGTAATTTTATTTTGAATCAGCTGGTATCATTGGGATTTATGTATAGATTAAGCAACTTAGATTTATTTACTTAAATAGCTAACATTTGCTAAATACCGAACAGATGGTAAAGGTCAGCTTCTTGTCTTCCGGCAGCCAGGCGTCATGGGGACGCGTTAGACTATAGTATTGTTATGGATCAGTTGAGCTACCTGTAGATTGTTTGCAACAGTCTGCAGTTAGCTCAATTGTTTCAATTTTAAATAGAACTTAGTTCTCATTTGTTTCTATTAATTGTAAAAAATTTGTAAAAAATTCGGCATATTATTTT
This sequence comes from Eupithecia exiguata, assembly GCA_947086465.1. Lineage (NCBI taxonomy): Eukaryota > Metazoa > Arthropoda > Insecta > Lepidoptera > Geometridae > Eupithecia > Eupithecia exiguata. The sequence goes on along the minus strand of OX352233.1, from coordinate 4,508,690 downwards.
TTATATAATGGTAACTCCTTTGAATAACAAAGAATCACACACAATCTCCGCTCACATTACAAATAAGGCTTCCAACGCTGGTACCTACTTACTACTGACCTTAATTCAACAAAACCATACGCTAACGACGCTGTTCATTAAAAGCTGTGAATTACACCAACATACTGGTTTCCAATACATAAAAAACAGACTACACGCTTTTTAAAATATAGCAGAAAACCGGTTTCTTACAGTATTGGTACTTATCATCTGCTTACCCTGAGTCAAATCAATTAAATATTATTTATTTCCATCATCATCATCAGCCTATAGTAGTCCACTGTTGGACATAGGCCTCCCGTAATGAGCGCCATAGCGCCCTGTCTGCAGCTTACAATCATGGTGATAAAATAATTAAAAAAAACTTTATATCTCTTCAGATAGGAAAAATTTTCTTTGGTGGGTCACTAAGAAGCAACTCTATAAACCATCGATGCATGTAGTGCCCGGTTATCAATTTCTTTTCAAAATATGAACGTTATAAACTTGTTCTTTACTAGTTTTCTGTACAAATGCGGCCTAATAAACCGTCCTCTGTCATGTCAAGTGGTCAATCGTGGGAAAGCAAACACTAGGTATCTGTTATTCCAAACACGCTAGAAGAAAAATTATAGGTACCTGACTAGAAAAGCAACGGACAGTTGATTTAAGTAAAACACTGTTATGGGAATTTCATTAGTAAGTAGGTAGGTAGTAATGATCCCAATGTTTTAATCATGCCTCATCAATACAACACCATTGTAATTGAAATTTAAATAGACAATTTTAACGAAAGATTAACATTAAATTAATTCGAATAAATTTAACTGTGTTAATTTAAATAATTACAACATTCACAAACCCACAATTATTACAATTTCGCAGAACAGCCATATTAAATTTTAATAAACGCCAGGCTTTCTAGTCATTTTCTCATTTCAAAGGTTTCAAAAAAGACGATTCAGCAAGACGCAAATGTGTCAGCGCTGAAAAAAACAGCGCAAAGTATTTCGAGCATTAAACGAAAATCTGTAGCAGTAAATTTGTCGTCATTTATAGAGATTAAAAGAGAATGTAGCGTGAGATTGAATGGCGAATTCGTTTGAGAGTTCCCGCTTCTCTCGAGAATTTATAGGGAGTTTGACGCTATACGCCTTGTGTGAGGTGTTTTTCTCGGAACTTTGAACGGTTTTTAGATCCACCGTTTGAGTTTCCACTGGCTTCAATCATCATCTTATGAAAGAACTCACTAAAGTGGGTTAATTCTAAAGACGCATAATAGCAGACGCTTACTAAAAGTAGGCGATAGTATAGTTTATGTTTTAAATATTCAGTGCAATTTTTCTACCTGCCCCCCTAGCACGGGGATTGTTGTCTAGGGTAGAGAAAACTTACGTCACTTCGTCATCGACCCTTCTTCAGGACAAAGACCACATAAAACGCCTTAAAAGAAGGCACATACTCGAACTTGACCAAAGGAACTGAAGTGTTCAAACCTAAAGATGGTGCTTTTCACTGGAATGGCAACTAAATTTTCCACCAAAGACCACATCTGATTATGGCTAAACAGCCGATTGTAGATACAAAATGGAAGAAAAAAAAAAACTTCGTCATCGAAAACGTAAATTATTTGAAATGCATTCTTTCAACTTCAATAATGTACGCAATGTATGACGATGCAATGTCACTATTGTCTATTCCGCCCTAGACAACAATCCCCGAGCTAGGGGGTCAGGACATCATTTTCCTACCTCAAGTTTTTTTTTCGTTTTTAATTTCTTAATGTACATAAGTACATCATAAGTACTTCACTTCATCTTCATCAGTAATTCATGATGAGATACTGAAATGATATAACTAAAATGAAAATATTTAATAGTATTAGTTAAGCGAAATTTAAAAATAATCTTAATACCCCGGATCACGGTTAACTTATTTCGTAGTTGAGTAAAGTGTAGAACACTTTACTCAACTACGATATAAGTTATTTCTATTTTTTCGAAGGTAAGGACGTCATTTATCACTCGTTTTTCTTCGTCGGGTACATTCATCTAATACGCTATTGAAAGATAGAGCATCCTTTGTCATTACATCATTGACTCAACTACGAAATAACTTATTTCGTAGTTGAGTAAAGTATTCTACACTTTACTCAACTACGAAATAATTTAGTCATATTTCGGCATACAAATTTATATACTACTAATACATTTGACATGCTACAATTAGATTGTAAACCGACAGGCCCGTATGAATTGTACTTCTGTCAATAGCAGAATGTTACTAGTGCTATGCTACAAACATGTAATATGTCTGACAGGCCCGCATTTAAGTAATTGATCACGTTCCAATATTACTTGCATGGTATCTACTTACTACTAGCTACTCTCTCGATATTTTCCTAATTATAAATTAATAAATTATACTATCCCAATACCCGGTTTATTAGCTCCGTACTTAGATTCGTTGGTAACGTTATTTGGGTCAATCACGTTGCATCACAAGAGCCTGATAAATTATTATGTACATTTGGTTAACATTCCTATCATAATCTGAAACCTAAAGAAATAATTACAAATGCATAGGTACTGTATGGTAATGTGAACATCATCTTCTTTTAGCTCCAAAGTAAGAAGAGGTAGTGTTCTTGTGTTGTGGTTTCAATTTTTTTCAAGCCATGAGTGAATAGATGATTAAAATATAAATAATCTCACTTCTCACTAATATTATAAATGTCAAAGTTTGGATGGATGGATAGATAGATGTATGGATGTTTGTTACTCAATCACACCAGAACGGCTGAACGGATCTGGATAAAATTAGAATTAGATTATAGTCTGGAATACTACATAGGCTACTTTTTATCCCGGAATTCTCACGGGAACGCGAACTACGCGGGTGATACCATAAGGCGCTGTTAGTAATTTATAAATAAATAATAATAGATGTCTTCTAGTCCTTCGTGTCGTGATACGTCGTCGGTCATCTCGGATATTGATACTTACCTACTATCAGGTGAGATTGTGGTCAAACAAAAGTCTGTTCACGATTAAAAGACACTAGATCCCGATCTACCCTCACGAGGGTAGATCGGTATGTCTGCCAATAAAAACCAACTCGCAGTGAATTTAGTTCTTCCGCATGAAACTGTGCCAAAATATTGGAAAACTCAAAAATTGAATCATGGTAAATTTCCCGTTCTAAATGATTTCACACTGACACTATTTGACACTATTTGACTGATTTGACACTAAGTTTTTGAATCTCATAATTGACAGACCGGATTGAAAATAAAATAATTACTTTTATTCAATCAGAATTGAGTATTAAAAAAAGTGCAACAGCCATCACCCAGACTTCAATACAAGTCAGTCCAGACAATATTTTGAATCCACCGAGAATCGAACACAAGAGAAAAGTATGAAAATGAACAAGGTGACCATCAATCATTACCAAACAAAATTAAACGTCACACGCGCGTTGCCCTTTGCTGGACGACGGTGTGCATGGAGTAGCTTTGAAACAGAGAAACTTACTCTTGTATCAGAAATTCAGAAAAGTATGAGCAGCAGCTTTTGTACTGTGTATGGAAGCGATAACGTGGGTAAATATTTATCTAGGTAGAGTGGAAGTGAGTGAGAGTGGTAGGTGGTGTGTGAGTCTAGGTGGAGTCAATGATGTGATGACAAAGGATGCTCTATCTTTCAATAGCGTATTGGATGAATGTGCCCGATGAAGAGAAACGAGTGATAAATGACGTCCTGACCTTCAACAATTTGAGTACAAAAATTAACTATCTGTTTAACGAGCTTAATAACAAAAATAATGACGCTTAACGTTTTAAAAATCCAGTTTGTAACATTTTTTTTAATTTGTGTTAACGAGTGTGACAGAGGTTTTCCTCTGTTACACTCATTTCCTCTGTAACGTTATGTTATATTTCGAGATAGGTAAGTTGCTGCTTTGCCACAAATTTTCAAATTCTCTGTCGCTCCCTTCTCTAGATCAAAACGACGCACTCATTAATAGAACATTTGTCTCGGCAAGAGACAGAATTCCTTCTTCATCCGCCGTTATTAATATTGTATCGTCATTATTACCTCCTTTGCGATCATTATAATTAGATTGTCAGCGAAATTGAATGCATTTGTCATCATTTTCAGCAAATGGGATTCTAATTCAATGCGGTAATGAAAATGAAATGAGCATAAAATGAAGTTGGTTAAATGATATAAATTTAATCAACCAATATGGTACCGAGCATATTGGTTTATCTGAAAATATCATTGTTTGATTATCTCCGAAAAATATTATCTATTAATTAAGTTTAATTCCACAGGGAAATAGGAATGTATCATTGGCGTTTAAATGACGATATTTGTTTGTCATAGGACCCACCAATTTTACTTTATTAATCAAAAATACCATATATCCACCAACTAATTATAGTAAAAAAATTAAACAAAACGTAACAAAAAAATTAATAAGCATTAATTAATCTCAGTGTAAAATTAATATTCAAATAAAAACTGTCACAAATTATTCCCGGCTTATTAATAAACAAATAGGACTGTGTTCACGCCGATCAAGAGTGGGACCGATGATGATATATTTGTATGGCCCGAGCAAGTACTAAATGGGGCAGATAAATCAACGTTCTGTCATAGAGTTAATCTCTAAGTTATACGCCTTTTTGATATTGTCCTCAGTGAGGGAAAACTTGTCTTTTTCATATGTTATCGACTGAAACTAGTATATCTAAACACCCAAATTTCTGTGAACAATGTAAATTTTCATCGGTTCTCTGGTTGATTTATACGGAGATAGTAGAATTTTTCAATTCCTTACCTAAAATATTGAGAACCCAACACGTACTTCTACATAGAAGGCACCTCTTCTTCGGATTTTGAATTTGAAGTTCCATAAATTGACATGGCCGTCAGATTTAATATTGTATCAAAAAAATCTATTTTTTTATCTGTTGTTGATTTATTTATGACCATCTGGAATTTTTTGAGTTTTCGCATTATATGTTGGTACAGACTCTAAAATTAAAACGTGTTAATCTTTGACAAACCAAAGCAAGAGCTGCGCTCGCGCCGAGGGGCGTTATTCACGCGAATGATTTACGAACCTTGACGAAATCAATTCATAATCACCTTCTATTTCTAACTTATACCATGAATTATACATCCAAATATAATTTCCAATGAAATGTGACAAAACTTTTGAAACTATCATGGTTATTAACATTAAAGTCATTTATAACGGGATATTTACCATTATTTGATTTTTGACCTTTCCAATATTTCGGCATAGTTTCATGCACCATGATCACGGAATGTTACCACATTATGGCGCATACCCCAGCCAATCTAGCACCGCTGCCACCTACTTTATCTTAGTATTCCATTAAACAAAGGAAATTTCAAAAATACATCGCTCAGTTTGTGAGAGTTATAAACTTTTTTTTAATGTGTATGTTATTGTTTTATTCCATTTAGTTTAGGCATTGAATCTAAAAATAGATTTTGGTGGCCACCAAGGGCAACTTGATGTCCTTGGAACTTGATGATACATCAACCTATTACGTAACAAATTGATTATGAACGTCTCATATCCACCGTGTATATAACCTCCTAAAGTCATGCATTAATCCCACGGCTGTCAATGCTAACCCAAATGGGGTGATTCTAACTTTTATTGCCTTTCGAACAGATGGCTTTTGACAAAAGTAGGGAATTAGGTGTGAATTAGTGGGTGACATTTTTGAGCGTTTAGGGCAGATCGTCACCTGGTGGATTAGTTTTATTTAAAGCTGTTTGAGTAAATTAGTTCCCAAATTAATAGGTAGAGAAGATAAAATACTTGATAGAAAATAAAATATTACACTGACATTTAATAGGAAAATAAGTCGATAAGACAACCTACCATACGAAAGACAGAAGCTTCCTTCACTGCTTTTTAACATCAAGCATGTTCGCGGAGGCGCGGGTCGACGGGTTCGCTGCGATCCTGCGCAAGAGAACTGCGTCGCTGATGCGCAGGGTGCGCGGCAGCGCCAACAGCTACCTGCAGGTCATTGCAGGAAGGCTGGATACAGCCTCCCCTTTCATGCAGCACTAGACGAAAGTTCACATTGGTTGTTAGTGTTTAGTGTCTTATTGTATTAGGTAGGTATGTGTTTTTCTCTTTGTCTTTTGAAATTTAACTCGTGATATGGACTGTGGAGTGATATGTCTGAAATAAATGTGATTTTATTTATTTAACACCTTCACTGCAATATATAAAATCCGCCAAGCGTGTTAATTGTGGCAAAACCCCTCTTGAAAGTTTGTCCAGCAGTGGAACTCGACATTATCTGTGCTAAACAAGGAGGAGGTAAAGTAGAAACAACAGTAACCTCATATCAATTAATAACTACATTATAGACCGACTACCAGATTAAAAACAATGACATGTATTATGTACAATTCCAAACCCCAATATCGATGGATCTGCCGATTTTCATATCCGAAGCGCCTATAATATATTTCATAGCAAAGGTGCACCCCCGCGAGTATAGACGAAGACATCTGGCAGGAGAAACGGACAGAATTCAATTATATAGGACGATAACATAGCGCCCGTGTTCGCATTAAAACAAACAGAGCTCCTACTATGTAAGGAATCTCTGAATTTAACATTTCACTGCTAGCAATCCAAAACTAGAACGCAAACCAAATGGTTTGCGTTCTAGTTTTGTGTTTTTTTACATTGCTCAGGTGATTTCACCTGAGCAATGTAAAAAATATACATTTTTGCTTGCATGTACCTACATTTATTCTTAGGTCTAAGGTGAATGGTTATTACCTACTAGGCACATGCACCCTGGAAGGGCACTGCAAAACTGAGTTAACTTTATTTTCACAACATGTCAAATAGAATTTTAAAATCTATGGTTCTAGTAACCAACCCAGCTTGCTTGGGTTGGTTACTAGAACCATAGATTTTAAAAAACTGAGTTAACTTTATTTTCACAACATGTCAAATAGAATTTTAAAATCTATGGTTCTAGTAACCAACCCAGCTTGCTTGGGTTGGTTACTAGAACCATAGATTTTAAGGATAGGTATTTCTTACCAGGTTACCTTATACTTTATTATAAGCAGCTTACAAATTTAACGATCTTTTACATTCATTTTTTATACTTACAACATTTAGAAAGCTTGTAGTAGGGGCAAGGCTTCCCAATAACACCAAGTGTATGCTCTTTGCATTTACATCGTTCGGGTGCACGTAGGTACGTTATTTTCTTTATTTCGTTCTGAAACGGACCTTGTTAGAACTTAATGTTTGCATTGTATCATTCGATTGTTGAATGCAGCTACTTTATTGGGCTAGACGGTGATCAAGGGTTAATGTTTTGATTACATTTAGTACAGTGCGAATTGTCAGAATTAAAATTTTGTAGTAACAAGTCGTATGGTCTAGGTATTAAATTCAGTCTACTTTCGTCCCAAAGCATAAACTAGTGTAGTTCAGTAGACGTGAATATACCAACGACTATGCATGAACTTTTTCTAAAGCAATAGAGAAAAGCTTGCTCAAATTTTTCAGACATTTCCAAACATTCGCGCTTAAAGACGAGCGACAGCGACACCAAAATTTCCGCTCTAAATATTCAAAACACACGCCAAACGTTTTATCCTTTCAAATCTCCAGCTTTGAAATCCAAACAACCCGACATCGACTATTCCTATTCCTTTTATCCCAGTTTACACTACACAAATAAAAAACGAAGCGTAATGTGGTGTACGGTTCGTCTCTAGAAGAATGTGTGCTTCCATTGTGGAGACTTCAGCTACCAGTGACTACATTGTGCTGGGTAAGATTGAATTTCTTGAGGCACTCCGCGGAAATGTGATCTCGCTGCAATCTGCTCCGTAAATAGGTTTCATTATGATTTTGAGAGGCTTTAGAGAATAGGATGCTGAATATCCAGTTTACTAAAAGTTCCTCAGTCCTGTATTACATATTCAGACAAATTGAATATTTTTGGCTTTGTGTTTTCTGTCTGCAATTTAGCGATTTAGGGAGATAAAATATCAATTAACTAGATATATAACAACTAACCGGCTGTAAAGGTTTTTTCGTCGCTTTTTTACTTTAGTCTAAATACCGAAGTGACAAAAATATTATAAAAATATCTTCATGTTCATTTCCTATTTTAATTTACGAATTTGACCTTTTCTGAGAGTACAGTGATTGTTTATCGCATTAATATTATAAATGCGATAGTTTGGCTGGGTGGTAGTTTGGTACTTCTTAGGGTCAAAACTACTGAACGAATTGAGCAAAGATTTTGAATAAATGGTGGCCCTGGAATAAAAGATAGGCTACTTTTTATCCCATAAAATAACCTTAAAACGTTTCCATAGAAATAATACGTGCGAGGCCGCCGGCAGAATCTAGTACTGAAATAAAGTATTTTTGATTGATTCATGAATCAATCAATCAAAAATGCTTTATTTTATCGTAGCGAAACATAAATATGTATTATACCTAATACCATGGTATTATAATATACTTTTTATTGGGTGATTGCTTATAATGCTACTCTACGATAGCAATGGCAAAAAAAAACAATTTGAAAACCACTGGAAAGATCTCCCAAACTTCAGGGGTGCTATTAGGCTAGCTGTGTTTAGTCTCAAAACAAACTGAATCATCTCAGAAATGTAACATCATCTCAGATGAGCCAGTAAGGCTGTATAGGGGTAATCGTTCGAGAACCATCCATAAACGAAGCGATTTAAGTTTCCCCCCAGAGTGACTCGAGGCGGGCCAACTTTAAATTGCTACCAAGGAATTTTACTTTGAAGGACTCGACGATGTCACTCGACTTGTGAACAGTTTATTTTGCTCTCGGTGTTGATATTGGGTTATGAAAGCACTTATTCAATTTTATATCATAAACCACAGAATAACCTTAAAGTACGACGTTTTGTAAATTATGATATAGTTTGAATATTATTGTTTACAACCAGAAAAATGAAGTCGAACTTTTCTTTACCATCACATGTCTTTTGAAGAACCCCACGGGTATGGATTCTATGATCGCTCAATAACAAACCCTTCGGGCTATGATACTGAGCGATCACTTCATTAAATATAAATGAACAATGCTGGATAATTCACTCAACATTTATCTCATCTCATTATCATTTAGCCCTGAATTATAAGCAAAACTTGTGACGCCAAATATCTAGATAAAAACAATTGTACAACCAAGTTTTTAGCGTTTTCAACGAGTCACAAAAACAGTGCACCATTTCTACAGGAAGCAGCGTTATTGACGTAAAAACAGGAGTCACAGAGACCGTATGGTAATATGGTAATGGTAACCGGAACGCGCCGGACGGTCACCGGAACGAGAACGTAAACAGAAACGGCTGGATCCGGTCCACGGTCCGTCATTTAACGCGATGTTATTAAAGCGGCGAGTGTGAAAATTTGAATAGATTTTTGCTGGTAAGTTGAAAAGGTTGGTTGTTTTAGGCCAGTTGTAACATGTAACACTTATTTGGAAAGGATCCGATGTAGAAGGCGTCACCATTTCTTTTGAAAATATTTCATTTGAGTGTTATGAGGTAGAACGTACCCTTGTTGTTGAACTATTAAAAACACTGTTCCTAAATTCAGATCCGGAGTTTATTTGTCTTTTTTCCACTTCTTTCACGAGTGGACAAAAAGTTCAGGTAAAGAGAAAATCAATTAATTTGGTAGGTAAATAAAAAAAACGTGTCCAAAAAAATATCTGAGCGTCTGGTCGAAGCGACTCTCGTGACCCGAGAGCTGCTGAGTAGCGCAGCGCATCAGCATTGCCATACAGCAGCGGGGCAATGCAGCCAGCAGCGTCTTGTATACCTACGCTTCCGACTGGTATTGATATGGATCAGTTGAGCTACCTGTAGATGGTTTGCAACAGTCTGCAGTTGGTTCAATTGTTTCAATTGTAAATACTAGTTTTAATTTTATTCTATTATTTGATTGTAATTTTCTTTGTTAATAAAGACTCATTTAGAAGTTAATTACATCACTTTATAGCACTTTATAATAATTTATACAAATTTTAACTTATCTAAGTGTTTATTTAGTAAGCTTAAAGAAATAAAGTTATTGAACTTGAATCTGATTCTATTCTCTGTATTTTTATCATTATAAGAATAACCAGATATTATCAGACAAACATAAAAATCAGGCATATGAACTTATGCTCATGTTGAATAAGGCACGGTAAATGCACCATTTGGTTATGAGTTACAAGGGATCCCGCGCCAAAACTGTACACATCGAATCGACGTACTCCTAGTTTTCCAAGCGGATTTATGCTAGGATCTATACGCTTGCGCTTCACGGACAAATGGACAGAAAGCAAAGAAATAATTTTCATTCATGCTCCACCCAGGTGACCACATGGGCAATGGACGATATTATCTACATTTTAGTTTGCCCACCTTTTAAGGTACCTACATAGTGACTGATTCCACGCCACGCTGCGTTGCGTGGCGTGGCGAAGAAATGTGAGACAAGTCGAATAGCAAGGCAGAGTCTAGAGAGGCTCTGTCTTTTTTAAATTTCATTTTATTTTTCATCCAGATTTCATGATGCGTCGCGTATGTTGCATGGTGTGAGATCTGTTGTTCTTCTTTAGGATCCAATCTATCTCCTAGCAAGTTGTTAATTACCAAGCTAACAGCAAACCACGGTCATGTATATTATAAGGAACCTACTTTCCTGAATTTTTTTACTGGAAATGCTGGTTCAACATAATACATTTTTCTCTTCCTTTTTACCGCTTCTTGCTCATTGTAGGATATATTTTCACATAGCAATCTCTACAGCAAAAAAAATCATGTGATGCATGATTTATATACTCTGGATTTTCTGTTCTACGTCCATTGCATTACTAGTACACACTACTAAAGTAACAGTTGTGTGTATGTTGTCAATTCTCTGAACCCCTGTGTCTCACAACAGACAGGTCTGGCAGGAAGCCACGAGACCAGTTTATATATCACCATGTTTTGACGTAGCCATCCTGCTCCCCGGTAGAAGAAATGCACAAATGGATTATTATCACTAGTATCTAATAGTCATTATGGTTATTTACTCATAATAATTATTATTGTCAATATTATACTACTGGTTTAAAAAAACTGGTTTAAATTGTACAATTCAATTGTTCTGTTGGAATCCTAATCCTAACTAATACTATAAATGCGATAGTGTGCTTGTTAGTTATTTTGTCCTTCGTGAAGGAAGGACAAAATAACAAACAAGCAAACAGCCCTGACTAAGCAACCAATTGACTTGATATTTAGCATAGAGTTAGTTGAAAGGATGGAGAGTAACTTAGGCTACTTTTTGACCTGGTAAAACATCAAATTCTCATGAGAGATTTACGGGAATAATCCCCCTAGAAATGTGAAATTATTATTATTATGTAATTAATGAATAAATGTTTCTACCTTACCTAAACACCTTGAAGTTTGAACAATATATCCCATAAAATACAATGAATGTTTGACTAAAACCTATTTTTATTAAAAACTATTTTATTTATAGGTATTTGTTCTAAGACTCAAAGCAATGAAGTCGTCGTCTTCATTCCAGCCTTTATGACAGCAATATTGCGCAGGCTATAAAATACGAAGATATTGCGCTGATGTCATACCACTTCAGTGTTTTACTCAATTTTCTTTAAATTGCTTCTACTGGATACCTACCACAATACCCATCAAAGCGGCTTGGACTAAATTTTCCTAAATCAGTTTAAAAGTTGGTCCTAAAATATGCGACTTTACCCCAGTCAAACTCAAGATACAATGTTTGTCAATATGGCTAGAGAATTTTGGATGTAAATGATGTGAGTTGTTTACAAATATTGTTTGTTGAGAATGCCTTGAGTATAGATTAAGTGAATCAGTTTCAGTTTCAGTTCAGTTTCTTTATTCACAAACAAATACTTTTATGAATTAATGCATTGCATTAACAATTATAAGAAGGAACAAGTTATGTCGTTAGGGATGGATGGAGTTGCTTCAGGACAGCTATTTGTGGCGTCGTATCGGAGAGGCCTATGTCCAGCTGTGGACGTGAATACCCTACCCAGTGCCCATACACGTGGTATGATTTTATAGCGTTATCCTTACACTCTTGGGTGTTTTTTGTAGATGTGCAAAACTCTTTTTATTACTACTACACAACTTCCGCTTAGGGTAACTTCCCAACTAAGGTCAAGTTATAAGAGGGTTCCATAACTCCATTCTGAACAAATGTTGGAAAATTCTAAACGACAAAACATAAGTAAAGTCGTAAGCTTTTACGACTAAACCCTAGTTACCTTTGAAAGCAAGAGTAATGCGATCATTAAAATTCAATTAGGTCTCGTCAACCAAACGTAAATGTACGAAATGAGCCGAAATTTAATTGAGGCAACTGAACAATGAACTGAGGTTCAGGAAGAGCTTGACATTATTTATTTACTTTTGGTTTACTTATAAATTACTAGCAGCGCCTCGCGGTTTCACCCGCGTAGTTCCCGATTCCGTAAGAATTTCGGGATAATAAGTAGCCTATGTCCTATTCCAGACTATAATCTATCTCTGTGCCAAATTTCATCCAGATCCGTTTTGCCGTTCTGGCGTGATAAAGGAACAAACATCCATCCATCTATCCATCCATCTAAACTTTCACGTTTATAATATTAGTGAGATTATATTTGTATCCGTTGGTTTCGACTTTCAAACCACTACAGTTCCTCTCTTTTTAGTATAAAAACTATCGTTGTTTGACTAATTAATTACCAATGTAAACGGGTTAAGTACGAACCTTCCTTGTATTGGAAGAAAACCAACGCTTCGTTTTTCAATTCTACTCACTATTCGGACCTCTTCCCAGTCTGCCGTCATCGGTCTGCAGTGAAGGAATAGAGTGGACACGTGATTGCGCAGACACTTCTGCACTACAATATTAATATCCTGCGCAAATGGCTAATCTCCGTTGAGGCTTGCCGCTGTGGACAAAATTGGGCTCGGAGGATCCATTCGTATTTTCTACCATAACAAGCAACAATGAACCTACGGAATTTCACTCAACAGCCCACAACTAATGTGGGGTAAAACTATCCTTGAAACTTTCAAATGCGGCACAGTAAAGTCAACTTAGTACACAATTTAAAGTCATCCGGACCGTCTCCGGACCGTCAGGGAGTGGAGGAGGAGAGAGGAGTGTTGACAGTAGAAACAGATAAGAAGAGAACGATTATAATGACACACAATTTAAGGTAGAAAAACATGTTAATACAATTTATTTGTAAATAACATGTCGTGTCATAAATTACATGTCAGGTTGTCTTAAAAATAGTATACGAATAAAGTAGAATTTTATGAGTTTTTACCCGACTACCGACAGGGGAGGGTTATGAGGTTAGCACCCTATGTTTGTATGTTTGTATATTTGTATGTTTTAATGAAAAGATTAGGCTCCAATGCTGCTTTCAAAAATTTAACAATATTATGTAAGCTTTACTTGAAATAATTAATGCATTTCTAACGATTACGTACGCATTCAATATAATAAAATCGGCCAAGTGCGAGTCGGACTGGCGCACGAAGGGTTCCGTACCATTATCTATAAAAACGGCAAAAAAAAACACGTTTGTTATACAACAAACGTGTTTAAACGTAACGTACCAACGTTGTAAACGTTGGTAGGTCTATTCTGCATATATCTAAATTTTTACTCTAATTTGTTATATTTAACTTAGGATCGCTAGGGCTCCTTCTCTTACCTACAGCCCTTTTGTTCTCTTCTCTACTAAAACCATCAAACAAGTTCTAAAAATCTGCAAGCAGTATAGTAGTAAGCTCTCGTATCCGTTACCAATCCGTTCACGTTACGTGAAAGTGTGAAATCCCTTAGCTACAAAGTAACAGCGATATGCACTTTCGCCTTCATCGGCCCCGAGGGCAGTGTTTGAAAATTAGCCACAGGTAGGTGAAACACGTTTCATTTACCTTTCAGTGACATTGGTTCCAGCTGTTGATATTGCCGATGTTAGAAATTCAATCGGGTTTGATGTTGTTTTTGACCGGCAGCTTTGACATACTTCTGATGATTTGCGGACGACATGGAGAACATGGGAGATTGAGGAGATAGGTAAGAGAGTCGTGGCCAGCTGGACCTAATTTCTTGAAAACTGCGCGTCATTAATTTGTTCTTCCCCCGTCTTCACTGGTGTCTAGTAACACAGGTCTTAAACCTATCACTGGCACCAGTCTCTCACAAATAGGTACCTATTTGTTTTTTCATCACTACATGTAGCTAGCAATTAAACGATACATTTTGCATATTGCTCAATGTGCTTTTTTCACATTATGCTTACTGTTCATTTAGCGTATTGCACATTCTGCCCGTTTGTACATTGTGCTTGTTGTTCTCATTTTGCGTATTGTACATTATCAGCTGGAGGGGATAAGATGACCTTTTGTGAAGAGAAAATAAACGATTTATTATTATTAATATTATGTTTTTCATCACGGCAGATTATTTTAATTTATTTTAAGTCTACTGTCAGCTTCGTAACAAACTTTAAACTGAGCTGTAATGTTTTCAGCGATAAAAAACAATGAAGGTCGATTCGTAAAAAAAATCGTTACATATTTTTCAGAAATAACTTTTATTATTAAAATTAATTTCCAGTCAAGTATTGCGACTTTTTGTTAAACATCAACAAAAAAAATCGTTGGCTTTACCTCACCTCTCCTCACCTCAACAGTCTATAATGGTCCACTGCTGGACGCAGGCCTCCCCCTGATAATCGCCTTATTAGCTTTTATGTCATGAGAGCATTGCCCATAATTCCCACACTGGGCATGCGGGTTGGGGATCGCTGTAATGTGTGACTTAAACTACCTATGTTAATTTTTTCATATACCTACTATTTTTTTATCTCTGAACGTTAAATCACCTGTTAAAAACACACAGAAACAGAAATTATGTCACAAAAAGCAGACGTTCAAAGACTTCAGGCCCCAATAATATTGCACCGCAGGGAAACTTATTCAATTTGACTGCGACAACTGTTCTTGGGTTTGAAAGGCATTGTGGCCCCTTCACCCGGTGTTCGTTTTTTCATTTTTATCTGTTCAACAATACTAACCTTACAGTTCTTGGATATTTTGATAGCACATTTCTGATTACCAAAGGGCATTTTGTCCTTTAGTTAGTTAATCAGAACAAATCCGAAGTCACATTTAAATAAGATGATTTTTGCGTGAGAGCTTTATCGATCTATTATCAACTACCTACACGAGAATATGAAAGAAAAAGTTTCTATGTTGAAAATTGCTATGAGGGAAAATTGAAATTACCTTTCACAAAACCTCTGAAAACACATGAGAAATCTGTAATAATGATTCCTTACACAAAAATGTGACTCAAATGACATAACACTGGCTGACCTGAGTTGACTTCTTTTTTTTACCTCAGTGGTGCAAAGTAGTAGAGAAGTGAAGCCTTTGCCCACAGATGGGACAGTATGGACTAATACAAAAGCCAAAAACAGATGCCATAGAATCAGCCAAGAGCTGTAGATACTTCCATTCAATCCGTACTCGACATTAGACATGCAAGACACGCGGTGTCGCGACTGCTCGTGGCGAGAGCGGGGAGCGAAGGATTCCTGAAATACACGGGAAAATTAGACGGGAAATAAAGAATATTGAAAAATATGGTTTTTTTAAACATAGATAAAATATGCAAAGTTTATCGAATGTTTACAAAGTCGACTAAGTCTTATGGACTAAAACACATCGCACCTGGTGAATATTGTAGCCAATCGACACGTTAAATCAATTTGTCGACGGGTTGGCAACTTTGGTGTTTACTCTTTATCATTTGGATCGTCTCTACTTTTGTAATTTTTTCTTCAACAGGAATGAAAATATGATCAAATGACAGCTAAATATATATGTTTTAATAGTTAAGTTTTGTTTAACATACATTACAACAGATTCAAGTTAATAAATGTAACACTAAAAATAATTTGTAACCTTATTTGTCACGCCTAACCTAGAAAACCTTCAACAAGACTAATGAACCAAATAGTTACGAGTATACCTAAGCTCCAACAAGTAATTCCGAACACTAACACACGTATTCTATTGGCTCGTGCAAATGAACCTCGTCTGTTTGTTCATACTTTGTCGCTTGAAACTCATACATTATTGATGACTGAATGTTCTCTAGGATCTACCAATCTCTAGATCCAAGATTTTACCATTTATCGACCGACAAAATCCCCCGAACCACCGAGAAAATGCTTGAGTAGAAGTTTTTCTGTATCACGGACGATCTCTCCTTGTAGGATTACTTAGATACTTGCTTTATTAATGAAAATATGTCAATGGTTCTTCATCATTAGCCTCAAGTGTGCCACTGCTAAGCATGGACTTTCCATAATGAGCGCCATATAGTGCCCTATCTTCAGCTTGCCGGATCCAGCATTTGCCAGCAGTCTTTCGCAGTTCATTATCCCACATGGCCGTAGGGTGTCCTACAGAGCCGAGTCGGGGACTCCACTTAAGAATACGTTTACCCCACCGCTTATTACGGTTCTATCAAATGATGCCTATCTTTCATATGCCCGACTGGTTCCCGGCTGTCAACGGTTGTGATATTGTCAATAGTTAAAAACTTACCAATTCAGAGTTTCCATAGCAATATGTGACTCCAGTAGTTGATTTACTATTGATTCTGATGCCTGCCTTTATGTTTGATTATTTCATAGATCAAAGTTTTGGAATTACGATCACATACGAATAGGATTCGAAGCTTATTTCCAATGGCGCCTTTGTCCGTGATTTATTTGATCTCTATCACTTAGAAGATACGAGCAAATACTTTTACGTTCTTATGATGACCACTGAATTGAAATTGCTCTGAGTAAAATAGATAGCATACCTATCCATTGAGGGGGCGAAATCATATGACGCCTAAAATTTATTTTCGATTCAATGCCTTAATTAAACATAATAAAACTATTACAGAGGCCACAGAAATAATCGAATTGACACAAATAAACAAGACTGGTGGATAGTGATAGCGTGAGCACCAAATTCCCCACACAGTTGACAAATGGGCGACACGTCACCTCACAAACAACCACGCTTCACGTAATAGAATTAACTACTGTGATTAATTACTTGTATTCGTTTCGTGGTAAGTGTAATGGAGCGACGCAATCATTTTGGTAAAACATTGGTTTGCGATTAAATTTGTGGAATTTAATTGTAATTTTATCGGTTACTGTCATTAATTTTTACCTACCTATTACAATTATAATACGATATAATAATTAGTTAAGATAGTAAGCTTAGGAACAATGTATATACATACATTCTCATATAAGTGAACTATGTTATTTTGGGAAATAAATTCTTTAGAATCCTTACGGTATCGACAACAAACACATTTTGACGACCTCTGTGGCGCGGTCCGCCTGCGACGCAGCAGATTGCGGTTTTGATTCCCGCCTTTGGACAAATTTTTGTACGTTCTACAAATATTTGTTCTGGTATCTGGTGTCTGTCTGATGCATGATAAAAAATATCTATCTATGTGTTATTGTATCAAATATATCAGTTATCCATAACACAAGCTCTGCTTAGGGTTTGATGATGCTGCGTGGATTGTCCAGCATTATTTATTTATTTATATATTTATTTGCTTTTTCGTTGAAATTATTGTATTATTGAGTGTAGGTGTATCTTCTTTGCAGGAAAAGACGAAAGAAATGTTGGTATCATTATTTTAAAAAGTGAATGAGAAATGCAAACCCTATTTTCAACAAAGAAAATATATGTTCCACGATCATTTTCTTGATTTGTTTCTACCGCTGCATAAGTGAAAAGTAAACAGGTTGGACTCAGTCCAAGTGTAAGCTAGCCAAGTCCAATCTAGGAAGTGTCGTCCACTGTCATATATTTTAAACTGTCCCGGGCTAAATAAGGCTAATTCTTGAGGTTTATTTACCAATTTGCTTTCATTTATGCTGCCGTTTGTCTTTTTACTGTTTCTTTAGATTTTTTTGCGAATGTCAATACTATTATAGTTGTACGTCCACCGGATCGGATTTGGAGCGTGCACAGCGTACGTGGCGTCGGTATTTACAATAAGCCTGGCATCAGTAAAGGCAGATGTGTCAATCCAGTGCACGCTGAACGCAGTGTACCTACATAGAAATAAAAATCATTATGCTCCGTACTCTCCGATTTCGATGCAGTGGACACGCAACATAAGAAGGCACAATGTGCGCCATTTTGTGAAAAGATAGCATAGGATTCCGCGTTCAGAGCTGGTCAAAGCAAACGTTTTTGGAAAGGCGTAAGCGCAAAAATCAAGTATTTGCATGTTCAACCAAATAATTACTAATAACATACAAATCAAAACGAAATGACTTAATTTTTGATTTGATTGATAGACCGTTGAGCTCCAGAGATCTAGACCAAATTAAATGCGATGCATTTTCATGATTTTTTTGTTTCGTATTTTATTTTGTCAATCGTGTTTTCACATTCAAGGAACCACAGAAAAAATGTTGAATTTTATGTTATAGTTTTTAATCACGTGAGTAGATCTAGGCCTAGTTTGACAAACAAATCCTTTTAAGATATGTATGACGTTTTGTAAGCAGATTATGTGCGAACAAGTCTCTTATCTTGTACGTATTATTTTCATTTCTAAGATAGTAATGGTTTGTTAATAAATTTCAATAGTAAATGGAAAATAAGCAAAACATTTTGGACAATATATTTGAAACAAAACTTTCGTCGACGTGTCGCTAAACGACAGCTGTCTCTACATCGGAGCGAATTCAAATTATGGAGATAACATCTGTGAAATTTTCACTATTTTTACCCGACTACCGACAGGGGAGGGTTATGAGGTTAGCACCCTATGTTTGTATGTTTGTATATTTTTAGTATCTAGATTTGTAGGAGACATTTATTTCATAATTTTTTATATCAATTTATAAGATTTAACGATTTATAACATTTTACAAGAAGCTGTTTTGATCAATTGTGGGATTTTTTGGTCATAATAAATGCATATTCTACTAACTCTTATCTCTATCTAGGTGGTTAAAACATGCTGTTTAAACTTTTCACTAAACTTTTATGTATAGGCACGTGAGTTTAGCGCTAGAGTAGTCACGCGGATTAAAAAAGGTTGATAAAATTAAAAGATTTTATAACACCACCTGGAACCGCGACGGACCCGAGTTAGGTACTCCCAGTGACTGGGAGTACCTAACTTGGGTCCGTCGCGGACGCGCTAGACTGGGACCCAGTCTAGCGCGGTATCTTTCTCTATTAGGCACTTATCTGACCGCCGCCGGCAAGCGATTAACTATCAACTATTTTCTCGCTCAAGAACCGAACAATAGATATTGATTCCGTGTCAATAAGAGACATTTATATGTATAGAGTTGATCGATGGCTGTTCAAAATGCCGACGACAACTCTCTCTCCAATATTTTGTCGCAACGACAAAAACTATCAAGGATAAAACCCGGTCAGCGATACTCGCTCAGCGATACTATATAATAACTAATAACTAGTGCGTAAGTGCATAGTAAGTGCGTCCTCTTCGCTTCCCGCGTCGCTAAACCCTCATTGCAACTTACCACGAATGCATAATACAGCCTTTCTAAGACCGGCACTTTATTCCGACGGTCCATCTCCATTAAATAAGAAATACGTTAACCAGAATCGAATGCGGCGAATCTAAGTAAGCAAATGTTTTATTCATGACTTCGCAAATGGCAATTACAGTAACAGTACAGTTTTACAAAACTCGGGAGTTTCAAAAACATCTTTAAGGCAATCGAGTCTCTTTGTTTTTTGATCTGTATTTACAGACTTCAGCGTAACAAGACAAGTTCTGTTCTTCAACTTTTGGCGAACATTGTATCTTTTGGAACGAACATCGACAGATGATACGTTTATTGTGCCTACGAAAAGTTGCGTAGGTTCAAACGAAAGCTATTAACTACTTGTTTTTCCAAGAAAGCCTAGTTATCTGTTTACGTAGCCGCATTGCGACATGGCATATCTAGAAGTAGGCACAAGCGTGTACGATGTGAACATGACACGGAAATGGTGAGGGCGCCATGTTTTTCATATCACGCCACAGTGATATGAACAAGGTCTAAGTATGGTGCTGGTTGATATGCTGGCATTCTATTCTGAAATCAAATAGCAACCAAGCACAACCAAGGCTGCGTTTTTCGGAGAGTAAAAACGGAAGTAGGAGCGAGGGCGGGGGAAATCTAAGGCAGGAAAACGTTATGACATTTTTTCATCGGTAAGTGTCAGACGTCAGTGCCTTATTTTAAAAATTTAACCTTTTCTAAGTGTAAATTTAATGTGTGGAAATCAGCTCTTTAAGAAATTTCAGTGTTATAAACAGAAATTATCGACCTGTCGATTTTACAAATTTTACGCTGTTTTAAAACAATCTGTTGCAATAACAGCCTTAAAATAGATATCCATTAAAAAGTTTGATAGTATCTAATGATGAGTAAAACCCAGAAAATATGACCAGAAACTAAAGGATGCTTCGATTTGTGCCACACTGCAAGGGAAGGAAGGAAACATTGTACAAAAAAGCTTTGGTACCAGTTAACCGGACGGGACATTGTTCGTGGTTAAATTATGTCCTCAATGTCCCCCATTCCCCTCTGACCTAATATCTCTGTGTTCCTGTGATGTCTCAACTTTTCATTTCTGTTTATTAAATTTTTTGTACGCTCTGATTATGTTGTACAGAAGCTTAGGGGGAAGTGGATTTGGTTATCCTTGTTTTTCTTTACAAATCACCTTGAACCGTTTATATAAGCCGGTTTTTAAGGTTCTGAGTACAGTCAGCTACAAAAATTATCGTTCTCAAAGCGTTTATAGGTGTAAACGAAGCGAGTGATTATAAAAACAATGTTCGGCCATTTTTGTCGTTCACTGTATGCTTTATCCGTACAAAGCATACCTACAGCGAACAACAGAAAAGGCAGAAATGACAACTTCGCAGGTTTTTTGTTTACGTCGTCCGTACGTAGCAGATTTAAAAATCTACGAAGTTAGATTAGTTAGATCTTGATGGTGATAATAAAGATATATTCAAGAGAAAGTATGGTGTCATAGTTTGATTGTTTTCAAAAAACCTATAACTGACTTCGAATTCCTTACTTTTAAAGAGTTTTTGAAAGTTTGGCGAATTAAATATTAAATTTTTGGGACCATTTTGGGATTATCTTCTTTTTAACTGCAAAATAAACATCCTAATCGGTCGTAAATGACGGAAAAATCGATGAACATACATAAAAAACATCATCATCAGCCTATATCAGTCCACAGCTGGACATAGGCCTCCCCTAATGAGCGCCATAGCGCCCTGTCTTCAGCTTGCCGCTAAAAAAACATACATACAACCAAACATTGAAAATTTCTTTTTTTGAAGTCGGTAAAAAATAGATATGGATCAATTAAAAAATCTCTTTATTTTAAATCATAATTAAAGGACCCAGTGCGTGCCCCCAAGTGATCCAGGTGGTCCTATTAGGCACTTTATTATGGCCATTCGGTAACTTTACAAATGGGTTACTAGCATGCAATACATGGCCGTGATTGCAGAACACGTGGAATGTGTATACAATTCAATTAGTAGCTATGTACCTCTGGGTTTCTTATGGTAATGACGTTGATTTCCGGTGTCGAAATACGCCTCATTTTTGTGTTCTCATTACTGGAAAATATTTGAAAGTCTTGGCTGTAAAATACCATACATAGCATAACATCAAAGTCCAAATCATATGATTAGAGTTTACACAAGGTCGCAAGAGGCGTATACCTGCGTAGTTGTGGAATAGGATTGAAAATTCCGTGATCTCTCATGATGTCCTGCTCATTAAAATCTCATAAAATCTGACCTGAGCGGGACAGCATGAGAGATGACGTCGTTCTAAATCCCTTTATCTAAGTACGCGGTTATATCGAAAAGGATCAAATCACCTTGCAGTGATACCAAACAAGCAGCGTTATAAGTAGGCCGTATAAAATAAAACAAAGTACCTTTTTAAACAACATCGAAAAAAAATGGAGAGTCTGTAATGAACAGTATTTTTATTGTATGTCAATATATTTTCCGTCATTTATCATTTTAACTTTGATATGAAAGATTCTTTTGCAGTTATATAGATGATGATTTGATGAAAATATTATTCCTGAAAGACGAGAATTTTTCCGAAAAAATTAAAAAAAAACTGTAAAATACTAAGAAATTTGAATTCGGTATAATTTGAATTCGGTATTTCGTTTTTTCAAAACAATCAAATTATTACAAAATGGTTTTCATCTAAAAACATCACATGTTTTCTTTGCCCCAAATCCCCGAACCTTCATCGCAATATATCTCAGAAATCAAAGCGAAACGACGTCGAACGTTAACGTTGCGTAGATACGTAAAGTCGAACGTTGTAATTCAAACGGGGCTCAAAGTAAGAGGCTATAAGTGATAAAATATCTATTTAGCTTTTTTTCAGCCGTTCTTCCTTGAGAGTTCTAACAAACGAGTTTGGTGTGCCGTTGTAATTTTGTAAATCTTATGTGCTACTAGCAGCGCCTCGCGGTTTCACCCGTGTAGTTCCCGTTCCCGTAGAAATTCCGTGATAAAAAGCCTATGTTCTATTCCAGACTATAATATATCTCTGTGCCAAATTTCATCCAGATCCGTTCAGCCGTTCTGGCGTGATTGAGTAACAAACATCCATCCATCTATCTATCCATCCATCCATCCAAACTTTGACATTTATAATATTAGTGGGATATTTGTTGACGCCGGTCGTTGAATCAGGGGCTGAAATTAATCATTTCATTATAACAATGGTCTCAGAATGACACATTTTGGATGAATGAACCTACAGATGGAGGGAAACGCGACAAACGTGTCAGGTTATAAGGATGAAAATATGTAGTAACAATCCCGCGCAACAATATTACTAATATGTAAAAATTATAAATTTTATTAAATAAAAAAATAACAATAATAATACCTAATAATTTAATAGAGTCCAAAGGTGATCGGAATGCTGGTTTTTATTTCAGTCAATAAATTAGCATTGCCATTCAACGTGGCAATGCTGCCAGCATTCTGGGCACTTTGCCTTCTGGTCACGGCTTAGATTTTTAGAAATGAACTATGAAATTAAATAAGTGCCCAAAAAAATCGATTTCGGCGAGACTTGAAAACGTGGCCCACTCTCAGTACGGGTGTGCTCTAACCAACTAAGCCACGAAATCAGAACTTACCTTGTCGAAAATATCTGTTAAATATTTTCATCCTTATATTTTGCAATAGATTTCCGCAAAGTAATGCCTGAATCCATTATTAAAATTTAAGCGTGTCAAGGTTAAAACCAATCTATCAATAACAAGTAGCAAACTAGATTTGTTAACACCTAGATTTGTAGAATACGACTAGGTCGATTGAAATCCAGCGAAAGTCAACAAATTGCCTTGTTGAACGATCAACGTTAATAAGGTACGTCACATAGTACCACATTTTTTTTTACCATGTTTGTTCTCTCAGTTTGATCGTATAACGTTATTTGTTACAAAATGTTGCCCTGTTTCCGTGGTTCAATTAAAAGCGTAAATATCTGGCCGCCGGATCGTAGAATCAGTCCGTTTGTAGAATGGCTAGACCGATTACAAAACATAATAAATTTCATTCGACGAGATAGCTAGGTTGTACGTGACGGTGACGTTCAACAATATGGCTAGATGTCTCTAGCCATATTGTTCAACGTCGTTGAACAATCAGCAAAGGCAATTTATTTAAAAAAGGTTTAATTAAATGTAAAAAAAAAGTTTTACTATGCAAGACTTTATTATACCTAAAGGTGATCAATTGATGACCTACTTGTAAGCAATGCTGTATTATTGAAGCTGAATAACTAAAGCTTAAATCATGAACAATCAGAACTCCGTAAACACCTAAAGGCGAGGTGTTTACAGGATCCTGGTTGTTCGTGACTCGTTTGAAAGCACCTTTTGCCTAAAACTGAGTTTCCATCTGCAGGCCGTTTGGCGACTGGTAATTGCAGTTTATTTTAACTGAAATGAACAAAGTCGCTTTATCGATTTTAGATGCTTTCATTTCAGATGAATGCCTGATAATGCCGTATTCTTTGAGCAAACGAGACAGATCCAGAAACAAAAAATACTTTAAATAAAATACTTGACTCTTCAAATCTACTTTGTTTTATTTTATACATAGTGTTTTTGATTTGTTTTTCATAACTGTTTTTTATCCGTCGTGTTTTTTTCTTCCTTATACAAAGATGTTTTAAAGCGGAATTTGTAATAATGCAACCTTTCGTTAAAATTAAGATGAATTTCTCGTGACTTTGATGTTAGAAGAAAAAATTTACAGTCATTAATTACCTACAAACAATCCAAATAAAAAACTTCGCGGTCAACGCAGGGCATAAAACGGCCGAGATCCGCCGCGGCTGTCTATCAAAAAGCATTTTGTGGCGCGGACGCCACGTGGTGCGGATTTACCGCTAGCAGCATTTTCATGTCAACCACATTGCTACATATATGGATCATGTGTACGTTAGAAGCGACAATACCTACTGTGTTATTGAACCGAAAAAGAGCTTTTGCGTTTTCAATGCATCGTAAACGAACCTTGCAGATCATAGCTACCACCCAGCACAAAAACGTGCATGCCAATATGAGCATAAACTAGTTGGTCATTAGACTAATTTTACAGAGACAAAATGGCTTTTCAAAAGCTTAAAACGAGTGGTCCACCAGTTTTCTGTCATCTGATACTGTCGATATCAAAAACATCTGAAAGTTATGTGTGCCCATATTCGAATACACTCTTTTATGTTGTGTCGCACACCTGTAAAGCACCGCTGGTAGCGGCTTTTAAGGTGTACAACAAGCTTATGCCTGTAAAAGTTCGTTTTCGATGCAGCAGCATATTTTTGTCATTTTTCAATTCTGTGTATAGTATTTTGGCTCATTGCGTGTGATTCTAAGGTTAAGAGACTCCCTTAGTGACCCTTAGTGAGTTAGTGAGTGGCTTAGAATGTTTATATAAAAAAAACAAATGGCTGCCATTTTAGTGTAAAAAAGTTCTATAACCGTCGCGTCGTCGTTATATTATATCGTTTTGAAACATATTCATTCGTCGATAATTTTTGATCTAATTACTTCTAAATAATGACCAAAAGGTCATTGCAATTATTCGGGGGACACCTATAGACAAGTTTGTCTGGCAAGGGTTCAAGAACCTGTAGGTAAAATGGTTCATATTTATTCTACCTCTACCTATAATAATATCGTATGACAAAGCAGGAATCAATTTTTGTCGTTTTTAAGTTACCAATCCTTCAATCTTTTAGCCGAGGAATTTTGGCGTACTAAGGATTTTTTTTTAAATTATATTGCTACCAGCATTCTGGGCACACTGCCTTCTGGTGACGGCTTAGATTTTTAGGCAATAGACATAAGTGTATACTAGTTGTCATTGTTTTATTTTATTTTGTTATTGTAACAAATAAATTATTATTCTTACGTAACAAAATCTTCAAGATATTTGTATGTACTCTCCAAACATCGCTACTTACGAGTACATGAAACGCTGAAGACGCGAAGTGATTGTTTAACTTATAGCCAATTCATCAAAATCCGTGCTGGCAAACAACGCCGAACAACATTTTAGTTCGTGTTTTTCTTCTGGAATGTTATTGTGCTTACCTCAAATAGGAGGGTGAGCCGCATACCACCATCGGGTTAGGACGAGCGTAAATAAATACTTACCTTATTTCAAAATGAAGCTTTCTTCAAAAGCAAAAACGTTTTGAAGGAATTATTATTATAAGAGAAAACAAGTAATTATTGATGAAAGTATTATAATGCTAAGAATTACTTTAAACTGTAATAATAAGCTCTCAGATTAATTATTCGTATGTAAAGAAAATATACTTTTCTTTAATTTAAATGTTCCCGCACGAAGGCTTCATCATGTTAAACTGTCAAAGTCAGGCGGTGACATTGACAAAGGCCGATACTAATTACTTAGTAATCTGTGCTCAAACGAAGCCTCTTGAATCTAGTTGCCATGCCCTAGCATTACGAGGGAAAATCTGTTGGAAAAGACAATTGTGATTTTGGAATCGATATTGTGAATAATAGCATTAAATGTCGTTTCTTTCATTACAGGTAAATTTTGTTTGCTAAACGCTAAACTAACATAATTAAACCTTTCATTACAGAGAAACTCAATTGTGTTTTAATTCACAAATCAATAAAATTACATCTTATACATATACAAATCATTTGCAGATACCGGATTACAAGTTGGTTCCTATACTTATTCTCTAATGTTCCATGCTGTAACTTACCAGCTAAAACAGCTTTGGTGTCCAAAATTTTATGAAATAATAGCAAAAAAAGACATGCGTATATCGGAAAATTAATTTGAATAATGTCAAACTATGCGTGTTACAATATAACATTTTATTATACTAGCTCCTGCCCGCGGCTTTGCACCCGCTTTTTATAGCCTATGTCCGTCCCCGGGATATCATTTACCTGCCTGCCAAATTTCATTGAGATCCGTTCAGCCGTTTAGGCGTGAAAAGGTAACAGACAGACAAACAGACGAGTTACTTTTGAATTTATAATATTAGATAGGTAGGCTGTGATATTACTATAGGTTGAGCAAAAAATCGCATTGTCAGCGTTCTTAAGACCAAAATTACTTGAGATTCAGTTCTCCTAAACGATCTTTTATACGGGTGTGCTCTAACCAACTAAGCCACGAAATCCTAGTGAGTTTCGTCGTCGTCAAATTTTTGGGAACTTATTTAATTTCTTAAAAATTGCCCAGAGTGCGAGGGCTTACGCACTATAATACAAAAACCTTAGATTTTTTTATACATTTAGTTTCACATGTTTTTTATGTTTTGTTACAGATTATGCGACTTAAGATATGTTTTTACCCCCCAGCGCTTGATCTAAAAGTATTGTACAAGGTAATTTAGATCGTATCCGGCGAGATCAGCATCGCACGGGTATCTAATAACATCGTGTAAACAAACAAGGCTAGCGTCGTGATTGCTACCAAATTATTCAAAACTGTACTCTTGGTAAGTACTTTTGAATTTTTCGTAGGGAATAGGGGGTCGGCGGCACAGGGATTGGTGGATTTTCTTCTTTATGTGCGCTGGGAAAATTAGCAATTATTAATCTTTTTCATTTGATTTCTTTTACTCTGTTTCAGACTCTATTTGTGATCTATGGTATCAGGTATTGGCAATAAAGAACTACATATAAAAATTAAAATCAAATAATAGAAACAAATAGCTCTAAGAATTAGCAAACTGAAGCGGCAGTGGGCCGGCCATATCTTGTGAAGAACCGATAACCGCTGGGGTAAACGTGTTCTTGAGTGGAGACCGCGACTCGGCAAACGTAGTGTAGGACGCCCTTTGACCAGGTGGGATGACGATTTGCGAAAGGCTGCTGGCAGATGCTGGATGCAGCAAGCTGAAGACAGGGTGCTATGGTGCTCATTAGGGGAGGCCTATGTCCAGCTGTGGACTAATATAGGCTGATGATGATGATGATGACTAGAAACAAATGAGAACTATATTATATCAAAATTGCAAAAATTACTCACAATTTTACAGAACAAAAGATGTAACTTCCTTAAATTAACTCAAGATTGATAACGTATAATGTTTGTGTTTTTGCAATAAAGATAAAATTGGTAAGATAAAACCTGAATATATTGAACACTGCTAAAAAAAAGCGCGTATCTAAATCAAGCTGGAAATTTTAGCAAAATTTGACACCTTTTAATCCCAACAAAGCATGATGCAACGTTATTGTGTACGAGATCGATGGGTTATTTATGATCGCACACTATTATTTCGAACTCATCAATGTTTGGTGCTAAACCTGCGCCAGCTGGTCCACTGTAGTTTCGTTATTGTGGATGCCAACCAATGAAATCCACGATATGAGTATGAATAAGTTGCAAAGAAATGCTATCGATCTACCACTCACAACTTTAAAAAACACAAGATATTGCTTCTTTGAATTAACTCGAGATTTGATAACGACCAGCCGTATTAGGTATTTTCGTTTTTCAAAATAGATAACTAACTGTCTTTTGTTTTTATTTGCTCCAGTGTTATTTACAAACCTACCTATAATTACACACCCTTTGATGAGTCTCATTCCAACGTCAGCAAGTAGAAACCCGTGGTTTATTTATGGTATACTACCACAGACTATATAAATATAATAATATATAAAGCTTTAACACATAGTGAAATGACCTAGCCATACAGGCATGTATAAGTCTACACTCAGTCTGCCGGGGAATTGAGATAAACGACCATCCGAATAGTGTTGAGGATCAAATCCAATTTTCCGTTCGCAAATTGAGTAGGGAACGGTGTTTCGCGTGTGAACGAATACGAGACGTTTTGTTATTTTAGGATAACTTGTAACTTTACTACTTAAATTATGTTTCACGGATGTAGCTAAGGGTGTTTCGATGTAGTTACTTTTGTTTAGTTTCAGTTGGAATTTTAGTCTGACTTTTTCCTGAATGCATACCTTATTAGACTAAAAATGTATATGATGTCCTCGTAGTCAAGTCTTACGCCACGGTGGCCATTCGGTGCGGCCAGGTGCGCAGGACATTTTATAGTGCACAAATGTGTACGCAAACACAGGCCTGGTCACAGGTCACTCTCTATTCCCTGACACCCATAATTCGATGGGACAAGAGATCGACACGGCCGGGAAGATGTCAGGCGCAGCACGAACGGCTTCACGTGCTTTCCGAGGCACGGGGGTGTAACACTGCCAACTTTCTGACTCCGTTTGTTTCTGTGAATTACAAGAAAAAATGATAAATCGCATGAGAGTGCCAATAAATTGTACGGTATTATGCGGTGTTGTCGAAACTCAAAAGAATTGGTTTATGTTTTATATTTATTATATTGTTGTTTTGCTGCGTTATCTAGTTTTCTAAGTTTATAAAAACAACGCAGCTATAATTTCAGTTTTATATTTATATATTTTATTTAACATCCCGCTACCTAGGCCATAAAATAAACTACGCGGGGCAGGGTGTTTCCCCAAGTTTTTACAATTCGTTCCGTACGTTCATGCATTTGTGGAATGCTTCATAACACATAAAATAAAAAGAAACATGTTGCAACATGGTAATTGAATTTAACCCCCTTGAATTGCTGCTATGAATTGTAATTGGATGGGGCAGGTAGATCTAATATGCAGGAGGTATGAATATTTTGTGGAATTTATACAATCGAAAATGCGTTTCAGAATACAAAACCTAAACTTTATTTTATTTTATATCGTTCGTTTAAGTGAGACAGTGGTTTATGTATTATTCGTGGTTCCAATTCTGTCCCGTTCTTCTTATTTCAAGAAAAACATAAACACTATTGTAATTCTTGAGTTTTGAGTTAATCTAACGGTGCGTTCAGATTAAGTGTATTATTTATATTTGTATTTATTTATTTACCTAATTTAGTGCACACAGTAAGATAACAAGTTATTATGATCCAAATTATGCACATATAAAGGTGCGTCCCTGTTATTGGTATCCAAAATAAATAGATCCATACCGAAATACCTCGAAATCAACAAAACTATCTAAGAAGACGTCACGTCCTGGACACAATAATAAAATGAAACATCATAACGGGAATAAAAACTGAAAAGAGCCTGTAACGACCCCGGAGGTCTTAACAAATCGGTAGCCATCACTCAAGGTTATAGCCAGAGGGTGTGGGGTCATTCGGACCCTGTTTCCGTAGATAAGTCGGATTTTCATTGTGTGCTGTGAGACGATAGCGGTGTAGTTCGATTTATAATAAATTGAGGTCTGGTAAGCCCCCGGTCTTATTAGTGGTCATAATGGCGGAGATGGATGTTTGGAAAGGAAACACATATTGTGATCGTGAGTTGAATCGTATTTTTCGGGTATTCATCAGACTACATAGAGGCCAGTAGGAGTTTGCACAATGCTAAAACGGTAAAAGTTTTCGGCTACTACGGCGGACGGCCCGGATGGCGTCATCTGCGCCCCGTTGGAAATGCGGCGCGTTCGGCGCGGATAGGTGCGCGATGTTGCGTACTATTTCATACAAAGATTTAGAAAATGCGATGACTGCGACGCGTGCGGCTCCTTCGGCTCGGACTCGTTCAGCTTTGGATCGCTGTACATATTACAAAAAATCTCAATATCCTGTAGGGGCGCGTTACAAGGCGCTTAATGTCAGGAATTTATTCTTTATTGTACGATTAAAATATACAATAGTAAAAAATAAATAAATATATATATCTTTAGATATAAAATATACAATAATTTCAGTGTGTTGTTAGATACTGAATTATTTTTGAAGACTGTTTGGTCGAAAAAATATTGTTCATCAAATGATAGAAGACTTCATTGAACACGTAGACTTAGTTCTCGTAATCGTAAGTTCCTAATAACTTCAAAGATCAAACTAAACCATTATTATAACTTCACATTGTTATCGAAATGATGAATGCCCTTCATTATTCCAATTCGAAACTTCATGGAAGGGAAAGTTTTTAAAACAATTTATCTAATGGAGAGAAAATTTGTCTCCGAGAAACAAAAGGAAACTTTACATCAAAAGGAAAATGTTTTGGCTGGAGCACAAAGCTGTTGATAAATCCATTGTGGACCTATCTTTACGCAGAATTCTGAGAAATTTGTCCGTCTACGAAATAAATTATGATAATACATGTTATACAATTTAAAACTTTAAGTATCTTGGTACATGATAGGCTGATGATATTTATACCTGTTCCTAGTCTGGATTATACACGTTCTGGAGAAACCGCCAAGATCAGTTTGGTTATCTGGCATAGATAGGCAGTTGCTTTATTTGACATGACGTCGTCTCACAATCACTCAATATGTTTATTTCAGACAAAATTAAAATTAAAATCAACATTAAATTCTAAATCAGAAGTTAATTAAGTAAAATAATCATTATAACCAAAAATACAATATAAATTTAAACAACAAGTACAAGTACCTATCGAACACTGGTCAAGAGAGCACAATTTACGCTTTTGTCCAGTGTACCATAAAGAGACAGTCAGTGTCCAGCCTCTCAGCAATGAATATCAAAAGGTTCGTATGCAACACTTTAAAATTCAGGGTATCCATTCATGCATTTTGTGTTGCAAGATATCCAATCCTTCCATGACAGTAATCGATGTCAACGCTTGTTTGCTTGCTGCAGCTTAAGAAGACTGAGTCAACGAAACATTGGACAAATTTGAGCCGTAAAAAACATTTGGATTTGGAGCTACTATTATACTTCAATGCTACATTATCTACTACAATTCATAAATCCCATCCGACAGTATTTCCGTCACTGTTTAATCCGTCTATATGCCCTGTTTAAACATGTTTTTTAACAAATATTTACGATCCGTGTGCACCGCAGTCGTAATCGTATGTCAGGTTTAAGCTTTGTTTAAATAAATACAGGCGGAATCCACCGATGTGTATTTGCAGGGGATGTATGAAGGCAGGGGCAAATATGAACTATATGGGGGAACATGATGCCTTTATAAAAAGTTTTGACTTGATTTATGGTTTGTTTTCGTCCATGGGATTTTTGCTATAGGTACCAACTGTGAATTCGTTCTTATATTCGAGCTCATCTGAATTTTCAGACAGTTTCTTGAGTTACTCTTTTAATGTACTCCGAGCACGATCAAAACGGGATTTGCTATTGCCATCCCATGAGTGACATTTCTAACTGAAACAAAAGCAGCCGTTCTATTTTCAATATGTGGTTTGTATGAGAAAATTTACGTTTATATTTAAATTGACAAGGTTTCGTTCCAATCTGATTACTCACGGATTACAGAAATGATAAGATGATCTAGATCTTTAGATTCATTCATTTGTCTAGTCCATAGTACTCGTATTCTGCTTACAAAACAGCGCAGTATTGGACAAACGTTTTAATACTGTGACAAGCTGAGGCAGGTACCCATTTAACCCTTGACCATTAACTCTAACCAGTCTTTCATCTTTCTACCGATTTCAGGGAGAGGATCTATGTTCGGCTGTATGTATTTTTTTAATGTATGTTAATTGACTTCTCGGTCAATTATGGACCGGTTATGAAAATTATTTCGTTATAGTATAGATAATGTACCGAATTGGTCCAATAAGAAATGTATTCCCAAGGGATTGGTATTTATCAAGTCAATCATCGTCAAGCTTTACAAAAAAACTTAATTCCACACAAATATCACGAAGAACTTATAATATCTTGTCAGTTTTTAATAGATTTTGACGTTTTTTTTCTTGTTGTATAAAAGTTAATGAGCCCAAGCCTTTTGAAGTGGTCTCGCAATAGTTTTTCCTCGAGGAATTTATATGTGCGCCGTAAAACGCACATCATAATATTCACAATCGGTTACGAATAGTTTCCATGGCAACGGGTGTAAACTAGAGGTATTTTCATTCGTCGTTTAATCCATGTGCCATCCATCGTTCTAACTAGATCTTGCCACTTGAAAAATTAAAAATCGCGCTATCGAAGAGTTCCTTCCAAACCAATTTTCACTATTAGTGAACTTGTAGTCGGTTTATAGTTTTTTTAAACACGCCAAATTATTATGTTTCTATATTTTAGTTTAACTACCATACATAAAATCTTTATTGACAAAGAAAATTACAAACAAATAATAGAATTATATGAAAACAACTGAAACAATTGAGCTAACTGCAGACTGTTGCAAACAATCTACAGTTAGCTCAATTGATCCATATCAATACCAGTCGGAAGCGTGCCCAAGACGCTAGCTGCATTGCCCCGCTGTACGGCAATCAATGCTGATGCGTCTTATGCTGTGCAATGTAGTTATTAAGATGTTAATGTGTTTTGGGAACGTATATTATCTCTATCCCTTTCTCTCATTATGTTGGAATCCTCTCGGATATTTCTGTAAAGACAACAAAAACAATAATCAAATGTGGCCTGAATTGGCCCATGTTTGTCGGTTCATTCGTACGAGTCATACGATTATGTTTGCTGATGTAACTGATACAACTGATGTAAAGTAAGTAAGTAGCGTTTTCAATGTGAGTTTGTTTTAAATATTTCAGCAAACATTTGGGTTTTAATGGTTACAAAATTTTGTATCCATCCGAACTTAATAAATAAATAGAGTAGTAGACATTCTACTCCTGAGTTTTGCTTCTAAGTGCATAAACGAACACCTTCTAAAACTTTTGGTGCCACGAAACAAGTAATTAGTCTAGTTAATGTTGCAGTGCAATAACTAAGGTACAGTTGGGGTTGGGGATATAACATTAATTTTTAGAATAGAATATAAAATAGAATAGAATTTAAATAAATAATATATAAATTTATTTGTTAAAAGACACACACTTACATACTAAAGTTAGATCAAAATACATAATAAACTTAGATTAAAATACAAAATGTAAGCCCAGTAACAAAATGGCTCTGCCTCACTCAGCATGAGTTTTCCGTGCGTTCCGTGTTTTGTGATTCACTGTAATGCCATGTCGTCTTAAATTCGGCAGCTAACTGTCCCTACCTACATGTAAAAATTTGCTCATATATGCTCGAAAATCCCGAGGTTTTAGTATGCATTGCACTAAAAATTTTGTCATCCTGCAATCCTTAACAACTATAAAACGCAATCATGCAAATTATAAGACGCGAATGCAATAAATCCCGCATCTGAGCCATAATCTAACAAACTAAGAGAAAGTGCACCTAAACGGGGGCATTTAAAATTTATGGTCGGAAAATATTACCACTTTTGGAAGAAAACGCGCTAACTCCGCGAACTAATGTTGCAAGCAACTTGGTATAAAAAGAAACGAGCTTGCGTACCGGAAAGTCAGCTGGTTTGGGGATAACGGCACCGCTATCTTGTACAGAAAGAATGGCAGATATAATGAGGAACAGACAAGAAAATGGACTAAGGGCCGGACTCTACCAAAGCGGAAACGGGACGAGAGTAAATGAGATATGTTTTAAACAATCAATAGATAGTCGTTATTCACACACCTCGTCTTCACTCAGTTTCAATGGATACCAAGGACCGGAGATGTATCTATCATATATGTATGGCGTTATCGAAGCGAAGATGTCTACTGAGTCCACACAAGCTGGTGATGGTACGCAGCGGAGACGAGAAGAGGTTCGTGTCATCTCTACAAACATCCGACGCTCGCCACACGCAGCTCAGTTCCGCTCTAGCCAGCACACATCTCCGTTCCAGTCTAGCAAAATACGCAACTCCGCACAGATTCGTTGGACCCTAGCTGAAAAAGTCTCTTCTCGTCTCCGGTTTGTACATCTCTACACATCTCCGTTTTGATGGATTCCGGGCCTAAAGACATTATGGTTGTAATAATACTTTATTAATTTCTGTTGTATGTTCTAATATTTTCATAAATAATATGAAAATATGAGAACATACTACTTGCCATAACAATAATTGTATTTTATTAATGACATTATGTCATTAATAAAATACAATTATTTTCAGTTTTAGAATAAGCATTTCAATTTCATTGCCTTTCTTTAGCTTAAGTTTTATAATGTACTGTATGTTTAGGTTTATGTAATAAAGAATGGTCTATCTATCTATCTATTTCTGGTAAGCATGATCACAGAATAACTATTATGGTTTGGCAGGAATATGTTTGGGTTGTTTTTTTTTCACCCATTGGGGTGCGATGGCTGGAATATATCAGAATCAGCATTATAATCCTAAGAATCGTTAATGGTTATGCCAGTTTTCAGCAGTTATTCGTGGTTATGCACGACTAACTATCGCCCACCCAAATTATGAGAACCTAAGAATCAGAATAGTCAGCGGCCTTAGTATCAATTACGGTTTAAAACGCGACCGCTATTTCGAAACTCCCTGGCATAAAACCCTTGGGGTAATGTAATTTCCCGGTGAATAATATTTTTTTAAGTGCCGCCTCTATGTTGGTCTAATTTTGTTCGAGATTAGCGCCTGCGGTTATCAGCCGGAATGCTAGCTATTTGCGGGTTCGTAGGCTTGTTTTTGTTACGGTATTTAGCGACAACGTAGACAAATGCAGTGCATAGATTATGTAAATGAGGAAAAGCGGGCTAGGTATTAGGTAAGTTTGTGTTTATTATGGGTAAGAGCTGTACTTCTGGTTTTTGTTTAAATCTAATGAATTCTAATGTTAAGGTTTTTTGTTATAGTGCTTACCCGCACTTTGGGTATCTCTAAGAAATGAAACAAGTTTCTTAAAAAAATTCGGTTTCGGCGGGACTCGAACCCGCGCCCCACCGGGTGTGCTCTAACCAACTAAGCCACGAAACCCTTAGTCGGTTCAACTGAAAATCTTTGGGACCTCTTACGGACAGTACGGACTCTTAGTCCCGCCGAAACAGAAAATTTTTGGGAACTTATTTAATTTCTTAATTCTAATGTTTTTGGTGGTTAGTTATTTGAAATGGCCATCGAATCATCTTCAGCACAATTGCAGTACCTAAACCAAACTGTTACACTTAATTGTGATGTAATTTTCGTATCGTGCATTTGAGCTCCATCGATAAAAATTAACACTGTTTCGTAGAAATATTGACATAAAATCCTGCTTGTAAATCCGCTTTGGATTTCCGCCTCTTAAACTTGAGCTATGATTTCCATGCTTGGCTGGCAGATTATGATCCCACTCCTAAATACAAAAAAAAATACAAAATGATTTATTTGCCAATTATCTTATAGAGATACACATTACTGGCGGCCCCCACACGAGGCAAACCTGTGTCGCGGGAAGCCTCTTTACAAAAGTAACTTTAACGGTAGAGATTAAATACTTTTTTGCTTAACAACTTTATAAACCTACTCTTTCTTTAACTTAGAAATACTTTAGGTATCCCAAACAAACCCTCTACAATAACCTCGTTGGGAGCGAGCCTCACGTGCGGACTCGGGGGAAGTCCGAGGATAAGTGAATTGTACGGTGCCGGTGGAGATACGTGACGTGGCGTCTTCGCGCTAGTCGGGCTGATGCCAAGAGGTTGGAATTAGA
Source organism: Eupithecia exiguata (assembly GCA_947086465.1). NCBI lineage: Eukaryota > Metazoa > Arthropoda > Insecta > Lepidoptera > Geometridae > Eupithecia > Eupithecia exiguata. The sequence goes on along the minus strand of OX352233.1, from coordinate 4,472,387 downwards.
GAGTGCCTATAGTGGATAGTATCCAAGGAGGATAATGAACAGAGTAGACCTTGCGGTCACGGAGGTGGTCAGGCAAAAACGGATCTGAGAGTCTCAGTAACACATCCGTCAATACGTAATTGCTAAGGTCGTAAATGGAGCTATACCAAGAGTTTTGGACGGACCTTTGTTTCTTGAAACTGTCTCTCCCATTTTAAGAAGTTCGGTAGGTCAAAACCTAGTTTGGCAAGAGAATACACAGTAAACTAACCTAAAGAGATGTCGTTGCATATCGCATTTCTCTTAATGAAAAGTTCAATTTGAAAGATTACTTTTTGCTTCTATTGTAATATTTTTAAGCAAATCAAGTACCTGCATGCATTTTAATTTGAACAAGAGGTAAAAACTAAAACAGTCAGGTTATAAACAAAATATAAATTATACCCGATCAATCCGGTTAAAACAGTGTTTTATTATGAGTTCTCGCGAAAATAACCTTAGAATATACTAGGTAAAAACTAGTTTATTTTTCTAGGTTTTTGTTTACTACCACAGTGATTTTCCATTACCGCCCTAAAAAGGCCGTATAAATCTTATTACCACTCACCAACAACAATCCCAAACTTTTACTAAGAAATGTTGTTTCGTTACCTTTTTACCTTCGTTTTTGCTTTCATTTCCATCTCATTGTCCACTTCCATGTTTTACGAGTACAAGTTTGTGAGCCACGTAGACAGGGGAATGTTTATTAGCGTATAAAGTTAAGCGCATAAAGCTTTGTAAATTCTTTGCTACACAGAGCGGTGCATGCGCGTTTAGGGTTTTAAATTTATATTTAAATAACTTTAGATTGTTTGGATCAGTCTGCAGTTAGCTCAACTGTTTTAATTCAAAATACTGTTTTTATTTGTGTATATTCTTAGTTCCCTCTCTCAGCAACGTGCTTTGTACAAAACTTGTGTGATTATTAAACTATTGGTGTACAGACTGGCATTTTCGACCGCACGATATAACCCACTGCCTCTCATATCGGCGGTTTATATGGTTCTAATTGTAACTTTCTTTGATGATGATGATAATTAAAGCTCTTGAGCCAATTATCACATATATTATAACTGTTTAATTTGTAAAGTGTATTTAGTTTTAAGTGTGCCATAAAGTATGTTCGCTCTATCTAATTTTATGTCTAGCTCTAAAAAATTAAAAATGACTAGCCAAGATTCCTAGATTCCTCCAAATAAGGTAGATATCGGTTTCGGAAATTTTAAATGATCTAGTCATAGAGGTAAAACGCGCTGCTATCACAGAATCTAGATTTAAAATTAAGCTTACAATCGTCCCTCGCAGACTTAGGTGTTTCATCATAGCTTTTATTTTGTTTTGACCACATTATAATAATAACTACTTACCGCTGCATACCGTAACCAAACAACAAAAAGGTAGCCAAGTGCTTACGATGTTGGTTCGCAAAATGTTCCAATTTAGTGTAGCTTTCCCTGGCTTGGTATAAGCAAAGGCTTAAGATAGCACTACTTACTTCTACTCGTCTAGCAGTAAAAAGTATGTGTTTATTGCCAACGTATAGAAGTAAGTTTGTTCAAGGTTTGGGATCTAACCAGTCTAACTTTGAGATAAGATCCTGTGACTTTTGGTACAGAATAATCTTCAAAAAATGTAAAGTTACGTATGTGTTGTGTATTTCATTCAGAAACAAAATAAACTGAGTTAAGGATGGTATTGGTAAGCGCAATTGTTCGTTACACAAAACCAGAAACAATTAGAAACCAATCTTGAAAATTCCCTGAAAATGTGACAAAACTGGAGCCAGTACTGGAGTTTCTATCTTCGCCTTCGGTGCATAGGTAATGCACCGCATAAAACTTGGCAAGTTCTAGCGTTGGCGCCGTTGGCCCTGTAAATTTTTCAAGCACATTGAAAAAGCAGGAGTAGCCAAGCTACTCTCCGTAAAATGAATCCCATAGGCCGGATAAACTCCTGAAACTTTACTATTTCCCGACTCCACTAAACATTTTTATCCGATAGTTCCGTAAGTCATGCCTGGAATTTGGAGCTTGGATAAATTTTCGCGGGAAAGGGAATAGAGTCAGAATCTTAAATTCTACGTGCCTAAACTTCTATAAAGCGTTCGTTTCTAACGACGATCGACAGTTTAGGAATTTTATCGGCAATCTGAAATCGATTTAATCACGAATCATACAAAGTTTCAGTACAAACTTTACTTAAACTTCGGAATTGGTACAAATTGGAGGAATGTGGCCTGCGGCTAGGTATTAATGGCAGATTCATGACGCCTACTTGGTTATGATTTTTCGATGCAACAAAAATACTAGAAGGGACACTAGAATGTTATGCGCGATCCATTTCTCGTACGTTTACTTTTCGTAGGCTTTTGCTACGGCGTAGCATGTGCTACGCAACTATACAGTGCGTAGGACAAGGAAAACTTATCATTTATGTTTTATTGAAACCTTTTTAGTTTATTGTTGTAAAAGAATATAGTATAGTTCCCTTCTTTACTGCTCATAAATGATAAGTTTTTCCCTTTAAAATTTATCATTTTATGATCAGTAAAGAAGGGAACTATACTATATTCTTTTACAACAATAAACTAAGATGGTTTCAATGACAAACTTTTGGGTTTAAAGTATACAAAAATCGAGATTGTGCTTATGTAGGTGTTTGGAAAAATTGCCTAGACTTTTACAAGGCATATAAAAGTCAAGTACAAATCGTGCCGTTCCAGCGAACCTACTAATCACCACGAAACCAAGAGACGTAGCTATCGACAGGTGGCACTGAATTTATCGGGCCACGTTCTGAACGTGATCTTTATTGCTGAATCCTTGCAAAGTTCCGCACTTGTATGATATTTGAAACTCCATTTGTACAATTAATTGTATAATTGAGGTTGGAAGTTTTCATGATGCGGTTTGGTTTGGTAATTTGAGTTTGGAAAGTTCTGTTTAGATTTCTACTGAGACAGTCGTCTTTTCGCTGGGTTGTTATGTGGCATGTGGGACGTGTGAGTATTATTTAAAAAAGTGGATAACATGTTCATGGCTCGGTAACTATTTATGTTTTGGAAATTAGTCTCTTTTTATTCCCAAATTCTCTCTCCTAATGAGACAATTTTAACAGACTTCAAAAAAAAGCTAGTGTTGTGAAGAAATTGTTGAAGCTAAATTTTTTTAAGGATTTTGCTGGATATCAATATAAAAAATACTACTAAGGACCTTAGAATACCTTAGGATCCAACACAAATAAGGTTCGTAGTTAACCCGCTTACATCCGTAATGAACTAGTAAGGACAATTTACGATTATAAGAAAATAAATTATATTAAACATAGTGTCACCGAATATGTGATAATAAACCGAGACCGCGAAAACACAGAAATTACAACATAAAACAGCATGAAATAAAATAATCACCTATTTATTTTATTACGCAATTTTATCGAGCAACTCAATAATGTCAAGCTCACGCAACATAAAAGGAACTCAAACAAGAAGATAACAGAATTTTAGCGAAAAATAAAATAAGCGTCAACGCTAATCAAACCGTTTACATACAAAGCGGGAAAATACTTTGGGAAAAGGATATACGTCTCCAGATTCATCGTAACAGTGCTCATACATGATCACTCTAATCCACAATGTGCGCACACTTTCATTATTAGCGCTGGGTAGTCCTCGTACAGGAGCTTAGCCAGCATTCTTTTATTTTAAAATTTTAAGTAAACTTACTGCTAGGCTTTTAACAATAAGGTGTTAGTTTGTGTAAGCTAACATGCATGAGGTATGCGATCCGCTGCTTGAAGGTTCATTACAAATTTCCGATTATGCTGAGTTAGGACTTTTTAGGGTTCCGTATCCAAAGGGTACAAACGGGACCTTTTGCCGTTTTTATAGATAATGGTACGGAACCCTTCGTGTGCGAGTCCGACTCGCACTTGGCCGGTTTTATTGACTCCTACGTCACTTGGCCTCGTGGCGCAATTGGAAGCGCACCCCGTACTGAGGGAGGGTTGCGGGTTCAAGTCCCATCGGAGACGATTTTTTTTGGGACATTATTAAATTTTTGTAAAAATTGCCCCATTATTAAACTTTCGTAGTACTTTTGTTTTGATTTATAACATTTATTATTATTTATTTGGTATTCAAACTTGCTTTTTGACTGTCTGTTTAAAATTCTATCTATAAAATATAATTTCCATAAAGGTCGTAAGAAAAACATTTATTTTAAGTTGTTTCAGAATAAAGAATGTGAATTTTGTTAAATAAATAAAATAAAAGGCAAAAGACATTGTCCAAATTCGCATTAATTTACAATTGCAATTGAATAATCAATCTAATTAATGTGGGTATATTAATTAAAAGAAGACTATTAAATATGTTTCAAAATGTCTTATACCGCATCGACGTTTCGGTCGTTTTTTAGCGATCTTGTCTCTCTAGTAGCTAGTAAAAACTGAAGCTGTGAAAACGACGTATGTCGCGCAATACGTGGACGGACTATATCAATCCAAAATTGTTAACCAACCTTCAAAAATAGTTAAAGCGATTAAAGTTACGTCGCGCATTATACCGATGGCGCATCGCATCATTCGAATGGCGCCCCACGATGGATACGGAGTTACCGTGTATGTCGTACGTCAAGTTCATTGTGATTCGAACTGCGTTCTCGATACGGGATCGATATATGAAACGACCCTAGTTCTTGGAAAAAAGTGAGATTCACCGCTTTGCTATTCAGCCGGCGAAATTTTGTCATTGAAAAAGAATAGTATTGTGCATTCAGCAGTGATAAAAAGGGATAAAATATGATAAGTGTCTTCACTGTGAGCCTGAAGGACTGTAATGGTAATATAGGAAACTGTTACGGACTCTGATTTTGACGAACGGGACACTGTAGTAGCTTTGTTTAGTTTACATTGCTATTGCTTAGGGTAGCTATCTACCGAAAGCTTATAAATCTGTTAATATTTTGCATTCGCGCCCAGGTGCAAACCACGGGGGCGGGCGCTGGGTACTCTGCAGCTCCAGGGAGCCCAAGGAAACCTTAAACCACAGAATAACACCCGAATCAAACCAATCTATAGAACAAGCCAACCTTAGAAAAGGATACTCAACTATAGATCATATAGGTAATACGTTAGAACTTATTATCGAAAAACACCAGGAGCACCAGAGGCCTATTTACATAGCTTTTATAGATTATCAAAAAGCATTTGATACCATAGAACATGCTAGCATATAGAAAACACTAGAAGCTCAAAATTTAGATACCAAGTATATCCAAGAAATAAAAAGAATCTACAAAAACTGCAGAAGTAAAGTTAGGCTTGAAACAACTAGATCAAGTTTCCCTATTAACAGAGGTTTGCGACAGGGCGACCCCTTTACCCCTTGTACCCTTCCCCCTTTGTACATGGTGTCCTTGGGCTATTGTTTAAATGACAGTGAATCAGGATGACTCTTATACAGTGTGTCCCACAAATATCGGCAGACTCCAAAGTGGGTTATATAAGGTCAAAAATTATCGATATAAATGGTGGAAAAAGTGGCCAGAACTTATCTTTTACTAAATAACAGTCATTTCAAATGTTGATTTTAACGAGTGGGTAAACTTGTGCTTAATAAGTCATATTCTGGCCACTTTTTCAAAAATATTCGTCGATCACCAAAACAGGTGCAAGTAGATCAAAAATGATCGAGTTCACCTGTTTTGGGGATTGTAGTTATTTTGGTTTATTAGTTTGCCACTGAGATAGAAAAAAATATATGGCGATAATTAATTATCTTTTGATAGGACTTAAAGAATGGCATGTGAAAAGTGCCACCATGCACCCCCGATGTGATGACAATGACAACTCTGTAGCCTCGCCGAATACAACTGCAAGATTTACGACGACCTCTGTGGCGCGGTGGGTGAAGGTCCGCCTGCGACGTAGGAGGTTCTGGGTTGGATTCCCGCCTTCAAATCAAATCAAATCAAATATTTATTGCAAGAAATACATGTTATTAAAAGTTGTTATTAAAAAAAAATAACAAATCGGACTTCGGACAAATATTTGTACGATCTGCAGGTATTTGTTTCGGATGTTCTAGTCGTTTCTATGTATAATAAAAAATATCTATCTATGTAATGTATTGCATTATGTATATCACTTATCTAGTACCCATAACACAAGCTCTGCTTAGCTTGGGGCTAAATAATGCTGTGTGAATTATCTAGCATTATTTATTTATTTATTTTTATAATTTATCTGTGTCATGGCGCGCATCATAGGCTTACTGTACGTAGGACTTTTTCGTCGATTGCCAGTACTGGTGCCAGTGATTTAGTGCTAGCGCGAGTAACTCATATCATTTGCAATGGCTTTAAAAAGAGCAGCATGTCTACCGCAATACGTTGCAAGATTTGCATTTTTATGAAAATATTCACGCCAACCCTGTTCGACCGTTCCAAACAGGAAGAAATTCCACTTTGCATCTCACAAAGATTCTCTTTATGACAATATAAATGCTATTTTTAGGGCTGGGTTGGTGTGAATTGTTCGACCTTTTCTGAAAAATGTTTTGTGTATTAGAGTTTATCTGTTTATCGAATAAAACTTTAACTGGAGAACTTTAGAGCTCACAAGAATATGTAATAGTTATGCTATTTATTATTTGTTTGTTTGTTTTGTTTGTTTGGTTATTGTAAAAGTTGGATTAACCTACTTATAAAATAAGTCTAGCCAAGCGTTAATGTTTTGTAACAAGGGCCCTGATAAAATTTCAGGTTAAAGTTTCAGATAGGTACTTTAATTTAATCAACGCTAAATTAGGTTTTGCTTTGTTCCCAAAACAGTTACGTTTTGTCCACTTCAAAGCAAGACTCCACAATGTTACTAAAACAAGCACGTTTCTTAGGCCAAGCGCACACTGTTATTTGCAAGCCACCTGGACCCATCTAATTGGCGGGCAGGTTAAACGGATTTAAGTTTGCAATCTGGTTACGTAACATTTAACGAATTCAGTCCCCTTAGTTAGAACTCGCACGTGAACGACTGGATTTACTTGCCTTGTTGAAAATTAACTGGGATTCCGGGACTTAAATGCCTTGGAATTTTGATCAATGTTTAGTTTCCACCTACGAATTCAAGGGACAGGTGGATTTGAAGTAGCCTGATGACTCGACTGAGAAATACAGCTTGGAAATGACGTGCCGGCACGGTACACTTAAAGGAACCAAATTTTGCTAACCAATCGCTTTACTATGACACTGATCATCGTCGCTGAATCGTCCATAGATAAACGGAACACTAGATAATACGTGCTGTGCTTATTACATGGAGTGATTGATAGAATGGTTTCAAACTTGACACTTTTGTCACACGTCCGTCATAATACCAAAATATGTCATTCTGAGGCGATACATTGTTATGGTGAAGCGATTAAATTCCCAGATTGTTTGAAAATCAATGACAAAAGCCATGCCTTTAGTCCTTTATAGAAAGAACACTACAATTCTTTTCATTAATCAAGTAAAAATTTTAAAAAAAACACCCTCTCAGCCTCGTTGTCAAATATCTTTGCCCTGTCTTGAAACATGGCGCGGAGATGATATTATCTGAGCCAGCTTGTAGGTAGTTACCGAAACAAGCTCTCTCATGATCTTCTAATTGGTTTCCCTAAGGCTGTTCATCCAATAGTGTTTACGGCTGATATAGTCCAAGTCCCATTAGACAGGCACTGTCGTGTACTAATTGCATCAAAATGTTATTGTGCCTGGCTAATTAACCAGTGATTATATCGTCATCGGACCATCGCAAATGGGTCAATAAGTCATGGATCACACGTATATTTTACGCGGACTAAGTTGTTGTATAAGGTCACTATTAATTAAGTCTAATAATGTGCATTTCAACATTTTCTAATAACGGCATCTCATCCCTGCTGTTTTGTGAGCCGTAGCCGCAATTGGCTACATTGGCTGATTCGTGCTAAACTATAGAGCAATCTCAAATCTTCAATCAGTTTTGGTAAAGGAAAAAAAAAACTTAAAAACTTATAGAATAGTCAAATAATGTACCTATATCTTCAAGCCACATCTTACATCTCACAGAATCTTATAAAATATAGAAAAAAACAACATTTTACATACAGCACTAGCTAATCGTTATAAATCATGAAAACAAGTGAGTTTTTTAAAACATTGTCGGCTGTCTGCACTGAAATGTTTCACCAACCCGCTGACTTCTGTCGGCGGGTTCAGTGTGTAGAGTCCGTAATACGGACTCTACAATTGCATCAATCGGATATTCTAGTAGATCATACTATGATCTACTAGAATATCCAATTGATGCAAAAAACAGTACTAGTCAATTTATGAATGAAACAAACTGATTTGTTTAGATTATTAATTGAAATAGCTTTGAAAACGGGTGCCTATAGTCCTCGATAATCCAATTATCTGTTCATGTCATGCGTTGCGAGCGACGTCTGACTTGATGACCGGCTTCGAAGCTTGTAATTACGGGTGGATTTATTTTATCATTAAAATGATAGTTAGTATTTAAAAATCAATACCCGTTTCATAAGTAGTTTCATGATTGATTTTGAAAAGGGTTTTTGTTGTTCAATCTTGTTTTGGACTAGAAAGTACAAAACCTTTTACTGAAACTTACGGGAAAACTGATTATGTAGGTAATGAAAACTATTGATAAATGTCATAGGGCATACCTAGATAGTAGAAACTCTACTTGATTAACACTTTCATCGCCCACGACGACGCCTATGTCATATTATATATATATAGTCTTACGGGTCGCACCACCGAGGCTAATAGGCAGTGAATGATTGATTATTTTATTAATCAAAATAATGAAGAAGTATTAACTGAATCTGCTTAACCAGTGAAATCAGAAACCATCTGGTTGACTGTCACGATCTAACCGTTAAATTTAACTAACCGGGACAGTAACAGCCGGCAGATTAGAACTGACCCAAAATCCAATTGGCTCAATTACTCGATTATTCCCTAAAATGCGTGAATTGAAGCTAATTAACGTTATGCTGCGCTATAATAGTATAATAATAGAACTCGGTTAGAGATAAGACTGGATTTATACTAGAAGCGGAAATTGAATAATTCTGCTCCATATTTTTGTCAAAAAGTTTAAGACATTAAACAAGTTTTGTCTATTAGTTAAAGTCAAAATCAAACTCATTATCTCTCATAGGTCCGCTGCTGAACATGGCTCGTCTCTCCCAAACGAGAAGGGTTTGCGATAGTCATCAAGCATCTTTAGAGCTATGATAGCAATATACGACGAGTGCCTCACCAACCAACAAAAAAAATGGTGCACCGGGTCAGCTCACACCGAGACGCGACGCGCCGTGATGCAGCGCGCTCTTTAAATCTGCGAAGTAAAAAATTTTTTACATTTTTACCTCGCAAAAAGATTCAAATTGCTCGAACGCGCCGCGGGGAGTTAAAAGAGAGAAATTTTATCAATAAAATTTGTATATTTTTGCGTAGTAAATAAGGTTACATATTGAATCAAAGTGCGCGTTGTGTCGCGTCTCGGTGTAAGCTGACCAAAGCGACGTTTGTAATGAATGACACATTCTACAACCTGTGATTGTGATTGTGCTGTGGTCAGTATGAATTGAATTTGATTTTACATGGACACTGGCAGAATTGTTTCTAACTAGCAAGCACAGCAAGCCATAAACAAAAGAAGTTGAAGTGGATTTTCAAGGCTTCTGGATATGTATTGCATAGTTTACGAAAAGTATAAAAATGTTGCCTTCTATACACTTCTATACATTTAGCGCCTTGCAACGCCCCTACCGGATAGAGAGGAACTACTTTTCGTAGTAAGACGGCAATTAAATAGTTTACACAACCACTTTGACCAGTCAGCGGTGACAAAAACTTTGGTATTGTGCACATGCACACTCATACTAACTAGCCACTAAGGTTCAATTCCTTTCTTCTTTAAAAGTCCTAAGTTCTAAGCACCTGCTTTCTACGTAACCGTGGCTGTCGATGGAGCGTAAACTGGCTCTGGACGTATTACACGCGCAATCGTAATTTAAGGGTAAAGCTGGTGTAATTAGTAGTCGTACTCTATTTGGGGCTTGTTCCAATGACCTATGCTTTTTTGATGACTTGCATTTAGTGATTTATATGGCCCGTCTAAAACATAGCCACATTTCAAACGTGGTTTATATGTAATACACCTGCTCGGATATTGACTTATTCCTTTTTCAAACGAAGCAGAAAAGTACGTCATTGCTGTCGTACCAAAACACGGGAGGAAAACTCTATGGAGTTCCATTGAGAGAAAACTGTATGCGTATACGCTACTGTACTCACGCACGCAGACCAGATCCGCGCAACGCGCGAAAACCGGATGACAGGGAAAAGAGCATGGTAATTATGACAAAATTCTCCTTGTTTGGGCAGGCCCGTTCACCAGTGGACGTATGAGTGATGAGCTGATGAGGAAACATAGAACTTGCGTCATCGTAAATCAGTGTAAATACCACGCAGACATGAAGCAGTCGACTAATTTAAGGGTAAGTGTCGTGTAATTGTGCGAATAAGGACGGATGGGCAATTTACTGGTACCAAATAGACGGTTAAAGTGATACAGGGACATTTAAGGCTCATTATCTGATTCTACAGATGTGCGTATAGAGCAAACTCTATATTGTTTGGGAGCAAGTGGGATTACGGTCTGAGCGAGACTGCTGGCAGATGTTGGATGTGACAAGCTGAAGACAAGGTCAGGGCAAACATTATGGGAGGCTTTTGTGCAGAAGTAGACTAGTTTTATATGAATACTGTTAATATGTATCTAAAACATATGAAATTTAAACTTAAATAGGTAAAACAAACATGTATTAGGTTTAAGTATAAGTGATTAAACTTACTAGCGTTTTTTTTCGATTCTTCCACTAGTGGACAATAAATTAAAGTGAAAAAAATAAGGTATTATAGATTTTTCAATAACACCTTATTTTTTATGATAATTACTATTTATAAAGCTGTTCATAATATAAACGTGGCATCGTCTATTTTTTAAGCCATAAGAAATAAAGTTATTGACTTTTATCTCTATATTTCTACATAAGTACAGCCGTTAAATATGAAATATTTTGATGGTTGTTTCTTGTAGCTCAGTGAGAAAATCAAAAGGTCACTTCAGTAAAAATATATTTATGAAAATTATAATGTCCAAGTTGAATAGGTATTCATCAATAGTCCTGCATATAAATCAAATTACTAAAGAAAATATTGTCTGAAAAATTCCCAAATTTAACCCCTCAATAAATTCGCAAATAAATTGAAATCTAGTTCCATAAATTCTATTCACACTTCGCTTACTTTGATTCACTTTAGGGACACCTTCAAACTCGGTTCTTATAATTTTTTATATAAATTGTCACCCTCGGAGTACGCAATTTAAGTTTGCACGTAAAATATTTTTTACGTTGTGAGAAATTCATGACTATACGCTCGAAAGCGCAATATAAACTTTAAATTTGATTAGATCACGTTTGGGTTTTATTATGTGTGAAATGTTTTGTACACTTAAAATTATTATTAAAATCACTTACTACTTGTTCTGTTTGCAGAATAGAGTTGCCTAAGATTTGGTTTGTATCGAACGGCTTTTTGATCGTAAAAATCTCACTAATATTATAAACGTGAAAGTTTAGATGGATGGATGGATAGATGGATGGATGTTTGTTCCTTTATCACGCCAGAACGGCAAAACGGATCTGGATGAAATTTGGCACAGAGATAGATTCTGGAATAGGACATAGGCTACTTTGTATCCCGAAATTCCTACGGGAACGGGAACTACGCGGGTGAAACCGCGAGGCGCTGCTAGTATATTATAATGCAGCCTGTGGCTTTGCACGCGCTTTTTAAGTAGCCTATGTCCTTAACCCGGGATATTATTTACTCCCTACCAAATTACAATGAGATCTGTTCAGCCGTTTAGGCGTGTAAAGATAACAGACAGATAAAAAGACAGAGCTACATTCTAAGTTATAATATTAGTATTGATGGATGTAGATGTAATATAATTGTAGTTGAATTTTTGGAGGCAACATTTTGGGAGGCCTATGTACAGCAGTGGACTAATACAGGCTGATGATGATTTTATACATAAAATAAATACAATTATTAAGCATTTACCTACCATATGCTTAATTATATTATGCCAAATTAGCGGTATGTATAGAGATACTTTAAAAACCGTCTATTTTTGATTAGAAAATAGGGTGAGGTGAATGTTGTGGTGGTAATTACGAGCACATAGTGTTATAGAAAACTTTCAATTAGAACTGAGTTGTTTTCAAGCTTTTACTTTAGTAAGATCAATTATCCGTCTTTTTGCGGTGTCGTTAGAAACCAGCTACCAACCTCAAGTCTCTTGAAACTTGCACCGAACTGAGCTTATCTACTTTGTTGCAATGTCGCAGGAAAACTTGTAATTTCTATTTAATATTTTAATAGACAAGCGAACGTGTATCGAATCCACAGAGATAGTATTAAGTTAAACTTGGATATTCGAAATTTCGCTTATGAAAATTGGTTTTTGAAAGTCGCGTACAGATTGATCGAAGAAAATATGCTAGAAAATGTTTGAAAATGGGGAAAAATATGGGGTTATGTTTTGATCAACAGAAAAACTATTTATTTAAATGAATACAGGTTGTATCGTATCATCATTATTAGTTTTCGTAGTTTCCGAAAAATGAGTTTGCCTTTACCATTTCAGAATTTGCGCTATCTAAAAATAAAATCAAACAAAAAATCAATGCCCATAATTGAGAGAATTTAACCCTCAATTAGTACCCAAAGCTGCGAGAGAGCTCTGAAGCGTGGTATTGATATTAAATTTAATATACCGAGTCCTTAAATGAATTCCTGCCTCAGATATTAATCAATTTGTCTTAATTATTTTGCTATTAGAGACCTACCTACGTAGTAGAACGGGTATCGACTTTATCGTGTCTTATAATTATAACACTTAATCACGAACATCAGCCATTTTATTTACTTGCAGTTCCGGTTTCAGATGATAAGAGATAGGTATGTGAAATAATATATATATTATTTGTATCAGGGTGTTCTAGTTGTTTTCTATGTATAATAAAAAAAATATGTATTATATTGTACCTATTATGTATATCAGGTATCTAGTACCCATAACACAAGCTCTGCTTAGCTTGGGGCTAGATAATGAAGACAGGGCACTATGACGCTCATTAGGGGAGGCCTAATGTCCAGCAGTGGACTGATATAGGCTGAAGATGATGATGATGATGTGAAATAAAACAATTTTATTTTATTTTTATTTATTATTTATTTATTGAGACCTAAATTCCGCTTGGAGAACCTCATACATAACATTTTCTGTTGTCGTACTGTGTCTACATGCTTTATCATCCAGAACAATTCAAATAATCAGTTTGTTTGTGCTACGGCCATAAATAATAATACAATTAGGCCTCTACTAGTGCCCCAGGGACGTGATTTATTGCCGAACGAGGATAATTTGTGACCGTAAGGTCAACGCGTAATTTAGAAGAAATTTGCTTGAAAATTGTAAGCTTTTATTAGATTCAGGGGACTATTATTTTGACAACCTCTGTGGCGCGGTGAGTGAAGGTCTACCTGCGACGCAGGAGGTTGCGGGTTCGATTCCCGCCTCGGGACAAATGTGTGTACGATCTGCAGACATTGGTTCAGGGTCTTCTGGTCGTTTTCTATGTATGTAATAAAAAAATATGTATTATATTGTACCTTTTATGTATATCAGGTATCTATTACCCATAACACAAGCTCTGCTTAGCTTAGGGCTAGATAATGCTGTGTGTATGGTCCAAGCATTATTATTATTATTATAGTAACCATGTTTAGTATTTCTTTCATTTTCGTGAAACTAATTAGTATCAAAATTAAATTATTTATTTGTATCCGTACAAATAACTTTGTTTAAAGTAATTTGTTCGGATACAAATAAGTTACACTAAACCAATACGAATATTGGGTAACCTTTTGGGCACCATCCAATTCAACATCCATTAACCCTGAAATTAATACGAATGAAATAAATTCCTCATTAATAGGTATTATTTCATTAGCATTGTTTCTATTGGTCCCACAATCCGAATTATACGAGGGTCCGCGTTAAAGGGACCCGTATATCGTTTCGTGAATTGCCAACAATAAAATTGTAACATTACAAAGGTTTAGATTTCTAGATGAGATAAATCAACTTGATTTTATGTGAGTAAAGGCAAAACGCTTTTATAACTGAACTTGATTGTAACTAGATATTTATTTGTCCAGACCCATTTAAATCTGTTGCAAACAATCTACAAGTAGCTCAACTGATCCATATCAATACCAGTCGGAAGCGTGCCCAAGACGCGCTACATGCTGTCTGCAGGTAGCTCAATTGTTTCAATTGTAAATACTAGTTTTAATTTAATTCTATTATTTGATTGTTATTTTCTTTTTTAAATCTTAATGAGCTTAAAAAAGTGTGTTTTATTATCCAGTAAAAATGAGTCGAAAGTTTGGAATTTTGGTTTAATCAAATCTTTTTAAACCAACTCGACTTTAGCATTCAAGGCATTTCACCTTCTAGCCTTCTATGCCTACAGATTTGGGATTCAATTGTAAAGCGTCTTAAACAAGCTGATAAACCCACGAACATAAACTAAACTTTTAAACAAAAGGAATCCTCCTTCCAGTAACATTATTGTAACAATATATCCCTCTGAATAAGCAAAAGGGAAATAAGGAGAAACAACGAAGGTCCTTGTAATTAATGCTCACGTTTAATTGTAGACCAAATTGGTTGAGACAGGCCTTAACCGTGAGACGGAACAATGAAAAATGTACTGATCACGCTAATTGAAATGGAATTGTCGTTTGTCAAAGAGCAATTTTAGAAGGAGATTCAAGTTTTTGAAAGATTTAGGGTACGGCAAACTTTAGTTAGAACAAATCACACCTCAATCCATCTATCTTGCTAATATTATAAAGAGATACCTAAAGTTTGCGAGTTTCTGAGGTTGTAGGGGTAATCTCTGAATCTACTGAACCGATTTTGAAAATTCTTTTACCATTAGAAAGCCACGATAATTGACCAGAAAAATGAGATACCTACATGAAAAGTGCGGGTGAAGCCGCGGGCAGCAGCTCGTTATACATAACTTTTGCAAAGAATGACAGCTGAAGGATAAAGTGCTGATCGTAGCACAAAAATTTGCATGCAACTACAGACATAGACTCGTAACATTAAGATACATTTTAGAGTGACAAAAAATGCCGCAAGCTTCAAACCTGTGACCTGACCTGTTATCTGATGACGTCAATATATAAAATGCTAAATATTACGAGTTAAATCCTTTATTTTAATGCACATTTTAGTGCTGTGCTGTGCGGCAGAGGTGTGGTCCAGATTTGCAACAATCCTCTATTCTAGAAATGGTCGTCGTTAGTCATTTGAATTAATTATTATAAGAGAGTTAATTAATTATTATAAGAGAGTTGAAGTAGAAAAGAATCTAATAATATTACACCCATTTTTAAAAAGTGTCTCAAGAACATTCTTTGGTGCTAATCCATCATCATCATCAGCCTATATTAGTCCACTGCTGGACATAGGCCTCCTCGAATGAGCGCCATAGCGCCCTGTCTTCAGCTTGCCGCATCCAGCATCTGCCAGCAGTCTTTTGCAAAATGTCATCCCACCTGGTCGGAGGGCGTCCTACACTACGTTTGCCGAGTCGCGGTCTCCACTCAAACACGTTTACTCCAGCGGTTATCGGTTCTTCGCGAGATATGGCCGGCCCACTGCCACATCAGCTTGCTAATCCTTTGAGCTATATCGACAACCTTGGTTCTCTTTGGTGCTAATGAACCACTAAAAAAATACTTAATATTTATTCAATAATTATTAGATACTAAGTGCCCTAA
The DNA here is from genome assembly GCA_947086465.1 of Eupithecia exiguata. Taxonomy (NCBI): domain Eukaryota; kingdom Metazoa; phylum Arthropoda; class Insecta; order Lepidoptera; family Geometridae; genus Eupithecia; species Eupithecia exiguata. The sequence continues at coordinate 4,456,380 of OX352233.1, read as the reverse complement.
AAATGCATATAAATTTTACATTTTCAAGTTGCACGAGTAACTTGACGAAGCGTTGTACGCAGTCGACGCCATATTGCTCTGTGGTCATGACGTCAGCTGGCTGCGTGACACCTGAACAAAGCCTACACAGCCGTATGACATAATAACATTGCGTCTACTATTTAATGGAGTTTGTATACAGAATTTGAAAAACTAAAATTTTGAATTGAATTTGAAAATTCATTTTGTTATTTTAAGTACTAAAACTAACATTTTCCAACTGCTTTTTTGCCTCTTTTTGATTATTTCTTATTTTAAACTAAAATACCCTTTTCTGAAAATATTGTTAAGTTAGCTCTAATCTCTCTTGCCTCTTTTTGATGCTCTTACGCCCGTCTCAAATTACCGCGCGGAATCGAATTTGCGGAGCCGCAACTCGAGATCCGAAGCGCGTCCACGACAGTTTCGCATCTGTTCCGCATCTCGTACAACGGACAACGTCATTGCGAAACTCATGCGGCTCCGCACCTACGGCACCGCCCGGTAATGTGAGAGCGCTGTAAGTTCCTCTTCACTCTTGCCACTTTTGTACTTTTTTTTGCTTTTAGTAAATAGGTTGAAAAACTAAATGTTGCATGCTAGTACCTATTAATTAGCAATCCTACAGCTGAATTATGAGGCAGAGTCTCCAGCTGTGAATACTACAACTTATTTATGCAGCAAGTTCGCACACTAAGCTAGATAATGATTTAAATGCGAAACTCGAAACTCTGAGACCGAATTGAGTAAATGCTAAGCAACGATAAGTAACTTTTACCTCGAAATCTGAATATAAATGCTAAACCGCCGGATCTATACTTTCAATCCCGTTCTTTTGAGAGATTATTATAATTTCGTCCGAATCCTTTCATAACTTTGGTTTCGGAACTTGCATGAATAAATATTTTAATTTCGAATCGTGACTTAAATAAAGGAGAGTTTTTTGTTGTTAGCTGTAATCTGGGATTCCCATTGCCTGACTAAGTGATAATGCGACTGAATTCTGTATAAAATCTTATTTTCGCTTTTGCAGTCCAGAAGCATGATTTTATAATTACTTCCGTTCCTTTATTTGTGATTTTATCCGATTTTGGAGGTCTACTTTGAAAATAGAACAACGAAGTAGACAGATGACGGATTGCACAAAACGACGGAAGACCAATCCGTTCTTACGATGACTACGAAAATCCTTTTGACGTTTTTTTTTCGTAGTAAGCTTAGTAAACGAAACGTGTCAGTTATGCGTCCGAAGCAACTTGGTGGTAAAGTTGTTCGTTTCGTGCGATCTGTCACCGGGAACTTCGTGATTTGTATTTCAATTCAAAGCAGGCCGCCTGTCTCTGAAACAAAAGACGCAGAAACAGCATAGCAATGGTGAGGGCAGTGTTAAGGCAACACCGGTGCTCTTTTATTTGTAACGGTCTTTTTGGCGCGTCATTTTGTTCCTGCAACCATTTTTCTAGTCTAAGGCCCCATATTATGAAAGCTTACTCAGTCATAGATCAGATCTATGCTTGAGTGCCGTTGATGCCAAAGAAAATGGTTGCTCAATAATATATTTATGACTGAGCAAACTTTCATAATACGCGCCTATTCCCGATTGTCCCTAACCCCTGCGTTCCTACTAGGAACAATCGGGAAAAAAAATCTCGATTGTTACTACTAGGGACAATCGGGATAAATACATTCCCGATTGTTCCTACCTCCTTCAAACAATAATAAAAATGTCTTAAATTAGAATGTTAGGAATGAAAAAACGAATTACGGGCCTTAGAATCATAAACCTTAATAGTTTTCATATTCATTTATTTTAATGCAATCATTGTGTACATTTTTTTTTAGGTCTTAGTATTAAGCTAATGTACAAGAGACACCATGGTTCTCAAATAGGGCGTAGCTGGATGTATTAAGAGTGGAAGCGGACCGGGTATCTAGAAAAAAATTGGTTAGGTTTTAACAGAAAAATGTACGTTTTATCTTATCCCTATAAGTACCTTCTTCTACATTTAGCAAAACGACATTTTATAATGAAACTGACAATGAATAAAAGGTTTTGTGTCTGATTTATAACATTTCAGACACTTTCCATTCCAATAAGGAAGGCAGATAATCCTTCCATTTATAAGGTAGGAAATTGAAACTACGAAAGAACGACACCTATGTCTTTCGGATTCCTATTTGCAGTACGTTATTGTTTTCTTCACTATTTTATTGTTACCTTTATAATGGAATGTATTATTCACTCTTAGAACCATTCTTGCAGACAGGGATGGACTAAAGGATAATATTTAAAATCAGGGGGCTCAGCTCAAATATAAATTACCAGCTGACCCGCCAGCGATTTCATTGTTTTGACGTCCTAAAAGGAAACTCCATGCAAAATTTCAGCTTCGTAAATCGTGTAGTTTCAGAGTTCTCTTCATGTGTCACCCGGTTTTCTCTTCTCATTAATAATTATAGACAAATTTGTGAATAAAATTGTAGAAATACACGTTACTAAGGAGTCAAGTGAAAAAATAATCATGAATAGATAAGTACTTTTAAGACACATAGACTGCATCAATAAAACTAAGTATTATCTACAATAGTTTTGTAGGGTGTAATTCATTTGTAGAGCGCCTTATTAACCCCCAAAAATAAAATCAAACTTATTAATGACATAATCGGCCCAGGACACGTGACGAGCCGTCCCTGCCCCCAAATTCCCCTGCAATATTCCCTCTCCGTTGACAAATAGCTCTTTTTCGCAGTCAAGACAACGAGGCGATAACGCTTTAAAAGAGACGCGAGAGAAATGCCCCAACATGTGATCGAACTGAGAATGGATAAGAAAAAAATAAATGAACCAAGTGTCACATAAGGAGATTCGAAAAAGCTCGTTATTCTGATAAATTGCGTTCCACAGTTTGGTTGTTGAGAATGTACGGTCACCACCATAAAGTGTTGAACAGATGAATACTCCAATATCCCGTGTACACAAAGAGCAAAAGAAACCGCTTTACCACCATTCATAAGGTGGCTAAACCCGACTCGACTCAAGAAGATGCTGAACAAACTCGACGTAAATAAAAACCAAAATATACTCAATTTAGGAACCTATCAATTCAAAATCATTCATTTCATTAGCTATCAACCCAGTGACATCTGAATGAAAACAAACGTACTCTGAGCACGAAAAACTTTCGATGAGTAGAAATGTTCAGCTCCTTCTGGAGTCGAGCGGGAGTAGCGTCTTTATGGGTGGTGTGGTTTAGCTGTTTCTATTGTTTTGTATGTACTTCTAGTTTTGGAGTCTTCATCTGCTCAACACTTTTTGGCAGTGACTGAACTGTCTGCGAGACAAATAGAAGGGATTGTGATGTGTTGTGTCGTTTGATGAAATAAATTGTTTTTAAATAGAGAAAATGTTATTGGATGTTTCAGATATTTCTGTTGGGAGCTTTGATTTGTCTTTTGAGCTTTTCGATTTTAAGTTATTTTTGAGCTTAGGTTAATAAATAGATTTTTAGGTTGACAGGTTGATAGCTTAGACAATTTAAGTTGCTGTCCAGTCAAGTTGACACAGATTACACGATTTTTATGACCCTTGGGCGTAGATTATACTGCTTGGGCTGAAAGCAAACGAACGTGGTTTTTAGGGTTTCGAGAATATTTGGAAAATAGTCGAAAAATTTAACGATCGAATGAAAAAAGTTGAATGTTTTTCAGTTTGAATTAAATAGCAAAGTCTTACCGGTGGGATTTGTTTAATTGGCAAATTGGGGATTCCGTAAGTACTGAGATCTAGGCCTAGTTCGACAACCAAACCTAACGAGTTTGGTTCACCCCTTAAGTTAACAGATTAAGACAAAACAGATCAATACCCGACAGTAGTTCGACTACATAAACAGTACATAAGTAATTAAAAGCAGTCGGTCTCAGACTATTAAATGCAGACGCCGTAACGAAAGACGTTTATTTCCTACGACTCTAATTAATTGTAGGGAGTACTGCCATCCATAATTCAATGTTGCTGCGATATCTTTTACCTACATTATCCATGATTTAGGGGTTAATTAAGCGTGCTTATTTCTTCGTTTCGCTATCATCGTCATCCTTATCTTTGGTTTTTATATCCGAGAATAATGAAAAAAGTAGTGCTTGTTTGTACTTTATGTAAGAGGTTTATCGATAGTAACATCCTGTTGAGTTTGAAATCAATTTCTCCTATATAAAGAACCTTTCGGTAATAAGATTATGGACGCTGTTTTATTTTAACTGGTAAATTAATACTTCATGCACAAGAAGTAGATATGTGGATGACAATAAGTTGGGTACTTTTCTGTTCGAAATCTTAAAATGGGATAAATCTGGAATGAAATCAGCATTGAATTTGATTTTCCGGATTTGGACTAGTTTGGGTCGAAGCCTGTGGGACAAATCAGGAATAACTTCAACAAAATGTTATAAAACCAAAACGAATGTTATTACGAGTCTTGAAACCTCTTAAGTAGGTACCTATTGAACTCGAACTGTTACATATTTTTATTCTGTACATTTTGATAACGTTTCTTCATTAAATAATGCGGGTAAGTTAGTTATGTATAAAACTAAAACCTGCTCGGGGGAATCGAACCACCGCGCCGTGCCACAGAGGTCGGTTGTCAAGAACTGTTCCCAAATAACTCCTCGGAAGTAAGTGATTGAATTCAATGTTGTGTAGTGCAATAGGAATACTAACGAATAATGACAGCATCTGTTAAAGTAAATAGAAACGAAATGTATCCATCCGGGATTCACTGTACACCTCTTTCTAGAAACCTCGCACTCTTTTTCTTACCACAAAACGACATACAACAAAAACCTCAAGCAATCCATTCTAGACCGTATGCAAATATAATAAGCTTCAAACTAGATTGCTGTTTTACGTACTTGCGTGCACGAAAGTAGAAAGTGTATGTGTTACTCTAGAGCTTTATTACAATTTAAGCGATGTAACAAATTGTAAAACGCGCTAACGTGAATTCTGCGCACGTCTGTACTTTGTTTAGGATCGTCTTGTGTCCTTTGAATTTTTCTGACACGTTGCTCTCAAGTTCTACCACTCACGGAGTACAAACTTTGCTTTAGATACCCACTAGAGACGATATTCTGACAAGAGTTTTTGAAAGTGTGATTTTATACTGCTTTTACGATTTGAGCTTTTAGCTAATCATAAAAAACCTGCGTGGATTCTCTTAGCCCACTTATAGTATAAATCGGAAAGTTTGTGTGAATGATTCACACACACGTGTGACAACACGTGTCTCTGTAACTACTTAACCTATTTAGATGATATTTGGTATGTACATTATACAGGGTTATTGGTAATTCACTAACACTACGTGAACTGCAGGTTCTCCCCATCATCACGAACACGTTCAGGAAGCAAAGCAAAGCCATTTTTCAGTTATGTTTCAAATAAAACCTCAATCCCAACCCTAATTGAGATAGCTATTTTGGCTTTTGTTTATTTGGTAATTCTATTGCCTTTTCATGTTATCTCTACGACTTGTTATAGCTTCGCTATTATATTTCATGTCATTTATTTCTTAACCAATTTACATTGTATTGGTTTTTTTTTTTACAAAGGAGTATAAATTATGAGACCAGAGTGTAAATTAATACTGAACACAGAAATACATCATTAAACAAGGTAATATGGCATACCATATTACCTTGTTAGTACCATATTACCATATATGGCAAGTGTAGCCATATAAATCATAAAATAAATCAACCATGGCGAATGTCATTAGGTTTAATAATAATAATAATAAAACATTTATTTCAGGCAACGTTAGTCTAGTACAGGATGTAAAATACTTAAAAACTACGGCCCATATAAAATATATACCTTATTCTAACATACATAAAATATATACCTATTTACTACCACGTAGAGTCGGCCTTTTATTTGGAGTTTAAGGTATCTAACACCTAAAATTACAATACAATATAAAAATTCTTTATTGTACACCAGAAAATAACATTACAAAGAAACTTCACATGAGATAAGTACAATGGGCGGCCTTTACAAGCGATTTCTTCCAAAAATTATTACTTGAATGGAGTAAAAGTATCGTTCTCAAAATCAAATCAAAATTTGAGAGGTTCCTATTTTCAGTTTATCATCAAGTTGTAAGATTACGCAAAGATTTCGCTAAGAAGCTAAACCAACCGGAAAACGTCCCAAGGGGAGTATTATTTCAATATTACATTTTGCGAAACTCGTTCACCGAGCATACGTTGCAGGATCCCCTTAGGTAAGTATTAGAAAAATATAAAGGAGACTTAGGCTGTAGGTGAGGTCTCATGTGCTATATCAAATGTGTGTTTTTGTTAAAAAAAATACACCTTTATATTTTTGTAATATAGTAGATACATACGCGACGCGTGACCCGAGAGCTGGTGAGTATCTGGCGCAACGCATCAGCATTGCTATACAGCGGGGCAATGCAGCTAGCGTCTGTGTGTCGGTATTGATACGGATCAGTTGAGCTACTTGTAGATTGTTTGCAACAGTCTGCAGTTAGCTCAATTGCTTTAATTGTAAATACTAGTTTTAATTTAATTCTTTTATTTGATTGTAATTTTCTTCGTTAATAAAGTATTAAATAGACTACATTTACTTAAGAATAAGAAGATTTTTTATCGGTTTACAATACACAAGGAAATACAGTAAAATACAGAAAATATTAAATCATTAGTTATATTCTTTCAAACCATTTGCAAAAGCATGGTGTCAAAATTATTTAAGAATTTGGTGGGTTTTAAAAATCTATAAATCGACTTCAAATTCCTGAACAAAGAAAATTGATTTTGAAATAATTTTAAATCCGGAACACTTTGATAGCGATATCAAATTATTCAATTGGCAACATCTAGTTGAATTCAAATTTATTTGGTTTAAGCCCGTTGCCATGGAAACCATATTTTGTGACCAGAGATTATGAAAATTATATTATATTATAAATTATGTAGTTTAAGATACGTTTTACGGCGCACTTATTAATTCCCCGAGGATCAAACTTTTATGATACCACCTCAAAATCAACTTTTACACACTTTTAATACAACAATGAATGAATCATCGAAATCTAATAATAATTGGCGAAGATATCACCAAAATTGGTGCAGTTTATCGTCATTTTACAAAAGTATTATCAATTTCTACCAAGGGCAAGCACGTTGCGCGGTTACCACCGCCGAAACCGCTCCTTAAAGCTCAGCCTAACGGTATCTTCCCAGGAGTGTCCGACGTTGCACGATATTTTCACGGTATTTTAACATTTTTAACGAGCTACCATATTTACTTCAATGCTCTTCTAAGAAACTTGCGTCTATATATTTTTATGTGAACTAACGCCGAGCGCTATCCTGACCAATTGGCTTCAAAATGGCTGATGTTTAACGAAATTATTACACTTGGTTACTGTAATAAATTTCATCAAATTCCGTTCTGCCGTTAGAGTGTGGAGGAGTTACAAACATTCACACAAATACACACATTATTAATATGTACTTGTGTGATTAGAGCTTTCTTTTTAACCGACTTCTAAAAAGGAGGAGGCTCAGTGTTCGGCTTATAAGTATGTTTTTATTTATGTTTGTCAATTTCTTCGTCAAATACTAGACGGATTTTGAGAATTCTTTCGCTATTGTATTGAAAATTATCTCCAGATGGGCTCATTTTTTTTTATTTCTGAGGAATTAGGCAAAAATAAAATTTATTATTAAAGGCTCGGGACAAATCCTGCAATACATCCTACAAAACATTGTAAAATTAATTAATAAATAATTTATCTAAGTTAGGTCTTTTTAGTATTAAATACATATGTATTTTAGATAATCTTAGGTACACCCCCTGCCTTTCTTAAATGCACAATTCTTTCCATCCCAAGGTTGCCTGGAAGAGATCGCTTCTAAGCGATAAGGCCGCCCATTGTACTTATCTTATGTGATGTCTCTTTGTTATGTTATTTTCTCGTGTACAATAAAGAATTTTTGTATTGTATTGTATTGTAATTAAGGAATTCGAAGTCTGTTTTAAGTGTTTTTCTGAACTGAAATTACAATTAATCCATCTCAACGATTCCAATAAAATTATACCTACGTACAACTAAAAATAAAGAAAAGAATAAAATCCATGTCTAACATCGATAATAAATAGATTCTCAGGAAATGTTTCAGTGATAGGATTTCATGTGCAGTCGAGCAGATGATTTGATTTTAAATGCAGAGTTTGCAATTGTAACGATATCGTTTTATTGCATTTTCGTCGTATCGTAACTTTGAACAATATTGAACTCAAGATTTCAAAGAGAAATGTCTGTTTATAAGAAAGATTGATTAAAATCAATATGACCTACTCGATACTAAAATAACAGTTCACCAATAGACAATAATGTTATTATAGAACAGGTTTTGGATCCCGCCCGCACGATCCGTAATCCGCATGTCATATTGTTTTGGGTGAAACAAAAGAAAAACAAAACCGCTCGCGGGTGCAAATCCGCGAGACAGGAAACGAACCTTATAGAGGTGAACCGCACTAGCATGCGGTGTGCCGCAACGGCATGCCGTATTCCGGCTATCATCTCGGTTCTATTGCGGTCCGCCGCAATCGTCAGTGCTAGAAATATAACACAAGATGGACGTAGAAGAAGTTGTGAATTGTAAAACGTCTAGAATGATCCTTTGTTCCGTCGCAGTCTGTGTCAGCGATGAGAGGCAAAATTTGCCGCAGCGTTGTGCGTTGCCATCAAGAGACCAAAGCTGCATAGCACAATCTAGCTCTACGCTAGCGCAAGTGTACCGTGAGCAGGTGAGAGCCAAACCTGCGCGTTAAACACGCGGGACGCGAGACCGTCCACCGCGGACGGTGCAAGGCTCTATCTGACAGGGCGGGAAGCAGTGCTTGTGCCTAGCCGCGCCAAGTGCGTGGAGGGAGTAAGTCGCGCCGAATCATTCAACCGGAGCGGTCCGCCGAAGCCCCGAGACAACCGCAGCGATTGACGGCTGGCTGCAAGTCAGAGCGTCGATATCATGCACGCACACCGCATCACGGCCAGCCGCTAGTGCGTTTCAGGCCGTTCGGGTTTGGTTGTCAAACTATAGGCCCTGGATTATTCACTATTTAATATTCAGCATTCACAGGATTTAAAAAAAAACGACATTCATAAAATTCACCAATATTTTTCTTTGGTTTCTCTAAAGTGAAAAAAATATTTTGAAAATAAATTACGTTAACATATTTTTTTATCTCAGGAACCCTGCATTTTCATGATTTTTAGTTTCTTACTAATTATTTGGTTCCTCTAAGCCATTTTCTTAATTGTTCGTGTGTTTTTTTTAATAATCATTAATTTTAAATTTTTCATTAACATTTTTCCAGAAAGTTGAAGTTGTAGTAGTGAAAAGATAATCTAACATTTCCAGTTTTTTGAACAAACAAATCACTTAGCAGTGTCTGACAAAGAATCATTGTTTATTTCATTTTGTCTACAAATAACGAGACCCGAGTTTCTTATAGATCTTAATAATTAACTTTTACGTCGATATGTTTTCATTAGTTTTAAGAAACAACAGTTAGGTAGTAAAATTTACTGAACTTTGTACGTTGAACCCTTGTGAACTTTTAACATAAGATAACTGGAAAACAAAAAAGAAAGGACAGGTTTACGAAAGTCTCGTTATAATAATAAAGTTGAGTGTATTAGTTTCTGCCAAAGTTTTAATTTTGTAATTCGATTATAATTTTATTTTATTATACTAAGAAATAATTAATAAAATACGTAATTTTTCTATCGTACATCATTTTTATAATAGGTACAATTTTGATTGATATAATACGAAAACTCCTAGCGGCGCACTATGGAAAATTTAGGTCAGTTTCGGATCAAAAATCTGTAACTTCATGAATTTTTATCATACTTTGATGAAATTTGGTACACATATGCAGTAATGTATAGAGATTCAAATAGTATATAAGTTTTAGTAATTTCTCATATATGTATATATGTAATAGAGCATAAAAAATAAAAAAACTGAAAAAACACGGAAAAAATAACTAAATAATTTATTTAATGTGAAATACAAGGTTTTAATTACCAAAAAAGTTAAAACTACGGCTAATTACAATAACAATAAATAAAAATATTTTTTTTTTCTTAAAGTAAATATGACTATCTAGTACCTACCTACCTAACTATCAACCTAATTACCTCATATTTTCGGCCTATGTAAAAAAGTGAAAAGTAATGGTTTTTGGAGTGAATACTTAGGCTCTACTCATACTCGTATTTCAGGGTCAGTTGTAAGTGGTGCCACTTTTAGAAGACTTAGTACCTCTTCTTCAAGATCTTTGTTATTTTTTACGTATGGTTTCTTAAACTTGTTATATACGGATCTGACGTGTACAAAAGAGTTTTAAAGACATCTTCATTTGTAGCTGCTCGGGAACATTTTCTGGCATGATGTAGTCGCATATTGTTTCTGTAGTCTTTGTTGCGCGCCTCTTGTGCATCTTCCGATAGCTGTCCAATAGGAAGAACTGCGAAATATTCGATAATATTTTCTCCGTGTAAAAGTATCTTCTTATATAATATGTATCATTCAAATATATTCCTGCAGTTTCCTTTGCGTATTCGCCAAATTTTTTGGAATCGATCATCGTTTCTGAAGTAAGAACTTGTAAAATAATGTAAAGGCGTTTAATCATTGTTTCATCCACACCTGTAATTTCCGCAGAGCATGTGGTGTCATAGAAAAATCTTCGTGCGGTATTCCCATCGTTAGTGTTCCCACTACCTTGCCGAGGTTTATCTACTATCAATCCTAACTCATCCCTGTAACGTTTTTGAACAAGTTCTTTCTTTTCCTTCTTCAATCTCTTGTTTTCTTCACTTGTAGCAAACCAAGTTTTAAAAGACAGATTATAGGAAATGTGTAAAATCATTTCCGTAAAGCGAATCCAGGCATGTAAGGTGGACAGTCCGTACTGGTAGGCGCTTTCATTTTCAGGTCTGGCAGTAACTTTCGACAAATCAATCATAAGTCGCGGAGTGGCCACGGTCTTCCTCGTTGGCCAGAAGTTGATGGTGTAGAATATTGATCGGAGTCCGGTAAATTCAACGAATACCCTGAGTCCAACCAAGTGCTATTCTTCTGTAAAAACTTTTCTTTAGTCTGGGATGCCATGGCCCAGCGTTTGTTAAACGTAGGAACAATGTGCCTTTGTATGTCACTTATTATAAAATAAAGGTCGTTTTCAGAAACATTAAATTTTTCCAATAAAACTTTGGACACCGATTCCAGGGTTCTGCCACCCTCTATGTAGGGAAGTATGAAATTGCGTTTAGTACAACTGAATGAAGACATTTTAGAACTTCAATCCACGGAAATTACAAGAGTAGATGAGCTTTACTTCACTTTGAAGTAACACTTATTTGAAAGGCTGGAATATTTTTTACCTCCCTTTATATACTATTTTGCAATACTGAATAGGTACCTACATCATTGATAATTTACATTCTCTCGCAAAATGCACGAATAATAAAAAAGATACCCACAAAATGTCTATACTATTCATGCGAACAGTCTCTGTGATAAACCACAAAAGATAACAAATTTCCTACTCCGAATTTTATCACTTTTTTTCTCATAACTTCTAAAGGGGCAAAAAGTGGCAGCTGATTTTTTTGGATAATGTGTATCTATAGTTAGACTATTAATTAACACAAAAAGTAGCGCATGGGGAGCCGTGGGCAATAGTGAAAAGCTTCAACGAAATTTTTTTTTTGTGAAAAATACGGTATGTGACGTTTTAAGTACTTACTCAAAAATGATAAAACAATATGAATATTAAATGACTGTTTCGTAAAATACATAAAACAACCTTTCTAAAAATGTAATATACTGCATATCTCTGCTAAATATTTATTTCACAATATTGCATTGAAACATGTACATGCAAAGGCTTGAGTTTGGCACCGCTTCTTCAACGTACTTCTGACTATGAAAAATAATATTATTTTAGGTATTAAGTGGCAAAACCCTATTAAATAACATAATTTGACTATTCGAGCATCTAATAAAATCAAAATAGTAGATAAATTATGACACTTGTTAAAACCATTTTTGATATGCTCTTGTTCTACCATTTTCCATAGTGCGGCGCCGTGCTGCGTCGCGCTCGCGCCAATTTGTATCTCTTTGCGTAAAGTTATATTTTAAATAAAAATGCGCGTAGCGTCGCGTCCCGTCTCGTCTCGTCTCGGTGTGAGCTGACCCTTACCGTCTGATTTGTGACTTGACTGTCTTACCGTCTAATTTGTGACTTGACTGTCTTACCGTCTGATTTGTGACATGACTGTCTTACCGTCTGTTTTGTGACATGACTGTCTTGCCGTCTGATTTGACGAACATTTTAAATGTAGTTTCATAAATGAACTCTCATAAATGAAAGAGGGAGATTTATAAAATAAATAATTCAACTAGGATGCGAATGTTATTTTCATTTCAAAGATTAAGTACTACAAAAGGTGCTCTCTCTGACCGGGCGATAATAATTCTCAACAGCAGCGGCCGTAAAGTAAAACTCAAGGAGGGTTAGTATGAGTTTATTTTTCATTGCTTCCTGTCATTGAAATTGTAATGCAAGATACAAGAGTAATAATAATTTTTTGGATAATTTAATAATAATTTCCATCAAGACACTGTTAGTGATTACTGCGTACATACGGAACGTTATAATTAAATTTGTATAATTGACGGTAGATATGTAAAATTCAAATTACTTGTAAAGACAAATGTCACCTCAGTCTGCCTGTGACCATGGAAGCTGAAAAGCCTCCGAAACGTCAGGTTATAAACAAATATATAAACAAATAAAATATACGCGATCAATCCGGTAAAAACAGTGTTTTATAATTTCCATGGGTATTTTAAATAATTCTGCACACTAGCCTAAGCCCCATCCTATTCTAATACACTGAATAATATGACGGTTTTGATTCTTGTTGAACTCTAATGAATGTTTTAGAAAGCAAAAAATGAAATTTGCTACCAAATGAAATCCGCTGTAAAATAATTGAGACACATCCAAAATATAAATAAATTATGTCTTTATTTGTTAATACTAGCTGTTCTCCGTTGTTTCATCCGCGTTGAATTCGAATTTCACATTTCTAGGATAGAACAAAAACTAGTCTATGTTACTCTCCATCCTTTTAACTAACACTATGCAAAAATCAAGTCTATTGGTTGCTTAATTAGGGCGTGAAAGAAGGACAAACAAACAAACAAACACACTTTCGGATTAATAATATTAGAAAGGATTGCGACAAAGTTTTTAATAAACACGGTTTCATTGTTAAATTAGAATATTTTTTTTATTACTCGGTTTTCTTTCCCGGAAAAAACATTGCATCTTTTAACAACGAAAAAACCTAAACTACTATCTACGGAAATAGTCCGCGACGATAACTCCCCATGCTAAGCCGACTGACGATAATAACACCCGACGCCGGCCGTAAAGCAAAAAGCTTGGTGTTCCCGGCAATTTATACGAGGATCACCTGGGGCACGGGGTCATCAATCTAGGGCCCGCTAGGCCCGTGGGGCCTCTGAGACCCGTGGGGCCTGTTGGATCCAGTCTTTGTTAATTGCGCATGTAGCTAATGGTACAGTTATGGCGGCTCTGATGAAGAAAATAAAATGTAACGATATAGAATAGATTCTAGAATAGATGCTATACATGAAAACTGCGTAAGCTATGAGAGCTAACCCAAAACTTCGTTAGCTTAGCTGTCGAGTTGCAACCCGCATTATGCTTTAGCATGTAGGTATCCTGTGTTCCCAGTGTATTTATTACAAGATAAGCGCAATATATTTAGGAATTAAAATTAATGAACACATAGAAACCGTCTTCAAAAAGTACGTACAATGGCGTCAGTTGGTATTTCCAGTTTCAGTGCTTTAATTAAAAACTAGATCCGTCAAGTGCGAGTGTAACTCGTGCGCCGAGGTGATTATAGGTACCGGTTAGAGACTTCGCTATTTAATTAAAACGGTACCTAAATTTTTCGATTTTTTTCAAAATGTATTTCAAAAAGTATGAAATCTACAAATATTTTAAAAACCATTTTGACATGTTTAACCGAATACCTTTAATTTTATACATTCAAAAACATTTGAGTGCTTAAGAAATTTGTATTCAAAAAAAAAGGTCAGATTTTAGAATCCTTAGGACACAAAAGCAGACTTCTGTGTGACCTAGTGCTTATCACTTAGGTATATTACGTACCTATGAATGAACCAACACTAAGCAAGTTGAGTAGATAAAATGCCAAGTACCTGCGTTCCACCAAATCGTATCTGGTGAAAGTTGGCACCACCAATAAAGACCTTGTCAGCTAGCAGGCCTAGTAGCTTTAAATAATATTTTCCTGTGAACACCATTAATACTGTCCCTGCAAACAATGTGCACGATTTGACCCAGAAACGTCAAAAAATTCCTGCAAAAAACTTTTAACCGATAACCGTTATTATACCTGAAACTGACATAAAAAACCTGAAATTCACGTTGAAGTGTGAGCGAAGCCATCAAATTATTTTCATTAAATAAAAATTTGCGGTTTCCAATCGATTTTTATCTTTAGCAGCTTGATTTTAAAGCTGAAATTTGTATGGTAAAAGGTTTACAATTTTGTTTTAATTTTCTGCTAGTGACGGACGGGCTGTGAAAAAATAATGGTCTGGATAACACCGCTTCGTTCTGTCAACTGCACGCATTGACCTCTGGTACGGATTGTGCCGTGCTATCCATCCGTGTCACAACAGCTAGCTCGGTTATTAGAATCGGTTTCCAGCAAAGTCAAGATTTACCATAGAATTTAGAATACATGTGGTGGATGGAATATATGGTTGTTTCTCCGAATATTAGTCTGTGATAGCAGGTGGATAACCTCCTTCAGCATTGTGCGCTAATTTGAAAGTATACTTTTGATCCAATAGTCACAAAAAATAAAAATATTATATAAAGTTCACCGTTGAATTGAAAGTTGAATTTGAGTACGTAGTAAAGGATTCGGGAATGTTGTCAGTGTTTTTAAAAACTAACTTTAAAGGAAACCTATTAAAAATGTATTAAAAAATCACTTTCACAATGAGACGTTATGAGCGTGTTTAATTTCAATATGAATGACGAATTAATTAAAACAAATAAAAATAATTGGTCCTAAGTACCATCGACGCATCTCAGGCGCGCGTGGGCGACGGCGCGAGGCGATAAGCATTCGCAGTAGAGCCCGCCCAGTTGAGCAAGCTTGCACTTTAGGAATTCAATGTTATGATGTCTCAACTGGCTGGATGCATAACTACGTTAAATATCACCACCAAACTATTGTGACTGACCTAGCTCTTTTTACAATATTTTTGGCAGCAGCTGATTGCAAGCAATATTGTTTCCGTTCGCGTTATGAATAAAAAAGCCAGGTTTGAAAAATAATAAAGTACGGCGATTTTTTAGCATAAAAGTAAAATTGAGATATTTTTCGGGTCATACACGACCGATGTGGAGCGCCGCAACGCCGGAGGTTGCGAGTTCGATTCCTGTCTTGGGACAAATGTTTGTATGAACTGCAAATATTGGTTATGGATGTACTGGTGATGGTACTGGGTAGGTATTATCTATGTTTATTGAAATATGTATATTATGCTTCCGACTGATATTGATATGGATCAGTTGAGCTACTTGTAGATTGTTTGCAACAGTCTGCAGTTAGCTCAATTGTTTCAATTGTAAATACTAGTTTTAATTTAATTCTATTATTTGATTGTATATCAGTCATTATGTATGTGTCATGAGTGTATGTGTCGTGAGAGTCATAATGTATGTGCTGAGCAGAGTTTGTGTCATGGGTGGGTACCATCCATGACACAAACTTGAAGCTAGATGATGCTGTTAACGCCGCAAAGCAGCGACATGAATGCAGCCGCAATCTAAAGCTTCAACTTCACTCCAATGACGCCCTCGGCCGAGCGCGCCGCGGCATCAACACACTCATTCGATTCGCTTCGAACCATTCAGAAGAAAAATTACAAACAACGCGCACGGCGCAAGTCAATTCAGTTTAAAACATTTAAAAGCATTTCTCAACATTTTAAAACTTAATATAAAGCTCCAAAAGACCGACTCGACTACTTATTTCCAATGCTGTGTAGATTGTCCAGCATTTGTTATTTTTTTTCATTTCATACAAGATCGTTAAAATGGATCAAACCAAATGTATATTTTATTCGAAAATTGCTACTTTATTGTGTATGTTTTATGTACAAAAATCACGATCAAACAGCAAATCGACTCGTCGAATAAAGTTATAGGAGCTCAATAAATAATTCCAAAAGAAAAAACAACATAAATCATACTCTGATCCTGCAAAAATAATGTCCAATAGACAATAGAGTTCTCCTTCAGAAGGTGTTCCAGCACGAGCGACAAAATTGAGCGACAAGTTTCTCGAGGTAGCAATTATTTCGGTGTGAGTTGACACCTTTGGTATCAGGAAGATGGACCTTAGTCTAGGACCTTGTTCAGGCAAATACTAGGAGTATTTGAAAAACAAATGAATAGGTACTTTGAGTCCCTACCTGTTGTACCCATCTCCTCGAGATGACAGATGCAAAATAAGGGGCGATTTTGAAAAGTTTCGTAGTTGTTGGTGTTTCGTAGACATTAGGCATGATGCATAAGCCATCTTTGTCCTTTTCTCTACACTTTGTGCACGATGGAGCAGACGTCAGTAAAGTCAAAAAAAAAAAATTGTCTATGCATACAACTGGTAAAAAATTACATTGCAACCTAAAGTCATCTCCAGAAGATCTATCTTTGTAGTTGGTCTGCTCCATAGACTTTTTGCGTCTCTTCGAAATAAAAAGAACATGCGTATCATATGCAACGAGGCGGTGGCGCAACAATCGTCCTTCTCTAAAAGTTGCCCGTCCAAAAGAACTATGAGAGCTAAAACAATAAATGTCATCCCATAAAACAGCGTTTACTGTCGAAGGCCTTATACGGCTTCATACAATATTTATACGGCATTGCATTCATATCGAGAGCCAATAGTCTTTTATATTGTCGACATCTATTAACAGAAGATAAATTCCATAATTTAATTACAAAAATCGTCATCATCATCATCAGCCTATGTTAGTTCACTGCTGGACATAAGCCTGTGCATAATGAGCGCCATAGCGCCCTGTTTTTAGCTTGACGCATTCAGCTTCTGCCTGCAGTCGTCATCCCACCTGGCCGGAGGGCGTCATACACTACGTTTACCGAATTTCAACTCACAGTTTCTCACCACGCATAAAAAATTGTTATTTCGACCCAAAATACATTGTCAATTCAACCCCCGATAAAAATAAATATTATTTATTATACAATATTTACCTATATTATTGTTATTTTTTACCCCTAAGTATGTTGTTTCATTCCACTTCCAGGGGGGCCCTAGTACGACTGGTACGCATTATCTCTCGAATACTTCCATGAAATTCGAGTCCTTCTTATACATTTAGCGCCTTGTAGCGCCCCAGGTGTAATTTTCCGTTTTGGTTATAAAGCGGAAAGAGCTCTATTTTAAAAAGACAACAATGTAATATTCCATGAAAGAAACCGTTTGACATCCGACTTTTAAATCAGCTTTATAGCTTATGAATTACATTATACTGTAAAATGAAAAAGTAGTGTGGAAACCGAGACATTCCTGTATAAGCGCCGATATGGCTACTATCCCTTCTTGTACCCTACTAAGTTTCTGATGGGCTGTCTGGGGTACAACTCATTGGAGACGCGGCGCGCCTTTGATCAGCTATCCATGGCGTGCAAGGTCTTCCGAGGTAAAATAGACGCCCCTGAACTGAGTGATGTGTTGTGTCGCTTCTACGTTCCCGATAACTACTGTCGGGGCCGGAAGCACAGGCTCTTTGACGTGCCGCCGTCCTCCACGGTGGCGCGTTCCGTGTCACCCGTCCCGCGCATCCTCACCGCACTCAACTCTCTCCTGAACGATAGCCCTGAAACCGATTTATTTGCGGATAGTCTGAGTGAGATTCTATCGGTGTGTTTGAGGTTCTGTGAGCGTAATGTATGAATGGGTGCGACTAGTTTTTAAGTTGTTTCTATGTTAAAATAAACTAAAATATATTTATTACCTGCTACATGCTTTGACTTAGTATGTTTTTTGACTGAGTAATTTTTCAATTTGACCTGTGTGTGTAGTTTATATTAGATAATTTATTTGTGAAAATCAATTTATGATGTGAATAAAATATAATAGGTATTTATATATATAGTTTACATATTATGTATAGGTAGGTAAGCTAATGATTATAATAATTTATGTGATTGATTTAAATATGTTGTGTTTTAGCCTTATAATAATTTTGATTTTATTTTTATTTCATATCTAATCTTAAGTGACTACTGTAATTGGTTAGTTTTAATCGTGTTAGTTACTCAATAAATAAATAAATAAATAAATAAATAAAATTCCGTTAGAACTTATGATATTGCTTCCACAATGTAGTTATTGCAATGTATTGAAGGTTTTGCTATAAAAACTCTCGTAGTTTGACGAAACCAATAAGAATGAGAGCAGGTTTATTTCGAATCTAGTTTGTGTTGGAATAACACCTGTTTCATCCTTCAACGAGACATACGTCGTGCACTGAAGATGTCCTTCAAACGCTGGTGTTAACCCCTACATAAACTCTATGGGTTATACTATCATCTAAGCCCCAAGCTAAGCAGATCTTGTGTTACTTGTAGGTACAAGATGACGGATATACATACATTACATCTATACTGATATAATAAATGCGAAAGTGTGTTTGTTTTATTGTTGGTCCTTCTTTCACGCCCTAACTAAGCAACCAATCGGCTTGATTTTTGGCATAGAGTTAGTTGAAAGGATGGAGAGTAACATAGGCTTTTCACTTTTTATCCCATAAATCAGTGCCTATAAATAGTGTAGTGTGGATATAAAGACCTTAAACAACGCATGCGAAGCCGCGAGCAGTAGCTAGTAAACATATTTTTCTTAATAAACATAGAAAATTCACAGAACACCCGGAACAAACATTTGCAGATCTTACAAACATTTGTTCCTCAAGGCGGGAATCGAACCCCAACCTCTTGCATTGCAGGCAGACATTCGCACGCCGCGCTACATCGATCGTCACATTTCACCAAAGTGAAATAAATGAAAAAATCTGTAGTTATATTATGAATGCGAAAATGTGTAAGTTTGTTTGTCCTTCCTTCACGCCCTGACTAAGCTCCCAATCGGCTTGATTTTTGGCATGGCGTTAATTGAAAGAATGGAGAGTAGCATAGGCTTTACTTTGTATCCCATAAATCAGTTCCCATGGGATAGAAATAACCTTAAACAACGCGTGCGAAGCCGCGAGCAGCAGCAAGTAATATTATATTTTTAAGTGTGATAATCTCTACATGGTTTTAATTTCAATTTACTAGCAATAAACAACCATATCTATACAAGTATAAACATTCCAAAACTACCCGATTCCCCGATCAATCAGCAAACCTACCGCTCGTAGCCGGATTCGATTAAGGTAGGTAGAAAACTGATTGCGTAGTCCAAACTCAAAGGAAATTGCCATCACTTGGATGAAAATCAAATTTTTGCGCGCTATTTCCTTGCGACAAGAAATCCACTCAACACTTGTCTGTTACTCGAGTTAGCTCGTACAAAAATTTTTAAAACGTTTCGTTGAGCAACGAAATAAAAATATTAGGTACTGAATACCTGAAATACAGATTTTCTCGTGACAAACTAATAATGCGCAAAAAAGGTCCAGAATTCTGATACCCAATAAACATTTACTTGAAACTGGGAATAATGCTATCCTTATTTCCTTTTTTATTCGTTTAGGTCAAACTACCCAAAAACACTCGCTAAAATTGCATGGAATAGTTATAGGTGGCGAACCCTTTTATAAGAATGCAAATTTTATTGTTCTTGGACCCTTAGGTGCGTTTTTTGTTTGAATTTCTACTTTTCACTTGTTTGGAAACTGAGAAGACACATACATAAGAACCTTGTCCCTTTTAGGGTCGTAAATGAGATAATAATGCTACAACAGCTTTCGATTTTCATCTCTTAAAACTTCTATCAGTAGAAAGATTCTGAACATGTTCTTGGCACAAACAATCCCAAGACTTTTATGTGAAAATTTGTTTACTTCGATTCTCAACATAGCGTATCATTATGTTCTCTGGGAAAACCAAACAAGCTTGAAACCGAACTTGAACCAATTACGGAACCGTTATCAGCGTATTGGAAAACTGTTGACAAACACGAAACATTAACCAAACTCATGTTTATCAAATCCATACATTATACTAACTCAAATATGCGTTTATGCGATAACACAAGGCACAAGTTTGCTGTTTGCTTAGGTCTACGCAGTTAAGTTATTCACGACGTTCTACCAACATATTTATAGCCTGTCAGCGTCCGGCTCATATTTCTTTGTATTTTTTTATGACCTGACTTTAAAATGCCAGTGTATCTGTGAAAACATTTTAAAAATTATGTATGTACCGCAGTTTCGTTGCAAGATTTTTTCGCTCAGGCACAGATATATTATTACTATACTGCTCAGGTGAACGGCCAAACTGGAATAACCCTTATTTTACATTCATAGCTGTCTGGAGAAAAGTCGTGTGCTTGTTATTTGAACAGAGACTAAAGGTGCAAATCGCTCATTTACCATACAAGAAAATAAATATAAAAAAAGAATACAAAAAAATCTAAAAACTAAATTTTCTGCTTTCATGTCACCTGGGTCCATAAAACAGCACAGATTCCGTACGGTTCATATTTAGAGTAACGAGTACTTTTCGATTATTTGTCCTGACCTGTGCTATTAGAGTTTTTCCTTTACTTAGCTTATTTAACATATATTACATAACAAGCTGTGCATGAGCGGTGCTGACTGTACCACACTAGATTTAATTTAATTTGTAGGTAGTTACTGTTTTTTGTATGTATTATTTTATAAGTTTTGTTGGTTCTATTAGGACATTTGTAGAGAGTAGTGTAGGGAGAGTAAATAGCACGATTGAAGTTGGTTCTCAAATGAATGTTTATTGATAAAAAACCAGGTGTTTTATTGTATTACTTATCTCTAAGAATATCTTATCTAAGAATAAAGTTACAGTAATCCAATTATGCTTTGTTTGAAGATAATCATTATTAAGAAATTAATAAATCCCAAAAATTTACGATCTCGACGGGATTCGAACCCGCACCTTCCCCTTCAGCGCAGGGTTGCTCTTTTTTCCAACTAAGCTACGTGATCTTATCTAGTCGACCCGAAAATCTAAATTTGGTCTTTGAGCAGAATTGGATAACTTCATTGTTTCCTCTGTAGGTGGCGCTGACGGCGTAAGTGCCGAAAGAACTCCCAAAGATTTTCGGATCGACTAGATAAGATCACGTAGCTTAGTTGGAAAAAAGAGCAACCCTGCGCTGAAGGGGAAGGTGCGGCTTCGAATCCCGTCGAGATCGTAAATTTTTGGGATTTATTAATTTCTTAGAAATTACCCAGAGTACTATAATAAATAAAAACCTTAGAATAATTATTATTTTTTATTAATGACAATAAATTTTTTGTATTATAGTGCGTAAGAAATCACACTCTAGGTAATCTCTAAGAAATTAAACAAGTTCCCTAAAATTTTCGATTTTGGCAGGACTCGAACCTGTGCCCCACCCGAAGGTGGGTTCGGGTGGTCGGGTGCTCTAACCAACTAAACCACGAAATCCTAGTTGGTTTCGTCGAAAATTATTTGAACCCCTTACTTATCTTTGGGATCTCTTATCTATCACGAGAATATAGTGGCTAAAGCCACGGTAATGTTATATAGAGAACATTACCGTGCTAGAGCTACTGAACGCTGAGCGAACGTCATTGTTCCTGTAATTTCACTCTGAACCGGCGTGATTACAGAACGCTCTGTCTTTCGCATTACTGCTGGAAACTTAATTTCCTTTAAGTTTTCCATTCTACGAGAATTGTGGCTGGCATTTGTTGCGCTTATTTTTTTGTATCGTGAACAAAGCAATGTTGAAGCTAAACGTTACTTTATTCCTTCCGTTGTGATCTGAGGAAATTAAGGAGGAAAACAATTTATTTTCAAAATTAAATATGAGAACGAGATTAATTTAGACAAAGGATTTATAATATGAATAATAAAACAGCATAATGTTTGTATAACATTTTGGTAGTTATCTTATTTTCATCGAGATCAAATTAACTTAACCGTCGTCGGCTGAAAACCCTATTGATTCCTATAGCTGAAAAATTTAAGGAGATAACTAAAGGCTATTGCACATACATCCAACGCACACAAAACAGGCATTAAAAAAATGGCTTTCCACAAACTCAAACGAGTGGCCCGAGAGCTGTCTGTCATGCGATGCCGCCAGTATATAATGCATCTTAGCGTTACTAGTTAAAGCCCATATTTTAATGCACTTTTTTGTTCTGTTCGGTACGTAGTGATGATCTGTGACAACCTTTAACCTCTCCGCTGTGGTGACTCACCAATTGTAGTCCTTACGCTAGTGAAGCTTTCCTATTTAATTATTAGAACTTTTTTATTTGTGCTAGCTTTACCAGCTAAACTAAAAAAAGTAGTGTTTCTTATATTAATTGAAGATCACTAAAAAACTACCGAAATACTATCTAGTTCTAATTTGTTTCTATAAGTTTCTTGTAATTTACCCGTGACCCGAGAGCTGGTGAGTATCTGGCGCAGCGCATCAGCATTGCTATACAGCGGGGCAATGCAGCATATAAATACTAGTTTAAATTTAATTCTATTATTTGATTGTAATTTTCTTTGTTAATAATTGTTACTTTTCTAATAAAGATTTTAGAAAATAAATACAAAATCATTAATAAAGATATGTATTTTAATTTAGTTTATTATTTCCCTAACACCCATAAGAAATAAACACACGAAACTTGAAAACAAGCCCTAAAAATAAAACGCTTCCATTCTGTCTACAGGTTCCACCGTGTCTGTGTGGGCTTAGTGTGAAAACCGTGGGAAATACCCGCTGGAACAACAACCCGTACGCCTGAGGCGACTGACCGACGGTTTAACTCCTACAATACATTTTAAGTTGATTACGATTTGATCTTGAAAAGCGTGTTGAAAGGTTTATAGGTGTTCTAGATTAAAAGTCTTAACAAGTTAGTCGTGGTAGTAGTAACCGCACTTACACGCGTGTACGTAAAAACACCCTGGCTTGTAGCTCCTGTTGCCTAATGACAGCTAAGAGTTCGGTGTCCTTAGGGGAATCACAAACACACACACAAACAAACAGTCACCATACACACCAAACACGTTTTTCCCAACAGCTGGCTTCAAATCTAAAAACTATAATATTTAATTTGTAATATTTAATTGTTCTTAAGGTTTGTCATTTCTTTAAAATAAATTCTTACCGTTTTTTAAGTAGGTAAATCTGTGGTGGCAGATTTGGCCGAAGATCTCAAGAGGCGCAATTAATAGAACAATTAATGGATAGGTCAGTGAATAACAAATTTATTTAGCCTAGCCTATCTATAACATGCAGAGATAATATAAGTAGAAACTTATTAGTGAATGATTTTCTAATCGGTTTCGTAATTCCAGAGATTACCTATTGCAAACAAAATAGTCGGCCACATCGTCAATTCCCACCAGGTGAGATTGTAGTCAAACGAAGGTCTATTGCACTTTAAAACTAATAAAAATAGCAGTGTAAAATAATGGCAAAGATTTGTATAAAAAAAAATTAGTTACGCCGCTAAAACTCATTAAAAAAACGAACAAACTCCTCTTGCTTTGATAATACGTTACTGGCTCCCGTGTTCAAGCAAGCCAGGTGTCAGAAATTTCCTCGCTCAATGCGTCAACCCAATTTCACCAATCGTACTGAACACTGCCAAAGTTCCAAGTGGAATGCATATTCGCATCACATACTCGTATCATCCGAACACAAATTGAATAGATCCCGGATATCCAGGAAACTAGAGTAAGTCTGCAAACAGTTTCAAGTCAAAGCCAAGACGAATAGTTTCGCGTCAGGAGTTTGTTCAATCAATCGAGAGTGCCAATGGATTGTTCCGACTTGTGCCCTTTGTCGTGATGCTAATTTTGGGAAGATGTACTGACAGTAATGAAAGTTTTGCTCCAATAGCTTTCTAACAGCTTAAGATAGTGTGAGCCGGCCAATTAACGCAGTCACTGCCCAGGCTCGACTCGGCTCGGTGCAGATAGACATGTGTCTTTTGTGCTATGGAACTGTAAGCGGAGGACGTATTCTATGACTAAGTATGTACCTATTTAAGCAACTGTAAATATTCGTACTTTCTCAATACTAAGATTTAAATTTTGATGTTTTTTTATACGTAGTAAAAAGTGATCATTTTTTTTTTGTTTGGTTATCTTTTATTTAATTTTTTGCTGTTTGTGTATGTGAGCCAAATAAACCATCTTTCTTTTTAATATGTTTTTGGTTCATATTAACTTTTTTTTCATTTGCAAAAGTCTAAGCCGCATAAAATTCTTCCAGCAGCCAGGGGTCATAAATATGTATAGTGGGAATCAAGCATGCGTCTCGTATAAAACGACGCCGAAAATGCGATCTCCAGAGACGAAGGTGGTTTACTTTGACTTACAGGGCTGGATGTGACTTGCATATTTTGTTCTCTAACGAAGTCGTTTTGGTTGCCTTTCTCGGTGCTCAAGTAATTATTCTGCAGATTATTTTCATTATCTTAAGCTACAAGTATAATTTTTGACAGTCTCTTTGTTATATTTCCCTAGACCTGACTAACAGATGCGTTATCGTAAAACAGTGAGACCATTGCTAGCATGAGTTTTTGTAAAAACAAAATGGAAACTGGACTGATAATATGTAAAACAGCACTCAAAACTATTCAAATTTTCATTTTTTTGTCCACTAGTGGAAGAAGCTAAAAATAAACAAGAAAACTTACAAAACCTTGACCTTTCCAGTCTTCTATACACCTACGTGCGACTGACTCCCACCCTGTATATTTGCCCCTATTTGCATAGAAACGTTTTTTGTGGGCGTCCTTGTTTGTATAGTGGATAGGTGAAAAAGCTTCGTAGAGCCCGCTACGAATGCTACGGAATTCGTAGCTACGTCTACTAAACTCGTAGCTACGTGTATAAAACGTAGAGACGTCTACGGAACTCGTAAAGTCTTCTACGATTAGTTTGAATTGAATTTAAAGTGTGGTTGTAAATTACGTCCTCACTTTTGAGTGTCACTAGAAATCTGTGCTATAAATTTTGTAGGTTGACATGGATCACCTTTTTATTTTTTGATAGAATTCGATGAATTGTTGAATTTTTATGCAATGTGAAGCTTTTCAGGTACCTACGATAATTTTTACTAAAATATAAGTAAAAAGTGTAAGTGTAAAGTATTGTTTAACTTTTTATGGGTAATGAATGAAATGTTCAAATCCTCTTCACATTTCCAAAGACATACAAACAAAACATGAAAGTATTTCTATTTGCGCTGTATAATTTAACAGACGGTCAGACAGTCCCTTTCCTTATCCCGGTATTTGTAGAGTAATCCCTTGAAAATTAATTACCTTCGCCCTTGGTGCCTTAAGCGTAAATAACTCAACATTCTCTAAGCTTAAGGTTGTTATTAGGTTGGTGTTTATCGATTAAGTAGCCCCTAATGCGATTAAGTTAGAGTTTAATTAAATTATACTCGTTTAGCTGCTTTCATTAATAAAGTCTTGCAAAGAATCCCAATTAAGCAAGAACTTAGTTTAGTTATTGAAATCAAGAAAATCGTTAGGCAAACTATAACGAGTTGTGTCTTTAAACTATTATAGACACTTAAAATATTTTTGCAGTCACATCAGTAAAACTTTGTTTTTCTAATGACTATACATATAATTGCTGTTGACCGCTGATGGCCATGACAGTGTTACCGTCTTTTGGCTAAAATCAAAGAGTAGTATCTATTCTTTTCAGTTTTATATCAGAAAAAATCCTTTGGTTCATTTAAAATTATAACTAAGCTTTTGTAATTAGCAACAATAGCTATAAGTCCTAGCTATAATGTCCTTTAGCCACATCCACGTAATACTCACTGTATTACGTGGATGCGGCTAAAAGACAAGGCATGGAATAGGAGCCCGTCTTAATTTATGCTACGCGGGCTCATCTTCAGTAGAATGCTTTTTTCAGCCTTCAGCTTTGTACTCTTAATTTTATCCTACTGATATACCAAGCTAAGACTGACAACTGTCAAATGTGACCTTATTATCTTGTCTCTACGTTAGATGATGCTTTGTGAATTGTCCAACTATATTTAATCTTATTTATGTAGATTGCGTAGAACGCTAGCTAATTACAACAACAGGCATCATCACAGCCATGGCAAAGTTATTCCATAAATCAATTAACACGAACCATATAATGTAAGCCAAGTAAGGTATCGCTGGCAACTTTTAAATAATTCAGCCAATAATGTAATTTCGCTCCGACACTACAGTATGTATGCATGTGGTTTAGTGCCCAGTGTGATTCGCGTTGACGATAGAGCATTCGTCTCTAAAGTTCATGAAATATTTTACTAACGCAATATTAGTAAAAAAACGGACACACTGCTTAGGGTTGAAGAAATAGAAGTTGAAGAATGTAATTCGTCATGGCGGTTAAAAAAAATACATAAAAGTTATATTGGATTTTGAATGAATATGATCATAATGTATAGTTAAGAAGAAGGTTTCCCAGATGTAGCGACCTCTAGAGAAATATTAGCGGAACTACAAAGATAACATCAATAGAGGTGGTCAATGAAGTTACATCGGAAAAACAGAAGCTAGCTAACTAAAGCGCTTCAACGGATATCCGCTAGATGTCGTTGAGACAAAAATTCCAATAATCTCGGAGTGCAAAAAGAGCACAAATCCCAATCGATCGCGCAAACGCTTGATTCAGTTGCAAACAACCTATATAGAACTATTCAACATCAACTGGCGGTCGAAAGACCACGGGGCAAGTGGACCAGCTGGGTCAGCCCGGTCAGAGGAGACCTCCTTCTGCACTATTTGGGGGAAATACCACCTTCTCCCCCAAACTGGTGACCTCTGTCGTATCGTGTGTGGAGAAAGTTGTTTAATATAATACAATCAAGAGAAACTTACAAACGGTGCTTTCATTGCACAAACGTCAAAATTAGAAAGTTCAATGAAGCGTGTACATTTTGGAGAATAAATTAGAGTTTGAAAATTGTAAAGTCTGCCGTTTAGGCACAAGGTACAATTTTGAGTTTTATATTGTTACAAAATCTCTATCCATTCTCAGTGCCAAATCACCCAACCTTATCCGAAGTGCAGTCAACCATTAGGTCTCTAAGGAACCCGTTACTACTACTTAGAAGCTTCCGCTGTAAGGGTATGTGGTCAGATTGAACCCTAAACTTGCGTTGAGTGCCAATTTGTTTAATTATTTAGCACCCAAGAGGGTTTTGGTACCTTAAGATGCTTTTGTTGTTGCTATAGTTCTGCATAGCTAATTGAATATTGTTCGGATTAAATAGTTTAATAACTAAGGTGCTGTCAGACCAGTTATAAAATAACCTTGATAGTTTAAAATTAGTTAATTGAAATTTCTGTTTAGATCTGAGATGGCTAACTACTCAATAAAAAGGTAGAGATACTTGTCATTTTCTGATTCATTTACCATCTTTTTGCGTCGAGGTTAAAAAATTGGTTAATTTACTTGGTCATTTGGCGTATTGGTCATTTCACGTATTGGTCATTTTGTGTATTCATGATGTTATTTCTATTGGTCATTTCACGTACCTATTGGTTATTTTGCGATTGATCATTTTGTGTATTCATGATGCTTTTTCATTGGTGTGATGCGTATTAGTCAATGTGCGTCTAAACGGAGCTTTTCATTATATTTTCACGTCTTTTCATTTAACGAATGCCAAAGCGCTTTATTAAAAACTATTTTCTGCCTGCGGCTTTGCACGCATTGTTTAAGGTTATTTCTGTTCCATGATAACAGATTTATGGAATAAAATGTAGTCTGAGTTATTCCAGATCTTGAACTTCCTATGTACAGGTATGCAATATTTGAACCCGCTTATTTTAGTAGTTGTGGCGTGAAAAGATAATAAACATGTAAGTCAAGGCCTAAGTCAAAGCAAAAACAATTTATGCATGCTGATTAAAAATAACTTGCCAAACAAGGCATAGTCAGTTGTTACTGGATACCTATCAGCACATACACGATCATGGCTGAAGGTGCCTGTCCTTCCGCTAGTTGGTTCCTTTACAGAGACGCGGGGCGTCGCGCATCGTGTTTGGCGTGGCGTTTCTCCTCTCTCTGGCACTCTAGAACGCCATATGTTTGAATTCAGTGTCTGCCGCGTCAACGCAACGCGCGACCGACGCGACGCCCCGCGTCTTCGTAAACGAAGCCTTAGTGTACGGCCAGAGCGCCCGCTCTACTCGAGGGAGACTAGTTTGAACTTGCACGCGACACCCCGCCCGACGCTAACAAGCCTACAGCTGCCCACGCGCCGCTCGGCCGGCACTAAATACGCCACTACGCTAATTTCATCACTTTAGGTAGAGTCACTATTGAAAAATATAAATAATTAGATGATGTAGATTATAAATCATGACGCTCTGACTTTCGTGACACGTTGGGAATACTTTTCGTGAGAAGTTGGCCATAAGTGCATTTTTTGTGAGACGTTGGGAATTAGCTCATCTCACGTGAGACGTTGATAATAACCCCGCGTGTTTAACATTAACACAGCACGCTCCGCCTTGTGCGACGCTCGAGTAGAGCGGGCACTCTGGCCGTACACTAACAGCCGGTTTTTTATCCGCTTGTTATTTTGGACAATAGTTTTAACACATCGTTGACGAGGTGTAGCGCTGTTTCGCACCTCAGGTTTTCACCACAAATTCCGAGAGCTGGGTAGACAATTCGTTAGCAAATTACAAATTGTTAACAAACACACGATGTGACAAGCGGATGAAATACCAACTGTTAGTCGCCTTATACGATATCCACAGGCTGAGATGGAAGGGTTGATTCTGAGGCCTATAAACTAACATGGGCTGTTTGTTGATGATGACAGCTATATAACATAAAGTAACTAAATAAAACCGCAAGGTCCCTTTTGTGCAACTGAGTTTGCTCAACTGCAAATAGTTGCGCAACGGGGCTGCCCTTTTATGCAACTCATTTTGTTCCCTTTTGCTCAAGTCGATAATTTTAGACGAAAAAACGACAGTCATTACAAACGACAACAATTACAATAAATTGAAAGGAACAAATTAGAAACAAAGACTGTCAAGAATGACAGCAATGTCGAGAATGACAGCTAATGTCAAAAATGATAGCAACAAATGTCAAGGGTCATAGCAACGAATGTCAAGAATGACAGCTAATATCAAAAATGACAGCTTAGGTCAAAAACCCTACTCCAGACATGATAGAATAACAAAAGTTATACAACCACGTATTTTTCCCGAAATAACTTGAATTAAATGTATTACTTGAACGTCATGTTTCCTCCCTTGTCCCTGCCCATTACAATCATCAGAGTGTACAACAGACCTCCGTGGCAATGATTTAATCACGAAGACTGCGCACCGTCCAATCTCATTATCATTTCGGCTCTCGTCTCGTTGCGACTTTTTCAGCTTTTTCGTCAATTTGCATACGTAATTAATTAACTTTTTTAGGGCAATGTTTTTTTTTCAACGCCAGGTGCTCAGAGATAAAATTGTGCGGGTATTGTGTTTAGTTTTAATTATATTTTGGGAAACGTTCATTAAAACTGTTTGGTTTGGTAGTTGGGTTTGGTGCAATATTTTTGCGGTGTGATTTTTATGGTTTAAAGAAAAATAGGCCGGTGGCATTTTTAGGGGAAGTATAGGTATGATTTATGATATTATTTATCAGTATGTAATTAACAATACATAATGTCAATTAATTTACTTATTCCAAACATTCGTGGACGCGGTAAAAACAAACGGTCGAGAAATATTGGGATTCACGAAAGTATTAATTTTATTATTCCAAACATTCGTGGACGAGGTAAAAACGGTCAGAAATATTGGGATTCACGAAAGTATTAATTTACTTATTCCAAACATTCGTGGACGGGGTAAAAACGGTCAGAAATATTGGGATTCACGAAAGTATTAATTTACTTATTGTTTGAGCCCTACCCCGACTTTCAGTACTGATGAGGTGAGGATGTCAATAAAACACCTTGAACTCTCGGAGTAGACTGAATTTATTTTTTTCTTAAGAACTATATAGCCCTAGACCGCGCGTTCTCGTCAGCGCGATCTAGAGCTCGTACACTTTTACTAGCGACATCTATTTATGCATCGGAACTTAAAAAGGTCACGTGGCTAATGGCTTGAACATACCGCCCGCGAAGGACATAGTATGCTATGTCCTTAACAAAACTAAAAACGCTACAAAATTAAACATTAGCTCTTTGCTTACTTATTGAATTAAAGTTCTAATTAATTTACAGGCAATAATAATTCTGAATTGTTCTTAAATAATATATGCTATGACACTTGCGGCAAAGATTTTAAATGAAAACTTATGAATAAAAATACATTTTTAAAAAGCGTGACTCATGTTTGTTACTCAAGAACTAAAAGAAAGAAAGAAACAAATGAATTTAACATACAACTGATGAATTTCTATCATTACATTATACATTGACTAATAAAATACAAGGCTTGAAATCGGTCTCTTTATTAAGTTTGTTTGGAAGTAGGGTGACCAAACGGGAACATTATCTTGAACAGGGTACCTTTGAAATGCATGAACTAATAATGAACACTAGCACACGGAAGCATGTCAACTTTCTTTTTGGTCTAACCTTGCAGACTTCTGAATGAATTGCCACCCTGTCCAGGGACGTCCTAAATTTTGACTTAGTGGATCCAACTTGAATTTAAACTTTCTGTGATTATGACGTGCTTCTTTTTTCATTTTACTTTGCTGTTCAATTTTAATTTTAAATTCATTTAGGTTTTCACTAAGTTCTTTAGTATTGTTGTTCCACCTTTGCAACTTAATTCCTCCTCTTTCTAAGTTCGTCCTTTGGTTGCACTGGTCTATGTAAACTTCATCTTTGATCTTGCCAGCCTTAAAGACTGTTTTCATGTGTTCTTGATGTAAATACTCATTACCTTCCTCCATATATTGCTCCTTTAAATTGTTGTTCTTTGAAAAGTTTACTTCTGATTTTAATCTGCGTAAAGCTATATTCCCAACGTTACCATTCATACATTGTGGCTGTGGTGCCAATAACGCTTCACACCGTTGTTCTTTTTCAGTACTGCTTTGAATCTGTTCTTCTCGTTTCCTTAACTTCTTTAATAATTCATTCTCCTTGCATTGTACATGAAATGAATATGTTACATCATTATCGGCTCTATCTGATTTCTGAGGCACAATACCCGAAAGAATCCACCCTAGGTCGGTACTTTGAGCTACTAGGTTCCCTGTAGGTCCTTTCTTTAGTCCTTCTTTAATGATGCAGCTATAAACGTGGGTTCCCAACAACATATCTATCTTTTGCGGTGAATGGTAATTAGGGTCAGCTAAATCCAATCCTTCCTGTTCTACCCAATCCAATATTTCGACTTTCTTTTCCGGTAGGTAAGATGTTATGTTCTTCAGTACATAAGCTTTGATCTTTACACTGAACTGTGGGTTGGTCCGTGACTTTATAGATGTATACACCATGTGAGTAGCTTTAATGTTGGACTTTTCGCTACCTAATCCGGAGATATGACTATCTACGGGTATCCGCTTTAAGTTCAGGCGCTGTGCTGCTGCTTCTGTAATAAAACATGTTTGTGAACCCTGATCTAATAAGGCTCTTATTGTTTGGTAGTTACCGGTCTCAGTTTGAGCATTGACTAATGCAGTGGCCAGTAAAACCTGGTTATCTAATGCCACTTGATCTACACCTCTAGATAAACATGATATCGCTGGTTCTGAACTTGTAGTTTTCGAGGCAGTTTGTGGGGAATCTTCGATCGACGGAGATCTGATCTGATCACGTGGGATGTGCAGTAACGTATGATGCCTTCTTCGACAAATCCGACAACTTGTGGGTTTTCTACAATTTCGTACACAATGATTTCCACCGAGACAGTTAAAACACATTCGCTCTTTCACTACGAACTCTCGCCGCTTGTTTAGGTTTAGTCTAGCAAACTTCTTGCAGAATGAGATCTTGTGATTGTCGGCGCATAATTCGCAAGGTAAAGGAGTAGAAGGTTCCTTCAATGTACTTGGGTCTTTCTTCTCGGAGGTTGCAACAAATGTCTTTGAGACTGATTCCTGATTCGGACTACTTCTACGCTGTTGGTGTGCTTGCTTCTCAGGTTCAACAAACTCTAATGCTCGAAATCTACTTTCTAAGAAAGATTTAAACTGGGCAAATGTAGGCAGCTCATACATGTCTTTGTCTGGGCTCGATATTGATAGTTCCCATTGTTTTTGCGTTTCTAAGTCTAATTTTGAACTAAGTATATGAACGATAATAATGTCCCATGTAGTCACCTGTACTCCTAAACAACTAAGAGCATTTAAACAATCTGAACTGGTATCTAAGAGATCTTTCAACGCCGAAGCGGATTCCTTAACCATGGCACGCTGTTTGAACAATTTATTCAAGATTGCTTTTGACAAAAACCTTTTGTTGTTATATCTATGATCTAAGAGTTCCCAACAACGTGTGTAGTTCGAGTCCGCTATCGGAGTGTGTCGGATGAGCTGTTCTGCCTCGCCAGTGAGATGAGCTTTTAAGTAATGAAGTTTTTGAACATTATCTAGGGAGGTATTTCTGTGGACTAGGGACACAAATAGGTCGCGGAACGTAGTCCACTCCTCGTATTTCCCAGAGAAATGCGGAATTGATATCTTTGGCAATTTAGCTAACGAAGAGGCCGAACTTCTCATCTCAGACGTCGGTACTGTTGGTGCACTTCTTACAGTTATTTTGTCTAATGTGTCTTTCATGTAGCATTTACTCATCAAATAATTTTCCTCAGTTTGTTCATTAACTCGATCTACGACATAAAAGCTTTTACATAGGTCTCCTTCTGGAAACTTGCTAAATAATTGATAGTGGTTGTCTCGAAACCGTGCCCAATCATTTTCTAGTATTTCAAGTTTTGAGCTTATGTAAGTTGAGGTGAGTCTTTCTTTGGGACATTTTTTGAAATTGATTAGCCCTCTCTCAATGGAATTGCTTAGTTCGTTTTGTGTGCTAATGAATAGATCCATTTTAAACAGCAGTCTTATAATAAGAAGCTCTCAACTAAATTTATAAAATGAATCACACGATTAGGTACCTACCTAAAGCTATGAGGAATAAACAAATTGACTTTACAATGGCTACCTAATATTATCTAATAGCTCTCTAGGATCTGGTAATTAAATTTAAATGTAGGTAGGTACGTATGTATACAGCCTGCAGAAAAACTATTAGTAAACGTCCGTAAAAATAACAACTGCTGTAATACCTACCTATTACGTACGTAGTACCGAATAATAATCACAAAAACAAACAAAATGTCACTATACCGAACTGGTAGGTATAGATCATAATAGATATAAAATCGTCACGCACACAGTCACAGTGGCACATTCAAAACCACGAAAAAATGTACTAAACATAAAGTTACCGAACTGATAGGTATAAAACCATCACACAACTCACTAAAAACACTGCACAAATAGTTACCTATAATAAACTCACAAAATTATCTTCGTTCTACTTATAAATTAAAAGTACTCACAGTTTTATCTGCTACCACCTACGCACTGTGATCTTGGATGTGATGCACTCGGAGCTGCTGGCTGGTGTCCTTGCGTCAGCCAGCAGTCGTCTATCTCCAGCACGCAGGGGAGATAGGAATATATCGCCTCGTCTGTGGTGCGGGGGGAGGCAGTTCCGATTCTACCTCAACCGCCCGCGTTGAACTCTCTTTGAGCACGGTGGAAGGTAGTACTATCCGACCCCCGGCTTTGTACTCCTCCTCTTCTGGGATTCAAGGGACTCTGGGTCAATGGTCAATGACCTTTCGTCCAGCGCAGCGTGGTGCTCACTGAAGCCGACAGGTTGTCAGCTCAGAGCGGTGATCACGGGGGATTTCTCCGCACCCGTATAAGTCGGTGGTATGGTGGCCACCGACTCCGAATACGTGGCGCTCACTGAAGCCGACGTGTAGTCAGGCTCAGAGCGATGGTCGCGGGGGATTTCTCCGCACCCGCATAAGTCGGTGGTATGGTGGCCACCGACTCCGAATACGTAGCGCTCACTGAAGCCGACGGAAGTCAGCTCAGAGCGATGGTTGCGGGGGATTTCTCCGCACCCGCATAAGTCGGTGGTATGGTGGCCACCGACTCCAAGTAGCTGATCACTAGGATCAACTAAAAACGCACTACTGATCATCAGACTCGATAAGGACCAATGTTTGAGCCCTACCCCGACTTTCAGTACTGATGAGGTGAGGATGTCAATAAAACACCTTGAACTCTCGGAGTAGACTGAATTTATTTTTTTCTTAAGAACTATATAGCCCTAGACCGCGCGTTCTCGTCAGCGCGATCTAGAGCTCGTACACTTTTACTAGCGACATCTATTTATGCATCGGAACTAAAAAAGGTCACGTGGCTAATGGCTTGAACACTTATTCCAAACATTCGTGGACGAGGTAAAAACGGTCGAGAAATATTGGGATTCAGCAAAGTTTCGAATAATACCGGGCCAACTTATTATTTAGAGAAGTTTTATTCTAGATAATTGTTAAATAAAAAATTATTGAAATTGTATCAAAATTAAAGCGTGTGGTATATATATATACCACAGTAATTCAATCTGTTTTTATTTACATCACGGAAAAAACACGTGTAATGCCGCAGGCAAAAGCAAGTGGTAAATAAAACAACAAAAATAATACTATTCTATTCGATTGAATATTCATATTCCAAAAATAAAGCCATTTATACGCCTGTCAGTCGTATAAATAAATGGCTTGATTTAAAAATCGAATTGGTAAAGAATTCGAACATGACTAATTGATTGTCAGTCGACCTACTTGGAATAGGTAGGTAGCTCATCTTAAATAAGCCAAATTCGAATTTGTATTTTTCAGTGTAAAATTAAAATAATCTAGCATTTATCCGTATTAAAGCATATAAACACATACGTATCTCTACAAGTTTGATGCTCAAAATATTGACGGCGGACTCGTGGCCACACTGTTTTGCTACACCAGTAGTGTGACTACGAGTAATTTATTTTACACGTGGTCACACTGTGCGGTGTGATCAATAGTAATTAGTGAAACATAAGACTCGTGGTTACACTGCTAGTGTGGGGAAAGTGACAGTGTAGGTACCGATCAATACGCTAGGTACTCAAAAATAAAATACTAATGTAGTTATCGAAACAAAAATAGTAATTGCATGTATTGTACCTACATAATACACAAAAAATAAAATGAAACAGATTGACAGTTCAAAGCAACCAATGGTCAAAGTGAAAGAGTCCTGTTCCTGAAAAGTTTTATGTGCAAATATTAAAATTCAATGTCCCATGGGGGTGTTGACTGCTGATATTATCTTTACGACTCGCACTGGACGAAACAGTCGAAACACAACGAAATGACCATTTGTAGGCAATTTCGGCGGCGAAACGGATGATCAAAATGATCGTTTATCAGCTACTGCCGTATTTATCTTTACGTCCAGCTCGGCTGCATATCAATGATCACCCTCGGATACCTGGTATTTTGGCAATGAGTTACGAGGGTGCAGAACCGACATTGTTTATCAAGCTTATACAAAAATTTGAAAACTATTGGAATTTTTACACACTCAGACACAAGTCAAACTTATTATTTTAGCATGAAGGTTAGAAAAAAAAACATAATATGCAAGTTTTTTTTCTATAAATAGTAAAAATTATAATAAGAATATTTGAAAAAAATATCTACCTCGCTCACCCCAACTTCACTCCCACTAATACCAGATAGACGCGGCCTGCGGTGCCAGTATCTACAATTTGCGCTGTATCATGTAAGTTCACTTTTGGTTCGCTTGCAAATTCTACTGGCCACCACAGCTGGAATTGAGTACAAAGGTAACAGAGAAATATAAAATTTGTAATCCCTTTTCGGTTATAAGTACCAGAAGTTTAAAAATTCTAGTATTGACAAAAAAGGTTAGTCTCAAAAGTTGTTCACGTTTTCCTTAGTACCCGAATAATGCAGAATTGTGGTTTAAGAATATGTTTGAAGGAAATATGTGTGCAAGTCAACTACGCGATAAAAACATGATAATGACGAACACGGACAGAGCTAAGTAATAAATTTAAAAATATTTTCTGTACATTAAACTCTATGACAATACCATACCCGGAATGCGGGGCTATAAACGAGACACACTACATTTACATTTTCACGGTCGGACGACATCGGTCCGCAAATAACCATTTCGGATAACCGCCGCAGTTTCGATTCGCGAAACCGAAAAATTGCGATTAATATTCGCGTCGCAAACAAATCGCAGTTACGTTTTTGCATCGTATGTTTTTAAAAGCAATTTTGTAAATCTAATAGCAGCAACTGATACTATTCGTAGAATTCAATAAGCTGTTTCGATGTGAATTTTCTGTTCAGCGGATATCTGAGAATTAAAGAAATAAAACTAAAAGGAACGCTTATCCGAAGTATTCTACTTCAGTTAAGCATTTTATACTAGAAACATAAGGTTATCTTTCTCGAAAAATAGTTAATACTCGAGTAGGTAGGTACCTACTCAAGTATTAACCATTTTTGGCTCAAATTGTTTCT
Source organism: Eupithecia exiguata (assembly GCA_947086465.1). Classification (NCBI taxonomy): domain Eukaryota; kingdom Metazoa; phylum Arthropoda; class Insecta; order Lepidoptera; family Geometridae; genus Eupithecia; species Eupithecia exiguata. The sequence goes on along the minus strand of OX352233.1, from coordinate 4,419,324 downwards.
TATTTTGCTCAAAGCTTACAACCACGTCTAAAAATCGTATATAACCAGATGGTTTATCTAATTGTATCCTTATAGCTTGACTCATAATCACAATGGTAGTTACTACAAGTCCTTCTGGTCTAAAAACTCCACAACCACGTAAAATAAAGTCGCCGCCGGTAGCCTTAGCACAAGTGTACAAAAGTATCTCGCTTTTTTCATACGCGAATGCAAGAGAACACGCTCGTTACACGTCATTAAGCGATACTTTGCAGTAGACGGCCCTCGAGACGGCTTCCCGGCCGCATTATAGTTCTACTGGATGCAGTCTTTGATGTTAAATTGTTGGTCTTTAATGGAGCGGGTTTTAATGTTGGATTAGAAAGCTTGGACAGGTTTTAGTAGGTTGAAATCCGAAAAAGAATAATATAAAGTAAGGGCCAAACTTTATGTAGTGATCGAAGCTGATCCCCCTGTGTTCAGCTTCGATCACTAACACAGGGAAAATATAAAAAAAATCCAAATTAGTTTTGAAAAAACAAAACAAGATGATAATGACAACCATGCGCGTGCTTGTCATAGAACCGAGGAAAAAGTTATTTATTACACAAGAGTACAAAGTTGCTTTTTAACCGCTTGTCAATTTTGATGACCGGGCAAGGAAGGATTCTAAAATGGATTCTGCGCTGGAATTGATTCAATTCCAGCTCAGACATCGGTGGATATATTTTTAACATAGCTTTATTTAGACCAATTATACCGACGACGCGACGGACGATCATACTCGTACTATAATTGTTTTCGGTTCGGTATGAAAATATAAACACTAATAATGACCGAAATAATATCCGATCCAGCATCTCTACAGCGCACGCCACCCACTAGCGTGATTTTATCAGACCAACGCACGCTACATTTAATAAAATTCCACTTTAGGAGTAATTTCGACGAATGACGTATTAATTAAGCCCAACTTAAAATATTGAGAGGGTAGTAAGCGCTGAAAATAAATTGAAATATTCAGTTAAATTTTGTTAATTTGCTCAATAGATTTTACGTACATACTCGTTGATTTCATTGAAGCTAGCTTACCTATTGAGTGTAGAATTGGTTTACCTTAATATAATATCAACAGCGAAATCCTCAGCTTTCGCCCTCAGTTAAATAATTGTATTTGCTTTTAAAGCAGACTTTCCAAGTTAAGGCGACAATTTATTTTCGCCTGCCAAGCTCCTATCTTAGGAAATACAGCGTTCGGCGAAACTTTCGCAAGAATTTCCACACATTCAACCAGGATATTTTACTTAAAAGCTTGTATATTGCAGATATTAAACGTCTATTGAAGTGGTGCGACAATGTTGAATGGGGCGTTGTTGCGCCATAGTCTATCTATTCTATTGGATTTTATTACCTATGGCTGGTTGTGAGAAAAGACCACTTCTATTTTGTATAATCCTCGTCCGTTGTTAGTCGGGTCAAAATTCAAAATTCAATAACTTTATTTCTTTAGGCTTACAAAATAAGCACTTAAACAAGTCAAATTTTATACATAAACAGTTTTATAGATTATCAAATAAGAAACAAAATGTCATTGATTTTGTTCGCTTCAATTTTTTGTCCACTAGTGGAAGAAGCGAAAAATAAACCACTAGTAAGTTTGTATAATGTTTAAAATGTAATACAATGTTATTCGCCTATCTAAGTGAAAATATAATGTGATTTAGATACAGGTCAATATTATTAATAAATTAATTAATGTAGGTACTATTATTATTCTGTGGTAGGTACTTCCCAAGTAACATTTAGGCGCCAATTTACTAGTTATAAGAGATGCATAGAAGAGCCACACAAATCTCGAAGTTCTATACAAGCTCCAACACTACATAGTTATAGCGTGCTATATACCTAATATACCCTCGATTTGGGCACAACACACATATACACCACCGACTACTTTAATACCAATTGGTATTAAAGTAGTCCATTACACTCTAGAGTTTTTTCATCTATGGACGATTCCTGACTGATTTAGTAGTGTTTTTTAGAAAAATTTGGCTCCGTTTCACGTGGCTACAGCGCACGGGCCTCTAGCTTCAAGCTAAGCTAAAACCAATGAGTGGTTAGGTTCAGCTAGCCAGTCATTAGTTTGCGGGCTGTCAGCTGTTTTATAAAGTAAAGGCCTATGATTGACGGCTTATTTTTATGCTGTGCGGTATCGGTGCGGCTTAGATGAGCTACGTTATCTAATCTCAACGAGAACGCCCATAGAACGATAAGATTATTTACACGGAAACATATCGAAGGACCATCTATTTCAACCTAACAATTTACAGCTAAATTGTGGCTCTTCAAAATTTCTATGGAGCCACCGGCGCTATAGTCCGTAAGAGGTCCCAAAGATTTTCGGTTGAACCGACTAAGGGTTTTGTGGCTTAGTTGGTTAGAGCACACCCGTACGGTGGGGCGCGGGTTCGAGTCCCGCCGAAACCGAAAATTTTTGGGAACTTATTTCATTTCTTAGAGATCCCAAAGTGCGGGTAAGCACTAAAACAAAAAAAAAAACTTCTATCAATGCAACTTAGTTTATAATCAAGGAAAGCATTGCTTCAAATAACTTGCAACACAATCTAAGTTTCGAACAAAATCAAAACAAGCGGAACAAGTGGTAATCTTCATTGATATGCTGCGCAGCGCCATGTTTGATATTCCTGGCGAAGTCGCGAAATAAGTCATATTCCTGAGTGCCCACTAATAACGCGACAATTGTATATTTTAAGCAAATTTCAAGCGTAAATTCTGTTTATTATTATTTTTATCGACATTTTCTCGAACATTGTTGAAGGCAGGCTGAAGCTAAATAAGTTATATCATATATCAAATATATAAAAATAAAATAAAATACTGGACAATTCACACAGCATTATCTAGCCCCAAGCTAAGCAGAGCTTGTGTTATGGATACTAGATAACTGATATACATAATATAATGTAATACACAGATAAATATTTTTACTACACTTAGAAAACGATCGAAACACCCCGGAAAAAATATCTGTAGATCATACAAACATTTTCTCGAGGCGGGAATCGAACCCTCTTGCGTCGCAGCTGCACCTTCGCCCACCGCACCACAAAGTTCATCTAATATATGAAAATAAATAATTAATGCTGGACAATCCATGGAGAATACTCTAGCCCCAAGGTTAACAGAGCTTGGGGCATAGACCTATACTTTTAATCCCGGAAAACCGTGTGAGAAAGAAGCTAGCTTATTTTCAGCCGGTTTTTCAAAATAACAAGCAGTTGAAAACCCGACTCTTTATCTCATGTATGTATAAAATTATATTCAAAATGTCGGAACAAAAGATTTCCTTAAAACTTTTCCCAGCAAAATACCGCATAATACACGTTTAATCCAGGCACATACGTGTAGGTAAAGTGTTGAAAATTCATTGAAAGTTTGCCCAGCGTCTTAGCGCCGCAAAACGCTGTCACAGTGAAAACCTTAAATTAATATGAATCTCTAATTTGAGCGTCACACGTGTTGCGAGCTCACAACTTCGCAGACTACGCCAAATTGGATAAACATGTGCGACGAACAGTAGCGTTAGGACATACGGACGCGTTTTACGAGCCGTTCGTGTGCGTTTTGAAACACGTAGTGGTATAACCAAAATACTAGAGAAGCTAGCAACTAGTAGCGTATGTTCAACGAAATGACGCTTGAGTTTATCGTTTTGTTGCAAAAGCGTTGTCCAAAGACTAACAGACTAAACATTTTAGGGTTAACTTATTTGTGCCCGCGGCTTGGCACGCGTTCTTTCTATGGATACGTTAAAAGTTTATTCCTAAACCATGGGAACTGCTTTATGGGACAAAAAAAGTAGTTGTAATGTTTTATGGTTTGATTTCAGGCTTAAAGCTACATCCATACAAATGTCAGCCTGATTCGTTCAGTAGTTTTGGGCGAAGAAGTAACAAACATCCGTCCATCCATCCAAACTTTCGCATTTTTATTATGTGTGTGAAGTTAAAAAATCTTCAGTGTTCGTTTGACAGTGAATGGTCTATATACATGTACACTATTATTCATTGGTTGCTAAAACTCTAAGGCACTTGGTTCTATACTACCTTATATTTTTCAGGGGAAATAAGCTAGGTAAGGCGTTTTTATAATCAAAAATTAAAAAAAAAAACATTACATTATACAAGAAGAATGACCTATACAACATGTATAAGAATTATCAAGCTAATGTGGTAGTGGGCCGGCCATATCTCCCGAAGAACCGACAACCGCTGGGGTAAACGTGTTCTTGAGTGTAGACCGCGACTTAGTAAGCAAAGTGATTCACATCCGTCGCCGGCCATAGTTGGGAAGACGTCCGGCGACAGAATACTGGCAGATGCTGGATGCGTCAAGCCGAGGAAAGAGCTCTCATTAGAGGAGGCCTATGTCCAGCAGTGGACAAACATAGGCTGATGATGATTATGATCTGTAGTACAGGCATCGGAGTTAAAAATGATGACACATCAGGATATTTTTAACTACTTAATAAATAAATAATGCTGTATAATTCACATAGCATTACCCAGCCCTAAGTTAAGAATAGCTTGTGTTATGTACTAAATAACTGATATACAATACAATACATGATTTTTTTTAACCTAACATTGAAAACGACCAAAATGTTACTACATTTTGATCGTTTTCTATGACATAGAACACGACCAAAATGTTTCTACATTTTGATCGTTTTCTATGTACGTCGTTCTATCGTACACAATAACTGCCTGTATGTCCCCGCCCATCTTCGTGCGTTCAAAGTTTATGGTAATGATAATGATTGCGTTTACTTCCACAATTACTCCTGATTTGAGCATCAATGATGCCAAGTAATTGCATTAATGTAGGCACCTTCATAAATTCAGAGGGAAATTACGAACATAACCGTAAGTAAGCATAACTGGCATTCATTGACTTAGCTAAACATTACTCACTAGTTTCTGGAACGTTCTGAGACGGGTTTCTTGGAACGGGTTGTGGTCCAACTCGAATAACAACTAACAGACTAAAGGTTTCTTAGTCACTTCTTTACTTTAGTCTACATACCGAAGCGACAGAAATCAAAAGTACTACTTCATTTCCGTGTCAGTGATTTATTTTAAGAATTTGACCTTTTCTTAGTGTACATTTTTGTATTTATGGAAATAAAGAATTTTTATTTAGATTTATATTTTTGATTCTGGTCACGGCTTCGAACGCGTTGTTTAAGCTTATTTAAATCCCTGACTGATTAATGGGATAATAAAAAGTTATAGTAGCTTATATTTTATTCCTGGATTAGAACTACCTGTATGCAAAATTTCTGCTCGATCCGTTCAGTAGTTTTGGCGTGAAAAGGTAATAAACATCCAAATATCCAAACTATCGCATTTATTTGGTGTGATGTTTTTGTCTGTTTCATTTCAAGCTTGTAGATTTCGGATTTATTTTAAGTCTGGTTTATCCCCTATTAAAGCATGTGGTCCGAGTTTATCTAAAGAATGCGGTTTTGAGCTGGTTACACACTACTGTGTGTAACCAGCTCAAAACGTGGTAGTGTTAAAAGTTTTGACTTTAAGCACAGTAGTGCTTAAAGTCAAAACTTTTAATGTGGCTTAGTTGGTTAGAGCACACCGGTACTGTACGCGGGTTCTAGTCTCGCCGAAATCGTACTCGTATCGTAATACCAATACCTATTGATAACTGAATGTGAGCAGAATGCAGAAGGTTACATTTTAAGAAATTAATAAGTTCCCAAAAACTTCGATTCCGGCGGGACTCGAGCCCACGCCCCACCCTCAGTTCGGGTGTGCTCTAACCAACTAAGCCACGAAAACGAGTACTTGTCTAGTCGAAAATCTTTGGGACCTCTTACGGACTCTAACGCCATAAGCTGCACCTAAAGGGGAAACATTGCAGTTATCCAGAGCCACTGCTGATCTGTTTCCGAGTAGATGCCTATGTGTAACAACCTTAACACTCTAGTGTGCACATGGCTTAAGAAATTACTTTGCCCTGAAAGTAGGCTTGCCTTACCGTCAATTTACGCTACCACCCTAATTAGTTGGATAGACCTTCTTGCACCTGCGTGAGATTTACGGCTTAAGGCAGGACTTAGGACTCTGTGGTCTGCAACTTGCTTTGTTTTGGATAAAATACCCCGAAATTTCGTATCTCTGAATATTCTGAATACCTGGTCTAGTTTTTATTAAGATACTAGCGCCTCGCGGTTTCACCCGCGTAGTTCCCGTTCCCGTAGGAATTTCGGGATAAAAAGTAGCCTATGTCCTATTCCAGACTATAATCTATCTCTGTGCCAAATTTCATCCAGATCCGTTTTGCCGTTCTGGCGTGATAAAGGAACAAACATCCATCCATCTATCCATCCATCCATCCATCTAAACTTTCACGTTTATAATATTAGTGAGATTGGTGTGAACTTCGTTCAGTAGGTACACAAAAATAATTTAATTTATTTATACTGTATAAAATTCATCAAAGAGGTGAAAACTAAAGACGACCTCTGTGGCGCGGTGGGCGAAGGTCCGCCTGCGACGCAGGAGGTTGCGGGTTCGATTCCCGCCTTGGGACAAATATTTGTATGATCTGCAGGTATTTGTTCCGGGTGTTCTGGTCGTTTTCCATGTATAATAAAAAAATATCTATCTATGTAATGTATTATATTATGTATACCAGTTATCTAGTACCCATAACACAAGCTCTGCTTAGCTTGGGGCTAGATAATGCTGTGTGAATTGTCCAGCATTATTAAACATAACCACTTGAACGTCCGGATGACTAGAGCAGCCTAAAAAAATGTTGCGTTGAACGTTAGGGCGACTAAGCGCGCTCTAGTCGCCCTAACGTTCAACGCAACATTTTTTGGCTGTGGTATGGTCAAACAAGTGAGATGTTAGGAATACTTTTCGTGACACGTTGGGAATGAGCACATCTCGAGTGAAATGTTGGGAATAACCCTATCGCTTAAACAAAAGGTACATTAAGACTATGTGTACCAATAATTTTTTACACAAATCTCAATCAAATAAAGAGAATAAGATGCTCTATCTCTATCTCTCTCTCTCTTAGATGAAATGTTGTATAAAAAATCAACATCTTGCATTTTCAAAATGAATAGCTGCACAAAAAGCTTGATTGATGCGAAATTATAAATGCAGGCAAAGAGAAAAAGATGCTCCTATACAGAAACACCACACTTTAAAAGAATTCCACTGAACCCTCGTCTGAGAAGAGTTTTGTGATACGGTACAACAAAGGAGGAGACTAAAAATCATAACCAGGTACCAAGCAAAGTAGGTAAGGGATCTATCCACCTACATTATGTTTCTTTCCATGTAGGTATTTTATTCATAACCTACATTTTAGCAGATGCATGGACATCTGATAAATAAATAAAATAATGCTGGACAACACACACACCGTTATATTCAAGCCCCAAGCTAAGCAGATTATGTCATGGGTCCTGGCGACCTTTGTGGCGTGGTTGCAGGAGAACCTTCGCTCGCTGCGCCACAGGTTTGAATTCCGCCTCCAATCACGTCCTTAACGTCCACGTATCTCTTATTTCTCTACATGCGTGTTGAACTAATGATAGTGTTATTATCATTAGTTCAGATCCGGCTCGAAGTGAAGAAGTAAATAAGAAAATGCATGCAACGATGCATTTTTCATAGTATATATCGTATTTATGTCTATTCAAGTTTCCAAATATAATTTATAAAGTTTACCGTACTATTATTTATGTCCATGAAAGTTTTCAAATAAAAATTATTTCCCAATGAATTACGAATGGTTTTAAATTTTTTCATAATTCGTTAGGTGATTTTGACATTATTTTAAGGTATTAAATTTATCGACGAATTGTAAGCGTGTCCTTAAAATAACTTTAAATAATTAAATACCAAAAGTTCCTCGTTTCTTGAACCGCGCAAGCACTCTCTTATCCAGGGTTATGAGAAAGGCCCCGGCATCTAATGAGAATGAATTGCACGCTGCAAGCTGCTTTAGAATTAGTGCATTTTTCACTCGACCTCCCAGAGTGATTCATCTTAGTTTTAACTTGGATTTATAAGTCTTGAATTGATTTAATTTGTTTAGATTTCAAAAGTAAAATGGATTAAAATCCACCATTTTATTTACTGTTTTCTTTAACATCTTTGATGTCTGTGAATAATAATATTTCTTCAGAAGCTTTTCCAAGTAAAAGAAACGAACACTAAACAAAACGGAGCCGTCACGCTCGGGTCGGTTACGTTGAATCGGGAATACTGCTGCAACAGTCGGCAAATATAAAAGTTTAAAGTTACTAAAGTTTTTTTTTAATGGAACCCTGAGTTAGTTAGTTAGACGATAATATAGAGACGATATCGTCACGTGTCATTTGTGTATGGGATTTGCGTAGTTCCATATCTGCACGATAGGGGCGCTATACCAAATCTTAAAGAAATAACGTCTCGATACTACCGTGAAAGCGAACTCAGGGCTCTGGGGACCAATTTCAATTCGCCAACACGAAATTACGTGTTTTGCTTCAGCCAATTGGTGTACTCAAATATACCAAATAAAACTCTGCGCACATCAATCCAATACCGCTACCACCGAGCACAAAAATGTGCATTCAAATATGGTAAACACGTTGTCTTTAGATTAGTTACATTTTTTCAAACAAGTGGTTCGCAAGTTGTCTATTCTGATGCCGTCAATATAAAATACACCTAAAAGTTACGAGTTAAAGCCAATATTTGAATGCATATTTGTGCTGTGCTGCAGCGTTATTTTACAGGTGTGCGATAAACTTAAGAGCTCCAAATGGCACAAAAATAAATCGACAAGTGCTAGTCGAACTCGTGCAACGAGGGTTCCGTTTAGTTATCTAAATAATAATTATAAGACCTTGTTTCTTTCAAAATATCATGATTCTCGGTCAACGGGAAGTAACCTTGCTTTTGGTCCATGGCTAGTTTTTTTTTTGATATGCTGTTAATTTACGGTTTTCCGATTTTCCCCTTTACTTGTGCTATAAGACCTTGCTTCTTACCGAATTTCATGATAAGTCAACGGAAAGTGCCTTATAGAGTTTATACGCATTTTCCGATATTTTTCCTTTTGAAGTACGGAACCCTAAAAACTTAACAAAAAAACGATTTCGTATTTTGGAGAATTAAAAGAGGACTGCTGGTTCTTAAAATTACTGAACCCTTAACAATAAAACTTATAAATCTTATGTGATAGATGCTAACAACGTACATGGGTTAATGCAATGCGACTATACCTATTACTCTGTGTATTAGAAACATAACTGTGATGAATCGGTTAATATCGTTTTGAGTGCGTTAGTTCAGTGTGTTCCTATGATTGATGACATCCCACTCGGTGCTTATTACTGTGCATTCTAATGCAACTCGATATACGACGTAATATGTTTTAGGAATCATTACATTTCGTATTCCTATTAGGTTTCTTACTTGGGTTTTTATTAACAAAGAGATTTACAATCTAATGATAGAAACAAATAAGTATTTATAATTAAAACAATTGAGTTAACTGCAGACTGTGCCTTTTTGAACGAGTGAGTTTCTTATAACATAACTATTGTACTTATGAGAGACAGTGGAATGCGCTTCCAGCGTCTTTTTTCCCGCCCGAGTACCATTTTGGAGTCATCAAATCTGATATAAAGTAATTGACTCTTGACTTTTGAAATGCATTGATTAACAATTATAAAAAACTAGCAGCGCCTTGCGGTTTCACCCGCGTAGTTCCCGTTCCCGTGGGAATTCCGGGACAAAAAGTAGCCTATGTTCTATTCCAGACTATAATCTATCTCTGTGCCAAATTTCATCCAGATCCGTTCAGCCGTTCTGGCGTGATAAAGGAACAAACATCCATCCATCTATCCATCCATCTAAACTTTCACGTTTATAATATTAGTGAGAAGTGAGATGAGATAAAACAGACCCACCTGTTGTATTTTACATAAAACGTAAACTTCAGGCTTATAGACTAAAGTGGGTTCTATCCAACTAAAAACAAAAATGAGGTACCAACATAACAAAAACGCCACACAAACCACAGACAAAAAAATATAATTTCGTAATTGTATAATTAGAATATCCTCATGTATGTTAAACTCTGCAAATATATTCACGAACAAGAAAAATAAAGATTCAAAGTTCCACTCAACGTATGAAATTGTTTTAAATTCTCATTCAGTTAAGATAAACATGTCGGGAGCAGTGCTCTCAATCATGATAATAATGAAGTGGGGTCTCGTAAGAAAATACCCGCTGGCCTCAGGCAAATGAGATAGTCATTCAACTTTCTGCAAAAATAACTTTTCTACCCCTAAACCGACCTGCCATGTACTAAAGTAATGTTTTTGTTTGGGTTAAATTAATTTTTCTCTGTATTAGTCGAGTCATTTGATTCAAAAATAGGAGGACTCAAGATGTTTTGTAAAAATATGCAATGACAGAACTCAACAGATCACTAACTAGCTCAGTTAGCTGTTTCAGTACTGGATCGAATTTGTTTCTAATAATAAGCTGTAAGTTTAGTTTAAATAAACTACGATTAGATAATTACTTTTTTTCCCAATTATCCATTTGTGTCTTTATTTCGTTAGAGGCCAAGATTCACTTCGGGTCAGTGCGGAACAGAAGTAAGCACCAAGCCAAGGTAATGCAGTACCAAGCCGTACATTCAAATTCAAAATCCAAATTCAATTAAAAAAAATTATTTATTTCCATAAATACAAAAATGTACATACGGAAATACAGTGATATTTTTATGCCTGTGGTTTCGGTATGTAGAATAAAGCAAAGAAGCGATTCAGAATAAAAAACAAATAGGGTGCTAACCTCATAAACCTCCCCTGTTGGTAGTCGGGTAAAAATAAATTAAACCGGCCAATTGCGAGTCGGACTCGCGCACGAAGGGTTCCGTACCATTATCTATAAAAACGGCCAAAAAACAGGTTTGTTGTATGGGAGCCCCCTTAAATATTTGTTTTATTCTGTTTTTTAGTATTTGTTGTTATAGCGGCAACAGAAATACATCATCTGTATAAATTTCAACTGTCTAACTATCACGGTTCATGAGATACAGCTTGGTGACAGACGGACAGACGGACAGCGAAGTCTTAGTAATTGGGTCCTGTTTTTACCCTTTGGGTACGGAACCCTAAAAACAGATAAAAACGACAAAATATCCATTTCAAACAATAGCTGAAGGTGTAAACTAAAAGATCTTTTATTCAAAAATCCTCATTCTGCTACACTAAAAATCCTATAAAGTTTTCAAAGGGGCGTTTATCCCAATACGTCTCCCACGGGACGGTATACAATATTCAGACACTGACATGTTAAAGGGACTTTACATTTACCTTGCTCTTGTACGTTTAACGTCCTACTGACTTGGTATTTTCTTGTAATATTAAAAGATTTGCAGATTGTAATATGTTTAAAATTAAATGCTAAACTAAATATCTAAAGTTGAAACTATATTTTAATAAACTCCTATAAATCATTAAGTTTTCAGTGTTATTCTCTGATAAATCAATTCCTATTTTTTTGTTAGACTATCAAGTCTAACAAAAAAATAGGAATTGATTTATATATATTTTTAAAAGGGTTTTTTGTTCCCGTGATTGACCATCAGGTCAATCACGGGAACAAAAAACCCTTTTCCTATATAATAACCGTTAGGTACCTACTAGCATCCCAGTCTAAGGTCAAAGGTGCAAAGGTCAAAGGTGCAAAGAGTTCCTCCATATATCATTTCTCTCTTGCGTTCACCAGCTCTTGTGCCCCGCACAAGACGAACAACAACAAAAGTGTAGTAGCTCAGTTATTCAAAGCTCCAGCGATCGTCTTTTTTATTGAAATGATTGCACCGATACGTCCTTTCAGCGCCTGGAGGTCTACTTTGAAAAATGAACGAAATTGACGAATGATTTTGATACGAACAACCTTACCACCTAGTTGCTTCGGGGGCGTCACTAACTGACACTTCTCGATCGGACAGCGTCAAGAAATAAATGTCAGAATCATTTTTACTGTAAGGTCTTTAAGAGAACTGATCGGCCGTCTTTCGTTTTGTACGATCCTACATAATCCGTCAACTTCGTTTGTTATTTAAAGTGCTCTAAAATCTTAACAACAAAACAAACGACCAGCGCCAGCTTTGAAAATCTGAATTTTTTCTTTGGTTAAAAATAATGAAAATTTCGCTCTTAAATTTACCCAAGTGTAAGAACTCCGTAACAGAAAAGGTCCGTGCTGACAAATATACGCTGTTATGTTTCCTTTTGCATGTCAAAAAGCGTTCAAAATTCATGCGAATCGATCTGACTACTGATACAATGCGGAACGAATCCAATACTAGGATTTTTCCTACTCGTACATTTTTATTACGCGCATTGTGCAGTTGACCTTTGACGGAGGTTGAAGTCTTTGTTGGTTTTAGTTTGACGTATTGTTTCTGGCGATTGTCTTGCTGTGAATTTCCCTTTCAATGCGTTGTCGAAATGTTAACAGTCGCTGTCGCAGTTGCAGTCGTTTCTGTTGACTGACCTAAACGTTTGCGCGTTGTTATTCGTTTAACAAAACAGTTGTACAAAGTTTATTTTATTTTATTCCTTTAACCAGCTATTATAGAATTATCATGAGATCAAGTTAGCTAGACACCTCCAGCAGTATACAAGCGGCGGGAGTCTGTAAATAAAAGACAAACCGCTTACAAAAAACAAAACTTGCGCCTTCGAGCATGTATTTTTTTTTCAGTAAGGCTGTGAAAACAGCCGCTCATTTATTTCACTTCTCTCTCACTCTCCTCTTGTCTCATTCATTTACGAAAAATAAAAACAAATGAAATATTTATTACACGCAAGGGTTGATTGACTCTCTTGTGGGCTCCTTAAATCTTTTGTACCTGCCATATTTAAAAACCACCTTCTATTAAGAAGTTGTTCTAACTTGACTTTAAGACCATCGATATAAGGCGACTACGCTATTAATCTTCGCAAACTTACGTATAACATGCATGAAGCCATCAAACTGAAATTCGCGTATATAATGCTATCTAACTTCCGAAGTGTCAGTGGAACTAACACAAACTTCGATGTTTGTTAAAGTTTTACTAAGTAGTTGTATGACAGTAATAAAACTCATCATCTCACTAAATCAATCATTAATCTCACTCTAATTCATTCATCATTCTATTTCGAATCTCAGAAAAACAGATTCGAAATTAATGATGAATGAACTTGAATTTACAGGCATCTAAGTTTATCTTAAATTGTGGCAGTCCTGTTTTCATTCCCGCTGCATTAGTTAGGTACCTAATGAGTTTAAATCATTTGATGACCAGGTAGATAATAAATAAATAAATAAAATAATTTTATTGCCCATCAAACTCTTCGAGAACGATATCTAACATAATACACAGGGTTAATGGTAAATTAGTGACAATACGTGAACTGCAGGTCCTGCCCATCATCACAAACACGTTCGTAAAGGCGCCAAGTCTAAATTCTAAAAAAATATATAAGTCACCTCTGATACTAAATTAAAAAACATCTTTACCTGGAACCCAACGAGTTACTTAAGACCGATCTTTCACTCTCATATCTTCTGTTAATTCAGGGCAGAGTTGTTTTTAAGTTGAGTTTCGACATAGTCACCAATGACTCAAAGTCCCATAAAAAAAATTAAGATTATAAAAAAAAAACCTCTAACGAACGATTATTGAATTGCGGGGGTACCCATAACCAATACCAAAATTAAGAATTAAGACCTGGCGTCTTCACGAACGTGTTTGTGATTATGGGCTGAACCTGCAGTTCACGTATTGCCACTAATTTACACCAATAACCCTGTATAATTTCTAGACATTTTGGATTGGCTTCCAGTTTAGGGTTGCAGCACCTACACTACTACTACACTTAGTGTCTATACTTAGTGTAGTGGTTAGTTAAACATGTGTCGTAGTCGTAGGTCGCAAAACGCGGTGTTCGCTTCTTTGTTTAATTAGCGTAGAAGTTGCTACAGCATCAGTTGCTGTAGCAACTGCCAGTCGAGTAGACGGCCAGTCGAGAACAGCCGTCCGAGTAGATTTACTGTGGTAATAAGTCAGCTACCGTTCGAAGTTGAACTTCTCATGCCCTCTTGAACTGTTAACTGCGTCTCGAAGCAATTACAGCCAGCGTGTAGTCCACTTTACTTTAAAACTTTGGGTTTCAATGTTGCTTTATGTTGACAGGTCTTGGAAGGTAATTATGACTTGAGATTTTTTATCATCATTTTAAACGAAGGGCTCGGAAAGTTGTGAGTTGAGAAAATTCGTGAACCAGTTAAAATACGTAAGAGTCTTTATTCTGATACTGAAGTGGACTCTACCTAACCATTTCGTTTGTAGCAGTCGCAGGGAGTCGATGGATAGAGGTCGTTCAGGACAACTAATTAGTGGTGTCTTATGATAAATGTCCAGCGCCATTTGTGGGCTGTTATGTTAGATAGATACTTCTTTATTCATCACCATAGAAAAAAAAGATTGTAATAAATTAAAGACATTTATCAGAACTGCAAGGAATTTGGCGGCCTTATCGCTTAAAGCTCGCTTAATGCGATTTCTTCCAGGCAACCAGAACATTTGTGAAAAAGTAAAGGATGGCGGTGCTTTACAATATACATAGGTAAAAAAAAAATATGTGATTATGATGATGATGATGAACAGTTTCAATTTAATCAATTTTAATCGAATAATTATAAAACAATCAAACAAAATTTAAATCAGTAAGGATAATCACAAGAAAACTTTTTGCTTGCATTGAAAACCAAACGCTTTACTAAAAATAACAGACAAAAAATAACCATACAACCGTAACCTTATGTACACGCTTCAGGCCCCAGACACCCTTTTAATCTCAGAAGTACCGTACACCGTAATTTAGATCGTATCTGTAGCACCATTGAATCTATAGCGAAATAATGGGTAAGTGTCGCAAAAGGTGTAAAAAACTGCAAGATAAAGTCTGGTATGAAGATGCAACTTTGATGTAGGCAGCCCTTTATGAGTTGTTGGCGGTAGTACAGTATGAACAATTGGACAAAAAATTTATCTTTCGTTCCTGAATCCACTAAAGCATTACTTGAACTTACTAGCATTTTTGACGATCTCCTTCTAGTAATGGGTTCTGGGAGATTACGGCTTTTTACTTAGTTTCTAAAATTGGCTAGGTCGTATGTGATTCAATATTCTGTTAAATGTGTGAAATAAATAATAATAAATATTGCTGGAAAATTCACACAGCATTATCTAGCCCCAAGCTAAGCAGAGCTTGTGTTATGGGTACTAGATAACTAATATAAGTACACGATATAATACAATACTCTGATAGATATGTTTTATTATACATAGAAAACGACCAGAACACCCTGAACAAATGACTGCAGATCGTACAGACATTTGTCCCAAGGTGTGAATCGAACCCGCAACCTCCTGCGTCGCAGGCAGACCCTCGCCCGCCACGTCACAGTGGTTGTCATGTTGACATGGCCAGCTAGTAAACAAGCCTTAAAACAATGGCGATCAAAACACCGTTACGCATTAATACGTAACTATTTACAGAAACCGTGTCATCCGTTCTCAAATTGAACCTACCCTCAGCAATTAGTCTACGGAGTCATTTATGGAGAGATCTTTATAATAGTCTATAATAATATTCTTAGACTTTGTCAAGGCAGCATTTAAACGGATTCTTAGTACATAGATATCAAATACGACAAAAAGATCGAATAAAATCCGTTCCGCTAGCATCGGCGCAATATCATTGTAAAAATGTGACGTTCAAAAGTCCCGCCGGCCAAGTGTGCATGCAATAACTCAGAAGTTCGACGATCACTTCCGTCTGATACGGAAACGTCATCGGATTTTGTGAGCTTCATGCGATATGTCGCATATCTGATGTCAGCGGAGAATGGGGTTATTTCTTTGTTTTTTCTGCGAGTCAAAATTCAATAAGCGATTTCGAAAAAAGGAGGAGGTATGTATTTTTCTGTTCGAAAAATTCCTTTTCTTGGATCTTTTTGTCGTATTTGATAGCTATGTACCTATTACTTTTCGTCGGAGTTGATATCACTTAAACGGAATAGCTATCAAAATAGCTATTCCGTTTAGATGATGACTTGACAAAGTCTACGATTAAAAAAGTTAATCATAAAGATCTCTCCCTATACGACTCCGTAGACATAATATGTATGCTGCACGTATTTTTTATGTATGTTCGTTAATTTCTCCGTCAGTTATGAACCGATTTGGATGATTCTTTTGCAGTTGTATAAAGGACAATTTCGAAGTATTCCCAAAAATATTTGCTCCCGAGGAATTTCTATTTGTCCCGCCAAACTTTAAAAACAGTTCAAAGCTAAGGGATACGAAATTCGTTGAAAATCCTGTGTTGAAACAGAGATTGTAGATACAGATTGGTAATTTATTTGAAGATTACTTCCTATCTTGGGCATGTTACTCAATGGCTGAGCTTTTGAAACACAAAACAATAAAGAGAAACGGGAAATTATAGAGCTAGCCAATACAAGACACAGATTTAAATGAAATTAGTTTTATGGACGTTTGGACATCCCACAATGGCCTCTCTATATTGATCTTCCAGGGCTCATTCCATTGATCTTTCTGGCCGTGAAAAAACATTACTAGAAGCAACGCTAAAACGTTCAATTCGTCTTGTACCTTTTCGTCAGATAGTTAACAGCTGTCTTTCTGAGTCGAGACTGAAAATGCCACCTCATTGTGGTTGGTGATGATTCTTTGTTAATCTGGTTAGACACAATTCTGGCAGTGTCAAGTAATGGAAAATATTTGTAAATTATAATTATGAGTTATCAAATTATGAAAATTGTTCGATATTTTCACCAAAGCCTAGTTCGTTTTCAAGCAGGGTGCACCACGTGCAGGTTAGGTTGGCTTTGGCGACGAGATGTTGGAGTACACCCCTATCTGTAGTAGGTATCTTTTTTCTAAGATAAAATGCCAAAATATGTCATTCTGAGACTATGTCATAGTGATGCGATTAATTAGCAGAATCGGGCTCCTGCACATATAATAAGGGCTTTAAATGTCGACTTTAAAAAAAAGTGGTTGCCATAGACTAAGATAGTTGACACTGTATGAAACTCAAGTGTCAAAAATCTGCCATCATCTAGTGGAAACGGTGGAAACAGAAAATTATTTCGTTGTTTATTGTATGACACTTGACATTGACACTTGACTTTTGAGCAGCGCCATCTAGAGCAGCGCCATCTAGAGCCAAAGTCAAAAGCGTGATTGTTGTTTTTTAAAGATTGCATTGAAAAGCCCTTATCAAATTGACACATAACCATGCAAACTGAATGTATACAATCGAGACACCATCGTGAACGCAATCGCCCACATCACATCATTACATCGATCGTACGTTTCCGTCCCGGAGCCGTCACGTCCCGTCATTTCGGACCCTCTTCAATCGTCAGCCCAAATTGAATTTGATCTGAAACTGCGTCGCGAGGTCGTTTGTCTCTACATTGACGGATTATTTTTGTAGCGGATTCGTACGATTTGATTAGCACGCGATCTTCTACTTTGAGATTAGACTTTTAAGTCTAGTTTCAATCAAGTAAAGTTGTCAAGAAAAAGTGGTAAAGTTTGTGTTAGTTTTTGCTGTGATAAATGATTTTTATCTTATCTGTTTATCTAGTATTCCAAATATTTCGTAATTTATCTTTATTTTAAGGTAAGTACAATCGCCGGAACAGCAGATTTTTTAAAAACTAAGATTATTGGAATCTCTTATAAAATATTTATCTCTGTACCTAATGTATTGTATTATGTACCTATATCAGTTATCAGTTATGGGTACTAACCCATAACACAAACTCTGCTTAGCTTGGGGCTAAGTAATTCTGTGTGAACTGTCCAGCATTATTTATTTATTTATTTATCTTATATGTAACTTAAGTAGTATAGATAAGTGTATGTAGGCACCTACTTGCTTCTACTACTATTTGTTTCATGCGAACAATTTAAAATTCTCGAAATGTTTTTACTTGAACTAAGTTTGATAAGGTTAAGTTACTTTAATAAGAAGTTAGCAAAAACAGACACTAAAATTGAGATTCACTATTTACGAAATCGCTTACTCTGTAACTTCCACAAATTCCTTGCGGCAAAAAACGTTTACTGGAACATCAGGTACATTATAAATTCACCCGACGTCATTCGTTCGAGAAGAAAGAATTTTTAATCTACCAAGTTTCTTCAGTATGTAGGGCGGAATTATTAAAGTGCTACGCAGATATACGGACACGATATTTAATCTGTTGTGTACGTGGTATGTTTTTGGGGATAGGTATACCTAGGCCATTTTGAAGCGGGATAAGAACAAGTGATAACTAAAGATTTAAATCGTTAGATGGGTACGCCCTGACTGACACCAAACACTGCGGCAATGTCTTTGAATGTGTTAGTTAAACAAGATAAAGTTAAAAACTACAACCCGACTACGTGAAAGTTATAAAAGTTTGAAACATTTACATTGACAAAATAGAATGATGTATCGGTCATATTTGATAGGCATAGAGTTGAAAATGAAAAGTGGTCGTAGGTATTGTAACTTTTCTCTATGGGGCCTGCAGCCTGCGGCTACCTAAATTTTAATACGCGTTTTGAAGGCTTATTCGGGGTCGGAGCCCTAAATCCTATAGCCTATAACCAGCGGGGTATCGAGACGAATCAATCGATACCTAATTTGTTGAAATCGAACCAGTAGTTTCAGCGCTACGTGGGAACAAAGAAATTGGCCACATACATACAAACATACAAATATACAAACATACAAATATACAAACATACAAACATAGGGTGCTAACCTCATAACCCTCCCCTGTTGGTAGTCGGGTAAAAAATGCCGATGCACGCTAATAATGAGTAGTTAAAAGTAGTTTTTTTGCCAATTAACCTAACTGTTATTATTACCATTTATTATGCAATCTATTGCAAAAAAAAATACTAAAAAATTTGAATTGGAAAATGTGTCTATGTCTAAAAAGTGTGCAATCTGTGTAGTACGATCACAACAAGCGGACAGCGAAAAGAAAAATAATAGTTATTTAATAACAGAATAAAATAATTACAACTAATATTTATACTTTAATTTATTTTCTAAAAATCTAAGCCGTCACCAATAGGCAAAGTGCAATTGAATTGAATTGAATGCGTTGAATATAAATATCATGTATCTTTTAACTACACTTTGTAAGTCAATTATCAGCTCTTTTTGCTACTGGCAACAATTTCGAATGCACTTAAGCCGTAATAGTTTAGTTAAGAACATTTCCTCGCAAGTGCGGCAGAGACTAATTAAGTTAACTGGCTACACTGCCCCTTGCGAGGCACAGCTCATAGGTAAGACGGCTACGGTGCGTAGAAGAACGTATTGGCATAAGGACTGTCTGAAACTTTCGCGATTTATTTTCATATTAACGATTATTTATTTGGTACTGCCCGCGGCTTCGCATGCGTTGTTTGTATGAATTTTTTTAATTGGCTTTTCTATCACGTGACTGTGTTTTTATTTGGCATCACCCCGTGACGACACACCTTACGCGATAAATAATCGTTAATACATCGGTATGTTGTTAGGTGGATCGTCAAGCTTTTCTCTCTAATGTTATGTTTGCAAGTTCGACTGTTTGAGAACTCGTTTGAATAAAAGAAAAATCTCAGCTCAAAACGAAAGCTAAAACGGATCATAAAACGCTATTGGTATATTTTGTGACATTTCTAAGGCTTTTAATTGTGTAGATTATGATACACTAATTAGAAAATTGAAACACTATGGAATTGGCAACAAGGCACTGGACCTTATGCATTCTTATTTAACTGATAAAATCGAAAAAGTAGATGAATGAATGAATGAACACTTTATTGCACTTAAAACATAACTAAAATAATCCATATTATATCTAAATTATAAAACATAACCAGTGCAATAGGCGGCCTTATCACTGAAAGCGATTTCTTCCAAGCAACCTAGATATTGGTTAAGAAAGATCTAGGGGCTCATAAATTGAATTACACGTCCCACAAGATCTGCTCGACAGAGATAGTGTTGGTAGAAATCCAGCTGTTACATAGATGAGCTACTATGCACTTGCCCATGATGTGCAAGACGGGCATCGGAAGTGAATTTGCTTTGCATTAAGTTTTAATGTATTTAGGTTTTGTTTCATTCAGCTTTTATGCTAACTTCTTAGATCCATCTTTAGCTCGTATTTCTGTTGCTTTAGTCACAGTTTCAATAATATTCAGATCACCGTGTCAAGCTGCCAAAGTTTTTCACCCCTTTTAACCCATTCAATGCCCCCTGTTGCAACTGAGCGCGAAGGTATATGCAGCCGTGAAAATTGAAACAAAATGAAAATACTAAGAGAGTAGCAAAGCGACACTGAAAATGTTCAAATGTTCTATTATTCGGTTTAATTGTGTATACGAGGCTATTAAGATAATTAACAGCCACCTCGTGAAATGTACGGATTATGTAGTAGGTACATGGTGTTCACATCCTGACCCTTAATCGTTTGATTGCCTCGTAAAAGATTTATTGCATTGAATCTTTCTTTGGTTGAGAAATAATCGTATTCTTCAATGAAATTAATCTTTTCAACAGCTAGTCTAAATTTCTATAACTTGACGTAATATATTCTAAGGTTATTTTCGCGAGAACTCATAATAAAACACTGTTTTTACCGGATTGATCGCTATATTTTATATTTTGTTTATAACCTGACGTTTCGGAGGCTTTTCAGCTTCCATGGTCACAGGCAGACATGATGATGATGAGGAGGATGTCTGCCTGTGACCATGGAAGCTGAAAAGCCTCCGAAACGTCAGGTTATAAACAAAATATAAAATATACGCGATCAATCCCGTAAAAACAGTGTTTTAACTTGACGTAACTTACAACAATCTTCACCGCTGGACGCAGGCCTCTCCCTTATAATCGCCTTGTTGGCTTTTATCTCATGGGGGTAATGCCTATAATCCCCACGGTGGGCATGCGGGTTGGGGATAGAAGTTCCGTGGTAGATCCATTCTGCAAGAAGCGCTGTTGCCCGTCCCTCGGTGTCTTACGACACCCACGGGAAGAGTTGGGGTGGTGCGAATTCTAAGCCGGCTCCACACGGCAAAATTTCTCACACAATCACAGACTTAATACTATAGGTGTGACATAATGTAGCTCAAACATAAAACTGAAGTTTACTAGGTTACCGGTAAGTTTATTGATTTTCTATTACTGAATGGCATAAAGTTATACAGTTAAATATATCAAATAACTAAAAATAGAAATTGAGACCGTAAGTTATTCAACTTACGGTAGGATTGTTATCAACGGTCACCCAATCACGTCCCCTAGTGATTGGTGAGGTGACGGTTGGAACTTCAAAGTTCAATTATCCCAATCGGGTGATTGGGATATTTTACCCACAGTCTTTGACAGTACCCAAACCTGTAGGGTTACAGGTATGGGTGCTGTTAAAGGATGTGGGTTAAGTAAAGATGACCTCCTAAAAATAATATTTTTAACTCTTTATTACACTTCTGACAAGAGAGTTAATTTGCTTTATCCTAGGCTCTTAAAATAAGTAAAGTGCAAGAAGATAGATATTTGCTTGCTCTGATTACATTAGTAAGAACAACCCGGTGCAAATAAACTCAGTTTCAATCTATTACCCTCATCGATAAGCACTCCGCGAGCGAAACTGAATCACTGCCGGGCAACGAATCAGTGCTCCAGTGACCTTCTTCTGTTTTCTTAGGACGGTCCATTAAGTCGTAAATTCCAATAGCTATCGAGGAAATTCTTTCCTTTTAAGAATTTCGGTTCTTTTGATATCCGGGAGGTTAAAAGGTAAAGAGCTACAATCGGCAAATGTTCTACTGAAAATATTTCATTGTGTTTTTGTGACCGGACTCTTGACGAGAAAATAATGAAATGTGGGTAGGCACTTCTTGTTCAATCGTCAGGGTGGCTAAGTACGAATAAGTTACGATTATTGAGGTTATTTAAAAGAGGTCTTTCGGGCTTCTACATAAACGAAATCGGAATAACTATTCATGTACATTTTGACATTTGGCGTTTTGCGTTTGTTGAGAATAAAATTCAAACAAATAATTTGATTTCTTTGCGTACACACAACAAGATCCAACGTATTTAGAGACGAACAATCACAACCCTAATCCGCGTGTTTACAAAACTCGGGGAACGTTTAATATTTATATTTTGACAACACCCGGCATCCATTTTTTACTTGGAAGAACAAGAGAATCCCAGATAAAATACGACTGTAGGTAAAGCTTGCGACGTGCTATACACGACAGGCGGTTTATTTATGTCCTCAATATTTCACAAACCATAAAACTTCTTCGTCTTGAAAATAGGACCGTTTTATGTTAATAGGTTTTTTGGATTTCGGCCCAGGACGAAATTTAATTGGCAAAGTTTTGAAGTGAATTATTGAGGAGCCTTTTGGACAAATTGATAAGTTACAATGGAGTAGGTTTTGTTTTGAGTTTATAAAAGAGCTGATTGTATTATTTTTGAAGAAGAAATTTGTGAGAACATTGAACATTTAAAAGCATTCAGTAAAATTAGTACTCTGTAAAAAACTCATTTTATTTGATTCGTTTAGTTCTCGTGTGTCAAAGACTTGTAATTTTTTGGATGATACGAATTAAAACAATATTCGTTTCAAATTTCACAAACTTAAACACTTTCCTTAAAAAAAATGCGTTTTCTACAAGCAATCAAACCTTGCAAAATTGTTCTATTCACAAGCACAGTGTTCGGTGTTCTTTCAACAATGAATATTGTATTCACAAAATGGACGCTATGTGAAAATTAGGACTCTCGGGTTTTGAAAGTGGCGCCTGATTTTACTGTTGAATATGCATGAGTTTAAATTTTAGCACTATTTTCGTATGAGAGGGCTATTAAATTGTTTTTAATTAACATAAAATATATTTTATGGAATTTGTTAATTCGAACATTGTAGAACGTTCAAAAGTCGTCGCTGTTTAAAACAATGAGAGAGGGGAAATTATGGTCATGATGTGATAGGTATGTATCGTGATGCAGAAAAAAAACTAATCTATGTGTGAGTTGACAAGCATTTAACTTCAGTGCTTTCACGCACACAAGCGCACGTATACGAATAGGAAATTAAGACAAATTTGTCGCAATTTTTCGGTGACACCTCGTTGGAGTCTTCTATCATTCTAAGCCTTCTTCATCTATGTTTGTACCACTTTTATGGTGCAAATCTTTCATCTACAAATCTTTCTATCAAATCGCGCATTTCTATTCACCGAAAACAAATTTATTAAATAACCGCTCGACCACTAGTCTAGTAAATCCCATGCCTCAATTCAATATGCGCCATCAAGCAACAGCTTGACCGAAAACACGAATAACACACCCGACCAATTCTATTACGGTCCATATTGTCGAGGATATAATGCCTATAACCCTATAACATAGTCCTTTCAATAAAAGTCTCGCCTTTTGTAGCCCTTAAATAGATATTCTACCCTTTACTCGAATTAAATTATGGACTATATTTTTCGGGTTTGCTTCCTTATGGCCCTCGACTTTTATCGTTAAGAAATTTTTAGACTTTCGTTCTCATAGTGCGTTGGGGTATTATCGGACGCGGGGTAAAGACCGTATGAAATTAATTATAGCCGAATTATGCCATATTCTCTAATGCTACCAAAAGGTATACGACACCATTCAATGCCTAAAATTAATTTCATACGGCATTTGCATGCGACCGATTACCCCAACTTACCTGACATATGAACGCTTCACGTCTCACAACGACATCATTAATCAGAAATTGTCCATAAATATTGTTCATACTTTTAAATTGTAAAACAATGGGCAGGGATACCCTGGCTTTCTACGGTAACTGTAACCCATTCTCATCTCATCTCTTCATCTCTACGGTAATGGTAACCCATTTATTCCAAGGCACTTGATAAGAAAAAGTATTATACATAAATGTAGTTCGCCAGTATGACCTTCCCTTTCTGTCTAATAAGAGAAGGTTATTTCAACCTAAATACATTTTACCTGGGATTTGTCGGACCCTTCCAAAGAGATAAGAAAAGAAGTACCCAGCTCCTGTGTGATTAAAGGAAAATTGAGAGGTTATTGGACGAAGATGAAAAAGGTAAGGTATGTTGCGTGTTCCAGATATTATAGGAAATGAAGTAGGTATAATTAAATAGGTTAATAATCCCACTTATATTATAAATTTGAAAGTTTGGATGGATGTTTGTTACTCAATCACGCCAAAACGGCTAATCCGGATGAAATTTGGCATAGAGATAGATTATAGTCTAGAATACACATAGGCTACTTTTTATCCCAGAATTCCCACGGGAACTACGCGGGTGAAACCGCAAGGCGCTACTAGTAAGTGATAAATTGAAATGAGCTAGTTGGAAACGGAGGAGTTTACTTAAGAGCCTATATAACCTCATATTTCTTATATTCAACTCCGCCGGATGTCCATATCTTCCAAACTACTATGTTTAAATTTGAAATTTGTATAAAGTAAAGTTCAGGGCGTATTCTATCCGTTATATGTTTTGAAAATACGATTCCATTAAATTTTCTCAACCGAAAAAATATCGCAAAGTTACCTCTAAATTTTTACTAAAACCTTAATTTATTTATAAATGCAGAAGAGATCTTAAGAATAGGCATGGTAATTTAACTAAGTAAGAAGAACATTTTCATTGTAAAACAATGTTTTTTTTTTAAATAATGTCCTAATTAATAGATAATAAGTAGAAACGTGATTTTTGGATTAGCGTCGCTCTGCCCTGTCCCGGCGCAGCCGCTCCCATGAACGCAAAATCCTATACCTATCCTTTTCACAAAATGGCCCCGTAGTATGCCCCCTTAAGAATGCCTTGAACCTCTAAGCTCCCATACAAACGTACTTTTCGATTCATTTGGAAACTGCGTCCCCGATTTTTATGAAATTTCGCATACATATTCGGATAAGAAATAGCTATGTTTGTATTTTAATTGTTGTTATTAAAATTAAAATGTAGATATTTTAATTTTAATTTGATAAAAATGAATTTTCACTCTCACTTTAACATAAAGTGAGAACGAAAATTCATTTTTATCCATTTTCAAGCGATATTTATTACTTTCGCTGTAATTTAATGATGATTAAAGTATTCTGAAAAACTAAAACGATACAAACATAGCTATTACTTACATGTTTAGTTCAAAATTTAATAAGTTGGGTTCTAAAGTTTTATCTTACTATTACGTAGGTTCACTTTGAGTTCTAAACTTTATACACTGCCGTCTAGTCCTGTACCTATTTCTTCCCAGAACTTTCGGACACGTTTCGTTTGGTAGGCAAATCTAATTTTTATACGGAACTCTTGGAAAACTATCGATCGCTTGCATTTACTATGTAAAATACCGCATAAAATGTCTGTGTCGTGAAATGGTAGGAGAGGTAAGTAAAATGTAGAATTTTGCTTAGTTCGCTAGATTAATGCTGGTTGAAATGTGTAGTATATATCCATTCTATGAATTAATATATAAAAATGGATCTAATAAGAAATAAAGTTCTGGATAGATCCAGCATGGATCTAGTCAATGGATCTAACGGGAATGATGGGATCACAAGATAAGGTAAAACCTACCTTAAAATATGCTGTAAATTTCAATTGTCTAACTATCGTTCATGAAATACAACCAGGTGACAGAGGTACAGACGGACAGCGGAATCTTAGTATCTCTCTTTTACCCTTTGGGTACGGAACCCTAAAAACAGTGTAAATATAAAGGAATTTGAATTTGGTTTTTAGTTTTTTCAATACAATCAAATTATTATAGAGCTAAAAATGCATAGACAAACCCATAGAAAAAAATCTGTCCCGTCTATGACAGGGTCATTGTCAGTTTTATTTTTGTTATTCATAGTTGTTACAAAGAACACTTAAGAGCAGATATTCTGATTATTCCGTAGAACAAAACTAAGAAACATTCTATCCTTATCAGCTCTACATTGCTCCTAAATCACAAATTGTTCCAAGGGGTAATATAAATTCACCTTTTGAGTATAATGGGAATTTCAAGCAACCGCTTGGAAACTCTTTTGATCTTGAGAATTTTGAAACGCTATGCAAAAGGCTTAGTAGCTACCTCGGTTAGGAGCCGTTGAAAGTTTGCGTTAAGTTTTGAACTTTACTTGAGAGGAAGAGTAAGTTTATCATCATCAACTTAAAGGAGAAGTTCAGATGCTCTTTATTGCGTTAAAATCCCGTTCTTATTATAAAACTTCATCATCATCAGCCTGTAGCGTCTTTAATGTTTGTTTTTAATATTGTATGTATGTTCGTTTTAAGGTATATATTACTATGGACCGTAGAATAAGTTAAAATAAGATCTATAACTGTTCTATAGTCTGAAATAAATGATTATTATTATTATTATAGTATTCCATTGTTGGACATAGGCCTCCCCTCATGAGCGCCATAGCGCCCTGTCTTAAGCTTGATGCATCCAGCATCTGCCAGCAGTCTTTCGCAAATCATCATCCCACCTGGTCGGAGGTTTATGGAGATAGATAGATAGATATTAAAGGTTTATAAAACTTATAACTTCATAAAGTGTTCTTGCAATCCAAAGGGATCTACCAACATTATTTCTTTGAATATAGCACGTTTTTCAGTCTTTTCAATCATTCCGCAGCAAAAAAAACGATGTTTTCACGTTCCCGCAATCCAGAAAATCTTCACCGACGTTAAAAAGTGAAAAACATAAAGTGGGTTTGATTGTCGAAAAAAGTAGGGATTCCATAAAGAGTTGCATTCGAAAAGTGCAGAATCTGCGGCTACCGGGCGGCACCAGTCTGAAACCCAGCTCTGAAAGGGCATTCACTAAATGCAAGCATTTCTTTACCTTTTATAACTCGAAAAGACGCGAAACTCATTCCTTCCAAGATTTCGTTCGTTTTCTTTCCACAATCATTAATTTTTTTCGGTGGGGAGCGTTTTTTAACGCTGCCAACTGTACTCTGTATAATGATACAATTTAAAGATTTTAAGAGGTAGGCTCAGATAGAAATCTGCTTTTAATTTTAAAAGGGTTTTTGAGATTTATTTTAACAGGGACAGTTTGAAAGTCTAAAGAAAGCGTAAGACAAATCATTATTTTAGTCATGTTTTGAACACACGTCAGCTAAAACTCTTAACGTCAACGTGTGTACTAGATTTGACGATTATTATTTTACTTACAAAACTACACCTTCCCGAAGTGCTTTTATGAAATATTAACAAAAGCGTGTTCTCAGAAAATACCATTCCACAAAAAGCTATACAGTGAATCACGGTATCACGAACAAAGAAACAATATTTGAGGTAAACACAACAACTTTAGGTTGCGATTCCTCTGGATTTGATTTTCTAGAACTGTTTCCTTCAGTCAGACGTAGATTGCTGCTACTGGCCATTTTGTTACAATCTCTAAAGCCGTTATATTTGCCCCAGTTCTGTAGGCATGCTTAGTACGAGTGTGTTAAATACGAAAACGAAAAAGTTTTCGTGACTTTAACTTCTATCTCGCTTACTCGTACAAAAATCCCTTCCTTTTTATACGAGTAAGTATGGTTTGGATAGATTTATAATACCTCCATAGGTATTCCGTGAGTCTGTGTCAAATCAATCAAAATTAGTTTGACACAGACTCACGGAATACTTAATATCTATCAAAACCATTCGAAATGTTTAGTTACAAACTCGATTAAAGAATCGAGTTCGTAATTAAACAGCTGCCAAACTAAAAATAATTGTTTCTCTCTCTCGGGTAGAGGCGCTGCAAGTCGCCAAATGTGCCTAAGGCAAGAGACGATTCCTTTTCTCGTCATCCTAAATTAATGCACAACTCATACTAAGGATTCTGAACCGAGAGCACAATAAAGTATTGATTACTCCATTCGTGGATTCTCTCTCTATTAAACTTTAACAATAAAGGCAGGGTTTTTATAACTTTAGTTGTTTTCTTGCAAGAATTCGTTTTGTTGCTCTTGTGGTTTCTTCCAGGAGTAAGTTGGTAGCTTGCGCCTAGGGAGTTTGTGAAGTCAGCACACCACAATAGCGTGGTTCTAGTTTTGGTCACACTAAAAAAGAGTGGTCAATAGGAGTATGAAAGTGGGCGTACAAAATGCAAGCAATGTGGTATTAAATTGTATAAATATAAATATACAACTTAAGGCGCATACCCCAGTCAAACTAGCGCCGCCACCAACTTTATCTTGTTATTCCGTTAAAGAAAGGAAATTTCAAAAATTCATCGCTCAGTTTGTGATATAGGTATATTATAAACTTTTTTTAATGCGTTTGTTATAGTTTTATTCCATTAGGCAGTGAATCGAAAATAGATTTTGGTGGCCACCAAGGGCAACTTCGATTCACTTTTTTTTTGAGTATTCGGGGGTATTAACCCCCGAATTGAATTGTCTAAGGTTTAAGAATTTGGGGGCTAGAAGCAAATGTGTGCTGCCGCAAATAGACCTCACTCAACTAGCCCTCTATACAATGTGTGTGTCGTGTAGGTAAGTAAATATCTATCGTATACGAATTTACACAAATAAAGAAAAAGACACCAAAACTTCCCTTCTCCTAATCCGGCTAAAAAGAGAACTTTATTGTCTCTAAAAAAGCCTTTGAGCAATCACCGTCACGTCTGAGATACAGTGCAATAATATTTCTCCTATTCTTATGATGAGCGCGAATGTATGGTGGGACGAGATAAAGAAATTACAGCGTGCGGGGAGTTGTTTTATTACACCTCGTTACCGTGGCTCGAGACCATTGGAGATATCCTTGTGACAGAAATTACAGTATTTATCATTATTATAACGCACGTGGTGGACGTGCGAACATATAGAGTGTCGTATGTGTGTCTGAAAGTTTTTGATGGTCGGTTTTTCTAAATAGTTGAGTAACTGAGTTGAGATTGGATAAACATTTTTAAATTTAATTTTATACTTGCCTAAATACAATAATAATATTCAAGGTACTTCTTAGTACTTAAAATGCACTCTTAAATAGTGACTTGTCATCTACGGGATCTGATAAGTAAGATAGAAATGAAACCATGAAGTGACAGTCAGACACAGTAGGTGCAAGAGATTATGACCACATTATGACCAACATCAAAATCTTAGAACTAGAAATACTTTAGGTACCATTAAAAATACAGTGAAATACAATGCATATTCTTCTTCAATTATGCTGTTAACGTTTCCTCAATGGACGAATTTGAGCTTTCGCCAGCACAGATGTTTTACGCATCTGCTATTTTACGATATTTTATTCATAAACATGAATAAATGTGATAAATGGGGAGAGTCAACATAGCATTCTTTAATTTAATGGATATTATAAAACCTTGTGTTATTGTAATAGCAATTTTGTAATATAAGTTGAAAAAAAACTTTTGTATGTAACAGTTTAGCTTAGAGAAATTGGTGCCTACCAGATTATGTAAATAATAATAAAGGGACCACTTTTTAATTAATTTATTCTAATAACTTTAAGTGTAAAGTTGAGGCCTTAAACCAACAGTCAGTGGTCACAGAGGGTACTCAATACGATGAACCCCATTTAATATTAAATAACTTTTCTATAACTTTTTGACGAAATGAAAATAGTGAACATTTGGGCTAAATGGTAATAACTTAAATGAAGCAACAGTTTCAACCGGGTTTCATAGTTTAGTTCAAATATTATTAAAAAACACTTTCTGCGTTTTGTCTTGTCTTTGCTGTCTTTCTCGTTTTTTTACTCTACTAGAGATGAAACAAAAAAAAACACTTCACAATTTGTGCTATTAAATACGCGCACGCTTATGTTTTTTTATGGAGTTTCTATAAAACAGAAAGTTGTAATACGAATTATCTCACTAATATTATAAACGTGAAAGTTTAGTTGGATGGATGGATAGATAGATGGATGGATGTTTGTTCCTTTATCACGCCAGAACGGCAAAACGGATCTGGATGAAATTTGGCACAGAGATAGATTATAGTCTGGAATAGGACATAGGCTACTTTTTATCCCGAAATTCCTACGGGAACGGGAACTACGCGGGTGAAACCGCGAGGCGCTGCTAGTTTTGAATAAATGAATTAATTTTGTTTCTGAATGTTTTCACATCTAAGTATTTTATTTGGTTCTGTTTAAGTTCGTTAGCCATACATCCTTAAATAATTATTAATTTTTCCAACCACACAAGAAAATACGGTGTGAAGGTTATTACATACTAGCAAAGCAAAAAACATATATTCTTCGGGTTCTAGGACTTCTATTCACTCGTGGTTCGTGCCCAATTGCTGGAGGACTATTCTCAAACAAAGATTGCGAGTCAATATCCACTCGTACTTATCCAACTTGGGATAAGTATTAATGTCATTTGCTAACAAATTATTTCTTCTGTTCATTTAAGCTCTTTTCATTCGAAAAAACACGCAACAATATCTCTAAAACTACTATAAGTTAATGTAATATGTATTGCAGAAATCAACGTCTTAGCATAATACATATCTAGTTTCTGCACGTTGTTTCACATACGCTGTTTCTATGGGAACGTCCTTAAGCTACTTACATCCCATGAGAACCGACTTTATATATTTATTTCGGAAAACTAGATTCTATAAATAGAATAGAAATAGAAGCAGTCTTTTGTTTGTGGTATAGCGTTCTTTTTATATTTAATACCAAAACAGGGTGAGGGACGAGAAAGGCATTGACCTTTCTCGTCCCTCACCCTGTTTTGGTATTAAATATAAAAAGAACGCTATACCACAAACAAAAGACTGCTTCTATTTCTAAAACAGGTTATTATTAAAATTGTCTTTCGAAACCCTGTTTCTAACGACCTCAGAGAAGACAAATGAAGTGCTTTTAATTATCCTTGAAGAACTACCTTCAATAACAATTAAATTAGGTATATTTTAAAGGAACTTCTTCTCCTGGAGCGAATAAAGCTGGAGGTATATTGTTATTGTTTAAGATGGATTGTATTAGCGCGAGATTTAAATTTTTTGTAACATTCTTCAAGAATTTAAACTAGCGGAAAAATAATTTGCCGCAAAGAACAACACATGTGTAAAACCACTTCCAACTTCGATTTTATTGTATTTTGGTTGGAGTATTTGGGAATATGTTGATTGTTAGCCTAAAATCTCTTGTTTTCTCTTAATATTTCAAATTTTACGAGCTGGTCTATTAATTATGTGGGTACGACAGGTAATGTTTTCAATAAAAAAAGTAAAGATTGCTTGCAATAGCAACCCTTGGTGCCGGCGCCGGCGCTAAACGAACAAACCGGTTAAACAAAATTTGCCCGCCAAGACTTTTTTGATCCGGTGGATCAAATTAACTCAATATAGTTGGAGCATAAAGTTTTGCGAGACAATATTGCGAATACCACGGCAGCTTCTTCTTGTTTTCGTGAAATACTGTGCTTGCGATGTGATGAGTTTGTCTGAATTGAATGAAACGGGCAAATAAATTGTTTGTACTTGATTTGATGTTCCTTTCTCTAGTAAAGCTTGCAAGCTTGAAGATTTGCTTGAAATTTCATTTTATAAATTGCCCCGCTGTATAGCGCACGCTTCCGACTGGTATTGATATGGATCAGTTGAGCTACTTGTAGATTGTTTGCAACAGTCTGCAGTTAGCTCAATTGTTTCAATTGTAAATACTAGTTTTAATTTAATTCTATTATTTCATTGTAATTTTCTATTTTATAAATGAATTTGTTGAATAACATTCTTAGGTAGGTACCTTAAGCTAAAACCGCACATAAGCAAACATTGCTTGTCGTAGATCCATGTCCAGCCGTGGACTCCTTTCGGCTTCAAAGCAATTATGCTTTACACACATTACATAACGGTAAGCTGGGTTATTAATAATTTATTATTGTTGGTATGTTTATGGTTTTGTAACGCAAGGAGTGGGAGTAGAAACTAGATACCTAAAAGAGGGCCAGTAACTGCCTACAATAACAACTAATTTTTGGACATGGATTCCAAGTTTAATCTTTGAGTAACGAAATAAAATGAGTAATATTTCAACAAACGCTGGCACCACTAACTCACATACGTTTCTTTCAGTTCGAAACTCTTTCGATATTTTCGACGTCTAGAAACTTCGACCACGCTTGAAAATTATGAAGCAACGGAAGTTCATAACAGTCTTAAGAAATTTTTACTTTAATAGTAGTCGACCACTTAGAGTGAGGAGCGAAGAGATCCCAGAAGTTAAGCAATTAGTGAGCTCGCTCTACAGTGCTGTGAAGAAAGTTCAATCACTTTGTTATCTTACAAATTTATACAAGAATTCTTTAGCAAGGTACCAAGACAATCACGATAAACAACGCATCATACCTATAAACGACGAATACATCATTATTGCCGACTGCCACGGTGGTTACGACGAAGGAATCGACCCCTTCCACGCAGACCGTGTTAATGTCGTTAGAGCCGCTTAGAGCAAATTATGGTAAATATACTATTATTTTTACCAGATAATATTAGAAAAAAAGCAAATACTTTATTTTTGCGTTTACACCGCTCTGACCTGTCCTGCTCCTATGAAAGCGAAATCCTATGCCTACCCTTTTCACAAAATGGCGGGCAGCAGCATAAAAGAGATTATTTACTCAATAATCAGTCATCATCATCGGTCATTACTCAATTATTTACTCAAGTTAAAACTACATTGCATTTTGGTAAGAAGTGCGTTAAAGCCTAGACTATGTTATGTTTGACTAAACACAGAGTTAGATAGATAATGCTATATTTCATAGCTCAAAACATTCAGTACATTATTAAACTTATCTTATAGAAAGGCAATGGAATTGGCAACCTTATCGCTTAAAGCGATTTCTTCCAGGCAACCAAGGTGTACGGAGAAAATCATAGGATGGCGGTGGTTATGCTAAGCTAATACAAATCAATAATGACAATACAATACTCGATCATGATTGAAGACTTTTCTCTTGTAAGTTTGCTGTGTTGTAGCCTTTTTTATATCAACTGGTAGTTCATTTCATAGTCTGACCGCTTGTGCCGTGAAAGAGTTCTTACCAGGTTCAATGGTAAATAATAACAGGTAGGTAAATTTATTGTTAAATAGACTTGAGTTGACTACAACTCAAGTCTATTTAACAATAAAACACATGATATAAAAATAAGATTACACCTAATTATAGTTAATTAGGTGTAATCTTATTTTTATATCAACTGGTAGTTCATTTCATAGTCTGACAGCTTGTGCCGTGAAAGAGTTCTTACCAGGTTCAATGGTAAATATTAACAGGTAGGTAAACTTATTGTTAAATAGACTTGAGTTGTAGTTAATTAGGTGGAATCTTAAACGTACCAGAGTTTGCGATCATATGATACATGTTATTTGAAATTCTTAAAGTTTCTTAGCTACTAAGCCTTTTAGCTGTGGCTTTAGTCAGACAGCAATTAAGGAGAAATGGTATTTGAAAGCAGAAAAGGTAGAAATAATTCAGCCAATAACAGGGCGAGTTCACTCGTTAGCTAAATTATTCATTAACTGCTAATGGCCGAAATATATCAAGGGCTTGTGATTGCAATGCGAAGTGCAAGAATACTTGAGAACTGTTATCATTTGCATAAAAGGGTGTTATGTTTTAGCAGAAGCTTCATAGAGGAGAAGTCTGTAGGGAATAAAGGTCAAAAAACCCAATGTTAGGGGGATCCCTAACATTGGATTTTTTAACTAACTCTTCACAGGGGTTTTTTGAACACGAAAGTGCTGAAAGAGTGCTAACTGGGCCCTAATTTCGACTAAGCCTACGTCATCTGACTGTCTGTCCGTCGTCTGTATCTATCTCCGTAATGTTTTAGGTGACACGGCCATTTTACTATGTGTTGTGCTACTATTTAGCTTGGCCAACTACCATGATAAAAAAGAAGTTTATTTCTGTGATGGGATTTCTTTACTTTAATGAAGTTATAAAAACAGACTGACAGACGGACAGACGGACAGACGAACAGACGGACAGACGGACAGACGGACAGACGGACAGACGGACAGACGGACAGACGGACAGACGGACAGACGGACAGACGGACAGACGGACAGACGGACAGACGGACAGACGGACAGACGGACAGACGGACAGACGGACAGACGGACAGACGGACAGACGGACAGACGGACAGACGGACAGACGGACAGACGGACAGACGGACAGACGGACAGACGGACAGACGGACAGACGGACAGACGGACAGACGGACAGACGGACAGACGGACAGACGGACAGACGGACAGACGGACAGACGGACAGACGGACAGACGGACAGACGGACAGACGGACAGACGGACAGACGGACAGACGGACAGACGGACAGACGGACAGACGGACAGACGGACAGACGGACAGACGGACAGACGGACAGACGGACAGACGGACAGACGGACAGACGGACAGACGGACAGACGGACAGACGGACAGACGGACAGACGGACAGACGGACAGACGGACAGACGGACAGACGGACAGACGGACAGACGGACAGACGGACAGACGGACAGACGGACAGACGGACAGACGGACAGACGGACAGACGGACAGACGGACAGACGGACAGACGGACAGACGGACAGACGGACAGACGGACAGACGGGCAGACGGACAGACGGACAGACGGACAGACGGACAGACGGACAGACGGACAGACGGACAGACGGACAGACGGACAGACGGACAGACGGACAGGCGGACAGGCGGACAGGCGGACAGACGGACAGACGGACAGACGGACAGACGGACAGACGGACAGACGGACAGACGGACAGACGGACAGACGGACAGACGGACAGACGGACAGACGGACAGACGGACAGACGGACAGACGGACAGACGGACAGACGGACAGACGGACAGCGAAGTCTCAGTAACAGGGTCCCGTTTTTACCCTTTGAGTACGGAACCCTAAAAAATGATATAACAGTTTTATGGTTCGACCCCGAACTCACTTTCAGCGGTTGAAAGCGCGACCGCTAGACCAACGGTTGGTATAAAATAACACGTCGAAAACCATAAGCAAACATGATTTATTAATGGCGAGTTTCGGCCTATGTCGGGTTGAATTGAGAGTTTACACCATTAATATTCATTACTGACGGAACTTGTTCGCGCTTATTACATTATTTCTTACAATATGTTAAGATAAAGGTCATGTTTATTTTAATTCATGTTGTACCTATGTTGCACTTATTTCGGTAAGTAGGTAAAAACAGACTTTTAGAGATGACTTAGTATTGGATCGGGTTGTTTATAGAAACGTTTATTTCCTCATACTTTAACGTAGCAGTACCTCGCCTCACACCCCTATTTTATTTTATTATTGCGTAAAAACGTATTATTATTACTAAATTATTTATTAACAAAGAAAATTACAATCAAATAATAGAATTAAATTAAAACTAGTATTTACAATTGAAACAATTGAGCTAACTGCAGACTGTTGCAAACAATCTACAAGTAGCTCAACTGATCCATATCAATACCAGTCAGAAGCATGCCCAATACGCTAGCTGCATTATTATTACTTAAAAAAGGAGATCTCAAAAAAACAAATTGGGCAGTTTGAAGCTTTTTTTAATAATCAGTAAGTTATATTTTGTATAGTATATGCAGAGATGCGAAAACAGAAATTGGTAGTCATCAAGAGCATAAATAATATCCTAAAGCATGTCTAAACTAAAAAATTAAAACGGTTACAGAAGCATTTAAAAGCTTATGATAGGTATCAAAAACGTCGCAATGTTTTTTTGAAAATTCCTTTATTTGACGTAATAATAAAATCAAATAGGTGACGGCGGCGCTAGGTCGGGGTACCGCCTAACAGTCTATTCTAAAACTGCGTCCAAACAGGGTATATAAATTTAATTTTACTTAGCTTTTACCTCAACTAAAAAAGTTCACGCACCAAATGTAATCTACAACGGCAACTTAGACAAGGATTAATTACAGCTACTTCCTGTCAAACCGGAAACCAGCGGTCACCGCTATTTCCGCTTACTCTTCAACTTAATTTGATCCCCTTCAACCCGACCGCAATATGCTATGAGCTTCTTATAAACTCCTTTCAATCCCTCCCTCAGCTTTTAAGGTAGCTTGGTACAGAAACCGACTCTTGAGACTTCCTAATCCAAACCAAATTGATTCTTTGTTTGGGCGGTTGATCAAACGAGGAAACATTATCATCAATCCATAATCTATCAATTTATTTCGATAAATATAGGAAACATTATCATCATCATCCATAATCTATCAATTTATTTCGATAAATATAGGAAACATTATCATCATCATCCATAATCCATCAATTTATTTCGATAAATATAGGAAACATTATCATCAATCCATAATCTATCAATTTATTTCGATAAATATAGGAAACATTATCATCAATCCATAATCTATGAATTTATTTCGATAAATATAATAAGAATTGTTTTTAAACGACAAATACACTACATATAGAAAGAAATAACAACAAGTATTTACAAATTAAACAGTTGAGCTAACTGCAGTTTTTTAAGAACCATCTAGGGGCAGCTAATTTGATCAAAATCAATACGAATTGGAATAATAAATTAATGGATAGAGTTCTTATTCGTTACCATACCATAAAAGCAAATCACAATCACATACAATCACATAAATCAGACCACTACTCCTATCTTTAAAAAACTGCTTCATTAGCATTATCTATAGTGTAAAATTCAACAGCTTTATCTTTATGTTCAAGGAAGTTTATTTTATTTTTTCAGGTTATCCCCTTGGCTGGACGTGGGACGTGGCTGTAGGTATTGTAATTAGTGTAATTGTATTTGTATTATACTGTAACGATTTCTTTTATTTTTATCAAGTGCCACCATCTTTGTTGTTCTTATATGTCCAGTCCATCCCAAGGTTGCCTAAAAGTGATCGCTCATAGCGATAAGGCCGCCTGTGTACTTCGTCTCCTAAAAGAAACATTAAGGACTTGGCATTCCCTACAAGATTAATTCTTTCGCTGATAACCTCAAAAATTAATGTTTTGTATGATAGTAAGTAATTTATTTCTATAATAACTATAATATACAAAACAATAATAATTACAACTAATATTTACACTTAAATCTATTTTCAAAAAATCTAAACCGTCACCAGAAGGCAAAGTGCCCAGAATACTGGCAGCATTGCCACGTTGAATTGCCACCTCAAAAATATAATATTTAAAGTTCGACTCCACTCTATCCTACCTTCATTTAAAAAGAGTCTTGCTAAGCAGAACCTCAGCATTAAATATGAATGTTTTACGCTGGATCGAATCTCAACGAAAACTATTTACAGAACTTGTAAAATACACTTTACTATTGATGGGATCTTTCAGATAAGTTGAGTTGTTAATCAGTCGGATCCTTTGAGATCTTTGCGAAATAAATTGAAATTAAAACTATGCAGACTTTGCTTTCAACTTTACTTGCAAATCTTAATTAGCTCGTGTAAACAAAGTCGATGAAATTTCTTTAATAAGTTACTTATCGTATTTTCTGAAATCTTTAAATAATTTTCTGGTATCTGGGATATTAAACATAGGGTGCTAACCTCATAACCCTCCCCTGTCGGTAGTCGGGTAAAAATACCTACCAATCTTTTAGATCAGTCGACAGTGGAGAGAACAGAGAACCGAGATAATTTAGAAAATTAAGTAGTGTCACGAAATATAAAACTTAATTTTTACAAACTGGTATCTTAAGGCTGTCGTATGGGTGAAACTAGCGCCGCCACCTATTTTATCGTATTATTACGTTGAACAAAGAAAATTTCATAAATCCATCGTACAGTTTGTGATACCTATTATAAGCTTATTTTTAATGCCTCTGTAATAGTTTTACTCTATTTAGTTTAGCCAGAAAATCGAAAATAGATATTGGTGGCCACCAAGGGCAACTTCGATATTTTGCCTAAATCTAATCTGGGTGTCTCACTAAAGCTAATCAGTGCTAAGCAAAAATAGCCCTTACAGAGGTCTAAATTAGGACGGATTTTAAGGTAATACACGGTTGATTCGTCGATACATACAATGAAAACCTATCTCCGTTCTTAATCATACCTTAATGAGACAAACAAGCGTGGAAATCTATATAAATTGGCGTGTTTTAAAAAACGATAAACCAATTTCAAATTCCTGAATAATGAAAATGGGTTAAGGAGCATACCCCAGTCAAACTAGCGCCGCCACCTACTTTATCTTATTAATCCGTTTAACAAAAGAAATTTCAAAAATTTATCGCACAGTTTATGCTTGTTTTAATGCGTCTGTTATAGTTTTTTTTTCATTAAGTTTAGGCAGTAAATCGAAGTTGCCCTTGGTGGCCACTAAAATCTATTTTCGATTCACTGCCTAAACTAAATGGAATAAAACTATAACAGACGCATTAAAAACAAACTACTCATATTCCAGTTTTCCCACCTGAAATCCCTCCTAAGGGGGAAAACTGGAATAAAAAATATGAATTCCAGTTTTCCTCCTTGAAAATCCCCCTTAGCGGGTAATACTGGAATCGAACCCCTCTTGAAATCAGTTAAAAATAGTAGTATGAAATTTTCCAAACTCGTTTACCAACAACAATATAAGGAAATGACTCCATTTGAAAACATCGAAGGGAAATAGAGAAGTAGTAGGTAATTCCCAACGGCCGACGTAACTGCGTATCCATCCTTTGTTTCTTTAAACGGCTCCAATAAAAATGCAAATGGTAGGTACTGTGCGTCCAAATACGAAACTAGTTTATTTAGTTTTCCGCTTTTATTTATTGTCACCTGGAATTTGTTTCAGCTTTTCAGCTTCGTAACATTTCGGTGGTAAGTTGGGAACGGCACTGTTCTAGGCTTTACATTGTTTGCCATAAGTACAGTGACGTTTATCGATAGGAAACCTCCCTATTGGATATATTTGAAGGGAATTTCTATTAAGGTGGTTCGACGAAAACTGGCGCGAGAAAAAAAAAATTGTGGTTTTTTCTGCGTTTCGCAAGCAATATTACTAGCGAAAAAGTAATCCAGGCCGCCTTTGGAAGAATGAGAAAAGTCTATCAGTTTTTTTTTATTTCTGATTAGTTCCATACCTGCGAATAGTGTTTTACATACTGGGTGTCCAATAATAAGAAGATAAACTTGAAGGAAAAAAAAAGTGAAAACATTTGCGAGTAATGCAATTTTTTGTAAATTTGCGCAATTTTGTATCCCAGTTCGCATTTTTGGGCATCATGCTCACAATATAAGCCAGTAGAATATTATTGCTCATAAGAACGCTTCCAAACGTTTTGATAACTACGTCTAGTAATTTACTAGACATTTTCCAAGATGAACTTTAACTTTGTATTTTTTTTTTCAGCAAACTTGAGCGTTTATGATGTTAAAATAATGTAGGCGACTCTGAATGACCAAGTACGAAAAAAAATCATAAACAAAACAATAAATGCAACCAATAATGGCGGGTGATGCAGCCAGCAGCGTCTTAGGGATGCTTTCGACTGGTATTGATATGGATCAGTTGAGCCTCATGTAAATTGTTTGCAGCAGT
Source organism: Eupithecia exiguata (assembly GCA_947086465.1). Lineage (NCBI taxonomy): Eukaryota > Metazoa > Arthropoda > Insecta > Lepidoptera > Geometridae > Eupithecia > Eupithecia exiguata. The sequence goes on along the minus strand of OX352233.1, from coordinate 4,379,506 downwards.
CTACAGTCAGCTCAATTGCTTCAACTAAACTAGTTATATTTTTTTCTATACTATTTCATGACAAAGCACTATAAAATAATTGCGAAAGTACCAACAGATACCTACCGCTGTGTCTCAAAGAAGGTACATGCACACACAGAATTAATTTATGTAATAAATTTGTTTGGCAAAAGGGTTGATGAGGCTTGATACCCAGTGCCTTTGCAAGTTACTGCAGTGTCTATCAGCTGGAACCTTTACAGGCAGTTATTGCTGCCCAGCATCCTGCGCTTTGTAGATGCTATCTTATTGCGGATTACAGAATAAAAGTCCTTAACACATGCGTCCGCAAACATGCCAGACGCACTACAGTATCTCGGCAGCCCCACCATTGCTCTAAACAAGTAATTATAAAGGACGCGTAGAGCCTGAGAGACAAAGCCTGTGGCATCTTGCTTCAGCATCTACCTTAAAATACAGCTACTAAATATTAAAGGCTTCTCAAATATACTCTGGCTTTAATCACGTACAAGAGGAAGGTACAACCAGTGTAGGTACTTCTTTGTGTGATGCCGACATGCATGAAGGTATAGTTTCGCTTGCATCCTGCTACAAGCATCCTTCACATTTGGATGCGCCCATCCTTAAGCTTGAGAGGTTATTCTGTAAGTTTGGTAGTTCTGCTATATTCATGGAAGGATCATGCACCTTGCACATTCTTAACTTACTTACTAAGGCCCAGTTTTGCTAAAAGGAATAACAAGAAATATTTTTATTTCGTTTATGAGTTACTTACAATGACCTACATGCAATGGTTATCGGTAACAATAAAAATAAATAAAATAAAAATAAAAAATTTCTTTATTCAGACATCCGAGAGTCCATCAGTTACACAATAATACATCAAGAACAAACAATAAACAATAAAAAAAAAAAAAAAAGAATATCCTGAAAGAATACATAAAGGTTTTTTTTGTTGTTTTTGTTTAAGTGCTTAGGATGGGGAGCGGGTTCGAGTTCCGCCGAAATCGAAATTTTTTGGGAACTTATTTCAATACTTCTAGGTTTCGCTCTCTCTATTAACAAAGAAAATTACAATCAAATAATAATTGAAACAATTAAGCTAACTGCAGATTGTTGCAAACAATCTACAGGTAGCTCTCTTCCTTGAATACTTATGTAGAGATATACAAAGACTACTTTAATTTTTCTTTGAAATCAAAAGTAATAAGTTTAACAAAAGAAGTTTAATTGGTTGTAGATCAAGTACCTGATGACTTAAGTTTTTTTTTCTTAGGAGTTATGACCACAGAGACGTGAGAAATAACCAGCTGAACATTATACGAGTTCTTAGACAATTTAACCCGCTGTCAATACGAGAATTAGATACATTTTATTTTCAAACATGAGTATCATTTTTTTTTGATGCTGGACCATTCACATAGCATTATCTAGCCCCAAGGTAAGCAGAGCTTGTGTTATGGGTACTAGATAACTGATATACATAATGTAATACAATGCATAGATAGATATTTTTTATTATACATAGAAAACGACCAGAACACCCTGAAGAAACATCTGCAGATCGTACAAATATTTGTCCCGAGGCGGGAATCGAACCAGCAACCTCCTGTGTCGCAGACGGGCCTTCGTCCACCGCGCCACAGAGGTCGTCATCCACACGTCATTATTTTCCCACATATATAATTTTTTGCTATCCTTAAGCTAAAACTTTCAAGAATACTAACCCCCTACCTTTGTTGCAAGTTCGCTAATGTCACGAAAAATAAGACTAAAACAGGCATATTAAGATGAGAGCCGCCTTTGAAGAGCTGCGCCAAAAAGAGTGGTAGACGATGATACTCCACGGTGCCTGCCATTGTTGTGCCAGGCTTCACAGGCTGCGTTTGAGCTATGTCTAGGTACTCGTTTGATATTTCGTTGGCGTACACATAGATACAATACAATACAATACAATAACACTTTATTGCACACCAAATTAAAAAGAATACATAAGACAGGAAAGAACTTAAAAAACAGATTTCGTTGTACAATGGGCGGCCTTATCGCTTTAAGCGATCTCTGCCAGGCAACCTTTGGATGGACAGGGAGTGGTGTAACAAGTGTAGACGGTGGCGTGTTATAAAAGGATAATAACAATTTAATTTAAAAAAAGAACACATGAACAGATACCTACTATAAATATTAATACACACATAAATATATAATAAAATAATATTTTTATATACACATAATATAAATAATATTTATATATACATATATAATATAAATATAGTTTAGATATATATATATATATATTAAAATTAACAGTTTAATGTTGATGTAAGAAAGTGTTCGTAAACCATATTTTTGAAAAATAAAGTTAAAAACTAAAACCCGACTACATAAAAGTTATAAACAAGCGTTCAAAGATGTTCCGAATAAATATTAGCGATTGAATATTATCCATCGTTGCATTTTCATACTCAGGTAGTCGGAGGCCTTTGTAGGTACATACAGAACTCCTAGCTTGGGGCCTCCGACTACCGAGTATGAAAATGCAACGATGGATAATATTCAATCGCTAATATTTATTCGGAACATCTTTGAACGCTTGTTTATAACTTTTATGTAGTCGGGTTTTAGTTTTTAACTTTATTTTATTTGCCTCTTTTTAGTTATGTAGTAGCTACCAACCTGTGAAACTTTAGTACCATAAGTCCGCGGTTTCTGAGGCGTTTTTCCAGACTTAAAATTAGTCAATATCCTCTCCATAATCCTTGACTGCCTAGTTTGTTCAGCGGTAAATCCAGAGTTGGGCTAAAATTGTACCTAATTGATATTTCACTATCAAGATAAAACCACAGTAGCAGCTAGTAGTGATATAGGTACCCCCATGCCATCGGATTGAGAGTGAGGGAATAGAGAGTGCACCTGTGTGGATAGTCTCCGATGAGACTGGCCCCGTGGCCAAAATTCGGCTAGTAGGACATCATTATCTATCTCCTCGCTATATCGCCTTGTTATTTATTAGTATAGAGTATAATTATAATGTTCGTTTAATATTATGTCTATCTACGTAGGTTCATGGTTATCTCCCGAAGGGTGAAAACAGGACCCTATTACTAACTAACGTCTATTTGAGTACCTAGCACCGAAGTTAAGCAACGTCGGACGCGGTCAGTTCTTGGATGGGTGACCTAGTTTTGTTGGCTGTTGGGTTGAAATAAAATAAAGTTAAAAACTAAAACCCGACTACATAAAAGTTATAAACAAGCGTTCAAAGATGTTCCGAATAAATATTAGCGATTGAATATTATCCATCGTTGCATTTTCATACTCAGGTAGTCGGAGGCCTTTGTAGGTACATACAGAACTCCTAGCTTGGGGCCTCCGACTACCGAGTATGAAAATGCAACGATGGATAATATTCAATCGCTAATATTTATTCGGAACATCTTTGAACGCTTGTTTATAACTTTTATGTAGTCGGGTTTTAGTTTTTAACTTTATTTTATTTGCCTCTTTTTAGTTATGTAGTAGCTACCAACCTGTGAAACTTTAGTACCATAAGTCCGCGGTTTCTGAGGCGTTTTTCCAGACTTAAAATTAGTCAATATCCTCTCCATAATCCTTGACTGCCTAGTTTGTTCAGCGGTAAATCCAGAGTTGGGCTAAAATTGTACCTAATTGATATTTCACTATCAAGATAAAACCACAGTAGCAGCTAGTAGTGATATAGGTACCCCCATGCCATCGGATTGAGAGTGAGGGAATAGAGAGTGCACCTGTGTGGATAGTCTCCGATGAGACTGGCCCCGTGGCCAAAATTCGGCTAGTAGGACATCATTATCTATCTCCTCGCTATATCGCCTTGTTATTTATTAGTATAGAGTATAATAAAAACTATGGTGATGGCATTCGAAATTAGAGGGGCTCAGCCCTCTCCTGCAGCTTTCCCCTTGTCATTTTATATCTATAGTTTCTCAAATAAAACAATATTAGTATCACACAATTTTACTAGCACATTCACTCTTTATTATAAATAAGTCTAGTACTTATGTTTGAAATTATAGTACGATTTGCGGTATTTACTAGTATTTTTCGATTGTGGTTGCCTTGTAAGGTGCTCGATGTTCCTCAATCTTCCATATTATGTTTTCTTTTTCAACCGCACACAATTTATTACATTTTACATGCTATAGCTTAAGGAGGACGCGCAATGAAACGGCCATAACCCAAAACCCATCCACAAGATCACACACCGCATACTGGTAGCACTGAAAAAACTTTTAGTTTATCAAAATCGCAGTTGGAGAAAGGTTCCAGTGATGCCGCAGCGCAAACCGCGTTGCGGCATCACTGGAACCTTTATCACTGTTGTTCCAGACGTTCTGATGACTCTTTCATCAATATGCCTCAAAGGATATGGAGTAAGGTTTAGGTGATGTCGTAACGATTCACCATCGCAGTTCGCTGATGTGTCCCACGAATGATTGTTTGTTCAGTCACAAATTATAGAATTTCAAATATTTTTATCCAGTTTCGGGTTCATATTAAATATCTGATATGATATAAAATTATCAGATTTTGTTTTCCTTCATCTCTTGTTTGAAATATTTACATTTACATTGACAAAATAGAATGACGTATCGGTCATATTTGATAGGCATAGAGTTGATGAAAATAGGTCGTAGGTATTGTAATATTTCTCTATGGGGCCTGCGGCCTGCGGCTACGTAAACTTTATTACGCGTTTTGTAGGCTTATTCGGGGGCGGAGCCCCAAATCCTATAGCCTATAACCATCGGGGTATTGAGACGAATCAGTCGATACATAATTTGTTGAAATCGAACCAGTAGTTTCAGCGCTACGTGGGAACAAAGAAATCGGCCACATACATACAAACATACAAACATACAAACATACAAATATACAAACATACAAACATACAAACATAGGGTGCTAACCTCATAACCCTCCCCTGTCGGTAGTCGGGTAAAAATAGGGAGGGACTTAGCTAGTCTAATAGAAGTGGGTAGAGCATTCCACAGCTTTATGGCATGTACGGTAAAGGATGAGCTATAGGAATGGAAGGGACGGAGAATTTTCAATTGAAGAGTGTGTGTTGAGATATTAAACTTTGGACTTGATGGTACGTATCGATTTGAATGGTAGAAATTCAACATTCAAAAATTGTTTGCGCGCAATCTCAACTTAAAGTACAGATAAGCCACTGGGCCCTTAGACTAGTTGAGTAGCGGATGCTGTGGGCACCCAAAGTGTTAATGAGGCCGTTACTGAACTCGGTTAGAAGTCAGTGGCACTCCTCGCGGAGAGGCGGTGATGTCCGGAGGGGCGAGCCTGGGCAATGAATGTAAATAAACCTTCAATGGAGAACCATAAGAGTATAATCACCGTGCTCGGCACGGTGATTGTTCTCACTGTATTGTTTCTACAATACATTATGCCAAGCACGGTGATTGTTGTTATGTGATGGGTTTTATTATAGTGCGCAATGGATATACAGGGTTATTGGTAAATTAGTGACAATATGTGAACTGCAGGTCCTGCTAATCATAAAAAACACGTTCGTGAAGGCGCCAAGTCTAAATTATAAAAAAAAAAAGTAAAGTAATACTAAATGAAAAAACATCTTTGTCTGGAACCCAACGAGTTACTTAAGACTGATCTTTCACTCTCATATCTTCTGTTAATTCAGGGCAGAGCTGTTTTTAAGTTGAGTTTCAAATAAAACCTCTCTAACGAACGATTATTGAATAGCGGGGGGTACCCATTACCAATACCCAAATTAAGAATTAAGTCCTGGCATCTTCTCAAACACGTGTTTGTGATGATGGGCTGAACCTGCAGTTCACGTATTGTCACTAATTTACCAATAACCCTGCGTCAGATACTTACCAGCTCTCGGGTCACGCGTTATTTCGACCAGACTCAGGTATTTTTTGAAATTCCCGGCGAGCCTCGGTACCATATTGATATTGTTGGTTAATACATAACATGTCTTTTGATGCACAGAATTGGGACAACTTTTGTCCCAGTAGTCTTGTGCACAGAACTAGTTGTCCCAGTAGCTCTGTACAGAACAACAGCACAGAACTACTGGGAACAAGCGATTCTGTATCTCTGTGTTTTATCCATAAACTAGCAACGCCATCTATTATTCAAGTAGGCGCTACTACCAACAACCAGAACCGACAAACAACATAGCCTTTGCCGAACAACTTTCCACTTATTTGTTACACTAACACCAACAATTGCGTTAATAATTAACTAACAAATCTAATTCGGTTATTTTGGGTACGGTTAATAATTTAGTTTATGCAAATCCAACCTCTAATTTTGGTTTGTTTTAGAGATTTGCGGGTGAAAGTGCCACAAACGTCGATGAATTTCTTGTCTGAAATTCTTGGAATTCAAAGGAAACTGGGTAAGGAAACTTTTAATCACAGCTTAAGTAGGAGCAATATATATTTTATAAACAACAAAATGAAAGCATTTTTTTAAAATCTTTTTTGCATGAAAAAAATATGATTAAATATTAAGTTAGAAAAAATATGGCAAAGGCGAGCTTAACCCCAAAGAGTTTTCTTCCAGCAAACATTATTGGGAGATAGACAAAGTTATAAAAGTGGGTACATGTGCATAAATAGAGACGACAAAATATAAAATTTTAACCTACTATTTTAATAAACTACTACATAAAAATACATAAAATACTATAATATATGTTGCTTATAATAAATACTATAATTACATACGCATATAAACTTAATAAATACATAAGTGTCATGATAGCATTCCTAAATGTTTTCGTACTTTTTATATCCTCAATATGCAGCCCGAAATGACCCTAGGAGTGGTTATTAAAAAATGAAAACGTAAGCAAAAAGTAACAAAAACAGCTACAGACGCAGTAAATGTCAGCACAAACCGAACCCTCATAAACGTGATGGCTTTCAGAAACGGTCATCCCGCTGCGGCTGACTAAACAAATAATTAATTGAAAACACTTTCATTATGGAATATTGATTTGGAATACTGGATTTAGGTTTGGAATACTGGATTTAGGTTTAAGTGTGATAGCAAAATAATCGATTAATAATCGCAAAATAATCGATTCCTTGATAATTGTAGAGTAGAATAAACCATTCCAAACAATTATTGAGATTTAAAATGATGTGATATTCAATATAATATTCAGGGCGCTATGGCGCTCATTATGGAAGGCCTATGTCCAACAGTGGACTATTATAGGTTGATGATGATGATATTTAATACAATTTGACCTCGTAACGCAACCGGTGAACATCCGCCTGTGATGCAGGAGGGTTCGATTCCCGCCGCGGGACAAATGTTTGTACAATTCAGAAGATTGTTCCGGGTGTTTTCTATGAATTAATTTTAAAAAAACTGTAATGTATTGCATTAAGTATATCAGTAACCAAAGTACAAGCTCTGATTAGCTTAAGGCTAGATGATACCTACGTTTTAAATTTTCAAGCATTTTTTATTTATCTGACATCAAGAACTGATATTTTGATCTCTATTTCAAGTTTAATTTCTGTCCTCATCAGCAAATATTAAAACCAGTACCTATATTAGACAAATATGACATATTATTATACTAGGTATCTCGTTTCCAAAGGAACAGCGCCGCAAGCACTCTGCTCTGCATTTCTGCTCTTGGTTTTAAAACAACCACACAAATGAAAAAAAATTACGGCTATTTCGCAAGTGAATACTCATATGCAGTCAGAAACAGCCTACAGTGCCGAAGTCGAATGAAATTGAAAAAGCTCATTAAATTTTGGCATATTTAATTCTCATGGTTTATTTACATCAACTAAAAAGGTTTCATTCATTTCTATACTCCGATTCAAAAACCCGTATATTTCATGTATACAAAGGGGTTACGAAACCTAAGGAATATTGGTTGAAAATATTTACCAACATTGGTATCATCGAAGCACAGCTCAAAGCTCGTTACAATTTTTGGCTTTGAAACCTCATTTAATTCATCTCTCGTTCGTTTTCGAATTCAAACTTAAACATATTTCGCTGCGCATGTGAGATTAGGCGTTGTTGAAGTTTGTGTTTTAGTTTTTAGTGATAACGTCACTGTTACCTTGTTGTTTTCTGTTATTGTTATCAGTTTATGATAAGTCTTAATCATTCATCAATAAGATATCTTGTATTTTAAATCGGAGTATAGTCAGAGTTATATGGCAACCCTATGACTCGCATAGGGTTGTCGCCTTAGATGATTTAACCCGCTGTCAAAGTCTAAGGTTGTCGCAGATCATAGGCACACAGCTACCACGCAGGCAGCACAAATTTACATTCAATAGTGAGCTTTAACTTGTAATAGATAGATAGATAGATAGATATAATTTATTCATTAAAACATTGGTTACATAAATTGGTTAGTAGTGCCTTAAAGCCTATGTTAGGTTTGTCTAGGCACTGAGTTCTCCTTAACATTTAATGCACCTTGACTACTGTAGTTTACATTTAATAATAATGACATTAAACTACCTAGCATTGAAGTTGTTAATGTTGATGATAATAACCAAAAATAATCCTAACTCTTATACAAACTACTAATCTAAGCTATCAGTCTTGAGCATGAAAGATACATTTACTCATACTCGTAGGTTTACAATTTACAATTACCTACTTATCGGCAACGACCGGAAAGTTGCTATGAGTTCGTGCATACAATGTGAAGCTATATGAGTAATATTTAGATGCATTTCATATTGACAGCATTAGATGAAGGACAGCTAATGGGCCGCTCGTTTGAAGCTTGTGGGAAGCCATTTTGTCACTGTACAATGTATCTTAACTTATCGAGTTAAAGTCCATATTTGAATACAATTTTTTTTTGGACCGTGGTAGCGGCTTCGACATTGAACCGCACCCTATGTTATGATATTTTATTTAAAGGCATAAATAAGATGCGGTGTAGCAAATCTTATTAAAACTATATATTCAAAAGGCAGACTCATCTATGTATTCACGTTCCCGAAGACCCGGACACCCATCCTTGGCATAAGGCGCCGTTACTATTTGGAAGCTGTCACAGAAGCCACTGCTATCTTCCGTTGGCGCCAGCACCACTAATTTGGCTCCATGGTCGAGCAAACGGGCGGAGAAGGCAAACTCCGTGCCAAATACGATGCGATTCCGGCACTCAGCGGGCCAGGAATGCGCCCGCCCTCCTGTAATTACAATAACATTATGCTAATGTGTATCAGTGCTGTGGGGATATTGACTTTGGAAGTAGGTTGGAAAACCTATTTGGTATGATTGGGACGGTGCATGAGCAGCAAGATACAAGGTAGGGTAGGGGCAGATACTGTACAGTCAGCTGGATTTGTTGTTTGCCTCGTCAGGTCTCTCAAAATTCATAAGGTAACATTGAAATAAAATTTAAGGTAAGTAATATCAATACCATTTAAATCATTGTTTTACAAACGTATATTTGAAAAAGTATGTTTGTAAAAACAGTTATAATAAGGGAAATTTTATAACTGTTTTTACAAAGTTAATTTATCAATAGGGTAGCTTTATGCATGTGACTTCAAAAAGCTAATTATTTTTATTTGTATTCTCTTTTGATATAAAAATATATCTTCATATTTATTTTTGTATTTTTTTATGTTTTTATTGTGAAATTTAATTTTTGAGATTAATTCTATGACTCTATCGTAAAATTTCTAAACGTGACGTCACCGCTCTCCGTTTTCCTATGAAGCTTTTAGTGGTATATCTTAAAAAAAAAGAATATGGTTTACTAGACACAACACACATAACAAGAAACATAATGGGTTTTATAATTTATTTGTTTCTAATTTTATTTTTATTCAAAAAAAAGAAGCACTTTGGTTTTACAAATTGATCGATGACGTCACAAAAAATAGACGAGCGTTATCATCACCCGAAACTGAGTGCAGTTTTGTTTTCCGTTTTTTGATTGCTCGTTAATTAATAATTTTAAAATTTTATAGAGGTTAATATTTTCGGTTATGAAATAACATAAATAATCGCTTAACAAAAAGAACTATGTATGTAGTGTATAGTAAATGTTAATTACAAAAATCAACGAGGAATATGTAAAAAAATAAAGCCATGAATAATGTGAATAAGCAAAATAGATGATAACGCTTTCTGTACCAGCTACTACTAGATTGTTCCATGTTCATTCCGCGTTCCAATATCTATCTACCACAACGGTCGATTGCTACAAGTAACTTATGACTGCAATCACCGTAAGCCGTCGGTTTTATTGAGCAAAACTCCTGAGAAACTTTTACAAGCTTTGCTTGCCAGACGGTAGTATTTTCTAGAAGGTTCTTGGAACTAGACCAATGTTCCTGACATAAGCTATTCATTTCATTTCTACTACATCTGTTGCTTTAAGTACATAAAGAATTTGGCAATTACAAGAAGATTTACGATAGAGTCCGACAAAGTGTTTAAATTGCTCGGCTATTCCTCGAAACGACCTTGTTTATTATTGCAGGAAGCATTTAAATACAGAAAGGATCAACGTGAGCTCTCACCGTATTTAGAAACTTCTCGAAACTTACGAGGAGCCCTTACGCAATAGGCGAACACGAGACCGAAAACGCACTGCGTTTGGTTGCATCGCTGGTGACGTCACACGTTTCACAGATTACAGTGCGTGTTGTTATTCTTGTAGGTGTGGTGTGAGTAATGTGACGTCATCGAGTCATGTCGCTGGAGCCATGACAGAGATTATTTTTTACGTTTTGGCGCGCCATTATTTTATTCAAGCTTTAAAATTAGTTTTTTATAACTAATACAACTGGCCTTGAAGAAATATTAATTACACTTTGCATTATTTTTATCAGACAATACGTTAGAATTATTTCTAGTGATAGTCAAGTAGCCTATTGCTGTCGAATTGAACAAAACAAAAGACGTTTGTGATGACTTAGCCACCCTGTGTGCAGACCAGATTATTTTCTTGTCTGACAATATAACTCACCAATATAAATAAGAGGTATAACTTTTCTATAGAGATTCAAGACCCTCGCTGTTTCCACTCGTGTGGTGATTGCTATGACAGGACACGTCGGCGATGTGAACGAGGCAATCTTGGCTGACCTTCCAGTGGCTGTCAGCACTACGATGGCAGAAGCACCGCATTTCATAGCCGAATACGCTGCTGCGTAGGCGACAGCGTGAGGAGGTAATGTTGGGGTCTTTACCTGAAATGGAGAAAAGGTAATGAAAGACGATTAAAAAGGACACACTTATACCAAAATGGCCATTGGCAGTCTTATTGCTAAAAGCCTGAATTATGACTAACTCACAAAAGGGTCAGAAACAATTTTTTGTACTATCTGCATATTAATTCCGGATGTTCTGGAGGTTACATACAATAAAATCTATAACTATGAAATATTAGTAGTTTATGCAACTGTGCATAATGGAGGGCATTACAACACGAGTGTTGTAATGCCTAATTATGTACAGTTCCATACACTACTTTATCTACCCAAATATCATAAGGGCTCTATGATGGGTTCAGGAACCATAGGGAAATGACCAGCATTGTTACCAGTGTAATGCAATAAAAAATAAATTGAACACATACAGAAGCAAATTATTTATTATAGTAATGGTAGTTAACATTGACAGTTGTTCTGAGTCACTATCACTCATTTTCGACAGAAATAAAGAACTTATTCAACTTATCAGAAAATTTGTCTACTCGTAACTGGAAATAAAAAGCTAACGAATAAATGACAGCTCGAAATGGCGGCGTTTCGAATATCTGTATTTTTTTTTAAATCATAGAAAAACAAACAAAGTCACTATTCTTGTGTCACTCGAGATCAAAATGTCGTGCGATTTATAGTTAGAATGTAGATACTAGTATAGCACACTCACTTGAATTTGACACCTATTCCAAATTTAAACTCTATAACCTACGGTTTTCAGTAGGTTATGAGTTCATTACAGTTCCGTTTATTTCTGTACTGGTTGGTAATGCTGGTCATTGCCTATGGTTTTTGAACGCATTAGAGGGGGTTTATGATATTTGGGTAGATAAAATATTTAAAGTACCTATATAATATCTGCTTAGCTTGGGGCTAGATAATGCTGTGTAAAATTGACCAGCCATATATTAACATTATTTGCAACTGCTTGCAGTTAGCTAAATTGTTTCAATTGTAAATACAAGTTCTAATTTGTTTCTATTCTAAACAAAGACAGTGCGATATAAGATTATTATGTCACTTGAAATGGAATAAAAACTTACAATAAAACTTCTTTCGTGAAAATCCTTGTCCAAATCTATATTTTTCTCAGCTATATGCACAGCTTTTACTAATGAAAGAACCAGTTCAGTAGGTGCAAAACTTTGTACGTTTGTATCGTTGAGCATGACACCTTGAAAACGATTTTCAACCAACTGCTCAGCGAAACCCATCAGCTTTCTGTCGTTTCCATAACGACTATAATATACCTCTACAAGATCGGGGTGAGAGTAAAACACTGGTTTGTGAAACTGGAAATAAAATAGTTTATAAAATGAGTCGTAAAGTTATAAAACCACACTAATGCGGTGTGGTTTGTGGTGGCGCGTCAGATGTGTATCGGTTTCATGCATTTAATATTGGCTTCTCACAATCAATACGATATGGATACGTTTCTGAAGCGTCTCCAATATCAAATAACAAAGTGCTTAAAGGTGTTCCGTGTTCGTCTCCCTCGCCTTGGCCCAAAGTAGTCCGAACACGAAAAAAAAACGCTGAAATCGTTCCTATTTCGTCACATTTGAAGATTTCTACATTTTTTTTTACAAAAAATGCTGTCGTCTACTCGCTTCTCGCGCTACTTGTGCGATCTTGATTTACCATTATTGTTTCCGAAGGATTTTGTTAAGTAGAGACCTTACAAGACTCTTTAGGCCCGTATTATAAAGCTTGCTTAGTCATTGATCTATGCTTGAGTGACGGTTTTCTATGGAATAACGTCGCTCAGGCATAGATTTATGACTGAGCAAGCTTTCATAATAAGGGCCTTAGACACGTGACGCTAACAATACACCACATCACGATAGTTTTATTTTAATCATCATCATCATCAGCCTATATCAGTCCACAGCTGGACATCGGCCTCCCCTAATGAGCGCCATAGCGCCCTGTCTTCAGCTTGCCGCATTCAGCATCTGCCAGCAATCGTTCGCAAATCGTCATCCCACCTGGTCGGAGGGTATCCTACACTACGTTTGCCGAGCCGCGGTCTCCACTCAAGAACACGTTTACCCCAGCGGTTGTCGGTTCTTCTCGCGATATGGCCGGCCCACTGCCACTTCAGCTTGCTAATTCTTAGAGCTATTTGTTTCTATTATTTGATTGTAATTTTTATATGTAGTTCTTTATTGCTAATACCTGATACCATAGAACATAAATAGACTTTGAATCAGACTCCCTATTCCCTACGAAAAATTTAAAAGTACTTACCAAGAGTCTTAAGTCAGCTCAAAGGATTATGTTAATACCATAATCCTTTGAGCTATGTTATTTTAATAATAGGATGAATTCCAAAGTATCAAAAGATTTCAAGAATTACCTCGGAACATTTTTCTATGCAAAAGCGGTGGCAGCAGTTGAATATTCCATTCCCAATATCCAAAATTATTCCATCAGAAACCTGTAATTGATTTTATTTTTACATTGGAACTAATTATACAGAGTTCTCATCAAAGCGAACCTTATTAACCTTCATCAATTCATTGGTCACCTCCATTTCCAATTTACCAAACCAAAGTAGAATTGGGATAGAATAATTTTCAACGTTCATTTTTTTGAAATTTATAACTTTCTCCTTGTCTATGGCGTCTTTCAGAATTACGAAATCTGTCTGGAAAATGTTTGAGCATCTTATTTAATGGGTAAAGTAATTTTTAATTATTCTCGTAGCTATTTTTAGTTTTAATTACAACTTATATTTACACTTAAATCTATTTCCTAAAAATCTAAGCCGTCACCAGAAGGCAAAGTGCCCAGAATGCTGGCAGCATTGCCACGTTGAATGGCAATGCTAATTCGTTGACCAAAATAAAAGCCAGCATTCCGATCACCTGTGGACTCTATGAATATTCAACAACATAGATTATTATCATTAAACATAAATCAATTCAACAATCATTTAGTATAGCTCATAGTTTATTGTTACTATCACAAAAAATATGTAATGGAACACCCTGTCTGTGAGGAGGGCGATGGTGTCTGCGACACAGTTTTACCTAAAACTAATGCGGACATCATCGAATTCCAATAATTATTCACACCCATGTAACTTTTCCTGAATAAATTACTTTGAAATTACTTTGAAAATTAGGAGTTTTGTTTGATCTTTGTATATTCTATGTGCCCCAGGACCCCAAGGACCTAGGGTTTCCACCCCAAACGGCTTTTAATTATATTAATTTATATTAAATGAATAGTGCTGGACTATCCACACATCATCATCTAGCCCCAAGCTAAGCAGAGCTTGTGTTATGGATACTAGATGACTGATAATACATAATCATCATCATCAGCCTATAGTAGTCCACTGCTGGACATAGGCCTCCCCTAATGAGCGCCATAGCGCCCTGTCTTCAGCTTGACGCATCCAGCAATACATAATATAAACCATTAAAGAGATAGATATTTTTATTATACATAGGTACATAAAAATAGCCAGTACACCCGGAACCATTGTTGATCATACGAACAATTGTCTCAAGGCGGAAATCGAACCCACAACATCCTGCGTCGAACTCGAAGGCGCCTTCGCCCGCCGCGCTATATCGCATCGGTCGTTAAATATGCTTTTAGTTTTCAGGATAACATATTTACTTACTCTTTCAGTTAACTTAACTGGATTATCCACAGACATCGTCACTGATAAGGAAATGGGCCTTCGACATATCTCAGGGAACACCATATTCATATTTTCTACTTGCGTTAGAACCTTTTCTACCTTTTGAAGGTACTCTATATTGTATATAGTTAGATCCACATTGAATATGTTGACTCCGGTAGCTACAAGAGAGCTCATTGTATTTTCTTCGTAGATCTTGTCAGCTGTGAAAAAAACTGTGCATTTCGGAAATGGAAGCTGCTTTTTACTATGTCTAGCTATACACTAACCAAATTCGATGTAAAGTTTTAGTAAACAAACCACGACACAAAAACTAAAACTCACTTGCTTGGCGTCGACTTCAGATAAAATTCGTAAGCAATATTTATTGAAGGAAGGATCTCAAATCTAGTCATGTAAATTGCGTATAAAAAGACGCGGCAACCGAGTAAATTTTTAGGTCAAGTACCTATAGGCGGTTTGTTTACAAACATCTTATATAAAATTTGGCTGTAATATAGGTACTTACCTAACTGAAGCATAATACTCCCCGTCTGAAATATTCTATCCTCATTCATTTTGAAGCCATAGTGAATCTGAAAAAATACGTAAAAATGGTAAAATTCCATAAAATTTTGCTTTAAATAGCCATAAAAGACACAAAAAACTATATTACTCCAGTCATATTGTGCCTCGTTTTGTAACTATCGATCCACCAAACCATCTTAGACGGATACCAATAAATCTTCACTTGAAATTACACGATTACTTAGAGTAAAAACACTTATGGATACCATAAATATTTAGGAACTTTGTTGTCATGGCCACGTTGATTTACAGCCAACTTGATTCTATTACACGAAAACAGGTAAAAAAGGATTTATAAGCTTGGTAGCTGTAATAGTGAACACACCAAAATCGGCAACACAGCCCCGCCGGTGTGTGAATTTTAATATTGTAGGTAACCGACAGTGTTTTCTCAAAAAGTCGGCGACCCGACTTATTGTGTATGTATCCACTAGTAACTCCGTCTGTCTGTCTGTTACCTTTTCACATCTTAACGGCTAAACAAAATTTAATGAAATTTGATAGGATAGTAAATGGTATCCCGGGGACGGACATAGGCGATAGAAATCATTTAGAACGGAATATTTACCATGATTAAATTTTTGAGTTTTCCAATATTTCGGCACAGTTTCATGCGCCATTCAACGGAACCTTCGTTGAAACCGGTGGTAGTGGTAATGTTCGTAGCAAAAGACAAAGAATGAGGGTAGATCGGTAAATAAAAACCAACTCGCAGTGACTTTAGTTCTGCCGTTATCATGGCGCATGAAACTGCCGAAATATTGGACTCAAAAATTGAATCATGGTAAATATCCCGTTCTAAATGATTTCTATGTCAATAACCATGATAGTTTCAAAAGGACATAGACTACTTGAAAAGCGCGTGCGAAGCCAGGGGCAGCATCTGGTACTCCATAATATTGATTTGTTCCCTGCATTCCGACTCCACGTAAGTAGATTTCCGCAACGTCGAGCGGTGTAGCGCCAACCGTACCTGATTTCCTTATCCTGATTTCCTTATTTGGACCTTGCTTTTATTCTTGGGTGAGAAGATCCCCGATGTCCCTCCCCGAACTCCCTTGATCGGGAGCCATAATGCGACGAGCGCGCTCACTTTCGAATACTGTGAAGCTGTAAGAAAGGTTGCACAGTCGGCAGCACCGTAGTGAATATTAGTTACGTACAAAAAAAGGGAATGCTTTTTCCATCTCTAAATTTGTGACCGTTCGATACGTCCGATGAAGTACTCGCTGCTGACCTACGCACCTGGGGGCCTACTCGAAAAAGGAAAATAGAAATTTCTGATTCGTGTTCGTGCAAAACAAACTATTGTCGCTTGCAAAAGATTAGCGTTTGCACGAAAATGAATCCGAAACTTTGATTTCGTTTTTACGAGTACGCGCCCCGGCTTGTCTACAGTGAGACTGGCCGCCACAGCCGAAAATTCGGTTAGAAGGAAATTTTAATTGCTAAAATACTTCCATCAAATCTATGGTATCGTCATGATAATCATCAGAAAACCTGACTTTATCCACTGCTAGATAAAGTGGATCATCATCATCATCAGCCTATATCAGTCCACTGCTGGACATAGGCCTCCCCTAATGAGCGATAAAGAGGGTAAAGCTCTACAAATTTATAGTAATCTAACGAAAATCCAAGAATAAAGTCGAGCAAACCAAACATTGCTCTTACGTGAACACTTAAACCGGTGCAATGTGTTAAAGAAACGATATTTTATGAGTTAAAATGCGGCTACATCCATCGTGTACGGAAGAGCACTTCAATTTATGTGCGTAATTAAGTGGAGTTTGCGCGGGCCCCATCTCTCGGCGCGGCGGTAAATGAAATTTACGTACGCTTCCACCTTTCGAACGTATCTTCGGTTGGTTTAAGACACTGTTTATAGGACGTGAACGAGGCCCAGATATATGATTCTGAATGCACTTTACAGACTACCAATTGCAACCTATTTGCTATACTGTGGTGTACTGAATAATCTACCTGCAAAGTGGTAGATCTAAACAATAGATCGAGAGATTATAATTCTTTATTCATATCCTTAAAAAAAGATTGTATTAAATTAAAGATATTAAACAGAACAGCAATGGATTTGGCGGCCTTATTGCGATTTTTTCCAGGCAACCAACAAACCAAAACAATGAGAAGGAATGCAGTAGTAAGAACTCACTGAAGTTATAAGAGATATCACCAAGAAATGGGCAATAAGATGGATGGGGTGGTCAGCTGAACCCCTCACATAAGAGAAGAAGACTAAGGCCCGTATTAGTAAAGCTTGCTCAGTCATCGGTCTATGCTTAAGTGACGTTTATGCCATACAAAATCGTTACTCAAGCACAGATTGAGGACCGAGCAAGCTTTCATAATACGGGCCTAAGTAACGGACAATGAATGTAAGGAAATAAAACCGGCCAAGTGCGAGTCCGACTCGCGGACGAAGGGCTCCGTACCATTAAAAAACACCAAAAAATCATGTCTTTTGTATGGGACCCTAAAATGACTGACCATTAATCATGATGGTAATTTTCTCACTAAAAACAACATAGATCATCATCATCAGCCTGCAGTTACATTTACTAACATCATATAATTTAGCCACTCCAAATATACGAAGTCGTTCGTTTTCTTTTCGGATTCATTCCAGTAAGACATAATGAACATCATCGATTCTACCACAAATATCACAATTAGGTGATGAGAATATCTTCATTAAGAATCCAAATTTGTTGGATGGAAGATGAAGGTTAATGGTCGAGTTAGAGTTAGGCACATGATGATCAAAGCAAGCCAACTTTCCTGAGTACAGAGTTCAGGTGGTCGATTACAAGAACCGAAACACAAATTTTACTTGCACCGAGTCAAACCAACGAGTATCTTATATTCGTCGCTTCTTTACTTTACTCTATATACCGAAGCGACAGAAATCAAAAATATCACTTTATTTCCGTGTCACTGTTTTACTTTAAGAATTTGACCTTTTCTGTGTACATTTTTGTATTTATGGAAATAAAGAATTTTTGATTTGATTTAATTTGATAGTTATAGAAGTTATAATAAAATAAACCAATAATACCGCTGGGGTAAACGTGTTCTTGAGTGGAGACCGCGACTCGGCAAACGTAGTGTAGGACACCATCCGACCAGGTGATGACGGATGACGATTTGCGAAAGACTGCTGGCAGATGCTGGATGCGGCAAGCTGAAGACAGGGCGCTATGGCGCTCATTAGGGGAGGCCTATGTCCAGCAGTGGACTGATATAGGCTGATGATGATGATGATGATGAATAAAATAAACAATATGATGCGAAGTTTTAAATTAAAACTTATAACACAAAATCGCTGCCTCCACTGACTTGAGTTCCAAATCAAGGCTTTTAGTCGTAAAATGTAAGAGAAAAGGGTGGCAGAAGACGCTGACTACACTCAATTACTTTTAATAATCGTTAGTTTACCAAAACCCTTAAAATATTATTTAGAAATTCGTGAATGTTTCATTTCTATAATCACTTTTAATAATGTTTAATATCAAGTTGTTTCATATCTATTGGTGTTATATATAATTAGTGGATAGAAAAATAGAAAATTACAATCAAATAATAGAAACAAATCAGAACTAGTATTTATAATTGAAACAATTGAGCTAACTGCAGACTGTTGCAAACAATCTACAGGTAGCTCCACTGATATAATTACTTAGTAGGTACTTACCGACAGTCAATATGTTCAATATTTTTCATAATTTTAATTGCTCACAATACACAGGCCCATCTGGAGTTCCATGTAGTGGCAGCAGCGCGCCTTTCCGGGTTGCACCGCCACGCCGCCGCCGCCGCCGCGCCGCCCCGCGCCGCCGAGGCTGGGCAGTAACTGCGATATACGAGTACTCACGCTTTCAAATCCAATGCACGCACATACCCATGTGGAGTAAGATGAAAGCAGATAACATCTTTAAATAAAAGCGTCCAGCAGTGGACCAATAAAGGCTGCTGGAGGAGGAGATATGATGAGGGCGGTGCCTTATAGGTTGGGCAGTGAATGTGTTTAGAAATCTAGAAATTATTTTTATTTTATTAATCAAAATAATTTATAACTATAAACTAGTACTAAGGTTTTTTGTTATAGTGCTAACCCGCACTCTGGGTATCTATAATACCCAGAGAAGAGTGAGAATATCTGGATAATTTTTGGGACTTATTTCATTTCTTATAAACTAGTAAGCATAAATCAAAGATATTTCATGTTCCAAACATGCTACATTAGTTTAATAAAATTTACCTTATCTACAAAATTTATTATCAGGATTAAATTTTAATATAAATCCATACATCATATAGACGTTACCTTTATTCGCTAGCAAGCGTAAAAGGTTACAGATATAGTATTAACGCGCCCATTCAAAGGGCAGACTTCGGTTAATACGAACCCATGGGCTTTGTTCGTTACTGGGTCTATTAGGCTGCTTAGGAGTAATTAACACACTCTGTCACAGCTTCGTAATCATACATCCACAATCTAAGTATGACATTAACATCTAGATAGGTCTATATCTGATACTTAATTGATATTATTTTGCATTGGGATTACCCAAAAAGTTTTTTTTTAAATCCTTACTTGCGGACGAATCAAGATTTAAATTTAATTTTTTATGCTCATAATATTGTACAAAAGTTTTGTCTAATAATATGATAAAAAATTGTACAATCTACTGATTGTACAAAAGTTTTGTCTACTTTGTACAAAAGTTTTGTCATGCTCATAATAAGACAAAACTGTTTTACAATCTACTGATTAACTTGACTGGCTTATTATCAGCATGAAAAACTACAACAATTTAAATTAATTTTTCGCCCGCAAGAAAGGATTTAAAAAAAAATTGCTTATGTAGACATGAACACAAACCTCCCCGAAGTTTAATTTTAAGAAATTCAAAACAACAAGCTCTTAATTTAGTAAGCGGTCGCAAGCCTTAGATCTTGGGGTTGTGTCATCATATTTAATATTAGAGAAGGTACAAAAGATTGTAAAGTTGTGTTTACATTGGTAAAACTTTGAAGAATAACTTTAGATAGAATTTCTTTAAAATTATTTGAGAGAAGGGGTGTAGTGGCGTTATGATGCAGGAAATCCAATTATTTTTAGGTTCTTAGAAAAATGTCTTTATGAAACTAAGCTTTTGCGCTTGCAAAACATTCTAGCTCAAAAATAACTCAAATACTCAAATTAAACAAAGGATAGATATACTATGTATCCTTATATGACCTCTTCTGTGGTGCGGTGGGCGAAGGTCCGCCTGCGGCGCAGGAGGTTGCGGGTTCGATTCCCGCCTCGGGACAAATGTTTGTACGATCTACAGATATTTGTTCCGAGTGTTCTGGTCGTTTTCTATGTATAATAAAAAATATCTATGTATTGTATAGTATTATGTATAACAATTATCTAGTACCCATAACGCAAGCTCTGCTTAGCTTGGGGCTAGATAATGCTGTGTGAATTGTCCAGCATTATTTATTTATTTTATTAAGATATATAGATAAGGACACATAGTGGGTACCGAATTCAAACAATGGGTACGCTAGGTAGTATGCTTTCAGGAACGGCTACAATCACAATGCAAGTCCAACATGTGTTGCAAAAAGCCCCTAAGTGAATAGGAGGCTTAATATAACAGAAGGAACGAGGCAGACTGTAATAATGAAGTGAAATATTCATCAGCCTCCGTCTAGAGACCTGGTCGCGACACGGTAGCCCCCGAAAAGTTCATACAAGTTGACGGAGTATTCTGGAGGGCCTGAGTTTTATAGCTTCTTATTTATTCAGAAATAGTACCTGTGATGATTGTGGATGTATAATCAGCTAAAGATTTTCCTTTAATAGAAAACCATTGACAGTCTATAAAGAACTAGCTACTGCTTGCGGCTTTGCACGCGCTTTTAAGCCTATGTTCGTCCCCGTGATACCATTTACCTCTCTACCAAATTTCGTTGAGATCCGTTCAGCCGTTTAGGCGTTAAAAGGTAACAGACAGACAGAGAGTTACTTTCGAATTTATAATATTAGTTTAGATCGATAAAAGCCTATAGATCATTTACTGAAAACTAGTGCGTTCTTCTTCTATTTTTCGTATACTGGAGGCCTAATAAAGAGGATCAAGCTTTTTGTTCTTTCTTTCTTTGCTGTACCTACATACTAATTCACTTCTCGCTGATACATCTCTCATCTATCTACGTATGTAACATCTCCTCAATTTTGTATTTTACCTATCTTGTTTGTGTTTGTCTGTGCAGTTCTTGTTGAGTCAAATAAATATATCTTTATCAAGCTGAATCATGTTTTTGGACCATTCAACCGAATTTACAACGCGTAAATGATCACGCGGTTTCAACTCTTGCACGAGGTGTATACAAGATGTACATTTCATACGGATACATTTCGTGCAAGCCAAGCTTTAAGCCTGCAGGATCTCTTCGTAAAATCTTCCACAAAGTGGATAGGCATCTAAGACTAAATTGGACTTCACGATTTCGCTATAATCGAGCTAGCCGTGGTGCTCATATGCCCAAAATTTATTTTCACGTGTTTTACCTACCTGAAAAAACACCCTTTAAAAACCGACTTTTTTTTTCAAGGGGATCAAAGTAAATGAACGAACGATACGATAAAATTTAGGAACTCGGTCGTTTTTAATACATCATTATCTATTTTTAGAATTCCTAGACTCCGTTTTCCTGACTCCCGTATTAAATCAAGAACATGATGGATCCACATTTAACACATACGTAAAAAGATTTGCCGTTCTTCGTTAGAACCAAAAAGTTAAAGTTATCTTTCTTTGCAAGAAACTTTACCATGTTTAATATTTTTTCCAAGCAGACAATCACTCGCCTAATGAATTGAGCTTTATAACAACTAAATACTTAAAGAACTTAAATATGATGCAGTAAAGACGAATGTCACATGCAAACTTCGCAGTAATATCTTACGGAATAGGGCCTCTGGTATCCCATGTCGTTGAATTTTTGAGAGCTCCGTGTGAGACGGCGGCGCTTATTCGGATGAAACCCCACCTGTGTCGCACCAAAAAGAAAGACTTCATCTGCATAGGACTCCTATTATTATTAATCTTCCGTAGCTGCAGCCGAAGAATTAAGTAAGTAGCTATAATACCCAGATAATCACTGACAAAAATGTGTGTTCACAACACACATTTTTGACACATCACACATCAAACACATTTTTGACACAGAATAGTGTGCACAGGACTCCTTATTTTATGTGATTTATATTATACTAGCAGCGCCTCGCGGTTTCACCCGCGTAGTTCCCAATCCCGTAGGAATTTCGGGATAAAAAGTAGCCTATGTCCTATTCCAGACTATAATCTATCTCTGAGCCAAATTTCATCCAGATCCGTTTTGCCGTTCTGGCGTGATAAAGGAACAAACATCCATCCATCTATCTATCCATCCATCCATCCATCTAAACTTTCACGTTTATAATATTAGTGAGATGAGATTTGTAGGATTACTTATTATATCGACATCTATCTGATATAATAAAATTCCTGTTAATTACTGTGTTGTTATGATGTTAGTAAATAATAAATTAAATTTTTGGAAAGGTGAACTTTCCTTGCACAGAAAAAACTTAGTTTTTGTATAACAATTTGGCGATGCCTGCACGACCAGAGAGACAAAATAGTAAAGAAAGAAAGAAAATAATTTTATTTATCCTAAATCTACTACACAAACCAATATCTTGGGAAAATTAAACCTAGGGTTTGCTGCTTATTTTGTGCGCAGCAGGATTTAGGACAAATATGGCCTACACACAGCATTGTGCTGGATAGACACTGATGTGTCTACCCAGCGCTGGTATTCAGTGCAAGCCAGAGAAGTCAGGTCACGTCACGACCATGGTAGTGCGCTATTTTACAAATTACAAAGGGAAACATCATGTAAGTAGTAGAAGCAGGAATATTTGTTTTATACATATCCTTAATTTTTCACATTTGAGCCTCGATGCTACGAGTTATTCTTGATAAGGTTCATATTTGGTGGCTCGTACATTTACATTAATTACGAAGGCAGTGATGAGATGACGGAGTGTGAAATGTGGAGAAAAGGGACATGGAAAATATTTTCATTTTAGCACCTTTTGACAAGTCCCTTTAAAAGTTTAAACTCATTAATTTAATAGAGCTGAAAACTTCTTAGCATATTTGATTTAGCATGATTGATTTTCTAGTTGCTTTTCCTTTAGCTTTTAGGGTTAGTTTAAAAAAAATATTGGTTGAAGGTTATGTTCTTTTGTAAGATTATCAGTTACTCTCCTACATTTTTGTTCTGCAAAAAACGTTTTTATAATAAAAAAACATAGTTGGGATATCCCCTACTATGCTACTAATCAAAACTTACGGCCAAAAACGGACTTACTTTGTATACAATAATATCAATTTAAAAAATTAAAATATCACTTTTATCAATATCTTTTACACAACACTACCTTTAAAATCACAGAAGACGGTATTACAAAAAACAACACAGTATTACAATACAAATAACAAACAAAAAACTCTAAGTCACATCAAACTCTCGATAACACAAAAGCGTGAATGCACAACAGTCTTAAAGCGAGTAAGAGTTACAAGGGTCCCTAGGATTACTTATTAAGTAGATTACCCGAGCTGAGAAGTCGGGCGTCTGAGTCGAACCTCATTCAGTCATCAGACGGGCGATGAATTTTTGAGAGGCCTCCACGACGTGTGCTGAAAGCCTTTTTGCAGAAAAGGAATTGGGATAATGAACCCGAGACCGACGATGCATGTTCTAATGGATGTTTCAGTGATTGCCGCTAATGTTATTGCGAGGAATGTAGTTTTTTAATGGATGAATGAACTGTTTGGATGTAGTATTCCCATTAGAGCATCAATTTTAGGAGCACCGATTTAGGAGCACCGATTTTATTCCCAATAAGAGCACCTGTCAAGAAGTTTCTAGTGATGTAGTTTCGACAATGATGGGTACGGAAAAAGATAATTGCTCATTATCCAGACTGTTGTTACTTTCAACTTTTTTAACTGATTGGTGATGGTCAAGCGTTTGGCCACCATTTCACTTGAATAAGTGATGTAGTGGCTTAAGATGGCGCACGCTTTCCTAAAAAGAACTTGTTCACCCTAGATTTGAAGCCTCTAAGATTGTACTCTGGTGGGAAAACGGGAGACGCTGGAAGCTCATTCCACTCTTTGGCCGTGCTTGTTATGAAGGTAGGGCAGTTTTTTTTGGTTCGACACTGTGACATATCGACCTGGTATGGATGGTATTTTTATATGCTTCTGCTGGTCCTACGGTGGAAGGGAGAAGATGGGATAAGGCATACAATACCTGCGCACAGTCCCCAAAGGTACTTGTAGAACACTGACAACTTAAGGTAAATTATATTATTATCCTGGTATCATTTTTACAACTTTACTGCGATTACTAACCTCGTCCTGCCAAGCGTGGCAATTATATCTATACTCCCCTTGTTTTGGGGAGGCACGTTCAGCAGTGGACAAAGAAGTAACGATAGGTATAATTAAAAAAACAGAAGGACAAAGAGAGATTTTTTATAGAACCTCTCCTTACGTTTCCTAAAAAATCGAGATGAAACCCTTAGCGTCAATCATTTCGCACTTCATCAAGGTAAGTAACTGAAATATCAAAGAAAAGAAACACCTTTTCTCACAGTTCTTTTATTCTTTACAAATCCTCGGATGTCCAAGTGAGGTACCTATACTTATTTTGACCTCGCATCTTTTGAAGTAAAAATAGATCGACAATACTTTATTTCACAGTCTTAAAACAGACAATACTTTACTAAAAATATTCTATAGATAGAGAAGAGAAGTTGTTTGGAATGAACTTAAAAAAGCTAGTGAAATTTGAGCTCAAAACAAACCGTGAGATACCTACATTACATGATACTGTAACGAGCATATTTCAATGCAGAAAACCTGCATTCAGAAAATCTTTGCATGGTTTTAAGGGGGTGATACATGTAAAGTTGAGAGTGCGAGTCAAAACGTTAAGGGTATGAAAAAGCAGAGAAAAAATATATGAGAGAGGATCCTCGAGGTTCCTTACTGCGGTTAGATTGCTTACGTACATGCAAATGTTCTCAGACGAGCTTTTGAGACTACTTGGCGAAATCCTGAGATTGCTGGGCTTGTGCAAAAATGTTGCTAACGGTTATCCGTTGCTCATTTTAAAGCGTGTTCAGTTTTTAAATTTCAACCCAGGTGGATTTTTAGAAACCGATCAACTTTTTTCAGGACAGATTCGCGATACGTTATCATATAAAATTTGGATTTTGAATTTTAATTTTTATAGAAGTTTGAATTGATAAGTATTCAATCATACCGGTCATAAAAACTATCGTTGTTCGACGAATATCATTACGAATGTATACTTGTAATTATGCCCTGAAGAAAAATGTTGGTGTTCCTCCAACACATAGATACAGGTTCGTAGTTAACCCCGATTTTATAAATTATTTTACCAATATAAAGCCACGTTATTTGTGAGTGTCTTCAATGTACTAAGCATAACGATTTGGAGATATCTGTAATGTTATGATCTTGTTTAAATAAATAAATAGGCATACATTAACCCGAAAAATGGGATACATGAAGCGCGGGCGAAGTCGCAGCTAGTGATAGATAAAGCCAATATTAAAACAATACGACGTATGCATTATTGCAAAAAAAACGGTTTCGAAGTTTATTTCTCAAAAACCTTCACTCTAATATAAATACAGAAGCTTTTTGCTGAGAGTGGTGCTTCGTCGAATGCTTTCAAATTAATGATAATTTATGCATCCCAAAACCATGTTAGGAAACTGTATGTAATTATGCATGTATTGTGATAATCAGGCCTTTGTGCCGGTGTCGAGCTTGACAAAGCAGAGACATCCGGCCCTCCGCTCGAGTTTGGCAAGAGGTCTTCGTCAGCAGGCGTGTACTGTATGTACAGATTACGAGCATGCTAGTGAATGCCTAGTAACATTTCCGTGATTCAAAGATAATTTCCAAAATATAACAATGGCGATTAACAAAGTAAACTTCAGTTAAAGAATAGATATAAATTAGAACTGTATTATTAATGAAATAGTTGAGCTAACTGCAGACTACTGCAAATAATCTAGAGGTAGCTCAATTGATCCATATCGTTTATGTGCTTCAATATTTTGTGTTTGTTCTAGTCTTACAAGTGTTTTTTTTATTTATTAGGTACCTGCTAGATTAACCCATGCGCTGCCCAGGACTCAGACACGGAGGCGGCACGTCGCAGGCAGTCAGTAAACACAGATGGACTGTGTCTTGAATGGTTTGCGGTTAGGAAGTGAGGTTTTTGTCCAGCAATAGTCTATTGCAAGAGATGAGGATATTGACGAGGTAGTGTTGGTCTGCAAATTAAAATACAATACAATAGCAATGTATGAGAATTACGCAATGTAAAGTTATTTTATCGAGTATCTAAAATAACGTTACGTATTCTTATACGTACTTACAGTAAGTACTAAACCAATTATTATGATCGAGTAGGCACACTGGCCCATATTATAGTACCAATAAAGCAAATATTGAGTGACTCAGGAATGGCAAAGCTAGAACAGACCCATGTGTCTGACAATCCTATACCCATGGCTTACGTATGCTCCAGCAACGCAGTAATTTCATAGGTCATGACCTAATTGATTTATCTACGAATGGCTGAATCGAAGCGAGCAAGGCAGCAAGGCACTAGTTAACACTGAATATCGGATTAACTACTACGGAAATCCATTAGGAAAATGAATTCTGATTGCTTTAACAAATAAAGGGGCCTTTGCGATTGAATGTGGGTAAAAATGTCTAGTCACTGATTGTCGAAAAACTTTCTTGTCATTTACCTACTCAAACGATTTGCATAAGGTAAGACATTTATCAACCGTAATCAAATAAAATCGGCATCTACTTACAGCCTTCCTATCTTCACGTTTCTTTTCTCGTTGACTGATTAAATCTATAGTATTAGCAAAAACAAAAAACGATGTTTAAATTATTATTTAACAATAAGATAAATAATAGATTCAGGCGTTACTTTGCGGAAATCCATTGCAAAAATATAAGGAAAATATTTACTAACAATTCCGCGAAAAAAACCGTCTCCGATAAGTTCTAACAAAATGTAGTCCGCGTTGTAGAACAAAACGACGTCAACTTAAAATGAAAAAAAAATACCTATCAAAGCAAGACGTCCACGTGCTTTGATAGGTTTTTTTTTTTCAATAAAATTAAATAAAAGCATCATATCATAACAGGCGTAACTCCAACCCAAACTAACGCCGCCACCTATTTTATCTTTTTACTAGCTGTTACCAGTTACTTCGTTAGCTCTGCTACTCAACCTATTTACAATAACCACAATTCCTTATTTTTTTACAAATTCCCTTTTAAACAAAACAAAAAGTATTTAAAACGGCCCAACCATTCTCGAGTTTTAGCGAGACAAACGAACAGCAATTGATTTTTATATATAGAGAGATTATGTCGAATAAAAGAAATTTCAAAAATTTCATTGGGCAGTTTGTAATACCTATTACAAGTTTTTTTAATGCCTCTGTAAAAGTTTTATTTTATAGGTACAGTTTATGCAGAGATACAAAGTTACCCTTAGTGGCCACCAAACTCTATTTTCGCATCTCTGCCTAAACTATACAAAATAAAACTATTACAGAGGCATTTAAAAAAGCTTGTAATAGGTATCACAAACTGCCTAATGAAATTTTCAAAATTTCCTTTGATCAACGTTATAATAAGATGAAATAGGTGGAGGCGTTATTTGGGTCGCGATAGCGCCTTAAACCGCGAATACACACGCTTGGGTCTCAGGAACAACTTTCCAACACCAGTCAATACTATGTAAATGTTAAAACTCTCTTCCAAGTAGTTGCCAACACCTGAAGGAACAATAGGTAAAGGTGTACTTGTAAAGTTCTGACCACTGGTTTTACAAACCTTCAAGGGAATTTTAATAAAAAAAACTGAAAGTTATATAGCGTAATATGTACGCATACAGATCTCTCTGCTTAAGGGTCGTCTCGCTGTAGGGTACTCGACCTTCCCCAATATCAAGGGAGGTCTGTTTTAACTTCATCTCGGCACTTATTGATTACTGTGACCTCTAGTTGAAACCTTTTTATGAGGATTATAAAAATCAATACGGTAATACGTTCATTTTAATTTTAATTACTGGGAAATTTTATTATAAAAGTTATTTGAAAAACGACTAAGACTACATAATACAAGATAAAGTTAAAAACTACAACCCGACTACGTGAAAGTTATAAAAGTTTGAAACATTTACATTGACAAAATAGAATGACGTATCGGTCATATTTGATAGGCATAGAGTTGAAAATGAAAATAGGTCGTAGGTATTGTAATTTTTTTTCTCTATGGGGCCTGCAGCCTGCGGCTACCTTAACTTTAATACGCGTTTTGAAGGCTTATTCGGGGTCGGAGCCCTAAATCCTATAGCCTATAACCATCGGGGTATTGAGACGAATCAATCGATACATAATTTGTTGAAATCGAACCAGTAGTTTCAGCGCTACGTGGGAACAAAGAAATCGGCCACATACATACAAACATACAAATATACAAACATATAAACATACAAACATAGGGTGCTAACCTCATAACCCTCCCCTGTTGGTAGTCGGGTAAAAAGTAACATTTCGTCAGAATTTTAGCAACCATTTATTCTTCCACTCAAGGACAAAAAAAAATTGTGAAAATAAAATCAATTTACACTTTTTTTATAATAATTTACAGTGTTGAGCTTATTTTGTAAGTAAAAAGTAAAAAAACTGGCCAAGTGCGAGTCGGACTCGCCCACGAAGGGTTCCGTACCATTCTCTTTAAAAACGGCAAAAAAATCACGTTTGTTGTATGGAAGCCCCCTTAAATATTTATTTTATTCTGTTTTTTAATATTTGTTGTAATAGCGGCAACAGAAATACATCATCTGTGAAAATTTCAACTGTCTAACTATCACGGTTCATGAGTTACAGCCTGGCGACAGACGGACAGACGGACAGTGAAGTCTTAGTAATAGGGTCCCGTTTTTACCCTTTGGGTACGGAACCCTAAAAACGTTATTTTGATCTGTTTCTGATTTCTAATTTAGACGAGCAGTTTTGTGCATCGTGTCGTGAACCCAGCTTTAATGAACCATTACTAATTGTTTATTAAAAGAGCTATTATTTTTCGAAACGTGGAGCCGTTAAAAGTTATACGGTTATGATAGGACACGCGGGACCGCGTAACGGTCTCGGGTAAAACAATTAAGCCACCGGCAACTGAACCGAATGTGGGCAAAAATTAATAACATTCAGAACATTTCATACAAACAATAATGACACCTGGTGACAAAGTAGGGAATATGTGTTACTATTCCCTATTTTATAAGCTGTGTCAACCTAAATGGAATTTCAGTGTAAAACCGGCTTTAGTGTGTCGAGCTTAGGTGTAATTTGGCTGTTACGTAAACTGAAGGAACATTTGAAGCTTGCCATATCATCAAATTGAATATGAACTATAAAGCGTCGGGTGTAGATCTCAAAATTGTACAAAAAGTTACCAAGTACCTCTCCAGTATGTTGTGAAGTGAGGGAGACATTTGTAACTTGGCTGTTATATTTCATCTGCATAGGGAGTCTATTCGGCCGGTCAGAACCGCACATTACTTTGTTCCCAACAAAGTTAAATAATAATAACAAACATTTTACATTATGTCGCCGACACGAAGTTACCGACTGCGGTCTCGGGAGGAGCTACGAAACATTGTAACTGGGGAAGTAACTTGCGAGGTCTGCTAGTTTAGTATGCCATGCCCTTTGAGAATTTAGATGAACTTTTCGCTTGAAAGCCTACTAACTACATCTACCAAGCAGAATGAGAGTTTTACCTGGCACTTAATTGTAGAACACCATGTCATAATAAAAAGGGTTCAAAGAGTTTTGTTAAGGCGGCGATATAATGTAAAGTGAACGCATTTGGGTTACATTAAAACCTTTTTTCTCCGTAATCTTTATCAAAATAACATCGAAAAAATACGTCATAATTATGACATAGATACAGTTATACAAGGAATGTCCTCTTCTTTTCAAAAATCATTTCAAATAACAAAAAAATGTGCAAAGTACCATCTGTTTATTTATTACTATTTGTCTCCTAAACCATAAATCACAATATTATTTTATTGACATTAAATAAAAGAATACCATGCTTATTTTTGCAAATAATTAATGTCATAATTAATAAGCAAAAACAAATTTTTTTGGCTAACGTGTCGCTCTTCTCTGTCCCGCTCCTATGAACACGAAATCTATGCCTACCCTTTTCACAAAATGACGTCTTAGTTCCCCCTTAAATAAATGTGTCAAACAAAAGTACCTACTCCAGAATACCATCCCGGTAGCTAAATTATGATCTACGTCTGCAGTTTAACACTATTTCATTTGTGAAGAATTTTACAATCAAACAATAGAATTAAATTAAAACTAGTATTTCCAATTGAAACAATTGAGCTAACTGCAGACTGTTGCAAACAATCTACAGTCTACTAACTCTAGTACACCTTACTCATTGATATATGACATGATATATGTCATGTGGGGATTATAGGCTTTGTATGCTAGCCTCTAAGGTATTTATCATATGTTACTTTGTAAGTACTTGTCTTATGTCTTTGTACTTCATCTTGTAACCTTTTATTTCTGTACTGTTTTCTGTGTTTGTGTGGTACAATAAAGAATTATCTTATCTTATCTTATCTTATGTTGCCTGAAATAAATGATTATTATTATTACCTCCCAGTAATGTTATGGCGCTCATTAGGGGAGGCCTAAGTCCAGCAGTGGACTAATATAGGCTGATGATGATGGAGATGATATGTCATGAAGAATGAATGTTGAATATGACTATCTCTATATGACTATCTTGGGCACGCTTCCGACTGGTATTGATATGGATCAGTTGAGCTACTTGTAGATTGTTTGCAACAGTCTGCAGTTAGCTCAATTATTCTATCTATCTCTACATCCATTCTTCGTAACATTTATTTCCATAACAATAATAGAGGAGTATATCACAATATCACTGCCGTATCCATCCTAATGTAACAAGTTCTCGACACCGCTACGCAAGTGCATTGTGTTGTATCTCAAATTATAGCAGTCTGGGTCGTTTATGCATATCTTATGTTCCAAATGACTATAAGATATGACTAAGCCCAGGGTTTGTGGGTTGTTATTTAGCTAAGAGGTAAAGCAACTCTTATTGTTTTACATTGTCGGTATAATGCAAAGTTTGGAATCCATACTTTCCGTACCTACTATCTCACTAACTTGTGAATGTAAAAGTTTGGATGATTGAGTGTTACCTCTCAGGCTACAACTAAACGGATCCGGCTGAAGTTTTGAATAGATGTAGTTCTAGATCTGGAATAATATATAGGCTACTTTTAGTCCTGGAAAAGTGCGTGTGAAGCTGCAAGCAGAAACTAGTGATATTAATAACGTGACTCTTGTTTTTTGACGGAACAGAGTCCTGAGACTATTTGACGACGGTATCGAGACGTGATCGTTTCGTCTTATTTTTACATAGGTTTTGGTACAGCGCCTCTATCGTGTAGACAGGAAACTACGCAAAACCTATACAAATACGAAAAGTCACGGTCACTCGATATTATCGTTAAAGGACTCGGTCTCTGATCATGGCATAAGGCAAGAGGGAAGATTAAACTTATCATTATTGATCAGTTGAGCTACCTGTACATTATTTGCAACAGTCTGCAGTTATCTCAATTGTTTCGATTGTAAATACTAGTTCTAATTTCATTCTGTTATTTGATTGTAGTTTTCTTTGGCCAGAACGAAGAACGATTATTTACTTAGTAAAGGAGGACCTAGCCTACATTTACCCTGGAAAATCAAGGGTAAAGCAGCGGGTAAAGACTAGGGTGTAATAAAAGTACAACTTGATAAAACTTTGCATAAGTTTACCTAATGAAGCTCACTATGTTTACTTTATGAGACTACTATCACTTGTAAGTTTCAGAGTTGCTCCATTGTTCGTGCCTCTTGAAAATTGCACATTCTATTAATTACTAGCGATCCGCCCCGGCTTCGCACAGGTATATTCTATCGCCTAAAATATAGATGAAATAGATTCATCACGGATAATGCACTATTCTTATGGTGAGAGAATTTTTCGAATCGGTTCAGTAGGTTCTGAGCTTATTCAATTCAAACAAACTGGTTTATGCGTGATAATTCGATTTAATTCGGAATAGGTGGCACAATAGAAACTTTATGTAATTCTTGAGCAGACGGAATGATTTATTTTATAATATAAGTACCAAGAACATTGTAGCTGGATCTACCCACATTATTGCTATAACACTACACAAACAACAAATCTTTCGTCCTTATAATATTAGTGTAGACAAGAATTTATCCACCTTACTTGACTTGTAAATTTTCATAAAAACTGAATAAATAGGTAAATATTGCTGGACAATTCACACAGCATTATCTTGCCCCAAGCTAAGCAGAGCTTGTGTTATGGGTACTAGATAACTGATATACATAATATAATACATAGATAGATATAATTTCTCTTGTTACAAACTTACAAACGACTTCGAATTCCTAAGTCCTTTTCTAGATTACACGTTTCTTTTTTAATTTTTATTGGACAAAACCGTCTAAACCGTGCCTTCAGGTAAAGCTTGTAGGTTTAGCATCAGTAGTTCCTTTATGGAAGTTTAGCCGATAAAAGAACTTTGTAAACTAAAATTCTGAAAATCTGAATCTAAAACAATGTTTATGCACCTGAATATCGTCTTTTAATGAATCTGTCTTTTTGAGAACCACAATTAGTAGATAACTTCTCGGAATAACAATTTAGGAGATGAC
The DNA here is from genome assembly GCA_947086465.1 of Eupithecia exiguata. Classification (NCBI taxonomy): domain Eukaryota; kingdom Metazoa; phylum Arthropoda; class Insecta; order Lepidoptera; family Geometridae; genus Eupithecia; species Eupithecia exiguata. The sequence continues at coordinate 4,346,019 of OX352233.1, read as the reverse complement.
TTTTAAGCGACCGCGCCGCCGCCGCCTCGTTATCTTATTCTTAAAAAGCGAAAGAGTCATCAAATTCGGTTAACCATTGGCGAAATATAATAAATAATAAACAAACATAAAAAAACCCATGCAAAATAAAAACTTCCTCCTTTTTGAAGTCTGCTAAAGAGGAAAAAAACATTTCGTAAATTCAAGATCATTTCAGAGGTCAAAAGTTTTAACATAAATTACGTACCTTTTCATTAGTACCAGAGTTAGGTCAAGGTCCCTTGAGGCTGTAAAATTATACGGACCGATAGGCTAGGGTCAGGATATAAACTAGAATATAATTAATTTGGGTGAAATCTTGTTCAGACAGATTGTGTTTCCTATGAGGCTTGCTAAGCTGAGAATACAAACGATAAGGTGTCATGCAAACGTGAACTGTACTGACATGTCCTAGAGTTTAATATGCGGTAAGATCATAGAGCAAGAAAATTTTAGTCCCTAGGTAAGATAAATGGTTGATACATAAACCGCGATAAGCGATAAGGCCGCCCATTGTACTTGTCTCATGTAATGTCTTTTTGTAATGTTCTTTTTCTGGTGTACAATAAAGTGTTTTTGTATTGTATAAACCACAGATGAAATAATGTTACTTCGCCTATACCTTTTCCACAATTTTTTGGTATTTAGCACATGCATGTGAATGTGTGAAGTTCCCGAAAGTGAGATAATGTAAATAAAACCTAAATATTAGACGATAACGAAACTCGGGTCTGCCTGCATGCATTCTGCCTTACAGATGCATGTTTAAAAGAGGGAATAGCTACCTACCTATTCTTAATTAAAGTCAGTTTTCTGGTTGTTTAACTCCAGTAGCTAAACAATAACAATTTGAACTTCCGCACAAACGGATATCCATCGGGAATTGAATATTATTTACAAAAATGGCCCCAGTCACGTGCGAACGCCGGTCACGAGCTTAGCTTGTAACTCATTGCTCCCCTGGGATATTATCTGGTTAATTACTATCTCTGTTATAGTGCCTTTTGCCTTTTTATTGTAGGTTCGTCGGTAATTTGTACCTCATCGAAGATAGAAAAAAATCGGCAATTCATTTAATGGTGACATTTTCTACAAGAGACATCCCGGGTTCGTCCCACTCGCCTCACCAATACCAAAATTAAGAATTAAGACCTGGCGCCTTCACGAACGTGTTTGTGATGATGGGCAGGACCTGCAGTTCACGTATTGTCACTAATTTACCAATAACCCTGAATAAAAATTTGATTGTACCTGCGCACTTTCTTTTGCTAAGATCACGGAGCTCAATTTGTTTTGCGATCACTTTACCAATAGTCAACAAAATATTAACCTACTTATCTATTTCTAAAAAGAAAATGTTGGTTTCAAATCCCAACGAAACGAATACCGTTTGTCAAACGACTAATAAATCTTAATAAAAACTTCGCAATGATAACAAGAAGAGCTGGATTTCCGCAAACAAAACAATTTGTTTAAGGAATTAACGATTTCAACGCGCTTTCCGCATAGTAAGACGTAAAGAAATTTAATTAGCGCTCATTGAGATAATTCACTGGCTCCGCAATAGGGAGTAAGGACAACTTTTGTTAAGTGTACGGGACACACGGTGTAATAATAGAATAGCCAACCGGGTTCAAGATTCAATATAGTTTATTGTGTTTATGTTGTACAAGTAGGTCTTTAAATAGATATTTTATTTTATTTTCAAATTTTAGGAAAACTTACAGCTAGAAAAATTACAAAACTAAGAAACATAAATCTAAGTACATGACAATTACATGCACTTAAGCTGAGGGCTATTTATGAAGTTTCCACTTATAGCAAAATACATTATAGTTATTTATGATTCAGTGGTAATAGACGACTATAAAAAAAAATATATGTTACAGTTTAAAATGAGCCCGAGTGGGGCACAACAATAGGTAATGATTTATCTATTAGGTCAAACTGAGTAAAGTTTGATATCTTGTAGATAAGAAATGAAATAAATTCCCAAAAATTTCCAGTTTCGGCGGGACTCGAACCCGCGTCTCCACCCTCAGTACAGGTGTGCTCTAACCAACTAAGCCACTATACCCTTAGTCGGTTCAACCGAAAATCTTTGGGACCTCTTACGGACTATAGCGCCGCGCCGGTGGCTGCGGTGTGTGCACTTCACTCATCACTTTAACAAAAAACCTATCTTGTAGATACCTAATGTTTAATATTTACACGAGTTATGCGGGTTGAAAGCTATAAAGTCTGCAAACTAAGCTCTGTGGTTTGAAAAACTCCGTCAGCTATGCGAGGTAAGCGAAACTAAGTAAGCTTAGTTCCAGTTGGCACACTAGGCCTAAGTGCTTACATACGTGGTACTTCTGCGTCTGGCTTGATACAATCAAGTATCATGTTAAAAAATGTACCTAACTTTAGTGTATTATGGTGGCGTTACTGTTAGTTAAAAATGTGCCTAGCTAAATGATTTCAAATTATTTGTTTTATTCGACCACGCTTGCACAAAACAATAGACAAACCATTACTTATAGGATTATTTTAGTCGACATTTTAAAACATAGAGAGCGCAAGACATTTCAATGTTGTAGTAGTGTGTGCACGCGGCCTTTAAACGTATCACAGACAACGAAAATGCTATAGTAATATTTCACCTCAAGATAAATATCGCTCGCCTTACAATCACTATGAGCGATCTCACACACGGTTAATTTAATATATATTTTAATATTACGGTATCTTAAGATGCCTTACAATATATTTTAGTTAATTTTATACAATTTCAGCTTTGAGAGGCGCACAGCTACAACGCAGCATAAAAAAGTGCATTCAGATACGGGTTTTAAATCGTAACATTTAAATGCAATATTGACGGCATCAGATGACAGACAGCTCACGAGTCGCTCGTTTGAAGCTTGTGGGAAGCCACTTTGTCACTGTTAAATGTATCAAAAGATAACGAGTTTAAGCCGATATTTAAAATCACATGTTTGTGCTGCGGGCTGCGCTTTCGTGTGTGGGGTGCCCTTTAAAAGTTTGATTCCATATATACCACATGTGTGGAGCAGGCTTTAAAAGTCGATAACAGCTGTATCATAATAATAAAATTCTGTGTCAAAAATCCGTCTTGGATTAATGTGTGCAGAGCCACAGAATAACTGCATAGTACTTTGGCAGAGCTTAAAAACCTTTTTGTACTTACTAAGCTGTTTATAAAGCCTAACTTAAAACTCCGTAAGTAAAAGCTTGATAAACAAAAAAACTGTGTGTCCCAATCCCCTAAACAACAAATCGTGATCCAATTTATCCAGCGTAAGAACAGTTAAGTTACAAAGTGAACAGCTCTCTCGTATCAATTATTCAATAGCTATTTATTGTAGATATTATTCAGTTAAGCATCTGATGAAGAACAAGACTTGCTTTACTAATAGACGCTACTTTGAATCTGAATCTTGAAAGATACTCAGAAGTTTGGAAGTTTGTTTGACCTATTTATTTAGTTGTTGAAGACTGTGTAACTCAATTTCTGACTAGTCATCAATTCCAGTTTTCCCCCTCAAGGGGGATGTCAGGGGGCAAAACTGGAATAACCCCAAACTTGGGTGTAGATGGATATAAAACTCCACCCGGACCCAGTTATCTCCGCGAAAATTATTTATTTTATTCTTTTAGATAACACTAGCGGTTCCCCGCGGTTTCAACCGTGGTAAATTCAAATTTCATATTTCTAAGGGGATAAATAGGTCTTTTTACGAATATAAATAATAATATAATAAATAATAAATAATATTAATATATATAAATAAATCTCCCAAGGGAATTTTTTACCAGGACAAAAAGTAGCCTATGTTACTCTCCATCCTTTCAAATAACTCTACGCCAAAAATCAAGTTCGTTGGTTACTAAGTTAGGGCGTGAAGGAAGGACAAACAAACAAACACACTTTCGCATTTATAATGTTAGTTAGAATTACTTAGATTTTGAATCCTAGATATTTTAGGTCCTAAGGGACATTTATGAATGAAAACTTAACTAAATCTGATAAAAATAACAGAAAACAACAAGATAACAGCAAGTTTATCACTAAAAACTAAAACACAAACTTCAACAAAGAATAATCTCACATGTGCAGCGGAAAATGTTAGTTATAGTTTAATTACGAAAACGAACGAGAGATCAATTAAAGGATGGATGAAATTTTCAAAACCAAAATTTTTTTCGAGTCTGTGTGCTTTGCTTCGATGATACCAATGTCGTTAAATATTTTCCACCAATATTCCTTGGGTTTTGTAAACCCCTTTGTATACAAAAATAAATAAAACCGGCCAAGTGCCAGTCAGACTCGCGCACGAAGGGTTCCGTACCATTATCTATAAAAAGGGCAAAAAATCGTTCAACGTTTGTTGTATGTGAGCTCCCTTAAATATTTACTTTATTCTGTTTTTTAGTATTTGTTGTTATAGCAGCAACAGAAAAACATCATTTGTGAAAATTTCAACTGTCTAACTATCACGGTTCATGAGATACAGCCTGGTGACAGACGGACAGACGGACAGCGGAGTCTTAGTAATGTAATATATTTGTATAGTAAGGGTAAAACGGGACCCCGTTTTACCCTTTGGGTACGGAACCCTAAAAACAGGTTTTTCAATCGGAGTTATATTCGTAGTTGTATTGATCAGGGCATAATGAACGGTATTCTAAACGAATCAAAATAATGGCAGCAAAAACAAACGATACATTTTATTTGATTACGTCACTTACTTCTAATATTCTTTGAATATTTTTGTGCGAATTTATAAAAATGAGTAGGAACTTTTTAGATGCTAACGATCTATTTTATCCGCTACTATAAAATCACCTACCTAAAGGCACTTATTGTTGATCTGGACCCCATTCAATTTTAGAGTTCATAATAAGACGACTTCTATTCACAGTAAATTCGCGCAGTTTCTTTCAAGATTATAAAATCTGAGTTTATTTAGAAAAGGATTTGCGGAGTAGATCAGAGGGTTCTTTTGGATGATGGCGTAGTGACGTTCTAATATTACCATTTAAACAAGTTTTATGGTAATCGAGATCCCGCGGCAGCTTATTTTCAACCGAAATTTCCAAGAGCGTTTTTCTTTTTGTTACTTAAAGGCGAAAAGTTACCAGATTTCAGATACCGTCTTAATAGGATTGGATGTTGCCTTAGAATAATTTTACATTAATTATTTAACTTTGCTCATCTTAATAATTAGTCGTTGATAATAAATTGACAGAAAAAATAAATTCATTCATAAATAGATTTTTAATTGTAGTGTAGGACGTCCTCCGACCAGGTGGGATGACGATTTGCGAAAGACTGCTGGCAGATGCTGGATGCGTCAAGCTGAAGACAGGGCGCTATGGCGCTCATTAGGGGAGGCCTATGTCCAGCAGTGGACTAATATAGGCTGATGATGATGATGAATAAATTGACGATTTGCACAGCATAACTGACATAAAACCGCTGACCCACCGTTACGCACGGAGAGGCGACGCACGTGTTCTAGCTTCGCTTTACAAGAAAATTTCTGTGATAACGTCCACTGCAACCCACTAACACGCTAGTCATGAAGATCAACACTGTCAACGCTTTGCACGCGGTACACGTTATGCATGCGGAACCCACTATAGTTTCACTGCGGGAAGTAGGACGGGCGGGAAAGTGACACCTGTACGTACAAGGTAGTGTGTGTTGCAGTGGAAACGTAGATCCACGTTGTCAAACAAACGAAGAACTTATCATGTATAGTGTGTGCTGCAGAGATAACGAACCGTAGACCCACGTTATCAAACAAATGAACCCAAGCAGCTAAAATGCGTTGCGTGGTTTGTACACAGCGTGTACCGCAGTGTACATTTTTATGTATAGGTATAGTGTGCGCTGCAGTGGAAACGTAGACCCACGTTATCAATGGGACGAACACAGAACACCCCTAACAAACAATCACACGCAGCTAAAATGCACCGCGTGGCCGTGCACTGCGTGCGCAGCGGTGGGACAGCGACTTTATTATAACTTAACTATGCCCATGTGGTATCGCTGATTCTAGGGAGTAAACCTGGGGTTGTAAAAATTCCTCACACTATTATTTTAGACAAGTACATCTTATTTGGGAAAGGAGGGAAGCACAGCAGTGGACAGTACGGGCTCCTAATAATAATCATAATAATAACTTCATGAAGATTTTACTACCAGACAACAGATCTTGTACAAGTACCCCTCTAGACAATAGTTTCCATAGATTCCGGTCTGCCAGACCGCGGGCCATAAGTTTCACAATGTATGACGCAATAGTCTATTGGGACTAGTCGGTTACTCCGGCATAGTTGTATATCTTGCATGATAGCATTTTGGTTTCAGGTTTTCGAACAATGTACCTACTAGGATTTAAGATACTAGTAACCAAATATATGTGATGGAATGGCATTCGCCGACGTCGGTTATTCCTTTTATTAGTCAAAAATGAGTGAATGAAAATCACTAATTTCGTTCACTTACGCGGATAAGTTTTGACTGGGACGGGTAATCATCCATTGTATATCTAATTTATTGCAATTTGATGGAAACAAAACATTTCCCATCCATTGGGTCCATTCTTTCAGCGTAGGTCTTAGATCGTCTAACCATGACCTAAGCAGAAGGAAGTACTGAAGTCTCTACTGCAAATGCAACAAAAGAAAAAAACTACACTCATCAAAAACAACATGTAAGAGCACAACTAACCCCAACGAGCAATTTCCACGAGAATCGCGATCCAAGTAGAATGGCTCGAATCAAAACAGCTAAACGGGAAACGTCTTTGAACAAACATAAAACGAAACAGATAAGCCAAAGGTCCATTAGATAGATAAAGAGGAGAAACACCTCGAGAAATCCTATTAGTGCAAAATCGATTGGAGAACGTTTAAGGATTCTGATACAATGAGAATGCAGTTTTGTAATAACTTAGTTTAAAAAAACATATTTGTTTTTATAAACTAATTCACACATTGGATTCTGTGATCGATTGTCGAATCAAATCGCTTACATGTAAGTAGTTTTTTTTTATAAATAAATAAATAATGCTGGACACTTATTTCAGTTGAGTCGCAAAAAACTAATTAAGAGTAATAAATATTTATCGTGGTATTAAAGATAATTAATTCTAATTGATCCTTAATGCTATCCCATTTGAGCCAACACTGATTTTGAATGAATATGACAAAAGCTATACAGGGTGTTACAAAAATGAAGAAACAAACTTGGGGGGGTTCAGCTTCATTAACAGATCTCGGGTTGGGGGTTCGTTTGCTTCGTCCTCGGAGCGATGCGATGTTAGATGCGGTTTGGTGATATCGCAAATACATTTTTCAGTGGTACTATGACAATAAAGCATATGCATCAGTTATTGCCTAATCTAGTGATCATATTTTATTTATTTTTTCAAAATCTTTGGTATTTTTGTGAGGTGAGATTGAGGTCTGAGAACAAAGATGAACCCCCCTGGAAGTTTGGTCCTTCATTTTTGTTACACCCTGTATAAGCCGCGGGCTTAACCCCAGTACAGACATGGATATATGGATATCCATATGTGTACTGTGGCTTAACCTTATCAGAGAATAAATAATAATACTAACGGAACCTTACTCAGCAGAGATATACTTTTATAAAGTTGTTACATAAAAATTCATTACAAGTGAACGCTTTAGTCTGTTGGCACTCCCCTAGAGTGAAATCGATCGAACGAAATAGTTTTAGTGCAGAACACCCGTACATTTAGACTGGAGTAAATGGGAAAACGTCTTGTACCTAATTGCGTCTGAAACTAATAAGAAAAGGATTGTACACGTACCTAGGTCTGTCACGGAGTTCCCTCAGCATTCAGCAAGGTTCGTCGCTTTTTATTTTAGCAGTTTCGCAATAAGTACCTAAACGGTAGATCAATATGAACCACCTCGAAATGTAATCTAGAGATCACGTCACAACTAAATTAATATATGAAAAGATATTTTTACAATCCTATTTGACGACCTCTGTGGCGCGGTGGGCGAAGGTCCGCTTGCGACGCAGGAGGTTGCGATTTCGATTCCCGCCTTGGGACTTTATTTTTCATAGGCAACCTGCGTCGCAGACAGACTAGAGATTCCCGCTTTGGGACAAATGTTTGTACGATCTGCAGATATTTGTTCCGGGTGTTCTGGTCGTTCTGGTCTGGTTTTTTATGTATAATAAAAAATATCTATCTATGTATTCTATTTTATTATGTATATCAGTTATCTAGTACCCATAACACAAGCTCTGCTTAACTTGGCGTTAGATAATGCTGTGTGAATTGTCCGGCATTATTTATTTATTTATATTTATTTAAAACGATCCGATATTTCGGCGTGGCACAATTGAGCCAAGTACCTCCATCACCATTTTTAACAACTTTTTCCTCAACAAACTTCAAAACTCTTCCAGTTTTTATCATTAGAGAGCTCGGTCACTCTAATGGAAGCAATTCAACCCTAGTAACCCAGATTTAAAGTTATAATACAAATCAATAGGAATTTAACGAGCATAAGATAAGAACGGAGTCGGATCCACGAGTTATAATACGGAGAGATGAGGCATAGCTTTTTACGACGGCTGGTGAACTTCAATGAAGTTGAGAGTGAGTAAAGTAAAAAAGAAAAAGTATAAATCGTTTGTTCGTACAGGATATAGAACAGAAACAGTAAAGAACAATGTTGTATTAATAGATGTCATGGATAAAATTATGAACTGCAAGCCCAAGCAGGTTAAACTAATCTTAGTGAATTACTTACCTACTTCCAAGAGCGTTTTCACTATAGCACCAGATTGCACAGTCAACGACCAATAAAGTGAACAGGGTCAATCTCCTAGGTTTTCAGAAGTATACGAAGTGAATGCTAGTAATGAAAATTGACAATGTTCAGCAATAGAAATTATTTAGAACGGGATATTTACCATGATTCAATTTTTGAGTTTTCCAATATTTCGGCACAGTTTCATGCGCCATGATCACGGAAGAGCTAAAGTCACTGCGAGTTGGTTTTATTGGCAGACATACCGATCTACCCTCATTCTTTGTCTTTTGCTACGAATATTACCACTACCACCGGTTTCACTTTCGAACGCAACTCGATCACGACACACAACACTGACTGAATATCCCGTTCTAAATGATTTCTATAGTAATAACCATGATAGTTTCAAAAGTTTTATAATGTTCAGCAATATTTGTCGTTAGCTGTACATAGGAATCTGGAATATGGAAATCCGTAGAAGAACCTAAGTAATCGATAGCTCTCAGAATAAGTACGCTAAAGTAGCGATGGGCAGGTTATAGCTCGCTGAAACGAGGAGTAGAGAGGAGAGAGGAGTAAAGTTCTCCACTTTGCAATGCGATCACGATGCAAAAAAAAACGGAGTGTGGGAAGACCTCCCACCGATATCTCGATGGACCGACGATATTGTCGCAGGGAGTCGATGGATGGCGACGGCTAAAAACCGCGATTTGTGGTGTCGTTAGGGCCTATGTTCAACAGTGGACGTATACTGGCTGATGATGACATTTATTTCACATCGATCTAGATGTGAAATAAACCTGCTTTCCATCAGCAACCTGCGCACGAACATCTCAGCTTAACTTTTTAAATGGAGGTCTGTGCGAACCCGTGATTTATGAGTCGTATCTACGCTTAAGGAAACTATTCAAATGAGAATGTTGTCTTCCGATAGCTCGGCGGAAGGTCGATTATCAATTGAAACATTACTCCACGTTTGTCTGGGGACTTTTGAAATTGAGTTTCCTAATGAAGTTTAGGTTAAAATTATGCTACCTGATTTTATACCCGCGAGTGGTGGTGGGCTATTTTTTTCGAGTTTCTATGTGGTTGACGGATACTCTTTAGTAACTTCAAACATCAAAACGACTAAAGTTATTTTGATAAGAAGTATCACATACTCACTTGGTCTTCTACATAGTCATAAGTCATAAGCTACATTTGGTAGGCTTTCGCCCGCTCATTCGTTGACCTCTTTAGCGCAGCGGGCAAACGTCCGCTGAGACGCAGGAGGTTGCGGGTTCGATTCCCGCCAGACAAATATTTGTACGATCTGCAGATATTTGTTTCGGATGTTTTCTATGTATAATAAAAATATATATCTATGTATAGTATTACATTAAATTTATCAGTCATAACCATAACACAAATTCTGCTTAGTTTGGGCTAGATGAAGTTGGGTGAATTGACCAGCCTTAATTATTATTTATTTATTTAGCGAGAAAAAGTGAATCAGCGAGGACCTAGTTAGATTTTTCTATAATCACTTGTTTCTTAGCATTGAACATGGAATAAGGAATCGTATTCAGATACTAATAGAGAAACAATTAGAAACTATTATAACCCGTTTTCTTTACTTCACTTTTTTTTCTTTTTTTTTTACTTTTTTTTTATTATTTGGGTGTCACGTCACGCTAGATTATTAAGCACTAGCAGCGCCTCGCGGTTTCACCCGCGTAGTTCCCGTTCCCGTAGGAATTTCGGGATAAAAAGTAGCCTATGTCCTATTCCAGACTATAATCTATCTCTGTGCCAAATTTCATCCAGATCCGTTTTGCCGTTCTGGCGTGATAAAGGAACAAACATCCATCCATCTATCCATCTAAACTTTCACGTTTATAATATTAGTGAGATGTCCCATAGAGTGACTTAGCATAATGATTTGATTTATGTATTAGTATTATGTGTATTAGTATTTAGTTTAAATGTATGTATATGTTGTAACTTTAAATGTTAAGCACCGCCATCCCTTCCTTTTCTCACAATTGCTGGTTGCCTGGAAGAAAACGCTTTAAGCGATAAGGCCGCCAAATCCATTGATATCTTTAATTTTATACAATCTGTTTTTCTTTTTAATTTAAGGTTATTAAAGAATTATCTATCTACTTCACTGTATTGTACTGACTTGGAATTCAGTTCGAAATGTAGCCCTAAGGATACTCAGCTAATACGTAGACCTATCACAAGACAATGTCTATGTCAAAGTGCTAACCTTCGTCAGCCACCTACGTAAACCCAGATCAGCCTTACCTCAAGTAGCCCTTTGTATCTTAAACAGAATCACTTGGCCTACTATAAATCCATCAACGTTCCAACTTAAGATCCTATTTGAATTACGACTTACATCTTATCCCGAGATGCTAAGCCAAAGTTCAAACTAAAACTTTGACCCAATTCCTGCATGAACGAAGCAAAATGTACCGAACTGTAACATGATAAATTACTAACGAATTCCATCGTTTTAATTTTGTCTTCGTTTCTCAAAATATAAATAGAAAATAGAACCAATTGAAAGTAAATTTTACGAAGATTTTTCAAGTATTATATTTATTTTTCATAGGCAACCTGCGTCGCAGACAGACTAGACATTCCCGCCTCGGGACAAATGTTTGTATGATCTGCAGATATTTGTTCCGGGTGTTCTGGTCGTTTTCTATGTACAGAAAAATATTTAACTATGTAATGCAGCTAGCGTCTTGGGCACGCTTCCGACTGGTATTGATATGGATCAGTTGAGCTACTTGTAGATTGTTTGTAACAGTCTGCAGTTAGCTGAATTGTTGCAATTGTATATACTAGTTTCAATTTAATTCTATTATTTGATTGTAATTTACTATGTATTGTATAGTTCGTTTAATTGGTAAAAAAATTACAACAAGAGAATAAAATAATTACAACTAATATTTACACTTAAATCTATTTTTTTTTTGTATTGTATTATGTATATCAGTTATCTAGTACCCATAACGCAAGCTCTGCTTAGCTTGGGGCTAGATAATCCTGTGTGAATTGTCCAGCATTATTTATTATATCAATCGAGATTTTGATTATATCACCAAAATCAAACAGGATTTTTTAAAAAGAACAGTGTTTTTGTAAATTTATCCCCAGTTCCCGCTCTCCAATCCAATAAACTCACTGTCAATATTTCATGCATTTCCTCGTCCGTTTGAAAATGCCACGTGAGCGAGTCCCAAGGAGCATGGACATAAATTCTCGACGTAAACTGAAGCCAGCTGTTCCAGTGTTTCGGGGAAATAAATACGGATTAGAAGGCGGGCGGGTAAAGCGTGCTGTACACTGTACGCCTGAATTATTGATCGCTCGTGTACTACCGGCTTTATGTGGGTTGATGATAGCGCTGTGTTTTGGCAATGATGAAGTTCTGGTGTGTCCGTAAAATAGGATTTAGGCAAGGTGTCCCATGAAGTTATGGGGTACGAGCCGCAATGAACGTGATCTTGTTAGCTGAATACTAACATTAAAAAATCGGTACCAGCTCAGTTTTTAGGGTTCCGTACAGAAAGGGTAAAACGGGACCCTATTACTAAGACTTCGCTGTCCGTCTGTCCGTCTGTCACCAGGCTGTATCTCATGAACCGTGAAAGTTAGAGAGTTGAAATTTTCACAGATGATGTATTTCTGTTGCCGCTATAACAACAAATACTGAAAACAGAATAAAATAAATATTTAAGGTGGCTCCCATACAACAAACGTGATTTTTTTACCGTTTTTATAGATAATGGTACGGAACCCTTCGTGCGCGAGTCCGACTCGCACTTGGCCGGTTTTATTCAATATTTTAAGAATTTTATGACATGATATCTAGTTATACGTATAACAGTATCTTGAAATCTTTATGCATACCAAGCAAAAATCGTACGAAAGCTACTTTTTGGTACAGGAGTAATAAAGCAGTAGCAAATATGTAGGTGTAGACCAAACTAGTTTGTCTTCACAAAATGGAAAAAAAAAATCATTACAAAACTTAATCTATTTCCCTTTTGAATTGCATTTAAAAACTCGGTCAGAACCTGACCGATTTATTTTTAAGGGAAAGACAATGTAATTACTACGGAGTTGGTATTCAGGACTGTAACTCAATTTAAAACGCTGAACCCCCGGTCACCTCGGATGCATATTAAAATAGCCGATCTTGGGGTTGCGGCAAAGGGAAAGATGCTGGAAGTGGTCTTTGCACGGAAAAATGGAAGAGAACATTTTATTAAAAATTCCCTGTTGTGCTGTGGATGAAATTGTTGATGGGCGGGCGGGGAATTTATTGCCGTCTGTCCGGATTGTTGAGAAAGTTTTGGGTAATTAAAAAATAATGACCGATTTGGCGCGGTGGGCGATGGTCCGCCTGCGACGCAGGAGGTAGTGGGTTCGATTATCCCCTTGGGACAAATGTTTGTACGACCTGCAAATATTTGTCCCGTGTGTACAGAGTACTTTCTATGTATAATATAAATAGTAGGTATATGGTATCTATGTTGCGACAGACAGTCGTGGATGAAAATGGAGGAGTTTACCCAAGAAGGGATCCAACTCTCAACAAGTGTAAATGCCTAGTACATTTTAAGTCATTCATTAGTCGACCTCTTTGGTGCAGCGGGCTAAGGTCCGCCTGCGACGCGGGAGGTTTGGTTTCCTCCTTGAGACAAATATTTGTACGATCTGCAGATACTTCTTCCGGGTGTTTTTCTTCTAAAAAAATATATATCTAAGCGAAAATCAGTCATCCAGCTACCCATAACACTATTCTGAAGCAAAAATACGAATAAAACTTTGTGCCTAATCATTAAGAACTGATAATTAAGATTAAATTATTATTATTAGATTTGAGGATTTAAGATACTATGAACCAAAAATATGTAATCTTTCTTTCAATAAATAATATCTATCTATCTATCTATCTAATAATAAAACCGGCCGAGAGTGCGAGTCGGACTCGCGCACGAAGGGTTCCGTACCATTTTTATCCCATACAACAAACGTGATTTTTATACTAAAAACAGAATAAAATAAATATTATAATAATAATAATATATAATAATAATATATTGTTTATTTTTAAATATGTTTTTTAGTATTTGTTGTTATAGCGGCAACAGAAATACATCATCTGTGAAAATTTCAACTTTCTAACTTTCACGGTTCATGAGATACAGCCTGGTGACAGACGGACAGACGGGCAGACGGATAGACGGACAGCGAAGTCTAGTTTAGTAATAGGGTCCCGTTTTTACCCTTTGGGTACGGAACCCTAAAAAGGCTTAATTATTCTAAAACTAACTTAGGTAAGGTAGTAGATACCTATTTTATGATACTGTCCATGTCTAATGCACAGTAATAATTGGGTGTATAATAAAAATATCTTAACTTAATCTTACTTCAAGTCTAGATTTTGATTGATTACCGCTTCAAGTTCAAACTTTACATCAAAGTCTGATCGCCTTGAATAGCGAGTACTTACCTAGGTACGGGTATCGCTCGTAAGCTCTTTGAGCTTACCAACCAAATACTGAACTCAGCTATACTAAGTGAAAGCGTTGCTTATGGTTGTTCGTCGCGGTTTAGCGACTTTTTCTGCGTTCCATAAGTAATAAAACGAAAAAGTAATTTGCCGCACATCGCAAACTATTTTGATTTTTGATAAAATGAACTCGAACGGAAAATACACACTCCAAAAATACCAATGAATCTATCATTGGTATTTTTGGAGTGTGTATTTTCCTTATCAAAAATTATTTCAAAATGGTATTTCTCGAAAGTTCGCTGTATTTGTTCCTTGTAACCAGGCTCAGTGGGGCTAGGATGCGCGCCACGAGAAGTGTCGAGAAGTCGTGAAAAATGGCGGCATCTCGACTTCTCGATGATCCCTAGCATGCACAACCAAATAGTCGTCACGTCTCGTCACGTGAACGATAATAATGAATGTTTATCCTATCTGTGGTAACCTTTTTCGTCAAACTCTAAGATGCGCGCCCAATTTTCTCATCTTATCTCGACTTTTGACAGTTTTACACGAGTTACGAATCGTCTTCTATTACTACGACGAGATCACGACGAGATGGAGTCTTGAAGAAAATATAAATTTAATTCAGTGTTTATTAACCTCTGTTAATAAATATTTTGTAAAAATAACATTACTGAATGCGAAAAATAGCATTACTGAATGTTGTGCGATGCTATTGATTTAGGTACTTACCTAAAATAGTCTTGGTTTCTCTAGTAGGTAGATAGGTGTAGGTAGAAAACCATCCTGCGTGGATATAAAGACGTGCTTCGTGGCATAGAAAAGTAATAATGGCATAATATAAACCTATATCTGTGTAGTACTTGATTTGGCAGTTAGTGCTGAATGTAAAGAAACGTAAAATCACAGAATTACGGCCATGAAAATTAGTAACCTACCTTACTAGGTAGATAGGCAAGTATCAGTGATAGGAACCTATTTATGTATATTCTGCACTACCCTAATATTATATACCTTCTTAACTTACCTATAAACAGGGGCTAATATTGTAATGCGATTATAAATGTAATTCTGTCTGTTTGATATCATTTCAGGCCTAAAAAGCTAAACTGATATAAATGTGTCTACAAAATAAAGAACGTTTTGAATAATTGTAAATTAGTTTTATTTCCAATAAGAAGTAAAGCCTTAGATTCTGTTGCTTTCTAAAGCTCGTGCTGGTTTGATGATGTACTGCGTCTGAAATATAGAGAAAACATATTATAGTCATGACTTAGGTACTTCTTAGATGTAAGGTTTGAAATAGTATTTATATTATTCTGTTACAATTTTATTTGTTACATTTTGTTATGCCAGGTAGGTACACTGGTCCCGGAAACACATCACATTGTACTTACATTATATTCAGGTGCTCGTCTCGTAGCGTATTTGTGAGGTACTAAACCCACAAATAATGCTGTTTACTGTGAAATAAACAACGGGATGAACTAGCGCTTGTGGTGCACACCATGCCCAAACTCACGATATAAGTTCATTGAACACCCGTAACTAGTCGGTTCGTGCATAGTAATTGACACAATAATTTTGGCGCTTATTGTTTTCTTTGGATATCGTAGGTAATAATAAAAGTTTTCATAACAAGTTGCTAAGGAATTATCGAAAAAAAACCAAAAGTAAGTTTGATCATGTGCGCGCAAAACATTGAAATTGCTTCTTCTTTTTTTTTTGTCTCGAGGCTTTTCTACTTTTCCACCATTCTGCCAGTGAAAAGTGCAAATTACCAGTATGGAGACGAAAACTAAGGAGGTTAATTTATGTTTCTTCCATGCAGCTTACTAAAACCAGAGACAATTTGAATGAACTCAACGAGTGTTGCGTGGGCGTGGCTTCATCTGCATGAGAACCTCACTCGACAACGAGTCTTGAGTCTTTCGTGGCGCGCATCTTAGAGCAAACGACTCAACAACTGACGACGACTATGAATAGTCGTCACGTGCACGACGACTTCTGTGGCGCGCATCCTAGCCATGCAGGTCAAATTCAGGTCGCTGAGCCAGAGGCATCGTAGAAGCTGATTCGATTTATGTTGCAATTGCAATTGGCTGCAATATTAAACCGTTCGCTGCATTCAGCCTCTTAACTTGAGTAACTGAGCTTAACTTGTAATTCTAATCGTTACTCGAACTTGGTGCTTGATTAAATTTTAAGTTGGAAACAGCCATTAGCGTCAAGCTGCGGTTTTCTAATGTAACTACTATTAGTTTGTTCGCTTTGGGTTACCTATCGAATAGCGCTGCTAATGATGCATTGGAGTAAATACAAAGCTCTTACTGCTAAACCTATGTACGGTAAGGTATATAAGGTATATTTTATAGGTCGTAGATATGTGACTATAAACATACATATAACTTATTTTTAAGCTTACGCGATAAATACCCGATATAGTACTACTTATTACACATTATAACTTATGGTGATGTGATATAACATAATAAATAAATAATGCTGGACAATTCACACAGCATTATCTAGCCCCAAGCTAAGCAGAGCTTGTGTTATGGGTACCTACTAGATAACTGATATACATAATAATTATACATCACATAGATAGATATTTTTTATTATACGAGTACATAGAAAACGACCAGAACACCCTGAACAAATGTCTGCAGATCGCACACATTTGTCCCGAGGCGGGAATCAAACCCGCAACCTCCTGCGTCACAGGCAGGCCTTCGCCCACCGCGCCACAGAGGTACAATAATGCACGGTATCTGATGTTTTGTACCGAAATCCCAGAAGTTTCTAAATAAAGTAAGCAGAGAGAGAGACAGATAGACACGTCCTGTCGATGATCATATCACACTTTATCATCATCAGCTCGTATACGTCCGCTGCTGAACATAGGCCTCCCTCCCCCAATCGACGCCACTCCATCCATCGACTTCCTGCGACCGCTACAATGTCGTCGGTCCAGATCTTCCAACACCCCGTTTCGTTCCTATTCATACTTATTTCTGAAAATTGGCAGTTTCTCCTATGATTTCACATTATCCAGTAGTTAATAAGTCTACCTATCTATAAGAATGCTCTATGTTTACGCTGTTTGCGTTCCTTTCTGAATAAATAAATAAATACCTTCGGCATTGGTTTCCCTTTTCAGATTAATCTATCTATAAAACTATAGTGGAAAATCAAATAAATTTTTCATTGTAGCTCAAGGACGTTTGTAGATCTTTCAAAATAATTCAAACTAAAATACACTCTGTCGAAATGGAATAATGAACAAAATCAAAAGGCACTCATACATACATGATAGTTAATTAAATACATGCCCGCATGTGTCTCGCAAGTTCGTATTTACTCACTTTGATTACAGCACGAATGTTTACTTGTATACTTACATACAATGTACGTACTTACGTAATACAAGATAGTACTTCGGAGGCCTTACACCGAATTTTGCATAGCTTACACAAACAATAAAAGTTCTCGTTTCCTGTCGTACATTTAACGCCTTGCAACGACCTACCGAATGCTGAGAGGAACTACTTTTGGTCTCAAATATCCTTATAAAATACGGCCCTTAATTACCTGTAAAAAGTATACGGGAACGACGCATGCGACGACAGTATTGACATTTTATGTCATGCATGACGAAGCGTGGTTCCTAGAGTTTTTTGATAAGCGAAGTGTTGATGAATCTACGGGCTGCAGCGGCTGTCGCAGACAAAGATCTTTACACTGATATTATAAATAAAATAAAACAATGGCTACTTTTATTCCTTATATCAGTTTCCATAGATACCATAAAAATAATAAAAAATTCAAACGTTTCATAAAAACAACGCTTGCAAAGCCGCGGTCAGAATCTAGTTTACAATAATTAGCGGAACTTCAAATTTGGCCTGTGTTTTCCTCTAAAGGGTTTCTATATGTAAACAATGAAATGCAATGAACAAAGTACCCGGATAAGACAAAGCATTAAGATAGGAGATTATATTGTTTGATGCCCTTTGATAAGCCGCTCGAACTATGTGCAAACATCCAGAAAACCCTTTGACCCATCAAATGCACAGAGTTTCAATTACTAAACTATAGACAGTTCGTTCGTTTTGGTTCATACTAATTTCATAACACGTTCTAGTTCATACTTGACATAAGTGCTACGGCGTAGCAAGCTACGAACGTGCTACGAAAGCTTTACCGTGTTCTCTTACTTTTAACCAAGGAGGAGATTCTATGTTCGGTAGTATGTATGTTTATTTATGTATGTGCTTCGAAATCTCCGTTACTCAAGGACCAATTTAAAAAAAATACGTGATTGTATGGAAAATTATCCTGAGGCGGTCCCATAAAATATCTTTCTCATAAATTTTCTTCCCAAGGGATTTATATCCCGCAAAACTTGTACAATTAAGGGATTTCGTGGTCGTTCGTTTTTTTAATACATTCAAATTGTATTGTAAAGATTGGTTTGAGTTTCAAATAAATCATCAAATTATCTAACAAGTAGTGATGTTTTTATATGTATTTGTTTATGCTTTTTAAAATCAAGATTAGATTGAGTAGATCTAAACTATTTATTAAGATCATTATATTACGATAATATCAATGAATAACTGGTTTCAATGAATCCCACTGCAGTTTTAGGTCCGTATTATGAAAGCTTGCTCAGTCATAGATTTATGCTTGAGTGATGTTTATGGCATAGAAAAGCGTTACTCAAGCTGAGACCGATGACTGAGCAAGCTTTCATTATATGGGATATATGGAAAAATGCAGAGATAGTTTTCACTAGCAAAGATAAACCACAATAAAACACGCTATAGTCCTAATATTTTACTCCGCGATCAAACCATTAATTTGTCTTCTAATCTCATGTGGAGAAAGTTGGATTCCCTTTAATGAAGTTGTCGTAACAGTTTTAAAAGCTTTACGATGTTTGGTGTGGTTAATTATATTGCGAGTAAGTCTTCTTGATTTATGAGAGCTTGTACATGGATTTGTTTTGTTCATTTTGAATTTTAGGCTGAAGGATGTTAACTTTTTTACTTTTTTCGCTACATGAATTCGAAATGACTGTAACGTAAAAGATTAGATTAATATGACCACCTTTCCCTTAAAATACAAAAAATATTTTTTGTACACCAGAAAACAACATTACAAGGAGACATTACATAAGATAAGTACAATGGGCGGCTTTATCGCTTAGAAGCGATCTCTTTCAGGCTTTGGATGGTAAAAATTGTGAATTTAAGAAAAGCAGAATAATAATTAATAAAAAATAATTAAAAATATCGTCTCCTCACTGCAAAAGATTTGCTTACCGTTTTAATGGTAAAAATAATTACTATGATTTGAACGTCTATTCAAAAAAGTACATTATTTTATCAAAAGTTGATTAAGTTCTGACCACCATACGAGACAATCAAGTGTAGTGAAAATACTAAAAGCACTGTGACATAGACATATCAGCTCTCAGCTGCTCGTCTATTATTCAATAATAATAATAATAATAATTTGATACCAATGCAATAAGCAAACGTTAACCGCAATATTTATAAAGTAAAGACTCGTTCCTTTCGGAAAACAAATGAAAATAACTAAATTACGAGTAATTACTACAATTTTACCTGTTTTTACCCAACATCTGAAATGACAATCCAAAGGCTGGACTACACAAAAGCCCTTTTCAAAATGGCTACTTAAATACGGGAATAACACCGCCACCCTTCAGCACCCTCGAGTTTTGTCTCATAATCTGTCTAATAGGATCAAAGCTTTCACGTTTGTTCTGGGGATGCATTTTCGGCGGAATCTGAATTGTTCTTTGTGGAAGTGAAAGCTTATTCTAGCTCTAAGGATTATTTTTTGCAATGGAATATAGGAAGAGAAAAGGAGGAAAAAAGATTTCAGGAATAATGGTTTTCGCGATCGCATAAATTAAAATGTATGACTTATTTATAAGAATAGTTTCTTAAAAATAAGTCATACATTTTAATTTGTGGGATCACATTATCTGATCCCACCAAAAAACACCACAATTTGTGGGATCGCGTAAACCATTATGAGGTTTTTTTTACAAAATAGGTGGCGGCGTTAGTTAGCTAGTGCTAACTAACGCCGCCACCTATTCTTTCGAATTTTTATGTAGGTACCTAGAACAAATGAAATTTCTAAAATTTCATTGGGCAGTTTGTAGTACCTACCAGCATAAGCTTACCAGTATAAGCTTTTTTTATGCCTCTGTAATAATTTTATTTTGTATAGCTTAGGTAGAGATACGAAGTTGGCCTTTGTTACCACTAAACTCTGTTTTTGCATTTATAAGCTTTTTTTAATGCTTCTGTTCTATATTAAAACTATTATAAAAAATCTAGGTATCACAAACTGCCCAAAAAAATTTCAAAATTTCCTTTGTTCAACGATTTGTATAAGATAAAATATGTGATGGTGCTATTTGGGTCGGGGAAGCGCCTTAAGTCAAAACTTTTATTTTTGATTCATATTCAACTTCAAGTTATGCTAAATAACCATTTAAAAGCAAGATTGCAAAAACCAATTTACTGTATTTATTTATTTGTAAATCCGTATGAATCGATCAATGTCAGAAACACCGTTATCAGTTGGCTACTTTAAATGTAATGGCCCTTTTCCATTTGAGTCTTTGATCGAGGTGACTGACCTCTAGGATTGGATGTGTATATACTCTGAGATATAAGAATTGACTCATGCTCGAAATGAGTCATCCACGTGTCTTGCGTGTTCTTTGCCTGGGAGAAACCTCTTTCACTCAACTATGCATCAGTATTGTGATTATATAAAAACCCCAGTTTAGTGTCAAACGAGTTTTTTTTGTTTTAACTTTATCTTAATGCTCCTTATATAGAATTTTGCTCTGACCACGAACACTCAAACTCAGGTTGAGGCAAGTCTCAAGAAACGAAAAACGTGTGACGTCAAAAATCGTGTCTTGAGACGTGCTTAAATCTGAGTTGCCTTTGAGTTTTCGGACGTTAGGTAGCTATCATTCTGAATTAGATAGGTAAAAGTTTTCACAGTAGCGCAGCGTGCGTGATCCGCCATGTAAGGCCCACATTCACCAAACAGGGTCGTCTTATTTCCATATCTCTGGCAGAAAAGCAACTTTACAGAGGTGATACCGAAACTTTCTGCGAAGCGATCAACAAAATCGCCTTAAACTCGAACCGAACTGTGCCCCATTCATTAAGGCTCAAGTAAACTGCGACCCAAAGTTCCTGTCAGTCAACGAAGGCAGCTTACTACTAACATAGCATGCTCATTTGAATTTTACTGTGCTATATTTGCGTCGCAGACATTTGATCAGGGTGTTCTTGTCGATTTCTTATAAAAATATCTATAATGTCATGTATTATATTTGGTATTTCAGTTATCTAGTACCTACAACAAAAGCTCTGCTTAGCTTGGGTTCAGATAATGCTGTGTGAATGGTCCAGTGTTATGTATTCATATAAAATAATAATAATAATTAATGATAATTTCGTAGCGATATATGGTTTTTGTTCTTGTAGAAATTGAAAAAGGAAAATGTAAGATAATGGTGAAGATACGTAGTACTACTCTCCAACCATCTGTACGGTAGAACGTACAGATGGTTGGAGAGTAGAGCAATTATTATTTTGTTGATGTTGAGGAAAATATACACCACGTGGCTATTGCAGGCGATAAGACCGACATATCAAGACATCAGGTATCTCGCAGATCCAGCTGGATGGTTGGCTGTTTGACAGACACACACACACAAGGGCACTAGCTGAAGTTCACAGTTTGTTGATAGAACATTTATCTTGACAAATTAACATGGATAACAATAATAACAGAAAGAGAAAAAACATCTCAACTTATCTCAGTTTTCTCGAATACTCGGCAGAGTATATGTAGCAGAGTAACCCTCAAGTTATCAGCAGAAACGAACACGCTTTGTAATGTTTGTGGTTGTTTCACAGACACGTTCGTATTTTATTAACAACTATACAAGCGGTAAACTTCGTTCCACCTATGAATCAGAGATGGCGTTGCATACGACAAATCTAAGAGAAAACTATTTCTTTCCTGCGCATTATTTACGTGATATTTTCCTATTTTCAATTAGTCATTCTGCTATTTCGGAACGGACACAAAACCAAAAAATCAAAGACCATTATAATCGGCCTAGCCGTTCTTCTTGGGTCATAAATGATGTAATTAACACGACTTTCTTCTATTGTATTATTATAGGAAATATACATTTATGTATATTTCTACGACACCGCGGCAAGAGTTGGGGTGGTGCCAATTCTGAGGTCACATGGCATTTTCTATCCAAGTTAACCAACTCCTTCCGCTGAGCTGTGACGAAAGTTCCAGTCAGTCACCGAAGAGGTAAGTTCTGAGCAATTTGTGGCTTCCAAGTCCTCCGCTGTCTCACAAGCCGCAGTCCACCTAACTTAGTGCTTTACCTACCTGCATTGTGTACCTATGGGTTTATTAGCCTAGGATACTTTAAAATTATTAAATTCAAGTTGTAAACTGCAGATTTTCGATTGGTTTTCGAAAGGTGAATAGTATTTTTGAACAGGAAACAATAGATACAGTTAGACTGTATCTATTCCATTATTGTTCGGCAAAATTGTTAGATTTTTAGAATTTTATTATTTTATATCTATTGAATTATTTCGTTGCATTAGGAATATTGGGGGTGGATACGGTCTTCTTGTGTGACAGTGAATCCTACCCTAAAACCGTCTTGATTCTAGAGCAGAACTATGAATGATCTACGCAGTTAACATCCAATAGCATGACACCCTTCAGTTATTTATAAATACTATTTAACGGGTATTTATCGCGTTTAATTACCTTATTTTCCCGACGTTTCGACAGGTTTACACACTGCCGTGGTCACGGGATGACTGGCGTACCCTTCAGTTACTTTTACCTACCAACCTTTTCATACCAGAACCAATAATCGAGTTTCGACACTTTTGAGTGAAATATTTGCAGTCTAACACGTCTTTCCACAAAGCTCTACAGATTCATAGAAAATTCAGAAGGCGTCAAAATCTAGCCGCATGCATTCTATGAAGTACGTGTAACGCAAGCACGTTTTATATTGCCAGCAGGGATAGCACTCTATTTGTGTCACTTAGGGACCTTGACGTGGCGGGAACTCCGTCTATGAGGTTTGGATGCGGTGAAAATATCAATCGGTGCTTGCAAGCTACAGCGGTACGAGAATTGAAATTAAAATATGCGCATACCAACTGAATAAGCACACTTCCATTTATGAAACAATAAACAAATAATGCTGGACAATCCACACAGTACCGTCTAGCCTATGGTTACTAAATGACTGATATACCTACTTAAAATACAAGGTGGGTCAGTTTAGTTGATCGACATTAAAATTAAAGGTAATTTTCACCCATGTAGTTTGATTCGTCCTTAATCCAGAAAGCCAGTGACTGTGCCACATCTATTATCAGTTTCGTTCTTCCACTCCTGACTACAATGCAGTCCCGACGGAAGGGTAATTAGTTACAGTTGGCTTAAACCTGTTCCGACTTGGCAGGTGTACCTACTTATGAAGTGTTTCCTTAGCAGGTCAGTTACATGGCCGAACCACAGCGAGTCTTGACTCGTTGAGGCCTTTAAGAAACATATTTTTAATATATAATCTGAAACACATAACTATTGGGGTGGAGAATTAATCCGTCAGACTGGACAGTAGTATAGTAGTAGTAGTTTTAGCGGAGAACAGACCAGAGTGGCGAAAAATCCTACGCGAGGGAACATGACGACCAAAACTGGTTTGTGTCTCTTGCTGTTAATAGAGCAAGACATCGTGCAAAGAATTCAGATCCATCGAGAACCACTACGTAACCTGTACAATATGCCACCACTCGATGAGTTCGCGCATAGGGCTGCACAGCCACATCAAGAAATAGAAATTTAACCAACCAAAAAATGCCTGTGGCATTACCTAAATCGTCTCTATAGACGGAACAAGGCCGATGATGATGGGGGTGGCGGAGAGTTCATAATATATAATGTACTCTGTGGTTCATATCCTACATATCTTGCCTGGAATCGATCACATTGTTTTTTTTTGTAATCTGGAACAGTTTCGCTGAACCCACAGTGAGGTGAAGATAATGAAATCATGATCCTTAAACACAGCGCAATATGAACCAGGTAACATGTACTTAACCTTTGAGTAGACAGAACTTATATTTATATCTGTACCTACCTGACCTACCTTATACCTGACTAGGGCTCAAATAAACAATCCTCAAAAACGCTATGATTAAGAGTTGCCTTCAGCCGTTTTCAGCCCACTTTCCTCAAACGATAAGAACTAACCAAGAACTGCACCAACAATGTTCGCGGTAAGTCCACTACAGTTGACATAATAGTGATTTGTAGTCCAACTTTCCCCGACTTCCTCTTCTGACACCCAGGAGAAATAACTTTGCTCGTACTTTCTTAACGAAATGATTGCCTACGTGCACGTTGTTAGCCCTATTTATTTGGGGTGGTTTTATTTGCCCGCCCTCCCCTGTGGATAATTCAGTTTCTAAGCATCCCGTATTGATCTACTGGGACGCATACAATATTTTTTTCGGAGGAACGGGTAGTCTTGTTTTCTGTGAGTCCAGATAGATGTATTTATTATTATGATCAGATTTTATTTACTTACTTACAATAACATTTCGAAACCAATGTATAGGTTAAATAAAATAGGCTCTATTTTGGTAGGTTCGCACTTGAGGATTTCATATGAAACTGGTGCTTACAAAATTACACTGAGCCTGTTATTCCCACTGCTGGGCAAATGTCTCCCCCGAGCTCTTCCAGGAATCGTGTTGAATCGAAATGCCTCGAAATCGTCTCGTTAAGAGTGCGATCTATGACGCCATTTTGTGAGAAGGCTTTCGCGTTCATAGGAGCGGAACAGAGCAGAGCAACGTCTATGCAAAAATCAAGTGTTTGCTCATTACTATCTATTAATAATTCAAAATATAGAAAAGTAAACGATTATTCAATTAAAACATTAGTCTGGCTATGTAATACGTAATAATATGTGGTGTCGCTGATAATTTAGACTCTAAATTATCAACGACAACAAGCCTAAATTTTGGAGCATTTCAGTTTTTTCATGCGATTTTTATTAAAGAAACCAGTTTATTTTCATAAATTCTATTAATTATTATATGTAACTTTTTTTTTGTATTAGATCTTTTTTTTCCATCCCAAGGTTGCCTGGGAGAAATCGCTCTCAGCGATAAGGCCGCCTTTTGTACTGTATTATGTTTATTTTAGATATAAGATTATTTATTCATGTTTATTTTTATTGTACAATAAAGTGTTTATTCATTCATTTCATTCTATTCGATTACTCGACTTCTACAGGTTTTTTCCCTAACTATCGTATTTTTTTTTAATCTGAACATTTTGTTATCTAACTATTAAAAAATACCCATTTTGCTTGATTTTTGCATTAGTCACACTCTTAACGTCACCTGAGCCTGCCTCGGTGTCGTCGCCTGTCCTCAGGCAACCAATGTGTGAAAGAACTATTCTTAAAAAAAGTAAATAAAATACATATAATTCAAGATAAACACAGAATCATCATCATCAGCATTATTAGTCCACGGCTGGACATAGAGGCCTCCCCTAATGAGCGCCATAGCACCCTGTCTAACAGAATAAACACAGAATGGTTCAACGCAATTAGTTGTTTTCTCCTTAAACAACAAATTAAAGACTCATTATGAAACGAACTACTTGGACCATTCCCAGTTTTCTTTCCAAGTTTTTTAACCCTCGACTTAACCACTTTTTTGTTTAATGCGAAAAACTTAAGTACCTACCAGTTCAATATTTTAAAACTGAGGGTTGAAAATAGAGTGGAAAAATGCTTTCTTTCCACACAAGTCACTTCGTAACGTTTTAAAATCATTGTATACTTTTTCACTTAATTGTACGCTTTATTGGCATAGTGAACATAGCATGGCTATGGCATAGTTATTGACTCTCAAAAATTGAAGCGAACAAAATCAATAACATTTTGTTTCTTGTTTGATAATTACTATTTATAAAACTATTTATGTATAAAATTTGACTTGTCTAAGTGCTTTTTTGTAAGCCTAAAGAAATAAAGTTATTGACTTTTCACTTTTGATTCTAAAGGTTAAAACCTAGGTTAGGTTCTAAACCTTCGAATCGGTGCCTGAAAACAAATCATAATAATTATAAAAATAATTTTATTTATAAGAACTTCGTGAGGAAATCGTAAGCGAAGAAAGCACAAAAAGATTTTATTTAGTTTGTAATAAAAACAAAACTAAACAGATCACGCGTTTAACCATATTACCCATTATTCACAAAGACATAACTAACGCCTTCATTATCTTTGAGCACCTACTTTACTTTTAATTAAAACATACGAGTGAAACTCATGAGTACAACCTTCTTATCCTAAAGCCTATTACAAACACTTGAGTAACGCAATAAGCACGCACGCCGCCTGTGTGGAACTACCCTCATCTTCAGAGATATTAGTAGGTAGGTAGGTACCTAGTTATGATTATGACTAAGACAGGACACGTTGTATTCTATACACGTGTCATCATCATCATCATCAGCCTATATCAGTCCACAGAGTTTCAGACATAGGCCCCCCCTAATGAGCGCCATAGCGCCCTGTCTTCAACTTGCCGCATCATCAGCCAGCAGTCTTTCGCAAATCGTCATCCCACCTGGTCGGAGGGCGTCCTACCCCACCTTTGTCGAGTCGCAGTCTCCACTCAAGAACACGTTTACCCCAGCGATTATCGGTTCTTCTCGCGATATACATATACACGTTTGGATCCCTAGAATTATTATTCTGAAACGAGTTGCACCAAAAAATCCCAGTAGTTGTTCCAATTTAAGAGAATTTAAAAAGAAGTTGTGAAAATATCATCTTTTCTTCTTCAAACTGTAGTCGCATCGCATTTTATGTAGAGATGTGGGTCACAAAGATTCAACGGAGTTATCTAAACCTATCCGTATTTTAAAACCTTTTCGAACGAGGATGGTACCTAAGGTCGAGTACCTAAATCTCTCTTGTGACATACTCAATAGAACAGTTTATAACAGTTCTAACCCTGACACTACTCAGAGGTCTCAAGAGCGTCAATATTACCTCGAGTGGAGAGCTTTGCGGATATCGGATAGAAGAACTCGAGTGGTCTGTCCACACGGCGATGTTTGCCAGCAGGCACCTATTTGCTCCGTGTGAGCCGATCAGCCGTCATATTTGATCGCTGTGTAAAGGTTCTCTATGCAGCAGTTTTAATCTTATGCTAATTACGCATGGAATCCTAAAGAAGATCTATATAGACCGACTATTCCAGCTGACGACCTCTGTGGTGGAAAATGTCTTTGCCTCTGTGACTGCGATGGGTGAAGGTCCACCGGCGAAGCAGGAGGTTGCGGCTTCGATTCCCGCCTTGGGACAAATGTTTGTACGATCTGCAAATATTTGTTCCGGGGGGTCTGGTCGTTTTTGGTCGTAATAAAGATAATAAAACCGGTCAAGTGCGAGTCGGCTTCGCGCGTGGTGGAGATTATGCATTAACCCCCCCCCCTGACAAAAACCAAGCGTCCAGCTGTTGCTGTTGAGGTGAGGTCAAATATTGCCGATAATTAACATATGCTAACAATTAAAATAGGTTTACATTTACGATACAATTAAGTAAGTAACAATATTATGATCGTCGTAAAATCTACGTAGGCAGCATAATTGTCCATTAGTTTGCGAGAGGCCAATTATGCCGCCATTAGGCGAGAATCTCTCTAATAGCAATTTCGTAGCGAGAGTCGAGGCATTCCTAAAAGGATGTGTTCAAGAAGTTTTTGACCTCTTTTCTAAAAAGAATATGCCCAAGACATCAATAACTTTATATTGATTTTGTGCATACCTATAGGGGCCGAATTCCACTAAATTAATCGCTCCACCATAAAAATCGTTTAGTCTCAGAATTAAACAGTTTAGGGTTTACATTTTTTTATGAAAGACACTACAAATGAAGGAACACGTATCATAAGTGTCAAGGTTGAAACGAAACCAATCTATCAATCTCCGTGCAAAACAATAACAACAATGCAGCTAGCGTCTTGGGCACGCTTCCGACTGGTATTGATATGGATCAGTTGAGCTACCTGTAGATTGTTTGCTACAGTCTGCAGTTAGATCAATTGTTCCTATTGTCAATACAAGTTTTTATTTAATTATATTACCATACAGCTCTAACTTCCTCATGAGCGGAATGTAAATGCCTCCCCAAACACGGGGGCTTTTGCCAGGAAGCCATGCCAAGAAGAAGAAGTGCATGTCTCCAATTGTCATTTATGTTATATTTGTTTCTTTTGTAAATAGACTACAACGTAGTGGTTTTAATCTCTTTGTAGACTACTTGACTACTACTGGGAAATAATTCAAACGTATTGTCTGATAAAAATAATGGAAAATGTGATTAATATTTCTTCAAGGCAAGTCGTATTAGTTATAAAAACAAATTTTAAAGTTTGAATAAAATAATGCCGCGCCAAAACGATAATCTCTGTTATGGCTACCGTTTTCCGAGCTATGACGTCACCCCGCCATACCACACCTAAGAAGAAGAACTCATTGACACTGTAATCTGTAGATGTGTGACGATGATGGTAACCTGGGGCCGAATCCTGCTAACCAGGAAAGCTTTACTATGACTATGGTATTGTCACACAAACGTCCATAGATGAAAGAAACTCCGATGGCCCTATCTCGAGCCATCGGTCGCGCCACCATGGTATCTTGATTTCTACACTAATATTATAAAAAGGAAAGATTGGTTTGTTTTTTTGAATTGAATAGGCTCCAAAAGTACTGGAGCGATTTGAAAAATTCTTTCACCATTAGAATCCTACATTACTCCTGATGAACATAGGCGATAGATTATACCCGTGCGAAGCTAGTATTGAATAAATTCACTGCGATCAAATATCAAAGTGCTTTATTTCCTTTAGACCTTACAGGACTCTTGGACACGTCACAAAATACAAATTACATGTAATACTAGGAAATAAAGTGACCACTTTGATTTTTTGTTCACTTCAATCTTTTTAAGGTAAAGTAAAGAAGCGAACAAGAAACCTTTACCTTGTTAGAATGTTAGTTTTTGAGTTGGAGCAAAAGTCGTCCCAAGATTTTTTATCGTCTAGATAATCTGATATTTTGTAGTAAGCCTTTTTACAAAGAACATGTTTGACAATTTGTTTGAATTTATTCATTGATAGTTTTGAAGAGGTATAAATTCTGTAAGAATGTGTTGCGTCAATAGAGATGACAGTAGAAAGAATATGTACCATCCTAACACTTTAGGAGTCTTTTTACTATTCTTAAGAATTTTTATCTCTTCAAAATTCATCCCAGTAGTGGATTTATTCAATAAATCCTAATATATCTCAACAAGATCAATGACTACCCATGTATCATATTAGCAAGAGCTAGTGCTTTAGTGCTTCCGCTGACTTATGTGCACTAAGGCACTAGATTGTACGACTATATCATAATAATGTTACCGAACTTCGAACCCTAACTTTGAAACTGTGGAATAGCCTTTAGTGCCAAGCTAGATAACAAAATATGGTACTTACTAACCTAGTTCGGAGAGTTGAATTAACAAAACAGTAATATTAATTTATTTATCGTTAAATTAGCATAAAAATTCATTATATAAAATAAATAAATAATGCTGGACAATTCACACAGTATTATCTAACCCCAAGCTAAGCAGATTCGAGCTTGTGTTATGTTTACTAAATAACTGATATACATAGGAATACAATACATAGATGGTTTTTTTATTACATTATACTACATAGAAAACGACCAGAACACCCTGAACAAATGTCTGCAGATCGTGCACGCATATGTCCCGAGGAGGGAATCGAACCCGCAACCTCTTGCATCGCAGGCTGACCTTCGCCTATCGCGCCATAGAGGTTGTCAAATTATTAAAATAAATGTAGGTAACATTTTTCTTTCATTTATGAACATTTATTTGGATGATTATTTTGCAGTTACATAAAGGATGCGTCTGAGGTGGTCCCATACAAATAAGTATGTATCCCGCAAAACTTAAAAAACCGTAAAAAAACTGATTTTAGCACCAGTAAACGAAGTACCTAGGTAGGTACGTTCCTTCTCTTGTATAAGGAGATAATCACGTAAAACATCAAGTTTAAATTATTGGTTAAGAAAAGAATCTACTTTCGATCCAATGACTCATTAGCTTTGTCTACCCTTCGTTGATTTTCAACATGGACTACACTCCCGAACAGCCTAACTGAGTTACAAAGAACTGGGTCGTCCGCGACAGTACTAATAACTTAATGGAACCTGGCACTTAGCTTTGTTTATTTTTATTGACGTCATTGATTTAGCTTCTTCTTCGGTACAGCCAGCTTAACTATGTTTTGAGTTTTGATGTTTTATGGAAGCTGAAAAGCCTCCGAAACGTCAGGTTATAAACAAATATAAAATATACGCGATCAATCCGGTAAAAACAGTGTTTTATTATGAGTTCTCGCGAAAATAACCTTAGAATATACTATGTTTTGAGACTCTGGAAAAATGCAGGTTAAACCTGTATTCTATTATTATAAGTCAGTATTTTAAAGGGTCTGATGTGAAAAGTAAAATAAAAATGTAACCACATTGAGATAACTTTTACGCATAGGAAATATTCCAAACCATTTTCCATTTTTCGAAACACGATCTGACGCCTACAATTTGTGTACATAATTTAGTTTATAAACCTCCATATTCTGTGTTTAGTTTTGATTGTTTTTGTACATTATGTGTGTATCGAAATAAGTTCTATTCTATTCATAGTGAAGTTTGAAGAAAGTTATGGAGTTTAGGCATTATCAAAAACAACCACTGGGTATAAGCACGAGTTTTGAAAATATTCCTTTAGAAAACGTAAAAACATTCTCACTTTTAGGAGTAATTTTAGATAGCCACCTAAATTTTTATGCACATGTGCATAAAAATTTCAATTGCAAAAGACAAATGCAAAAGATAAAATCTAAACTATCCAGTTTCACGTACGCGCTCCGAGAGCTTAAAAAACTACTGACTTAGCGACAGCGTCATCAGCTTACTATGCGCACACACAAACCTACCTATCCCAATCTGTGATCTTATGGGGTAACTGCGCACACACAGATGACTTGTTTATTCTACAAAAGAAGTGCATAGGCATATTGGTTAACATTGATAGAATGGACAGATAGTTTGCTGCGTAAAAGGCGAACATTTATGTACTCTCCAGATTCCATAGATTGTCAATTTCTTATCGTTCTAATAACCAATTTCCGCTTCCACCCCCAGTAAGCTCAATGAATATGTTAGGTATATCGCAATTCATGAAACGTTAATTACTATTTGGAACTACCTGAACAGTTTATTGATTCACATAAAATTCTATTGAGTGTTACTAATTGAAATTGAATCCGACTATCGATGCAACTTAGTTTTGGCACAGCTGAAAGCGATTTGGCGGGACCATTTACTTTAAAAAACTGAAATTAAAATGATGAAAATTTTGGTTGGCCTTTGAAATTAGTCTTTTAGTTTTATTTTTTATATAGTAATATTGCTCTTATTCTGTGCCTGTTTCTACTAAAACTACTAACTACTCTTCATAGTGGGTACACAATTACACATACGTTTTCAGCTTACATAGATTATCATGCACGTTTATTTGCATGATAGTGTATTGACTCAAAACAAAACCTTAACCTGACTTCTAATTGCATTTTAATTGAATCATGAATAGGTAGGACTTACAAGTTATAGAAGAAGATTCGTCATGTGCGAGTTTAACTCGCGCGCCGAGGGTTTCGAACATTTGTCAAGTATACAAATATGTATTAAATAGCAAAGTCTAACCGATACCTCTGTATCGGTAAGACTTTGCTATTTAATTAATACCTACCGAAAAATAGTTGATACCTTTCAGATGGTCGATCTGCGAACTTGGGAGATTAGAAAAAAAAATTGTGGTACATTATTTTTTGACTATTTCAACATATTTAAAAAAAATTCAAACCTCCAATTTTTAAAACTTACTGTTTTGAGATGTACACTACTTTTTTTTATATCCCACTTGGGCAGTAGCCCCCTTTCGAAAAATATTTCCCCCTTATTGACCATTTTTCAAAAAGAGTTATGTTTACGATTTCCCTATATTTTTCCTGTACTTAAAGATCTATATCTACAAACACCACATACTTTTTAAATGAATTACTCTGCAAACTTCGAAGGTGGTGGGACGGTAAATTTGTTGACTCATTCAAAATATTTCTAAAAGCATGAAACCTATAGAAATTTCAAAAATTATTTTGAATTTTTACCCGACTACCAACAGGGGAGGGTTATGAGGTTAGCACCCTATGTTTGTATGTTTGTATATTTGTATGTATGTGGCCGATTTCTTTGTTCCCACGTAGCGCTGAAACTACTGGTTCGATTTCAACAAATTATGTATCGATTGATTCGTCTCAATACCCCGATGGTTATAGGCTATAGGATTTAGGGCTCCGACCCCGAATAAGCCTTCAAAACGCGTATTAAAGTTTAGGTAGCCGCAGGCTGCAGGCCCCATAGAGAAAAATTACAATACCTACGACCTATTTTCATTTTCAATTCAACTCTATGCCTATCAAATATGACCGATACGTCATTCTATTTTGTCAATGTAAATGTTTCAAACTTTTATAACTTTCGTAGTCGGGTTGTAGTTTTTAACTTTATCTTATGATTGATACCTTTCATTTGATAAACCATTTGCCCCGCTAGGTCTCTTTCAAAATTTCGACATCACAATTTGTACTTAAAATATTCACTTTCTTATTCAAGAAAGAAGGAGGACACACAGAACGAGACCATAAGGGTTTCGAAACCGATCTCGGAACCCTAAAAACCGGTTCTCTTTTTATGCTCCCTCCGCTCTTATTGCAGTTTGGTCCAAAGGTCTCGCTTCGGTTTTCCTCAGTTTTTCTAACAAATATTTTTTGTTGATTCTTACTGTCCCGGCATGCATAACATTTACATAATTTCAATATTCACATAGCTATTATCACTTATACTACGCTTTTAATGTCCAGTAGTTTGTTGTCCAACAAATTAAACAACAGACAACTGCATAACAGTTTCCTGGGACTACTCCGAGTTCGCAACA
Source organism: Eupithecia exiguata (assembly GCA_947086465.1). NCBI lineage: Eukaryota > Metazoa > Arthropoda > Insecta > Lepidoptera > Geometridae > Eupithecia > Eupithecia exiguata. Next base: position 4,312,371 of record OX352233.1, on the reverse strand, counting down.
ACATGGTGCCGCTCTTAAAATGTTAGTGAAACGTTAAGGTTTTGAGTTACTATCATTGCACTATCGTTAGCAAACGTTATGTAGTTGTATACAACTGGGTGATTACATAACTTGCTCACAGTTTGTTTTGTTTTAAACGAACGGTTATCCATCGAATTTAGGAGTTGCTTCGAGGTAGCTGCTTGAGGTAGTTTAGTTGGTTTGTTCTCAACAACAAACAAATCATTCATTTCCGACTCTTATAAATGTTTACAATAATTGAATCCGCAGGATCCTGAACTAGCTTACTTGACCCACGGCTTCTTAACAATGATGTTGATGCTTAAGTACAGTCTGTACAGGGGGTGGTACCAAAACACTTATCCAGATAGGAACGCTTTGACAACGAAAATAATAAGAAAGATGGTGCAAAATTTAAGTGGTTACAGCAGTTACAAAGTGTGCTTCAGGGAAGCAAACCTTTCATAATTAACAATACTGAGTGTATGATTTATAAATCTATATCTAATTTTTTTCCTAATAACTAATCATGAAAAAACATAACGCAGAAGACGTGGAAAAGATTAAAAAAAAAAACAGAAATTGTAGAGGTGCACTCATCATTGTTTGGAATAGGGTCTCACTTGACTTTTTCCTGGTTCCTTTTAAGAGACTGCATGGGCCCGTATTATGAAGTTTGCTTAAGTCTTCAATCTGTGTGCTTGAGCTATGAGAATTACTCAATGCTTTCATCTTACATAGATTATCTTTTCTCAATGAGTAACGATTTTGTTTGGCGTACGCATAGATCGATGACTGAGCAAGCTGTTTTCATAATACGCGCCTAAGAGACGAAATAATTACATTCATAAAACTAGGAAACTAATTCAAAAGTATTTTAAAAAGTGAATCGCAAATATTGTTCGATAATTTTATGTTGGTTATAGGTAGGTACAGGTTTTACAAACTTTTCATTCAATCAATTCGGCATCAATCAACGTTACCCCGTCGGTTTCGCTCCACATCCACATTGGATTCAATCAAACTGTCACCAGCTGATTGGAGGCCAGTCTGGTTGTCTGACACAGGGACGAATAACCTTCCACAACGTTTTGGACTTTACGGTTGTTGCTGTAATATCGTCATCATCATCGTAGAGAACTCATAGATAAGCCTCTTTTTGCAACCGCCAGACTCCGTTTTTTGTAGTTTTTTTGCATTCAAGTGCGCCTAGCAACTTTGATGACATCATGTTTTTTGCATCCAAGTGTGCCTAGCAACTTTGATGACATCATGTTTTTTGCATTCAAACGCGCCTAGTAATTTTGACGACATCATCGTCGATTCCGCTTACAAGAGGTAGACCTTAATTTCTATAAATTAGCCATCGCCTTTTAACCGCACCCCAATTTGATGGAACTCCAGCTTCTTTTTAAATCATCACCTTACTAAAACCATGATTCTATTTTGTGTAATAGGGTATAACACCCATTATTGAAAAGTGTCTCAAAATAGAGCCAACAAACCACTTACAAATAAAAAAAATGATTCAATAAAAATGCATTTAAAATTTGCATTTTCAAGTTTAAATAACTCAAAGAAAACACTGGATGCAGTGGACGCCTTATTGCTCTGTGGTCATGACGTCAGTTGGCTGCGTGGTACCTGAACAAAATCGCTGATGTTGCTGATTGTTGATATTTTTTAGTTTGCCTACACAGCCGTGTAACATAATAGCATTGCGCTTACTATTTTATGGTGTTTAAAAAAAGATGGAAAGAACTGAAAACTCTGAATTGAATTTTATTAATTTTCGGACTGCTTTTTGTAAATGCTATCTCAATAATATTTTTAGATTGTTCTCATAAAGAGTAAAATACCCTGAGGTCGGATGATCGCATTTTAATGATATGGACACAGACAAAACAAGATTATTTAAATTTAATTATTAACAAGATTGAAATAATGCCCCATAAAAAACCTTAAAATAGTAGTACTGCAGGAACAATTTGTAACTGTAGAATCCAATGAAAAAAGAGATCCCCTTAGACTTTAGATCAATGGTAGAAACCAATAAACATTGGCACACAAAAATCAGCGACAAAAACTTTGACCTTCTTTCCATAATTCTAGTAACGCTCCCAAAAGAATAACAGGTTTGATATCGTTAAAATCACTAGCAAAACTTTCGACTTTGGGGAATACCCGAAGTGCTGATACGGAAATAAATTCGAAAAGAGCATTTCCACTGGCAGTAATAAAAGTACAACATTTTGTTTGACCCACATCTTGATTATGGCTTTAGCTTTAAGACTTTTTGAAAAGGATATAGGCATACAATTCACGTTCGTAGAAGTGGGACAGAGCGTTGGTTTTTGGAAAAACGTGAGCGAAAAATCAAGTTATTGTTTATTTACAAGAGAAACTGCCTAAGAGGAATCACATAGCTGTAAAAACCTACGATTGTATACAAAAGTCGATCTCGACATAATTATTTGTGGTCACACACAGTGCACTTTCATGTTGTTTCTAACCGTTATTTTTATTCTCAATCCGGTTTTCATCAGCGGAACCAAAGAATTAATGATGAATTTCATGTCAATCAAGTTTTTAACGACGGGGATCTCGTGTATACTAAGATTTAGACCTCATTTGACAATCAAACCCGATACGTACGGCGTACGGTAATACACACTAGTAATTATGTAATAAACACTTCATGTGTTTTTTGAAAAGATATTTCGGATGCTATTGACTTATGTAAAATTTTTTTTATAAAAAAATATATATAAAAACTTTGTACCCAATTGATTTATGCATAATAGGTACGTAAAAATCGTTCAAATAGCACCACATTAAACGTACTATACCTAACTTAGTGGTAAGTAAAAAATTAGCAAGTTCTACATTTCCTCCAAAGCGAGATATCATGTCAAGCAAGAGAAGCTTTTATAAAATAAGGCACACAAAGGAATCTATCTTGCTTGCCACCGTAAATAAATCTTGCAGATACAAGTAGCACGGCTAACTGAAAATCAACAGAACGCCCCTTGTTTGCCCATTAGCTTCCCGCTAACAGGGCAAATATAGGAAAAGAATGGACGGCAAAGACAGTGACATTGTTTTGTTACTTTTAGTCTGGGTTTTCTGAAAGGTTTTATACAATTTAAAATATTTGGAGTGAAATTCAACTATGCTCTTTCAAAAGCTTAGTTATTTTAATTTAGTGGGGCTTTTGCGTAGATAAAACATAATAGTAGATTATACACTAAGGGGATAAAGCACTGTTTTATGTCACGGGAGCGAATTGAATCCCGAACGTAACGAAGGACTCATAATTTAACTCCTGAGCGTAGCGAGGGAGTTATAAGTTAATTCCTGAGCGAAGCGAGGGAATTAAGACTGAGTCCTGAGTGCAGTGAGGGGTTCAACCGCCCAAGACTAAAACAGTCTTATCCCCGAGGTGTATACTCTACTTTTCACACCTTATGCGAGACAAAAAAACAGGCTCAGTAGATAAATAATGTTTTCCTTTGACTTCTCTGGCAGCAGATTGTTGACAATGCCTATGGCATCTAATTTGATAAACTCAGGAGTCAAAACACTTTCATCACTCGACATTTTCAATATTATTTTTGAAATTAAATCTTCTATAGGCACCTACAAGAACTCGATTTGTTCGTCACGCGTGAACAAATGAAGGCGCGCGACGTTCCAAATTCGAAAGCACAAGCCGTGGTCCTAGATTCGAAATTCGAATTTCGAACACCGCGCTCCTCCGGACCGGGGTTCACACGGAGGCAAACTTCATTTATTTTGTCAAATCAAGTAGGCCATGGCCTAGGACAAATTGTGTTTAGCAAAATTAAACTTTATGCATATAGTAATAAGAATTATGAAAAGTGAAATCATATTATTAACCAGCGGGTTATAATGAAATTCAGTACAACATTATAACCCGGCTAATACCAAGGGATTTAATGTCTTGCTTTCGGTAGGGTTTACATGACCTATAATTCGGCATTGTCGAGCATGTGGTTTGAAAATAACTTTTCTGTACTACGTGTTAGAACACGTAGTACTAAAAGTTATTAACTAGGTGAGCTTTCCTCGCACTATCATTCTTAAACATAGACAAAAACATGTCTTGCGACTTCGTAGACCTGTTTTAGTCACATCTACTTTTATATGTAAACCGCTCACAGATATGTGGAACCCAAGAAATTCAACGAAGGATTGTGGATGTAAAAGTCGAACGTTCGTTAAAGTGGCAAAGCAGACACATTTGCCATTTACAAAGATATCAAGTCCATATACTACACTGTCTACTACATCTGTCTCTTATAATGCTGCAAAAATGCTAAATAAAGAGGATACCAGTAAAAAATTTACAACTTTGTAGAACGACGACGTAAATACGTTTTATCGTAAAAACTCCAATACTAGGCGTTGAGCTGGATTTGATCATTACAAGGGAACACTACACTTTTTAGGGATAAAAAGTAGCCAATGTGATAATCCACGATTAAGCTTCCATGGTACCAAATTTCAGTCTTCAAGCATGAAGGCGTCACAAATACACATACATACATTTATACTTTATTTATGCCTATTGACATAGAGGAAAAACACGCTGCTGTACAGCAGAGGGATAGTGTCATTCAACTATTTTCTTGACTTCGTAGCCAAAAACGAATCTATGTGTGAGTTGACCAGCATATAACTTCAGTGCTTTCACGCACACAGGCGCACGTATACGAATAGGAAACAGTGGTTCCTAATAGTTTTTTTTATCGATGAGTTTTGTTCTCTTTGGTTTTCATGTGTCGTTCTGAGCTCTTACGTAGTTATTGTATACTCTTTTTTCTGAGCTTTGGAACAAACAAAAAGAAGTCCTGCTCCGGTACTTCAAGGAGCTGGGCTGGTTAGGGCCTAGTTAGGCAGGGGGACAATGCACAATACACTCCCATGCGAGTTGTCAGTGCAGATCCCAGTTCCCCCACTTCGAATTAGAATTAGAAACAAAAAGAATAAAACTACAACTGAGTTATATATTATATGTACTCTTTGCTACTGAGTACGGAGCATTGATAATCTTAGGTAGTTATAGTTATTGTATACTCTTTGGTTAGTGTATACTCTTTGGTATTCATCTATGTTGATAATTACTAGTAATCCATAAAACAAAGAGATTAAAACCACTTATAATATTTGGAGATTTTATAGAATAGTTTGTTAAATATCTCTTACTCCACTCTATTCTAATGAATTTAATCATCATGGAAAAACGACTTCAAATGAGAAAATTCAGCGATACTGATATCACCAATTCTGAAATCGTCCGTGCAGAGCCGTTTTCAGTGCGAAGAAGTCCTATTTTCATCACCTTAGGTAGTCCTATTTTAATCTAGAATATAAATCAGTTTAAAAACAGTGAACCTGCGTGTGTGAGAATGCATTGAAAATTCACACATGCCAAGTTTGATCTCCCCTCTTCCACTTCTTCATCACTACTTATTTCGATTTCTAGCGTGACTAGCTAACGTTACTGTCGTGGCTTCGCACGGACTTTACCTGAATAAAAAGGAGCCTATGTGTGTCTCTGGGATACCGTCTACCTCCCTGCCATTTCATCAAGGCCCTTTCAGCCATTAAGATAAAATATATTCATTCAATTGTAATATTAAGAATCTATAATAAGTAAGTGCCAGATATGTTAGGTACATTCATACTTTTGTTGCATTTGCCTTTGCAGCTTATTAAATTTTATGATATTCATACTGTAAATTTTACAGCATGTTTTGTAGGGATCCTATAAAACACTCAACAATTCTCTAAAATGTGATTATTTCAGGGGACCCGAAGGTAGCGTACGTCGATATTTGCCGGATGATGGAAGCTGGACTGAACGGAGTACGGTTCAAAGCATCAGACATGACTGACAACGACAAAGTTCTATTACTGGAAAAGGTGGCCAAGGCTTCCGCGTACCTGAGCCAGAAGCATGCAGTGCTGGAGTGGCCCGTCACTACTTGCATAGAGCTCAAGACTGGGATCGTGAAGTCTGGGATCATTGAATCGGTTTAGTTTTTTTTATTAAATATCTTATCAGAACATACACACTTGAACAAGGGGGTTTTGCCACAATCATCTTACACCACGCTTAGCAGGCCGATAGGTGATTGCAGTGGAGATGTCTTTTTATTTATATAGAACTAATAACAGAGGATACTCCTTACACATCAAAGAACACATAACGCATCACCAGTCTTACAAAAACACTGAAGATAGCTGCGGCCCATCCTCTGGTATAGAGAGGTATTCTCTGGTATTCTGGTCGTGAGAGTTGACTAACCCCTTATCGACTTACGAACTCCACAAGCTGGTGAGTAAGAGGGGCCAATCCTTACGCCAGAGCCACTCCAACTAATTTGTAATTTTCTTATCTTCTAGGAAGATGGATATTGCATGGTGGAAGGCCCAGAAGTGATCCTCACGTGCAATGTAGATTTGTTCAACAAATGCAACAGTAGCCTTATATTTGTTGACAACCCAAACATAACTACAGAAATTAAACCTGGTATGGAGATATCAATAGATTACGACGAGATCGTCTTGATCAGTGAGGAAGTGCTAGACAGCCAGTCGATTCGATGCTCTGTCTATAAACCTGGTAAATTGGGGAGCATGGTTATCGTTTGTGCAAGAGGGGCGACCAAAAAAAATCCTGGTTTTTCAAAGAAAGACGCGGCGATCGTAACGTTTGCGGTGGAGCATCAGGTACCATACAAATTCCTTTAAAATTTAAGTATCCTTACATAATTGTAATGTTGGAGCAATGTATATGGCGACCAAATGAAAACACCAACAACTTCTTTACACGTTTATTTATAGCTCTTTACTGTACAAGTGACCAAAACATAATGGTTGCTCCATACAATAGGCTATTTGACTACATTAAAAATAAATTCTAAATTTTTTTCATCCTAGTCAGTGACAATGTAACAAAGCGTAATCAGGTGATTTTTACTAAAAACATGCCTTTTTATGTAAAAAATGCTTCGATCAAAAATTTCCGGCTTTGCCGGCCCCCCTTAGATTCACAATGCGCACCCCAAAACCTTCAGTAGCAAAGGAGAACCATTTTGACATGTTAGGGAAGCTTTTCAACTAGTGTCATTTTAGCGTTCTGACAAAAAGCATGGGTAAAAAGCTCGTACAAAAAATGCAAGAATCACAAGTACAAAAAATGCAGTCCAAAGTGCTGAAAAAGGATGGAATTTCTTATTTTCAGTAAGTTTAAATATATTTTTTACCCGTTTATTGAGATGTGAGTCATATACTTGGGAAATCAGCATAAAATATTGTTGTTTGATTTGCCTATGTTAAAATATTAATTTTGTTCTAAATTGATAAATGGAGAGGCTATTTCTTCTAAAAAAAAAATCGTTTATAGTATGTTTTAATATATTTTTCATAAAAATAAGTTTAATATTACTAGTTGATTAATTTTTAAAATAACTAGTTGGCCCGCCCTAAACTTTCATTTGCGTAGACTCTAATAAAAGAAAGACAAGAAAAAAGAAAGACCTCCAGAAGTATGAATTTATAAAACGTTTATTTTTTGTCCCGTAAAAAAAACTCGTGCAAAGCCGCAGACAGGAACCAGTTCTTTTTAATCTAGAGTGCCTGCCTGAAATTGTATTGTAAGTTTAAATTATTGTATGTCTGAAATGACCCTTTTGTATAAATACCTACTGTTGAGACACCAATTTATAGTTTTATCAATAAATGATTCGTTATCTTTACCTGAATTCTGTTAATTAATCCTTATAGAAAATAAACTGAGTAGGTAGGTATATAATTCTCAGGTAGGTACCTACCTACTTACAAAATAAAATAAAATGAATTCGACTCCACCAATCTCTTGTTCCGTATGGAAAAAACTTGTCAGGCTCTGCGCAAACTGTCTGCGTCAAAACAAAACGAAGACAATTTTGAGTGACATTGTTGTAAGGCTCTAGGTATCTACGGGGGAGGCAGAGAACTACTTATTTTTGATCGAAGAAAAAATGGGATTAAAATTAAACATTTTTTATACATGATCACGTGACCGAAAACGCTATGTGTTTGGTTGGATCGCAAGTGACGTCACACATCCTCAGATTACGTAACTGTGTCAATGAGTTCTTCTTGTTAGGTGTGGTGTGCGGGGTGACGTCATAGCTACCCTAGCTACATAACTACATAACACGGCTTAGCTACATAACACGGTAGCCATGACAGAGATTATCGTTTTGGCGCGGCATTATTTTATTCAAACTTTAAAATTAGTTTTCATAACTAATACGACTGACCTTGAAGGAATATTAATTACACTTTGCATAATTTTTATGTTAGAATTATAATACGTTAGAATTATTTCCCAGTAGTAGTCAAGTAGCCTATTACAGTTATTTTTAAGGGGCACAGCTAGTACTAGTCAAATAACTATTAATCAGGATAAATGACAGTGTTGAAATAAATTCCGTAAAAATAAATTATCACTGAACCAAATCATTATTATTACTCACGTTATTAAATTAAATAACTAAAAACAAAAACCGGAAGTGTCTGCCCAGAAATACAAATCTGTCTTTCAATACTATAATTAATTTTATTCATTATTTCAGGGATAATTTCAAAGAAATAATGACTAGACATTTATCTTGACATCATGACTTTATTATTTTTATAATTTTTATATCGCTTTTTAATAGCAGCGCTATCATATATTTTCATATGAAGACCACTTATTTAAAAGATAAGTTTAGGTCTCCATTATATTTCACGTACATTCTGCCTTTGAAAACTCACAGTAGTATAATTTATTTTTTAATTTTAGATCGACGTTTTAATAGTGAACTATGTTCGCCGTCCTGAAGTTGTTAGAAGTGTAAAGCACTATGTGAGCGACATGAAAGTGAGAAGGCCGTTAATTTTTGGTGGAATTTGTACTGCAGAAGGACTTCTAAATGTAGATAACGTAATAAAGGTAATTATTGCCAAATATTGAATATTTGACTAGGTACAATATTTTATTATGTGTATTTATAAGGCAATGCCAACGAAATATGAAACAATAGCAATACAATATATAGACGAGATATATAGAGAATAGAACACAATTTATAGACTTTCTTGGTATAAAATATGTGTGTATGATACTTTAATATTAAGACTACCAATATAAACGTATATACATGCATATTCAAATAAGAATCATGTTATTTCGTATCATTACAATTCGTATGATGGTTTTAGCAAATGTACCGTTTAGATAAAAGTAAAAAATGGGAGATACGGTACTTTCTCCCAGCGCTCACTCAAAATCTGTACCATGTCACAAATAAAATAATGATAAGGTATCGAATTATCAGAAAATTTTAAGTTTGGTGTATCTACCTACCCGTGAAGATATGTGATGCCTTGGGGTTTGGGCTTTGTTTTTTGTTTTGGAGCTATTTGTACACCTGGTGAACGAACACGAGGTCGCATTGTCGTGGTGTTTAGTCGAAATCACTCATAAGTATATGTCGTAGCAAGCTAGCAAGCACGCGAAACACAAACGCCAACGCCCGCGCCGCGCCGCCGGTCCGACTATCACTGATATGAGAGGCCATACACTTTCGAGATGGTAGTACCTCATCTCCCTTTTAAGGGTTCCGTACCCAAAGGGTAAAACAGGGGGACCATATTACAAAAACTCCGCTGTCCGTCTGTCTGTCTGTCCGCCTGTCTGTCTGTCCGTCTGTCACCAGGCTGTATCTCATGAACCGTGATAGTTAGACAGATGAAATTTTCACAGATGATGTATTATCTGTTGCCGCTGTAACAAAAAATACTAAAAATTTAATAAATATTTAAGGGGGCTCCCATGTAACAAACATGATTTGTTTAGCTCGTTTTTGCTCGGTATTGATAACAGCAACAGGTAGACGCTTGAAATATTCACAGAATATTTAATTGTACATTCACTTCAAAAATAAATATAATAAAATTGATATAAAACAAATGTTTAGGAGGGGCTCCCATACAACGAACGTGTTTTTTTGCCGTTTTATAGATAATAGTATGGAACCCTTCGTGCGCGAGTCTGACTCGCACTTGACCGGTTTTATTTTACTTTTATCTAAGAATATACCTGTGTACTTTCTATTTTTTTTCAAGTTGAGATGTAGGTATTTAATATTGCATGTTTTCAGGAATGTGATGGAATAGTATTCTCTAGAGAGTATCTGGCCTACGAACTAGAATACAAATATCTTAAGCGAATGATGCAAATACAAAAATGGGTCGGAGCCAAATGTATTCAGGTAATTGTAGACGGTGCAGGTGGCGTGTTATACAGAAAATTATTTAGTTTAAAAAATAAATGAACAAATACCTACTGGTTTAGATTTTCAAAATTACTATTAGTTTTTAGATAATAAGCAATTTTGCAATTACGCCGCTCTGCTCTGTCCTCTCTATGTTGAACGCAAAATTCTATGCCTATCCTTTCACAAAATGGCGTCATAAGGTCGCCCCCCTCAAAAAGAACAAGATAAAGTTAAAAACTACAACCCGACTACGTGAAAGTTATAAAAGTTTGAAACATTTACATTGACAAAATAGAATGACGTATCGGTCATATTTGATAGGCATAGAGTTGAAAATGAAAATAGGTCGTAGGTATTGTAATTTTTCTCTATGGGGCCTGCAGCCTGCGGCTACCTAAACTTTAATACGCGTTTTGAAGGCTTATTCGGGGTCGGAGCCCTAAATCTTATAGCCTATAACCATCGGGGTATTGAGACGAATCAATCGATACATAATTTGTTGAAATCGAACCAGTAGTTTCAGCGCTACGTGGGAACAAAGAAATCGGCCACATACATACAAACATACAAATATACAAACATACAAACATACAAACATAGGGTGCTAACCTCATAACCCTCCCCTGTTGGTAGTCGGGTAAAAATAAGAATTATAATCTCAATACCGCTCAATATTGCACTTTAATTTTTTTTTAAAACAGGCTGGAAAACCATTTTACTTAGCCGGCGGTGTCTTCAAAAGCGCCTTAGCAAGTGGAGAGATCACGAATGCTGAGCGTTCAACTGCTGCCAATGCCATGTTCGATGGAGTCACCGGTTTTGTGCTGGTCGACTGCTCTCGTGTAGAGTTCGTTGTAGCAACAGTTAAGGCGCTGAACGACCTGTGCTGTGCTGTCGAACCTTTTACGAACCAGAAGCAAGATTTCTGGAGGCTTATGACGACGGTAACTCTTTTTAGAACAGTCATCAGATTCATTCAGAACAATTCAGCAATCGCGCCTTTTATTAGTAATATCTAAACTTCCTTACACATAAGAGGCCATTCAACGACAAGATTCATTGGAACTCCACAGGCGTTTTTAGGGTTCCGTACCCAAAGGGTAAAAACGGGACCCTATTACTAAGACTTCGCTGTCCGTCTGTCCGTCTGTCACCAGGCTGTATCTCATGAACCGTGATAGTTAGATAGTTGAAATTTCCACAGATGATGTATTTCTGTTTACAACAAATACCAAAAAACGGATTAAAATAAATGTTTAGGGGGGGCTTCCATACAACAAACGTGATTTTTTTGCCGTTTTTATAAATAATGGTATGGATCCCTTCGTGTGCAACTCCGACTCGCACTTGACCGGTTCTTTTTTGTATATTTTAATAATTTGTAAATAACGGCTATGAATCGTCATCGACATGCGCAACCTTATAACAACCACTACTGAGTACTAGGTCTCCAACATCTTCTACCACTCCTTAAAGCAATAAAAAAATGTTTTACTGACAGAAAACTAGGCATAGGTATATTTACTTACATTTAGTTAGATATAATGTATGCTTTTATCTAAATAGGTTTTTTCTACAGCTTTCGAATTGGTTTACTGAGCTTAGAATTGTAAAACTCAAGTGGCAATAGACAGGTTAGTGCCCACTCGGCGCGCTTAGACTCGGCCCGAAGAATAATACCGGTTATTTCTGGTTTGATACGCGTAAATAATAATAATAAAACATTTATTTCAGGCAACGTTAGTCTAGTACAGGATGTAAAATACTTAAAAACTACGGCCCATATAAAATATATACCTTATTCTAACATACATAAAATATATACCTATTTACTACCACGTAGAGTCGGCGACGTGTGACACGCGATATGTGCTGCGACCGGTAATCGTCCGCGAAAACGCCGGAACAGCACATTCTTCGGCCAGAATTCTTCCTTAGTGAAGGTCGAAATATTCTCCGTTGGAATACGCACCACAAATGATTTAAAATCATTATGACGCGACTCCAACAGCTCGACCCTCACCAAGGTGTTGGTCTTCCTCTTCACATACTCCACGATCTCCTCCACCTTCGATAAAAACGTCGATGTATAGTCAGATAGAAAAGTGTTGGATTTAACGCTCGCAACACACACCTTGCAGAACCAACGATGGCCGCTGGGTCCGTAAGGTTCTGAGAAGCAGGCAACGCGTGAGCGGTCATTGTGGAGATTTTTGGGGGAGCCCTTTGTCCAGCAGTGTACATCAATCGGCTGAGGTGGTGATGCTGAGCAGACCTCCTTTCTCAGATTGAAATACCGGTAAACGCAGCAGAAGCAGCCGCTATGTCCTGCGCACTTTTGGTGAACCAATGCAACGCTAAGATAATCGTGCTGCCGACGGTTACCGGCAAGTCCGTCCAAACGCTGCTGCGGCTCCGCCCTTCCTCCATCATCATCACAGTGAGCAAGGATAAAGGGATTCCGAAACGGCTGTTAACTATGCGATGTGTTACTCCGCTTCTGTACAAAGGTTTTCTGAATTTTCCTTATAGTCCAGTAACCTTGTCGCCAGAAAGCGAGGTAGTTTGCGTCATATCCAGTAGTTCTGATTTTATGCAGACTTGTTTATGATGTTGGCCCGATGAATAATCCAAGTTTGTGACCTCAAGCGCCGAACGCAACTTTATCAAAAATCGAAAAAACCGCAAAAATTTCGGGTCTTCAGATTTTGGCATATAACATTTATAACCCTAACGTTTGTCCACCGCCACGTCGATGAAGCGTCAACAAAAACGAGATGACGGCGACGAAGTAGCGGTACATAAATTTACGTCTATTTACTGTGGCGGCTTGTCCACCGCACGGTTGCACCCAAGCGCCGACATCCGGCTGCCGAAGAAATTGTCGCTGACCGCGAGCAAGGTGGTAGAGACGCGGCCGGCTCACCCAAGCGCGAGCGGTGTAATGAAAAAAGAGTTAAATATATTCACCTTAAAAATAAAGAATTAAATTAAAATGAAACAAATATTTAAGTGGGGCAATACAACAGACATGATTTTATTGCCGTTTTTATAGACAGATAATGGTACGGAACCCTTCGTGCGCGAGTCCGACTCGCATCTGGCCGGCTTTATTTTTAACTCGCTTAAAAATATGTTGACATTGACTAGTGTAGTAATATTATATCTGTGCCATCGACAAATTTTCACAAAAAAAAACATACTAAATTTGGGCGAAGTCGAAGGGAACAGCTAGTAAGATATTATTCCATAGAAAAATACCCATAAAAGCTATCTAATCACGATCTTCTCCAACAATAACTCAAAGCCATGTAAGTAAATATTGATAACAAAGTTGATTTTGTACGCAGAGTAATAAATGTTCATACTGCGCGCGCTGGAAAAAAAACCCTCTCTACTTTGAATAAAATAAAAAAAAACAGGTTATTCAGGCGTTATTTGCGAAAATTCATTCCACAATATTGGATGAAAAATATTTAGTACCTAACAATTTCGCATAAAACCTTCTCTGTTAAGGGGGCATCCATTAATTACGTGAGGCGTTTAGGGGGGTGGGGGAGGGGGTCTCGGCAAATATCACGTTTTTTTTTTTACCAATTTTAGTAGTTCCTACTAAACGTGGTTGGTTACGTGTTGGCGCGGGATCCAATTTTAGAAAGAAAATCGTTAACCATTTGCAGCGAATTACTTTTCCGTTCGATTTATTCCGTAAGAATGCAAAAAAACTAAAACCACATAGGTACATTTGAATCTCGCTTCAACACGAAACGAACAATCTTAGTATTTTATTGTTAGACTTTTACCTGACTTCCAACGGAGGACAGTAATGCAGTTGGCATCGAAAACCTACCACCTACTAAATTTGAATCTCAAACCAACACAAAACCAAAAATCTTTCTTTCATTAATTTTACATTATTTACATATTACGTGTTTTGAAAAATCTCTCGTGAGATTAAGGCGCTGCGCAAACGTAGTCATAATATTTTGTTGCTGATAGTCAGACCGGCGGCGCGGGCGGTGGCGTTTGTGTTGCGCGTGCTTGCTACGACGTATAATTTTGGGTGATTTCGACTAAAACACCACGACAATGCCCTCGTGTTCGTTCACCAGGTGTACAAATAGCTCCAAAACAAAAAACAAAGCCCAAGGCATCACATATTTTCCCGCGTAAGTAGATACACCAAACTTTAAATTTTCTGATAATCCGATACCTTATCACTATTCATCTGTAACACGGTGGTACAGTTTTTGAGTGAGCGCTGGTAGAACGTACCGTATCTTCCTTTTTTACTTTTATCGAAGCAATACACATAAAATTGCCAAGTCACTTATCCTTCAACTCAGACTAGTTAATTTGTTCGAGAAAAGATCACACCAACTACACAATGAAAAGCCCACCAAAGTATCAACTAGTTTCGTCTCTCCACGAGACCTTATCAGCACACTACAATACCAGACTTTGACACTGATAATGCCAAGCAACGTGGAAAGAGTTCCGCAAGAAGGGATCACAGCAATTAAATTTTTGTTAATTTTAGTATTGTTTGGTTTTTGTAATTAATATTTACACAAATATAACCGACTTCATCCACGGCGGGCCCTCCGCGTTCTGTCACTGCCGGCCGCTGCCTTGCCGATGTGAAAGGAACCTAAGAGTGAGTTAAACCCCATAGCAAGCTATACAAAGTATTAAAGGAACTATGTAGAGCTTAGAACCTTGTAGTTTAGATATTCCATCTATTCCTATTTCATCCAGTTATTTAGAGTCTGGCTATCGAATTTTAATCTAGAATGTACTAAACTTTTTTGTTATTAATGGTTCATACAACTAGTTACTTGAGGTGTGTGTTTAATTTTTACGCTAGTGTTCGTACGAAGATAGATTGTTCGTACTCCGTACGTCGAGATTACGCGAGATTGATGTACCAGTACACAATCTTGTATCTCAATATATTCCGCTCTCTATCAGCTTGATGAAAATATTTGGCTTGCTGATACTTTAGGCAGATCGCTTTTTTCAAATAAGATTTCTTTTTAGGTACATATTTTGTACTTTAGTCAACTAATATGTGTGCTTTGTTCAAAGAGAGACAAACTACGTTGAACGAACACGTCACGTTTCGTCGGGTCGTTTATAATGGATCTATTTAACTTCAATTTCAAAATTAAAGGACCATAGGCACTTTTGTATGAAGACTGAGCTCCGTCCGCGAAGTTGGTCCAATAGTGATAATAGTAGTTTATGCAACTGTGCATAATGGAGGGCATTACAACACAAGTGTGGGTTTAAGAAACGAGCCGAAGGCGAGTTTCTTAATAGCATCACACGAGTGTTGTAATGCCTAATTATGTACAGTTGCATACACTACTTTATCTACCCAAATATCATAAGGGCTCTATGATGGGTTCAGGAACCATAGGGAAATGACCAGCATTGTTACCAGTGTAATGCAGTAAAAAATAAATTGAACACATACAGAAGCAAATTATTTATTATAGTAATGGTAGTTAACATTGACAGTTGTTCTGAGTCACTATCACTCATTTTCGACAGAAATAAAGAACTTATTCAACTTATCAGAAAATTTGTCTACTCGTAACTGGAAATAAAAAGCTAACGAACAAATGACAGCTCGAAATGGCGGCGCGGCGTTTCGAATATCTGTATTTTTTTTTAAATCATAGACAAACGAACAAAGTCACTATTCTTGTGTCACTCGAGATCAAAATGTCGTGCGATTTATAGTTAGAATGTAGATGCTAGTATAGCACTCACTTGAATTTGACACCTATTCCAAATTTAAACTCTATAACCTACGGTTTTCAGTAGGTTATGAGTTCATTACAGTTCCGTTTATTTCTGTTGGTTGGTAATGCTGGTCATTGCCTATGGTTTTTGAACGCATTATAGAGGGTTTATGATATTTGGGTAGATAAAACATATTATGTCATTTGAAAGCTCTTGGAGCATACTTTATTGCATTATAACGGCAGCATTACAATTGAGCGCGAAAATGTTGTTTTGGTGCTTTTTTAGAAAAAAACTAAGAGTTGATTAATTATATGAATAGTTGACTTAGAACCTAAATTTGAAAGGCAATAAATAGCTCTTGGCATGCCGCAAATCTTCCTACAACGTGACGAGTAAAGCGAGCCGCACTCTCATCACGCAATACAATGAAGTGAGCGATGGCAGCTACGCTGTGTGTATTGACGGCATCAGGACATGTTCTCAATTTTCTTAATTTTTTTTCTCGGTTCAATGAACGAGTTAGAATGAATTATGCTTTCCATCTTCCGAGGACATCCGTGAGGATTGGTGCGGTGACAGATTTGGTTTGAGAATCTCAAGAGCTGCTAATATGCAGGCCTCGACAGATCCTACTGCTGCCTAGCCTACTTTCAATTGAAAATACTAATTCTATCTTTTTGTTTCTAATTTTTGATCGTAATTTTCTTTGTTAATGTAGAAACAAATAAGAATTTATGATGAACAATCCAATATTTGCCACAATAGTAAAAAACTACTAAAATAATTAAAATTAAAGTCCTTAAAAACACAAAAAAACTAAATAATTACGAGTAAATTTAACTAACAATTAAAATATTCGAAAAAATGTGCGTCACAAAGAATGGTGCGGTTTTTTTCCAAAAATTACAGTAACATTACTCGTTATGCACTCGCCGTTGCAACTTCCACGCACACATTAACAGTAGAAGTAAAGATTTGACATAAAACAGGCACAGTCTTGCACTACTCTACGCGCATTTATTCGATTATATGTATACATACGCGTTGGTTTATTGAACGGATGATTTTGATTGTTTATTTTGTTAAAAGCAGACTTGATCGAGTGTTCTAAGCATGGAAAGTCTGCCAAGAGTGTGTTAAAACTTACAAAAAAAATTGTGTTAAATACCTCTATCTACCAGTGCGAAGCCAGAGCGGGCCGCTAGTTGAGATATAAGAGTGTGTACTGGTACAGTGACGGTTTGAAAATATTAATAAACTTGTTTATTTTGTAACAGTAAAGCCAGGAAAGCGCGAGAGATGGGGACAGGCAATGGAGGCGCGCATACGCTTTGCCGAGGCGTACGCAGTCACGAACGGGTGGATCGCCTACGGCAACACGTACGTTTCCTTGCAGCGAGGGACGGAGCAGAGTGCCTTCTGTGACTGTGTCAAGATATGGACCGTGACCGCTTCACAGAAGAGGAATGTAGTGTAAGTACAGCCTCTAGTTCTCTGCTTCTTACCTTTGTGTGTTGACCCTGAAGGGAGTCTTGGCCTCCGATATAATAGATAGTCACAGGACTGCGTCGCCTCTATCTTGTCCGGTGGGCAAACTTTATCATTGTCTTCGCTCATGTATAAAACTGGATGAAACTGCACTTTGGGATATGGTTCTTAAAGCTCTCTACAACATAAGATAGAGTGTAACGGCATAACGATGCTTAAAAACGGTTATTCCGGAAGGTTGGAGGTTGCAGTAGATCCTTTGAGAACTAGTGCCCCTGGAAATAAATCGTGCAGCTCGTAAAGAAAGATCAGAAAGTTATTAGTAGGTAACATAACCCTTATGGGGTGGCGTGGCACATTGTTTACTGTTTGGTTGTTTTAGTTACCTTACAGTTTCAATTAGGTTTTAGTTAAATTAGATAGCTACTTTAATATTTTGATGTTTTTACAGATGTGACAGCGACAGTCTTCTCAAACGTACAAGTACTTCAAAAATTACTTTAACGTCGACTTCTCGACCATACTGCACTGGGATGTTTAGCCGTGTTCTTTAGATAAGTCCTTAAAATTTGATTTGTTACAAAATCCCCTAATAAAACATTAAAGTACTTGAGTTGGAACACTGTTTTTACCGGATTGATCGCGTATATTTTATATAAAATATAAAATATACGCGATCAATCCGGTAAAAACAGTGTTTTATTATGAGTTCTCGCGAAAATAACCTTAGAATATACTACTTGAGTTGGATTTAAAGTAACGTAACCTGATAAAAGAAGATGTTAGAAAGGGTACCAGAACTTTGTTATACATTCCAAGCTAAATTCCAAGACATTATAGAAACTTCATCATAAAAGATTAGCAAGAATCCCCGAAGACAGAAAGCTTTCAAAATGTAATATTATGAGTAATTCTTTCCTATCCCCAGAGATGGCCACAGCTAGTTTCCTTAACCTAATATTTTAACATCGAGCTGAATATTTTAGAATATATTCTGGCGTCGAGAATTTCATTGTATCGCTTGTGCGGGCCTGAGGGAAGCAAGTTTGTGAGCACAAAGGGTTTTACGCATCAGACGAACTAGAGTTTTATAGATTGTGGCCCTCTAGGGAGACTTGATGGCGTGTACGGCGAATTGAAGGCAATGTTTTATAGCAACCGCAACTCTAGTTGAAACTGGCTGCGGACACGGCAATAGCAATCACTGTCTTGCAAGTTTTATGTCGGTGTGAATTGTTGAACTTGAACAAGATAATGATCTATGTGAGGTTGACCCATCTGTTTTGAATGTTTTTAGGGTTCCGTAACCAGAGGGTCAAACAGGACCATATTACTAAGACTCCGCTGTCCGTCCGTCTGTCTGTCCGTTTGTCACCAAGCTGTATCTCATGAACCGTGATAGTCAGGCAGTTGAAATTTTCACAGATGATGTATTTCTGTAAAAAAAAAAATTCAAACACCCACAGAACAGAGAAGTAAGTGGAAGTGCTAAGTGGGCGTGGCACGCGTGTCACAATTAAGCGTAGTTACGCTTAACTGATCTCAGTCGTGTTCTAACATCGCTTTGAATTGCTTGTCTCGCGACAAATTCATTTTTCCGAAGCTATGCCGTATTGTTCCATTTTGGAATGTAAAAATGATAGTAGGCGAAAAAATCTTAAAACCGGAGGTGTTTCATACCATCGGTAAGTAGGATTTTAATTGTTTTCTCCTAAAGTTTCAATTTATTTCAATTTACAAATAATTTATTACAACGGTTAGTCAAAATCAACCTTAAGCAATTATGATAAAGTTGATTTTGGATTGTGTCTATTCACTTCGTTCTCGAAAGTTCTTCGCTACTCGATTAGTGATGTAGTCAAGCAAATCGGTACTGCTTTGCTGTTGATTTTATCGATTAATATCGATACAAGAAAATAAATATTTTAATGTGATTTTAATGTTGAATCGATTATTTACTTAGCAAAAAACATTCTTTATTAGAAAAGGAAACTACAATAAATTAATAAAACCAACTAAAAACTAGTCTTTACAATTGCAACAATTGAGCTAACTGTTGTAGCAGACTGTTGTAAAGAATCTACAAGAATGATTGGTTTATTTAGTAGTAGCTTCTGCCCGCGGCTTCGCACGCCTTTTGTTGGGATAAAAGTGTGTTACTCTCCATTCTTTCAATTAACTATATGCCAAAAATAAAGGCGATTGGTTACTAAGTTAGGGTGTGAAGAAAGGACAAACTTTCGAATTTATAACATAAGTTAGGATTAACAAACCAAGGAGAAGTAGTTCAATGTGCCTTATACAGGGTGGAAAGAATCTATGGGCCCTGGAGGGGAACTACCTTAAATCCTTTAGCTAGCTCATTTAACTGAAAGGACCCTTTATTTTTAAAAAGAAACATAATTGCATTCAAAGATTTTCTAAAAATTCCTTGTCTCACCTGGGAACCAACCAACTAAAAATAAAAAAAAATAAACCCTCGCTATTTTATTATGCGAATCAGTAGGATTATTGTTCAGGATAAAAATTGTCAAATAAACATTGGACCTTTCACTCATCTGTTGTATAGGATACCCATGAAATCGAATATTTATTACATATTCTTTATTAACAATACCTAGTATTGTTCACTTGTAACAAGTAAATAACACGTTATAATTTTCTTATCTCTAACATCCAAAGACATCGTATGATGAAGAGGCTTGCTAATGTTATTAATTGGAAGGTACCTTGTTGCACACTTCGATAAGAAAATCGTTGAATGGTAATAATAAATCTATGCACAATTCCTTCTTACATGAGGCGTTCTGACAAAAACTTTAAAACGGAGTGTGTTTTTTATCAACTTGCGGCAACAAATTTGAATTTCGAACGATAACTTTCATCATTTTTAGGGTTCCGTACCCAAAGGTAAAACGAGACCCTATAGCTAAAATTCCGCTGTCCGTCCGCCTGTTTGTCTATCCGTCTGTCACCAGGCTGTATCCGTAACCGTGATAGTAAAGAAAAAAAGTAGCCTATGTTTGATTCCAAGATTAAAATTACCTGTATGCAAAATTTCAGACCGATCCGTTCAGTAGTTTTGACATGAAGAGGTAACAAACATCCATCCGTCCATACATCCAGACATCCATCCAAACTTTCCCATTTATAATATTAGTGTGATAGTGTGATTTTTCACTGGTCAACATCTGTCTACTTAAAAAAATGTTTCATATTTTGTGTTTGTTTCTATTGATGATAAAATAAAATGAATATTAGTTTTCACTTTTTTTTTACTTATAAGACATTATTTATTTTTATCCTGAACAATAATCCTACTGATTCACATAATAAAATAGCAAGGGTTCATTTTTTTAATTTTTAGTTGGTTCGATTCCCAGGTGAGACAAGGAATTTTTAGAAAATCTTTGAATGCAATTATGTTTCTTTTTAAAAATAAAGGAATGTTTCCTTTCAGTTAAATGAGCTAGCTAAAGGATTTAAGGTAGTTCCCCTCCAGGGCCATAGATTTTTTCCACCCTGTATATTCACGATGGCTCGGAATGAAACCGAGGCATGGAATCGAAAACAGATACGCACGAAATTCAAATATTACGCGCGAAATCAGAAAAAGAAGTTTTCCATAAAAAGTAAAAAAAAATCTATAAGCCCATGTTTTGACAAATTTAGATTTATAGCTTCTATTTGAGCAATTATTATTAAAGGAGTTTTACTACTAAAAATCTACATAAATTACCTGTTGCTCCATTAATTTTCTTTATTCCATTATTGTAATATGGGTTCATAGAAATATATGTCTACGACTTCTTTTCTGCCCCCCTAGCACGGGGATCGTTGTCTAGGGTAGAATAGACAATAATGACATTGCATCGCTACACATTGCGTACATTATTGAAGTTTTAGGAATGCATTTCAAATAATTTAGGCATTGGATGACGAAGTGACGTAATTTTTCTCTATTCTACCCTAGACAACAATCCCCGTGCTAGGGGGGCTGGTAGTTTAATTCCTTGCAGACCGCAGAAAATTTAAAAAACCGATAAAATATTTGAATTTCGCGCGTAATATTTGAATTTCGCGCGTATGTCTTCTCGATTCCGAGGCTCGGTTTCATTCGGAGCAATCGTGAATAGCCCTGCTGGTGCAGCCTTAATCGAGTAGCAGTAGATCTGCGAACTATCAATCGAATATCAATCTTATACCTAACGAAATTAGGTTTATAATAACTATCACGGAGAATACCGCCATCTATGGTCAAGTAGCGGAATTAACTCGTCAGGCCAATGTTTGGTGAGTATAGATCGTAAATACGTTCTGCTGCTAAAGTAAAATGAATCTTATCGAGTAGATTTCAAGGTTTATTTCCAAATCTTTGACGTTGGCTAGTTTTGACTGAACTTGAAACTACCAACCAAACGAATTGTTTCTTTGTATTGTATTATATGATTAGGGGTTTATTTGTGTGAGTTTGGCGACATCGGTTCCCGTAGTAATTTTGTTGCATTGCACTTCCACTTACTTCTCTGTTCTGTGCAAACACCGAATAAAATAAATGTTTAAGGGGGCTCCCATGCAACAAACGTGATTTTTCACGGTTCATGAGATATAGCCTGGTGACAGACGGAGAGCGGAGTCTTAGTAATAGGTTCCCGTTTTATCCTTTGGGTACTTCTGTACCCAAAGTAGTTTAAGTTTTTAGGGAGAACCCTAAAAACTAATACCGCGAAACCTACCATTTTTACTATTTTCTCGCGCATGGTGTGAAAAGTAGAGTATTCTCCATGTGCATACAGCTGTCTTCATCTTGCTGGTGATTAAATCCGTCTCGCAAGATTCTAGTAACTCCCTCGCTTCGCTCATTAGGTATTCTACAATCCTGAGTAGCGCTCGGTATTCAATGACGCTATAAGACACTGCTTTTCACACGGCGCATTATCTAATGCTATTGTTTTCGTCGATTTCGTGACTTTTTCTAGAAGTCTTTTAATAAGTTTGACAACTTTAATTTTGCTCCAACTCGAAAAATAACAACTAACAGGCTAAAGGTTTCTTAGTCGCTTCTTTACTTTAGTCTATATACCGAAGCGACAGAAATCAAAAGTACCACTTTATTTCCGTGTCAGTGTTTTATTTTAAGAATTTGACCTTTTCTAAGTATACATTTTTGTATTTATGGAAATAAAGAATTTTTGATTTGATTTAAATTTTGCTATTAATTTTAAGGAACATTTGTCATACGTCTTAATAAAACATCTGTGTAATAATCGTAAAATATTCCAGAAG
This sequence comes from Eupithecia exiguata, assembly GCA_947086465.1. NCBI lineage: Eukaryota > Metazoa > Arthropoda > Insecta > Lepidoptera > Geometridae > Eupithecia > Eupithecia exiguata. Next base: position 4,289,503 of record OX352233.1, on the reverse strand, counting down.
AACTATTCTTTAAAACTGCCGTAATAAGATTAGGGTGATGCCAATCCTTCTAAGAATGCCTATTACGTCTCACGAACGTCCGAAAAAAATACTTCCTTCTTTATTTATCTTTTTTGCTAACCTCGTTTTGATCCCCTAATGGTTTTCCCACAAATATAACTTGGCTTTGTTTAGTTGGTTGAGCTTTATTTATTTTTGCCGGCGTCGTTTGTGGCAGCTGCGTCTCTTATTTATAATTCAGCTTAGTTACAATCGGCGTTCTTGATTTCACCTGAAATTTGTCTAACTAAAGTTTCAAATCTCTTAATTCGTTTTAAAAGTCGTTATCGTTGTCCTGAAATTTTGTAATATTAAGTCGGTACTAGGTCTCATTCTCTCATTCTTATATTAAGTCGGTACTACTCTCATTCTTATCTTTATATATTCATCTCATTTTTATCTATTCTAACTACATATTGTAGAAATTCGTATGAGCACGGTATTATCAACCACGAGCTCGGTATTATCGTACCAGTTTGATAATACCACGTTTTCCCATTTTTTTGTATTTTAATAATTTCTCTCTTCTACCATTGATTTAAATGTACGCAATCAATTCGTTATCAGGTGCATGGTACATCACTATTCAATGTTTTAAACAAACTAGCTCCAAGGGCAATGAAATACCAACTTTACAGCCAAGCGCACAGAGTTAATATATATAATAACTCTATGCCCAAGCGACTAGTTAGAACCTGTTTAGTCTTTTCAAATCAGTTTGTTACAAAAAAAAGATTTAGCAATAATAATGAAAAATTGCTACTAACCTATGCATAGTAGAACAAAAACCAGCCTACATTGAGGCTGGTTTTTGTTCTACTTCGAACCACAATATTTATACAGCATATCGAGGGCATGATTTTGGCCTTAACCAAAGTTACAATAAAAAAGTACCTACTTTTCATGGGTAAATTTCAGAAAACCAGAGTATACAATAACTACATCAAAATGTTTCAAGCGAAAAACACCAACTGACAGCAGATCTACCATAAACCTTCACCTGCTAGGTAGGTAGAAACGGGTTTCTCCGGCACAACACGTGGACGGAAGAAACCACCCCCCTTGACGTTGAGTATACATGAATCATAATAGCATAAATAAATCTGTGGAGCACTATATCGTAGTGGTTTTATTCTCTTTGTGGAGCACAGATTTTTTGTCAATTACTTATTGTATACTCTTTGTCAATTTCTATAATGTCATTATAATTTCGAGCTTGTACCTATATACTGATTTGTTTAAGAATTTAATATTTTTAATGTTTATTTTTTAAGACTTTACACAAATAATTAAAAGGATTCTTTAATTTAAATCGTCATGGAAAAACGACTTCAAGTGAGAAAATTCAGCGACACTGATATCACCGATTCTGAAATCGTCGACGCAGAGCCGTTTACAGTGCGAAGAAGTCCTATTTTCATCACCTTAGGTAATCATCTAAAACATAAATCGGTTAAAAAAGTGAGCCTGAGTATCTATGCGTGAGTGAATTGCAAATCCACACACACCAAGTTTGATCTCCCCTCTTCTGTCATCACTGCCTATTTCAGTTTATAACGTTACTGGCTTCTGCCCGTGGCTTCATACGCCCTCTACCGGCATAAAAAGTAGCCTATGTTCGTCGCTCGGATACCTAGACGGTCGGGACTATCCCTCCCTGCCATTTCATTAAGAACCGTTCAGCCGTTTGGGCGTACAAAAGTAACAGATATTCCATTGTAATAATAAACATTCTATAGTGAATATATAACAATTTATTTTTTTACTATTTGGATAATCTTTATTAACAAAGAAAGTTACAGTCAAATAATAGAATTAAATTAAATTATAATAATCGATTTATTGAGTACATTTTGCATTCCCATTTTTAATGAATTTGCCTCTAAGCTTAAAAAATTATGTGATAAAAAAAGCTGTAGCATGTTTTATAGGGACCCTATAAAACACCCAACAATTCTCTAAAATATGATTATTTCAGAGGACTCAAAAGTAGAGCCCGTCGATATCTACCGGATGATGGAAGCTGGAATGAACGGAGTACGGTTCAAAGTATCAGACATGACTGACAACGACAAAGTTCAATTACTTGGAAAGGTGGACAAGGCTTCCGCGTACCTGAGCCAGAAGCATGGAGTGCTGGACTGGCCCGTCGCCACTTGTATAGAGCTCAAGACTGGGATTGTCAAGTCTGGGATCATTGAATCGGTTTAGTTTGAGTATTAAATATCTTATCAGTACATCACACCTGAACATGCCTCCCCTGAACAAGGGGGTTTTGCCACAATCATCATACACCACGTTTGGCAAGCCGATAGGTGATTGCAGTGGAGGTCTCTATTCATTTATTTAGAACTACCAACAGAGGATACTCACTTATCCCTCTTTTTCACCAAGGTACAATACGTGTATTTGACAAGTTTTGTGTAATGTTTTAGTTTGTTTTTCACACGTAGGTCATCATAATTGTATATACTTGTTGCAACACAACTTATATGAAACATGTATTGTGAACTTCTACTTACTTCAAACTTCTCTTCTTCTCGTTTATTGATACTTGTGGTTAGTTTGGCGTGTTTTAAAAAGCTATAAAGTGACTTAAAGTTCTTGAATACTGATATAATACAGCCCGCTGCAAGACGGGTGGACAGACAGACAGATATTAGCCTTAGTAAAATGATTTATGTTGGGACCTTTGGCGTACAAAACCCTAACAAAATCGTCAGTCCAGTATCGGTCCTCCTACGTTTTAGGCAATCTGCCATTCATCAACTTTGTTAGACCTCTTGTTTACGCCAGTCGCCATGGAAACCAATAGACAAGCGAGTAAAAATTATGGTTTAGACGCATAATGACCAATATATATTGAAAAAATAACGCAAAAGGACCAAAACGCGTAATGACCAATAAGCAAAATGACCCATACGCGAATTGACCTATCTCTAATTTGCATATTGACCAATCTTCTTATTACGCATATTGACCAATTTGTGTTAGAAAAATATATTTTGGAAAAATAACGCAAAATGACCAATACGTGAATTTTAAGTTTTTGAAGTTTTCAATCAGTGCGTCCTACTCGTCATGACCGCAAGGTCCCTTTTGTGCAACTCAGTTGAGCAAATTGAAAACTATGATGAGATGATGTTTTATATTGGTTTTACGGCGCCCATATAAATCCCTCGAGAACCTTTATTTTATAGGACCACCTCAAAATCAACTTTGAGACAGCAACGACTGAATCATCAAACTAGAGCAACTCCAACTAATTTATAATTTTCTTATCTTCTAGGAAGATGGATATTGCATGGTGGAAGGCCCAGAAGTGATCCTCACGTGCAATGTAAATTGGTTCAACAAATGCAACAGTAGCCTTATATTTGTTGACAACCCAAACATAACTAAAGAAATTAAACCTGGTATGGGGATATCAATAGATTACGACGAGATCGTCTTGATCAGTGAGGCAGTGCTAGACAGCCAGTCGATCCGTTGCTCTGTTTTTAAACCTGGTAAATTGGGGAACATGGCTAGCGTTTGTGCAAGAGGAGCGACCAAACAAACTCCTATTTTTTCCAAGAAAGATGCGGCGATCGTAAAGTTTGCGTTGGAGTATCAGGTACCATATCAATACTTTTACAACTTAAGTACATATAATCTCTTATGAAGACCACTAATTTAAAAGTTAAGTTTAGGTCTCTACCTTAGTATTTCAGGAATATTCTGCCTTTGAAAATTCACAGTAGTATATTATATATTTACTTATTTTTAATTTTAGATCGACGTTTTAATAGTCAACTATGTTCGCCGTCCTGAAGTTGTTAGAAGTGTAAAGCAGTATATGAGCAACATAAAAGTGAGAAGGCCGTTAATTTTTGGTGGAATTTGTACTGCAGAAGGACTTCTAAATGTAGATAATGTTATAACGGTAATTATTGCCAAACATTAGATATTTGACTAGGTATAATACTTTAATATTAAAACCACTAATATAAACCTATATTCATGGAAATAATTATTTTTATTATTTACTAAGGTACTAACAAAAAAAATTTAGATGAGAAATAATTAAAATAAATAAATAATGAATAGTGTATGTTTTCAGGAATGTGATGGAATAGTATTCTCTAGAGAGTATCTGGCTTACGAACTAGAATACAAATATCTTAATCGAATGATGCCAATACAAAAATGGGTCGGAGCCAAATGTATTCAGGTAGGTACGAAACTACATACTCAAACTAACTCTACACTCACGTAGAGTGTGTTGATAAAATAAAGAAATAATGCTGGACCAAATATGATCTATACTCTAAGAAAGTTGCTACAGCGTTTCAACCACGGATCTGATAATTACTGAGGAAACGTAAGAATTATGTTCTCTATTGTTCAAAAATTATTTGAAGATATAGATGTAACCGATTTTTTATCAAAACAGGCTGGAAAACCATTTTACGTATCTGGTGGTGTCTTAAGCTGCGCATTAGCTAGTGGAGTGATCAAGAACTCTGAGCGTTCCAACGCTGCTAATGCAGTGCTCGATGGAGTCACCGGTTTTGTGCTGGTCGACTGCCCTCGTGTAGAGTTCGTTGTAGCAACAATCAAGACGCTGAACAACCTGTGCTGTGCTGTCGAACCTTTAACTAACCAGAGGCAAGATTTCTGGAGACTTATGATGACGGTAACTCATTTTAAAATAGTCATCAGTCATCACATGCATTATATACAATAGACTATTTGAACATTATTATCATATAACTACATTGAAAGTAACTTGCAAATGGTTTTCATCCTAGTCAGTGACATCGTAACAAAGTATTCAGGTGATTTATAATAAAAAATATACCTGTTTTAGGTAAAAAACTATGAAAAGTACACATTTTTAGGGTTCCGGACCCAAAGGGTAAAAACGGGACCCTATTACTAAGACTTCGCTGTCCGTCTGTCTGTCTGCCCGTCTGTCTGTCTGTCCGTCTATCACCAGGCTGTATCTCATGAACCGTGATAGTTAGACAGTTGAAATTTTCACAGATTATGTATTTGTGTTGCCGCTATAACAACAAATACTAAAAAACAGAATAAAATAAATATTTAAGAGGGCTCCCATACGACAAACGTGATTTTTTTGCCGTTTTTATAGATAATGGTACGGAACCCTTCGTGCGCGAGTCCGACTCGCACCTGGCTGGTTTTATTTATATATAATCACGTGACCAAAAACACTGCGTTTGGTTCCATCGCTGATGACGTCACACATCATAACACAGATTACAGTGCGTGTTTTTCTTGTTCGATGTGGCGTGAGGTGTGACGTCATCGAGTCATATCACCGGAGTCACATGACAGGAATCGTTTTGGCGTGCCATTATAAAAATAATAATAAATAAATATAAAATAATAATAATAAATAAATGTTTTACTTTGAGAAAACAAGACATGTTCAGTTACTTAAATTTCGTTGGATACAATGCATGCATGCAACCGTAACGGGAGGTGCAGTGTGGGTAGACCCTCCACTTGGTGGCATTAGTCCACCTGTGAAGAAGGCCGTGGTACACCGCAGGATGCAGACAGCGCGGGAGCGGTCATTGTGGAGATCTTTGGGGGAGCCCTATATCCAGCAGCGAACATTCGGCTGAGGCGATGATGCTGAGCAGACTTTCTTTCGCAGGTTGAAGTGCCGGTTAACGCAGCAGAAGCAGCTGCCATATCCTGCTCACTTTTGGTGAACCAATGCAACGCCAAGCTAATCGTGCTGCCGACGGTTACCGGCAAGTCCGCCCAAACGCTGCTGCGGCTCCGCCCTTCCTGCATCATCATCACAGTGAGCAAGGATAAAGGAATTACGAGACGGCTGTTAACTATGCGATGTGTAACTCCGCTTCTGTACAAAGGTTTGTCTAATTTTTTCTAAACAAAACTACCTATACCATCAATCATCGCATCATTGTCGTGATGTTGCGATGTCTGTGTGGCCGCTTCTTCCTCAAGTTTTGTGCTGTAATGTGAAAATATAAGAACTATAGAAGAACTTTGCGCTGAAAATGTTAAAATGAATATTTGTTTTAAACTAAGTTCTGCCCGATATTTCGTACGCTTTTATAGGATAAAAAGTACCTATATGTATAGGGCGCCAAATCAAAAAAGATTTGGGGAGTGCGGAAGAACCGGGAGAAATCTGAACTAGAGGCTGAGCCTAACATCATTGGCAAAACAAAATCACACAATCTGCTCTGGCTCAGCCACGTGCTACATGTATAGGAGGAAGATCGGGCAGCTCAACGGGCTTTCCTTGTAGCGCCAGTTGGCCGATGACCAGTCGGTCAACCCAGATACAAGTGGAGAAGTACTTTCGCTCACTCCATATCTTTACGCTCGATTATTAGAAGTGCTAGAGCATCCTCTAGCTTATTTTGTTTTAATATTCGGACATAACCTTGTTTATTTTGTAACAGTGGAGCCAGGAAAGCGCGAGAGATGGGAACATGCAATGGAGGCGCGCGTACGCTTCGCCGAGGCGTACGCAGTCAAGCACGGATGGGTCGTCTACGGAGACACGTACGTTTCCTTGCAGAGAGGCACGGAGCAGAGTGCCTTTTGTGACTGTGTCAAGATATGGACCGTGACCGTTTCACGGAAGAGGAATGTAGTGTAAGTACAGCCTCTAGTTCTCTGCTTCCTACCTTTGCGTAACGACCCTGAAGGGAGTCTTGGCCTCCGACACAATAGATTACCACAGACTTGCGTCGCCTCTATTCAGTCCGGGGGGCAGACTTTATCATGGTCTTCACTTATGTATAAAACTGGATAAAATTTAGCACTTTGGGATATGATTTTTAAAGCTATAATCCCTACAACTTAGGAGTGGTACAGCATAAAGATGCTTAGAAACGAATCATCGTATTTTCTGGACGGTTGGAGGTAGCAGTAGATCCTGTGAGAACCAGTGTCCCTGGAAATAAATCGTGCAGCTCGTAAAGATAGATCAGAAAGTTATTAGTAGGTATCATAAGCCCATAGACATATGGGTGGCGTGGCATATTGTCTTTAAACATGTAAAAATTGAGTTTACAAAAACAGTACTTCGATACTGAAACGTTTTTTGTTGAATATTATACATAAAGGTAGATTTCAAGGTTTCATTCAATGAGTTACCTTACAGTTTCACTTAGGTTTGAGTTAAATTAGATAGGTACTTTAACTTAATAATTTTGATGTTTTTACAGATGTGAAGAAAGCACAGAACATCTTCTCGTAAATCCAAATACTTCAAAAATGACTTTAGTGTCGACTTCTCGACCATACAGCACTGGGATATTTAGCAGAACTGTTTAGATAAGCCCGTAAAATTTGATTTGTTACAAAATCCCTAAATAAAACATTAAAGTACCTACTTGAGTTGGATTTAAAGAAACGTAACCTGATATAAAAGAAGATGATAGAAAGGGTATCAGAACTTTGTTATACATTCCAAGCTAAATTCCAAGACAATGAAGAAGCTTCATCATAAAAGATTAGCAAGAATCCCCGAAGACAGAAAGCTTTCAAAATGTAATATTATGAGTAATTCTTTACTGTCCCCAGAGATGGCCACAGCTAATTCCCTTAACCTTATATTTTAGAATCGATTTGAATATGTGCAGCCTGTGCCCAAGACAGGAAGTCCTCATTGTACCCGTTCCATAGCCCCATATCTACAAACGCCACATACATTTCAGATGAATCGCTCCGCAAACTTTGGAGATAGGGGAATATGAAACCTACAATACTTTCAAACACAATTTTGAAATGTTCTAACTAAATACCTTTCATTTTGAAACACCATTAGCCCCATTAAGAATTCTCCAGAAACAATACGAGTGATATGTGAATGTTGTACTCTTTGAATACCAGAGTAAAATATTAAATACTCTGCTTGACTCTGTTGAATACATTGATCTAAAGTGTACTAAAGGGGATCTCTTTTTTCATTGGTTGAATACGAGCAAAACCCACAGACAATAGACTAGCTGCGGAAAATCGAGCAAAACAGAGTGGTCTATTCCACAGTCTATTATCTATCTCTTTGACGCATTGATCTAAAGTCTAGGGGATCTCTTTTTTCATTGCTTTGACGAACAACATTGAATTAAGCTGTACAATATTTAGGAAATATTTTATAAAGTTTTACACAATAATCTACCCAGAATATCTACATCATTTTATTACTGCACACCCGATAGGAATTATGGTTTGGCCTACCCCATTCGATAAGAAACTGGATGAAGTAAGTTTCGTAATAGGAACCTCATTCATTTTATTTTAGCAAAAATTTAAGTACTTATGTTCGATACATCGATCACGTAGGCATGTAAGCATCATCAGCAGTTAGACCTAAGTAGGTTACTCGTGCCGCGAGCGCGGACCGAACGCCTACGGAGGTTAGTGCATCAGCAGCCACAATTTCAACCGCACTCATAAATAGCATAAATAGTCGTAGTTTTATACAATACAGCTTTTGTACTATTAACTGGACTTTTATATCAACAACAACATCCCGGGAAGAGCTAGCCGCGATTCCTACAACTCACCTACCGCTTTTTCCACAACAAAGCAGCTGTTCCATACATACTCCATGACTTATCATCTATTCGGTGCATACTTAGGTATGCCTACAAAAATCTATCTATAACAGCTTATTATTAGGAATCGCTCTTTCAGTATGATGCTATGGAGTTGCCTGGACAGCAGCTCTTGTCCGCTCAAGCTTATTCGCCGCTGGACCATATTCTGAATCTGGATCTCCAATCTGCACCAGCATGTCAAAGAGTTACTGGCATCATGGTCAGCATGGGTATGAATAAATAATAGATTCAGGTGTTAATTTGCGGAAATCCATTGCAAAATATAAGGATAAAAATATTTATATATCTATTATATATATATTGAAAAAAAACCTATCAAAGCAGGACGTCTTGCTTTGAGGTATTTTTTTTTCATTTTGTATTTGGTGTGGTTTTTCTTCTATAACGCAGACTAAATTTTGTTAGAACTTATCGGAGAGGATTTTTCGCGGAATTGTTACTAATTTTCGATTGATCTAAAGCGATCAATATATGAAGTTATATTCACAACAATGGGAACACGACAAAAATCAGTTTTTTTTTTTTAAAGTAGCCTGTTCATAATGGGACTCATGATGTAATTTCAGGTAAATCGACGAACGATATAGAGGTAATGGAACAACTCATGGCTGCAGGTATGAACATAGCCATCATAAGCACATCGTTTTCAAACAAGGATGAAAATATAGAAACTATAAAAATGCTCCGTCAAGCTACCAAGAACTACAGTGTAACTGTAGGTAGGAACTACCCTATGGCTATAGCCCTTGCTCTGCCAGGGCGGAAGATAAGGACGGGAAAAATTGCAGATGTACGTTAAATGGCTTTTTTAAACGATTGAAAATTAGTAGTATGAACTCTCGAAAAACATTGAGATACTACTACTTATGATACTGATCGTCAGTTATAAAACAAATATAGTATAAACGAAAATTTTGCTCGTAGTTAGATTATGTATACTTACAAAACAATAATTGTTGGTTTTGTAGACCTATGGAGAAGAAGTTGAACTAAAAGCGGGCGACGCTCTAAGACTTACCACAGACGAAACGTACAAAGAAAGATGCTCCACCTATACCGTATACGTCGACTATATGTACTTTGCTGATAAAGTGAGCAAAAACGATGTAGTCCTACTTGACAATGAACTTATTATGTTAAGAGTTGAAATAATATCAAGTACCACGCTCACATGCAAGATTGAGAGAGGAGGAATTCTGGGATCTTTCAAAGACGTCTTTGTACCTAATGTACAGATCGACATGCCTAATTACTCTGAGAGGGACAAAAATGCTGTCGATATGGGAATATATCATCAGGTAATCGTACCATTATTTTAGTATGAGATGAAAACACATTTATGCCATCAAAAACTTGTAAAATACAAACTTACGCGATCAAATTCGATCGAATTTTGACTAGCTATAATTCTTAAACTACAAATTGGTTCAAATTGAATGAATTTTGAAATATACCGTATTTATACAATGCCTGCTTGGTTACTGAAAATTCAGGCTTCTAGTTTTATGCACAACGAAGTTGTAGAGGGTCGAAAATTGCCTGAACTGCTTCGAGAAAAAGACATAGTATGGTACGGCCGTGCCGTGTTTTTTGCTTGACTTGGCGACTGATCTGGAGGCACGGCAATGCCCCAGATAGATAGTCACTTTGCTAGATAATTGTGATAAAAACTTCGATCAAAAATTTCCGGCTTTGCCGGCCCCCCTTAGATTCACAATGCGCAGCCCAAAACCTTCAGTAGCAAAAGAGAAACATTTTGACATGTTAGGGAAGCTTTTCAACTAGTGTCATTTTAGCGATCAGACAAAAAGCATGGGTAAGTGCTCGTACAAAAAATGCAAGAATCACTCGTCCAAAGTGCTGAAAAAGGATGGAATTTCTTATTTTCAGTAAGTTTAAATATATTTTTTTACCCGTATATTGAGATGTGAGTCATATACTTGTGAAATCAGCATAAAATATTGTTGTTTGGTTTGCCTATGTTAAAATATTAATTTTGTTCTAAATTGATAAATGGAGAGGCTATTTCTTCTAAATTTTTTTTTTCATTTATAGTATGTATTAATATATTTTTCATAAAAATAAGTTTAATATTACTAGTTGATGATTTTTAAAATAACTAGTTGGCCCGCCCTAAAATTTCATTTGCGTAGACTCTCTAATAAAAGAAAGACTAGGTACTTACCTACCTACCAGAAGTATGAATTTATAAAACGTTTATTTTTTGTCCCGTAAAAAAAACTCGTGCAAAGCCGCAGACAGGAACCAGTTCTTTTTAATCTAGAGTGCCTGCCTGAAATTGTATTGTATTTTTAAATTATTGTATGTCTGAAATGACCCTTTTGTATAAATACCTACCTGTTGAGACACCAATTTATAGTTTCATCAATAAATGATTCGTTATCTTTACCTGAATTCTGTTAATTAATCCTTATAGAAAATAAACTGACTAGGTAAGTATATAATTCTCAGGTAGGTACCTACCTACTTACAAAATAAAATAAAATGAATTCGACTCCACCAATCTCTTGTTCCGTATGGAAAAAACTTGTCAGGCTCTGCGCAAACTGTCTGCGTCAAAACAAAACGAAGATAATTTTGAGTGACATTTTGGTAAGGCTCTAGGTATCTACGGGGGAGGCCGCGAACTACTTATTTTTGATCGAAGGATAAAAAATAAAAAAAATCATTAAAATAAAATTCACCTACCTTACCTGTACCTTCGGGGCGTAGACCAGTCGGCCGCCCTAGGTATCGCTGGATCGACGAAGTCGAAGCCGATCTCCGCGAACTCGACGCCCACAGCTGGCGAGAGACAGCTCAGAACCAAGATGCCTGGAGAAAGAAGTCTTGTGTCGGAGGCCAAGATCCACTTTGGGTGAATTTTATTTTACTACTACTAAGTAGTAGTAAAATAAAATTCAACCCCAGATAGGTACGTGTTACTATCTGTGATTTCGAAAATCCACGCCTAGCAGGCAACATGTTGTAGGGCAGCAAAGATTGGTGCCAAGGTCACCGATCCGTCTTCATTAACAAGACACACCCCAGGATCTATTTTGTCGTGTCTTTGAGTTGATACAACATAATGGATGATAGATAGACTCTACAAACTTTATTATTTTATTGTATATCTAGCTATTCCCTTGGTTTCACCCGCGGTTTATTCTAATTTCAAATTTCTAGGGGCATAAAAAGATCTTAATTTTCGTATAAAGATACGAATATTCCCTATAGTTATAGTTTTTCCGGAGATTGCTATCCAGCAGACTGAATAACTTACCAGCATAACCTCTTCTCATTTTCTAGAATTAAATCAATCACATTTATTTCTTTAGGCTTACGAAATAATCTAATAGTCAAATTTTAACCTATCATTTTCAAGTAGTAATTTGCCGCTCTGGGTAACGAACTCCACGTAGGTTCGAATAGGCATTTGGAATTATTCCTAGTGATAATTTTCTGTATATCTGATATTTTTCGTTGAAAAGGAGGTTACTTTCTCAGAAATCACAGTGTTTAGAATTCATAGTGATGTTGTTTTTTTAAGGTGGACATATTAATAGCACCATTCGTGAACTCAGCAGATGCTATATTAGAATTGAAGAGTATGCTGGGCGACAAGGGAAAGAAGATTGCAATTATTGCCAACATTCAGACCAATGCAGGATTTGAAAATTTTGACGATATCCTTCAAGTGAGCGATTAATGGGAAAATAAAATGATCGTGTGCAACAGACGATTGTTATGACGTAGTTATTTTCTCACCCTTTTCGCTGAAAATTCTACGCTATATGTATTTATAAAGTGCCTACAATAGTTACTAGATTGTTTTGTTATTGAACAGTTTCTGTTTCTCTATTCAGTTGTCGAATGCTGTCATGATAACAAGACAAGAATTGGGTTCGGACATTTCTCCGCAAAAATTGGTCATCGCTCAAAAAAACTTGATTGCGAGAGCAAATAAGGTACATATTGCCCTAAACACATTGCCCTTGGTTTAACTAAAACATGCTTTACTATCAGTACTATAGAAGAGCAAAATTTTGAACTTCGCAGGCCAACGTCCCAGTGAGCGTGAGTGCCCAACTCTTAAGTAGCATGCGTTTCAAGAAGCTACCTCAAAGAGCTGAATTGCTGGACATTTCCAACTGCGTCATCGATGGCGTTGACGCCCTTGTGACCGCTGCAGAGACCGCTGTAGGTTTATATCCAGTGGAAGCAGTGTTGTGCTTGGCGGAGGCTTGCAAGGAAGCGGAATCTTGCGTCTGGACGAAGCAGATATTCCAAGATCATGTCGACAAGGTTTATTCTTTTATTCTTTTTGGTTGGTATAAATATGATATTCAATGAAAAAAAACATCGTCTTGGGCCTTGCGCCCTGCATCTCGTTGATCTTTTATTTGTTGTTTCAATTAATAAGTGGTAGGTACAAAAGGTAAATTTGGTAGCATGACGACATGGTAAAAGTGTTGCCGATTGGACCCAAGGTATACCTACCTGATTCAGCGTAACCGACCCGATCGTGACGGTTCAGTTTCGTTGACTGTTCAGTAAAAGGGTGCCTTACTTTAACAATGCTATTAATAAACGACTACGTTGATAACCTCATAACCGATTTTTTCTCAACGGTGACTAGACATGTATGCAGGACATAATTATTATAGTGCACAAGTGTAATCGTAAACACAATTGCACTCTCTATGCCCGTACTCTCATAGTGACTCTGGGTTGCTACTGTGAATATTTTTTTATAGAAAAATTCAAGTAACAAATTGTCATCAGACGGAAATTCCCTGCAACCAAGCTACAGGGGCCGCGATATCAGCGGTGATGGCGGCCCAGCGGTGCCTTGCCGCAGCTATCATAGTGGTGACCACGACGGGAAAGTCAGCGCTGAGCATTGCAAAATACCGCCCCCGGTGCCCAGTCATAGCTATCACGAGATACGCGATTATAGCCAGGCAAATGCAGCTGATAAGGGGAGTCATGCCACTCGTTTATGAAGGTACGCGCTTAGACGAAATAATCTTTCATCTAAGGTTTGAATTCGGCCGCCATCTTGGATTTTTGCATCTGTGAAACCACACAGAGTTCGTGCCACATAGTGGGCGTGAACCACATAGCGGTCGCAACACAGAAGCACCCAAAAATGACAAATGATAAGTGCCCGATGGTATAGAGAAATCTGGACCAAACAACAAAACCAACTATAGATTCCAAAAGAATCCTTTGTATAGAAGTGAAACCCCTATGATTAAACTTCGATTTGACTGACATCAACTTGCGACTGACACATCAGCGCCACAAACAAGTGGGTAGAGTCTCAAAACGTGTCTATGGTGGCGATTCAGCGCCAACAAAACTGTCCTAGTAAAGGGATTACTTTAGCATAATTTCAATTTCATTTATTTGCTTACATGTACGTACAATTCATTCATAGTCTATGTGAATGGTTAGGTGTAGGTGGCAGTACATGCACCCTGTAAGAGCACTGCAAAAATTGAGGCACTTTATACAAAATAGTTGATTGAATATAAAAGAAATGTCAAACTAATATTAATAAAAATTTAAAATTGGAAGTAAAATTAATTTTGCATGCATACACAAATTTGATAATTTAAAACTTATACTAGTAGTCAGAATGTCAGTTATTTAATTGGGGTTATTGGTGTATTAATTCTTTGTGATAAAAGCCTTAAATTTTTCAGATCAATTAGACCCAGATTGGCAGCTAGATCTCGACAAACGAGTGCAGTTCTGTACCAAATGGGCGATGGCGAATGGTTTCCTACGTGTTGGCGACCCCGTTGTTATCGTGTCAGGGTGGAGACAAGGCTCCGGGTTTACTAACACCATGAGAGTTACGTATGTTAGTCACGACTCTCTCGGGGGAGGTTAGTTTTTACAGATTTGGATACTTTGTTTTCGTTAATTACATAATAATTTATTAAAACCGAAATAATTTGAGGGTTTTTAGTTTTTTGTAACTGTTACTGTTTATTAATTGATAAATCAACGATTAAATTGACATAATATTATTCGAATAATCCTAGCCAATCATAACACTCTGCCTATGCGCGCGTAGCATGTGTGGTTTGCTATTGACTGATGGTTATACGCCACTCCTAGCGCACAGGGGCGGGGGGGGGGATCAATAATCGGATTGAACTGGTCTCTTTTGTGCAGACGAATTTTGCCGATGCGACTTATAAGATAGGTACAACTGTACAGCAGCTTTTGACGTGTGGGTATAAAGTATGTAGATACACTTACACATATTTACACATACACATTTGCTTATTAGTTATACCTAGATATAACTAATAAGCAAATGTGGTAAGTGCTTCATAACTTCAATTTACCTCTCGCATTGAGGGAACGAACTAAGAATCTTTGTTCCGACGTAAGTATAATGGTACTTAGGATTATGCAAACATTTGCTCGAATGCTCTCCGAAGCATAAACTGAAACTAGACGAACTATTTGTCACATCCAAACCGTAAAACCTTCAGTATTATTCCTCTTTCGTTGCTTTATGCTAATACCGTCTCGTTTCGACTGAACCTACACTTTTAACTTTTAGTGCAAGTCTAGCGCAATGGTTACTACTGGACGGAAAGCACCTATCTAGAATTTTAAATTCACTCGGGCCCAAAGTTTAGTGAAGGGGCTGCCAGCTTGTGAAAATCTCCTCGATTTTTGGTAAATTATTAAACTGCTGTTTCTTAGTTAGGAAACTAGAGCCATAAATTTCTTCATAAGTCTCAATAAAATGGTTTATTTTTATCAAATCGGGTGAAAAATGGTAGGATGTTTTATGTTTAAGAGGTGGGGTGCTAAGTCGATGATTTTAGAGAAATGGATTTGGAGCTCAATCTAAATCGCCTTTGAGTGGAGTTCCAAGCTAATAATATAAAAAAAATTGTGCACAGAATTCCCTAAAATTCGGCAGCAGGGTTTCAAAAGTTGGCAGCACTGCTCGGCTCTTTGAGTTTTAGATGCATTGAGCGATCCGAATGCGAATGGCCGGTGACGGAATGACGATGATCACCGTCAAAGGACTAGACTCACTAGTCCAAGGCAATTTGATGTTGCTCCGAGGTGCCTAAATTGAATTTATGTAAACGCTTCCAGACTACCCATTGCTGCAGAAGTTTTATAAATTATAAAAATGTTACGTACTGTAACGGTACCACACCTATGTTGGCTGTGTGAATGCCAGATTATATGTTCTAATAGCATCTACAACTCACCCATGTGTCGAGAGCTTGTAAAACTCAGAACTGACTCAGACGGAAAATACAAATTCTAAGGTGCACACGTCTATAGTTGAATTCACCAAAATGTAGGTAAGGACGTAAAATTCCATTTTTGACTTTATGTGCTGTGCTATAAGTTAGACCACACGTCAGTGGGGGCTAGTTGGTATATTTCCAAGAAAATAAGATTGCGATTCTATTGATTATTTTTACAAGTTCTAGGAGCAAGGTCCTAGAAGTACCTATATTACTATACAGTTTATCAGAGTTTAGGCAGTAGATGATCAATCGCTATGGCGCTCAGTAGGGGAGGCCTATGTCCAGCAGTGGACTGATATAGGCTGATGATGATGATGATGATGATCAATCTTCTACCAAAAACTCACGCAATCGTTTTTTTTTTAGAATTTACTTATAAAGGTCTACTAATGTATCGAAGATTTTTATATTCTCATCGAACTGAGGCGATTAAGTGTATTATTATCCTCAAATACACACGTTTATAATCTTTTTTTATAATTAATAATAGATAAATAATAGATTCAGGCGTTACTTTGCGGAAATCCATTGCAAAATATAAGGATGAAAATATTTAGTAACAATTCCGCGAAAAAACCTTCTCCGATAAGTTCTAACAAAATGTACTAGTCACATGTTTTTTCAAAATCAAAATGTAGTCATATCTTTTTTTATGTTGTAGCTAACGCTGAATTAACAATTATTATTTTTAAAAGTATTTTATTATGTTTTAGATCTTATACAATTATTGCGCCAATAAAGAAAAAACAAAGAAAAAAAAGGAATTTGAAGCCAGTTTATAGTCTATCAATACACGCCAATATGCTGCTCTTCCATGTCATAGTGACGTCATATGCTGTCTGATTTGCCTAAGGTTATCGGTAAATTACTAAACCTTTCCTCGCTAGCCTTTCTCGCAACTATTCGTCTGTGTGTATCATGAAACGATAGCCAATAGCACGTACCTTTACTTACCTACTAAAGGAGATGCAGTTCCGATGAACGTTTCTAGCTACGATCTACGATTCTCTTTTACGTTTTTAGCATTATGCACACATTTGCTGATGGTATACCGCTTTAGTTTTACAGGGTTATTGGTAAATTAGTGACAATACGTGAACTGCAGGTCCTGCCCATCATCACAAACACGTTCGTGAAGGCGCCAAGTCTAATATCTAAAAAAAAATATAAGTCACCTCTGATACCAAATGAAAAAACATCTTTGTCTGGAAACCAACGAGTTACTTAGGACCGATCTTTCACTCTCACATCTTCTGTTAATTCAGGGCAGAGTTGTTTTTAAGTTGAGCTTCAAATAAAACCTCTCCAACGAACGATTATTGAATTGCGGGGGGTACCCATTACCAAAACCAAAATTAAGAATTAAGACCTAGCGTCTTCACAAACGTGTTTGTGATGATGGGCTGAACCTGCAGTTCACGTATTGTCACTAATTTACCAATAACCCTGTATAGTTTTTAAAGTGCAATCGTTAGGTACTTGGAAAAAATATTGATGGAAAGTCTACAAGTGTGTGTGACGGTAACAGAAACTGTGACGTAGCCACTTACGAGGGCTTTACGAAATACTGTAAAGGTATCAACACAAAATATGGAATTAGTACAAAAAACCCGTAACTCTTTTCGAAATTTTCTTCTGTTCATAACATTTTAACTTTTTCCGTTTGATCTTCTATTTCAGATTAAAACTACAGTAGGTACTTACATAGATCAACCTCCCGACTTCCTGCTGGCACCGTTTAATTTCAAACTAAGTTCCAACTCCAAAACGTCCTTATTAACAGAAAGGAAGTAAGTCCGTTCAAAACGCGCCGCTCTACCTGGCACGGGATGGAACTTTTAACAAAGGTCACCATAAAGGGCATTTGTCTGTAACGGATACAATTACTGAAAGTGGTGACTGGTGGCCGGCACATTGAAGCAATGTGCCGGAGTAAGAACAGGCCAATTTGCGCTCAGCTATAGGTAAACTACAGAAATCTGGTGCGATTGTCTTTATATTATACCGGAGGCACACTTTCACGGCGAAATTTCGTTTTGTTTCGGAGTTTTCATACGCAGTTTATACATGCTTTTTCATTTTGGACTGATGATAGTATATTTTTCATTATGATTGACACTGAAATTTTGGTCCTTACAATGGTTTCTATGTATTATAAAGTGAGTTATACAATCGATATAATCGTCTGAAAATAGCCCTTTCGTAAGTGACCGAGAGTCGAGTTTTGCAGCCGTACTCCGCAACTGCATATGAAAAGAACTAAAGTAGGCCTCTAGACTTGATAGGTTTGACGTCTTAACGTCTGACGATTAAAAAACAATAGATAATCGCGCCAGCTTTTAAATTGTATGTACCTACTTATGTATATCCCTGAATCCAATTAAACGTTAAACTTTCGTACTGTCTCTACTGGGGCGTTATAATGTGTCATTGAACTAGTGGCTTGGATTCCGGCCAGTAGGTACCTAGGTTCTGTGTCAAACGATGGGTGCCGAGTGCCGAGTAATTTCAATTGATTCGAATCCCTGTAGCATCGATGCATTTGTCCGTTTATTCGATTGAGAACTTGAAGCTTTAGAAACCGTTCTATTCTAGTGCAACACTGCGCATTTGTGCCAGGTACGTATTAGAATTGCAAATGCCAGAATAAATACGGCATACTTATGTCTCCGAGCTCTTAACCCACGCAGTAGTTGTACTTATACAAACTAAGCACCTACTAAATCGTCTGTAAGTGTTAATTTCCTCGAAACGCGTTCCCGAAATCACCGTAATTCCTAACAACTAAGAAATTCCCCAGCTTCGTAGCGTAAACGAGGTTACTCATAAAGAAATAACATCCAAACAAAGAGAAAGTAAAGTGAAATAAAAATTCCGGCAATAAAGGTAGCGAATAGCACTTTTGGAGGCATCAAGTCGAGATGGGCGGCTAAATTATAATGTTTACAAGTTAAATTAGATGAGCGCTTGGAAGTTATTCATAATGGCTGAGGAGCTCACCTTTTTGCGGCCGTTTGGATGGTTTGAAGATTACGGACAATTTGCACTGTCATGCTAGTAGATCTCTATTGTCTAACCAACTCCGAGTCGAATGAGAGTTCGAGAGTTTTTTTCAAAGAAATTAAAGGTTGTTACAGTTTAATTCATCGTCGGTGCGCAGAACAGGAGTGATTCTAACGACAGCGGTTGTAATACTTGTTTAGGTAAGACTTCTATAAATCGACTTGTATTCGCGGAATTTCATAAAAATACAAGGAAACTAAACTATTAGGGGGCGAATTATCATTATCACACCATTTGGCGAAAAGGAAAGGCATAGGTACGATTTCGCGTTCATAGGAGTGGGACAGAGAAGAGCGATGCAAGTTCAAAAATCACGTTTTTGCTTGATAACTATTAATTATTCAAAATATATGCATGAAATAAAAAAAGTAAACGATTTCTCTACTAGAACATTAGTCCGGCTGTAATTCGAAAAATAAATATGTGTTGTGGTCGCTGATAATTTAAAGCATTTCAATTAAAACAGTCTTTTTAAGAAGTCGAAGATAGTATTTTTTTACAGTTAGTTTTTGTGTATTTTTTAGATACATTTACGTTTGTGACCATAAAACGAAGTGTTTAAAAATACCCATTTTGCTTTATTTTTGCATTTATCGCACTCTTAATTAGCAATCGCCAACAGAGAACACGATTAATGTTTTTACAAGAATATCTATCACTATCGTATATTGTCTCAGGGTCGGGCAAATCCTTTTTGGGGAGTTATGGTTTTCACCAGGAAGTTTACGAGTTTGCTAAACACATATCATAACGTGAGGTTCCGAAGGATAGTCACGTTGTAAAGCCATTAGTTAACATAACGCCGATTTAGGAGATCCAGGTGCTATTTTTTATTATGATTTAGACTTGGTAAACGCAAGGTCTGTAGCTGAAACTCCGGAGTAAGGTATTTTGAATATAAGGAAATGTATACGCATGTTTCTGCTTATATTATCCTTCTTCTTCGTTCTCGTCATCCATACCGCAATGCTTGAAAATGAAAGTTGTTAGTGGAGACCGCGACTCGGCAAACGCATTCTAGTACGCCCTCCTATCCAGGTGGGATAATGATCTGCGAAAGATTGCAGGCAGATGCTGGATGCGGTAAGCTGGAGACAGGAAGCTATGGTGCTCATTACGGGTAAACGTACCGATAAACGTACCTAATAGATTATTCTGATACGTATTTTATCAACTTTTTTAGAGCAGTAGGTATCTTTTTGTCCCTTCCTTCACGCCCTAACTAAGCAACCAATCGGCTTGATTTTTGGCATGGAGTTCGTTGAAAGGATGGAGAGTAACATAGGCATTTTTTATCCCATAAATCAGTACCCATCATGGGATAGAAAAAACCTTAAACAACGCGTGCGAAACCGCGAGCAGCAGCTAGTTTGTAATAAAATATTTGTCCATATTACTGCCCCCGAATGAATTTTCAAAGCGATTTTTTTGTATGTGTGATGGATTTCGGAAGTTGGTGCGCCATCTTTTTACACACAATTTTATCATTTTTAGGGTTCCGTACCCAAAGGGTAAAAACGGGACCCTATTACTAAGACTTCGCTGTCCGTCTGTCCGTTTGTCACCAGGCTGTATCTCATACTCATGAACCGTGATAGTTAGACAGTTGAAATTTTCACAGATGATTATATATATATATATATTTATGTTGCCGCTATACCAACAAATACTAAAAAACAATAAAAATAATATTTAATGAGGCTCATACAACAAACGTGATTTTTTTGTCGTTATTATAGATAATGGTACGGAACCCTTCGTGCGCGAGTCTGACACGCACTTGGCCTGTTTTTTATTTGGGATACTTTTCTTTGCTTAAGGACGGGTTAATTTTGTATGGCCGTGATCGTTCTTCTTTGGTTCCGACCACCAATTGTTTTGATTCATCAGTTTTAAACGTAGTCCCCCTCAAAACGGTCGTTGTTAAAAATGCCACAAATAATAATTGTCGCCAACTAATAAATAATTCAGTGAGCGCGCGTTAATTTTTCATGAAATATGCTGCATTACAAAGTGTGGTCAGTTATTAAATCACTTGAATGGGGAATGACGATGAATGTTAATGCTGGTGGATTTGGCAGACGAAGCGCTTTTGATGTCCTCGTTAGCGAGGGGAGATTCACACTATAATATCTTATATTTTCGGGTTGTATGGCTGGACGATAGGAGATATTATGTATTTTATCGACATATGTAACTCTAAGAATAGACTACTTGACTATACTACTGGGAAATAATCCCAGCATATTGTCTGTGAAAAGTAATGCAAAGTGTAATAAATATTTCTTCAAGGCCAGTTGAATTAGTTATGAAAACTAATTTTAAAAAATGAATTAAAATTAATGGCGCGCCAAAACGATTATCTCTGTCATAGCTCTGGTGACATGACTCGATCTCAGACTAAGTAGATTTCTTACTTAGTCTGAGGACTCGATGATATCACGCCTCACACCGCACCTAACAAGAAGAACAACACGCACTGTAATCTGTGATAGCTGTGACGTCAACAGCGATCCAACCAAACGCAAAGCGTTTTCGGTCACGTGATCATGTCATAAAATGTGTAATTTTAAACCCGTTTTTTTTCTAACATATAGGCGCTATGGCGCTCATTAGGGGAGGCCTATGTACAGCCAGTTGTGTGAAAAACAAAATGGCTCTCTCTAAGATGGATCTACATGTGTTAATAGATAGATTATAACTTTATTGCACCATCAAAACTTTAATACTAATTATACCTATATCCTAATTGCTCGGCTGAATAGACTATTTATTTGCTGGGATATTAAGAGGTTGTATGTGCTAATCCAATAACAAAAAACATGACAAACAAAAATAAAATAAAACCGGTCGAGACCTACATCCATGCAAAATTTCAACCCAATCCGTGCGGTACTTTTGGTGTGAAGAATTAACAAACATACATAATATCCATCCATACAAACATTCGCACACAAAACTGTCTTGTAGTAAGCTAAAGCTCCGCCCCGACAAAACCTATTAAAATCCTTTCCGCAATGGGTACCAAAGTTCCATTTCACACTCTCTTGTTACATTACCATAATATAAAATGAACAGCTAAAAGGACAATTTAAATTTCGTCCACGTTGTCGTGTCATAAAACTGTAAAATGCTCGTTTAATTTATAACACCGTAAAGTCTAGATAAGCGACAGAGGTACCCTTAAATTAATATTATAAAGGCTTATCATTAATCAACACTTTTAGGTGTTTGTTTAGGTTACCCATTAAAAAAGTATATGTTTGATTCATAAGCGAATACTTAGAGGGAATATTTTGTCTACTCTAATATTATACAGAGGCAAGATTGTATTTTATTTGTATTTTTGTATGTAACGAATAAACTGAAAAACTACTGGACCGATATCAAAAATTCTTTTCCCGATAGTAAGCTACATTATCACTGAGTAACATAGGCTATAAAAATATACCCGTGCGAAGCGAGGCGGACCTCTAGTATGTAATAATTTGATTGTTTTGACAACCTTGAAACCCGACTTGGAATCACTTAATATTGTTTTTATGTTCAGCGCGACAAATACGAATCTCAAGGGAATTAAATTGTAGGGAACCACCTTAGGATCATCTCACTTCTCACTAATATTATAAACGTGAAAGTTTAGATGGATGGATGGATGTTTGTTCCTTTATCACGCCAGAACGGCTGAACGGATCTGTATGAAATACAGAGAGATAGATTATAGTCTGAAAGAGGACATAGGATACTTTTTATCCCGAAATTCCCACGGGAACGGGAACTACGCGGGTGAAACCGCGAGGCACTGCTAGTTTTCTATACAATAGCGTAAGAATTTTCAAAATAAGCATTTCAGTGACAGTTGGGTAAAAGCATACATAAACGTACGTACCTACAGTTATATAAAACGTTACTGAGAATAGTTCATTAAATTATATTAAGTTCTCATCGCGTAGTTTCTAAAGTCCTGTTATTCAACAGTAAATAAATAAATAATACTGGACAATTCACACAGCATTATCTAGCCCAAAGTTAAGTTAAATCATTGTGAATTTTCAATCATTCGCTTGGCGAAAACTTCCAAGCCACAAAGGGAGCTGGTTACGGCACCTGTCACTTAAAGCACGCCGCTCACAAAGAAGTCGTCAATAAGCAATATCCAAAATCCGTGTAAAGTTCGATAGCCCTCGCGACAAGGGCTCTCGACTCGTCCGAGACAGGACGATAGGGCACATTCTGCTACGCGACCACTCAGCCAGCTTCTTATCCCTTTGTCCTTTTTCCATTTTACACCTGACTTGGCCGGAATGACGTGTCAGTGGTGGCTGGGATCGGAATTACGGAGCGGGGAATTGATGTTTGAGGCTCAAATGATGTGACGTAGTCATATCATACTAATGTTATAAAGGCAGAAGTTTTGATGTTAGTTATGTAGTCTACACAACAAAGTCGCCCTTTTCTCGTCTTTTCTCGTCAAAGTTATTGAGAAAATTAGGATGTAACTTGGCATACATGTAGTTCTAGCCCTGGATTAACATGAGAGCTGATCCGGGAATAACTTTATAAGCGATGTGTTCCGAGTTCGTCCGACTTCGGCTAGAAGTGGTCCGAACACGGAAAATGAAATCTAACGCTAAAATCGTTCCTTTTTCGTCCCAATTGTTAAATGCAGTTTTTAATACTGTCGACCGCATACTTCTCATGTTAGAAGTTTATTTGTTTAAATCGTTAGTAAGATGATCTGTATTACGTAGATTACTAAAAAGTTATTAATTCCCAGAAAGACCTAAAGTGCCTAAAGAGCAGAAGTTCCTAGGGTAAAGCAATTTGACACTATAAGCATTACAATGCAGATTATTAATTACCAAAACAATCCAAAGTACCAGGAGTTCAGAAGTTCCTTGGATATAGCAACTGAACACTAAAATTGGTATAACTAAGGGCTGGTAGTAAGCCAGAAAAAACCTATTGATACGCAAAACTTTCTTTAAATTAAAAAAATACGTCATTACACATTTTACTACAAATAATAAACTAAAAAAAAATGATTCAAAACCGCTATTCCAAATAACATTCCCGAGGCCTATCCCAGTAAAAAAATAAAGCCTGTAACATACCATCTCGGAACAAAAGCTTCGCACGCGTGGTTCGGCCTAATGAGGCGTTCCGATACATTCATTTCTCGCACTCGTTCGTTAGTCAGCACTATGTAGAATGATACGCGCCATTTCTGCTGCGAAAATAATGAATATTTTCATTTTGGCTATAGGTATATTCTTAGGGTAATTAAAAGGCATATACTCAAGGATATACTCACAAACTCTTGTGTGGTGATTCTAAAAAAAATACTTAACAAAGAATACTTTGACATAATCCCTCCAAAATTAAGATAAATATTGACATTGGATTCCTATTGTTAAGTGATAGAAAAGTGCAATTTCTTTAATTTTAAATATATTCTAATACATTTCATTCATTATATGTCCGAAAGGACAAACTGTTGAAGAATTATAAGACCAACTATGTTTACACACACAGTTTACAATAAATCATTCTTATTCTTAAAGAATAGATTCTTTAATCTCTTGTTGACAATAAACTTTTTCTTACCTATTCGACATAATCAACCAATTTTGGTGAATTTGAATGAATCATTGCCCATTTTTTTTATTATAATTATTTTACAAGTTATACAAATCCGAATCAAAATCAGTTCGTTCGGAAGGTACGATGCCAAGACAACCCAATCTGTAAATTCAAATCTGTTCATACGTTTTGGAGTCATAATACCACAAACAGACATTATATAGTGACTATGAAGTGTGTCACTCTAAACTCTAACCACATTCTTCGGGAGTTAAAATAATTGGTCGATAGGTGGTACATCTTCAAACTTTCACCAGACCAAATAAAGAAAGAAAATCTCCCTAAGACCATTCCAGCTCTAATGATGCCATTCACGTTAACTTTTGTCCTTCTAAAGGACACCGACACAAAAAGTACACAATTAGGGTTCTACAAAATGCTCTTACTAATTAACTCGATCAAGTTTATTTTTATTTTAGAGCTCTTTTGCATTTGTACTTTGTCTTGGTGAGGTACGAGACTGACGATGTTCTTGTTTCTTATAAAAAACTTTGTTTTTTCTTCGGTTTTAAACAAGTGCGGAACTATAATGATGGACAAAATATAATACTAATTCTAATTTGTTCCATTATTTGATTTAAATTTTCTTTGTTAATAAAGAATGTAATTATTTATAGTTATTATTTCCTGGACAAAATAATATGACCTTTTAATGTTACTGAACCAAATCACAGGCCTTACCAAAACAGATGGGAAAGGCCGACATAATTGATGATGATTATGATGCTCAACTCGTTCTAAAGCAATGGTTATTTTTACTCTGAATTTGAAGTACACTATTTAGGTGCCTACTCCGATCAATTGGTAACTGATATCGTTAACATAGGGGCACACGTGGTTCCAAAAAGTCCTCTTCGCTCGCTAGCGTCTCTCGATAGCGTGCTATATCCGCGTAATAGCGTGATATAGCACGCTATATCCAGCAATGGGTGACTTAAGTCAGAGATAATGATGATTATGGTTACAAACAAATGAAACTCGTTTTATACAAGTTTCAGTTGGCTTGTTTTAATTTTCCAAAATACGCAATTATGTGTTTAATATTTTGTGCGAATTGGTACTCTCATATTCGGTGTATTACAGTTACAATACCAATTGGCCGAAACGAAATAAGCAATTGCGTATTCGGAGACTTAAAAAGGCCATCTGATTATAGATCGTTTAAGATAACTTATGATTTCATGAAACAAATACCACTTCCCAAAACCATAATACTCAAACTGATACCAAATCGCGAAATCCCGCAATAAAATCAAACTAAAGCTGCGGTTATTTTGTTGAGCTTGTATCGTGACTTCAATTAGGCCCCGAACGGGGCTACAATGTATTGAAACCTATACCGGTCATAGCCGGACGTGCAATTCTAACAATCCTAGTCACAGGTAATTTAGAATGGTAAGGTAACTTCTGTAAGCCTAGGGAAAGCCGCGGTCATGTCGTATAATAAACTATAAGAGACTGCATTGGAAAGAGAAAAGTGGAGGAAATTGCATCAATGAGCCGACAAGAGCCAGATTTTCAATTTATAATAATAAGGTCACTTAACCCATAAACATATGTTAACGCCTCGATAATATCTGTGGAAGTGGCTAATTATTATTAATAATATGTATTCAAACTGGACTTATAGGATTACATACATTTCAAAACGTCAAACATAATAATATGACGTCATGCATAGTGACTGTAAGCAGAGAATCACATCACAGTAGAATGTTAGATGTTTGTGGCCTCTTCACGCCGAAACTACTGTTCGGATCTAGCTGAAATTTTGAGGTCATTATAGGCCGGTATTGGACTTATAGGCTACTTTTTATCCCGAAGGAACGCATGCGAAGCCGCGGGTAGAATCTAGTATATAATAATCTAACGAACTGAACGAAGGCACGCATCACCAACGGCTTATAATTATACCGCGGTAATGCGGTATGCTATGCAACGCAAGTTTCATGTTAATTCTCTACCACGGCCTACGTGCTACGGCGTAGACATGGCGTAGACAGTTCGTAGCAAATGCCACGAAAATAGCAAAGTGTTTCCATACTGATTCAGACTTACACAACACAACCAGCATATCAGTTTTACGTAATGATACGGGAATTTTTTGTGATGGAGTCTTTTTTTGGTCCGATTTACGGCGGTTCAATAAATTTGGTTTCATTTTATCAACTATATATTAAATCGAACAGTTATCTTAGATTAGGCTATTTTCCTGTTTTGGGTAGGTAATTTTCGCAAAATGACGGACAGGATTAACAGATTATATCGTACACATCTAGCATCAACCCAAGTTTTTGAATTTCAATTATTAAAATTGCCATTTAGCTGTTCGATATAAAAAAAGTATCGAATGCAGAGCCATTTTCCTAAGAATTGTGTTTCAGATATTCAACTAAATACATTACTGTTTTGAGAACTTTTTTGATTTCTTAGAGATTGCCCAGAGTGCTAGGGCTTACGCACTTTAATACAAAAACCTTAGAAAACCTGTCTTTGCGTATATAATATTACCTCCGGCGTACTTGTATAATGGAACTCAGTGGCTACACAGAAAAAGCTGTGGCTACAGTTTCGGATTGGAAAGCGGAATGTTTGTTTCGGGTGGAGCGCAGTTTTACTCGCGGATTGTGGACAGATTCAATTTTCTCAGCGCGATAACAGAAACAATAACTGTTACAGCGAATGGATTCGGTTGGAAAATAAGCTTTTAAAAAGTAATCATAAAGTGTACAGGTTTTCCTTTATTACCAACTACAGGAGGAGGTGCAAAGTTTGACTTTGTCTTTTTATGTGTGTTCATCGATTTCTCCTCAATTATAGACCGATTTTTTTATCGCTTTTGATAATGATCCCAAATTGATCCCATAAAAAATATTTCCGAAGGATTAGTATTTAACCCGACAAGCATAAATAAAACCGACCAAGTGCGAGTCGGACTCGCACTTGGTACGAAGGGTACGAAGGGTTCCGTACCATTGTCAATATGGCAAAAAAAACATGTCTGTTGTATAATAGCCCCCCTTAAATATTTGTTATCTTTTAATTTAATTGTTTCGTTTTAAAGTGAATATATAACTTAATATTTTGTTAATATTTCAAGCCTCTACCTGTTGTCGTTGTCAATATCGACTAAAAACGAGCAAAAAAATCACGTTTGTTGTATGGGAGCCTCCTTAAATATTTATACTATTCTAATTTTTAGTATTTGTTGTTATAGCGGCAACAAAAATACATCATCTGTGTATTTTTGTTGCAAAATTCAACTATCTAATTATCACGGTTCATGAGTACTACAGCCTGGTGACAGACAGATAGACGGACAGGTGGACAGCGGAGTCGTAGTAATAGGATCCCATACCCTTTGGGTACCCTAAGAACCCTAAGAACAACAATTCTTTATAAAAATCACAACAATTTTGGTGATATCTTCGCCAATTCGATTATTTCCTTGTTGTATAAAATTTACTTTTGAAATGGTACTATAACAGTTTGATCCTCAAGGAAAGATCCAAAACTAATTGAATGCTTTTTACTTACCACAAAAACTGATCCAAGTACCAGATAAACTTTAAAATTAAACTGGCAAGGCCACCTGCACTTTTAAGAACTAAGGTCAAACTTTTTAAATTCACGGGACGCGATAACGTAGTACGAGTTTTAAACGTGATAAGACCTGCATAGATTCAGCTCTCAGAAGTTTTAATTACTTTAAGCCCGTACCTGCTGCAGCCAACGGCGACAATGTAAACAAATATCTGTTTTCCTCAGATTGAGAGTTTGTCCTGATTATACTTCTAATAGAGAAGCTTATAACAGCTTATATGTCAAGAAGAGTGTAAAGATAGACAACACAACCCACCACACAAATGTGGTGTGTTGTGTGTGTTATGACGCATCAGAAGCACATACATACATACATAATACAAATTTTTAAAAGCGAAAGTAATTCTACTTGTAAAATTTTCACGCCTAAACGTCTGAACGGATCTTGAAATTTGCAGGGAGGTAAACGGTATCCCGGACGGCAATAGGCTACTTGCAAAGCACATACAAAGCAAAGCAAATTATATACATCTTAACCATAAACTAAAAGTGTAAATAAAACTAATCACAACTTGCTTTCCGGGACCCTATTTACTTAGTTTTCGTTCATTTTCATTTATCCAATACCATCCCGCGCTCAAAATATCAAATTCATTGTATTGGCTCGCGTTCAGTTTAAATTTAAAAATACAGGTACATTTTCTGTGCCTTCAGGGACTTCCCTAAATTAAGATGGAAGAAATATGAGCATGTGCGAGGCTGTGGAATAACGGAATTAATAAAATTACTGTCTTTACTTGTCTTTACTCTAACTACATTATTTCCCTTGAGAGCTGTGCTGAGGCTACGCGCTTCCTCAAGACTTGAAATTACTTAATGGATGTATTACGTCATTATCATTTACGACGCCGACTTTACCCACTGCTGGATGGAGCGAAGGATGGAGCCATTAAATATGCGTAACATGTTAAGGTAGGCTTGAAATATAAAACTCTACAGTTTGAACCGCCTAAAGCTTGTCGTACACCTGAAAAGCATCGCAGCAAATCACAAAAACGTGCCTTCAATGGACGTAACATTAAGAATATTTTATGGTGCCGGCATCAGATAACAGTCAGCTCGCGGACCACTCGTTTGAAGCTTGTTGGAAGCAATTTTGTCATTGTAAAATTTATCTAAAGATAACGAGTTTCAGGTATTGACTATTTGAATGCAATAAATATTTTTAAACTTACGCGATCTGAACACATATTCCTGGAGTCTACAAGATCGATTGCAGCTGCGGGCGTTCCTACATAGGCCAGACTAAACGCACGGTCGCGGAACGTGTTAAGGAACATATAGCAGCGGTCAAAAATCGACAGGTCAACAAGTCGGCAATAGCTGAGCACGTAGTAGACTCGGGACCCAATCACTGGATTGAATTGCACAAACCGCAAGTTATTTGTAATGAGAGGCATTACTACAAGAGACTGGTTCGGGAAGCGATTGAAATTAGGAAATATCCTAATTTCAATCGTGAAGACGGTTTCAAACTCTCTGCCTCGTGGAATCCAGTAATAGCCAAGTGTACTCGTCGTAGTCCGGTTACTCAGTGCGTCGCGGACACTGTTAGTGTTGTGTGTCGTCCGAGTGTCATCCCTACTGTCGAAAACTAAGTGAGGGTAGTTTCAAGAAATGTCGACCCCGCTTCGCAGAGGCGGCAGCTCGAGTACGCCAGTCATCCCGTGACCACGGCAGTGTGTAAACCTGTCGAAACGTCGGGAAAATAAGGTAATTAAACGCGATAAATACCCGTTAAATAGTATTTATAAATATTTGAATGCATTTTAGTGCTGGATGGTAGCGGTATTGGATTAATGTGCGCAGAGACTGCATAGCAGTGGCGGTCGCGCCGTAACAATCAACCACTCCAACTCAGTCCGTGCAGGTCGTAAGAGCCTACTAAAAGAACCTAGGAAGGGTAGTGGATTTTTAAATTATGTGGATTTTTAACACCTCCATTACGATCACCTACCTGCTTGACAAACTTGGTGATTATGAAATAACCTCCCTTGTTTGGGGGGCATGTCCAGAGGTGGACTCATGTGTGCTGATGAGAAGGAGACTGCTCATGATAAACAATAATAAAAATTACGAAGAGTAAAAAATTTTCAAAGAAAAGAAATAAGAAAATCGACCTCATTAAACCTTAAAAAGGTCGACGTTAACAAGTTAGATAAAACTTCCCAACGTTTTCTTAATCTGCGTTCTTTATTAACCCGCCGAAACATTTCGCATCTTAAAACCAATAACCAAAGTTAATTAATTTCCAAGTATTAGACAGTTCCGATACAATCGGGGTTCTTAGAAAATTGTTTTATTGAGAAGTTGGCTGCCCTTTCGCCCTCGGAAAATAAAGGCGCTCATTTTGTTATGGTGAGTGCAAAGTTTTATCCGAAAGTATCGGTCAAGAAATTGCACCCTACTGGTCTATTCAATAAATCTTTCTTATTAACAACCTGCGGACAAAGACATTTGTGGAAAATGTCTTTGCCTGCGGAATATAAAAAAGCATTATAGTAACTTTTTAGCGTCCTATCACGAAAGCACTAAGACATGTAAACTGTGTTAAAATGTGCATGGAATAGGTCGATTTTTTTCCTCTAACTGGACCTTACTAGGATGCTTGGACACGTCACAAAAAATTAAACTACACGTAAGTAAAACTAGGAAATAAAGTGACCACTTTGAGTTTTTGTCCACTTTGTATCTTTTCAAGGTAAAGTAAATAAGCAAACAAACCTTTACCTTGTTCGAATGTTAGTTTCGAGTAGGAGCAAAACTCGTCCCAAGTTTTTTTATCCTCTAATTAATCTTATATTTTGTAGTAAACCTTTTTATAAATGTCATTTTTGACAATTTGTTTGAATTTATTAATAATGATAATGATGGCACCCTTGCATTTTTTTATTAACCGACATCAAATAAGAGGAGGTTATGTTCGACTGTATGTACCTATGTCTTTTTCAATAAAATTTTGTCATTTCTGCATTGTAATTTATTAGTGGTGTAGGTTACATACCTACACCACTAAAAATACACAGTACAAAGATTTTCGGTATTTATTGTAGGTGTTAGTTATCTCGAAGTTTGACCGTAGCAATTTCGTAGCACTTGCGTAGCACTTTCGTAGCACCTATGTAGCACTTAGACTTTTCGCAAGAAAATCAAGTTTGACTCATTCAATGGCTCATTGCCCTTTTTGAAAATCTAGAGCTTGTCTTGGCAATTCCAAGAGCTAACCAACACTTCTCAAAGTGTTTTGGAATGTTCAACAAGACAATGTATGACACATTACTGACATAGTACACTCTGAAGCAGAGTGGGACTCACATCCTAAAGTACTTTTATTAAATTATTTCTATTGTTATTTCAGAGGGCATAGCCTTTTTAACCGACTTCGAGAAAAGAAAGAGGTTCTGTGTTCGGCTGTATGTATCTTTTTTTTTAAGTATTTCCGTCGTTTTATTCGTTGTTTAAGGACCGATTTAGATGATTATTTTGCAGTAGTATAGAGGCTGACCCCGAAGTCCCATGAAATGTAAATACATTTCATTTTTTTGCGGGCTAAATAGCCCGCAAAATTAAAACAAAAGGATTCAAAGTCGGTTTCGGTCGGCTGTTTTTTCAGAACAATCAAATTATGCGTTTTATATGAGGTTTTATACTTGTGTATTGTTAAATCACTTTGACAGATGTTTATTTTAGAGACACGATTGACACGAAGAATGGCAATTTGTGTAAAATTCAACTGCTGTTCTAATGAAAAAAGAGATCCCATTCGTTCGAATTAGTCTCCTTAAAACTTAAAAACGGCTTGACCGATATGTATTTTTTGTTTTGTTTGTTCGATTCTAATAAAAAAGTTGTATAAAAAAATTAAAATTTGTCTCTGAAACTCTACTAAAAAAAATATACCTAATGTTTTACTATAGGGTCGGTATTTAATCATGAGTCTTCGTTTTTAGTAAAAAAAATCTATTTATCAATTGATGAAACAAACTTTAGTATAGTTAAAAAACTACTGCGCTTCTGTTCTTTACACAAAGTTACTGAACTATTGTGTAAACTATTGTAGACGGACAAGCGAGGTTTACCCGCGGTGTACACTAGTACACAATAGTGTACACTATAGTGTACATTGACATCCAGTTTCGCTCCCGGGACATGAACACTATTAAAAGTTTCCCGGCACTATCAACGCAGTCCGTGGCGGATAAGTTAGGACTTCTAAGATAGCAGTAAACAGGGTATAGTCGGGCTAAATGGGACATTGTCGTGTTGTTGAAACTTTGTCTGTTTTCAAATAAAGAAAATTTAAAATACCTACGCAGCGCTTGTAGAGTGGGTTTCTGCTTTGTGGGGTTATGAATACCTATGCTTATAACAGAAAAACCATAGAAAATACAATACAAGGTACATATTCTAAGATTTTTTGATATAGTGCTTACCCTTGATTTTTGTTATAGTTGCGTTAGGGTGGGGCACGGGTTCGAGTCCCGCCGAAACCGGAAATTTTTGGGAACTTATTTCATTTCTTAAGGTACATATTGAAAATTGTATAAAATATGTTATACTCTACATGTAAAACAGTTATAAGGGCATCCTTTTAAGTATGTAAATAAGTATACTTGTGCCAGCATATCCTTATCTTCCATACAAAAACATGAGTTGAGCAAATAGATTGATGACGATTATTTAAATGCAAATAACAAAAAAAATAACTCTAAATGAACTATTTTTCTGAAGAAATAGCACTGATACAATAATATTCGATAGATAAATAAATATCTGAGCTCAGTGCAACACTAGAATTCTATTTTTCTGATGAAAGTTTATAGTAATTCATTAATTTACTTATTTTAAAAACCGCTTGGCACTGAAAGCTTGCTACTAAACAATGATAGTTTAAACAGAATTTCGGAAACATTGCATTTAGTAGTTAGAACGCCGAGCCGTATTCGTACCCCAGCTTCAAAAGGTTCCGACGTACACACATCGGGTGTTCCCCCGGGACTCCGCATCCTTAAATTTCCGATGAAAACAAAGAATCCGAGAATATAGGTTCGCGAGATCCGGCGAATCGAAATTTACATCCTAATTTCCCTGGTGGATATCGACTATTCGTCAGCGGTATCAAAAATTGAGCAAAACAGTGTCCAGTCAGATGTAAAGATATTTCATTAGATGTTTTGGTAAACAAGACGGGATTTTCTACGTTTACAGTTAGCTTTATCTCACTAATATTATAAACGTGAAAGTTTAGATGGATGGATGGATGTTTGTTCCTTTATCACGCCAGAACGGCAAAACGGATCTGGATGAAATTTGGCACAGAGATAGATTATAGTCTGGAATAGGACATAGGCTACTTTTTATCCCGAAATTCCTACGGGAACGGGAACTACGCGGGTGAAACCGCGAGGCGCTGCTAGTAAGTTATAAGTGTATGTAAATACACACTTATAACTCAGATAACACATAACACAGGCCATTAAAAAACACCTTTTACCTAAATAGGTAAAAGGTGTTTTTTAATGGCCTGTGATTGATAAACACAACTAGAGAAGTAATCTACACTAATATTGTAAAGAAGAAAGCTTTCTTTGTTTGAATTGAATAGGCTCCGAAACTACTGAACCGATTTGAAAAATTCTTTCACCATTAGAATCCTACATTATCCCTTATAGCGGACCAAAGGGAGTCCAAATGCGGATACAGGAGTACTTCCACCATAACCATAACCTACATAAACCCTGATGAACATAGGTGAAAGAATCTACCCGTGCGAAGCCGGGGCGGACCGCTAGTAAAATATATTTGGATATATAACAAACTCTACACTAAAAGTTCCTGACCCGAACCCCACACGAAAACATCTTTTTACAAAACCCAACAGACCTTTCCAGGTAGGTAGGTATATGATAAAATTCATAACCAGCGCAGCTTTTTAAACTCGCAAAATCCACTAATTGCAAGTGACGACGTCCTAAACTAGAGCTGATTGCCGCTACCGTCGCGCCCGCCACCACTTCAGACAGGTATTTCGTCACCTGTTGAAAATAATTAGGCAAAAAAATCCATACCTAGGAAAACAAAAAATCAGGTGCTGGCTTCGTAGTGCTGGTAGTGCTCAACGCAAGCTTTCTGTGTTACCCACTCGACGTGAACTCGAATATTCCGCTCGAAATTTGGCGGGAATTTTTTCAACGCAAACTATTCGAACGAGTGTGCTCGGTCGTCTGTTGGTACGAGTGGAAAACAAACCTCTTTAGATTAACGGCATTTTTTACTTCGGCTGGCGTGTCTAGCTGGGTATTTTTAACCAAAATATGTTTGTAATGGAGTTTCCATCCCAAGGTTTCATCTACAATTCTTTACTTTAATTTATTTTTGTACTTATTTTTAATTAATGTTGTCTGAAATAAACGAATTGAATTCTATGGAGGAGCATGTTGTTCATTGGAGAGGGCATGTTGTTATTGGGTTCCAACAGATAGGGTACGTTCTCCCAACGCTAACACAACAAATTTAATGGCCTGTGTTGGTTCATGCGCGCAAAGCTGTAGAATAGGCAATAAGCCTTTCAAACACTTTTTCGAAAACAGCGAGTAGTTATAGAATAGGTCTGTAGTTAGACACCAATGTCTTATTGTCAGACTTGTGATTATGAACGACAATTGCTTCATTTCATAAAATAGGATAAGTGCCTTGCGTTATCGGTTTATTGAGTACTAGCTGTTGTCCGCGGCTTCGCCCGCGTAGTTCCCGTTCCCGTGGGAGTTCCAGGATAAAATATAGCCTATGTCACTCCCTGAAAAGTAAGCTTTCTAAAGCTGAAAGAATTTTTGAAATCGATTCTGTAGATCTAGAGATTACCCCCTACAACGTCACAAACTCCTTTCTCCACAAACCTCTATCATAATTATTAGTAGGTATTATTTTTTTATTTATTTAGTAAGAAAGGAACGCCAACAGCGTATACATAGAGCATTCTTATAGATAGGTAAATTATATAAAATAGGTTCTCATATATACGCTTACACAACATTGTTCAAAAATATTAAAAACTAAATAACCTATTTATTAACATAATTATATACGATACTATTATTATATAATGAGATCAAATCAGTACCTTTAGAAAACAAAACAAAAATAGAGATCATGAAACATCTAGGTCGTTAAGCTTATGAAACATAATTATGTGAAACATATTATAGATAAGACACTGTGGATCAGCAAGTGCTAGGTACTCATGAGGACTATAGGTATTTTAAAAACCTTCACACAGATAGTTAGGAATGACAAGTAATAAATGGTGTAGATAAATCAGTGGTGTGACAAACAAGAAAAAAAATCCTGTTTGTCACACTGGTGTGATAAGCTGGTGTGACTACGAGTCAGCAGTCGACTAACACACTGTAATGGTAGATATTTCATGCCGTTTATATTGCCGATAGGACCTTAAAAAGTAAAAAAGGAGATCAGGTACTAAAAGCTCTCGAAAGTGGAAGACTCAAATATGGTGCAATAAGGTCCAATAAGGTCCACCCACCTCTGACATAGTCGGACTGGCGGCGGCGCCGATGTCGGTCGTGTTTTCGGGTGATTGCTACTCGATAGCAGACAGGGGTAGAAATATACGATACATTTGTACGTAAAAAGAGATACGTCATGTTGCAAGTCGCCGTGCATGGGTAGCGTCTTGTTATCTCCGTCGCACTTCGGTTTAGGTAAATCTTTTCATTGTTGTTCATGAAGTGGCTTTTTAGCGGCGAACCTGAAGTGTTTGCTTGACAAACTAGGACTAGATCTCAGTACTCACGGGATTCAATGTACACAGTCAAATCCTATGCCTTTCCTTTTCACAAAATGGCGCGCATTACGCCAATGTTGCCGAATCGCTATTTGGACGGGCTAGGAGTATACTACAGAGCCTCAGACTAAGTAAGAAATAACTTAGTCTGAGCACAGAGCTCGATATAAATATCGAGATGAAGGTATGTAGTTTTATCAATGAAAAAAGAGATCCCCTTTCTAGGGAGGATATATACACATAATCCTTTTACTGCCTACAATAGTCCACGCGATCAAAATTATTGGATGAAATTAAAATGGAACGTTGTTAGGAGGAGAACACCATCAAGTAAAACGAAACGTAAAATTCAAAATGTCATTCATTGCTGTCATTTTGCGGTCGGATGTAAACAATATTGATTACATCTAATTTTAATTTATTGATTCACAAATCGTCCATCGGGATAACGTAGAAGGCGTCAAAATGGATCAAGATACTGCAAAGAAGCTTTTGGTTGAAGGCGGCACGTTTATATTCCTTGGGGTGCCGGAAGAAACTGTTTTTGGCATCGACATGCAATGTTGGAACACAGAGGAAGATTTCCGTGGAATTAAGATGATCCCGCCCGGTTTACACTACATTTTCTACTCTGGAGTGAGCAAAGGAACTGGGGACGTGAGTCCGAGGTTGGTTTATGACGTACTTTGCTACTAATTCATGGTTTAGGAAGTTGTATTTTTCATGTTATTGTTCATTGTATTTTATTGTTTTTGTGCAGAACGGGTCCGTTTTGTGCATTTGATGTCACACAAAACATAAAATTCCAGGTCTGGCTTCATGCACTACTTCCACAAGAAAGAATTCCTTGTCAAAATGTGGGACAAAAATACGGAAGACATCAGTAAGGATGAGTTAGTGGATGAGACGATTCAGCGCTTGAAGGGCAACCTGTTCAATTTGGACCGGCAGCTGGCTGCGTATCCTTACGAAATCTGGCCGAAGTGGAAGCTATTGACCTCGCAAATCCCAGGTAAGTTGAGAGCTCCCTTAAACTAGAAGATTAAAGAACAGTGCTGTTTGTGTGCAGGCTCAAGCTCAAAGTGCATAGCTATGAGCAGTATTACATGTATTACCAATCTTTATGGAGTTCCATGAATTTGGCACCTATTTTATCTCTCAAGTCAACCAACAAATAACTGCTACTGAACACACCATAATTGATATCACAAGCAAATTTACCTACTTGAAAGACTTTGCTCAATAAGAAATTTTCCTATAATTAGACATATATGTAATTGCCAATCGCTTATTTTTAGCTGAACTAGCTGCAAAGCTCTCACCAGACAATGGCCTCATCAGAGCGTCAGTGGAACTCATGTCCACAACAGATGCTGATCGTCCCAGAGGTGTGAAAGCTACGCCATCTACCGAAAGCCAAGAGGCTCCAAAGGCTACAGAAGGCTCACCTACAGAAACACCAGAGCCAGCAACATCAGAGCAGGTCCTGGATATGTCAGAACAGTCTTCATCAGGCCAGTCAGATGCTAAAAAGGCTAAAAGGCTTACAAGAGAGGAGAGGGAAAATGCTATGTTGCCAGATCTTAAACCTGCACCAGGTAATTTATTTTATTCACATGTATGCTACAATGATAATAATATTTTTATCATGAACAAAAGAAATAAAAAATGTTCAGTCAAGGTTATCAAACAGCTGCTCCGAGTGCTAATGTGATTAATAATAAGGTTTTGGTACATTTAATTATTACAGTATCACATTATTGTAAATGCTAAAGTCTGAAAGTTACCTCTTCTATTATGCACAAACCACTAACAACAGATTACGCTGATATTTTGCTGACAGGTGGTGCTAGACCTGGAATAAAAAGTAGGCTACAATTTATGCCATTAATATGTTCCCATGAGATAAAAATAGCCTTTGAACATTACCATAGAAACAATGCATGCGAAGTCGCAAGCAAAATAGTACAGTAAACACCAATTTCATTATTCTGTTGTTAATTACTTTCAGGTGAATCACTGAAGTTCACAGAAATACCTCGCGACAAATTCCCTCCTGGGTCAACACCAGAGGAAATCACCAAACACTACCTTGATCAGTCATATTCCTTGGAACTCATGATTTCACAGCAAGACGAGTAAGTTATCCCAAACCTGTTGTGAGTGTTGAAAATTGGCGAACTACAACTTAGCGGGAACCGAACTCGCATCTCCTGCGTAGTGCGCCTTATCATTATCAGTGCCTCTTTCGTGTAGACATGGAAATACGCTAATCTCTAAACTCAGTCTCTGATCATTTACTGACACAAATCACACTGAACCTCTTAGTTCCCATACAAACGTACTATTTGATTAATTTGCAAACTACGTCCCCGATTGTAATGAACTTTTGCATACATAATCGGATAAGAAATAACGATGTTTATGATGATAAAGTATTTTGAAAAACTAAAACGATACAAACATAGCTATTACTTAGGCAAAATTTCATTAAAATCGGGGACGCAGTTTCCAAATGAATCGAGAAGTACGTTTGTATGGAACTTAGAAGTTCAGGGCCTTCTTAAATTCGAAAGTTAGGATAGCTCAATCTAGGTCTAGACCTGGAATAACACATAGAATACTTTTTATCTTATTAACTGCCTTGGGATAGAAATATAATAAATAATGGTGGACAACCCACACAGCATCAGCAAGCCCCAAAGCAGAGCTTGTATTCAAGATTTCTAACATAATTACATGTCTTACAAACACAGATAATCATTATATATTTTATTAAAAATAGAACACCCGGTCTGCAGATCGTGCAAACGCATTTGTCCCGACAAGAGCGAGAATCAAACCCAAAACCTCCTGCGTCGTAATAGTTTTACGAGGCTTTTCTCACAGTGCTAACCAAAGATATAGTAGATAGCCTAAATTCATCTTTTCTTGAAAGTTTTTGACATAGAGTTGTACTTTTCAGGCCACTTCACATAATCGGCGAGCTGCAATTCGCGTATTTATGCTTCCTGATCGGACATTCCCTCGATGCATTCGAGCATTGGAAAAGCATGGTGATCCTTATGTGCTCATGTGATGATGCCATCCACAAATATAGAAGCGTATTCTTCCACTTTATCAGAACCTTGGAGGTACAAATAGAGGAAATGCCAGAAGATTTCCTAGCAGACATTGTCATGAATAAGAACCTTATTTACAAGAAGTTGCGAGAGTTTTTCCGAACCGCGTACATGAGCAAAATTGATGGCCGGCTTCTCACATTGATCGAGAGATTCCAAGAGAATTTGACTACAAAACTGCAATGGGACTTCACAGGTTTGGATGCGGATGAAGATGATGAAAGACCCGTAGTGGTCAGGCTTGACGAACCTATTGCAGATGCTGAATAATTTATTTCATCTACTCTATCTTTACACCTAGTGTATTTTTACATCTTTGATCCAGTAGATGTTGTGTGTAGTTGTGTACTGTGTACATTGATAGGTCCAACTTTTACGATATTTTTAAGTACAATTTAATGTTAATAGTGATGTGTTTTCCCTGCATATCAAATTAACCCATCATCTTTTATGCTCTTAATGTTATGAATTAAAAGAATCTTTTAAAATCAGTAAATTCGTTTTACTTTCATCACTTATTGATACATAATTAGATACTTATTTAAATACTATTTTTTCTTCTTAAACTGCTTCTTCATAGGTTGCTGTGTTTGTTTCTCAAACTTGAGCTTCTTGAGACTAACATCAGTTTCTGTAAAATAATTCACATTAAAATACGTGTCAACTTCTTTTGTATTCTTAGGAAAGATGAATATAGGGGAAGTTTTGAAGATTTTGCTATAATAAGAGAATGCCTGTGACCTTATGACTTAGTAAAAAATATGCCCAGGTTCAATAACTCTAAGCAAGCAGTAAGTAGATAAGGCCACTGGGTAAAAAGTAATAAACATAAAAATAAAACCAGCCAAGTGGGAGTCGAACTAGTTTTTACCCTTTGGGTACGGAACCCTAAAAAACTAAAGTACGATTAACGTTTTTAGGGTTCCGTACCCAAAGTGTAAATCAGGACCCTATTACTAAGACTGCTGTCCGTCTGTCACCAGGCTGTATCTCATGAACCGTGATAGTTAGACTGTTGAAATTTTTACAGATTTTATTTCTGTTGTCGCTTTAACAACGAATACTAAAAAACAGAATAAAATAAAAATTTAAGGGGGCTCCCATACAACAAACGTGATTTTTTTACCGTTTTTATAGAAAATAGTAGGGAACCCTTCGTGCGCGAGTCCGACTTGCACTTGGCCTTTTTTTTGTTATAGTGCTTACCCGCACTGGGTATCTCTAAGAAATGAAATATGATCCCAAAAAAAATTTCAGAACTTATTTCATTTCTTGCACGCTGCGGCTTTAGCTGCTGGCCCACTGCCGTGCACAGCGTGCGCTGTAATGGGACAGCGGCTTTACTGCACTGCTACGGGTCGTACGTGCGCAGCCGGGGCGAGTTGCTAGTTACACATAATAAATAAATAATGACGGACAATTCACACAGCATTATCTAGCCCCAAGCTAAGCAGAGCTTGTGTCTTATGGGTACTAGATAACTGATATACATAATAATACAATACATAGATAGATATTTTTTACTATACATAGAAAACGACCAGAACGCCCTGAACAAATGTCTGCAGATCATACACATATTTGTCCCGAGGCGGGAATCGAACCCGCAACCTCCTGCGTCGCAGGCAGACTTTCACCCACCGCGCCACAGAAGTCGTCATAATAAAACCTGATAAGTGTTTCTTACTTTGAGGTGCCTTCCTTTTGCCAAGTTCTGGAGCCTGGGGTCCTTTTTGTTGAGCTGGCCCTTTATGAACTTTCTGTTCTGCTTTTGGCCCTTTCTGACCTTTTGCCTCTGGGTCTTTTTGATCTACTGGAGTTTTGGGTCCTTTATTGTGGGTACTCTTTGATTGTGTTGGTTGGTGAGACTGAATCTGTTTTCCTGTCTTGGCTTTCTTTTTTTGGTCTGATACTGGAGGCGGAATGGGGCCTTTGCCTTTTTTTTGCACTGGTTGCGCAGGTGTAGTGGGACCTTTGGCTTTACCCTTCTTGGGAGGGGGGATTATTTCTTCATCTTCACTAGAATCAAAATAAAAGAAATAACAGGTATTGTAAAGTCAGTCACAAAAAAATAATCATTTTGTCTTATTGAAAATGTTTTTAAGATTTTGATAAGTTAAAGAAAACGCATCTTACCTTTCGTCAGCATCACTTTCATCATCATCTGAGCCAGTTATTTCAAATTCATCACTTTCATTTTCATCATTTGTACCCTGTTCAACATCAGACTCATCATCATCTTCACCAGATTCATCTTCAATATCAGAGTCATTGCCTCCAGAATCTGCATCTGATTCATCTTCAATCATCTTGCTGTAATCATCTGAGTTAAAATCAGCTGACCCATCGCTATCACTGTCACCTTCCTTTTGAAGCTGTATAAAGTTCTCTGGTGCTTTAACTCCTGCATCCTTGAGTTTCAGCTGTTTTTGCTTTTGCTCTTTTTTGTTTACAACTGGTTCAGGTGTCTTGGTCTTTTTCCCTTTTTTAGATTCAAGTAGCTTTTGTTCCGTTTCTTTTATGTCCTTAACATTTTTATTTGTAGATGCCTTAGTCTTCTTATCTTTCTTGGAGTCTACTTGCTTTTGTTCCTCTTTTTCTGTTGTTTGCTGCTGTTTTGTTTCTTGCTCTTTATTGTCCTTTTTGGAGCTGCTCTTATTTTCAGCTGGGTTTGAATTTTCTTTTAATTCTTTTGGTATGTCTACTGGAGTAAAGAAATCATAATTGATTCCTATACTGCTCAGTTTCTTTATATTTTTTCTGTAACTGAAATTAAATTATATTGACTATTTTTGTCCAATGAAAAATTTACAAAGGTGCAGACTTACGCGGAAACTTACTTTGAAAGGTATCTCCTTGCTCTTGCTAGTTCCCCAGCCTTATCTTTGTTTTCATTATAAGCCTGTTAATAAAAAAAAACAATATAACACAACTTTGTTTCAATAAGCATCTGAAGACATGATGAAAATATTAAAACTTGCACTGCCCACATATCACATGTAGTTCTGCGAGTCCTACTAGCTGCAGTTTGCATTGGCTGCAGTGGTTGGGCACTGAATGTGTTAATATTCTTATGATATCCACAGTGCATTTGGACTGACCTTTTTCTGTTTCAATCTCTCAGTCCTGGTTGGATTATTCATGCGGCTCCAGTGCTTCCGCAATGCTTTTACCTTTTGCTTCTCCGGAGGAATACAGGCAGCTGCAACAATTTTATGAGACATTCACTACAATTCAGGGTATCTACTTCACAAACACCGAACACAACTTAATTATGAATGTGCAATTACTGAACTGAATTATGCAATTACTTTAACTTCATTTGAGTATATTATGTATGTGCCAAAAATATTACAACATTTTTGTATGATATCCCTAAGATATCTTGTAGTTTTAACCAGTTGGTTAATACCATGGTACAATTATAACTTAAAACATCATAAAATCTTACAAAATTGAAAATTCATAAATCTAGGCGACAGAATTGTTCATTGTTAGAGTAAAAATAATTCACAAATACTTAGGTTTCTTTTTGGAATGAAAATGACCTATGATTTTAAAATACCTTTTATCAGCCGTTTCCCCATCAGATAGTTGTTCATTGTTTCTGCAACAATCTCAGCAACTTCCGGTTGTTTGAACTCCACAAACGCAAAACCCTTTGAATTTCCAGTGCGCTTGGAACGAATCACCCGTACATTGGTGACAGATCCAAACTGACCGAAGTATTGTGTCATTTCATGCTGAAAACATGAACAGAAAAATGCTAAGATTTTTTCTACAATACAAATCTGTACCAGGAATCGTTGGCATGGAATATGCTGCACTTAGAAAGAATAAAAAAAATGCAAGGTAATAAGGTCTCTAAGCAGTACATACTTCGTAAAATCCGTGGGGAATGTGTGATAGGTAAACAAGACCTCGATCTGGACGCTTCCTTTTAATTTTTTTCCCATCTTTCTGCTTAGGAACCACGATCTCAGGTGCGTCTGCTTCAGCTTTCTGTAAGAAAACATTTTGAAGTGTGTATGGGGCTTGGGGCATGTACACATAACCTAAAAATTCGTTTAAAGAAATATTACCTTGATAAGCTTTTTGATTCCTTTAATAGATTTGACAAACTGTTTCTGTTTGCTGGTGTCTAATGCAACGTTTTCTTCCATTTTTACTAGCTTTTACCTATACAAACAAAATATCAAACTACACGGCGTAGTTATTGTATTGTATACTCTTTCTTTGATTGACCTGACCACAGATTTATAAGCAGGGTTGCCAACCGTAAAAAAAATTTCCTCGTACTAAGCAGCTAAAAATCTCGTATGGCTTTCGAACCTCGTACATTCCTCTAAAAGGTGACTTAACCAAGATTAATGCATATTAAACTGTTGAATTTAGGACGTTTTACACAACGAAATAAACTATTGCAAGTTTCTACTAAATAAAATATCACTTTGTATTAAAATAATCTTTAACATTACTCACGTAAATAACTATTGAACGAGATTTATTTATAGGTTCAAAACTTTGCATAGGTAACTATGTACCTACTTCTAGTCTTAGTTTTCATCTCCAAATATTATATCAGGAACATCCTCATTCTCATCGTTTTTCTTTTTATTTTTGCACGAGATTTTTGTTTATTTTGTGAAGTTACACCTCTCTGGTTGG
Organism: Eupithecia exiguata; assembly: GCA_947086465.1. Lineage (NCBI taxonomy): Eukaryota > Metazoa > Arthropoda > Insecta > Lepidoptera > Geometridae > Eupithecia > Eupithecia exiguata. The sequence continues at coordinate 4,245,642 of OX352233.1, read as the reverse complement.
TGCTATGTGTGATCGAGGCGACAGACGAATAATGCGAAGAACGAAATGTTTTATTTCTCGGGGATTTCTTGGTTCATGGGATAGCGAGCGAACCATAGACAGTGTCATTTTTGGTGTAAGTGTTATGTTATGTCAAAATCTCGTACATAATTGTACGAGGTTAATAGTGCCCTCGTACCTCGTACGGAAGACCACAAATCTCGTATTTGTACGAGGAACCTCGTACGGTTGGCAACCCTGTTTATAAGTATAGTACTAAAGTATGATTGACTTGACTTGACTACCTACGGCTTAGAGTATAGGTATACTCTAAGACCTACGGCCAAACGGCCAAAGAGTATACCAGTGTTGCCAGGGCCCTTGAGTCGTAAGTCACGTTTCATTTCCTGAAATGTTACATTTTGCTGCAAAAGTTACATTGTTTTTTTTTTACGTCCGCTCGGCAAAACCTAAAGACCGCTTATTTCTCTTTTGTAAATAAATAAATAATGCTGGATAATTCACACAGCATTATCTAGCCTCAAGCTAAGCAGAGCTTGTTTTATGGGTACTAGATAACTGATATACATAATACAATACATTACATAGATAGATATGTTTTATTATACATAGAAAACGACCAGAACACTCGGAACAAATACCTGCAGATCACAAAAATATTTGTAAAAAAAAAAGGCAGAGGCTGGTCTCGGCAAATATCACGTATTTTTTTTTACGAATTTTAGCAGTTCCTAATAAAGGTTGATGAATTCGTGTTGGCGCGGGATTCAATTTTGGAAAAGGAAATCGTACACTATAATGCCAGATACACTGTAATTACAGTAGATCTACTGTATTTTCACACGATCTACTGTAATACTAAAATTACAGTGTATGGAGAACACTGTAATATTTTTACGGGCAAAAATCAATTTGCCTTAATGTAAACTGAACGCATCTTTTGAACGCAGCTATGAACTTGTCGAAACGCAACCGGCTACTAGAGCCCACGCCACCTCTCTGTTTATGTTACAACCCTTATTCCTATTGCAATAAGAACGAAATACGAACGAAATTGCCAAAGTTAAAAGGAGATTTTGATGCATCAATACGGCCTGATGAATTCTGGCACAAGGTTAGTAACTTAGACTATATTTTTTATAGAAATTATATTTATTTGGTTTGCAAACTCAGACTAAGTAAGAAATCTACTTAGTCTGAGTTTGCAAACTACAATTTTTTTAATACTAATGTTGCTTTTCAGGTGAAACAGTTGGACGAGTTCCGGTCGATTGGAAAATACATGCTGAACATCTTGGCTCTTCCAAACTCCAACGCAGAATGCGAGAGACTGTTTAGCCAAATTAACGATACCAAAACCAAGAAAAGAAATAGATTAATAACCAGAACTATAAGAGGCAACATGTTAGCACAACAAACCATTCGACGTAACAGCATCAGTTTCGTTAATTTTAAACCAACTGAGAAAATGATAAAATCATTTAATTCTGGGATCTACAAAAAAAAACTGCTGTCGGGCTAAATGACAGTGACAGTGATTGATTAGTAGTTGATTAGTTATTTACAATGTGTATTTTACTGTAAAGTTATGCAATAAAGGTTTCTTGAGATCTGCTGTAATTTCACTGTATTTTTTTTTAACTTTCACTGTAACTAATTTCGTATCAAACACTGTAAATTTGAGCACCAAACACTGTAATATCAGTTGTCTCGTCTGGTAACACTGCCATAGAGTTAATAAAGTACTAGCCAATACTAACTCTATTCCTTAAAACCGCAATCGTATGTTTTGCTTCACAGTTCACGTAGTGGTTTTAATCTCTTTGTTTTGCTTATTTTCTTTGCTTGCGGACGGACACGTTTAGATTTTTTTTTACGATAGAAATATGAATTCAATCTCATAGAATCATAGTTAATAAACACAAAGTACTGTGAACATAGGAAAGTTAATAAAGTACTAGCCATAGAATTATCCAAAGGAGTATACAATAATAAATAGGTACAAGAGCCGTAATAACAAGATCAGACAGAACTAAAAAACAACCAAAATGTCCTTCGGCGGCACATTGAGCCAATACATTCAAGCTGTCGAACGCTCGTTCAGGAATGCGCAGGGGGCAGTTCTAGCCCGCCTGGTTTCTTTGAGAGATGATCATGTGGGGAACAGAAACCTGCGGTCTAGTGACATAGCAAGTCTGGTAGAAGGGAACTGCGCGTCTCCACTTGACGAGATAATCATCGCTCATTTGTTGTGCGTCAAGGTACCTATCCGTCTACCCCGAATCAAAAACAAAAAACAAGAACAAATGTACAAAAAGTAGGAAATGCTACTGTTGTAGAAAACTGAAATTTGCCGCCCGTCTAATTAAAAAAAATATTTATTTTCCAGGCGTTACACTTAAATGAATACCTGGAGGCGTTCGACCACCAGAGTAACTGTGTAGCAAGCGTGGTGCGGCTGCTACAGATACAAAAAGAAGAAAACTGGACCTTGCATGTTATGTACACAGTTTGTCTTGATTTAAGGCTTGTTGCACAGAAGGCAGAGGCTTGCAGCCGTAAGTATTACTGGTTATTTTTAGAATAAAAACCAACATGTGAAATTCCTCCACAAAGATCAGACATGTGGTCATCACATAACATTAATGATGATTCTCCAGGATTACTATTGTCTATAATTATCTAGTACTAATAACACAAGCTCTGCTTACTTTGATGGTTGATAATGCTGTGTGGAGTGTCCAGCACTATTTATTTATCTTGCAAATAAAATAACACTTTTTATATTGTTTGTTTCAGCTCAAAGTAATGGCAAGATCATGGAAAAAGCAGCAGAGAGCTTACTGGCTTGCTTCAGGGTATGTGCAGCTGATAACAGAACAGCTGATTATGAAACCAAGAGAATTGGCATGTTGAGCCTTGTGAACCAACTGCTCAAAGTCTATTTTCGAATCAACAAACTACATTTATGCAGGCCTCTTATTAGGGCAATAGATTCATCGCCATTTAAGGACATGTTTCCTTTAGCTCAACAAATTACGTACAGATACTTTGTTGGACGCAAAGCAATGTTCGATTCTGACTACAGATCAGCGGATGAATATTTGTCATTTGCATTTCAAAACTGCCATTGCAGGAGTATAAAGAACAAAAGACTGATTCTCACATACTTGATCCCGGTTAAAATGCTGCTCGGTTTCATGCCAGCTAGACAATTGCTAGAGAAATATGATCTGATGCAATTCTGGAACCTTGTATTGACAGTGAAGAATGGTGATCTCCGTGGAATTGATCAGGTGATGGAGGAGCATGAAGGTTTCTTTATCAGAGCTGGTATTTACCTGATTGTAGAGAAACTAAAGATTACAGCGTACAGAAATCTTTTTAGAAGGGTTTATTTAGTAGAAAAGAATCATCAGATTGATATACAGTTGCTTCAAGCTGCGTTACAAGTGGTTGGCCAGGAGGATGTTGATTGTGATGAGACACAATGCATCGTGGCGAATTTGATCTACGATGGGAAGATAAAAGGCTACATTTCATACCAGCACAAGAAGCTTGTAGTCAGTAAGGCAAATGCATTTCCACCTCTACCCAGTCTGTATTAGATTACTTTGTAAGAAAACTCTCCAATTATGCTAGGACTGGATGTCTTGTTTGTAAATAATACACTATTTAAAATCTGATTTAAAAATATATTTTACTGCTACTAGTTTTAAATTACTTGGTTCAGTAAAATTATCTATAGTGTTTGTACCTAAAGTTAAGTGTTTTATAAATGAAACAGCAATGACATAAACCACTTTTTTTATTAAATTTACAATATATTTTCAAAGAATAATATAAACATCATAAAGTTTGGTGATACTAACAGTATAATCCAACGCTGTTTGGACATGCTGGTTAAATATTATATGACTTTAGAAAAACAGGGTTAATGAACTTATTCGCTATGGTGAATATTTTCTTGGTTGGTTATTTGAATTAGAGTTCTTGTGATGTGCAATTTATGGACTAAAATATTATTTTAATCTAATTTTCTAATTTGACATACAAAGTAATTTTTGCGGAAACATCTCCAAAATTCGTATCCATGACTTTCATCTAGATATGTTTTACATAATTCCTGATATGCCAACATCTTTTTAAGTTTCAATAAAGGCATGTATCAAAATCGTAAAATTGCACATCACGTTAATAGAAGATTTACTTGGTAGAAAAATATGAAGAAATATTTGACTAATCTTCATAATCCTTTTACAATATAGATTTTTACTTAAAGTTAGCTTACAATTAACACTTTCAACTATATTTTAAGCTAAATATTTACGTAGATACATTATACTCAAAGCTGCCATTCAACAGGACTAAAAGTTGATAAGAGAGAATATAATTTTGCATAAAATGGAAGTTACAAGTCTTTTGGGGCAATACAATTTTCTAAGCTAATATTTTATTTACAGAAGCGTTTAGAATTTTACCCATAGTTTTCAATAAAATATAAATTATCTTAAACAGCAGCGCAATGAAATGAGAGAAATGACTTAAATTCATCAAATATAATAGTATTAAATTAGCTATTTAATTTTCTTCAACACAATGACTAAGCTTATAAACATTTAAATGAAGAATTCCAGCTACTTATTCATAATTTTCTTCATAATACGTATCAATATAATACCTTAACCTAGAGAAAATGGTAGGTAACTAGGTACTTATTTTTGGCCAAATTGTCATTACCAAACTAAAAATTATATAAGGTACATGTAGAGTACCTACTTGGTTTCATAAAAACGTAAAAATTAACATGGAAACATGGAACGTAAAAATTACCGTCCACAAAAGCTATACTTGACAAAACTATTTTTGTAAGTCACATATTTAAAGGAAGACCTTGCTTGATAAAAATGTACCAAGACTTTCTATAGGTAGAACCCGAAGAAGAGAGAAGACAAGTTTTATTCGCAGATGTTACAGGTAACAAACAGAACAACATCAAAGCCATGGTGATCTTGAATTTTTATTTATATTTAGCTAATTTTAATGCACACACGGATAAAAAATGTAGTGTTCTCTATTGTCCCGTTTTATGATGGAAATAACCACTGGTAATATGTAATTGTAATAAGTATACTTAAGGTCAGTGAGTTCATGCTTTTAATATACATATACTTCAAAAACGAAATTATTCCTTTCAATTCTGGTTCGCTGGTGCCGTACAACGTTTATCACCGGCCACGGACACAAGGGAAGTGATCCGTCCAACCTGCCGTGACCTTCGTCTACGGCACACCGAAACAACAGTTTTTCTTCATGCTTCAGGCATCTACTTATAATGTATATACTTGTGTATACTACATCCGGTACATTGTCTAAGGTAGGTAGTAGAATGTAGGTATGCAACATTTACTCGGGTTGCAGACCGAAAAGCTAAGCTAAGTAGTTTAGTTTAGCTCGCAATAGCTGACGCTGTTGTTCATACCATATAGCTTATATAGCAGTTTGCACACACGTATGAAAAACTGCCGCAGTTAAGTGAGCTAAGCCAAAACTAAGTTAGCAAGCAAGTAGGCATACTAACACTTTCCCACGACGCAGAAGTGTTTCTAGTAGACTAATCATATCACCCAGTCTCTGCAGGTCGCACCGCAGAGGCGGAGCAGTGAATGCATTATCAAAACGTCAAAGCTAAAATTGAAATGTAGGTACTTAAATGTTGTTATAAAAACCAAAGTTGTTAACATCAGCTTTTCTAAATTAAAAAGAAAACATTAACTGAAATAATAAATAGGTCTGTTATCGCTTCCCGTTTAGTGTTCGAAGTTGAATTTGTGCGGCAGTGTGGGTCCCTTCAACAGTTCGTCTTTGTACGCCGCTAGGATGGCGCGCGACATGCTTGGCTCTGCGGCGCTTGCCTCCAGAAATTGACGCATCAACCTACGAGAAAAGGTAAATAAGGTTAATTTGTTTTAGGAGAGACGAAACTTCCTAAATTGGGCAGTAGAAACCGAAACCTTCTAATTCTAAGTGGGGGTACTATGATCTGCACTGATATCTCACATGGGAGTGTATGGTGCATTGTCCCCCTTCCTAACCAGGCCCTAACCAGCCCCGCTCCTTGATGTACCGAAGCAGGTCTTTTGGATTTTTGGCGATTGACAGCTTATTAGCAACGGAAACCTTATTTGAAACTGTAGTGCAAGGTTAGAAATCAGCAGTAAGTAGGCACAAGAAGTACCTACTGCCTATGATTGCAATCATTTAATTACTAGGTAACTCTATAAAAAACATATGAATGCGTGTTTTGTGATTAATAAAAAACAGAAAAGAAGGAAAAAATTACATTTAATCAAATATGAAAAACGTGCGATCTGGCGTGTGTTACTGAGGGCTGCAACACGCACTTGCCAGTTTTATTTTTGTATCCATAAATATCGTTATAGGTAGGTCACCTGTTGGATCCACCTTGCTCATGATTCTGCAGAAGCTCTGGATGGTCACCGATGGTATCAGTTAGTGCAGCAATCATTACATCTGGAAAACACAGTACTTAAGTAAACTTTCAACCAAGAAAGAACCATAAAAATACATTGAAATCTAACTAGGCAACTTTTCAAGAGAGCCTTTAAAAATCAATTGATTTATTCTCTTTTGTTGCTTTATTCGCTGGTGAAGTAATGAAATCCAGTTTTGGCTTAAGCAGTTGTTTGGTTTCTCATTTATTGTATTTTGAGCTTTAGCGGATTTGCTTTAGCGAGCGTTCTATAGGTGTAATAAGAATCTTAAGGTCAGTGAGTTCATCCTTTTAATATTTGCTTCAAAAACGAAATTATCTATTCGGGGCAAAAACTTGATTCTGGCAACCTTAACTGACTGTAGAAGATATAGTTTGTGATAAAATTATAGTACACGAATTATTTTGTAAGCCTAAAGAAATAAAGTTATTGACTTCTAACTTACAACTAAAAATGACAATATTGTAGCTTATGATAGGACCTTACCTAGCACCTTCTTCTCAATAGTGCGCGAAAGTTGTCCCCTCTCGGCCTCCAGCTCCAAAAACGCCATGAACCGCTGTGTGGCCGCACGCGCCGAGGCCGGATCGCGGGATAGGGATTGAGAGAACATCATCTGGAATGTGGAGTTAGTACGTGAAGATCTAGATGGCGTTACTGGTAAATTTATTTTGATTAACTGGCGAATTGATAATTCAAATGAGAAGTACTCTGAGATCCCGATCAATTGTGTTTGATTCTCCATTTTATGGGTCATATTTATAAACTTATATTATTACTTTGTGATGGCGCGTACCTATTCAAAAGTACCACTTTGATGAACCAGTGTTTTATTTTAAGAATTTGACCTTTTCTAAGTGTACATTTTTGTATTTGTGGAAATAAAGAATTTTTGATTTTGATTTTGATTTGATTTAACGTAAGATAAAATAGAGTTAAAATACAGTAATCGTCAAAAAATCCGCTCTCTTAAATATTCTAGATTTCATTCTTCGTTCGGTTGAAACATCCATGTTGTATCTAATAACGGTCAATCAATTTTGATTTTGATCAATTTTGATTGATGATTGACTACCCGAAATTGAATTAGGAATAGTGTACCTTAGCCAGCTGGTAAATGATCTCCTCCAAAGTGTACTCCGTATACAGATTGTCAGCGGCCTTCAGTTTTTCCATCATCTCTTCATATTCCTCCTCGCTAATAATTGGTCCGTTCATCGCGTCGCGTTCGTAGTCAGATGTGCCTGAAGAAAAATTGTAGACTTTGTTACATTTAGAGTTGGTACCTATACATTTATTTGCACAAACATTTTATTTGCATGAAACACATATAATGTGCGTACAAATACGTTCATTGTGCTTAAGGTTGGCATGGTCAAGCAAAATTTTGAATGGTACATTTGTTATTTTTGATTGTTTGTTTTTTGTTTGAGGTAGATGTTTGGTTCGAGACAATGCCAAAACTAGTGAACGGATAAAGCCTAAAATTTGCATAGATATAATTACACCAAGGCCTGGAAAATACATTCCTCCTACTTTTTATGCTTGTGCGAATCCGGAGGCAAAAGAAAATAGTAACATCAATTTCCTCGTAGACATTCTACACGACGTAGATGTTCTACGCCGTAGAGCCTCTACGCCATAGCCAGTGTTGAAACACAAATTATGAGACAGATCTGCTGTTAAAAATGAAATGAAACATAATTGGCAGCTCACTTCAACCTACGCCTGTCGTTAACCCGTAATCATTAGTATATTTGCCGACATTTTTTTTGTTTGCTGATGGAATCAATTCAATCCCAAAACATGTCTAAAACAGTGTAAGAGATAAATAAATAATGCTGGACAATCCACACAGTATCATCTAGCCCCAAGATAAGCTGAGCTTGGAAGAGGAAGAGAGATAATAAGGAAGATAGATTGTAAACAAAGCCTCAATCCATTTTAACATAATTTAGTATTTCGTAGACCCTCAACGCATCCCGTAGACCCTCTACGCAACTCGTAGACCCTCTACGCAACTCGTAGACCCTCTACGCATCTCGTAGAATCTCTAGAGTCTAGGCGTCGTTTGTATACCATTCTACGTTAAACGTTAACTACATTTGTTTTAGATTTTTAAAATACTCACTAATAATATTACTCTGTAGCATCGGATCGAATCTCTTCACCGCTTCTGGTCGAAGGTCACTGGTCACCGGGAGAGAAGCCACGGGAGACAGGTTGTTGCTGAGCTCCCAGTTCTTTGAAGCGATGGATCGAATGATGTCGGGGCTGTTCCCGAATGCGAAGGACTGGAGAGCGGGGCTTCGGTACTGATACTCCTAGGGTAAGAGGAGTAAAAATAAGTTCAGTTTTGTTGAAATTATATGGATATAGTGCAAATTGTAATGTAGATGTTTAGTCTATTTTCGCAAGTGATTGTTTTAGGGCTCCGTACGTCCGAATAAAAAACTAATACGATCATTTGTATGTCTGTCCGTCTGTCACCTAACTGCCAATTTTTTTATGAGTAGTTATACTATTGCCCATATCAGTAAAGCAAATACCTCCCAGGGCTTAGGTGTTAAACCTTAAGAGTATGTTTCTAAAAAAATACATATTTCGTAATTCTCTATCCTTTTATTAATCCTAATTCTATTATTTTTATTTTTTAGTTACGTTTGAATGTATGCTTTATATAGAACATCGCACAAATCTAGTTTATATTTAACCAGACGCGGAATTAAATTAGCCCAAGGCATTAACAGGGAAAGCGCAACCTAATTGGCTATGAGCCTGCACTTAACAGTGTCGCTCATAACATAAATAATTGTGTAGCAAAATGTCCGATAATAGATATAAATATATATAGGTACACAAAAAAAATACCGTATAGATTACACTATATTATTATTACGGTTATTAATACAAAGTTGGTACAAAATACGGTTTATAACCTCTTAAATCCTAACAAAGGTTTATCTAGATAGTTCTCTTTAGGTACCATAGTATATTCAACTTATAGTTTCTACAGGCTTTCGTCTTGAAAGGCGAGCGCATTTACTGAGCTCCAAAAACTTAAGATGCTGCTCAGTCTAAGACTAGCAGCAGCGTCGCTCCCTTTTTATTCTTATTATTACGTTAAAAAAAGAAATTTAATAATAACCACTGGGCAGTTTGTGATACCTACCATAAAAACTTAAGGTCTCTGTAATAGTTTTATTTTGTACTTGCAAGTATTTTCAGCTTATTAAGTAGCCTATTATCTAAGTTAAGGTATGTTCTAAATGTACGCCAAATTTCATCTTGATCTGTTCAGCAGTTTTGGAAATATTAAGGTTGTAACTATCACCCAGCAAAAAAATGTGCATTCAAATACTGTCTTTAACTCGTTACGTTTAGATGCATTTCATATTGACATATGACATATAATGACAGACAGCTCGCGGACCACTACTCGTTTGAAGCTTGTGGGAAACCATTTTATCTCTATAAAATATATCTACATATATAACGAGTTAAAGTCCATATTTTAATGCACATTTTGTGCTGGGATGTAGCGGTATCGGATTAATGAGTGCAGAGCAAGGTGACAAAATTAAAGTCACATATCACTAACTTTCGGCTTTTTAATATATAGTAGTATTATTTAGTCAGAGATGTAATAAAAACCGAGTTTGGTGGCACCAAACGTGCAAATTCTATAAAATAGGTGGCGCCATTAGCGTGAATCAGGGGAGCCCCTTATACACATATGCTACAAACGTTTCTTAAGTGTTCTCGTATTATACTCGTATATCTACCTCGTTCAACCCCTGTTCCAAAGAAAAGATATATAATATTTTTGCTTGAATGAAGCAATTTAAGGATCATTGAGAACATACGCGGCGTAAAGGATAAAATAAATTGCCGAGTATTATAAAAATCCCAAGGGTTCTTAAAGGCTTTCGTCGGAAATGGACAAAGTATCGAAACGATGTCTTAAGAATATATTTCCGTTTTTGGCTCAGGAATTCTTTATTTTACTTCCCTTTCGCATGGAATGTAGTAGAGATTCAAATTTTCTCAATCGCTATTTTTAAAAACAAATCTTGTGTTGTGTGGCTAGTTTCCTATAAGAATCTAATAAGTCCGTTTTTTTGACTATTAAACAAAAATAATGATGAATTAAAAATTAAAGTTTCGCGTGACGTCACGTCGTGCGACACTTTTTAGTACGGCGTGACGTCACGAACCCCAACTCCCAAACTTTGACGCGCTCTATCTTTGCAATTTATTGTTGATTGACAGTTAAACAACGAAGATAAACCTTATATCTAAATTTAAAACATCATCATCATCATCAGCCTATGTTAGTCCACTGCTGTAAATTTAAAACATGGCCAGTACAATATATAACAGCCTTATCGCTGAGAATGATTTCTTCCAGATCTACCTAGGTTAGTATGGAGAAAAAGATATAAGACTAACAAGAGTTTGAAGAGCACATTTAAAGAACCAGGTAAAGAAAATTATCAACAAAACAAAAAAATACATACTAAATACACTACAAAACTATACTAGAAACTATATCTACTTCAGAAAGACATTCAGAGAAAAATATGTTTTTTACCCAAGATATTACCCTGTTGCAATGTATTAAGTTTATCAGTTATCTAGTACCCATAACACAAGTTCTGGTTAGCTTGGGGCAAATTATGCTGTGTGAATTTTACAAGCATTATTTATTTGTTTATTTTATTCGCTCGTTGATTTTTTTATTCGTCATCATATCCATATCAGCCGATGAACGTCCGTCCACACAACGATCATCGGTACTACGAGCTATATGCCCTGCTCACTGCCATGGAGTTCCTGAATTCTGATTATTATCGGCTACTTTGTTTTTATTGTCATCGATGGTTATCATACTGAACTACGATGCGTCTAATCATAGTATCAATAAGATACCTACCTAAATTACTGACTGAACCTAATAATGCTCGTGAGAGTTCTATGTTGAATTAGAGAGGTCTATGCTCGGTCAGACTCTCTGCGAGATCGAATCTGAAATCAGGAGATCCGGAAATGATTTGGTTCATTTCCGTCTGACCGAGCATAGACCTGTCTAACTCAACATAGAACTCTCACGAGCATTATTAGGTTCAGTCAGTAATGTAGGTATCTACTTGATAATCTATAAAACTGTTTATGTATAAAATTTGACTTGTCTAAGTGCTTATTTTGTAAGCCTAAAGAAATAAAGTTATTGAATTTTGAATTTTGATACTAGTATGAGACGCATCGTAGTTCAGTATGATATCCATCGATGACAATGACTATCTGGGTCAAGACTAAAGCAAAACTTTAATAGTGCAAGAGATAAGACTCAGGGGTTGAATTCGTTAGCATTAAAGAGGCGTTATCGCGCTTAGCATATCTAAACTATTCCTTTCTTTGTGTTAACCTTACCGTCTGTTTACCCAAGGTCAGAATCATATAAATAATAATAAATAAATAATGCTGCACAATATACACAGCATCATCTAGCCCCATAGTAAGCAGAGCTTGTATTATGGGAATTAGATGACTGATATACTGTTCAAAATTAAGGATAATTTTTATTATACATATATACAAAACACCCATACCCTAATCCAATATCTGCGGATCGTACAAAAAAATCCCGCGGTAGGAATCACCCCACAACATCCTGCGTCGCAGGCAGACCTCCGCCCGCTGCGCCACTGGGGTCGACGAATGCCTACCAATCATCTAAAAGCTAATCCAATGAAAATAAAATGAATATATTTGATCACGTTGATACAGATTAAACCCAGGTCAAGGCAGATAGTGACCTACTTTCAACCGATCAACTAGAGAATTAATTGAAAAATATCTTCCTACCCTCATTGGAGCGCAAAAGTTTAATCAAAGTTCGCAAGTCGCAATTGAGTTTGTTCAAGAAACTCATTTGTGATAGGATCAATACGTCTTGTTTGGATTACTAAGGCTTTGCGATTTATTTTTATATCGACTTTAGATTCATGATTATCTTTCGGGCAAATTATTCTGCCGTTTGGAGGGCAGAAACAACGAAATTCTAAGAAATTTATTGTTTGTAAAACTTTGAGATGAATGAATTCCCCATTCACGATCTTCATCACTTCGGAGTTTGCGCTTTGATGTTTACAAAGGATTAAGGCAAGATACATAAAAATACATAATGCTGAATAATTCACACAGCATTATCTAGCCCCAAGTTAAGCAGAGCTTGTGTTACGGGTATAACTGATATACTTACAATACATAGACATAATATTATTTTTTGTTATAGATAAAAAACGACCAGAACACCCGGAACAAATATCTGCAGATCGTACAAGCATTTGTACCAAGGCGGGAATCAAACCAGCAACCTCCTGCGTCGCAGGCGGACCTTCGCCCGCCGCGCTACATCGGTCTTCAGAGGGGGCTCGCATTTCTCACGAGAAACGGCCCCTCCAACACGCCACGGCTATTTCTTATTCAGCGCGAATCTTGTCGTCACGATATAAAAATAAAACCAAATAAATTATTACCTTAGCTTGAGCTTGTTCTAGCAGCATAGTTCTGAGTTTCTCTTGTTGTGCGCTTTCCTCTGCCGCCCTCAAGTTCTGCGTGTAGTGAGCTCGGAGGTAGTTAATGTTGAATTTGATTTCTTGGAGGAAGGCGATCGCCTCTTCTTTTGACATCTTGAACGTAAACATTTAAATTTATATCTACTAATGATCTTGGTTATTGCTTTATCTTAGAAATTCACAAACTCTCAGAAACATCTGCGAATCTGTATTCAGTATTTTATTTATTGCATTCATACAGTCATCAGGTCTTAGTAGTTAGGTGAGTGTTCATAAAATGTTCACAGTATGTACCCATTTAGGATGTTGCAATGGAAGACAGGCCAGGTTTCATGCCTTTCTACTTATGATGAACTGCATTCAATACCTATTACAAAAATTACGAGTCGCTAAAATTATCATTGAAGAACGATAAATTTAGTTGTCGGCCTAGAGCCCGCATATATTCGAGGTCCGTAGATATTTCCGACCGTCGAATGTGCCAGTACTCTGATTGCTCTTCCTTTTCAAATAATCACTGAATATCTTCAAAAACCAGTAATAATAAAAATGACATAAGACATCAGATTTTTCTTTCTGGAAAATTATATCTTCCACAATGTGATTCCATTTCGATTGTTGACAGTTTAATGCATAGGAAATGAGTAAAATCCTTTCAAAGAATTTATATCATTGCTGAATCTCTATGAACGGCAAAGCGACTGTTATATCGATAGAGGCGAAAGTAAATCTGTATATTCATCAGTCTGTCTGTCTGTCTGTCTTTACCTTATCACGACAACATACCCAATGAGATCTTAGCAATCACACATATATACTGTAGATGAACAATGGACATGAACTACTTTTTGTCAAGGAAAATTGCGTGCAAAGCCGGAGCAGAAGCTAGTATCATATTCTACTTACGATTCCCTCCTGAAGGAACTCTTCAATAGCAGTGGTGACACCTTTCTCGTCTCCAGTCCAGAACACGTACTCAGCCATGTCTAAGGGGGAGTATTGAACTCCTGAGTAAGCGGAATAGTGGTCCACCTGTTGAAGAAAAACATACCTTACAGACCATCTTTTAAGAACCTATTTTGGTGAAAACCTCCCTAGATGCGACATAGTTGTTAAAATTCTAAACTAATTTTCATGGACATGTTTTCTAATTAGATACCTACATGATTCGATCTCCACGGAAGACCAGCGTTATGCTATGAATAGCGTTTTGGTCTGCTCTACCATAGCACACGCTGAGTGAAGACCGAATTTGACAGTTTTCCTGTTAAGTGTAGGTTTTTTTCTACATAAATGTAGGTATCTTTGTTGTCTCTATGTTCTGAAAAAAGATATTTATACTTTGGTTGATAGTTTTGTGTTGGCGCGAGAATCAAATTATTTTTTAGTTTTCTGCTATCTCTGTTATGAGTTTTGTGACGTGTCCAAGAGTCCTGTAAGGTCTAAAGGAAATAAAGCACTTTGAATTTTGAATTTTATCTACAAGGAATAAAACTAGCGTAGGTAAAAGTTATTTTCCGCAAATCGTAAACCATTCTCTATTATCTTATGAAAAAATTAACATCGATTTACTTCGATTACGATTTGCGGAAAAATTATTTTCTTTTAATTTTATTCCTTGCACAAAACAGAAAACAACAACTAAAATAATTTTTATGTCGCGCCAACGCGAAACGATTCGCCTTAAACCGCAAACAGAATACGGTACAAATCAAGACGAGAAAAAACCTACACAAGACTCAATTCCCAAATACGAACACAAATCAATAAAACCCAAGAGGATTTTCCTTCTATGAATAAGAAAGTACAGACTAACTAAACAAAGGTTTAATTACGTTGTTCTTTGTTTCCTTGGTGATATCCGCGTTGAAGGCCCTTCGCACCGCAGTGTGGCCGTTCGGCGGCGCGTTGGTCATGGAACCAGGCTGGACCAGGCGAGCTGCTCCGTGGAATACCTGGAAATAAATGGCTGCATCAGTGATTTCGGGCATGAGTCTCGTTTGGCGGGTCACACACAATTTTCCCGAGTTTTCTTACCTTTATATGTATGTGCTAATTAGGCATGTCTCCTTAGTTTCGAACTAGGTATTCGGAGGGGATGCAAAACGCGTGTGATAAACTAAGTAATAACGTTTTTTCACGTTTCACATGGGCTTTTTCTACATAAGAAATTATCTTATTTCGATAGAATCATAGAATATGCATATATCATAGAATTGCCTAGATTTACTAGGCATTTTTTATTCATCAAATTATAACTATTGAAAACATTATTTTATAGCTTATTCTATTCATGAAGTTGATTTGTACTATTTGAATTTGAGCGGGAAACGTAGGAATTAGGCTTTTTTAATTTTTTTGATTAATTTTCGAATGGAATATAATTTTATCTTTGGAAATATTTTTGTTTACCACTACTTACACTTGTTTTATAATATATTTATTACTAAACAAATAACAATATCTTGTACGTGCGTCTAAATCCTGTACTCAGTATTGATGTCCCTCGGTAAGGGATAACACGTTGGTGTTATTCCATTACAAACATGGTTCTAGTTAACCAGCTCACATTTATAATGAGTTCCATTCTATCCAACTATGCTTGTGTGTGACTTCACAGCTCTAAATATTGTAAATAAAAAGTACTATATCTTGGCAGTAGTTTGTTCATTGGGTTTGCTGCTCGCTGTGCCGTCAACCACACTGACATGAGAGCCGTACTGCACGCCCTCTGAAGGCACTCCAACTGTGCTTGAGCGTGTGCTTGGAGTTCCAATTAATGTTATACAGATATGTCTTGTCTAATCCTGTCGTTATACCTTGGCAGTAGTCTCTTCATTGGGCGCGCTGGTGGCAGTGCCGTCAACCACACTGACGTGGGAGCCATCCTGTACCACCACGCGATGCACTCCCTCTGAAGGCACGTCCAGTTGCGCTTGAGAGTGCACTTGGGGAGATCCACCGGGAACTGAGTCGGCTGTTGCATGCTGCTCCAAACGGGAGACTAGTTCGCCGTCTGCTTTCACTGCATCTGTTGTAATTAAATAATAGTTGTAGGTTAGGTATCCATATTAAAAGGATAATTAGCATCGAATTTTATTTGAATATTTATTGTAAACCGGTCTGCTAGGATATCTCATCGATTGTATACAAAAACGTGCAATCAAATTCGGCGACTAAACGCTAAATTTGATGACTCGATTCAATTCGCAGGTAACCCACAAGCTGGTAGATTGTGTAAGGGCTTCTTTTTAAAAGTGGGGAGAGTATGTTAATGGTTATAAGTATAGGATTTTTTTTACCGTGGTCATTATGCGTTCATTTACATAAATCCCCCGATACGAGCGTCAAAACAAAAAAAAACAACCCAATAACCTACACTCGTCCAGTTATATTAAAATGGCGCCGAAAAACAAAGTTCCAATATTGTATGGCAAACTGAATTAAATTATATGAACTGGCATTTTCGTGCTGAAACAGCCAAAGCTAAAAGCCAAGCGGCGGCAAAAACATACGTTAACGAGTTGGATAAGCCGACAGTTGTCTGTTATCCAACTGGTTCGTTTGTACAATGTACACTCGCGAGCGTAATTTAATATTTAAATGAGAACTTTACAGATTAAGTGTTTTTTGGTTCGCCAACCAAAAAAACATTGATCCGCCCCACCGTCCACCGATTGTCTTAATATTGGCTTGATCAATCATAGAGTTTGTTTAGTTGCTTCAAAACTTATCACATGAAAAATATCCAGTTGTAAATTATTTTAGTACTTCAATACTTGTTTTATTGGCGATTGAGTATCGAGTATGTCGGGAGGTCTGTGCCCAGCTGTGGACTTTTGTGAGCTGATATTACTATCAGCTATACCTACTTTTGTAGATATGTTATGGTGTTGATCACTCGCATCTATCGACAATGAGTACCACACTTCACTTCATAATACTCGTATATTGAGTGCCAAAAAGCATAACCAGAGGTTGGCGCAAGTGACTTCTATCATCGACAATCCATTATTTATCTTCCGTTTCCCAGTGAAAATGCGCAGTGTATACACGTTTTCCACGTAGGTGTACAAATACTGATATATATTCTGTTCGAGCGGAGTGCTTATGGTTCTTATCTGATGAGTTCAGTGATAACGGTTTTAAGGCGTACAGGGGTTCAGCTAATAGAATCTACCGAAAGGTTAATCTGTTTTGTAAGTGCTGGTGCGAAGTTAACAGAATATCTACGGAGTCCTGGATAAAAGAGCTTGTGACGTGATTTGCATATCGATTCTACGCTTACCTAGCTAAAGTCTAGTCAGGGCATTTGCATACAAAGCCTGGCTTGACAAACTAAAGCCCTGATACAATGTAGGCATCACAATCACAGTCATCGGCCTTTATAGTAGTTTTAGACTGCAAGCGCGTAAGCTGTCTTTCTGGGTCTGAGGTCTCACTAGTTTGCATAGTGTAGAAAGAGCTATTTCAACGCAGCTGAAATGAACTTTATTGCGTTGTTTCTAGAATCTAAAATGTATATTTTCCAGACTCAGAAAGAATAGCCAGAAAAATTAATGCATTTTGGCCAGATACCAGACCAAGACTGAACATACGCGTCATTATTCGCCTAGCCACATCTATCTAAGATGATTTAGGTGGCATCTATTTAGTTGTGAGTCAGCCGAGCACTCCCACGTAATGTAGGCCCAATAACTTGGTTACAAATAACAACATTACTTACCGAGTCGATGGAATTCGATGTGCGCCTTCGCTTCATCCTCTTTGCTCTCAACTGTTAACAATTAATCAATCATTAATGCGGATAATACCATTAATTATGACTATTTATCTCTCTCTTGTGCGTCGTCGTCGGTTTTTATCATTTTCAACCCCCAGTAGTTCTGAGATTATGCGCCCTTGTTGACCCACTGCTGAGCATAGGCTATGTTTACGTCATGCGTCTCGACCCTACTACAATAGGAGTCGGAATAAAAATAATTTTAACACGAAGAGTAAAACAATTGGATGTTTTTTGTATCCGACATCTAGTCTGTCAGTCTTTTTTTCCCCAGAAATACGAGTTACGACATACACGATATCTCCATTTCTATTTTATCGCGTGATTATAAAACAAAAGTTCAGATAGGTATCTGTATTGATCGAATTACAGCCCCTTGCGTGTAAGTACGTGACTAAGACCTACAATAGTCAAACAAAAGCGACTCATTATAAAGTTTTATAATTCCAATCTTAGTATTAATCCATCTTGTAAAGATGCAAACAATCGCTGAGATTTGCATAGTCCTAACGAGAAAGTTTCATCGCCTACACAAAGTTCGTAAACTCAAACAACCTTTGTTTGAGTTACGAGTTCCGAAGTAGAAATAGAGTTTCCGTTTACTTAGATATCTAATAATAGTGTACGAAATTACTAACATCGCGGGGCGAGGCTGGATGAGCTTGGCGCTAGGTTTAACAAGACACATTGAGTTCTCACCTGGTTCAATAAGAGGTCATAACAGGTTGGTATGTTAATCGGAAAAGATACCTAACGTCTTTACCTAGGTATAACCTACAATATAATCTTAGACAATCCGATGAACATCGCCTATTGAAAAACCTAGCTTCATGTATGTATATGTGTGGATACGCTGAAAGCAAATCTATCCGATCCTTTTTATAGCGATCGTAAACAGATCATATTTTCACTGCAGTATAGATAAATAGTTACCGTAACCGCATTATACTCAGTTATCCAGGAGACCGTAAAGTCATTGTGCTGACCCAGTTTCATGTTCGTAGCAGTATCTATAGCAGAGGTCAGCACTGGCTCGATTATATTTTTTTATGTTTTTTGTTCTCAAACTTTCTAAGAGCTTTGTTTCCTATTTGTAGCTAAAATAGTTCTATTAGGACCTACAGGGCTTAAACTGATTAATTTATTGTTATAACGCAGGTAAAAAGCAAATCTCTATGTTTATAGACAAGGATCAAATTCGTTAGGCTTAATTGGCTACTTATGCGGCTTCGCGTAGCCTACAGCGTGATAAGAAACAATATTGCTTGTGTTACTTTTGAGTGTCCTTTGAGGTTATTTTCTTGATTCAAGTTAAAGTTTAAATTTCATCCCGCTAAGCACTTCATTCAGACTTTTTGGAGTTCATTCATAAAATAAATTCATGTGCTTGACTCTATTGGCTGTATTTTCTATGCGATGTTTGGCTGAGGGCCAAAAAGAGTACTAGTAGCCTTGGTACATTACATACTATGCTATAATATGACTTATAAATATTGTTATTTGAAACATGTGCTAGATATCCTATCGGGGGCAACAGCAATGGCCAAATCGAGTAAACGGCCGCCACTGAAAACCATTTTCTCGAACCATCTCGAAGTGAACCATCCACTTTTTAGAGATATTATTTTTTGGTATCCTTTTCATTATTGTGCTTAATATTTACGTACATATTTAACTTAACGTAAATGGATATGCATTGAATATTGCCTATATCTTTCATTTTAGTCTTATTTGAAAACAAATAAATTTATTTTCAATTGAGACATATTTTTGAAATGTACAATCTTTTATCTTCATAGGTATCTATTTCTATTTGGAACTAAAATATATTGATTTTTTTTACCTAATTTCTGTGATGCTTGTTTTCAATTGGTTTGATTGTAAGAAAATAATTCAATCAGAATGTATTGTCCGAAATCTAAAAAAGTAAAGCCTATTTAATCTGTGCTCTGTGTTTTTATATCTGTTTTTTAGTTGAACAATTATTTAAAATAAGACATGACCCCATTTTTATAAAGTTCAAAGTCAAAAGTCACTATAAATATCACTTGTGTATATTATGTCAGTCGCACGCAATCGCCACCGTCACGGTCCCTCGCCTTTTTTATTAAAAACAAGTGTTAATTGGACAATTACTTTCACGAAAGCAATCGATAGTGAATCAACCCGAGGACCAGGAGCTTGTCTTGCTAGTCAGTAATCAGTCATTACAGCAGCTTAGAATTTATTCAGTTTTTAACTTTAGAATAAAAATAATTCATTGTTTCATTCAACTGTGTCAAATATTTAACCTTATGAACTACTATGAAAAGACTGAGTTAAAATAATCAAAGAGAACTTTATTTTAACTTTTTTAATATTTAGAATATTCTAAATGTCCTTGTATTTTTTACGGATCAAGTCTCGGTTAAAATACAGTTTTACGCAGAGGGACTACGCTCCTATACAAATCACTAATATAGCATATATAGCACTTATATTGATAAAGTTTTCTTTATTTGTTTTGGTGGTTTCTCCACGCACAAGTAAACACTAGAGGTTAACAAATTAACTTTTCTCAATTTATAACAAGCGGATGAAAAACCGGCTGTAAGTCTTGTTTCCATCATAAACACTCGTGTGCGTTGATCAGACCTTGATAAACAACTATAAGTATACACCCTGTTTATGGATCAACAACAATTAGTTTCATGGAGCGTGCATGGGCCAATAATCAAGGAAAATATAGCAAATGTAAATAACCTCCGACCACCCACGTAATAAATAACAGGGTAAAATTTAAAACTCGCTTTCCAAACCCTACAATAACAAGCTCTCGTAGCCCCGCTACGGCGCTACGAAATTCGTAGCATCACTACGAATTTTGTAGCACTTCGTAGAGCGCTCACTCACGCTGCAAATATTTACAAAACGGAACCCTAATAATGGAAGTAACGAAACGTACTAACGTTTCGGTATTTCTAGCTATTTGAAAAACGATAAACTTTCTTTTGTCTTTTGTTTCTTTAATCTTTTGTTTTTTAAAGGCCATATTGCAATACAATAACAGATTGCAAAAGTTAAAATTTAGTGCAATGATGTTTCACGAGCTTTATAGCAGTCGGGTAAAAAACAACTTTGCAATTGCTAAGAGAAAATAAAAAGTTCCGTTATAATTTGCGCTTATTTGTTTAATATGCTCATTTCTCAAAGCGTTGCACAACTCAACCAAACCACGTTTTCATTCAACAACAAAGGGTACGTTTTCAATAGGTCCCCCACGTGACTTACCCGTTTTCAACTTCTCTAGTTGTTCCACTGGCACGTCCTGTAACAAACAAATAACAATGCTTGTAACAAATAACAATAATGTCACAACTTTTCATAATACTCGCTGCTTTATCATATAAATAGAGGTTCTTTTATTTATGGTTATTATACTGCGATTTTTACTGAGATGGTATGTTGAATTTTATGCGATAGGATCAGTTCACAGCCACTGATGAATATGAGATAAATAAATAAAAAATGCTGGACAATCCACACAGCATTATCTGACCCAAAGCTAATTAGAGCTTGTGTTATGGGTAGGTTAGGTTATTTGTTATGATATGTATTATCAGTCATCGTCGGTAGGGGGATCTATTCTAGACCAAACGAGCGAATTGTCTATGTAACTCGAAACTACGTCCCCAATTTTCATGAAATTTTGCGTACATAATCGGATAAGAAATAGCTACATATGTATCGTTTCAATTTAAAAAAAATACATAATCATCATTAAATTAGCGCGAAAGTAATTAAATCGCTTGAAAATGGATAAAAATTAATTTTTGCTCTCACTTTATGATGATTATGTATTTAGAAAAACTTAAACAATACAAACATAGCTATTTTTTAACCGATTATGTATGCAAAATTTCATTAAAATCGAGGACGTAGTTTCCAAATGAATCGAATAGTACGTTTGTATGGGAGCTTAGAGGTTCAGGCCCACCTTGGTTTGTGAATTAACGTGTATGTATAATATGAACACAACATTGTTTTCTTGTACATAGTTTATGACAATATCCCAAAAAACTCTTCGGCACAATGTTAGTCAAAATATGTTAACCCAGGAACAATGAAATTAAAATGCGTGATATATTCACGAATGCACGTAAAAACAAGAGAAGAACGAGGCGAATGGCATAAACATAGAGGCAGTGAGTCGGCACAGGATGATGATGAAATATGGCCCTTATTATAAAAATTAGCTCGGTCATCGATCTATGCTTGAGTTATTCTTTTCTATGGCATAAATATCACTCAAGCATGGATCTATGACTGAGCAAGCTTTCATAATACGGGCCTACGTACCTAACGTAAACGAAACAACAGAAAGCTATCACTACACTTCACTTCTTTGTAAAGAAGTCACATGAAAAATACCTACTATATTGTTTAGCACCTGCGTTATGTAAGATGAAACTAAAAATTCCAATAATCTCACGTATACGGAAATGTTTTCCGCAAACCACAAGAGTCAAAATTGCTCGAAGCGCAGGTAAAGGTTGGAATCGACCGAGGCTCACGAACATGGTTCATACGTAAGCGCTCACAGACTCGAAAATGCATAATACATCATACTATTTGCTTTTATATCGTGTATACATATAAAACATTTTCAAGAAATAAAACATAGTATTTAAATTACTAAAAATCATGAAACGAATAACATAATATAGAAAATTGCAAAACAGGTTTTATGCATTTTCTTTCAAAAAAAATATAAAACGTTTTCAAGAAATTAGCTATACTTGCATACATTGAATCAATCTTGCACACTGTATCAATCATTATACAAACGACATAATAATACAGTAAATTGCATAATAATGGAGTTCAAGCAAATGCTTTCAGAAATAATAAAACATTTTATATTAATAATACCTAGCCATTATTAAAATTACTTTCCTTCCCACTGTATAATTCATTATACAAACAACACAATATATGTATGATAATAGGGTTTATGCAAATGCTTTTAGAAAAATTATAAAACGTTTTCAATGAATAATACCTAGCATTTATATTACTACCCTTCAGAAATCTTTCATTGTAGCAAATGGCATGTTTATGGGGTTTATTTTAAAAGACTGTATAGACTATATTTATGTCTCTTTCTCTCGCCAGACCATGGAGGCAATGGCCGTGTGCCGTAAGGCGTGAATGTATGTGAACTGACGTGAATTAGGTTACGTTAAAACCTTTTTTCTCCGTTATGTTTATCGTAAAAGCTTCGAAAAAAATACACAGTAATGTATGGCTCAGGGCAGCTTTATTTCAATAAGATTTTTTTTTATTTTAAACATCAGAAATGAGGCCTTTCAATGCGACCTTTAAAAAAACTGGCTTTAAAAACACTGGAAATTCTATGCCTATGCTTTTCACAAAATGGCATCATATATAGCTCTTTAAGTATTTTGTTCGGTCTAACACAGCGCTCCAATATTTTTAACATTCTAGTAGGTAAGAACACGCAGAGGATATGAGGCTGTTATTAGAAAAAGTTTATGCCTAATTTCAACACGTTCTTACATGGAATTTACTCAAGAATAAGAAAAAAGCATTCTCTAACTAAAGGTTCCCCTCTAAGGGTTCTGAAAGAGATCGCTCATAGCGATAAGGCTGCCTTTGTACTTCGTCTTCTCGTAGCATTTATTTCTGTACTGTTTTCTGTGTTTGTGTGGTAGGTACAGTCAGCTGCGAAAATATGTATACACTGCCATGTTTTCAATTTGACTGAATAGTAAGTTCATGGTAATTTTGATAATTTATTATACCGCATTTAGACAAGTACGATGACTACTTTGTACGTAAAATGTGTGCATCGACTTTTATTTGAAAAGTTCTGAGTAAAATAAAAGTGAAAACTTAGGAGTGTATACATATCTGAGCAGCTGACTGTACAATAAAGTATTATTTATCTATCTATCAAGATAAACCAATTAACTCCTAAACTTATAATTAGAATTTCCGCTTCTCACGTTTCATAATTTCCAATAATTCCTCACTTCATATTAGAAAAGGCGTCAAATACATTATTTGATTACTTTTCCAATTTCACGCCGAGATCAGGCAAAGCAGAATAAGTAAATTTGATTGCCTCTCTAAAAATATTCGAAATGGGTGGCGTGAGAAACATCATTTTTAATGGAAAATAGCTGGTGTTCTGCGTTGTTTACGAAACATAGGCCTGGCCTGGTAACCGAAGGGCCCTATCTCACTAGAATGCGATGGCGGTGCCACCAGTCGCGCCACCGTTGAGTCATGAGGTACCAAGCAAGCGTGTCAGTTTCAAAATGGACGTCAAACAGCAGTTATTTTGCTATACGTACGACTGGTGGCGTAACTGCTGGTGGAGCGAGTGTGAAGCCAAATATCTCTATACATATCAATGGTTGCACCACCGGCGGTCGATTCGGTTTCCAACAACGGAATTGATTGCGCAACCAAGCTAATCCCATACAACTGTACCCGTACCTTTTTCGCCGCGACCGGTGGCGCCGCCATGTTGTCTTTATAATATAGGGCCATAAAACCCACATTGTATTCAAATTTTTACGGTTGTTTCGCTAAGAATGCACAAGTAGGCAGCGTTTTTTTTGTTTTAACGAAAGATATGCTACAGAGGATTACAAACGAAACGAGTCAAGTAGGAGGGTAGGTATGAATAAAACCAGCTGAACATTTCTGTCCTGTGATACTGGTGGCATCTTGGTAATGGAATCTTAAATACCTACAGTGAAAATAAGCGGCTGGAATATTAAGCGACCTTTTTCGGAGTAAACGCCTTTTGCTGGATACAAAAATAACTCGATTAATTTGTTTTGAAGACTTATAAATTTTCATAAGCTACTTGGGTTATATTCAAGGGTTCAATTTAAACGGTGTGTCAAAATTTCATTTTGTTATAACTCGCTTTAATGTTTCGTGCTATGGAAAGAGCTATGGTTGGAGTTTCTCTGAAGGATAGGGTTCGTAACGAATACATCCAACCAAAGTCATCGACAAAGCTCTAAGAATTAGCAAGCTGAAGTGGCAGTGGGCCGGCCATATCTTGCGAAGAACCGATAACCGCTGCTGGGGTAAACGTGTTCCTGAGTGGAGACCGCGACTCGGCAAACGTAGTGTAGGACGCCCTCCGACCAGGTGACCAAAAGACTGCTGGCTGCTGGATGCTGCAAGCTGAAGACAGGGCGCTATGGCGCTCATTAGGGGAGGCCTATGTCATGCAGTGGACTAATATAGGCTGGTGATGATGATGATGATGATCTAACAACCTAACGGTCGGTAAAGTGGCCAGAGTGATGAATAAAGAATGCTGGACTATTCATACAGCTTCTTCTAGCCCCAAACTGAGCAGAGCAGCTTATGTGCATTGACTGATAAACTAATCCAGATACCTACTGTAACTTTATTTGTGCAAGCATACAAAATAAATCACGGTACATTGCGATATGGTTGCGCGAGACGCCACGCCCGACGCGCGTCACCCTGCGTCTCTGTGAATAAGGTCTAAACCACCGAAGGCAGTCCATATCTTGGCGAAACTTGAAGAAGCACCCGGAGAAGTCAATTTTTATACCATAAATTAAAAAAAAGGTAATATGGCTACTAGATCACAGACATACCTACTTAA
This sequence comes from Eupithecia exiguata, assembly GCA_947086465.1. Classification (NCBI taxonomy): domain Eukaryota; kingdom Metazoa; phylum Arthropoda; class Insecta; order Lepidoptera; family Geometridae; genus Eupithecia; species Eupithecia exiguata. Next base: position 4,220,100 of record OX352233.1, on the reverse strand, counting down.
TTAGGTACTTACATAGACATGAGTAAGGACGTGGGTTTTGCCACTTTCATCGAAGAAATGGTAAATGAGCTTTCGCGTAACGGTTATACCTAGGTAGACACACCTTGTTAGGTTTATAAAACATTCGGTAGTGGAAATCGTGCACTGCTACTCAAAAATACAGCTACCTACTTAGTACTTACTCATTGTTCTGTGAATTAAAATTAACGCACAGTAATTTGAAACAGATTGAGTCAATAAACAAGTCCACACCTTCCAAAACACCAAAAACTTTTAAGTAACGCACTTCACGAAACGAATTATTGCACTTGATTTTCGAATGGTGCAACAAACAAGATAGGTGCTTGTTTTTGGTAGAATGATTAGATGGTATGGTGTTGCCAGCACCGAAAAACCTATTTCTACCACTAAAAGGTTTCAAAGCTAGGAAGTTACTGTTAACTAAAAGTAACCGTTACGCGAAAGTAAAAGAAGTACTAACATTGGTTATAAATTTGATAGTATGTAAATTTGAGAGTAATTCAAACAGAAACAATAGATATCACATATATACTATTTTAGGTGATAGATGACAAGAGAGCTCATGTCATTTGACACATGTACGTATTACATCATTAATGAATCTCATCCCATTACAGTAGTACCGCGATTATAAGTATTTTAGGTGATGGATGACAAGAGAGCTCATGTCATTTGACAACATGTACGTATTACATTCTTAATGAATCTCATCCCATTACAGTAGTTACACGATTATATGTTACACAGATGTTCCCGCGCAGATGTCTTGATTTTGGTAGGCGCGAAAAAATCTTAGTCAATCGTGACGCTCTGCCTATGCGCACTTGAGAAATAAAACATTCATAAACCTGAAACCTGAGAATACGTTGGTCCTTTTTTTGTCTTTCCGTGTACATAGATAGATAGATAGATAGAGTGCTCAGGTACTCGCAACAACGAAATCGAAGTTTATGATTCATTTTCGTGCAAACGACAACCTTATGCAAGCGACAAAAGAGTTGGTTTTGCACGAAAACGAATTAGAAATATCAACATTCCTTTCCGAGTAGGCCCTCAGAATATTCGTAACAAAAACGTACAGACGCCGTACCTACACACAAATAAAATGTATGGTTTTGGTTGAAGAAAATTAATAAAACCATAATCTTATAAAAACGCTGTCACGTCAGGTAGACCTTTCGTAATTACAAAATTCCGAGACTTATGACGTGAACGCCGCCCTCCGCTCCGCTTGTTTGGAATTGGTTTTGCCCTCTCGAGGGACTGTGCGTGCGTGAACTGGTAAATTGTAAACAAACCCATGTTTAGAACATGTAATGGATGCTAAGGTCAAGGGGTGAACTTGGACTCAATAATTTCTGATATTGGAGTTTACGTTTATAAAACAATACAGAGGAACATTTTTTGATGAAAAACGACAGGAAAATTCGTGGAAATTGTAACAATCAAGCCGCAGACGAGTTTCATTGGGGCTTGAAATTTATTCAAATTACAAATTTGAATAAATTTCAAGGCTCATTACACCGTATTTTCAAATTGATTTTAACAAAAGTTATGGTCCGTCCTTGTCGTTCGTTCGCTCGCTCGTTGTTCGGGGCATAACAAATAACGTTTGTATCTTTTTGACTTGACAGCCAACTAACTTGCTGTGGTTCGACCCTTTCTATGAACTCGTGATAAAACCAACTTTGGTTCATATGTATTTTGGGAGAAAAAAAGAAGACAAAGATACAGGTGCTTCAAAGTTTGGGAGTGGGGGCTCGTGACGTCACTAAGTTGCGTAACAGTGTCGCCCGTCGTGACATCATGCGGAACTTTAACTGGCTATATCTTCATAATTTGTTTTCAAAAGAAAATAGTCTATATCTTAGATTAAAAATCGGAAACACATATAAAATAGTCTTCGACCAAAGCAAAATTTGGTGAGCATTTGAAGCAAATTGAAGCAATTTGAAGCAAATAGTGGTAAACAACGGCTGAGAAAAAAACCCAATCGCTGAACTCCATAAAGCTTGTCCTACTCGCAGTATGGATGACCTCCATTCTTAAGCGATTCTATTTCAGGAACTCCCCCGTAAAGATAAGTGTTATCTAGCCGAGAGCTTGTTAAACCGCTCGTTAAACGCGCTTGTGGTATCTGTAAAAGGTTAATGGATACACAGACAAAGCTCTGTGATACTGTATCGTATTACACAGCACCAAAAATCTTTGTTGTAACAATTTTCGGATCCTTTTTCGGGTACACCAGTGTAAACACCCGGTCAAAGTTTATGCTCAGTAGGTACTCTGTCCTAGAGTATTTTAGTTGTGTTTTAAATGCAATAAAGTGTTCATTCATTCATTCATTCGAGTGTAGAAAAGTGTTTTTTATGCTTGTCTTCGTGCTAACAGTTGTGCACCCCCCGTGAACACGATCGTTGTAATGCGGTTGAAACGTTGGGGAAAAGAAAACAAAAGGTACGCGATAAATAATATAATAATATTTAATATGCTAACGAAAGTTGTTTTTATTTTTGCATGTGGGATCCGATGGGTTGTATAGATAATCAATAGATATATTCGCTCTGAAAGACAATATAGAATAGATAGATAAATAGATAATTATATTGTACCACACAAACACAGAAAACAATACAGATGATACAAGTAGACGAAGTACAAAGGCGGCCTTATCGCTATGAGCGATCTCTTCCAGGCAGCCTTGGGATGGACTGAACATGTAAGGTTCGTCGTTTTCTCCGAGAATTATGTACAATTGTACAGAGAACGATCCCGAATACGCCCCTTAAAAAAAAAGCGCGTGCGACACGCCGCGGGCAGCGGCTAGTCACTATATGTATCAATAATTTGGTTTCAAACATTCATTCGTTTGAGCTGAAGACAGGGCGCTATGGCGCTCATTAGGGGAGGCCTGTGTCCAGCAGTGGACTAATAGAGGCTGTTGATGATGATTCGTTTGATTTTATCATACCTACGTGTAATCTATGTAGGCGAAGAATTCAACCCAACATCAGTCAGTATAACTCGAGTATATCCTACGGCGAAGCACTTTGTCAATATATTATCACTTACCGACTTGTTCTCCAATCCATCACTTCGATCTGAAACAAGAACAAAGCTCTATGTAAACAAAACATTGCTTTTATATGATAAAAATATCGGAATTTTGCCTATACCAGCTGAAATAAATTTGAAATGAAACCTAACGAATGTAAGCGTTCTATTTTATGACTTATATAACATTTTGATTGGCAGTTAGGATATACGATAAATGGTTATTTTTCCAATTAACTAAAGCGGTGGGCGTTGTGACTGTGCATAAATAAAGAATAATGGCTACCAATTTTTTCCTCGCTTCCTCCCACGCAAATCACGTCAACCGTAGGACACGGCAGGTTTCATAATGGAATAAATATATAATGCTGGATAATTGACACAGAATTATCTAGCCACAAGCTAAGGAGTGCTTGTGTTATAGGTACCTACTCTACAAGATAACTGATATATATGATACTTATGTTTCACAGTTATTTTTTTGTGCCTAGCATTGTACGCACTACTTTTTTAACCTAGAAAGTTAATAAAGTCTACATTGGATTTTTTCTTCTCAAAAGGAATTGATTAGTCGATAATATCGTCTGATGGAAGATTCTCTTCATATTTACCTAGTGATAGTAGGTTTTATCAGCTTTTATTATTGGAATATTCTGCCATGCTAGGTTTTATGTGACATCATGATGGGCAATAACCCTCCCAATAACCTAAAGACGTTAACTTTGCAAGGGGTCGTGAGTCGTCAAAATGTTCCATTACCATTTTAGGCCTTCTTACGGGTGGATAAGAGAGATAAAGTTTAAAAAAAAAAACACGTAAAAAAACTAAACGTATAATAGATAAATATAGCTAAGTTTAACAATTTAGCCTGAACTATGTAATCCTGTGTTTCAGGCGACAAGAGTGCTAATTTTTTTCTTTGCTTTCCTTGAAAAGAAAAGCCGTCAATGGTTTGCTTGCTTCCACTGAGTCGAGACAAAAAACTCCTTGGTGAGTAGATGCTTTATAAACTCCTCGGAGAAAATAGTTTCTTAATGTCCTTTATTTGCATGGGTTGGTATAGTCTATAATGTAAAGCGTAGTGTAAAATAATAGCGCGGGAAAATTTTCACTTTCCAGTGGCTGGGTGGGGGCGCGGTCGAACGAACTTCACGCTCTACAGCCTTCATTAGTGCTTGGAGCACGTATATCTAACTTCATGTAGCACTTTTCGAAATAAATAAGGTCGAGCATATTTAAGGTACCCATTCCATTCATCCAATATCTTTTTCCAATGTTAATTTGATCAAAGAAATTGGATGACTTCATCCAATTTACTAGCAACACCGATATTTGATCAAAGATTTGGACACTAGTTTCTGCCCGTGGCTTCACACGCGTTATTTCTATGAAAACGTTAAAAGATTATTTCTTTCTCATGAAAACAGAAATTTTATAAATAAAAATGTAACCTATGTTATTTTCTTCAAATTTCCAGCCCGATCTGTTGAGAAGTTTTTAACTCTACTAGGCAAAATACGTAGGAATTTTGGACAAAGATATTTGACGAGTGGAATGTCCATTCCACTCCATCCAAGAAATTTGATCAAATCATGGACAACGAAATAAGACAACGATATTGGAAGAGTGACATGGGACCCTAAGAGATAAATGCAAGAATTTCGTATCCCAATTATTAGGTACATAGAGCCCGCGAGCTAGTCAGCCAGTCAAACATATGACCGTGTATTGGGAGCTCGCGCACTTGGCAGACACGTACTCCCCTCAAATAATGGTCCAAATATTAGTTCAAACAGTGTGCGGGGGGCATAAGTGATCTACAAACATAATGTAAAAATGAGACTAACGGTTTTTAATGCTATTTGGAAAATAGTGCCTAATTTCTAAACGCCTACCTAATAAATTGCGATAGCTTTTTACCTATATGAGATTCACGAACCTACGCCTCCGATATAGGCTTGTCTTGCAAGAAAACCAAGTAATAAAACTTATGCAATGAAAACTGAATAAAGCCGGCCAAGTGCGAGTTGGACTCGCGCACGGGGGGTTCCGTACCATTATCTAAAAAAACGGCAAAAAAAAATCCAAGTTCGTTGTATGGGAGCCCCCTTAAATATTTATTTTATTCTGTTTTTTAGTATTTGTTGTTATAGCGGCATTAGAAATACATCATCTGTGAAAGTTTCAACTGTCTAACTATCACGGTTCATGAGATACAGCCTGGTGACAGACGGACAGACGGACAGCAAGTCTTAGTAATAGCGTCCCGTTTTTACCCGTTGGGTACGGAACCCTAAAAATGAAATTGATATACCAGTTTTTATTTCGAAAGGACTAAGTTGTATTTCGTTAGCGTAGGTATATATTACGATGTTGACCGCAGGAACCCATGCTCATTAGATAGGTAAGGACTAAAAACAATTTCTATTCCATCCAGTAAAAATAAAAAGTAAAATTATACCCTACTTAGCAAGATAAAATAATAACCACCTCAAAATCCAGTTATCCTCTGTTCTCACCTCAAAGTTACGTGGCGGTATTTCCCAGGGGAGGAGTAGGGTTGCGAAACATTAGCACAGGAAACTCATTTATTATATACTAAAAAACCTTTGGTTTCATTTAAATATGCACTGTTTACAGACATAACAGATGAAATTGTAGATGGTTTACATTAGGAAGTTCACAACACGTGGGACTCAATTAGTTATTTCGCAGTTGGTGCAACTGCGAGCATCCCTTGTTCCATTTATAAACATTAACCGAGATGGTTCTGAATACCTATTCCTAATTCAAATTCATTTGTTTACTTTTAGATTGGCTGAAATCTAGTGAATTTGAGTTTGAATTTAGTATTTAAAGTCGTTTAATCTACATGGTTATAAATTCTTGATGATTGCTGACCTATGACGAATAATGTTTTTTTTATTAAGTTCACAAAACGTTATGCGTGTAAACGATACCAATAACTCGATGAGGCAGATAGGTTCTCAGACTTGATTCTAGCAATTGTTACCTATGCAATGGTTTATTATTACATGCAATGTTATTCAAAACCAATAATAATATAGGTACTCGACGTAATAATTGAGGCTTTTACGTTTAAAAATAGAAGTAGGTGAGCCAATATAGTCTCATGTTGAAGTTTTCTACATTCCCGGGCTGAATTGAAAATGTGAGTACCTTGTGCATAAATTGAAGGAATTTTGAGTCTGAAAAGCATTTAGAACTTTTAAGGTAGGTCTTAGGTAGCTTTTATTGAGTGTGTTGAGTCCACTTTATTATTACTTATGCTCAAGCAACGCACTCATAATTTTTTTTGGTCATTATAACCTCCTATGTAGTTATATAATAATTCGAGCAAAAAAATAATGCCCGAAAGCCTTAAAGCTGTTCCTACTCAAAGCCTTTGTTATGAGAATACGGTTGAAGTCTTTGTGCTAAGCTAAGTGAGTCTCGAATGTACCGATATTGGTATAAGGTAGAGTTGCCTGGAACCGGCTCTCTGCGTAGTTTGACAACCTCGCTATAGATTTGAGTTAACTTAAGGGCGGAAAAATACCTTCTCCAACCTATTCAGATTTTTAAAATTTGTAGTGATTCTGCCAAGGCGTTTAAATCATCTCGGTAAAATGATTAAAAACAAGGTAAAAAGTAAATAAAAACGGAAAAATCCATAAGAAGAAACAAGGGAAATTCTTCGTGGATTGATCTGAAATGATCCATCAAAATCCGTGTCATTTCAAAACCTTCCGTCTTTATTTTCTATTAGGTAAGTGCCTACATCGTTGAATTTTAATGGTACTTTAATCATTTAAGTTATTTCATAAATAAAAACAGAGGAAAAAGTACGAATTAACGAAAAAATTGAGAATGAAATTGAAAACCTGTGGATGAAATTAATCCAACCAAATCCGTGTCCTTGTCAACATTTTCCTTCGTTTATCCAAACGTACCTATATAAAGCTTCAAAGTATATTGAATAGAAAAAAAAAGGATATTTTAATGATAAATTCGGAAAATAACAAGTAAAATTTTGCCGTATTTTAAAAAGGGATACCTTACTTTTTTTTTACTTGCAAATGAAAGCACAAAATGATTGAGGAAACATTCCGGTAAAGGTTGGTATTAAGTCAAATATTTGTTGTAAAATCCGACTTTTCTTTATCGGCGAAATTACTTTTTGCCTCGAAAAGCGACTCTATTGCGTGGGCGGTCAGATCCATTATCATGCTTCCTTCAGCGTGGATAATTTATTTAGGTGCAAAGAATATTGAACGCCTTCTCACAGTTTTGGCAGTACACGGATAAACAACCCATTATTGTGTATTAGATAGGTATTAAGGGGATAAAACAGGCTTTGATTGTACGCTGGCTGTGAGTTTAGTGACTTTTATCTAAAGTTTACGTATCGATAATATATACTTCGATTCAAAAGCCTAGATATTTCTTGTTTACAGGCGTTACAAAACCCAAGGAATATTGGTGGAAAATATTTATCGACATTGGTACCATCGAAGCAAAGTACTCGAAACCATTTTTACCCGACTACCAATAGGGGAGGGTTATGAGGTTAGCATAGCACCCTATGTTTTTATGTATGTAGCCGATTTCTTTTCGGTTTTGAAAGCTTCCATTTGTCATTTAATTGATCTCTATGTTGTTTAAGACACGTTTATCAAGAACATTACAATAACAGAATAAAACAATCAACTAGTATTTACACTTATTCATACTACTTATTTCCTTAAAATCTAAGACGTCGAGAAGGCAGCGTGCTCAGAATGCTGGCAGCATTGCCACGATGAATGGCAACATACTAATTCGTTGACCGAAAAAAAAAGCCAGCATTCCGATCACCTGTGGACTCTATCTATTAGTAGTTTTGTAAGATCTTTGTATAGATAGTATAAATCATATATTTTATTTATGTTTATTTATTTTATTAAGATACATTTTTGTACATAACATCTTTTATTGATTCTTCGTTGTAGCACTAAATTTATTTTTTTTTCGCTGCAAATGTGAGTTTGGGCATTTTTAAGTTTGTGTTTTATTTACTAAAGAGATTACCTTGTTTTCTATTATTGTTAAATTTTCATTCATAAATGTCTTTGTTGACATAAACTATCTTGGATTCTAAATGGAGTATAGTTATTAAATTATTTCAGATTTACCGAATTACTGATGTAGATTTTGAATTAGATATTCGAAAATTAATAAACACACTTACCTAAATATACCTAATACTGATTAATCCAATACTGTAGCGAGGGTAAATTCATTTTGTAAGTTTGTTCCTTTTTTGTGAATTATTTAGTATGTTATGAATAAACCTTCTTTATTCGTATTGGTCGTTTTCTATGTATAATAAAAAATATACAATCTATATATTGTATTCTAATATGTATATCAGTTATCTAGTACCCATAACACAAGCTCTGCTTAGCTTGGGGCTAGATAATGCTGTGTGAATTGTCTAGCATCATCATCATCATCATCAGCCCTTGTCGACCCACTGCTGGGCATAGGCCTCTCTATGTTTATGCCATTCGCCTCGGTCCTGCGCCAGTCTGGGCCAGGTGCAACCCACGGTATTTCGAATGTCGTCGGCCCATCGCGCCGGCGGACGTCCCCTGTTCCTACAACCGTCTCTCGGCCACCACTCGGTCAGTGCTTTGGTCCACCTGCCATCACTCCGTCTGGCCAAGTGTCCTGCCCAGCTCCATTTGAGGCCCAATATCCGCTCACTAACGTCTTGTACTTTAGTCCGTTTACGGATTTCGGTGTTGGGGACTCTGTCTAAGAGTGTGATACCGAGCATGGAGCGCTCCATGGCTCTCTGCGCAACACTGATTTTGTGCACAACTGCCTTAGTAAGCCGCCATGTCTCAGCACCGTAAGTCTAGCATTATTTATTATAATTATTCTTAAGTATCTAGCAAAGCCACGGGTAGTCTGGTACGTTATAAAATAAAAGATAAACAAATTATTTCCATGGAGCGAAGTTTCTCATTAGCATATCGTCTATCTTTAGCCTGAAGGGAAGGATAAGGTGACCTTAAGGATATTCTTTATCATCAAGGCGATCGATTAGAAGCAATTTCTCACTTGACTAGTTTTATCACTATGCTCAACCTTGAAGATAGAAAAAACTCTTTTTAGTATAGTGGTTTTCTATCCTTTACTAAAGAATAGTGCTTCATAATAATAATTTAATTTTTGTTATAAATACTAAATTCTAATTATAATTCCTATATTATTTATACTGTATTTTTAAGTTTTGTGGGCCAATCAGTAGTAATCACTCGGGAATAAAATTTGTATCGCACCAGCCAAGGATTATTCTTTGTACAAAACCATCAGTATCGAAAAATTTGCATAATCGACCCACAATTGACAGAAAAATCTGTGAACATGGGTACCTACATAAAAAACATACAGTCGAACATAGAACTTCCTCCTTTTTTTAAAGTCGGTTAAAAAAGAAATCTATCGTGTTAGTGACCCAGTTCAAAGCCATTAATCTTACTGGGTCACTGTCAAGAAAATCTGACCCACTAAGTTGTTCCCTCAGCTTTTCGACGGCCATAATAAAACGACGTCGCACAAAATAAGGCTCATTCCTCATGTTACTTTTGAAACCAGCTTTGGTAGGACACCGGTTTTTTTTCCAGCAGAGTATCTTGAGGCATGGGTATTATGTGAATTGACGTCAATTGGATTACGTTAAAACCTTTTTTCGTCGTAATCTTTATAGAAAAAGCTTCCAAAGAATACATAATAATCTATGCGATACAAGGCAGGGCACAGGATAAGGCCCTTCAATTCGAAAATGAAAAAAAAAACTATTTTAATTATCAGAAACAAAATTGCAACAAAAAAAACAAAAAAACTCTAATAACCTCTACACACCAAAGCCGCCGGCACGGCCACCCCGGGTAAAACCGTCGCCCGCGCCGTGCCGAGAGTGTGTTTTGTACGCAAAGGGTTCCAATATAAATCCTATTACTAAGCCTCCTATCTGTCTATCCGTCCTTCTGTCAGCGGGCTGTATTTTATCAGTATTCTGGAATTTGAAGTCTATTGTTGTTTATAGTTTTAAAACACACCAAATTATTATACTTCTTGTCGAACCAATGGCGTTACAATAAATAACAGTTTTCTTCATTACGGCACAGTATTTCCATTGAAGCCTGTGGCATGTTCATTCAACGTCGCAGTCAAAGTAATAAAACGCAGAGGCGGCGGAGGCCGCGCTTATTTACATTCGTTTGACATGAGACAGCTTGCTCGTTAATATGCTCACACGCTACGCCGGTACGGTATAAAGCCTGTAGCTTTTGCGAGTACATTTATTAGTACTTTCTGCCCGCGGTTTCGCATGTTTTATTTCTATCGAACCGCTAAAAGGTTACTTCTATCCAATGGGAACTTGTTTATGGGATAAAAGTAGTCATACTTGATTCCAGGCTTACAGCTACATCTATGCAAAATTTCTGATTGATTGGTTCAGTAGTTTGGCGTGAAGAATTAACAAACATCCATCCATCCAAACTTTCGCATTTATAATATTAGTGTTATTGCTAATGCTGTCAAGTCTCTGCGGAGGCAGGCTGTGGTGGTAGGACCACCACGTTTATTTTTCAAATAATAATAATAATATTTTTCAAATATAAGATAATAATATAAACAAAGAAGTAATTCCAACCTTTCAAAGTTACTCTCGTAATAACGTGTGTCAAATATTCTCACCTATAATGGTGTCAATTCGTATCAGTAAAATCATTTTGGTAACGTAAAACTACTGATAATTTATTTACTCTAAGTCGTAATTTTTGCAATGTCTGTTGAGTTTCAAAAAGATCAGGCAGGCCTGAAACTTACATGAAACAAGACGCTATTTCAAAACTTTTCACTAAAAGAAGATCAATTTAAGACCCTCGTAACGGCAAAGTCTGAAGTTAGCTTACGTTATTGGAAGTCGGTAGCGTCTAGAATGTTAATAGAAGATCTCCTTTTACGTGTGTTGCAGCTAAGTATATCTAAAGTCGGATACTGACCGGTGTTATGGAGCATAATAACATTCGCAGGCGAGCATGATGTGTTACGCTTACGCCGTGTGCTAAAATCTGTCTCGTTGCTCGTTGCGATCGCCTTGGTCTTTCCATCAAAAAGATTGCGATAAATAATAGATTCAGCCGTTACTTTGCGGAAATCCATTGCAAAATATAAGGATGAAAATGTTTAGTAACAATTCCGCGAAAAAACCTTCTCCGATAAGTTCTAACAATATGTAGTCCGCGTTGTAGAAGAAAATAAAAACGACGCCAACTACAAAATGAAAAAATACCTAAGGTTTTTATTTATTATAGTACTCTGGGTAATTTCTAAGAAATTATTAATTTATTAATTTCTTAGAAAAAATACCTATCAAAGCAAGACGTCAACTAGTTTCGTCTCTTCACGAGACATCATCCGTGGAGAGACGAAACTAGTTAACGTAAGGATAAAGAGTAACATAGGCTACTAATTATCCCATAAATTCGTTCCCATGGGATATAAATAACCTTAAACGCGTGCGAAGCCACGAGCAGCACCTAGTTGATTATAAAAAAAGCACATTTCTCATACTGCTACATCCTACTAAGCTACCCGCACGTTGTCAAAATAAATAAATAAATAATGCTGGACAATACATACAGCATCCCCAAGCTAAACAGAGCTTGTGTTATGGGTACTAGATAACTGATATACGCAATAAATACAATACATAGATAAACATTTTTTATTATGCATAGAAAACGCCTAGAACAAACACCCTTAACAAATGTCTGCAGATCGTACACACATTTGTCCCGAGGCGGGAATCGAACTCGCAACCCCCTGTGTCGACGGAACATTGTCAAAGTTAAGGTTCAACCACTTTTTTCAAAACTAACTATTCTTATCGCGTGCGGATGAATTAGTTCTGTCTAAATAATCGAGTCCATATTGCTATTAAATTGGTTCCTCCAAACTTTTTAGTTCCATCAATTGCCAAGCAATTTGGAGGCTTCGACGAAACGTGACTGGTATTTACTAAAAGATCGATGCTTTGTTTGTTGGTAAACAGTGAATATAATATAAATGGAATACTCTAGCAGCTAGCCAGCCCAAGAGAGTCCCAAATCGGAGCGCCTTACTAATAAAATAATACGCTACGCACAGTTTTTTAAAACAGTATATTGGTACCTGAATTTTGGAAAATTTCCGCTCACCGGAAATGAATGCCTTAAAACAGTTGCTTTGTTTAAGGATCGTTTAAGTCATACATAACATTATAATATACTCTGCCATAGATTCTAAACTAACTTAGATAAGCTATAGAGAGCGAGATTGCTAGCTTTTAAGCATTATACAAACTTACTAGTGGTTTATTTTTCGCTTCTTCCACTAGTGGACAAAAAATTGAAGCGAACAAAATCAATGACATTTTGTTTCTTATTTGATAATCTATAAAACTGTTTATGTATAAAATTTGACTTGTCTAAGTGCTTATTTTGTAAGCCTAAAGAAATAAAGTTATTGAATTTTGAATTTTTAGACAAATGTTTACTTGATATTTTCTGCTTTGTAAAGTACCTACAGCGAGAAAATATCTAAAACTATACAACTGTAAAGTAGGTATCTTCAGGAAATGAAAGTGCGATTGCATCTTCAGGCGCTTCGAAATAGCTAAGGACAGGAAATGAACTTCCTATCCTAGGTACTATTTATTTCCGGTTCCTGCAGAGCACGTGTAAGCAAGTTTCAATGGGAGACTGATGTACTCGTAGGTTACGCCGCCTTGTGTAACGTTGTAAGACGAACTGACAAAAAACAAAAGCGGAGCGGATTATATGTTCGGGCGTATAAAGTATGTTTTGTTTTATGTACCTATGTACGTCGATTTCTTCGCCAATTATGTACCTATTTGGAAAATTCATTCGCTATTGCATGGAGCATGATCCCGAGGTGGTCCCATAAAATTATAATCTACTAGAGGGATAAGTATTTGTACCAAAAACATAACAATGTTAATACAAAGGAATGAAAATTCGGTTTTTTCAAAACAATCAAATCATTAGAACTTCATTAGGAGTCACAGAAAAAAGTCTTGCAAGAAAAAACTTCAACTTCTTATTTGATGGCGTCGCTTGCTATTCGCCGTCCCGCCGCGCCGACAAGTTGACAAAACACTTTCGGTGGCCTACAATATCTATACACTGAAATGTCACCCAAAACACTGTTCAATCAATGTTGTGTCGACGGTTTCAGTGTGTCATCAGCCTATTTAGTCCACGGCTGGACAATGAGAGGCAAAGCGACTTTAGCTTGACGCATCCAGCATCTGCCTGCAGTCTTTCGCAGGTCATCCCAGCTGGCCGGAGGGCGTCCTACACCACGTTTACCGAGTCGCGGTCTCCACTCACCACGTATACAACACATTTACCCACGAACACGTTTACCCCAGTGGTTGTTGGTTCTTCGTGAGATAGGGGCGGTCCACTGCCACTTCAGCTTGCTAATTCGCTGTAATAATTGCTAATTTAAGTCCAAATATTAGGCGATACCGTTAGTTGTATTAGAGAAAGCCTAAAATAAGATTAATTTAACTAACATAATTTAAATCTATTAACCAACAACTGGTTTCAATTTACTATATACAAATTTCAATCAGTTTCGATTCGAATTCCAATTACTTAAACCTATTTGTAAACAAATATCCATTGTAATTTTCGCGCCTATTAACTACCCAATATATTTCGAACGCTGAAAATGATGGAAATTCAGTAGTTATGGGACAACCCAATAAGTACTGAATGGATCGAGCTGAAACTTTGCATTCATAAAGTTCTAGACCTGGAATAATATTTAGGCTACTTTATTTTCCAAAAAAAACGCATCCGAAGCGAGGGCAGAATATAGTTTTGCATACTCAAGTACACTCTATACTATACTCTCTAGTTTAGTGATATCCCGGCTTAGAACACAGTGGGCGATCTAGTTAACGGGTCAATGTCCAATAATAATTATTATTATTATTTATTTCAGGCAACACATGAGTACTTACAAAGTAACTTAACTAGGGCCGATAATATAAATACCTTAGAAACGAACATACATAATTATAAAAACTTAAATAGAATCTTGTCACTGGCATAATAAATTCGTAAAATGGACACGGAATAAGTACCTACCAACCAACCTTGAAAGTTAATATCTGCTTCAACACCAGACAAATCGTATAAACTACTGGCTTATTTTACCCCCCGTGCCTTTGATAAATCACACTAGTACGTGACCACGATAGAAAAGCAATATGTCGCACGAAATGAAACTTTTCCCTCAGCGTTGTTGTTCCTGGTGTTGGAAATAGAACATTCCAGAAGAATAATCTTAACATAGCATTATTGGAGCTATATAATAATACTCGACTTTACCAGACTTTCATGTGATGAGTACGAAACGGGGCTAGTTTATAAGAAATTAGAGATCGCTGCTTCGTATACCTACAATAAAAAACAAAATTCTTTATTGTACACTTCATTTATTGTGTACACCAGAAAAACAACATTACAAAAAGACATTACATAATACAAGTAAAATGAGCGGCCATATCGCTCATAAGCGATCTCTTTCAGGCAACAGCGCCCAGTTCCGCACCGACAATAGTATTATGGGAGAACAATCTTATGCTTATTTTTATATAAATTTTGACCTGTATCTTAATCATATTAGGTATATTTAGACTTAGATAGGCAAATAATATAGTATTACATTTTAAGGATTGTACAAACTTACTAGTGTTTTATTTTTCGCTTCTTCCACTAATGGACAAAAAATTGAGGCGAACAAAATCAATAACATTTTGTTTCTTGTTTGATAATTACTATTTATAAAACTGTTTATGTATAAAATTGGACTTGTCTAAGTGCTTTTTGTAAGCCTAAAGAAATAAAGTTATTGACTTTTGATTTTTGAACGTTTGGATGAAAAATTGTTTTATTTATTCGTAATCAATTGTTAGTTATTCGTTTGAGCGAAACTGCACGGCACGATGCGACGCGGCTAATTATTTTTTGTATGAAATCGTGTGAAAAATAACGCACCACGCGTCAGTCGAACTGCGCGGCTTTTGGTGATTTGTTCTAACTTGAGGCGCAGTGCCGCGGCCGCACAAACACCCGAAGATGATATCCGCAAGGTGTAGAGACAAAAGCAAAGGAAAATGAAACGAATGGAAACCAGGTTATTGTGATGGGCTAGGTAATCGGTTTATGGGGGAGACTGCGGAAGCCTGCCATAAATATTGTCTCAAACCTGTATTATTATTAACTTTGCCAAAAAAAACATCTGGGTCTAACTGACTGAAGTCTGTAAAATCACCCTAACACGCATCCACGTCTTTCATTCACTGAAAATTCACAAAATTGCAGATAGGTAATTTGTACGTGACTACGCTCGGAAAGCAATCTGTCTCCTGAAATGAAACTTTCCCGGCCTTCCGTTCCTAACTTAGTATTGGCTTCATCTACCTGACAGAAATAGAAAGTTAGTAATATTTTTGGCCAGAAAAGCAATAATATTTTTGGCGTTTATTGAGAGTGGCTCATCTACTGATCATTCAGTTCAACTAGTACCTACTGTACCTTTGAATTTTTTCTTTCATATACAATTACAATTGAAACGGTTGAGCTTACTGCAGACTGTTACAAACAATCCAAAGGTAGCTCGACTGATCCATATCAACCAGTCTGAAGCGTCCGCAAGACGCTGACTGCACTGCCTCGCTGTATGGCAATGCTGCAAAATTAAATGCTCTACGCCAGGTACTCACCAGCTCTCGGATCACGCGTCCATCGCTACGAGAAGACGCTCTGCTAATTTTTGAAAAACCAGAGAGTCGGTATACTGCCTACTATCCTATTATGTAATTTTATTGAGAGTTGTTCAATTGCTGGTAATCAGTCAACTACTCATTATAGAAGGGAAAAAAGGGACGAAATAGGTCTGTGTTTTTCAATCGAACTTAGGACTGTTATTTCGACGTGACTTGACCTCGTGGCGTAATTGGATAGCGCTTCCCGTATTGACGGAAGGATGCGAGTTCAAGTCGTGTCGAAGTTGATTTTTTTGGGATATTATTTGATTTCGTAATTATTATTTTTTCACAGAACTGAAATAGGTTGTGTAGACTGTTCATTTCTAAGTTTGCCTTGATTGCTCCAAAGATATGCTCCGGAATACTAATGGAAAATTAACGCATAAAAGACGGTGGACTATTGTGATGAGGTTTCTAGCCTAAGCCGAGGTGAAATTAAGGTTTTAGGCGAGACAGAGCTGTAAATAGAGTACCATACACCCATTTTGGTGTAAATGAGAATTTCAGGAATTCCATTAAAGTTTATTGTAGCTTTAGTACCTACTCTGTAAGTAATACAAATAACCCTAAAACTTTTGGTCGGTTAGGTTACACGGCGTATCCCACGCCCGCTTAAGTAGGTATGGTATGATAGCTCTAGCTGTATACGTATAAACTTCTTCGTTGCAGGTAGTTGTAAGAAGTTTGTACGTAAAATATAAAAAAGTGTACAATATCTTCAAGTACCTGTTGCTCCGGTTACATAATGCCATATGTGTAAATAAATAAAAAAGAATGCTGGACAAACCGCACACCATCATCACAGAATCGGTTTATTGGAAAATTTACTGGTAATTTCATCCCCTTTATTCTCCACTTGACCTATTGGCTAGCTGGAGTGATTGCACGGGCTACAAGTGTACTCCAATATCTGCTGTATGTGCCCGCTTACATCAAGTATTTTGTAGCATGAACTTTTCAATTTGCGAAATGACAAAAATAGTTAAAAAACAACACACCATTTTATAATGTTCGTTTAATATTATGTCCATTGCCTATCTACGTAGGTTCATGGTTATCTTTAAGGTTCCGTACCCGAAGGGTGAAAACGGGACCCTATTACTAACTAACGTCAATTTGAGTACCTTCATCGAAGTTAGTTAAATTTTATCACCAGTGTCTTTAACGAAATAGATTAGTTTTTTCTTTTTTTGTTTACTGTTAGTCCATTTAGTACGAATAATGTTATTAAATGTTCGCTGTACACACATATTTCTACGGTACAATGTAGTTCCTAACGAATTTTTTTGTATGATTATTTTAGATGGCATTGTAATGTGTTTTGTGTGTTGAATAAATAAATAAAACAAATAAATAAATAAGTTAAGCAACGTCGGACGCAGTCGGTTTTTGGACGGGTGACCAAGTCATGTTGGCTTTTTTCTATTATAAAAAAAAACAGTTTTTATCGTTCCTTTTGCGGAATAGTTTTGTCGCACTTGGCCGGTTTTATTTATAACTAGTTCTTAGACAGTAACTTGAATAACAACGAATACAAAAACAAGCGTTATAGCGCTACTACTTTTGCCTACTAAACCGATCTAAACTAAAAGAATCCATTAGTACGCAGTATGTCATAAAACAGTGTGACGATATCGCGAATGTTCACTACGCAGTTCGTCCAAATACCTAATTAAAAAGTGAAGTGGACAACTCATCCGCAGATGAGTTTTTTCTCGGATGAGTTGTACCCTAACACTAATTATATATCTACTTATTATTTTTAGAATTGTCTTGATTTGGTGATAAGAACGTTATATATCAGCTTCCCTGCATAAACCTTTACATAAAACTGTCAAGAACCGTTTATTTATATTACCGTAAATGCCTTTTGGAACGGAATTATTTCAAGAAAAAATACTCCTATCAGCCGTAGGCACCTAACCTTCCAGTTTACTCTAACTTAGAGTGTTCTTGGTACTCCTGGCACGTGGTAGTGGTTGGTACGTAGGTGGAAGCCTCAACAAAGTAAAGTCAATAAAACTTCGTCATTAAATTTATTAGCTAAGCAAAGATCGAGTAACAAGTTTGCGGTCACTTAGCTCGGGGTTGTTTGCATTGCTGGAACAGATTAGAAGATGTTTACATTTACTAAAATTACTGTGAGCTCCAAGTACCTAGGTATGTTTACAGACAAAAGCGACGGCCAATATAATAATTGAAGTGCGAAATAATTTCGTGTACCTTTATAATATATCCTATTCATTTATACCCGCCTGGTACTTTGAGTGAGTTAGTTAAAAACTCTTCGGAAGCAATGGTAAATCTAGATTTGCACGAGAAGTGCAGACGACAGTACTTTTGCTAATTTTCTGTTAGAAATCTCAAAATGGAACGAACCCAACCCGATGATGGAACTATGTCACCGTTACATTTTAATTTCCGTGTTCGAGTGAAACGAGTGGAACAAACCCGGAATACCTCCAATAAACATAAAAAGTCTAACTTGTCCAGGACTTTTTTGGTTTTTTTTGTGACGTCAAAGTGTTTAATTGTAAGAAAAAATAAATGACAATCGCGCCACATCATTTCAAAATTTACCTTTAACTAGGTAGACACGTGTAAGCAAACCACAGAACTATCCCGATATAGTTCTGTGAAACAAACTCATGAAGGAAATCATATTTTTGGAACAATTAAACGCCCTTTTAAAGGGCCTTACCCCCGACCAAATACTCTCAGATTAAAAGCACGTCAACACGATTTAAGACAGTTTTTCATAAAACTCTGTAAACAATTCAGTCATTTGAGACGTGTTTAAATGCGAGTTGCGTTTGTGTATCCGGGGGTTAACAATAATAATAATAAAGAGCCTCGATCAACATCTCAAGAGACTCTCGCTAGGAAGGTGGATCAAGGGTCAGATCCAAAAGGCGGTACTCCTGGACTCGGCGCGTGTCGTCAGGAAGTGCCTTTCTTTGCAGCCCTAATCACCATATCATCTATATATTTTTCATTCATCAGTGAAAAATATATCATTTTGATATATTTTTCACTACAATACACAGTTTTTTAATATTTTATTTCCTTTAGTCATGTTTTTTTTTATTGATTTGAAATAAATATAGTGTATTAATAAGTAGTTATTAACAATATTAACGAACAATAGTAATAATGTTGTGGTACTAATAACAATATTGTGGTACCATAAACAAACATGTTGTGAAGCTTGAGATCCAGATATTAGGGATCTAGGGAAGCCTCCAGGCTTCTACTAAAGCTCCTACTTTAAGAGGATCAAGATAGGTAATAATAGGAGACAAATGGTACTAAACTTCACCAGATTAGTAGTGTTTGATTCCGCAGTATGAAATGGAATTTTCTTACTTACTAGTTCAAACGAAAGGAAAACCGTGTTAACTTTAATGCGATGTCCCTACTGTACTGAGAACTACTTTGAATTTAATTATCCACACGTAGTTAACAGAATTACATGTAGAGTGTTTCAGAGAATTCAAACTAGTATTAAACTGGTTTACGATAATAATCCTTGTAAAGTTTTATTTTTTATGTTTCGACAGTTATTTTTTATCGTGTATATACCCTTATTTGACCACAATCTTACCTAAAGAAAGTGATGATATGGCCGACGTATATCACGAACGTCTCATCTCCTCACCTCAACAGCCTATAATGGTCCACTGCTGGACGCATATCACGACATATATCACGTAATTATTTTTCCGCGAATATTAGCAGTTGTTTGTTTCGTGTTGGCGCGAGATTCTCTTCTCTTGATCTTCATTAAGTTATTTTCATAGTTATGTTCATTAACTTATTTTATTGTTCGATTTTGTCACGTGCGACTACGTTCTTATTTACATTAAAATTTACGTTTTGAAAAATCTCACTTGAGATTATGGGGGGCGACCCAAATCTCACGACATCTCACCAAGGGAGGGGGGGTCGAAGAATAGCCAAAATGCCTCACGTACTTAATGGATGCCTTCTTATTAGTTACGAAGTAACATTACTTAATCTGTGTTATTGGCTTTTATCTTTTATCACGAAGGTCAAAATGGGTAGTGTGTAAGTAGTTGTATCTCTATCTATTCCAATATTCAGGACCCACCAAAGACCGCTGCTACAATTATTTACTCATTAATTCCGCATTTTTTTCATTATTATAGCCAGTAAAGAATGGAATGAACTTCACACGTCTATTTTCCTGGTAGGGTACAACCTAAGGAGTCTTCAAATCCCGAGAATAAGTTCCTTTTGGGAAACCGTGCTCCATCTTAGACACATCTTTGCTTTCTTAAGTGAGACGTTGGAAAGTTTTACCTCGACCTACGACGTCAACAACCTATAATGGTCCACAGCTGAACGCAGGCTTCCGCCTGATAACCGCCTTACTGGTTTTTACCCGACTACCAACAGGGGAGGGTTATGAGGTTAGCACCCTATGTTTGTATGTTTGTATATTTGTATGTTTGTATGTATGTGGCCGATTTCTTTGTTCCCACGTAGCGCTGAAACTACTGGTTCGATTTCAACAAATTATGTATCGATTGATTCGTCTCAATACCCCGATGGTTATAGGCTATAGGATTTAGGGCTCCGACCCCGAATAAGCCTTCAAAACGCGTATTAAAGTTTAGGTAGCCGCAGGCTGCAGGCCCCATAGAGAAAAATTACAATACCTACGACCTATTTTCATTTTCAACTCTATGCCTATCAAATATGACCGATACGTCATTCTATTTTGTCAATGTAAATGTTTCAAACTTTTATAACTTTCACGTAGTCGGGTTGTAGTTTTTAACTTTTTATCTCATGATGAAAGCATGCATGCCGCATGCCCATAATCCCATGGGCATGCGGGTTAGGGATCGCACTTCGGTGGTAAATCTATTGTGCAAGAAGTGCTGCTACCCATTAAGGGTGTATGTCCCTTAGTCGCGTCTTACGACCCCCACGGGAAGAGTTGGGGTGGTGCAAATTCAACCAGCCGGCACTACTTGGCTACAAAAAAGAAGGCAAGAAAGCTTCCCACTATCAATAAAATAAAAAAGGCGATAGCTAATACCCTGAATCAGGTACATATATAGTGATCTGTGCCCTGAATCTCAAATATCTTTAATTCACATAACAAAACACAATTTTTACGTCATGCCACACTTAAGGTTATTATGTACCTACATAAACCCTTTGACAGAAAGCTTTGGAAGGTGTATGGATAGCTCTAGATAAATATTTTTGTATTCGAGGCGCCTATGACGCAAAGCACTTTGGTATTAGATTACGATTTAAGTGTATGACACCGGGTTTTTACGATCACGGTATAAAAGTACGGCTGTATAGAAAAACCTGTGTATTATGTTTTACCGACTTCAAGAGGAGGTTATATGTTCGGCTGTCTGTATTTTTTTATATAATAGTATAGGCTATATTGTGATGTGGTACCTATTTTGCTTGAGGTTTTTCATACTGTCTACGTTGACCAGTGCACTGACCCAAGAATCCAATGAAAATAGTATTTAAAGAACCTAACTCGAAACGAATAAACGAGGTCTCAATATCGTTACAAATTGACAAAGAAATTGCAAACTTTTTTATCGAAATATACATCATTGCCATTTCAATTGAAATCAAGTTGATTTATACACGAATTTCTTTATCTTGCAAAACGATGGAAATTTAATCATGAATATATTTCTCAATTGGCTGTATTTAAATAAACTTGGCAAGTGAAATCAAAAGTTATAGGTACTTATCACGTTTTTGAACTTTACTTTGTTAGAGTAGGTAACAAATCTATTTATCAATGATTTATAGTAGGTACATGACCTATTATGCTAAAAGAAATTGAAACTATCATGGTTATTAACATGGAAATCATTTATAACGGGACATTTACCATGATTAGATTTATGAGTTTTCCAATCATTCGGCACAGTTTCATGCGCCATGGTCACAGAAGAACTAACTAGAATGATGACCACGGAAGAATTAACTAACTAGGTAGTGCTAGTAGTGGTTCGTAGCAATAGACAAAGAATGAGGGTAGATCGGTATATCTGCCAATAAAAACCAACTCGCAGTGTTTTTAGTTTAGAGATTGTATTAGATGATGCTGTGTCAATTATCCATACATAAACAAAATGAAAGATTGCTAACCGCATAGACACACCTAGAATAACTGAAAATCTCATAATTTGCAAATAATTGTACTACAAACATAGTTTACAAATGTTCAGTGAATGTTCATGTTCAAAGGAAACCACAAGGATCTGGCGAGTTTCCAGTCCAAGTCTACACCATCTTCAAATTTAATTTGCGAAGAGCTCCCTGTTATGTGGCTTTGAGAAACCCGTATTTAAATTTCACTTGACGGAATTTGCGATATTTTGGTACCTACATACATATATCAGCTTTTTAACCGAGTTCGAAAAAGGTAGGAAGCTGTATGTTCGACTGTAGATCTGTTTTTACTATGATTGCTCAATTTGATCCCGGAATGGTCCCACAATAATATTATTCCCGTGGGATTACTTTTTATCCCAAAAATCTTAAAAAATAGTCTAAATATAAAGGAATTCGATGTCGGTTTTCAGGTTTTGTAAAAAAACATCAAATGATTTAATAATATAGTTGGGTACCTAATCAAACCGGTTTCTTATGTAAGTTTATAATTATAATTTACTAGCGGTCCACCCCGGCTTCGCACGGGTATATTCTATAGCTTATGTTACTCAGTACTAATCATTTAGCTTTCTAACGGCAAATAATTTTTGAAATCGGTCCAGCAGTTGCATACATGTAAATGTGTTGTATACATGTACTCATATATACACAACTTTTGTTCTGACTAGAATACCTATACTTAATGTAAACATTTTAATTAAGAAAACAAAGAAAGGATTTAGATGTACCTATCAAAGAAACATGAAGATTTAAAAAACCTCTTTGGCATTCTTTGTAAAACAACTGAACCTTTTGTAACAAAACCCAGAAGGAAATCCACGAAAATAAATACAAAGGCATTACCCAAATTAGAGGCAGTCGGAAATTACAGGGGCCGAATTCTTCTTTACTATGACAATGCTATCTAATCTCTATCGATAATGATATCCAATCTAATAGTACAAACGTATACGTCCGTGCTATTAGATTGCACACATGCGTACAATAAATGAAATAAATTGCACGGAGAGATGGATAAAATGGTTTCACAAACAAAAAATTACAACAAGTATTTACATTTATATAAAATTCCTTAAAATCTAAGCCGTCACCAGAAGGCAGAGTGCCCAGAATGCTAGCAGCATTGCCACGTTGAATAGCAATGCTAATTCGTTGGCCAAAATAAAAACCAGTAGATATTCCGATCACCTGGTGGACTTCATTAGGAGTTTAAAATCTTTATGTGTTGAAGGATATTTATTCCTATCACACAACACAGAAAAGTCTACAAGGATCATAATGCGGTATTTTTTTCTGTGTTTAGATATAAAACTTTTATAACTCAAAAGTGTAATTTGTGAAGCGTGCAATTACTTAGGGTTCCGCGATAAAAATTAAAACCTATAATAATGAGAGTTCTACGCAGACGACCACGGACGACTTAATAAAATCCACGGAACCTATGCAAACGTTTCATAGAAATAAAGTCTATGTTTCATAGAATTCATAGATCCACTCCCTACGGAAAACGCTCCCTTATATAATGTACGTCGCACCTAATCACAGTATTTACTACACTTGAGTATCAAATGAAATAATCCGTAACATGTGAACAGAGACGTCAGAGGGATTATTCCAACAGTTAATGGAAATCAGGATTATCTTATGTGACGAACATGATGTAAGTACTATATCCTTCACTCAGCAAACATCCGGCCACTGCTGAACGTGCCTCCCCAAAAAAGGGGGGTTTGCCATATCCACAAGGCTTGGCAGGTGGGTTTGTGATCACAGTAGACGTGGTAACAAATATATAGAAGGAAGCTGCTGTGTTTCCTCTGGTAGGTTTCATTTTATGTACTTAAGTCGAACAAAAGTACGGTCGCAAACACTTGGCTAGTAAATCTAAGGTTTTCAATAACATAGTGCGTGAGCACACGGGGTAATTTCTAAGAAATCAATCAAGGAATAACTAGGGAATCTAGTTTCAATTCTCCATATGAAGCAAAATCATTAGTTTGTAAATCTCTGCCGTGCATCCTTCACAGCAATTAGCAGCGTGTGGTTCAACAAGAACAAGCAAACTTTAGGTAAACTACAATATGTTTAACAGCAATACGGGGAGCTTAGAAATAATTCAGTAGGTAGGTACTTACCTAGTTCTTTAGTACGGTCGCAAGTTGTAATTTTCTCAGGACTCGGACTCATCATCCTATTAATTAAACTAATATAACTTTAAGCCTGTAACAGCTGGATTTATTGCAAGTAAACTCATAGAACTCGACTGCCTTTATTTGGAAACATTAGAAGACTATTGCTGTGCGTAGGTGGAAACCACTTACAGCCGGTTCTTCGTGTCCATGCTGATCAGCTCTTCAATGATCGAATCTCTTGTCAACGTCAATTCGGCAGGCGAAAGAACTATTTGAGAGATTTACTCAGCGTACACCCAAGCGGCTGTTAGAAATGCATTGTTGTCCTGGATTGGAATTGTCTGGTTACAAATCAACGTGAAATCCTGGTAGTACTGTTTATTTCAAAGGTTTTCCGATGTCAGATCATCTCTCTTTTTGTATAAACCAACTGCCTAAGGTGAGCAAACCTTAACTTAATTTTTCATAGGTTATCAAACACGAAAGGCACGTACGAACCCAAACAAAATCTAATAGTAAAGGTAAATAACATAAGTCAATACGCGTAGTTCAATAACCTCTATAATAAATATCTGAAAGGTTGTTTAACTTTTGTGGTTTCAATTGATTCTACACGCCGAACCCGCCATCACAGCCCGGGTTTGAGCGATATCAGTACTAGATAGCATTACGTGTTTCAGTGTATAACTATTGTGGACAGCCGACAGTGTTTTGTCAACTTGTCGGTGGGTACTTTTAGCAATTACTCCCAATTAAGGGCACCAATTTCCACTCTTATGAGGAATGGGTCGCTTAAATCTTTCCCTAAATGATCAAGATGCTAATTAGGCTCGAAATGGGTTCCATAAATAAAATATAGATTTTTGGAAACGAAAAGGTCACCTGAGAAAGGTTTTTGATCCTCAAAAATGTTCCCCCCTCTAATCCACCCTTTACAAACCTTTAAAATTTTAATTGCATACCCTTTGAAACACCTACGCAAAGGACAGCATCTTTTAGTTATGTAAGAGCGTAGGTAGAAAGAATTTCCGTCCTAAAAAAAGGTTTTATCAAATTACTTACTTAATGTGACAAACCTTAAGTAAATTCCGAACATTCTGAATAAATATAACCCCATGTTTAATTGTTTACATCCTTTTAAACTTGTTTTTCGTCTCTCCAAATTTCACTGAAACCCGGATTGGCAAGGCAACTTTAACAAGCAACTTTACATATTTATTTAGGAGGTAGGAGAGCTTTGTGTGAAAACTTTATATGTGCTTGCCCTGGCCACAAGCATCCAAACCTCAGCAACTGAGCAGCGTTGCTTTTAAGCTTTTTTAATATTCTTCTAATTAAAAAGCTACAAAACGATTTTCGAAGCACATAAAACCTTCGATTTGATGTGAGTTTTGATTTAACGGTGACAGGCGAGGTTGAGATCTTTGATGATCTTGAGTCTTTGTCGCGGAGTTCAAATTTAATGGTAAACTCTTAAAACATTTATTTTAATTTCTTTATGCTTATATTCAAAGACCATCGAAATTGTATCTTACAGCAACCTTAATTGTTGCCTGTTTTGTTACCAAGTGGGTAAATATCGAGTTTTTAAAAAACGTTCATAAGTAAAAGTTTTTTTAAAAAAAACCAAAGTGCTTGGGTAGACAAATCCAAGGAACCTAAACAGAAGAGATTACGCGTTTCGGAGTTCGTATGGCCACCTTCTGTCTCCATCATCAGACCAACTCCATGGTACCAAAACGTTGCATTATCACCGAATTCACATAAGTATGCCAAATTTTACCTCAATCGGTGGAGGATACTGGTCTTAAATGAAGTTACAAAATTTATCCTACATACATACATATTTACGTATATTACATACATTCATATCATACTAACAGTGCAATTTAAATAAAAGCTTGTAAATAAGTATCAGCTCGAAAGCGTCGTAGCACTTCGTAGCAGCGGCTACGGCCCAATTAGATTAACATTCAACTAGAAGACAGCAGTACTAAAGGTTAGGCTAGTTGACTCTTTTTTTAAAGTAGGTATTTAATGATTAATAACTGTCCGATCAGAGGAAAAAAATACTAACACATTATTATTTTGTCCATCCAAAGGTTGCCTGGAAGAAATCGCTGTTAGCGATAAGGCCGCCGATTGTGCCATTATATATAGTTAGTATTAAGTTTATGTTTAAATGTTTTTTGTATATGTTGATGGTGCAATAAAGTAATAATCTATCTATCTATTTTACCTAGAAAACCGCAATGCTTTATTTGTAAGTGTACTTTCGTAAGTAGGTGAAAACACTGTCAGCCATTATTAGTCTATAAAATCTGTGCTGTGACGTCAGACGGGTTAAAAAAAACAAACAATTGACATTTAGTAAATGTTCATGAGGCAGTGTCACAACACAGACTAGCGTATTTTCTTCCAGTCATATGACGTCACAACATGGCCGACAGCGTTTACAGAGTTCAAAATGTTAATAAAAAAAGAAATATATGTATCATCTTACACTTTTTACATCTGAAATCGATAAATTTTGGTTTCTTAAGACACACACACACAGATAATTTATTGCGCCAAATTTGATATAGGTCAAGTAGCCTACAATATGTAGAGGGACATAAAATATCTGGAGATGATCATGATTGTTTCATCGCCCCAACATTTCGAGCTGTCTTTGTAGCTCGATCGCTAATGGATTCCGTGTGAGATCGTATATTTCGTATTTTTTAGTAGCTCGACGGCAGCGATAGTTCTCGGCTGCATGTCGAATTCCAAGTGTCGAAGGCGAGTGAATAAAAAATCACACATCTGCATAGCGAAAGCTTAGCATTTGCTTAGTTTGAATGTCGTAACTTTAGACGATAGAAGCAGTTTTTTTTTCACGTTTGTGAAAAAAGTCAGTCTTTGTGACGAAGAAACTATCATGTTTTTCTTACTCCACGAACTTAAGTTAAGGTTATTAACTAGTCTGGCACCCCTGAATCAACTGTGTAGTTTGCTTACTAATTATTATTGTAAATGTAAGTGAAACAGAAAAATAAAAGAGTTTACAAACATAAGAGGCATTTTAGCTGTTGTTATTGGTTTAGGCCTAGCTAGAATTACATTAAATAACCTTTGGGGTAAACGTGTTACTTCAAGTTCACTGGCACAGTCGACTTGGTGAATTTACGAGAAACTCACTCGCTCGTTCTATTCGAAGTAGAGGGGTTATATCTACTTGAACTATGCAAATAACTTAGCTAAATTGGTTGTTGGATATTTTTTAGAATTAGCTTCTGCCCGTGGCTTCCCACGCTTTCTTTCGAGGCTAAGACCTACCAGTAGTTTTGTCGTGAAGAGTTTCCAAACATCTAAACATCCAAACTTTCACATCTGTATATAAAACAAAGTCGTGTTAGTTACACCATTTATATGTCAAGAATGACTGAACCGAGTTTAATGATCTTTGATTTGGTAGATTTGTATCCGTCCCGAATAGCAGAATCTAATATAAACTAAAACCCAATAGAAAAAACATGAAAAATTCACTTGGGGAAAAATATGAAGAAAATTGTATCTCATAAATTTTTCATATACAATTCCAATCTCTGATTCTAAGACGGAACGAGGTTTGCCGGGACAGCTAGTCTGTAGTATTAGTTTGACTACAAACCGACCTCTGAAATAACTTTGCATGTATCTAGTTTTTTTAGCAACAATATTTTCTTTATTAATTAACGCCATTCATTAAAGTGCTAAAAATACTCATAAAAATTAATATCATAAAAATATTAAGTTTTTTTTAGCAGACTTTAAAATGAGCTACTAAATATTCGTCACGTTTAGTATCTATTAATTAACAACATATTTTTTTTACTTTGTTATTAAACCTTTAATAACAAAGTTAATTAGAACCAATAAAAGAATTAAATTAAAACTAGTATTTATTTTACAATTGAAACATTGATCTAACCGCTTTTTCCCAGTAGTTCTGTGCATCAAAAAACTGCAGACTGTTGCAAACAACAGCATATAGATTAGATATTATTCATTTTCAAACAATTATTTTTCAATGGTATTTGAGATGGAATTAAAAAAAAAAGCTGAATCAATCTTAACATTGAAAAATTATAGGGGAATACAATGTATAATAATATATGGATACTTTTCAGGTCGATAATCACGCCTTAACAGTTATATAATAAACTGTGTTTGCAGGACTACTGAAAGAAAGACGGAAAAAAAACACGCAAAATAGAGATATTTTTTTGCCAAGAGCAGAGGCAGGATGTAACGGAAAATCTGATTGCGTAACAGTTATCATGATGCTCTGTTCACATTCACCCAGTAATTTTTTTTGTATTATATTGTGAAATTATTCTGTGTTGAGAAATGAATTTACCGTTTTCACCACCGAGCACCCGGAGAAGCACATCGCGCGTTGTTATCGGTGATATCCAAGAACAGTACGTGCTTCGGTGGCACTCAATGTGTTATCTACCAATAATAAGGTGGTGTACCTATGTATCTATCTTTTTTTTGAACGTGTTTATGACATCGATCTTTTAAAAGTAGGTATGTACCTAGGCCAGAACCTGACCGTCAGTTTACCTAAGAAATCTTTATCACTAAACTGACAGCTCTACCACTCGCATTAACTAAAGCCAGGTCGCATAGGGATTACCATGTAATAAGCATTTTGGGGACGTGAAGTAGCACCTCTAGTAAAGTAGGTTTATTTATGACTGTTATTACTCTCTGGGATTAGGGATTTACGTGAAACATTTAGGCGCTGCGCAAACGTAGACACTTTTGTGTCTTGTGTCAGATACAAGCTACCGTTGAATATTTGATTTCTATAGAACCAGTATGAAATCATCCACTCCTGCGCATACGTTTTTCAGTGTGTGCAATTGCTCTCACTTAACATATAATCATTAGCCGCGTACCCACCTAGCGCACAGGCTCGCGCGGCAGCCTCACGAGCCAAATGCCTCGACTGGTGTGAACGTGCCTCGGGCTGCCTCGGGCGCGCGTTTGCTCGGCTGAGCACGGCTCGGCCCCGAGCCATCTGATGTCGGTAGACTTGACGCGCTCAAAGGTGCCTCAGTGAGCGCTGTGTGTTAGGTGGGAACGGTTAGCCAGCGTTGTGGTTAGCGGCTCAGCCTGCCTCGCGAGGCGGCCTCGTGTAAATTGAACAAAACTACTGAGGCTGCCTCGGGAGCCATCGCTCGCGATCTGGACACCGAGGCTGCCGCGCGAGCCTGTGCGCTAGGTGGGTACGCTCGTTGTCGGTAACTGGAAACTTAAAGTCGTCAGTTGAAGACACTAGCAACATTAACAAATTTCCTTACAATAGGCTACTTGACTACTACTGGGAAATAAATCAAACGTATTGTCTGATAAAAATAATGCAAAATGTAAATAATATTTCTAAAAGGCCAGTCGTATTAGTTATAAAAACTAATTTTAATGTTTGAATAAAATAATGCCGCGCCAAAACGATAATCTCTGTCATGGCTCCCGTTTTCCAAACTATGACGTCACCCTGCCATACCAAACCTAACAAGAAGAACTCATTGACACTGTAATCTGTAAAAGTGTGACGTCACTTGCGATCCAACCAAATACATAGCGTTTTCGGTCACGTGATCATATATAAAAAAATGTGTGATTTTAATCCTGTTTTTTTTTACCTAAAAAAGGCATATTTTTATAAAAATCACATGATTACGCTTTGTTACGTTATCACTGACTAGGATGAAAACAATTTGGAACATATTTTTAATGTAGTCAATAAGCCTAGCAACTACGGTTCCCTGTCATGGTGTGCGGTGTCGGCAGCAAAAAGTGTCTACGTTTGCGCAACGCCGTATGTAGTCCGCACAGTGAGCGTGCATTATAAATTGTACCACATGTGAATCGTGAGACACGAGGATGTGATGTAGGTATACCTGTACAATAGACTCACGAAACTATGTGGATAATTAATAACCACCGGAACTTAGTACTTGCTCTTGTGAACCTAAACCGCTGGATACAAAGTACCTAGAGATTTAAATAGAGGGTGTTTCAAATACGCTCCTCTATAATATAAGAGCCCAATGCATTGAGAACGCCGAAGGAATTTATTCGAATTCGATTTCTTCGAAAAGGTGTGCAAAAGAATTATGAATAACTGCTTAGGTACTTACTCATACATATGGGATCACAAAAACGAATTGTGGTTGCGAAAAACGAACCGAACGAAAACGAACGTTAGCTTGAAATTTTTATGAGAATATTTTGATTTCATCAAAACATGGCCTGTGTTTACCTTCAACCATTAATTTCTATTGCCTCAGTAGGTATATCTAATATAATTTCCTACCTAATCCTTCGTTATATTATATCCCTACTTTTTACAAACTGCCAGATTATCCCAGATTTACGATTGTAGGGCTTCTTAAATTGCTTGTGCCCAGTTTTGTCAGTCTTCTTTTGTAAATGTCTGCTTCAGCATGAAATTACGTGAGTTATTTTTGGTGAAGTTACGTCGTAACAAACGTATAGGTACGTGGCCGTAATGTCGTCGTGGACATAAATATTTATGAGGGCCCAAACTCAATTAAGACGCATGACGTAAGAAGTGAGAGGTAAAATAAAGTCGCCTATCCACTAGAGTGTGAAGAAAATCAAACAATCAGGTCGGTTTGTTAATAATAATAAAGTAAAAATCATTTATTGCCTAAAAAACTCTTAACCTAAACAGAATTATACATAAAAAATACAAAATATTTAAAAATAAATAGGCAAAAGGAGTTGAGAGTTGGGAGTTGTTGATAACGGCAGGAAAGAAAAGGTACCAATGGTCGTTCAACCACAGCTACAAGGAAAATCATCGTTTTAGAATTTCAAAATCATTGGAGTAAATTCAAATTGTAAACTCAAATGGCAATAAATACGCGCTCGCGTGCTTGGTTCTTGTTTTGAATTATTTTTCCGAAAACGGAAGTTGTTGACATCATATAGCGGGCGGACACGTAGTAAAAACTTTTTGTCGCTTGACCTATAATAAAAATAACCATAAATTTCAGGCTGGCATGGTTGATATTTCAGAAAATTGAAAAAAATAACACTTGATTGTAAAGAACCATGTGAAAATCGTACGCGCGTATTTATTGCGTACGATTTTCACATAAATCGAGTTTACATTTTCAATTAACACGAGTGATTTTGTAAATTTTTCCTCGTAGGTGTACTATAAAGCACTATGTATCACTCGATAGAAAGTGCGATTCCTACCTCGTGCGTTTTAAGGCCCTCGGCTGTGCCTTGGGCCCCAAGTGATACACTCGATAGGAATCAGGCACGTTCTGGCCTAGGTCTACAATGTACTATTCTACCATAATACAATACAATACAAAATTCTTTATTGTACACCACAAAATAAAGCAAAAAGAAACAGATATAAACATTAAACATAATAGTACAATGGGCAGCCTTATCGCTTAGCAGCGATTTCTTCCAGGCCACCTTTGGATGGAAAGAAATTTGAAAATTTAAAATTTGACTATTCTACCATATGTTTGGAAAAGGAATAAGCCTGGAAGAAGTATAAAAGTTTTTAGCTTGTTGGCGAACTATAATATTCTTCTTCTCACATTGACATATATCATGACGTAACTGGCTAGGTAGGTACTTACACTAATGAGGTATTCTTCAACCCCATTAAAAATTAGTTCGTCCTTCACACCACAAAAACTGCGCCTCATTTTGCCGAAAGCACCTCGGATAGTGTAACAAAAGCCACTAGGTACTGAGATCCCTCATGCGAAATCTGAGTAGTTTTCCATGTTTCGTAATAAAGAAAATGTAACTCATAATTATACTGAGAAAATAAATGCTTTTACTGAATCAAAAGGGTGCTCCAGCACCTCTACTCTCTGGAAATGAAAAGAAATGCTCTTATAAAAATTGTTCGTATGTGGTGTAGGTAGTAATTTACTTGGTTTTGAAATCTTCATTCAGTTTTAGTACGATTCCACATTTACGTGAGTTTATTCGTGGGTTTCTTTTCTTTCGTAATAGGGTATTTAATACTTTTGAGAAAAAAAAAATATTATTGAGATAACTTAGGCAAAAAGCAGTTGGAAAATGTTCGTTTTAGTTCATAAAATAACAAAAAAAAATTATATAAAGTTTTTAGTTTTTTATCGGTTTTTAAACACCATGAAATAGTAGGCGCAATGTTGTTATGTCATACGGCTGTGTAGGCAAACTAAAAAGCATCAACTGTCATAAGCAACATCAGCGCATTTGTTCAGGGCTCACATCCAACTGACGTCATGACCACAGAGCAATATGGCGTCCAGTGCGTCTAGCGTTTTCGTCAAGTTACGCGCGGACTTTAAAATGTAACTTTTAAATGCAATTTTAGGGCACTTAACGATTGAATATATTTTTTTTAGTGGTTTATTATCACTATAGAACCTAATTGAACCACTTTTCAAATAGGTTTGATACCCTATCGCTGTGCTAACAGATATGTAAGGAGCTTGTAAACAAAAGCGCATTGCAAAGTTTGTGCGAATAATATTCGGTATTAACAATAAATCGACATTCGGGGGCATTGCCTAATTTCATCGAATTCTAATCATTTCGGTACTTTAACCGAATTTCTAAATCTCTGCGCTCATTAATCCAATACCGTTACTACAACCCAGCACAAAAATATGCAATCAAATATAGGCGTAAACTCGTTATCCTTAGGTATATTTTAGGTTGAAAAAATCTCATCCCACAAGCTTCAAACGAGTGGTCCGAGCGTCTTCTGATACCGTCAATCCAAAATTCATCTAACTGTTACGAGATAAAGACCATTTTGAAAAGCACATTTTTGTGCTACGTGAAAGCAGTGGCTTCTGATCACTTACCGACATTTTCACCCGCTGGAGCAGCCAGCACGGAGACACAACCCATCATGAAGACCAGCGCGATCTTACTCCACGTGAAAGCCTTCATCTTGATCTGAAGATAAAACAAAACAATTTAGGTATGTAAATAGGTAGGAGGACCTCAGCGGCGCGGTGGGCGAAGAACCGCTTGCGATCTGGCAGCATTGCCACGATGAATGGCGATGCTAATTCGTTGACCGAAGTAAAAGCCAGACAAAGACATAATATTTATCAAACATAAAATATATTTAGATGACGTTTAATCGAACGGGTCTCGGGCTACGTCCACAGAATATTAATATCGAAAAATAAAACCGGGCAAGTGCGAGTCGGACTCGCGCACGAAGGGTTCCGTACCATTATCTATAAAAACGGCAAAAAAAAACACGTTTGTTGTATGGGAGCCCCCTTAAATATTTATTTTATTCTGTTTTTTAGTATTTGTTGTTATAGCGGCAATAAAAATACATCATCTGTGAAAATTTCAACTGTTTAACTATCACAATTCATGAGATACGGCCTGGTGACAGACGGACAGCGGAGTCTTTAGTAATAAAAATCATCAAAAGCTTCCGCCCTTTCGCTATCAAACGAAATTCCCAATCCTCAACCAAATGGTGTAAGTATCTCGAGAATCCGTCAAAGAAAGTATTCAAGTCGAAAATCGGATTAATCTCTCTTTTCGTACAGAAAGAATAAGTTATGTTAAGATTCCAGCTTTGTGATTCACGGGAATTCATTTGGGAAATATTTTGATGGAACTAACTATTCGGGATTCCCTAACATACTATTGGAGAAATTTGAAAATTTACATTTTTATATCTTTACTTAGTTTGACCTTAATGCCTAGTTTATAGTCTGTCCATCCTTCTGTAATATTTATGACTAGTTTTTACCCACGGTTTAGCACGCATTTTTTCTATGGAAATGTTCAAAAGTTATTTCTATCCCATGGGAGCTGATTTATGGGATCAATTGTAGCCTATGTTTTATTCCAGGTCTAGACCTACATCTATGCAAAATTTCATCCTGACCCGTTCAGTAGTTCTGGCGTGAAGAAGTAACAAACATCCATCCAAACTCTCCCGTTTATAATATTAGTGTGACTACTTTCTGCACACGGCTTCGCGTTTTTTGGAGTAAAAACTAGCCTATGTTATTCCAGGTCCAAGTTTTTATATGTGCAAAATTTCATCTAGATCCACTCAGTAGTTTTGGCGTTCTGTTCGGTCATCTCACGACGGAACAAACTTTCCTCTAAACAATATTAGAAGATCACCTTGTAGCCTAACTTCGGTCACGGCGGCAGGTCTCAATGGAGACCAGCTTTGTGTAAAAATATAAAGAAACATGAAGGAAAAATCTCGTCTTGCCTTCACCTGAAGTCGTTGAAATGCAAACGACACTTCTAAGATATCGATTTGCCTCGCTTTCGCTTCCTATTCTGAATGTATTATGAGCTCACTACAATGTCGTTAAGAGTAAGATTCATGATCATCATCATCAGCTTATCCTAGTCATAGGTCATAGGACATAGGTCTCTCCTAACAAGCGCTATGGTGCCTTGTCTTCAGCTTGCCGTATCCAGCACCTGTCAGCAGTTTTTCGCATAGGACGTCCTCCAACCTAGAGGGCATCCTACACTACGTTGCCGCAGTCTCTACTCAAGAACACGTTTACTCCAACAGAGTCAGGTAGTGGTAAAAAAAATCTAGTACTAGTCGTAGAGATCGTCAGACTATACATCTGTCTGTTTAAATAAAACAAAGTAATTTAAATTACACCATTTATAACTCACTACTCACTATCATCATCATCAACCAATAGATTTATTAGTCCACTGCTGGACATAGGCCTCCTCTAATGAGCGGTATAGCGCCCTGTCTTCAGCTTGCCGCATCCAGCATCTGCCAGCAGTCTTTCGCAAAACGTCATCCCACCTGGTCGGAGGGCGTCCTACACTAT
Organism: Eupithecia exiguata; assembly: GCA_947086465.1. NCBI lineage: Eukaryota > Metazoa > Arthropoda > Insecta > Lepidoptera > Geometridae > Eupithecia > Eupithecia exiguata. Next base: position 4,184,923 of record OX352233.1, on the reverse strand, counting down.
GTTTGCCGAATCGCTACTCACTATAACTAACGGTTATACCGTATTTATTGATCTTTAATTTGTTGGATTGGCCTCCGTTCTGAATGGTAGAATAACTTAAAATATGAAAAACTCACGAGGGGAAAATATATGAAGAAAATCGTTTTCTCATACATTTTTCGTATATTACATAGGTACGCCATCTTTGATTCTAAGGCGGCTCGAAGTTTAGCCAGTCGGTTAGTTCTTTATAATAATTTCCTTGCATCTGTATCGACAAGCACTCCTCGGCGAGCAGTCTGCACATAAAACTCGAAGCGCTATTTTCACATTTCATTTTCGAGATATAAAGCCATAAATTGAGATGTAAAAGCATTTCAAGCTCGCAACCAACGCCTTCTCAAAGGACGCAAATTGCATTATAACTTCACAAGATGTGCATAAAATGAATATCGTTGGAAGAGCATGTCTAGAATATTTGGAAAAGTTAGTTTCGACCTGAAAACTTTAGAGACATAGTTACTTATCAAGTAGTTAGCCCCTAACAATATATAGAGTCATGTGCGTTTTAGTTTCAAGTTTAGAGTCTAGTTGGCCCTTTGATAAATAATAATTGTCGAGAGTAAAAAATCATTTGGTGCCGCGAGAACAGATTTTTTTTTTTTATGAGACTTAATATACATTTTTTTATGTCTATAGACTATGTTTTGACCACAAACTCACCCCATGACTAATGAGTTAGCGACGAACACATAATCAAGCAAAATAAATAACAAAAAAATTTACTTCTTGGACTGTCAAAGAGGTCAGCTAAGTTTGTTGTAGAATGCGGTATAAGAATTACGGTATAAAAATTTGTGTTAACAAAAAGTTTCAACTATTGAAAAAAATAACAACCGTTTGAAAACCCGGCTGTAAGTACTTTAAACCAAAACAAATGCGATTGCATTTGTTTTACTTCGGTGCAAACTCGGTGCATTCATTGAGCATGACCTACGAATACATACAATCTCTAACAAATGACAGCTCTTGGAGCTTCTGGTTTGTAATTTTAAAAAACTACACATGCTAAAAAAACAATTCGAAACCCCAAGTATACCTTTCTTTATTCCTCCGCTTAATTTAATTGATTGATGATACCCCCTTTGGACCCCTTATCTCAAAAACCCCTCGACCAATTTGGCCTCACTGAATTACCAGAAAATTTTACAAGTATTATCAGCACACCTATCAAATTCAAGCAAATTGGATCAACGGTTAGACATTTATGCCCAAAGTGAATATTTCATCATAGACAGCCAAATCACCCAAGCTACTACAGAGCCCTTCGCTCTCATCGCTCACTTCGATCATTTAAATTGTCAGAATGGTAAGTGATTAAAACTACGGCATGAAATATATTAATTATTCCAGTCTGTATTATTATTTGCTTTTACATTACATTTGTAAGGTACAATGTGGACCACCGGGCCTATCCCTGGGGGTACACTGAGACAAAAACTTACCACCACAAAATTGCAGTCAAAAAAGAAAATTTATAAAAATAATATTATAGACTTAAACGGACATTTCATCTGCGCAAAGAGCGTAAACTAACTTTATATCTCCTCCATTAAAAATATTGTTGTGTTATCTAAGATTTAGAAATAAACTAAACCGGGCACTGAACCTGCATTAAATTTGAGTCTACTAGCTAATCGCCTACTGCGCCAAAGAGGTCGTCAAAAGCTTTTATTGTAAAAGCTAAATTAAATATTTACGCCGCTAACTCGGAGCGTCTCCTAAGAGGTTTAATTACCTACCTACTTACTAGACTGATATTAAATTACAATAATTTAATCTACTAAAGAACATAGGTACACACGGGCCTTTGGGATACCAGGTACCTTCTTTAGAAGTTATTAAATTTTGGGAGAAAATCCTGGTAGAAAAATAATTATATTAGAAGTACATGCATAAAAAGCTTAAGAAGCGTTTGTGTTGGTATATCTGATCTTATTGTCTCGTATTAGCTAAGAAGGTATCGCAAAGTAAAAGATAAGCACAAAAGGTGGGACATATTAAAGATTATTTATCCGGTATTTATCGCGTACCTACCTTTTGTATGTCATCTTTAAAATGTTAACAAATCGTGAAAGTTTAAAAAAATTACAAGGTGAGACGTTCTCTAATAATCCTTACTAAATTCATTGTATTTTTTTTTTGCGTTTTAGGTATCGAATTTCATACCAGATTTCCATAATAAGCACTCGATGGTTGTCTCGGGTTGTATGTACTTTCAAGAATTAATCTGCTATTAAAATCTGCAAATAAATATCTATCTATTAATTCCTACAAAATATATGTAAGATTTTCTAGTCTAGAGGATAGAAAAACTTTCGACGGGTTTGCTCCGATTCAAAAACTGACAACCTAACAAAAAACTTAACAGTAACTTTATTGTTGACTTCTTTAAGTTACCTTAAAAATGAAGTGAGCTTAATCAAATTTTCGACTTTATTTCCTCTGACGTGTCTGTCGTGCCTAGAATCCTATAAAGTCTAAAGGAAAAACACTTTGACTTTGTCTTTAAGGCATCATCATTCAAAACTATGGAATAATTGCACCTCAAAACCAAGTCAATACCCAAAACTGGGTCATAGCAACAAGTGGAGGTAAACCAACTCCAGTGTCCCAGTTATGCTATAGATTGCGTCCCGGACCACTGTTCTGCTGACCTATTTCCAAGGCACACAACTTCCACTCTGGAGCGATAATTCAACTTAATAGAAGGTGGAACAATTCAATTTACCGTGGCAGGTCTTTTAATCTGATTAATTATTCAGAGCAGGGCACATGAGAGACATAGAGACAGAATTTGACGGATGGAGCGTTTTATTTTGTTTGGAAAGGCTTTCTAAAATACTTAATACAGTACCTAGCTACCTTTTCTCCCTTCTGATAATTCGTATTTGTTAGTTGTATTTGTGAATGCTCCTCCACCTGCAGAGTGGATATAACCTAATTCGACTTGATAGATGGACTCCCGGCGAGGGAGCAAGGGATCGAGATCGACCCCATTCTACGGGTTCACCTATATCCCGACAACCAATCATAGGTTATTATCCCTCTTTCTATTGGTGTTCTGTAAAGGTTAAATTGTATTGAAATTACCATAAGAAGTAGAGCCGTCGAACTCAGTCTGCATTTAAATAAGGCATCGATTCAAGAAGACTCAAGAAGTTATAAACTAGTTGGATAACTTGTACAGATGTATTAGGTTGCTAATGCTTGTCTTCCACGTGTAGAAACACTCCGATGGAATTAATTCACGTGCCTATCTACACTATATTGTAACTACTGCTGCCCGTAGCTTAGCCTACATTATGTCCGTCCCGAGGATAGATAGGAGGATAGGAGTGAAAAGGAAAAAGACTGACAAAACTATCCGAACATCCGTTCTTACGACATTGCTGCGACATTGCTACGTCGTAGCATTCTGTAGCATTGTTGCTACGAACAGAGCAGCTACGAATAATATTAATGTCTTTTCGAACATGGCTGATACCACAGAACACCATTTTTATTATAAAGACCACAAGTTCATTGTATAATCCCACTACAGGGCAAAGCCCTTCCAACTTCCATTCTCCTCTCGGGGTCCAGGCGGAGATGGAAAGATGACTTGGACGCCTACAACAAAAAGTGGCGACAACTGGCCGACAATAGTACTACCATTTTACTACTATTTTCTAGTTAAGCTAAATTTAGTGTTAAAGACACTTACAATAAAACATCTATCTAATCTTTTGACCAGTAAAACTATCGAACTGTGTATCGCGTGTCTCGATACTGTACGACGTTTTACAGTAATAAGTTTAGAGAGATCGATAGCATACACAGAATAATTATACAGGGCGTCCCGAAACTCAACGTGAAACCGAAAGCGGACAAAAGGTGGCTTTTATTCAGTACAAAGAGTCAAAGTCAATCTTTTAAATCTGACGACCTCTGTGGCGCGGTGGGCCGCCTGCAATGCAGGAGGTTGCGGGTTCGATTCTCGCCTTGGGACAAATGTTTGTACGGGTTTTTGTTCTGGGTGTTCTGGTCGTTTTCTATGTATAATAAAAAATATCTATGTGTGTATTCTATTTATATTATGTATATCAGCTATCTAGTACCCATAACACAAGCTCTGCTTAACTTGGGGCTAGATAATGCTGTGTGAATTGTCCAGCATTATTTATTTATTTATTAAAACCAAAATGAATGAATGAGTTATTTAAGTTTGTAATTTAAAAATAAAAATCACTTAAGATATTGATATCTTTGACACAGCATAGAAAAGTTTGGCACCTGGCCCAAAATTTATGATTTTCTCTAAAAAGCCTATAACTCAAAACCATTGCAGAAGACCCATGACTTTTTGTTTTTTTCGGTCATCATGAACCCGCATGTCCTCCACTTTCGGCTTGACCTAGAGTTTCGGAACACCATGTATTGTTTCAGGGACACTCCATTGTTTGTGTCAAATAAAAAATATAAACACATTTTGCTACCGCTATAATACCGCGTAGCTACTGCAAATTTCCATTTGTGATAGTTTATGATTCTACCTCACTGAGGTAGAATCATAAACTATCACAATCCGTCAGAAGTAAAACTTGTATTAAGCATTTTTATGAACAATTGAACATTAAATTTTAAGAACCCTGCGTATGCCGCTCACAACTTCGTGCAAAAATCGACCCGAATATCTATCTCTGTTTAGCTGATGCGGGTGCGCGTGCGTGCGTGCGCACTAGTAATATTAGACGTTCAAAATCTGGTATGAATTCGGTTGTGTTCCGTGATACCCAAAATTAAAATTGTTTTTTTTTGCACTTCTCACATAATGTTTTTGTTCTGTAACTAAACATGCTGCTATGTTCCTTATCAAACAAAACGTATATACTGTTGTTTACAATTCGAAACAAATAGGACGAAAACATGCCATTTTCGACAAAAATATGCAAAATGCGATTGGATTACATTTCACTTTAGGTAAGAATTAAAAAAAACAATCAAGGATCTAAATAAATACTATTCGAATACAAAAAATAACTTAGCATGATGGAAATATACTCGAATTACAAATAATTTTGATATTACGTTTGTATGGGCAATTCAACCTCCGCTGGCCCTTTTTTTTAAAGACACATTTCACAAGCCGATTAAAAATTTATGATAATACAAAATATGCTCCATAGAATTTTTTTAAGAAATATGTTTATAATCATCGCTATGGCTTTCTCGAAACAGAAGTTTCTGCGAACTTTATTGTTGTAAATGTTCAAAGAGTGTTTGATTGGCCAACAATAGACCCTCCGTAACTCTCGAAATATCTTATTTGAAGTTTGATATTTATAGAAAAGCCTTACTAACCATTTCAATACAATACCTTTCATTGTTGAAGATAAAACACTTGTTTGCAAACATTTAAATGCCAATAAATAAATAGGCTTTTCTTTTTTGTTTTTAAAAATTAATTTATTCCCGTTTTATCATACCCATCCACTAAATTATTTTCCTTTACTACCTTTCCTACCTACCCCTCTCCTCACCTACTACTTCTAAATAAAACTTATGATTCGTTTCAAAAATTCATAGACGATCATTGGATTAATATAAAATTAACAAAATTTTTTGGATGGCATTTCTTATCCCTTCGGACATTTCGTTCCTCCCTAAATATGGCGTTTCGTTATACTTAGGCTACATTACATTGATCGCTTTAAAAAAAAACTTACGCCTCGAAATATTTATTTTATAATTGATAAAAACGTAGCCATGGCATTGCTTCGTGCGGAGGGTGATCTAATCTTTAGTTTCTTAGATATATTTAGTGAAAATTGTGTTTTGTGGTGAAAATTAACTAACCCTAGTGATAAGATTTAGTAAGTACTAACAAACTATGGATCTATTGTGTTGTCCGAAATAAAAGATTTTTATTTTATTTATTTATAACTATCCGTCGTAACTAAACGGAATCGTGAAACATACATATTTCCTTTACATAACTTAGCTCCATACAAATCTTTTCTTGCATAATATTGATGTTCCCACTTCAGTAAGCTCATACTGTTTACCGACAATTGTGGCTTAATTGATTGCCAATCTGACCCTCCGTTTACTGGAGAACGGTTGCAAAACCTTGTAAACTAAACGTAACAAAACATAAACTTTGGTAAAGGTTATATCGGACGTTTCTCGCGTAGGTTATACAACTACTTACGTATAAGTTATGTAACATAATGAGCGAAATTTTAAAATGTTCTAATGGTGCCCGTACACGTGTTGGACGAGTCCAGAAGTCGTCGTTTGTTTTTAATTAAAACGTGCAACCGTAGGTATCCGCAGTGACTGTCGCGATGTAAGAATCGACTCAACACCTCAGTACCTCTCCGACTCAGGATGTGCATGTCGTAAGAACCGAGTAAGGGAACCTACCAGAGAAAGGTTATCAGCTTTATTCTATGTGTTATTTAACACCTTCGCTGCTATTACCAATTCGGATGCCAAGTGTTGTTACAAATACAAATATAGTTTGGGGAAGGCTAGTAAGCCCCGAACGCACGTGATGAAGACATAAAGCCTCAGCGAGTCAAGGCAAGGCTCGCCACGACTCGGCCATTATGTGGACCATCATACACTTGGCATAGGAAACTAAACGTCATCCGCAATGGCAAATGCTCCTTTGTTGTACAAAACAACTAGGTACCTAGGTAGTAATATGGATGTGACTCTACCCGGACGGCGTTATTTTCTACAGATTAGTCACTGGAGACATCCATGAATAAATGGGCTAGTTTTTGGGCGAGTGAGATGCCCTTTATTTTTATATATTACTAGCAGCGCCTTGCGGTTTCACCCGCGTCGTTTCCGTTCCCGCGGGAATTCCGGAATAGAAAGTAGCCTATGTTCTATTCCAGACTATAATCTATCTCTGTGCCAAATTTCATCCAGATCCGTTCGGCCGTTCTGGCGTGATAAAGGAACAAACATCCATCCATCTATCCATCCATCTAAACTTTCACGTTTATAATATTAGTGAGATTTATTTATGCTTTGCCAATTTTTTTTTTTTTACCAATCTTACGTATCGAAAAAACGTTAATCTACAAGTTAAAATGATTTTAAAAAAGAAACTTGTCTTGTTAAACCATAAAATATGCTCTGCTTATCTTAGGTCTAGATGATGCTGTGTGAATTATCCAGCATTATTTATTTATATAAATATTGCACATCACACTTCGTATTTCGTTTCGTGTAAATAAAAACATACCTAATAAAAACAATGATAGAGTTGACTCTACCAGAGTGTCAGTGTTCAAATTTTAGATTAAACGAGTAGTAGTAGTATTTACTAATGGACAACCGCTGGGGTAAACGTGTTCTTGAGTGAAGACCAAAACTCGGCAAACGTAGTGTAGGACGCCCTCTAGCCAGGTGGGATGATGACCTGCGAAAGATGGCAGGCAGATGCTGGATGCGTCAAGCTGAAGGCGGAACGCTTTGCCGCTCATTAGGGGAGGCTTAAGTCCAGCTGTGGACCAACATAGGCTGATGATGATGATGATTACTAATGGATGCTGTTGTATTATGTATCCTGCACAAGTTCTTCAAGTTTATAAAAGTAGTCTCCTTCGTTAAAATGTCTTTGCCTTCGTCTAATAACTAAGTTAATCTACAGTCCGAAACGTAGGCACTGCCCTACAGATGAACCTTCGAACCAGTGAATAACCTTACAGTGTAATAACCTCGCGTTAAGTGCTTAATATATTAAGGTTAGCGAAATTGAGCTAAAAACAGGATACCACAACAATCAACCCTGTCTCTTGTAATCAGAGTCTAAAGTTGAGGTCAACGTATACCTATCTACTTGGTATTCAGTTCAATTGGCGTTATTGTAGAAGAATTGAACGTGTCTTGTTGCTGGCCGATTATTTCAGTGGACGAGACGAATGGACGGTCATATGTTATTGTGATATGCTTTATTGATATTGCAACCAGACCTGGCTCGACTAGCTAGACCAATCAGTTATGAAAAAGATTCGTTTGTGGTTTTCGAACTTGTTGAAAAGGTGTAGCGCTGTTTCGCACCAAATTTGGTGTGTGCAAATTTGTGTGACATATACATTATGTCCCACAGGTATATTACCTATCAATATGCCTTTCTTTTCCAGAAATAGAAAAGTCAAAATCATATCGGATGCTTCTTCAAAAGATAGATAAGTACTCGTATCAAAGTAAGAAAAGATAAAAATACCTTTGCCTTCTGAGATACTAAAAGAAGATTTTTAGATTACAAAAAGACATCCAAAGTTCCTGAATAGTCGATGAAAACACCGTTCGCAAGCAATCTTCTCCGGCCACGGTCTACTACACTTTGATTACTTTCATCTCGTCCGGATTAGCAGGTCCTTTGTACAACCTCCGACCTGGCCTTTATTCAATGAACGTATGGACAGTCAGCCACGAAACTTGTCGGAATGCACAAAAATGAGCCATTCTTTTTAGTTTGTGGTGCGTTGCTCACTGGCTCAAGAGTCGAAGAGTGGGCGCAAGAGCACCGCGACGCATCCACTTTCTTCAAAAATAATAATAAGTATACTAATCGCTGCTAAGCGATAAGGCCGCCCACTGTACTATTATGTTTAATGTTTAAATCTGTTTCTTTTTGCTTTATTTTGTGGTGTACAATAAATAATTTTGTATTGTATACTAGACTTACTAGAGTAGATATCCTCCAGGCAATAGACGCTTCGAGTTTTGAGATTGATAGTAAAAATCAGAAAAAAAATCGCGCAAGATCGCGGAGTGGAATGATTTGGGGTGGCCTTTGCCCAGTAGTGGGGCGGAATAGGTTTATAGAAAAAAAGATGAAATTTGTTTTACCACATAATAGATTTAATCTGTAAAGTTTTACCTATTTTTAAGTATTTTTTTATTTATGTCTAGCTATACCTAGTAGTTGTCATGTTGAAAATTAACTATGCGCTCGCGCTGCAGAATTCCGATCGCGCGAGTGAGTCAAAAGTACGTTTATATGGTGGCTTAGATGTTCGCATCCACCTTTAATTTCCAATAAAATCGTATCTAATAAAAGCGCGTAGGGTTGACGGCACCAACAAGGCAGAGGAGGTTGAAGAATATTTAGAAGGAGGCCTTTTATACCCAGATTTGTTAGCTCCTACACTCGTTAGGTAGGAGCCTGATCAGTTTTTCGACTACGGTAGACACCAGGCTTATGCGAGCCCTATCAGGGCCTACCATAGTCGTAAAACCCTTGATTCGGGTCCGAGCGAGTGTAGGGCAGAAAAATCTTTGTGTGAAAAGTCTCCAACCTTTTTCCATACAAATATATGAGTACTCTAATAGTATTATACTGAACACACAAAGTCGTCTCGCAAATAAATGCGTGAAAGTATAGGTAGCGACTTTCAATGCTGACTGTACACCATAAGATGAATAGATTTTCATAAACTGAGCCCGGTGGCGGTTCGGTTGGCCTTCTGTGCTAAAAATATCCTATTCAGACTAAGGTACAATCAAGAGACAAATACATAAGTTTAAAAACATACAAACAAATGAAATGGCGCTGGACAGGAAAGAAAATTCTAAGAGAAGAAAAGGAGAAGTGGACAAAAATTAACTGAATGGTATCCCCGAGGAAGCAAAAGAAGTAAAGGCAAGCAAAACAAACGATGGGAAGATTATATCAAAAGGGTGGTCGGCCCAGAATGGACCTGCACTGCAAAGAACAGGAAACAATGGAAGACCTTAAAGGAGGCCTAGGAGTTCTATAAACATCAAGATCTAAAATTGTGCAGGTATTTTGCATAAATAAGTTTTTTTCCTTTCGGGTTTTCTTTATGATAAAATGTTAGGCCGGTAAGAAAATATATTTATGTGTGTAAATATTTTTGTTTGGAAGACAGTATGTAAGCAAATATACAGTCGAGTACCTACTCGAAATAAATTTTACAACAGTATTTTGGTTCAACTGCGATGAATAGTTATGAAATTATTAGAAATTCATTAGAAATCTTCCCATTCCAGGACTTTTTTCTTCTGTGGGTATTTAATTTGCAATAACTTGAAATTTATTGCTTTTCGGGTTTTGGATAAGGTTCGTTAAAATTGACTGAGACAAGTGGCCACTGGACGTCTATACTACGTACCTATACCGCCCACCTATATAAAATAACCAAATATCTAGAGCTCTTTTGTAGCGCTCAATTAAAGAGAATTTAGGCACAGTATACGTAATGTGTATGTGTACATAATGTGCGGTAATAGTAATATCTACAATACTAAACCACTCAATAAACTTTCCTGCCACCTACGCATCAGTATCCTTGCGATCATAAAGCTCGCATAATTTTACTCTCATCACTCAAATATCTGAAGCATTATACAAAAAAAGTACCGGATTCGGTTTTTAAAATTCTAGGCAAATGGATGAAAGGAAATCTGTTGTTGTGACTTACCGGTTTTTCCCGCGTTGCAACTTGTTTTGGAAGGGTAGATACGACTGCCCGCTATGACAGCGTGCCGCGTTCTGTCGCACATTCCTTTTTCAAATTGCGAAGGGGGAAGAAAACGCATGCGCGAGTTTGATGACGTCAATGCTCCGTTCACGAGCATACAGGTTGGTGTTTGGTTGGTAGGTATACCGCAGCAGTCGAGTGTGATGGGCATAGTAGATACCGATGTAGGTAGGTACCTACCTACTACCCATCAAGTTGCTGAGAATAGGTATGCGAAGAATATGAGATGATGCGATTGGTTTTTGTAGGATTTAAGTGCTTTATTCTTGAATGAGACGTCTATTTTTGACGACCTCTGTGGCGCGTTGGGCGAAGGTCTGCCTGCGACGCAGGAGGTTGCGGGTTCGATTCCCGCCTCGGGACAAATGTGTGTACGATCTGCAGACATATGTTCAGGGTGTTCGGGTCGTTTTCTACGTACCTAGGTATAATAAAAAATATCTATCTATGTATTGTATTATAATAAGTAAGTATATCAGTTATCTAGTACCCATAACACAAGCTCTGCTTAGCTTGGGACTAGATAATGCTGTGTGAATTGTCCAGCATTATTTAATGATGTATCTATTGAAAGGGTAGAGCCGAACTTTCATTAACTATAATGAAACAACAACACTAGGTACTGACGCATTTAGTAACGTGCTCTGCACAGCGATGTCAGCGATTGCTGAAGTTATAAATTCGTATCTAACAAAATAAACTAACAGCTGTGCGTTAGCTTTCTATCTGAATGGATCATATTGAAAATGACAAGGATATGTCTACGCATTTTCCGACGCTACACCCACTATTAATGAATTTAGTAGGTATGTAATTAGGAATAAGTAGGTACCTACCTATTTGATTGAACTGTTGAAATGTCCTGAACCTACAGTCTAATGGCTGGAAGAGATCGCCCTTTGTACTTGTGTCGGTTAAAGGTTTCTTTGCAATCGGTCCTTGATAAGATACGTGTGTGTGCTAAGTTTCAGTTCACCGGTAATAGGTGAAAATCGCGTTCGAAACTACCTTTTAAAAATGAAAGGAGCAGGAATTAGATACTTAGGTACCTATAAGTAAAAAAAGGTGGTTTTTTTAACTAATATCTATGTCACCGTCAAATAGTAAGCCCCGTAAAATTATAAAAATCTTAGTCACTTTATAATTTTCCGGAAAATAATCAACAGGACTGAAGCACTTACAATTTAACGCATTGAAATACGTAAATTTATAATTTTCCGAAGCTTATCCGTAAGATAATAAACAAACAAACCTGTGAACCAATCACAGCCTTGTTTTACTATTTTACGAAATCTATGGCGATCACTTCACTCGTAAAATAATAAACTGCCCTGTGATTGGTCGATGTGGCCGATGCTCACGTTTGTGTTCGTTTACGAACAGTTTGAAAACTATTAACCACTGTTCCACAAAGTCTACAACTAAGCAACTCCAATTTTACTCATGAACAAACTATTTAAAAACACTGAAATGTTGAAAAACACACCATGAAAACTTTGTTGTTACTATTCGGGCGTCTAATGAATGACAGCAAAAGATGGTGGTGCAGGCAAGCGCCCATCAGCCAATCAGCGGGCGTCCTGCGTTCCCGTTTATTATCTTACGGTTAGATTTCGGAAAATCATAATTTGACGTGTTTAAATGCGTTACATTGTAAGTGACGCGGCCCAATTGATTATTTTCCGGAAAATTATAAAGTGCCTAAGATTTTTATAATTTTACGGGTTTTACTATCCTACGGTGACATCTATAACCTCATGGTCTAAAAGGCTCCGTTTTAGTTGTAGTGGTGGATAAATGCCTGGACTACAATCTGAGCAAGATAGTTTACCGTTTGCCTTTTACTATTGTTTTGTAGTGCAATGCAACACGCAACAAACACCCCTCGTTTAAAAGCATAGATTTAAATCTATGTTTAAAAGGTGTTACAAGTTTGATTGACGTGTCTTTCTGTGGTGGGTGGGTGGCTCTGGCTACTAGGTAGTAGTTATTTTAATTTTAGCTACCTAGTACCTACCTAGGAAGTATTTTTTTATTGTTTGAACGATACCTAATTGATGATAGCTACGAGTATGATTGCTGAAAATTTGTTAAGTAAGATGGTATATAATTTACCTACCCTATCTGTGTAAACTTTCAAAGTAAAATCGTTGGGTTTATGCGATATTTAGAATATATTATTATGCACACTACCTATACTCGGTCCACGCATTTATTTTCTTTGACATAATAAAAGAACACAATTTTTCATACACACGTAATCTGTCAGCTCGATAAATATCAAAGCTGGTATGGTCTGCTCTCGACCTCGCTCATCCCGATATTTATCGAGTCGATAGATTCACATCACTATTTTTAAAAAGAAGCATTGTATTGTCTCAGACTAAGATTTCTTACTTAGTCTGAGTGTATTGTATGAAACTTTATAGGCAGTTTATAGGTATTCTTTTATTCAATTCAATCAAAGAAAATAATTGCGAGGCTAGGGACGAGAGAAATCTCTCTCAGTCTAGTCGAGGCATTCGTTTTCTGTTAACATGTAATGTGATGTGTCGCATCGTACGATTTATTAAACTACTAAAATTAGTTTTCACTAAAGAAATTACAATCAAATAATAAATTATTACTAGTATTTACAATTGAATCAATTGAGCTAACTGCAGACTGTTACAAACAATCTTACGGTAGCTTTTTGACAGTTTTGGCTTGTATGCTGTAGTGGTGGTATTACGTACATCATCGTTTTCGATCAGCTAACGTACAAGAGCCCCAAATTATAGACAAATTTATGTAGGCAGAATGTCCTAGTAGGTACCAATTGGTACAAGTACGTAAGGTACTGTGATACCGCAAACCACATAGCCAGAAGACCTTGAGCACAATGACCTATCATAATATCATTACAAATTCATAGGAATTGATTGCAAAGGTGATAAGTCAATTCCACAGAAGTACCTGCCTTTAGTCAATTCAAAATTACGTAATAGGAGTCTGTAAAATCCAGAAAAAAACTTCATAAATGTTATGTAGTTATTTTATTAAGAATAAACAATGCACAGAAATAATTGCAAATCCTAGTTGCGACCTAAAACCGCAATAATTTCATTATCTTACTGGAATGACCCATTATGTTTATTCTTTTGAAGGCTGGGAAGGTATTATCCGGAGGACATAGTATTAAACTTAAAAAATATTGCTTTATAATTCATAAGAATAAATTAAGAAAGTTGACCACAGTCAGCGATGACAACCTTCTTGGTGGTCTTGCCTGATTGGGAGCCGAGGACCTCCACCTGCTTGACAACATCCAAGCCCTCAACCACGTTTCCAAAGACAACGTGCCTGCCGTCGAGCCATGATGTCTTCACTGTGGTAACGAAGAACTGGGATCCGTTGGTGTTGGGGCCAGCGTTGGCCATGGAGAGCACTCCGGGTCCCGTGTGCTTGAGGACGAAGTTCTCGTCGGCGAATTTCTCGCCGTAGATGGACTTGCCACCGGTGCCATTGTGGTTGGTGAAGTCACCACCTTGTAACATGAAGTTGGGGATGACACGGTGGAAGGTGGAGTTCTTGTAGCCAAAGCCTTTCTCTCCAGTACACAAAGCGCGGAAGTTCTCGCATGTCTTGGGCGTTACGTCTGTCCTCAACTGAAAACAGGAAAAAACATTTGATAGGTAACTATAAACAAGTCTCAATACAGGTAGTTCTGTTGTTCTGAGTAGCAAGGAAATTTTTCATAACGAGCGATTGAATGGGCGTGTCATTTTCATAAATTGCATGGCTTATGCATTTTGAACTGATATCCTTATCTCAAAGACATAAAGTCATGAAATTTTGTGAAGACAGTATCTTGATGTAAGATGATAACGGAATTTCAAGGTAAACAATCATCGATGACGGCATCTTCCACTCCTTTCTCACCAAATCACATAAAAGTTAGCAGACACCAATACGCTATACGGCACAATGACCTTCACTTAGTGCCTAACAAATATAGGTAGAGGTGGTTATGAACCTATATGTACTGATTTGTTTGACCTATAATCTGACACCACATGACTATTTCCGCAGAATCTGTTTATTTCAAAGTAATTGTCTCAGATTCAAGGTCTCTTCCAAATATGGAAGGCTTTGGTAACCAAAGCTGAAACTGAATAGCGTGGTCACAAAATATCACGCCGCGCCGCGCCGCCCCGCCGCGCCGGCCGGAACGACTGGATTGACAAGTCACAAAACATGACGAGAGTGCTACTCACCTCAACAACGATCCTTCCTAGGGGAGAGCCATCGGCTACCACATCGAAGTAAACTCGCGGTAATGCCATTTTGCAATAAAGAACGCTAAATTATTTCTTCGATTCACTCAATGACGGTGCGTCTCTCGTCTCTCGGCGATGCCGGGCGGAAATGGACAAAAAAGAATAGACAATATAGAGATCCTATCAAAATCCAAACGTCAATCAGAAAGTGACGTTACTTCCTGTAACGTTCAATATCTTATTCAGACTATCAGACGACTATCTAATAGTTTTCCATTCAAAATGGCGAGTATTTTTGGATTTTTATAGTTTTTAATTCCTTGGAAAGGCATTTCAGTTTTTTGAAATGATTGTAGTTTCTCTGATATTTCTATAGTATTTTGCATTGATTCTTGGCATTTGAGTTGAACTAAGTAAACACAAAAAATACCAGTCATTCCTGAACTTTCCATAGACAAGGAGACGTGGTGCCGAATAAGTGCCGCGTCAGCATCAGTAATGTCATTGTCAACTCAGTGTCATGTCAAGCATAGAAGATTTTTGACCTCTGAGTAGAGAACCAAAGGAGATGGCGTAAAAATATGATACAGAGATATAGGGTAAGCAGAGCAAACATTACTAAAATGACGCGTGCGAATTACACTTACATACAAATCTCACGCACATAAGGACAATCTAAGGGGCCGAACTCAGGGACTAGTGGGGGAGAGGCCGTAAATGTGGCAATAAATGCGGAAACTGTGTCAATAAAATCTATATATCTACAAGCGATTCCGCTTTTACAAATACTACCTACAATATGTACCTACAACATATAGGTACCTATATCAGCATTGCCCCGCTGTATGGCAATGCTGATGCGCTACGCCAGATACTCAGCAGCTCTAGGGTCGCGCGTCGCTTTGACTTGACGCTCAGATATTTTGTTTAAAACCCGGAGAGCCTCGGTACTCATGAACCCAGGGTCTCGACTCCAAGGGGAGCAAATGCGTAGGCTCTATCAAGACTGCATATTCGCGCCTCTTAAGATCTTCAGCCAAATCTGCCGCCGCACTAGCCTTCAAGTTATTCTGTTCAGAATATTTAACCAGGCATTTGTAAGATTTTCATCCTGTAGAAATCTGCAAATGAAAACTGTTAATTATTGTTTAAAACATCGTAGATTTATACAGACAGCTAAAACAGATGGACCCAGGCTGGACCTAGATGCGGCCCTTGAAAATCGTACAAGTTTATGAAAAGTCAAAACAAGGCAAACAATAAGGTTTTTTGCTATAGTGCTTACCCGCACTTTGGGTATCTCTAAGAAATGAAATAAGTTCCCCCAAAAATTATCGGTTTCTGCGGGACTCGAACCCGCGCCCCACGCTAACCAACTAGGTACCTAAGCCACGAAACCCTTAGTTACTAGGGGTTTCGTAGTTCGTACTAAGGCTTAGTACCTAGGTTCAACCGAAAATCTTTGGGACCTCTTACGGACTATAGCGCCGGTGGCTCCACCTACAGGCGTAACATTACAGTTTAACCAAACCTGCTCAACGACCAAAGTTACATTTGATTCGTTTGACAAGAGGTGGAGGCCTTAGACATGAGCAAAGTCATTACAGGTCTAAAAGAAAGCTCTTTCAACCTACATGTTTTATGAGACCCTGGGCATAGAACAAAATTAGTCATTTTATAAATAATGCCGAATAATCGCCAAATATCCACACAGTAACCCACAAATAATTTGAGATGTTGTAAGGCACATTAAAACTTACCGATTAAAAGTAATTTCGGGTGTTTTCCGACATGATGTGTTACGGCACAAAGGTGCACTACACTTCACCATTTTATTTTAGTCTTTTTTGCCAATACATATATTTATATACAAGCTGTATCATAATATGTGTACTATGCGAAAGGGGGGGAATTTCCACCCCCCCGGGGAACAACTTTTCGAATTTCGATTGGTATCTGTGAAAAAAGCTGCATCAAAGTTTCAACATGGACAGCTGATTTTTTACGAAGTGACAACCCTAAGGTCAGCTGTTTCTTGCACTTGGGACAATGACCTCAGTATGGTCACAGCTGACTAGCGAGAAAATGTATGTACCTACACTTAATACTTTCCTAACTCTACTTTAGATTTTAAAATTTTCTCAATACTACCCTTAGGTACCTACCTACTAGCATCTTATTATTATTACGCATTTACTAAATCGTCTAGTTATCTCCCGCCATAGCTGAAATCTACGAAGATAAATACCTACCTACCTGCAGAGGTTAGTAGGTACCTATAGGATACCCGGATAGGGTTGTCACTTTATTTAGGCACTAGGAAATTAAAACTTTTTGTATGGGAAACTGAAAATAGGAATTTTTCATAATCTCCCCCCCACAACTGATCACCATTGGGGTCTGAAACCCCCCCCCCCTTCGGCGTAGTACACATATTATAATACACCTTGTATAGGTATATAGTACTGTGGGGTGATTTTGCAAGCCAAAAAATTTTGCAGCACATCTAAGATAATTCTCAAACACGTGTGTCCACCTTTTATAAGTTTATATTAGACCGTACTTGTCATAAGTAAACATTTATTCCAATAACATTTTATACTGTTGGTGTTCCTATAATAAATAAATAACATGGATTTGGCAGCACTGGTTGGAAAAAAATATTCTGACCAGTTTATTCTTGGTTTTATTGGTATTGTATTCTCTTTGGTTTATTTTTTAGTGATCTTGTCTGAGATCTGTTAGATGATCTGTGGGAAATTTCTCGCAGTCGCAATCAAAGAGAATTTAATACTACGTGGAGAGACGGATGTTCGAACAAGCTTTTGTAGCTAACAATTGCTAAATTACTAACAACTTAGAGAACTGAACTGTCAAAATAAAATGACGGCGAGTAGTGAGGAGACAAATGGTAGAAACTTAGAGTATAGGTATACTCTAAGGGTAGAAATAGTATCGATACATTTATAGTGAGGTGAATAACAAAATATCGATATCGATAAATGTTGCTGTGCAGTATCCTAGGTTAGGAAACAGTTGTAGTAATAATAATAAAACAGGAAATAAAATAATTTATTAGAGGTGGTTTATTATTTATTACGTAGAATATTTTCGTATTTCTAACATCGTTAAATTCTCTAATAACAAGTTTCTCGAAATCGTCCTACCCGCTAGTGTAACAATAAAATACAATTTGAAACACAA
Organism: Eupithecia exiguata; assembly: GCA_947086465.1. Classification (NCBI taxonomy): domain Eukaryota; kingdom Metazoa; phylum Arthropoda; class Insecta; order Lepidoptera; family Geometridae; genus Eupithecia; species Eupithecia exiguata. The sequence continues at coordinate 4,166,910 of OX352233.1, read as the reverse complement.
TTTTTAAAAGGTAAGCATGTTATTTGGCTTTGCCCTGTTGTTCAGCTCTTTTGTTGAGACTAGCCAAATCTTCTTCTTTTGAAGCAAGACTTTGATTAATGCGTTGACACTGGCGTCTCAATAACAATTTACATGCAACTTGAAAACAGGTTGATTTAATTTTTTTTCCATGTATATTACACAAAAAGCATGTATCAGGGCAAACCGTTTCATACAATGTACAACCCAGGAGGCAAATGTTGGGCTTATGAATTTGGGGCAGTAATTCATTTTCTGTTATATTTACTATTGTATGAATTGTTTCGCAAAAGTTTTTAGAAGGATATGTTAATGAAAATTTTGTTTGCCACCATTCCCGAAGTAAAATATACTTGTACATGGGGTTTTCTCCTGGGTTGTTTACAGTTAAATACTGTTTACATATTGCACAGTCATATTTTTTTAATATTTGTTTAGCTAAGTAACCAGCCACATACACAGTTGGTTGTTCACACAACAAAGAGAAGTCATGGCTTGTTATATCTTCCTCAGGTAATACTAAAAAAATATCTTCTACTTCGCAACTGAATCCTATCGGCGTTTCTTCATTTTCTTTATCTGTGGATGTCTCTATAGGTAAGATGATATGGCTTTCATCAAACGTCGCTGTATCACCACATTCATCACCAAAGATGAAATTGTGAAAATCCGTCAGCAATTTCTTGTTGTCATTTTCACAATTAGCACCTCGGCTGTGTGGTGCTGTTAGCCCAGTAACGACAGCCGTTTTTAATGCTGCCATAAAGTGAGTGGCCGTTGGGTTGCGATTAGTTGGGCTGTGCTGGCGAATGACCCCAAATAGGTTCTCTAGAGCATCTTGATTTAAGTTACGTAGATTGAGGTACTTAAAACCCAGTCCCTTGACTGTCCACCAAATGTCACGTAAACTTTTCAGAGACGTAATAAAGCCTTCAACACATTTAACATTCTTTAATTTAGCATTACTTGGACAAACAAATGTTGTCTTTCCGAGTAAATTTATATACTCTGCCCATATTTCCATGTGATTTGTCTTCAATGACACATTTTGTCGCTTATTTTTTTTTATATCCAGTGGTCCAGATGGACCATTGGTAACATCGAGCAATTGGTCAAACTTTTCAACAACATATGCAGTGTTCCGCAGACCTTCGGCCTTCTCTCCACTTTCCGCGTGTGCTAAAAGTTTGAGTACTGCAGCTACTGTGTTACTTAACAGTTGGGCTGCTAACTTTGCCCTCATTTTCGCCTTGTACTTAGGATTTACGTGGGCTTGAGTAATTTTACTGAAATACAAAAAATTTCGATTGTGATTTTCTACTTCAATCAAGTGCTCCCATTTTCCTTTTATTCCATTCATATTTACACTTCCAGCTTTGAGGAAATTATTTCTGATTGATTTAAATAGATGTGGAATATCATAGATAATGAAAACATTTTTCCCATCTACCTTAAAATAATGGTTTGACCCATCTTCAAATGGCCCTGATGCCTCTCTTAGTTGTTTGAGTGCTCCCATATTTGTTGGGCCTTGGTCACACACAGTATTTAATACTGTGAATCCGCATGCAGATATTTGACTAATAATAGTCTTTATAATCTGTGCCAAATTGGCCGATGATATTGTTCCTTTGGTTAAATAAAAGGCTATAGGCTGCTTAAACTTTTGACGTAAGCCTTGTAACAGAAATACAAGAGCGTGATCAGCCAACTCACTACTGCGTCCAGAATCGCCGAGATCTTCAAAGCCTTCTATAATATCATTGCCTTCATTATAAATGACTCTTGACTTTAATGCCATTTCATCAAAGGCTAGGTTACAGATCCTATCTTGAGGGTCTTTACTGTCGGCAATTGTTTTTAAATGTGCTACGACTGACTGATTCATTCCTGGAGTCATCGGTACTTTTTTCAATATATTTTGTAACGTTTTGATTGAAGGTAGAGTTACAGCTGCGCTCAAATACCGATATGTCTTTGGCGATCTCTTTAGAATAGCCAAACATGATAACTTATGTTTCATCGTCCATCTTCTACCTTTAGGTTTCCTTTTTTCATTTTTGCACGAGTTCACTACAAGTTCCTTTAAAAGTGGAGACTCTATTTTATCAATTAAAATAGAACTTCTTTGAAGGGACTTCAAAGTGCATTTAGTTTTGACTAGTCTCTCCACTAATCTCTTCTTGCGAGGAGAAAGTTCTGAAACAAAATAAAAAGAATCAATTTATTCCTATACGCTGAGTATGCATACATCTGTAGGAGACCTTTGGCAAAATTATTTGTCCTACTCTACATTACTGTGTTTTTAAGGGTTTCGTACCCAAAGGGTAAAACGGGACCCTATTACTAAGACCCCGCTGTCACCAGGCTGTATCTCATGATCCGTGTTATTTATTATTAATTTTCACAGATGATCTACCTATTTCTGTTGCGCTATAACAACTTCAACATTCTGTTGTTTTTTTAAAAACAGAATAAAATAAATATTTTAGGGGGCAACAAACGTGATTTTTTTGCTCATTTTTGCTCGATATCGATAATAGCAACAGGTAGAGGCTTGAAATATTTACAGAATATTTAGTTACATACACTTTAAAAATAAATAATTCAAATAAAATAAATATCTAACACACAACAACAGACATGATTTTTTTGCCGTTTTTATAGATAGTGAACGGGGGTACGGAACCATTCGTGCGCGAGTACGACGCGCAATTGGCCGGTTTTATTTTATTCTAGGCCACTTTGATTAGGAGATCCAATTTAAAAAGATATTGCAAGATTTACTTACCGTCCTCATGTGCAAATTCCCTTTTAACACCTCTGGATTGTATTTGAATATATTCTGACACTGGTGGATCAATTGGTTTATTTTCTGGAAAGAAAATAAATATTACTTATCAATTGCATGTTTAAATAATATTTTCAAGTTGAGTTTTCTAGTATTTCACAGCAATTGACAATGTCTATCCGAAGTACAGCACAATAACAAATGAGTGAGCATTTATTATGTAGCTATGAGCGTAATGATGAACATTCTCTTTTATCTACTTTACACAATGGAATTTAACTATGGATTCAGGAATTAAAGAAAAAAAGTGACCAGTAGTGGCTGTAGAAGTTATACAAAACAAATACTTTTGTATTTTTTTACCCGACTACCAACAGGGGAGGGTTATGAGGTTAGCACCCTATGTTTGTATGTATGTGGCCGATTTCTTTGTTCCCACGTAGCGCTGAAACTACTGGTTCGATTTCAACAAATTATGTATCGATTGATTCGTCTCAATACCCCGATGGTTATAGGCTATAGGATTTAGGGCTCCGACCCCGAATAAGCCTTCAAAACGCGTATTAAAGTTTAGGTAGCCGCACGCTGCAGGCCCCATAGAGGAAAATTACAATACCTACGACCTATTTTCATTTTCAACTCTATGCCTATCAAATATGACCGATACGTCATTCTATTTTGTCAATGTAAATGTTTCAAACTTTTATAACTTTCACGTAGTCGGGTTGTAGTTTTTAACTTTATCTTGTATCGATCTAAGAAATACCTACTAGTAAAAACTTACCACATATGTCCAGTGGCTGTAGAACCCGACGTGGACTTCCAGACTTTTCATTATCGGCTTTTTGTTCAACTTCACTTGTTGATGGATCTTCAGACTGGGAAACTGAAAATATTTCATACACTTACATGGATACTCTCACTTCTCTCAACCTACGTTAACGGAGGATGGGCATTTTGGTACATTTTTGGTACCAAGTCCAATCAAGATGAATCATTATCGATGTGGCGCGGTGGGCGAAGGTCTGCCTGCGACACAGGAGGTTGCGGGTTCGATTCCCGCCTCGGAACAAATGTGTGTACGATCTGCAGATATTTGTTCAGGGTGTTCTGGTCGTTTTCTATGTATAATAAAAAATATCTATCTATGTATTGTATTATATTATGTATATCAGTTATCTTGTACCCATAACACAAGCTCTGCTTAGCTTGGGGCTAGATAATGCTGTGTGAATTGTCCAGCATTATTATTATTATTTTTTATTATGTCATCGGATAGCTCTTTTCAAGTGGACAAATAAATTCTACTACGACAAACCTGTAAAGGTGTCCATTTTGAAATATACTCTACAGAAGATGTTGAATGTTATATGAGTTATTTCCCATATACCTAGTATAACAAGATTCTTTATCATATGAATAAGTTAATTTTACCATATTTCTTCTGTGGCTGTAGAATAGCTGTAGAGGCCTCTGGATGCAGACTTGGGGACTTTTCATTAGCTCTTTGTCCATCTTTACTGGTTGATACTATATTATCTCCAGACTGGGAAACTGAAAATATTTCAAAGACTTTAAACGAAATTAATATATACAAAATTTTATATTCTGCAGAATATTAAATTTCGTAGCTTAAAGTACCTAGTCAAAATTTTTCTGGAATCTGGATTAATTTATTAATTCCACTGGAGGCAAATGTCGATACACTTTATGTTGACGATAAAATTTAATTTGCTTATTTTAACATGTTACTTATTTTTATGTTGTTTCTATGTTTATCAAAGCACTTGCAGTGGAGCATGCCTTGTTGATCTCAACCATGAACCGATTAAGGTTAAGCAACGCTTAACTGTGCTCTCAACTTGGATTTTGAGAGGATGAACTGTGTCCCAGCAGTGGGAATGAAATTGGCTGACTGTTGATAGTGTATATACCATTTATATTATGTTTGTGACTTACCTATGTCCTGTTGTTGATGTACTAGTTGTGGATTTGTTGTTGCCTTCCCATAACCAGATCCTTGTTGCTCTTTGCTGGTTGACGCTTCATTTTTATTTTGGGAAACTGAAATAATTCGAAACAAATTGAAGTATTAATCAAACAGGTTACTTTTTATCCCATAAATCATTTCCCATGGGAAAGAAATTACCTTAACACGTTTCCATAGAAACAATGCATGCGAAGACGCGGGCAGAAACTAGTTTACAATAATGTCCAAGTGCAAACAGTACCAGGTTTTATACATTATGTACCAACAGTGACAATCAGTGACTTCTGGTGTATCTTAGTTTACATGCTACACTGGCTATGTAGTATCAGTTATCTTGTACCCATAACACAAGCTCTGCTTAGCTTGGGGCTAGATAATGCTGTGTGAATTGTCCAGCATTATTATTATTATTTTTTATTATGTCATCGGATAGCTCTTTTCAAGTGGACAAATAAATTCTACTACGACAAACCTGTAAAGGTGTCCATTTTGAAATATACTCTACAGAAGATGTTGAATGTTATATGAGTTATTTCCCATATACCTAGTATAACAAGATTCTTTATCATATGAATAAGTTAATTTTACCATATTTCTTCTGTGGCTGTAGAATAGCTGTAGAGGCCTCTGGATGCAGACTTGGGGACTTTTCATTAGCTCTTTGTCCATCTTTACTGGTTGATACTATATTATCTCCAGACTGGGAAACTGAAAATATTTCAAAGACTTTAAACGAAATTAATATATATACAAAATTTTATATTTTGCAGAATATTAAATTTCGTAGCTTAAAGTACCTAGTCAAAATTTTTCTGGAGTCTGGATTAATTTATTAATTCCACTGGAGGCAAATGTCGATACACTTTATGTTGACGATAAAATTTAATTTGCTTATTTTAACATGTTACTTATTTTTATGTTGTTTCTATGTTTATCAAAGCACTTGCAGTGGAGCATGCCTTGTTGATCTCAACCATGAACCGATTAAGGTTAAGCAACGCTTAACTGTGCTCTCAACTTGGATTTTGAGAGGATGAACTGTGTCCCAGCAGTGGGAATGAAATTGGCTGACTGTTGATAGTGTATATACCATTTATATTATGTTTGTGACTTACCTATGTCCTGTTGTTGATGTACTAGTTGTGGATTTGTTGTTGCCTTCCCATAACCAGATTCTTGTTGCTCTTTGCTGGTTGACGCTTCATTTTTATTTTGGGAATCTGAAATAATTCGAAACAAATTGAAGTATTTTGAAGAAAAATATTTTTTTTTATGAAATGACTTGTAAAAGATAACGCCGTGATTGAGTTCATTACCAAAACTGGCTTTTAATCAACTACCTTCAAATAGGTTACTTTTTATGAATCCACCCTCAACTATCAAATACATAACATACCTTCCTTCTTTAAATTGGTATATAGATTGATACAATTATATAAATCAAAATAGCTAATTCAACATTCAAATTAGGAACACAATATAAACTAATCAGAAATAATAGGTACACCAATAATGTCTGGCCACCTCTCTGAGGGTGGTACTTCAATGTCGGGCTCCGCAGCTGCCTGAGAGTCTGAGGCAGTTGTATCTCTGTTTTCATTGTCAGTTAATCTAGCTTCTGCTGTAACTGTTCTCGCCAGTATCTGATCTGAATGTCTACGATGTAGCTCTCCATCTTCCGTTCTCACCCTGTAAGAGCTGGGCCCCTCCACCATCTCCACAGTGGCCCTCTGCCACTTCTGCCCGGCTCCATACATGTGTATCAGCACGGGTTGGTCCACCACAAATGCCCGTGCGGGCGGACGCTGCGCCGCCGCCTCCAGCTGTTCCTCGCCTCGGCTCTGCCTAGAGTCAGGGTGGAGAGACGAAATAGCCGTCCTGTACTTGCGACCGTTGAGCATCTCAGCTGGGGTTTTGTTTGTTACGCTATTAGGCACTGTTCTCATGTGAAAAAGCACTTTGCTTATCATTTCACTCCAGGGCATGTCTAAATGTTGCATTTTCTTAATTTTGTTTTTCAATGTCTGAATAGCTCTCTCTATCTGTCCGTTTGTCGCTGGGTGGTAAGGTGGAGAGAGTAGGTGTTTTATTCCATTTTTCTGTACAAATTTACTAAACTCATCCGAAGTGAATGCTCTGCCATTATCAGATACCACCACATCTGGTAAGCCTTGTGATGCAAAAATTCTTCTCATCACTGTAATAACCGCTCCGCTACTCATAGAGTTCACAATCTCTGCTTCCATCCATTTACTGTGACTATCAATCATGACAAAGAAAGTCTTTCCTAGAAATGGTCCAGCAAAGTCTATGTGTACCCTCTGCCATGGCTTCTCAGACATAACCCATGTCTGAGGGTCTCTCGGTGGACTATTCCTTACTAGCTGGCAGTGTTCACAGCTGGCCACCATCTGCTCAATCTGACTATCCATCTGAGGCCACCATACATAACCTCTTGCATATGCCTTTGTTTGAACTATACCCGCATGCGGGGCATGTAAAATTTTCAGTACCTGTTCGTGTAACTTGGCTGGTACTATGACTCTGTTACTCCACAATAAACAGTCTTTAGTGTGTGAAAGAGCCTCCCTTCTCGTCCAAAATGGCTGCAATTCAGAATCAGTATTCCTATTTGGCCAACCATGCAGTACATGAAACCATACCTTCTGAAGCAAACAATCTTTTCTGGTCTCTGCAGCAATACTCTTAGCGCTCATGTTCCAGCCTCTAGGTTGTTCTTCTAACAACAATACTTCTTTCAGGTCCTCTTCAGCCAATGTCCCTGTAGTCGGTTCAGTCCATCTACTTAATGCATCTGCATTGCCAATAGATTTCCCTGGTCTGTGCTTGATGGTGTACTCGTAACATGCTAACTTTAAAGACCAACGTAGCATCCTAGGTGAAATCTGGTCAGGGATTGGTTTACCTGGATTAAACAAGCCCACCAATGGCTTGTGGTCTGTTATTATGCAAAACTTGCGACCCAACAAAAATTCATGGAATTTTAATAATCCAAACATAATTGCTAGAGCTTCCTTGTCAATCTGCCCATACTTCCTCTCATGAGCTTGAAGGGTGCGCGACGCCATCATGATCGGTCTCTCCGATCCATCTTCCATCACATGTGCTATGATAGCGCCCACTCCATATTCAGATGAGTCACATATGAGCAGTAATTCTTTCTTTAAGTCATATCCCACCAATGTCAGGTCCGACGATAATAAGAGCTTAGCTTTATCGAACGCTCTTTGCTCGTTTTCACCCCACCTCCAAGCCGTTTTAGATTCCAGCAGCCTATACAAAGGCTCCAATAAAGTGGCTCGGTCAGGTAAAAACTTCTGGTAAAAGTTGTATAAACCCAGAAAAGCTCTCAAAGTTTCTTTATTTGTAGGGGCGGGTTTTTCTTTAATTTCTTTAATTTTGGCAGGCGCTGGATGAAGTCCTTCGCTATCAATCATGTGACCTAAAAATGTGATGCTATCGGCAGCAAATACACATTTGTCGCTATTCAGTCGAAAGCCCACTTCATTAAGCTTCTCCATCACCTTATGCAGCCTCTGGTTGTGCTGTTCTCGCGTCGCACCCGCCACCGCCACATCGTCCAGCAAACAGGCCACGCCCTCCATGCCCGCCAGCGTAGAAGACATCACTCGCTGAAAAATACATGGCGCCGCACTCACACCAAATGCCAAGCGATTTACTTTCATTAGACCAATGGGCGTATTCAGCGTTAATAGCTTGGCCGTCTCATCATCAACCTTCATTTGTGTATAGGCATGTTTCAAGTCGAGTTTACTGAAAACTCGGCCTCCACTGAGCTTCTCAAATGCCTCCACTGACGTAGGGAGAGGATATCTGTCTACTTGAATAGACGCATTCACAGTAGATCGGTAATCTCCGCAGATTCTCAAAGATCCATCCTCTTTCTTGACTATTCTCAATGGAGTAGCCCACTCCGAGTATCTAACCGGGCTCAGCACACCTGTTTCGACCATCCGGTTTAGTTCCTCTTCAACCTGTTGCTTCATAGGAAATGGTACTGCGCGAGCTTTTAGAAATCGCGATACCGCATCAGGGCGCAAGTGGAGAGAAACTTCTGGACCTTTGTATGTGCCTAGATCCTCCTTGAATAGCTCAGGAAATTCATTTTTAAATGGCACTATATCTTCTTCAGCCCAGTACAATCCAGTCACTTGTAGTCCCAACAACTGAAACCAGTTGCGGCCCAACAGGCTAGGTCCATCACCGGAGACCACGATTAGTTCACACTGCGCCTCCTTCCCGCCCAGAACCACACGAACGTTCGCCACTCCTACCACCTTCAAAGAGTCTCTGGTCCATGTAACTAGTTTCACATTAGTACTCTGTAGTGCAGGCGGTGAAGACCACAACTTCTTGAAAGTCTTTTCTGACACAATGCTGCGAGACGCACCAGAGTCTATTTCCATCATCAAACTAGCTCCATCGATGACCACCTTTGCTTTTATTGGAGGTTGATAGCTGTCTGCGCACACATAAACACCCATCATGTCTTCAGTTCCTGATGACTTCTGTTTATCATCCGATTGCTCCTTATCTTCCACTTGATGTACTTTTGTCTTTCTGCCACAAGCTCTTGCTATGTGGCCATACTTATGGCATTTAAAACACTTCGCCTTCATAAATGTACACTTCTCTCCAGTCTTGTGTATTCTTGTACAATGTTTACACTCATTGGAATTAATTTTGCCAATATCCATCGACTCAGCTGATGTCTGAGTAGAACTAGGTTGAGCCGCCTCTGAACTCTGGCCAGGATACATGTCTTCAAAAGTAGCTTGGTGATTGAGACACATCTGTATCGCCGCTGTGCAAGTCAATCCTTTGGTCTTCAGCAGCTCCCGACGCAGACGTTCGTCTCGCACTCCCAGCACGATCCTGTCCCGCACTTGGCGCTCCAAGTCTGTGAAGTTGCACTTAGCCCCTAGTGCACTTATTGCTGCCACAAAATCCTGCACGCTTTCCTTGTTTAGTTGGGCACGTACATGAAACTTTCCCGCTTGTAAAATCTCATTTACTTCTGGCTCATAGAAATTGTCCAAAAGTCGCAAGATCGCGCCAAACTCTACTTGACATGGGCGTAACGGCACTAACAACGAAGCAATTAATGCGTAAGTGTCTTTTGCGCACTGTGACAAGAACAAAGAGCGCGATTTATCTTCGTCCTGTCTCGAGTCGCGCGACAGACCCGCCGCGTCCAAAGCACACAATAATTGTTCTTTATAATCACACCACACATGAGTTTTTGGGCTATATGGCCCCGGCAACACAATATTCGTCATATTGAATGCCATTTTAGCCTCATATGCACTTATTTTCCGAAGTCGCCACTAAAAGATAACGCCGTGATTGAGTTCATTACCAAAACTGGCTTTTAATCAACTACCTTCAAATAGGTTACTTTTTATGAATCCACCCTCAACTATCAAATACATAACAACTTGTAATATTATACTTTATTGATTTGCCCTTACCTTGATTCTTCCACAAATGAAGTGGAAATTCGGACATCTGATCATCACTCAGTGGAGCAGAATTCAATTTCAAGGAAGGCACAGCAGACTTCTTTAGGCGATTCTTCTTTTTATTTATGCAAGTCTTTTTAAAATGTTCACCACATACATGCTTGATAGTGTGTAGTTTTTCAATTGGCAGAAGTGCTAGATCGGCCTTCCCTGTAACTCGCACCCATTCTCTGCAACTGATTTTTATTTTGTTATATTTCTTATTACAAGTATAATAATCTAGCTTTAACTCTAGATCGGCTGACATACCAACATATTTTCTTAGCATTTATGTTATATTAGAATGTTATCTCTGTCAGAGCTGATCAAGATTTATTTAGGTTTTAAATAAGTTTATAATATGTCAAATTATATTAAATGAATGCATTACTGACCTAACTTGGATGACTGTGTATACATGTCATCAATATCACACGAATATTACAAATCTGAAAGTTTGGATGGATGTTTGTTACTTCTTCACAACAAAACTACTGAGCAGATCAGGCAGAAATTGCGTAGATGTAGCTCTAAGCCCTGAATCAAACAGGTTACTTTTTATCCCATAAATCATGGGAAAGAAATTACCTTAACACGTTTCCATAGAAACAATGCATGCGAAGACGCGGGCAGAAACTAGTTTACAATAATGTCCCAAGTGCAAACGGTACCAGGTTCTATACATTATGTACCAACAGTGACAATCAGTGACTTCTGGTGTCTCTTAGTTTACATGCTACACTGGCTATGTAGCAGACATAACAATATTTTTAGATGTTCTTATAGATCCTAAGTTTTATATCAAATAGTACTAAACTAGGTATGTTATTTTCCAAGGTCATGAATTCTTATTATTTATGTACTACAAATATTAGATATTGTGGATGAAATCCTGGATTTTTACAACTAATGTAATAAATTCATTATCAATGAATGGCTCAGTAATGCTCCAAATGTGATCTTTTGGCTTCAGGGCCACTTACCAGTTTTCTTCCAATGGAAAATTTGCAAAGAACCGGGAGCTCTGTAAATGCGCTTCTTTGATGCCACATATCTCACAACTTCGACGAGAACGTGTCTTTGACATATTGCAAGTCCAGTACACATAAACTATGATTATTTAAATACGTTCTATGTACAAAAAAATGTTTTATTCCAATAACACGCCGCACCAATTACTTGAGTCTCTATCTCGGAAGTTCACACCTTATCAGTCTCTTAAATGTATCTGACGGAGGAGAAAACACTCAACTCAACGCCTGGAACACAAAGCTGGGACAAATTTAGTGTATTTTTCAAAATTGCCAAACATTATTTCAACAAACGAAAAATACACAACAGAACACAGAACAGACAGACATGTTTTGTGTTGCCATACCATTTGTTAAGTTTCTACTAAGATCACTCTGATCTAGGTACTCAAAAAAAAACATTTAATTGTTAGGGTTCTTTGAAATTTATGTTTTTGAATAATAGGAATAAATATTAAATATTTTAGTCCCAAGAAGTTTATTTTTGGTGTAACAAAAATTAATATAAACAAACATTTTCAGTTATAAATGATTAAAATTTTCTTCCATATTTCTGGCATTTTTACCCACTAGGGAACATTGGTAAGGTCTCTTGATGTTGCTCATGAATTGCATCGGTCGCCATACATTTTTTTTGCAATTCTTAGTTTCCGCCCACTGGTCGCAATCGCAAAGATTTTTTTGTTTTTTCTGTGCCGGTAAACGTAATTTATTTACGTTTGCATTTCTGTTCTCTTGTCTTGCCCTGTATTATAGTTCGTTTATCGTTGCATTTGAGTGCAGGTGTATTGGCAGAGAAATATGTGAGCAATACATTTCGCTCAAAAAGTTGTTAATATTGTAAAAATATTTCAATGTAAGTTTTCGTTTTCAGTTGCTGCTTCGAAGATGAGCCTCGAGTCTATAAGATACAAGAGAGGGAGTTTGGAAATTCTAGACCAACTACTACTACCCTTACAAACCCGTTATGTGAAAGTGCTAGGTGTGGAAGATGGTTGGAGGGTTATAAATAAAATGCAGGTGCGTACATACCTACTCTAAATTTAAATTCGACCGGTGTAGGTGTTATTGGTAATTACATGTACCAGTGGAACCTTTTGACTGTGCGGGTATTAAATATATTCCACTATTTGAGTATATTTCTTTCCCATTTCAGGTCAGGGGAGCCCCTGCTATAGCCATTGTGGGCTGTCTATCATTAGCTGTGGAACTTATGAAGGACACATCTGACAAAAAAGTCATGAGGCAAGAGGTCAGATAAGACACCAAGTTATGATAAGAAAATGTAACTAACACTAAATATAATATTCTATGTAGTTTCATATCTTACATGACAATAGTGATAACATGTAAATGATTTATTGACAAAGTAAGCTATTTATTCAGCTTTATGTATGATATATTGCTAAGATATCCATTTCCATGATACCTTTTCTTATGACTTTGTTCATAAGTAAAAAACAAACACATTATGGACACAAACATAACACAATTATTATAATTATTAGTACTATATAACATGTATGTACCACATTTATTTACCCTTTTATTTAAATTAATTATATGCATGTAAGTTTAAAAATATTTATATAACACAATCATTACTTATCTTCCTGAAAATGTATTAGATACCTATGCGTGGGAGTTTCATGCAAGCAAGCTTTTTTAGTAGTAAAACATGATTGTCATAAATATTATCTTTTTTGTTACAGATAGAAGGGAAACTCAATTACTTAGTATCTGCAAGGCCTACAGCAGTCAATATAAAAATAGCTGCAGATGAACTCATACAATTGTCAAACACCCTGAGTGCTGATGAAAATGTCACTCCAGATGATTTTAAAGAGAGGTATTAAATTTTATCAAATTGGTTGATTCTTATTGGTGTTTGAAAAAAAAAATTAAACTAAAATCTCTATTTTCTACCTTTTAGACTTAGGTCCCATTTCACTGTTGCAATTGAACTCGTTCAATATAAGACTCAGTTTATTTTTTTAAATGAGTAGTACATTTTAGCAACATAATGTTGATCCGGTTCAAGCGCTAAACCAAGTTCAAGAGCTGTTATGTCACACAAAAGTTATTATGAAGTTGAGAGAAGGTTTGCTGAACCTAGTTTTGGCAGCAAATGGTGAAATTGAGCCTTTATGTTTTACTAAGCCAAAGCAAAACATTCTATCTATAAATGTTGCATGTTTAATTCCATAATATTTCACTATTTCAATAATTGTTGTGACACTAATTTATTATTAGATTCATCAGCAGTATTGAGAGCATGTTAACCAAAGATATTGAAGACAATAAGGCAATAGGAAGGTATGGGCGTGAAGCTATCCTCAAGAGCTTGGTTGGTGATGGATCAGTTCGGGTTCTGACTCACTGTAACACTGGCTCGTTGGCCACCGCTGGTTATGGTACAGCCTTGGGAGTTATCAGATCTTTGAATGAAAGCAACAGATTGGGTGAGATGATTATAAAGCATTAACTAAAGCCCAGGTAAAGAGATTTTATTTTGTGCTAAGCAAAGAATCTGTAGGCATCATGTAAATATCCTTTATTACCTATATTAAAGCTATGTAGACAGACTGTTGAAATTCATCCTTATAAAGCCTAAGCATGAGAATATAATCCATATATATAAAACAACAATAGAATAGTTTGCAAAATTGAAAGTGAAGTTACACAAAAACTGATGCTCTGGTTTATTTGATAGATATGCATAAAGCACTGATACCATTTCCACCTCTGAAAAATGTCAAGATTATACAGTGTTATTGGTTTATTCACTGCATGAACTGCAAGCTCTGCCCATCATCATGAACATGTTTGAGAAGAATTCAGGTCTTAGTTCTTAAACTTGGTATTGGTAGATAGAGGGAGCTTCATACAGTAATCGTCCTTTAGAGATGCTTTATTTGGAACTAAACTTAAAAACAGCTCTGCCCTGAAGTGACAGTGGGAGATCAGTCTTCTGTAATTCATTGGGATCCGGTTCGGGGCTAGCGTGTTTTTAAAAAAAAACCGGCCAAGTGCTAGTCGGACTCGCGCATGAAGGGTTACGTACCATTATCTATAAAAATGACAAAAAATCACGTTTGTTGTATGGAAGCCCCCTTTAATATTTATATTATTCTGTTTTTTAGTATTTGTTGTTATAGCGGCAACAGAAATACATCATCTGTGAAAATTTCAACTGTCTAGCTATCACGGTTCATGAGATACAGCCTGGTGACAGACGGACAGCGAAGTCTTAGTAATAGGGTCCCGTTTTTACCCTTTGGGTTCGGAACCCTAAAAAGAATTAAGACTGATCGTTTTCAGTAACGCGTTCATGATGATGTGTAAAGCCTGCAGCTCACGCAGTATCAGTGAATTAACAACAATAACCCTATATATGTTCCTAATATTTCCAGAACATGTTTACTGCACGGAAACTAGACCATACAACCAAGGTGCGCGACTGACGGCCTATGAACTGGTTCATGAGAAGATACCGGGTACACTGATTGTTGACAGCATGGTATCCGCACTTATGAATACAAGGAAAATAACAATAGTAGTTGTCGGGGCTGATAGAGTAAGTTGTGCTGTTTTTTTTTTAATGCAAATTTTTCAAAAGAAATCGATAGGTCTCTTCAGACAATAGGTCTGAAGAGGCCTATCGATTTCTTATCTTTACAATAGTAGCGCATAATTACAGCTCTGTGACCATAACATTGAAAAATTTAAAGTGTTTAAAATATCTTACTGTAGAAATATTTTTATATCAAACATGACATTGCTAAATATTTCTATAAATATGAAGTATCCAAGTAAAATTAATTATTAAGCTAACTAAAGCGAACCCAATCTTTGTAATTGTTGCGCCCTGACAGGGTTTTTATGCATTGTGTACCTACTAACACTACCTACACCTAAGAAAAATATGTATGCATAAAATGACAATAAATGAATATGAAATGAAATGATTTAGGTTACACATGAACCTTTTCTGGCAAATAGTCACAGGTACAGTGTTAATTTTTCAATCAAGTGAGGAATAATTCTAGTCTTTTGGAGACTGACTATGGCTCTTAATCTATTACTTTACTAATTTGAAATTTCTGACATGTCCAAGAGTCCTGTAAACTCCTGTAAGGTATAAAGGAAACCAATCACTAAGTTTTATTTTTTGGTTTAGAAACTTGGTGCCACTATTTTACAGGTAGCAGCAAACGGCGACACAGCCAATAAAATCGGCACGTATCAAATTGCAATTGTGGCAAAGTATCACGGCGTACCTTTCTATGTAGCAGCACCATTGACTTCCATTGACATGGCCCTCACTTCTGGCGATAGGATCAAGATAGAAGAGCGGCCTGACAGAGAAATGACGCATATAGGAGAGCACCGAATTGCTGCGCCAGGTATAACCAGAAATATAAATAAACTTTATATAGGTATATATTATAGGCCTTGCGAATTTTCAAAAAAAACAGTAGTTCCAGTTTTTACTCCCAGTCACTAACTCCAACAAGCATTGCTTTGTTATACTAGTGAAGTATCTATAGCTAATCTATCCTCTGCCCATAGTTTTTACACGCGCTTTTGCGGGGAAAAAGAAGCTTATGTCCTTCCTCGGGTTACAGTCTACCTTAACACCAAATTTCAGAAAGATTCAGCCGTGAAAAGGTGACAGTCAGACAGAGACAGAATTACTTTCGATATTTTTTACATATTATGTAGTTACGAGCTGACCCCATTGAACTGTTATTATTATTACTAGCAGCGTAGCGTAGCGTTACATTCTCTTTGACTAGCGTAGCGTAATAGTACTACAATGGCTGACCCGGCAAACTTAATTCCGCCTTAGAATCTGAGATACGTTGCTTAAGAAACATGCATATCAAAACAAATTTTCTTCATTCTTTTTTTAATTAATTATTCTGCTATTCGGGATGGACACAAATCCAACAAATAAAAGATGATTTTAAATTGGTCCAGGCTTAGTTAAAATGAAATAAAACCGGCCAAACTCGCGCACGAAGGGTACCATACAACAAACGGATTTTTTTGCCCTTAAATATTTGTTTTATCCAAATTGTTAGTAGGTATTTGCCGGTATAGCGGCAACAGAAATACAACATCTGTGAAAATTTCAACTGTCTAACTATCGCGGTTCATGAGATACAGCCTGGTGACCGACGGACAGTGGAGTCTTAGTAATAGGGTCCGTTTTACCGTTTGGGTACGGAACCCTAAAAAGGGGTCAAGGCGTTTATATTTGTTTTTATGATTGATTATTTTGTTTAAGGTATAACT
Source organism: Eupithecia exiguata (assembly GCA_947086465.1). Taxonomy (NCBI): domain Eukaryota; kingdom Metazoa; phylum Arthropoda; class Insecta; order Lepidoptera; family Geometridae; genus Eupithecia; species Eupithecia exiguata. The sequence continues at coordinate 4,150,236 of OX352233.1, read as the reverse complement.
TGCTGGAACCCATCGTTTGACGTGACCCCAGCATCATTGATCACCGGAATCATAACTGAAAAGGGCGTGTATGCGCCAGACAAGCTTAAGGAAATTATTTTATGAAAACATAGTTCTAGCTTTACCTATATCTGTTGTTAAATAAAACTGAATATGAATAATACGAAATTACTTTTACTTCGAACAGGTTACCTACCTACCTAAGATCTTTGGAAACAATGCCAAGCAAGGGGCGTCCGTGTAGCCTTATGAATTATGATTCTTAAAGACCACTTCCCTTCAGCTTTATATTTCATGTCAAGAGATTGTTATTCTTATTAGCTAAATAAATTTTACAGTGACAAAATGGCTTCCTATGCTTCAATCGCATTAAATAAATACATCAATTTAATGCACATTTTGGTGTGCGACGAGCTAACGCGCCTCTGTAGGACAAAATTTTACTACGCGATGCGATGCGATCAAGCATTTTTGGTTGTGTGGTTTGTTTTGGTCATAATTTCTTTGCTGCAAGCAAACGCAAACTTTGCTCCCTGGCCGATGGCCCCTGGGTGGAGTACTTAGAGTTAAATTCTCCATCCATCTACGGTGGAGTACTTAGTATACCGATACTCTAAGGTGGAGTATCACAAAGTGTGGTCACCATAATTTGTTCGTTCATTGTTCATCTTTCGTTCTCGATCATTTGTAGATTTAACAGAATTGAAGCATTATCTTTTTTCTCGCTTCATCATACTAAAAATATCAGAGGTTGAAGAGTTACAATAGTATGCTTCGGTTTAGTCCCGGAAGAGATGATGAAATGGAACATATATTCAAAATGTCAGTCAGTCAGTCACAAAGTAAGTGTCGAGACGAGCTAGACGATTCAGATTTTTAGTTTACTAACAGGGGATTTATCAATAGTGTTTAGATAACTTGTAAAAATGGATAAATACGGCACAACGGAAACATCTGTAATAACATTTTAAGTTCATGTGTACGTATAATGTTAATTCCTTTGTTAGTAAATTGCTCGTTTCAATGACACGGGAACGTTACTTGTTATTATTTATTCCATAGTTGAACTCATTTGTGACCAATCTTCTGTGCATTTAGATGGAAACCGTGTAAAAAATAGTGTACAGTGTATAGTGATTATTAGACTGTAATGTAAATAAAAAATATTGGCCATACGCGCATGCGTTTGTGTGAAAAACAGACAAAGGTTTTGTGAGGTTCAAAATCAGCTGTATTCCGAGATGCAATGACCGAGTGATTTACAAAAGTGTGTGTTTTATATGCGACAATGTTCAGTGAAATTGGATACATTGTTTTTCTACTTCTCGCATTGCCATATATCGAAAGTGGTAAGTGTTTTAGTAAGCCACAACTTGGTCATTTGTTGCCAACCCAGTTGTCCAGTGCTAATCTCAGCTTGAATGAAAAACTCAACCTTGTAAGGTCTGCTACATTGCTTAGGTACTATCAACAAATCATTTATCTACTGACTTTCAAAATGTTGCTCAGACCTTAGTTTCCTAGTAACACTGATAGGGTTTTCTTCTACAACAAGTAATTTTATAAATAAAAATACTACCTTAGGGATAAAAACTGTTACTTAATTGTATTTTTTTTGTTGACAAAATGGCCTAAGTTTTAACAATAAAAAAATGCCCAAAACAACAAGAAAACTAGATTAGAAATTGAATGAGTTACTGATATGTTACCATTTCTACACATTCATTGAGCATTTTATCAATGAAAAATAAGGCTATGAAAGCTTGCTCAGTCATCAATCTATTTTTGAGTTTGAGCAACACTTTTATACATAAACATCACTCGAGCATAGATCTAGACTGAGCAACCTTTCATAATAATAGGCCTAAATATCTTATTATTAAATAAATAACCACTTATTTATTTGCATTTTAATTTGAGTAGACTACAATAAAAGAAAGACTTCAATAGAGAAATAGTAGTAGATAGTAGCGTAGTGATATCTAATGTCAGCTCATGCAAACTATCATTGCCAAAGTTTGGGCATAGGGAGATTACTAATTAAAAAAAAAAAACTATATTTATATTTAACCTAGCTGTTACCTGCTACTTCATTAGCTCAGTTACTCGACCTAAAAATTTTTCCCCTTTTAAACCACACCTGTACTTATTGGAACAAAAAAAAAAGTATTTAAATCGGCCCAGCCGTTCTCGAGTTTTAGAGGGCAATTGATTTTTATATATAGAGATTATGTTTCGTTGTCCAAAGCACACACAAGTCTAGAACTTTAACCACCTTTTTTCCTGTTATAGGGTTTGTTTTGAAAAGTGTTGAAACACTGGTTCACTGGCAATATTAAGCAGACAAATGACAAAAAAATACACAAAAGTACACTTTCCTTAAAGTTTTGAAAAATTGTCCCTGTTGTTTCAGTAATTATTTTATCTGCATGTTTTTTGCTACTTTAATCAACTAAGTAACAATAACACTTGATTATTGTGTGCTAACGGTGTGCCACTTTCGTGAGGCGCGATGCCGTCAATATTCGATTTGCGGTAGCATAAAACCAGTTCCCAATTTTCAAGTCATCATAAATCAACTGCCCACCTACTTTCAGTCAATATTTCAAAGTAGGTAATACCTATAGTTAGCATGACCACCAATTAAATAGATTTGCTTGCTCGGCTAAATACTAATAAATGAAGATAAATAAATACTTTATTGTTTGTAAAGAAAATTACAATCAATTAATAGAAACAAATTAGAACTAGTATTTACAACTGAAACAATAGAGTTAACTGCAGACTGTTGCTAACAATCTATAGGTAGTTTAACTGATCCATATCAACACCAGTCGGAAGCGTCCCCAAGACGCTGGCAGCATAGCCACACTGTATGGCTCTGCTGATGCGATGCGCCAGATACTCACCAGCTCTCGGGTCACGCGTCGCTTCGACCAGACGCTCAGATAATTTTTTTTAAAACCCGGCGTGCCTCGTTAGTACGGCAGACCCTAATCTCGACTCCAAGGGGAGCAAATGCGTAGGCTCTGTTAAGATTAGGTTTCATAGGTAGAAAAGGATGTTAGCATTCAGGACCACCGTTCTTAAGCACTAATATTTAGAAAAATAATAATATCACGCAAAAACGAGCAAAAAAAATCACGTATGTTGTATGGGAGCCCTCTTAAATATTTATTTTATTCTGTTTTTTGTATTGTTGTTAAAGTGGCAACAGGAATGCATCACCTGAGATACAGCCTGGTAACAGACGGACTACTATAAAAAACCGCATGTCTAAATGATCTAATAGTGGTGGAAATTCTGTTCTCACAAAAACCTAAAGCTAACTAAGTACTTAGCTTAAACTGTAGCCGTGCAGATGTCGCTCCAACCCTGTGTAGCGGCGCGCCACTGCGGGTTGCACCGCAGCCGAGAATGGGCAGTGAATATGACAGTGACTAACACTTTCATGGTCCAAAGCTCGCTAGCTTTCTTCGGACACGTGTAGCGGCGCGGGGCACGCCGCGCGCCCCTATAAGGGTCGTACCGCGCCAAGGCTGGGCAGTAAATGTGTTAAGATCAAGTTGTATGAAATGGCAACAAAAAACACACCCCACGCTAGAGCAGGGGCAAGCAAGACGTGGAAGTCAAAGGTCAACAACATCAGACTTACAGTTTCACACTATTTCATTTGAACTTATGTTATTAACACGCTGCTGCCCGCGGCATCGCACGCACTCTTAAGTAGCCTATGTCCGACCCCGAGAAACCATTTACCTACCTGCCAAATTTCGATAAGATCAAAACGTCAATCACAACCTGGGTCTCTTCAAGACAATAGTGAATAGGTATCTTCTAGACCTTCGTGATACATCGTCGGCCACATCTTCACTTTCCATCAGGTGAGATTGTGTTCAAACGAAGGTCTATAGACTATAAAAAACATACAAACATAGAGTGCTAACCGCATAACCCTCCCCTGTTAGTAGTCGGGTAAAAAAAAGAAAAATAAGATCCATTCAGCCGTTTATGCGTGAAAACAGAACAGACAGATAGAGAGTTATTATTATTATTAGATAGTATCAGTATGGAAGTATGGGTGACATCTAATCTTATGTTATACGTCACCTATGTAAGGCATCTAGCGTATAGCATTAAAGGCATTGGTACACTGGTAACAATGTACCTATAGGTAGTTTAACTACAAAGTTCAGAACATCTGGGAGGATGTTTCCACTTTGAAAATCTATTTGCATCCTCTAGGTCGCCTCATTTGCGGTTCCGTCTAATCTATCACAGTTGGGGGACATTTAAGCACGTTTATTTACATGCGAAAACATTGTTGGGACGTTGTGTTGTGCTCCATCTATTCTCTGATTATAGGCTACTTTTAATCTTAGAAAAACGTACATGAAGTCACGGGAATAAACAAGCTAGTTCAAACTTTATAGTCATACATACTTATTTTAATGCCAAGGAGCACAAGGCACACTTGTATAGGTACGTTTATTTTACAATAATATAGGTTGAAATGAATGAATAATAAATTTATATAATTATAAATTCGAAAGTGAGTCTGTCTGTTAGCTTTTCACACCCAAACGGCTGAACGGATCATAATGAAAGCAGGTGGGAGGTAAATGTTATCCGGAGGACGTAGGCTGCGCGTGCGAAGCCGCCTGGCCAGCCGCTCCTTTTCAAATAAAAAAACCTAGTTTATTCAAGTGTTGTTCAATAACCCCTATCATGTCAAAAATAATCATCGAATATAATTGCACGCCCCTAAAAGGGCAAATTACATTCCTACGCACTGTATTTACCATCCTTTTACATGTACTAATTACAAATTAAACTAATAATTATAATAAATATACTTTTTCGTCATCTTGCTGTGCCGCCGCTGCCGCACCTCGGTAAAAAACTGTTTTTTTAACTGACTGTACAAGCTATTTTTAATGGTGTCCGAATCGACACCGACAGTAACAAAAATATTAAAATCAAAAGTGTCAATTGGGACACAGCGTCCCAAATATTTTGTCCGAATCGACAGCAAGTCTTTACTTTTATGTCAATCGAAACGTATGATATGACTACTAACAAGCCGAGTGCATAAAGAATCGCCGTCTATTTCTGGCCCAGTTACCTAGAGGCGCGGGGGTGCAGGATCGTGCGAAAATGTCTGTTGCGATAGAGCAGAGAGGAAATAACGTCCATTCATGCGCGTTTATCTCTACGAGCTCAACCAGCGGCACAGCTTGCTATTTAGTTACTATTGGTTAGCGACAGCTTACCTTTTATATGGAACTAGCTTCTGTTCGCGGCTTCGCACGTGCGCCGTCAAGTAGCCTATGTCCATCCCCGGGTGTGGAATTACGCTAAAACCACCCATCCTATATTAACATTTGAAAGCCTTTTGAATGGCCTTCGTGATTTGCAGTTGTATTGCGAAGGCCATTAAAAGGGCTTTTTAGGTCATTCAAACGACTCAAATGTTACGACGCTAAAACCACCCATCCTATATGTTAATATAGGATGGGTGGTTTTAGCGTAATTCCACAGCAGCAGTGCACAGCACATTCCATACCGTTTACTTCCTTGCAAAATTTCATTGAGATCCATTCAGCCGTTTAGGCGTGAAAAGGTAACAGATAGACAGACAATACTTTCGCTTTTATATTATTAGCATTGATTGTGGTGTTGGTTAGAAATAGCGTGGTCTTTATAACCTTTAACTTAACCAATATGCTTCGTCTAATGTTATTGTATATTTGTATAGGTATTTATTTATTCCACCGTAGGTATCTGTCGATACACTTGATGTCGTTCTAGTCTACTTCATTAAAATTATATAGGTATACAAATAGGAAAATCTTTGAGATCATCTTATTGAAAAGATATGCTGGCCGTTCGTAACTTCGGAGTGAAAGTCCCATAAGTTGCAATCCGAAGTAGGTACGTAAGTTAGAATTCTTCGTTCCACCATTTGATTTTCATTCTAATAATTCAATGAAATGATCAAATGTTTCGAATACATAAATAAAACAATAAAAACCAACTTCGAATCTCTTGATTTAACACTGTTTTTAAGTTTCGCGGGATAAATAAGTGCAAATCTATTAAAAATAAAAACAATATGGATCATTCTCTATACAATAGCGAGAGAATTTTCAAAATCGGTCCATGATAATTGATCGAGAAATCGACGAACATACCTACATAAAAAGAACATACATCCTCGATCGATCTTAGTAAAAGGCATGCAACCGTACGTAGAACCTCCTCATATTTTCTTCATATTTTGAAGTTGGTTAAAAATGTACGTACCCTGTACGACTGTGCGTGTACAGTATTATTTAAAACACGTTGGTCATGTCTACCTACTCATCGATTCAAATTCCAATGCATCATTTTTCAAACCCTACCATATTTTATATGTAGGGTTTGAAACTACCCTATAAGATACATCATAATAAGATAAGATGTAGATATAGCTTAAACTTAATGTTTCACGGTTATTGTGATGTCTCGTCGTCTCGCAATGCTCTCGTTTTGATCTTCAGTCGCCGCGCCGGCCTTATTTTGGTGCACTGAGTCATAAACTCGTTTGAAACGACGACGACGCGGTTATGTGCACTTCCTCTCCGTCTCTTCGACGTGAAGATCTTAGCTTTCTTAGTAGGTACATGGCCACACCTAGTTTTCTACTGGCGATTTGTAGAGTGCCGGATTAAAAGGACCATAATCTGATATTTTATTACCAGTCTTTTAAACATCTCTTTGCAATTAATTGGTTTTGGAGCTTGGAATGGCTGACTGTATGTAGTGTATATGTCGCCGCCGGATTGTAGGATAAGCCCTTTTGTAGAATGGGTAGGCCGAATGCAAAACGAACGGAGGTATTTACGAAAACCAAATTAATTTCATTCGACGAGATGGCTAAGTGATGTTTAGACGCATAGTTAATCGTCCAACAATCAGCATAGAAAGGTGGTTAATTGAAATGCGCCGTTTTGCAATCGGCGGCCTAGCCATTCTTCAAACGGGCTGATTCTACGATCCGGCGGCGACATAAATAAGTTGGTAACTACAACTACCAATCATCTTGTTTAGTATCTGAACTGAACGCAACTTGCGAAGTTTTCAGAACCGAAACAATGAAGGTCATACCTAATGCCTGTCAGAATCATTGTTTTCTCGGTTGCGCAAATTTTTCCTTTGTTCTTACTCAAATAACGCATGAAATAATCGTACGAACCACAAAGGCTTGTGGAATACGATATGTAACTTTTGCACGCAGAATTTGCTACATTATTTCTGTAATTAGCTGAGCTGAGGCATTGAGTAATTTTATAATGGGAGCGAATAATTACAGAAAGTTAAACTGCCAAAAAACCACGCTTTCTCAAACGTAGACAAGCTTTAATCGGTAAGAATAATTAAAACATCAAGCATTGAAAAAAAACCAATAACAGGCACTCGACGACGGACGTCTAGCTCGAGTTGAATGGCAGATGTATCAATATTTTTGCTCAAACGAACGGGCATTGGCTTTACCGTCATGCGTCTCCAATTTCGCCAATTCAGCTAGCTTCGCTAGCAACCAATGCATTGATTAATTAATCAGATTTGTGTGTAGTGTAATAAATAACATAAATTTGCCGTGCAGAAGACAGTGTGACGAACAACTGGGGTGTGATTAGCACATGAGAGGTTGACGCATCGCAGTGCGCGCGGGCTGTGACGACGGCTCGTTCGTTGAACTTGCGAGGTCACGACCATCTGACGGGACTCAGTCGCTGCCAACTGGACGTCTATGATACCATTATCTAAGAAAGTTTTTATTGCGCTACCATACGTAACCATCAAGTATACATTGTACATTAAGGTGGTTCGTCGCGGACTGGCGCGAGATTCTATTTTTTTTTTGTGGTTTCCAAAAAACCAGTGAATCGAAGTTGGTTTCATCATGAGATCATAAAAAATAGTTTACGAAAGCAATAAAACAAGCGAAGAAGAAATTTGCCGCAAATCGTAAACCGTTTTCTATGAACTCATGATGAAACCAACTCACTGGTTTTTTTGGAGCTAATGGGATAATACGAAATTTTGTGCTAAAAATCTACATTTTTTCAAAAAGTCCCAAAATACAAATGAATCAAAGTTTTGTGGCAAATTACATGTTCGCTAGTTTTATTGCTTGTCGAATGCAGAAACAATTATAAACCACAAAAAAAATTGAATTTCGCGCCATCCCGCGACGACGATCTACCTTAAGGTTGTACGGATGTACCTATGCCAATATTGGCAATGGCGGTACCTATATATTAGCAGTTTTTAGGAAACCCTAATCGATCCCTCACAGTCATAGCAAAGGATCTACAATACCCTAGCAAATGACTCTACCTTTCCTAATCGGTAAAAGAGAATCGAGCTTTTTGCCAAAATATGGGTATTGACCTCACAAAGAATAAAACGTACATTGTTTACCTACTAAAACTCCCACAAAGCAGTTTTTGACATGCGCAATGCGCACCACTTTGTTTGAAAAAGGAAGTGTGCCCTGGGCACCGTTATTTCAATGTCCAAAATTTTCCGCTTGTCGAACATTTTTCACATGATGGGCACATGGATATTTTGACGGTCAAGTGCGCTTTCTTGGTTCACGTATTTTACGATGACAACATTTGGCCGAACACTTTACTCGTCTATGGAAGATCAAGTTTCGTCCAGCCCGCCTACTCTGATGTTTTCATCAAACTTAGTATTTGGTTTGGGTCCATTTTTACTGCGCAATAAAATCTTCTAAGGTACAGACGACAAATAACACTTTTTTTGTGCTTAATTGTTTTGACTATTGACGACCGATATGGCGCGGTGGGCGAAAGTCTGTCTGCGACGCAGGAGGTTGCGGGTTCGATTCCTGCCTCGGGACAAATGTGTGTACGATCTGCAGACATTTGTTCAGGGTGTTCTGGTCATTTTCTATGTATAATAAAAAATATTATCTATGTTTTGTATTATATTAAGTATATCAGTTATCTAGTACCCATAACACAAGCTCTGCTTACCTTGGGGATAGATAATGCTCTGTGAATGGTTAAAAAAAAAAACTAATTTAAGTTATTCTAAAGTATTCTAGTAACTCTTATACGATGACTAAGTTAGTCCCAAATAACACTTGGATCCTATCTTAGCCATATTCCCAAGTAAAACAATTTTCGAAGCAAAAACCCTGTGTCTAAGATTTAGCGAGATTTTCCATAGATTAGTAAAGTTTTCACTGCTCTCGATAGCTGAAGCCAATACAAAAACTTGAAGTGATCGTTGCAAGTTAAACGGTAATTCTGTGCAAAGCTGCTCGTAAAATTGTTTATGGTTGAAGAGGCCCGCTGCTATAATCCTTCAACGGTCCGTTGAGTGAAGGATTTAGGAAATCACTGGAATATTTTATAGGCGCACTGATACAAAGTGGAAATCAAAACTAAGAAAGCCTTCATCGTCATCATCCGCAGCCGGATTTTACCCACTGGTGGGTCTAGGCCTTCTGAAGTTTGTGCCATCCACCACGGTCCTGTATAACCGCCTCCATTGACGCCCCCGACGCGTACTATGTCGTCGACCCACCTTGCAACTGTGTGTCTGACGTTTCTTTTGCCCATTATTGGCCACCAATCAGTTGCTATCTATCATCACCTCGCCTTGCAATGTGTCCAGTCCAGGCGAGGAAGAAAGCCTTATTTAGAAATAATGTTAATAATAAGAAAAACGCGTAAACTCTAATACAACATAGCATGCGTTTGGTTGGTCCTAAAATGTTCGCGTGTATTATGCATCCATACTAATATTATAAATTCGAAAGTAACTCTGTCTGTCTGTCCGTCTGTTTACTTTTCACACTTAAACGGCTGAACGAATCTCAATGAAATTTGACAGGGAGGTAGATGGTATCCCGGGGACGGACATATGCTTTTTATCTCGGAAAAGCGCGATCGAAGCGGCGGCGGGCAGAAGCTAGTAATGTATAATTGCACGCGTCAAACCATTCATTCTTTCATAAATACAGTCCTTCGAGCCGGATTTACACAATATCACTCCACAATATTCATTAATTATAAGTTTTTCGAGCCGTATTAGCAAAGCGTTTATTTTAGCATGAATCTAGTATAGATTTCTGAGGAAAAGGTGACTCATTCAAAGTTTATGTAAAAGGTTTTCCCTATTATTGAATTGTCCAAAACATCCTCACAGGAAAATATCAGGTACCTACTTTACTAGCCTCTATCCTTGGTTTAACTCATCTGGCTGGAATATATCGATACTAATATTATAAATTCGAAAGTACCTAACTCCGTCTGTCTGTCAGTTACTTTTTCACGCCTAAACGGCTGAATGGATCTCAATGAAATTTGGCAGGGAGGTAGATGGGATGCTGGGGACGGACATAGGAATAAAATAAGAATACGAATGAAATTGTTGAGCTACCTGTAGATTGTTTGCAACAGTCTGCAGTTAGCTCAATTGTTTCAATTGTAAATACTAGTTAATTTAAGTTAATTTAATTCTATTACTTGATTGGAATTTTCTTTGTTAAGAATGAAATCTATTTATTTTATAAACGGGACTAGGCACGCAATATAGCAAAACTTAATTTAACGCCGTATGCTAACCTACTTAGGTCCGTTTACAAGATAGGCTCAAACAAACCTGTGCGAAGCCGCGGGCAGAGGTTAGTGTACACATTACAACTTAAAAAAATGTATTGTGTAGTTTACTTAAATTTTCATTTCATTGAGTAGGTAACTTTGTATACAGCTTGTTGAGATTTGAGATAGTGATACTACTTTTGCTTTTTAAAACAAACCTCGCTCGACTTCTTTTACAATAAAGTTAAATGTGTGTTGAGATACACATTATATATAGGGTGTTTCCAAATTAGTACTGTATACCTACCTAACCTAAAAAAAACGATTACGCAGGTAATTTAGCTTAAGGTTCTTAAATCGTTGCTACAGCCTTGGAGGCCGGTACGCTCCGCTGAGCATGACGTGGCAGTCTCGGAGCCCTGCGTCAATATCTTAAATCTATTGTTAATGTAGGTACTGTACCGTACAATCTCTGCCACAGACAAACCTTTTTCATACGATATTACCTTTTCATGTCCTTCATTCAACCCCTTTCGGGTGTAGCTCTAGGCTTTCACTACCAGATACGTTATACCTTCATTTCTCGAGAATAGCCCCAGGCTTGATGAAATGGCTTTTATGATCTTTATGTTGTACGCTATCTACATCACATAAATATTTATGCGCGAGCTTGGATAGACGGGTGTTTGTTGCTCTATCACAGTGTAACTAAACTACCAAATTGTGCCAAAACACAGGCGTTGTATGTAATCTCTAATACCAATAGCTGGCTGATAATAACAAACGGCTTAACAAAATTTATGGTAAACTATCTGCTGCTTGCGGCTTCGCACGCTCTTTTCCGTAAAAGTACCCTATGTATATCCGTCTCCGGGATACCATCTATCTACATGCCGAATTTGGTTGAAATCAGCTCAGCCGTTTAGGTGTGAAAAGGTAACAGACAGATAGACAGACAGTTACTTTCGAATTTATAATATTAGTATGGATAACCGTTAGCAAGTTGTGACTGACTCAGGTGGCTTATTCGTCATCATAACCTCTTTCCTTATGCCACATACCGTAAAAAACTATTATGCAAGTTTCCTTACCAGTTAAATAATTCTTACAACGTGCCTAGAGAATATTAAACCGGCAGCGTTGCATTTTTCTTGTCTGTATCACAGAAAATGCTTCCGTCTAGCGTCTTGGCGACTGCTTATTACGAAATTTACATCTAGTCTGCTGCCAGACGAGAAAATATCAAATATCTTGCTTGTCGGTGCAGCGGTGTTCTCATAGCTTTAGCTTAGATTTATAGATATTTCTGATAATACATGGGCGGAATGGACTGTTGTTACGTCAGGATTTATTGTCTAATAGGCTAAGCCTAAATGTTTATAGACTATTTTGGTTCGAATCACAGGTAACACTATGATTCAAATCCAGCTAGTCTAAGTTTGAGAACCTCATAGTCCCTTGTTTTATCACTCCCTGGTATCTCCTAGATTAGAGCCTTGCGGAAATCCAATTCCTAGAGCTTGTTTGTTGTACGACTATCTCAAAATCAAGTTTATCCAATTGAAACACGTAGTGGACTGACTTGGGATGTCGGGGCGAGTTTTAGGTATGTTGTATTAAATCGAGAGTCGGAGGTGGTCGGATGTGCGGTCGTTGAACCCGCTGAAGCGACGGACTGCCCCAGGGCGGGCGGCGCGGGCGGGCGGCAGATCATCTCTTACCGTTGCCAACTGTTGGGCTCTTGTGGCTAGACTTAATGCAAAAAGTAATCGCAGCTTATTAACCCGCTTGAACATTTTGAATAAAGAAGCTTAGAATTGTAAATAATATAAAAACACCTATGGCACCACTAACTAACTGTGCTAAGGCTAGATGGTTAGATTCGCTGTGTATGTAATTAATGCCTGCGAGCGGTTATTTTATCACGCACGTTTAAGTTATAGCCCTGACCGGATTAAATATTCCTTGATTGTGTGCGAGTACTTACTGACACAGTTATTTACGGAAGCTGAAAAAACTTATAAGCGTACTCATCCGTTGGTAAATTCAGAAATTCTAGTGAAAGTGTTCTTGGCAACTCGTAAATGGCCAGTTCTAGCCTAGAGTGGCAAGTTGGCAACAGCACGTAGTTAGGAGCCGTGCAAACGTAAACAAACGTCTGCATGTATGATATTGATAAGTCGCTCGTTAAAGACAGTGAATAACTGCTATCTGCCGGGTGCCAGCGTTCGGTATTATGGAACATTCTAATATTTTCGCTACTTCTATCATCGGTTCCATGGTGTAACGGTTAGCTCTCAGGACTCTGAATCCTGCGATCCGAGTTCAAATCTCGGTGGAACCTGGCTTTTTGCATGTTGAAAAATTTGCATTTTTGTGCTCACACATATTGCTACGCTGAACACACACAGCCGCACACTATTTTTGTCTAATACTGATAACATTTTTTTTCTCTCCGTAGGGGTGGTTGATCTACTTGTAGCCAATAGGCTGAAAATTGGGCGTACTTGTATTGTAGCCAGAAGGCTACAAATATATACTCACTCCCGCTCCTCAGCACACATACGAGTACATCCATAGCTGAGCATGCCTCCCCCAACCAAATAATGGGGTTTTGCCAAACACTATTTGAAGAAAATATACTTAAAATATATTTTTTAAACTTGGATAGGTATTTAAAAAGCAACCACAGTATTAGCAAGTAATTTACAAATTCTGTGCATTTAAAATAAGTATGTACTTTATAGGCAAATTTAACATAAAATCCAATAAATACTTATGTAGGCAAATTTCTGTTAACCCAGTGTTGGAAAATATATTTTTATCCCAGTAGTGACTGGATGGAGCGGAAAAATAATTAGGTCACGAATTCACGATACTCTTGGGAGGATAGAATTTCCATCTCTACATCGTATTTTAACAAGTGTCCTAGTTTCATACGTTGAATCCGGAACTGTAATGTTTTCACGAAAATTTTAATGGTTTCTCCCATAGCACTTATCTCCATGTTTGCTTGTGTACCCATAAAATGCTCCTCAAATAACGCTTTCAGAAACTCTCTAGTCGGACTCGTTAAAAACAAAGAGAAAAAGCGGGGCCAACTAAACGAATTGAAACTTTTAATGGCCTCCGTATGTAATCTACTTTTTACTTCCGAAAACGTTTTTCCTCTACGTAGAACAATTGACAGTTTAGTAATAGATAAAAAAAATCGCGAAAAGTCAAGAAAAGTGCGAGTCGGACTCGCGCACGAAGGGTTCAAGCACGTTTATTGTATGGGAGCCCCCCTTAAATATTGGTTTTATGTTAATTTAATTATGTATTTTTTTTTAAAGTTAATATTAGGTAACTAAATATTCTGTGAATATTTGAAGCGTCTACCTGTTGCCGTTATCAATATCGAGCAAAAACGAGCAAAAAAATCACGTTTGTTGTATGGGAGCCCCCTTAAATATTTATTTTATTCTCATACATCATCTGTGAAAATTTCAACTTGTCTAATTATCACGGTTCATGAGATACAGTCTGCAGGTGACAAACGGACAGCTGCAGCGGAGTCTTAGTTATTATTAACTTTTACCCTTTGGGTACGGAACCCTAAAAATTAAGTTATTAAATAATTCGCAAGGCCTACTTTTATAACTCTTAGTACGTAAACGAGCTAACGCTAGAAATTCAGCTAATAATAGTCTGTCAAACCGATGTGATAGCACGGTAATGTTATCTCGATAAATAACATTACCGTGGTGTAATTCTTAGTGTTATTTTTATAAGTTTTCATTGCCATATACATGTATGTTAATATATATGTATCTTATTTTAAGTCAGAAAATAAATTGAAAAAAGTATGTTACCATTCAGTGAGCGTTGCCGCAGTGACCAATTCAATTCAGTTGAGATAAACGTGCATCTGATCAGAATTGTTTAGTAACTACAAATTAAAAATATACTGCCAGTCTATAGATAAAAAGGGTTGATCGTCAAAAATCAGTACCAACAGGTAAAACGTGGTAACATTCATCTAACAAGCTGTATTCAGAACTGCTGAATAGGGCGCGTACCTTTAATTCTTGCTGCACCTGTCTGTTTGTTTCTTCGTCCCTATTCACTTCATTTATCAGTTAAAAGACAAACATGTTATTTACATGTGAAACTTAAATTAAGTCTTACGATTGTTCTTGTTCGTCGCGGGTTGGCACGAGTTTTTTTTTGTGGTTTTAAATTTTTTCTGCTTTCCTGAAGCAATAAAACTAGTGAAAAAGTTATTTGCAGCATCGCAAACCATTTTCTACGAACTCATGATAAAATCAACTTGGATTCACTGGTATTTTTTTGGAGAACTTAGTAAAATACGAAGAACGAGAAAAAATCTACATTTTCCCAAATGCTCCCAAAATACAAATGAATCAAAGTTGATTTTATCGTAAGTACATTGAAAATGATTTATGATTTGCGGCAAATTACTTTTTAGTTAGTTTTATTGCCTTTGGAACGCAGAAAAAAAATGAACTTTAAAATTATGTTAATTTATTTCATTATTTAACCCGCTTTCGTTGCCCATCACCAAAAACACCGAACAGCACATAACGTAGGTACGTGTCTGCGTGCTACAGCTATGCGGTTACAATCTGGCATCACTGATAAATGTCATAACATTATAGAAGTACATAGCGTAAAATGTTACGCAGCGAGAGCTACTGCCATGGCATTTGTAAGCATTTTTATGATGTCCCAGCCGTATAGCTGCATGCGTCAAAGGCAGAAAACGGACTCTCTGTTCTCCTATGAACTGGCGAAATAGGTTAGGTACCTATGTACGTCAGCGCGAAGTTGTCGCTGCCCAACGAAGGCAATTAGCGGCACATGACGTCGCCACTCTGCTCGGGAGCACTCCAACTATTGCGTCTACTAACGCTAACTCCTTGTATTTAAGAAGCTTTGTTTTCTGCACTAAGCGATAACGAGTTTCGGTTAAATTGTAACATGAAGTGACAGTGGAAGTTAAAGTGAGTGCTGGTTAGGTTCCTTCCTATAGATTTTAATGCCTGCTTTTAAGGTACTGTTTTGTCGAGCGCAGAGTCCTCAGAATTTCGCTCGGATTGATAGTTTGAATGAAAAGTACCTACTACATTTGCAATGCAAATATGAGTTCATGGGTTTAGCTTTGAGTACTAGCGTTTTGTTTTTCTTATTTTGCAGCTAAAAACCTAAAACGAAGTCCGTTAAGTTTGCAGGAAAGAAGATTTAACTTTGGATCTATAAAGTTGAAAGCCTTGCTTTTTCAGCAAGCAAGGATTTAAGCGAATATATTTTACTCGCCTTTATAAGTAAAGCCTTAATCAGCTAGGTCTTAATTCATTTTCCATTAGAACTCAACCTCAATTGCCTTAAACGAGTAAAGAAACAAAACGGCAGCTGCTTGGATCGCCTTGTGTCAAATTAATTGGAGGAAGAGCAGTACAAATTGGCTTCGCTCCGTTGTCCACAGCCGGTCCACGGTATATCAATTAGGTCGTATTGCACGGTAGTTAATTCCCATCAGTATTTATATCGACCATTGATCGAGTGAATTCAAAGCGAGTTATTGTGTCATTGGATTGCAGACCGAGCGGGTTTGTAGCGCTTCAGTATTGCATAAAAATGATAGGAATTGGATCTAGTTGTTTCGAAGTAAATTGGTTTTCACGCCGGTAATTCCGATAAACGAGACTTATATTTACTATAATACGGCACAATATTAACTAAAACTATTAAGGTACAATACAAGGCCATATTTCTGTTTTGCTTGCAAACTTACAACGGTCGAATTCACATCTATTAACTACAAATTTTCGCCTTTTTAACATTACTTATATTAAAAAGGCGAAAAGTTGTTCCGTTGTGCAGATGTCAGGCCGAAAACAACGCCAAAAACGAATCTACTATACTTAATTATGCGAGGACATATTCATGGTTAATAGTTATGGTGTCAGTTTATATAAAATGTTAGTACAACTGTTTGTCTAAAAACTGTTTGTCAAAAAAATCTTGGGACGACTTTTGCTTCAACTCGAAAAGTAACATTCTAACAAGGTAAAGGTTTCTTGTTCGCTTCTTTACTTTACCTTAAAAAGATTGAAGTGAACAAAAAATCAAAGTGATCACTTTATTTCCTAGTTTTACGTATGTAATTTGTATTTTGTGACGTGTCCAAGAGTCCTGTAAGGTCTAAAGGAAATAAAGCACTTTGATATTTGTCCTCCGAAAAAAAATGCGAATACAAATTCGAAATACGAATACAAAATAAGTAGGCTATATATTAAATTATCTTTCCATCGGACAGCTAGACGGCTACTTGAGGTAACTTTTATGAATCAACGCCAGTAACGCTTACGAACGGAAGCAAACTTGTTTTGATGGGAACATAAAGTCTATTAGAGCTTTATTCTTAGACCGTCCACTGCAGCCAGGGAAAGCTGTGCGACGTAACTGGTCACTAAGTAATTGGTCCCTTCCTCTGTGTGTTCTTGCATTTATTGCTGGTTGTTGAATCGCTGAACCAATCACGTACACTTTCTATTCATTTAGTTTTAGTATTTCTATGAAATCGGTTGATTTTCTATGAAACCAGTGATTTCACTGTCTGAGATTTAAGGCCCTTGGATAGATGATTAGATAACACAGTTCACAGTTGGGAATAGGGAATTAGCAACTCTAAAGGTAGATGTAACTTGGAACTTGTACTAATGAAAGACCAAGTACATTTCTAAGTTGGTTAAAAGCTTGTTTCGTCTATTTGAAGTGACTAGATAGGTTCGGATAATTTAGTTGCCCTTTTGTATTACTCACAAGATTCCATGGTGGTTTTATTTTATGTCTGATTATTAGCAAATAATCAATGTAAATAAAAATTTATAAAAAGGGTATATTTACATTGATTATTGAGATAACGAACTCAATTATTAAATTTCCCAGTTCAACTAGCAGGGATCATTACAATTCCAAGAAGGGTCTCTATAAAATTTTATTCCCTATTATTTTGCGATCCTAACACGATGCTGGTTGAATTAATTTAACAAATCTGATCAATGTCAATGAAAAGGGAAATATGAATTAATCATTAATTAGGCAAGAGCAAGACGGCTGTGATGATTAGATTTTCCTTTGTTTAACGTTATAAAATGCGAGGTGCTAGTGTGAGTTGGGTATCGCCTTAAGAGCAAATTATTCTCCACAACTACATCTAGTTTGCCAGTAAGTAACATAACGTACTTAACAGTTATAAGAAAGTAGTCACTGTGATTATTTTTTATATAAATTATAGCTAGATTTGTAGGTACTTTACCTACCAATCATTGTTTGTTACCTATTCATGTAAGGCATGTGTTCTTAAAAAAGATAATCGACCAATTACATTTTAATACACGTTTTTCACAGAAGTTTTCATACATTAATCGTCACAGATAACAGTCCGATTATCTGTTGGTGAACACCAGCCTTAGCTCTATTGTGTGCTATTTAACCTGCACGTTACTACGCAGTTGTATCATTGTATGTGAATCAAATTATTGTTGACAGTATCCACCATTGTAGTACCTAACTAAGAGTTAGGGGGCTTCTAAACGGGCAATATTTTTCTGCAATAATATGTGGCTGCAATACAGTGGCCCGCAACATTACACGCAATACCAGCCAGACTATGCAATATTGCAGTAATGTCTCGGCCATATAGCCAGTATGGCCAATGTTGTTTTGATAAGTTGCCAGAAGACCGATCGATGTTTTTGCAATATAGCCCAGCAAGTTCTATAGCTGTATCAGTCGCTCTCTATGGTTATGTATGACTTAGTGTATCCCTTTCTACCCGACATGAAGTTTGCTGTGATTAATTGCTACATTCTGTGCTTAGTCTTTATAGTTGTGTTGTCAGTTGTCAATATTGCAACAAGTGTGATTGCGTCAGCCATTGTTGTACGATTTTGTAGCTCGTTTGCGAGTCTGAATCATTGACCATACTATTGCAGAAACATCTCAACACGTGGCCCAGCCATAGAATGCTCAGCCATAGCTACAATATGATGGTCGGCCACCGTTGCAGCCACATATTGCAGAAAAATATTGCCCGTTTAGAAGCCCTTTAGAATTTCCAATATTATGGTCGCTAATAAAGTCATTAGACTTGATTGGTTACTTGGCTTCGGTTTTGATTTCAATAATTCCTTTCAGTATCACGCAATTAGTATCAAATCGATTTGGAAACTTTGGAAGTTTGGCCCCCAAGTTCTAAATCCCGGAGTATCCAATAATCCCTAATTCTCTGAGGGTGGTACTTACTTACCGTGATATTTCTAGCGTGCGTTCTTAGCTTTGGCTCATTCGAAAAACATTATAATCTGCGTATTTTTAACCAACTCCGAAAAAAGGAGGAGATGCTATGTTCACTTCGGCTGTATTACATAATATTCGTCTATTTCTTGATCAATTATGGAATGACTTTTAAAACTCTTTCGCTGTTGTATAGAATGATCCTGAGGTGGTTCCATAAAAATGGTTTTCCCGAAAGATAGTATTTATCTCGCAAAACTTAAAAACAGACTTAAAACAACAGTAAAATTAAGGGATTTGACGTTGGTTTTTACCAGACAAATCTTATTATCTTTACTTAGCGAAAAATATTTAAACAACTGTTTAATGTAATCTCAAGAAAATCTTTTATCACTGTAAGTACTTTATTATTATTACACACATATCATGACAATTATAAAACGTGCAACGCTAACTTTATCATTTTCTTTTATTATGTTTTTCTTATGCGCATACGCATAAGATTATAGTCTATGTTCATTCTTTGCATCTGAAATAATCTGAATACGAGAAATCACCCTTGACGACGGAGGGATTACTCTTTCGTGATTACATCTAGAGTGCGTCAAGGGAGGGCGCATCTACACAGCATCCGTTTTTATCCATTTTTTTCTCGTTATGGCGTTTGTTGTTTTTTGAGCGAGTTCAATCACACACCCGACAGTATTCCGGATCCAGTAAACGACTGTTTCCAGTAGCGAAGGATCCGTAAATAAAACCGACCAAGTGCGAGTCGACTCGCACATGGAGGGTTCCGTACCATCGTACATTACTATATCACAAGGAACCCTAATGAACTGATTACTATTAAAATAACAAAAAGCCATCATGACGTGGTCATTTTGCTTAACTTCAGTGATCGGTCGGACTCATGGACATTGGATCCCTTAATTACTAAAAATATTTTATTATTATTGTTGTTATAGCAGCAATAGTAATCTACACCTAGTCAAAATTTTAACCTCTACCTATTACGGTTTGATACAGTCGCGACAAAAGTAGACCAAAAATACCCAAAGAACAAATAAGTAAGTAATTAAATTTAAAAAATAAAATAAATTTTTATTCAAAAAAATTTTTTGTATAGCCCCTTGTAATTATAATATTTATTTTATTTTTAATATTTGTTGTTATAGCGGCAAGAAAAACATATATTCCGTGAAAATTTCAACTGTCTACCTTCTACGGTTCATGAGATATAACCCGCGGACAGACGGACAGATAACAGAGGCTTAGTAATAGGGTCCCGTTTTCACCTTTTGCGTAATGAACCCTAAAACGGTCCTGTAAAAACGGATCTGCTGTGTGAATGCGCCCGCAGGGGGAGGGGGTCCTGTTCCACTGACCCGGTAACCCCGCACAGCGCAAACCAAAAACCTTAACTATACAAATAGATAGCTGAATAAATAAATGTGGATGTGTAATATTCCACTCGAATAACCAGCCACAAAAGTCACAGTTACTGTACGTTGGTTGACAATAATTGATTTGTCCACAATTTCTGCCACAAATCGTATCATGAAATTGTGGATACGCAAAATCAAGGCACGCTTTAGCAACCGCTTCAAAGAAATAAAAATAAATAATGCTGGATAATCCACATAGCATCATCTAGCCCCAAGCTAAACAGAGCTTGTGTTATCGGTACTAAATGACTGATATACGTATGTATAGCGAAAGCGGAGCCACCGTGAACATTTTGTAGTTTTCTTTGATTTTTGTGTAATTTATTATGTAGGTATATAATACATTACATAGATAGATATTTAATAAGTACTTATACATGTACTTTCATTTCAAGATATTATAACGGCTTATGATCTCTATGCCATTTCGATATTTGTCTCATGTGAAACCAATGATTATTTCGTCATACATAGACAAGGGTAGATAGTCTAGATCAGGGCCATAAAACAAAAAACTAAGTTCCTGATTCGTTTTCCTGTCAGTGGCGTAGCCCTAGCGGAGCTCCGTATCAAACCGGCCAATGGGGCCTTCTACGTGTAACTTGTACTCTGTGCCCGTTGCAAGGGTCTAAAACTGCGCCCTAAAAACATATTTTCATCGATTATTATGTAATTTTCTTTTGTTTTGGAGGGAGTATGAAGTACTGAAAACCGCCAAGTAAACGTTATCAGCGAGCGGAGCGACCTGCGAAAAATCTGTGTTTTTATAGTTTTGATGTAATTTTTTGTGATGGTAATCTTAAATTAAATTGATAACTCGCCCCAAGTTTGGAACTATAAGAAAAACGAGTTTGACATAGACGAGCAGAGCGAGCCGAGACAATGCGAATTCGGCAAATTGATATACATACAATTCAGCGGGGCTCGAGTCTTAATGTAATTGGCGAGCGGAGCCATCGTGAACATTTTGTAGTTTTCTTTGATTTTTTGACGCATAAATTATTGATTTTTGTGTAAATTTTTGATATATGAAGCGTAGCAGGGGTCAAGCAATAGAGTCTAGTCTAGACCATTGTCAAAAGGAACAAATACTACACACGTTTGGGGCCCCTGTAGCTCCGGAGGGCCCCGTTATATTGATACGGCTGATACGGCGGTAGCTACGCCCATGTTTCCTGTAAATGATATTTTATGTAGTTGACACTAAGATTAGGTTTTGCACGAAAACAAATCAGAAACTCGTTTTTCGAGTAAGTAGGCCTCCTGGCGTCCGTTTGTTTATACATCCGTTATCTACGGACAATGTACGTCCATTTAGTATTCGATATTCTTCTCATCTACTCAACTCAGTCCTTTCTTTAGATGCCTGACATACCTATAAGCTAAACTTGATTTTCCCCATATTAAAACCCTCAACATTCATTGGTACCTAACCTACCTATCAGGTACCTACTAGGCTTGTAATAAGTTTTATATACTTGACTTTCCTCAACATAGGCACAAGTCTTATCATATTTTTACACCAATAAACACAAGCGGTCTGACTTTACACCGGTCTTGTAATTGCCTTGCTTGATGCTGCATTTTCAGGGAAAAAGCCTAACGAGAATGTATGGGCTATTTATTTGGCCGAGCTTCCTACGTGCCGTGAGCTCTCGCCACGTAACTACTTCCATATCTGTCTCTGGACACCATGTACATAATAAATGCCGCTCAATAATACACCGCGATAGAGGAGAATATGAATAAGTGAATTGGCTAGGCTGAGCGTATCCTTCTGTTTATTTTCGTGATGGCATAGAGCTGTTGAAACACATGTTGCACACTTGCACTGGGCAAGAATGTACGCATATGGTTTCCTAAATGGGATTCGAGATCTAAAATAAAATATTTAATAGCAAAAAACTTCCGAGGACACGTCCAATGCAATCACGCCGTCTTTGTTGCGTTCATTAACCTCAATTTATAAGTCTCAGGGTTCCGGAAAGTTTAAATTTGACTAAAAAAATGTTTCAAGGAAATTGGAATGTCTAAGGTCCCTTCCGCCATTAGTTTAATCAAATGCGACGAGTTGGACAGACGACACGGCGGCCATTGTGCTGCCGAACAATGAATCATTCGTATTAAATTTTGTACTTAACATTCTTGAATGAGGACGTATGGAAGAACGAAGGTACTTTCTGATCAACGAATGAAAGAGACTCCAATATCCACTTAGTAATAATCAAATCAAATGCTACTTTTATGTTATTTCACTAAGTTATTTCATAAATCCCCATAACTTTAGCACGTCATTATGTGAAAAATCCGCGTTAATCTGCCTGCATCATCTGCGTTTTGTCTGGCGTCCCCTTTGTTATATTTCATTCGTAGACAGAGACTTATCTTTTTTGCTCTATAGTCATAGCTATTACTGATGGAGCTTTCATGCTTTTCAGCGAGTCTATTTTACACAACCTTTTTTATTTCTTTGTCTCTGAGCAACTAAAAGAAAGGATTTGTAGGAATGCTCCTACCGTTAGCACTTGGTATGTTTATAATATGTATTTCAATGGCATCTAAATTGTCGTAATTATAACCCACTACAATTAACTAATAAATAACAACAATGATGTGACAATTCACACAGTATCATCTAGCTCCAAGCTAAGTATTTCTTGTGTTATTGTGGGTAGGTACTTGATAACTGACAATAATTAAATATTCGATAACTTAATCAATACAATAGGGCTCTATATGAGAAAAAATCTAAAAACATATTATTGAGATAACTTATGCAAAAAATATTCGGAAAATGTTAGTTTTACTTCATAGAATAACAAAATAAATGTATAATTCAAAGTTTTTAGTTTTTTTAAACTGTTTTTAAACACCATGGAATGTTATTACTTATTATGTCATACGGCTATGAAGCCAAACTAAATGTATCAACTGTCAGCAGCAACATCAGCGCATTTGCACAGCAATTTGGCGTCCACTGGGTCCAGCGTTTTCGTCAAGTTACGCGCGCATCTTGAAAATTTTAATTTTAAAATGGCAGTTATCGAATGAATAAAATAATTGTATTTTTTTGTGATTCATTAGTATTAGTATAGAATTTGATTGAAACACTTTTAAAAAATGGGTGTAATACCTACCCTATTGTCTTCTTAGTTAGCTGGTGATAAAGTCCCATAGCTTTATTTATATATCTCCTTTCCATTGTTGCAGCATCTCGCCGACAATTAAGTGAATACATCGAGCACTACGAAGGATTAGACTACGATACTAGTGCAGTACACGAGCAGCATGTGCGATCGCGGAGGTCCACCGACTCACCGGACCTGCGGCTCAGTTTCCGTGCCCATGGCAGGCGGTTCAGCTTGCGGCTTCGAAGAGATCTCTCTGCTTTCAGTGATGATTTACAGGTAGGTTTGACATGGTAAATGGCACTAGCTAAACTGGGAAAACCTTCGAGTGCGTTCTCAGCGAATTTTTGACAGATTTCAAAGGTAGAACGTGTGCCCGCCGCAAAATCGTTGAGCGATTTTTTGCGTTCACTGTGCGTCAGTCATGATTAACGTGACATCGACAATCGATTGTCCACGGATTGCGTTTTCATGATGTTTTTTAGAACTATGCATTGCGTAACTACTCTTAATCGCCCATACTGAGCATGACAACTGACGTCATGCTCCCACGATATGTGTTTGAAAAACACTACACAGTGGAACTGCCCTCCAGAGAATACTGGTCGAACAGCCAGCTTCACTGCAAGGACGGGTGCCTAAATTGGTACACGGATGGTTCCGAAATGAGACTGGAAGTAAGCTGTGGTGGTAAGAGTGTATGGAGAGCGAGCGGTTTAGCAGGAGCATAAACCTAGGTAGTTACGCCTCTGTCTTCCAAGCAGAGGTATTCGCCATTCTTGAATGTGCTGACATAAATCTGCTAAAGCGCTACACTATTTATTAACTCTGACAGCTAGGCGGCCTTCCTAGCACTGGATTCGAAGGTCCAGGTTAGTCGAGGACTGTTTGTCACGCCTGAACGCCCTGGGCTCGAACAACAGAGTTATCTTAAGATGGGTATCGGGTCACGCGGGAATCAACGGCAATAAGTGTGCAGACGAATTCGCGCGTTCCGTGGCAGTTTGGCCCGAGCCGTTATATGGAATACCCAAAAGTCTGACTCAAAGAATCCTTTTAAATTCCTGCTACGAGGAATCAACCAAGCTCTGGAAAAATATAAACACCGCAGCTTTAGGGGTGAACTTGCCATGGCCGCAGTGATACGAAAGCCGACATAAGCAAATAAATAATCTACTCTTAAATATTTGCCTACTGCATTTTTCAGTCAAAGTAGAGCAATGAGTTTTGAATTCCCGTCAAAATCTGTAAAATCTAGCTAAACTTATTTTCTAAAATACTATTTCTAGTACTAGGCTGCAAAATTGATGCAAGCATTTGTTTCAGGTGGAAGGCTCACAGGGTCAGCTACATGATGTCGACACCTCACACATATACCATGGAGAGTTGACAGGTTCGTTCATATTTACAATCTACTTATACAAGATTTTCAGCCGTGCAATAGATTGAACCAGATTGAACTTAAAGTTCAGAAAAGTGCTACAAAATCTTCTTTAGCTACCTATAGATACTTAAAGTGAATCTGTGAACTCGCACACTGTCAAGACAGGCGCGGAACTTTGTAGATGGCGTGCGGCGGACTGACAGCCGCAACTCGCGCCGCGCCGCCGCCGCCTATTGTACACCGGGAGCCGGGAACATCAGCGTTATCTACGCCCAAGATAGACGCCATTGTTTGCCCTCACCCCGAGGGAAAATTTAATAAGTCCCCGGCTCCGAGTATGTCGACCGCGATTGTGTTTCTCTTTAATCAAACAAAAGACGAACGCTGACTCTCGCTCCGCATCTGCCCGTACCTCGGAGTTCTCGGCAATTTGCTCGTTTCTAACATTAATAATTCCTCGCGAACACTAAAACATATTTCTTTCTGCGATGCCTGGCGGGCGGGACGAGGTGGCTTCAAAGTCCTGGCTAATTGGGAGCTTTCGGCGGGTACTAGAATTTTAAACTCGGCGGCCGGCGGCATAGCCGCTCCGCTGGCTCGGAGTTACAAACTTACCAACCTCACCCAATGGTCGGCAATGTAAATAATTATTCCGTTAGAAATTTTGCGCGCATTCTCGTTTCGGCAAATATGCAAAACGGAACCTCTCGGAATTCGTTTGCTGTCGGTAACAGAAATGGGTTCAGTCTAAGTACTCTTTTTGATGAAATAGCGACTTCTTATTTATTATACATACAGTCGCCAAAGAAATCTGTCACCATTGAACGAAAATCAAGGTTTCGTTCAGATTTTCGTGTCCGATTCGCAGCATTCTACGTTGAACTGAGAAGGTATCTGATGTAATCGTAGAGTACCGTGAATGTAATATTGGGTCGATTACGTATCATTCAGCAAAGCGGTTACGATTGCGGTTTCGAACATCCCGGTGCGGTTGTTATGATCGCGAAAGTTTGAACTGTGTAAATGGATAAAGTTGTGCGGAGGGCCGGCCGTCATCGATCGCAGTTCGTCGACCTACTTATTGCGGTCTCCGATGCACTTAGCCGCTGAGTTGCAACCGTGTTTTGCATACAAAACCCTCAGGGAGCCCTACGCTCTTCACTACTTCCGCTCTTAGGATTTGTTTTTCATGATAATAATAAATAAACAATGTTTAAGCAGGCTGGTATTTTGTGTTATCCCTACTGATATTATAAATTCGAAAGTAATTCTGTCTGTCTGTTACCTTTTCACGCCTAAACTGATCTTATTGAAATGGCTGGGAGGTAAATGGTAATCTCGGAGATGGACAATTTGGACATAGGCTACTTGAAAAACGCGTGCAAAGGCGCGGGCAACAGCTAGTAATATTGAATTTGATTCTGTCTGTCTGTTTCAATTTCACACCTGAACGGCTAATTTGTAACACGGTATACCAGGGATGGATATACCGAGAAGATAGTGCTGACTTAAGCTGAACGCGCACCTGTCCGCGCCAGCTTTTATGTTAATGTATGTATAAACGTACCTAATATAATTGTAATATGGGCTGATGATGATGATGATGATAATGATGTTTAAACGTAATCTGTATAGTACCTTTCAAATATTCTCTACAAATTTGTATCTTTATTTATTAACTTAATTTTCTCGTTCTTGCCATTTTTTTTGTAGGTACACAATATTTATTTACCATTTAACAAAATTCTGTTTTATGATCTAGCTAGAAACGTCATAATATTTAGTGGTACTCTCGGCAAAAAATGTTTCAATGGTAAAAAACCGTACTAGTCCTCTTGACTTCGCTGAAAAGTTGTCGGGCTTTCAGCCGCCTCCACTCCTTTTAAATACTAAAAACATTTTCGGAGCTCTGCGGTTTTTGCGTAAAGCATTTCTGGTTTCGTACCCTACCATTTGTGAATTCGGTAGATATTAGAATATGAGAAAATATTTGATACCTCAGTCAATAAGTTATGTATGTACTTATCGAAAAGTTTACGGCAAATAAAACTAATAAGTCATTCCGATCAAAATAACTGTTTTTACATTTTACATAGATGTTATTCATGAACAATGTTTACAATTCAAAATTTCAAAATTCAATAACTTTATTTCTTTAGGCTTACAAAATAAGCACTTAGACAATAATAATAATTGCTACCCGCGTTTGGAGCCAGATTAGGGCTCGGTTTTAGACTACGGTAGACTCGGATAAGCCCTGATCAGGGTCTACCATAGTCGTTAAAACCGACCCATGTTTTGTATAAACGAGTGTATGGGTAAATATTACCCTTTAATTAAACGATTAAAACATTAATGTGATCATACAGAATATTAAATATATCGTCTCTTAAAATCTAAAGAATGTTATCAAAATTAGAGGTCGCTTATATAATCAAAATTGAAATTCATCTAATGGGTAACTATGTAAGTAAGCACTTTTCCAACAAAACCTTTACATTGGGATTTAAAACTATTAAGACCATCAATGCGTTTTAAGTCAATAGGCAGCGAATTAATTAACTTAACATATCGATACCTAGAGCCATGCTTGGTAAAATCAGATCATGTCAGTTGCTTTGCATTGCTTAGCTTCATTTCATTTTCTGTTATCTCCTAAATTATTTTGTAGTTTTTCTATCTCAATTTATAAGCCACCACGGCGTTCCATCTGTTTCCCTGAACCGTTGGCTATCAATTTTATTGAGCACGTTTCCTCTGTTTCCATTCTCCGAAGGGTGACCTCGTTGGTCGCCCAATACGTCATTGTCTTCACCGAATTGGTGCGAATCAACAATAGCGCCGATACGATACCATTGTTGTATCGAAGAATAACAAAAATTTGCACTTACGCTAGGATTTCAGATAGGATGCCAGTGCTAGTCGTGCTACACTGGTTTCTAAAATGAAATGTAGGACTAGAAGTGTTGCAGTGGCCTGTTTGGAAGTTTTATGTAGAAACACTGAGTTTAAATATAGAAAAAGGTTTATTTCTCCAGATCACATGTTTATAGTATCGAGTAGCAGTCGGAAGTCCTTTATGAAGGAAACGGAACTTACTCCTTTCCATAGATAAGTAAACGGAGGCATAGACCTCAAATATTCATAGATAAAAATGGACAAGTTTGTTGGATGCCAGCAAGAAGGACTACCTGTTGATATTGAAGCTGGACCGAGAGGATATAAAATTAGGTTCGATATGGACTCATGCAACTGCTGCAACTATAATAATAATAAATATAATAAACTAGCAGCGCCTTGCGGTTTCACCCGCGTAGTTCCCGTTCCCGTGGGAATTTCGGGATAAAAAGTAGCCCATGTCCTATTCCAGACTATAATCTATCTCTGTGCCAAATTTCATCCAGATCCGTTCAGCCGTTCTGGCGTGATAAAGGAACAAACATCCATCCATCTATCCATCCATCTAAACTTTCACGTTTATAATATTAGTGAGATAATGCTGGACAACGTAATCTAGCTCCAAGCTAAACAGACTTCGTGTTATAGGTACTAGATGACTGATATAGTAGAATAAATTACATATATAGATATTTTCAGTACGCATACAAAATACCCAGAACACCCGGAATAAATACTTGCAGATCGTACAATTAATTGTCCCACTGCGGGAATCGAACCCGCAACCTCTTGCGTCGCAGGCGGACGTTCGCCCGCCTTACCACATATCAGCCGTCAACTGTCATGTAATATCTGAGAAGGAACTATATCTGCTTCAATTTTAAACTGCCAGGTACTATTTGAATTACTAAATCCTCAACAAATAAATTTATCATTTTCCTTGTAGAAACAGGCGTGACGTTATTTCAGCGTAGGTACCTACCTAAATAATGTATTCACACTTGATCCATTTTAATGCGTATTTGCCCCTCGAAAGATAAAAAAGGTTACACCATTTGTTTTCGCAAGGAAAGTAGCGCAGCGTGCTCTGCAAACATTGTCGATTTATTTAACTTCAAGGGAACCATTTACCTTTATTTATACCCGTATGTCAGCGACGCATGCAATCGGTGATCGATGCAACTGCAGGATACCAATACTGACAACCATTACACTGTACTGCTTGTATCCATAGTTATATTATAAATTCGAAAGCAAATCTGTCTGTCTGTTACCTTTTCACGCCTAAACGGCTGAACGGATCTTAATGACATTTGGCAGGAAGGTAAGAGGAGGAAGGTAGTATCTCGGAGACGGACATGGGATACTTGAAAAGCGCTAGCGAAGCCGCGAACAGCTAGTATTTTTTAATAACTAGAATAAGTAGAAATAAGTAATTCGTAATTCAGCATCCTTAGAGCTCTTTCTAGGGATGCAAAATTACGAATTACTTTGTCTAAAGGTCGTGTCAATTCCATTACCAATTTACCATGTACTACTGGGGCCAAATTCGGGTACCCAATCGCTTTACTATGACAAGTATGACAACGTATCGTCCCAGAATCATTCAAGATGAAATAAACTCTAAACAGTGCGTGCGTGCGGTGCTATTTGCACGGAGATAGATAGAATGGTTTCGACCTTGACAGTTTGACACGCTTCCCTCCAGCCTCTTTCATCAACTAAAGAAATGTGTCGATCTGAGACGATATCATTGTTATGGTTGAAGCGATTAATGGGAGCCATTACTTTTGTGTGATTCTGACTAAAACAACACGACAATGCCCTCGTATTCGTTCACCAGGTGAACAAATAGCTCCAAAACAAAAAACAAAGCCGAAGGCATCACATTTTCACGCGTAAGTAGATCTAACAAACTTTAAATTTTCTGATAATTCGATAGCTTATCATTATTTCATCTGTGACACGCACGGTACAGTTTTTGAGTGAGCGCTGGGAGAACGTACCGTATCTTCCTTTTTTTTACTTTTATCTAAGGCCCTGGTACTCATTTGGTATTGCCGCATACAACCCATTAGCTCGTATTTGTCGTGCGTTATCGAATGTTGGATTTGGCTACATCATTAGATTACTATCGGTAGTTTTACAGCTTGACAGCCCTAGTTCGTGTCCCTAATTGCAGTGTTCGTTGCACGGGGGCTCTATTCTATTAGCCATGCCCCCTTACAAATGAAATGAGTCATTCGTACTAAGCGGTACCATTAATTTACCTTTAGAAAGGCCGTGGGTTGGACTCGATATCGTAAGGTTGTTAAAGTTTTATAACTTTGTTCATCCATTTCGGACTGAGTTTTCTTTTCAAATTACTTTTGAACTACGTGCTCTACGTTCTGTATTTTCATTTAGTGTCTCAGAGATATTTAAATTATCCAAGTTTAATAAGTTTCTTTTCAACCAACAATAAAGTTTCGGTCTTCTATTTACCTAGCTACCTCTTCTCTTCATATATTTTGATCGCTATTCTAATACTTTAAATCCATATACGTCATCAAACATAATCTTGTTAATCCAGATTAAATTTTCCCTTGCGGAAATATCAAGGGTAAAACCCAGCAAAGTAGTTAATAATCATATCAACAAATGACCCCAAAGACCTAGTAAGTAGGTACCTACTGGAATACCTATCTTTAAAGCCCACAACAGACGGTGCTATAGGTGATATACATATATTAATAGAAATCATAGCAAGGTATATTACGGTATATTTTCTAGTAGTCTAGTACCTACTCGGCGAGTGACCACAGACGCAGCTATAACGAATATTTTTATTACGTCACCAAATATGTCGACAGATATATCAGAATATATTTTGGTTTAGGCATATAGGTACGGCCGCAGAGGTAATGAGTGCAAAAATATATATACCTATTATAGCATAGCCAGCCGTATGTCGCAGCTTGCTATGACTGTAATATTTAGCTTAATACCTATATCTCCGTCTGTTGTGGGGCTTAAATCTTTGCATCGTGCATGGCACAAAATGTCTTCGATGACACGCTTATCACCTTATTGACAACCTTCTCTGATACCTAATTCAGAACTTCCTTTACGACCGTCGCAGGGCAAAACCAATGTAGGTAATAATCATATCAACAAATGACCCCGAAGACCTATTGGAATCATCCGCTCCGCTTTACCATAACATGCGAACCGAAATGCCGCCGTAGCTCATCGAAAATAGCTAGGAATAGAATAGGTCTCGTGGGAAGTGCCTGGGCCTGGCCTACTCGATTCGATTCTGTAGCCATAGATCAACGCCTACACTTTTAAGTAGTTATCCCATGTAAATGATGTATGTAGGTAACCAAATGGACTACTGGGACTGTTAACAGAAATAGTACAGAAATCTGTATGAGTAGTTGTTTTAAACGTATACATACATGCAGGTTCGGCCCATCATCACGAACACGTTTTCCTCCGATCATAAACGTTCGTTAGAGGCTTTTTGAAGCTAAACTTGAACACGGCTTTGTCCTGAATTAACAGTGGGTGTAGTAATGGGAGATGGGGATAGTAATTCAGGGTTTCGGAAAATAAGCAAGTGTTTTTTTTTTCATTTTTTAGCAGATTAAAAAAAAGGAAAAATTAAAACCTGGCGTCTTCACATTCTTGTTCCTGATGATTAACAAACACGGACGTGAAGACGCCATGTCTTAATTATTCTTTTTTTTTGCCTATCATGGCCATTTAGGGGCAAAAAAAAATTAAGACGGGAACCTACAGTTCACGTAGTGTCAGTAAATTACCAATAACCCTGTATAAAACAAAGTCGTGTTAGTTACACCATTTATAACTCAAGAACGGCTGGACCTATTTTAATGATCTATGACTTTTTGGATTTGTCTCCGTCCCGAATAGCATAAATGTAAAAAATTCACGAAAGGGAAAAAATATAAAGAAAATAGTTTTCTCATACATTTTTCGTATGACACGCCATCTCAGAGGAACGAAGTTTGCCGGGCCAGCTAAAATAGTAATACATAATGACTGTTCTAGATGGTAAATACTCCTTCAGGAAGTTGAAGCATTTTAAACAGAGAGTAACTGTTCTAACAAAAAAACTTTTTCGCCCAATAGACCTTTCTGTCGATGGCATGTTATTATTGATGCGTTCATAAAATTTATTCGCTGAACACGTTTTAATTACCAGCGACATGATTTATTTATACACACGATTTAATTCTTTCACCAGGTCAACGTGAAAGTAGGTATTTTATGGCGCACGATCATGGCTTAGTTGTTTTATTCTTGTAATAAGTACCTACCTACACACTTACATAATAACAATTAGAAAGAAAACCAAATCTGTAAAGCTTAAAAATATTTTGTTATTGAATCTATAAATAACTTTTCAAATCCGCTAAAACACAACCCACTCTGGGGCAAAATGCGTAGTTAATCCTTTGTATAAATCGCGTAAGAGCGATGACCGCACCGTTTTCAAAATGGTGTAAGGCCAGCCAAAGATAAGAGTTTAACTAAACATTCTGCTTCAGATATGAATCACTGAAGGATACAACTTGCTACCTACGTATAATCATACAGGCAGGATGCTTTAAACCACGTCGGCCCCGATAATTTACTTCATTGAAAGTGGTATCACGTCCCGAACATCGTCATAGACATAGACTATTATTATATTTGAAAAGACGTTTTGTGTTGCCATATGCAGTTCGTTGAGCTTTTAGCGCTATAAAGCACTTTATGTAACCACTCGTTCTATTATGTAACACAAATTTGCACATTATTTAGTACTGGCAAGAATTTATGGGGGCGCATTTTACTGGTTTCCTACAAAGCACTTTCTAAACAATATATCCCTATTTAACCGTCTATGACAATGTCGAAAGGATTAACTATGCTATCGCCTCACGCCATTCGTCGGTATTAAAGGTTCTGTTAGTTTATGGGAGCTTCTCGCACACTCTCTCGTGAAATTGCACGGTTCTCAAAGGTAGCCGTAGGCCTACGTTATTGCCCCATAACCGGATACAGTCCCTATTTTGTAGATAAACAAACCCCTATCTCCTTATAGACGGTCCCTTTAAGCTTCTGAAAGTGTTGCCATTCTATTTTTAGTTTGGTCATCAGGTTATCAGCAATTCTTCCCACTATATCATTCGTCGCCAAGGCATTTCTCTATTTTGTATTTTGTCGTCTGAATCCCGTTACGGTGCTACCCTAGTGCGAATTAATTTCTCAAGCTTGAATAATTTGATGGTCTAACTAAGCTAAGAGATACCTGATGACTTTTTAGATTGCAATTTAAAAGGATACCTGCGTAAGCTTAGAATTTTACTCACATTACATACCATGGGTAGTATAGTATTATTATATCTGTGCCATGGGCTATGATCTTACTTACTTCTATGGCTCACCTCCAATAACCTCCTCCCCCTGTACAGTTTCCAGCATTGTTACTAATTTGAAGTTGCCATTTCGTGCTCCTGTACCAGTTCCTTGCCTGTTCTCTGCCACCAGAATCTCAAATTTCTCTTCTCCACAGACGACCCCCGCTCGACAGTGTTCGGCTCGGTGACCGAGGGTGTGTTCGAAGGGAAGATCATCGCTCACGACGGCTCCTACTACGTGGAGCACGCGCGGCGCTACTTTCCGCCGAACAGCACGCGCACACGCCATCACTCGGTCATCTACAAAGACGCTGACGTCACTGATCCCTACGCGAACCGAAGACACGGTAAGTTTACTATCCTGTTAATCAACATCAGCCTTTACTAGTTCGTCCACACTCATTTTTATCCCATTTTCTGTCATAACTAAGTATTAATTTGTGTTTCTACGGTTGAAAATGAATTAAATCTGCTAGATATAGGCCTTTCCTAATGAGCGCTATTGTCAACTATCTTCAGCTGGCAGCTTTCATCTGCTCTCGAAGATCTTCATCCCGCTTTGCCTCAGGGCATTCTTCAATATTTTATCAAGTCACGGTCACCTATTGAAAACAATGTTCTGATCTGAATCATCATTACTCTACAACCCGATTTTGTTTACTGTGTACTGGCTATTTATTACTCCTGAATGTATGTGAATTCTGTGCTTATCGTACCATGGATAACATAAAACACTAATGATAACCTGCGTGGCAGATACTTACGTACTGTTTATCCACATAATTTCTGCTAAATCAGATCCAGCGCTTCGATCGAAGCGCTTTACTATCTTATCACCACGCATTGAACTTGTCATCAAAGCAATAAATTATTGCTCAATTTTTTGGATAAAATTTAAAGAATTGTCTGTTATTTTATAAACTTTAAAGAAGTGATAAAAATTTTGAAAAGTCTAGCTAGTATAATGTAATTATATGTAATACCTACTATGAAATTGTGTCATATCATAGTTTACTAAGTCGTTACGTAGAGATATTAATAGTAGAGTAGCTAGACTTCTTTAAATTTTAAACACAAACTTTTAAAAGTACTTGGGCGGCAAACAGCTAAGAAGGCAAGAAGTTTTGTAGACTAAGTTCACGTTTGGTTTGGAGAAGTCCGAGCCTTCATGTAAAAAGGTATAATTACTTTGAAACTTTGAATGTATGTGCAAGTAAATTGATCTAATACGAAATTTATATGAAATTTCAGAACAATATTTTTAAAATTTAGCACACGCATAAATTTTAAAAACATTGTCGATAACTCCCCGCCGCCGTATAGAGCTCACTATATCAATATGAAAACATTCTGGCTTCACTGAGCTGTAACGCTACCCAAAACACGGAACGGTACGTTATTTTATGTGGCAAGGGTAGCCAAATGACAAGTGAACGCCCTACCTTCTCCACCACGGGAAAGCCGCGGTTTCCCGGTACCAACCACATTGCGTGCACCAATGACAAATGAGTACTGTGCATAATTAATTATGCGCATACGAAACTTGCGAACACAGCCGCCGCAAGGAAGCATAGTCATAAACAATCTTGACTTAAGACTACAATTGCGGAAAAACAATCAGTTTCTTGATTTACAAACAACAGAGGCAAATATTTACTAACATCGGGAAAAACACTTTATAATTGAACTCAGTTTTGTTTTGTTTAAAATTTAATCTTTTGAGTACTCGACTATATGATGACGAAGCCAAGATTGGATCTTTCGACAACCCTACACGCTGGAATATGTTTTTCGGTTTTGCAGAGTTATTTTGTATACTGTAGCACCATGAGATCCACGTATTGAAAGCATTGTGGTGTCCTGATTTTGTCTCGTGGAGAGACGAAACTAGTTGACAACTTAATTTGGTAGATCTTTTCACTGTTTAGTTGTTGTAGTTTTTTCTTCTACTAATAGGTTGTGCGTGTCAATTTTTTGGAAGGCGGGCGGTGCACGCGGACTATGTTTTGTTGAATCCTTTCAATTAAGGTTTTACGCGTGTTTGTTACTACTATTATATTTTATATATATACTATATTTTATAGCAGGCAGAAAACATTTAAAACGCAACAACCATGCAACAATGATAATGAAACTGTTCGAGAAAGAACGGTTTCAAGTCGAGTCGGTGAATCCACTGCGAATAGCCTCCCTCGACTGAATATTATGAATGGGAGTCATTATAAAATGAACACGTTCGCAATTTTTACCTACTAGTTCATTTTCCACTGTCTTGTTGCAACTTATTGCATTGACTTCAAAATATAACAAGTAGGTAGTTATGATTTCACCTAGTTATAGCACATCTTTATGAAATAAATTTTTGCGAAAGACTGTAGGCAAATGCTGGATACGCCAAGCTAAAGACAGGGCGCTATGGCGCTCATTAGGGGAGACCTATGTCCAGCAGTGGAGTACCATAGGCTGATGATGATGATGACGACATTTTTTCGCCGTGTGAGCTTAAGGCACACTTCGTTACTTCAATCAACAATACCAATTGATACCCTACATCTATGAAGCACTCATATTAAAAAGAAATTATTTTCGTGTTGTTACGCAATTCAAGCTAGGAACGTGATCGGTAGTCCCCTTAGTCTGGACACCAGTGATTTCAATGGAGTGAGATGATGATGATGATACAAAGAAACCGTAATATTTTCCGCAGTATATTCTCGAACCGAACTCATTTGAAGGATTAATCTCAATTCGTTATGCCAAATGCGACGTTAACGTTTATCACATACACGTGCCGTTACCTTGGCAAGATCACTGTAGTAGAAAAGAAACTGCAAAAGATTAAACCGTATTTGCCTGCGATAAATTGCGATTTGTGTCGAATGAAGCAATTAACAGTATTTTAATCCCATTACGTGGTACGGTGTGTATAATTAAGTTGTGCTCGGGTACGTGCAATAACGAAATTAACTGGCAGGAACTCGTAAACTCCACGCGCTGTTTGTAGACGATGAGATGAGAGAAGTGGATGCAGTCTGCACTGTACAGCTTCTTCAGCTCTGTAGTCAAACTCTCAAAGTTCCTACTGAATAATTACAATCGTGCAAGCAACTAATAACTAGAGTTGAGGAGAGAAGACGTGTCACAACAGTTGTAGAGTACCGTCGAGATATTATATAGATAGATAGATATATAATCTCACTAATATTATAAACGTGAAAGTTTAGATGGATGGATAGATGGATGGATGTTTGTTCCTTTATCACGCCAGAACGGCTGAACGGATCTGGATGAAATTTGGCACAGAGATAGATTATAGTCTGGAATAGAACATAGGCTTTTTATGCTACTTTTTATCCCGGAATTCCTACGGGAACGGGAACTACGCGGGTGAAACCGCAAGGCGCTGCTAGTTTTTTCATAAAAACATTGGTTACATAACTTGGTTAGTAGTGCCTTAAAGCCTATGTTAGGTTTGTCTAGGCACTGAGTTCTCCTTAACATTTAATGCACCTTGACTACTGTAGTTTACATATAATAATAATGACATTAAACTAGCATTGAAGTTGTTAATGTTGATGATAATAACCATATATATGATTCTATGAATGAAATATCATACAGCATAGTGACCACAATACTTTTTTATACTAACCTATTGTTTTTTGTATATGTTGATGGTGCAATAAAGTTATAATCTAATCTATTGTTCAGAATCAAAGTACGTACAAAAACTGAACTCTCCTATTGTAGCGGCAGAGAATGAGACGAGAGCAGAAGTGCCACTGAATACTGCTGTGCTCGTAGAATTCAGCAGAAATATCCTCCTCCCGATCAATTTGACTAGAATAAACAAAATACTACCGAACAACCAATAAACGCAGTAACTTTGTACAAGCTGAGACTAATTGAGTTCTCGGTACAGCCAGTTCGGTTATTTCCGAGAAACCTATGCATGATGTCATTGTGATTATTTGTCATAACTGCCTCTAGACTACGACGCATGTGTGCAACTGTTCTGCAACAGAACGGAACCCTTGAGCCACTATTGGCCACAGGTTTTCCACCTTCACAAGGTCGATCTGAAGGCTGTTGATTAGGTTTATTACTTTTTTAACAATGCCGCGTGAAATTTTCACCATTGTTGAACGATTAACGTGATTACTCCCTTCCAAAGTCTCATGGGCGTTTTGAATTTGCTTCTGTGTTGGATAAAAGCCATTCCTTTTCGTCGTTTAGGCCGGCTTTTCCTATGGATGTGGTTGACTAAGAAGAGAGGGTAGGTGGTTGAGCAGGATATGTTAGTATTAGCAGGATAGGTGATGACTGTGCTGAGCAAGCACAATTAAATGACACTTAGGCATCAGATGTCGAGAATAGATCGTGATGATTATGACGTAGTCGTGTGGGCTCTCGCAGTCAACTGTGTAGTACCTGGCTCAGTTTTTTTATTATACCATGGAATAGATATAAAAGCGATACTCGCACGTTCAAAAGTAGTGGTAATGAACATGCCGAGTTAGTCCCCAAGCTATGCCCTGCCCATAGAAGTTTTGCCACAGTGTCGCGCACCAAATGGATTGCATGCTGTATGCACGCAAGGTCGTTTAACAAAGTTTAATCTCATTTGCTCGGCGCTGCTGTCGCCGGCTGATTGCGACACGGCTTCCGAGGATTCGCCCTAATTTACGACCCTGTTCGATTTGTGTCATCGTCATAAACAATGATTAGAGTGCTGATGCTGCGGATGTAGGAAATAATGCTGTAACTACTAAATAATGCATGTACCTACCATGTTTGCAAATACGTTCGATGGATTGGCCTTGCAAATGAATCAGAAGTAGTGCGTAACCTCTTTTAAATGTTTATAAACATGTCTATGAGTGAGTAACCTTTTTAAAACGTTTATTAGTATACAAAGGTAGGGTATCCCTTCCTCTACCGTAGTACTGACAATACCTTTTTATTGACAAGAAACCAAAACAATGATCTAGATTCGAGTCTATCCGGTTACTAACAAACTCTATCGATTATTGCGAGTGTATAAAATTCTCTACGTTGACAAAATCACAATCGGTAGCATTAGGCAATAGCGAGCTTTCATAGCGAATTCTAAACAATAGCCGGGTCTATTTTATCTATACACAATGTCATTAAACCAGTTCAAATAAAGCTTTACATATTCATTCGTCCGCACCGCAGTTTGTAGGCTACGCCGGAATGGTAATTTCGCGTCAACAACACCGCCCCGCCTAGTGCCTCCCGCCAGCTTTGCATTTTTGTCGTTTCAACTCTGTTAGATGCAATTTCGCAGTACAACGATTCACCTGAATACAACACACCAACTGTACCGAATCGCATAAATACGATCCCCTTTCCACGTTACCTCACTCGTCGGGCGTATACCGACCGCTGTAAACAACATCGGGGTGACATTATTATAATTCATGACTGTATTGATTAGATACGTTGTACGTCCTAGCGTAGCCTCCTATATTTTGCACGTCTCTTACCAGAATTTATCACTGTACTTATCATCCGCTTTGCACAGTCTTATCTTGAGAAATGTATTATGAATAGCTTTTTCAGGAGCAATTTTATTCTCTCCCTGAAAATTGCTTTTGATCGGTAAATAAATGTATTGAGTAAACAGGAAGGGTCGCGTTCGTAGCTACATTTGTTTTCATTACGAGTTATTGAACAGTCCTCCCCGGTCCCCGTTTGAACGATCTCTATAGGGCTTTTATTTGAATATGAAAGACTTTCAATCTGCCCTTAGTGTCTCGTGGAACTAACAAAATGAATATTGATCGCCAAAACCAAGTTTTCCCACCCTGCAGTGAGTAGTTGGGTGCAGAGATTTAAACTCATATTTTGGCTTAGCTAGTTCGGCTTTTTATCTTGCTTTATTAGGTGACACATTTACAATGTACCAGTAAAGTAAAGTATCAGACTGTGGTGCTCTGATACTTTACTGATACATTCTCATTCATGTTAATGCTTAAAAAGCTTTTGCTACGACGACCAACGCTACGAAATTTATATTTGCGTTTTCCTCGTCAACATTTTCACTTGCCTTTGTGCATGTTTATTTGATCATTCGGCTTGTTTTCACCTAAAACATCTTGAAAGCTACATCTACGAATTCGTCTTCAATTTCCATGTGAATTACGAAACACCTGGCTGTTTCCAGTATGGATGCTTGCATATCCTAATTTATTTTTGTGTATCCGACTAGACAACACAAACACAAAGCACAAAGAGGAGAGAAGGTGAAGATGTTTGTTTGTCTCTTCTAAACTCTGAAACGGTGAACAAATTGTTATAAAATGTAAAAGCTAAGAAAACATTTTCTACATTCACATGAAATATGTGTCATTGTAATACTCATATTTTTATTTCGGTAAAATGTGTTACCTAGTGAGTGTCTCGTAGAACGAAACCGAACCATCATCGTAAGTAACTCCGCTTCATGTGAAATCCACCTTATGGATCACTAATTTAATTTACCCAGATCCCAAGCTTCTCATCTCTCGTAAACAGAATTTGTACAATTTGAACAGCTCATTGTGGAGCGCCACGAAATTCTGAAAACTCGCTGTGAGAAGTTGATGTGTCATGTCATGTGCTTAGATTCTCTCTGCAGTGTAAATAAGCGTAGGCATATCGGGCGGCTCCTTTTACCATAACTTTGTACAACTTGGTGAATCTCGATCATGTGTACTTTTCAATTTGTGTTCAGAGGCGTACGTTGAATGTTGAAAGGTTGTTTTGTTGCCTGAACTTGCGAAAATGTGTTCTAAGTTACTAATAAGATTATGTACAGGTCGAGTGAATCAGTCGATGGGAAGAGATTCTTCAAATATTTTATCGCGATATTTACCTAGTCAATTGAAAAGTCTGAACTCAATAGAGCAGGGCGGATAACGTTTAAGTTCGTTTGCGAGAGGATCCAAAAAGGACAAAGAGCAAGACTCGTGAAGA
The DNA here is from genome assembly GCA_947086465.1 of Eupithecia exiguata. Taxonomy (NCBI): domain Eukaryota; kingdom Metazoa; phylum Arthropoda; class Insecta; order Lepidoptera; family Geometridae; genus Eupithecia; species Eupithecia exiguata. The sequence continues at coordinate 4,110,060 of OX352233.1, read as the reverse complement.
AAATCAAACATCTCAAAACTCAGTTGATGACATAGTTCACAAATAAAAGGCGCTGTTTTTCTATTTGGGAGTTTTTGGTGTTTCCCACTTGATATTGATTTCTATCTGTGATTTATTTATGACTGTTGTGTATTTTCGTGATACACCAAGTTGGGGAAAATCTCCAATATCACGATTCACGGTCATTATTTTAACACTATAATTATTGGAGCCAACCTCTCTGTAATTACCAATTGCGAAACCCAATATGAACATAGTTTATCCAATGCCTCAAATAATCATATTAATGATTACCGCAAATGAGCTCAGAGTTAAACGAGGCAAATACGATATTTGTTATAGCCTGCAGCGGGCGGGCTCGGTAATTTCCGTTATCTGGATCCACGCAGTCGCGGAGCACGCCCGGAAGCCCTACACTGTGATGTACAAGGGTATCACCGATATCTTCATAAAAAACATCTGTAATCCAAAGCCCAGCAGCTTTTTGTTTCTCTTATTCCCTATAATCCTAAATTTCTCGTATTGACCACGTACGGCATGAGTTCTTGATATACTCACAGGATATATTGATATGATCGAAAGGCTAAAAGAAAACCGTTTGAACTCTGTCCTTAACGTGATAAAAATATAAAATGTATTAACTCAAGTATACCTAATAGGGATTATTAACTCACGCTGCGGGGGTGTCTCATCGATGTTTGTATCAAGTTTTGTTATGTTTGTTGGTTTGTTGTTATTTATCTCTGATAAAAATAAGATAGATAATAATATATATTTAATTCCATGAATGGCGTTTTATTTTTGTTTACAATATAATTGAATATTAGAGAACAAAAGCTCAACTGCCGCTTACAAATATAGCTTTCCGTGAATTTCATTGTATTCATTTGAATGCTATTTTATTAGTATAAGCCTGGTTTAACCTATTTTGAAATTAAAATGTTTCTGTAAATGGCAGAGATATCTCCGGTAAGATCTTTGACAATTTCATTTAGGTAGGTTTCGTGTTCGTTAAATGATTTCATTACATTCCGTCTCAAACTCCTGACAAATTTAATTTAGTTCTATGTAGATGAAATAGAATTGAATTACCAAACTTATTCAAGCACGAATAAAATATTAATTTGAATACGTACAAAAACAAACAACATTTACTCTTCACCTAGATCCTACTTATTTGTATTCCGTTCCTCGGTAGAGCTGCCTTAAAAATATTATTCGCTCAAATAATGTACAATCGTTGAGAAAATACTTCAGCTTCTGGCATATAATCTGACGGTCGGTCGTTGCAGAAGCTTCGTTAAAATGCAGCGCGCCGGATGCGAAACGCCAATGTGCACTACACGACACACGCTCTCTGAAATAATCCACCATTCAGCAATTTTTAATTTAAAAATCTTGAGCTTTTCGTTTGCATTGTACTTTTCATGCGTCATTATAAACCCACTGGGCTGTTCGTGCTTAGATTAACCCCCAGCCATTATGTTTTGTTTGATGTATCGTTTTTAACCACAATCTTAATGGATGTTTCAAGTTATTCTTTAACGAAGCAATGGCATTCCGTGTAACGATTATTCAGAAATGGAAATGAGGAAGTCAACTCCTACAATTTCTTCAGCAGATATTTCTGTAGGAATTATTAAGTCTCCTTAATAGGGGCTGTCATTCGCAGATGGCGAAGAACTGAGAATTAAGAACTACCTAAAATAGATAATTAGTTATATTCCTAGTGGAAGAGAGCCAAAAACAAAGAGTGCCGGAATAAATGTGTGTTCGGGTTGTAAATCTTCGGGTAACTTGGTTGATAAATCTCGGAATAACAGTATAGAAAGAGTTCCATGTCGTCGTTTCGCTATTTATTCGATCGGGGAAGCAGGACCGTGTCCTATAACTCCCCCGAGCGAGACCGTAAAACTTGGGATTTATCATGAATTTTTAAAGCGCACGTTAATGTTAAAATATCATAACTACATAGTTTTTGTAGTTTTTCTTGCTAAAATAACGGGCGTAAGGAATTCTGAAATGAATGGTGGCTTTGTTCGTTTATGTTTAGTAATACTTCGCCTGCGGTTTTCGAATAGCAGGACAACAAGATAAATTCCCGTGTCTGGTTGTCTGGGGACCCGCAGTGGACTCGGTCCTGAATTTACTGTGGAATTCCGTTGTAGAATCAGATTTCCGATCACACTCGTATTTATCGAATTAGATCCAATATTGGTTCAGTGCGAAGCGAATTGCGATTTTATCAAATTCTCCGAAAGTCAGCAGATATACGAACGAATATTTGTCTAGATTAGATACCAGGAGTTCTACTTTGAAAAACGAAGGAAGTTGAAGGATGACGTTGGATCGCACAAAACGAAGGACGGCCGATCCGTTCTTTCGATGACCTAACTATGAAAATGATTCAGGAATTTATTTCTTAGAGATCCGAAACAAAAGGTGTCGGTTAGTGTCGCGACCGAAGCAATTTGATGGTAAGGTTGTTCGTTTCGTGCGATCGACGTCATCTCACAACTTCGTAAGTTTTTCAAAGTAGACCTCCAGCTATTCAATTTATGCCATTCACGGAGTGGTTTACTCATACAATTTACGCTATGCATTGGTCCCTTTAGTGCGCGTATTCAAAATGCAGCCAACGAGCGGCGAAAAAAGGATGAATCTCAAACGCGTATTAATTGACCCTATCCTAAGAACGTTGTTACGTAAATTGAACACTATAAATTGTTGAATACCTACATACTTGTCAATAGATACATTTAATCGAGAGCACATAAACCGAGCTCTGTTATAATATTTGTAGCAGAGCAGACATGCTTCACTATTGATTCTTCCATCCCGTCTCCGTACATAGCATTAATTCGTACGTTCGACTAATCCGGATTATAAATCGCGGTAAATCGTCTCCGCGTATTCAGGACACGTACAACGCGTCTATATGCGATTGTTATTGTGCGGTATTACGTCACTACTTCGCGTCGCGTCGCTAGGTCGTTCGGTACAATCCTATAGGCCCCAGTAAAGGACTCTAAAAGGTAAAAAGTATTTTTTGCGAACATGGGGTCCTGAAGATGTACCTACGCAAAAAAAGAAAAATTTAGTGACATTGGTACCATCGAAGCAAAGCAGCTCGAAATATTTTTTTTGTTTATAAAAATATAGTATAATATAAAAAATAATATTAGGTAGGTACTTAAATATCATATAACTTATTTTTTTGTTTTTGTTTTGAAGGATTTCATTCATCATTTAATTTATCTCGTTCGTTTTCGAAATCAAATTGAAACATTTTTCGCTCCACATTTGAGATTATGAAAAAAATTGTTTTAACTATTTCATGCTACAGATAGACACATGCACATACGTTAAAATTTAACACCCCATCTTTGCGTCGGGATGGTTGGAAAGCTCCGCCATAAAATATGCATCATACCCTGCGCAGATTTGGCCTATTCTCATAAGTTGTAACTTTCAGGTCACGTCGGTGGCTGCGGCATCACAGACGAAGTGGTGCAATGGATGGAGAGGATCCAGAACTCTGGTGTTGACGACGAGGTATCTTCCGCAGCGCCCCCTACCACTCCGCCCCCTCCGAGCCACCACGTCCCTGTGTCACAACCACCGCACCCCAACAGCTTGAGGGATGACCCACCAAGGTATGTTACAGAGGGCCAGATGTACCGCATCATATCCGTCCACTGCTGATCATAGGTCTCCCCGAGACTACGCCACAAATAGTAAATTACTATTTGTGGCGTAGTCTGGTTGCTCTCCTCCAGCCATTGCCTCCATATCTCCCGAACGCTATCAGATGATAAGAGTAAATGTACCGCACTTATGGGCATAAGCGTAGGGCCTAAAGTATTTAGGGTTTTATTTTGTAGCAGAGCAAAAAATTGCTTAACAAGATAAACACTACATTGATGTCGACGATGCTCCGTCACAGCTTTTTAGGGTTCCGTACCCAAAGGGATAAAACGGGACCCTATTACTAAGACTTCGCTGTCCGTCTATCCGTCTGTCCGTCTGTCACCAGGCTGTATCTCATGAACCGTGATAGTTAGACGGTTGAAATTTTCACAGATGATTTATTTCTGTTGCTTGTCCAGCAGTGGACTAATATAGGCTGATGATTACGAATATTGGTGTGATGTAAAGTGGTTATGCATTTATCTAACTTTAATTGACATAAAAAGGCCCTGTGTAATATCTAAGTGTAACCTTGTAGCCTTTAGCCTCCCAATCCTTAGAACCTACTACATTATTTATGTTGGAATCGTACTTTATCAATCAACATAAAGGCTCCAACTGTGTGACCTGTATCCTAACATAACAATCCTGAATTAGAACCTACACCTGCAATGTAAACAATTCACTCATGCCAGTTTACGAGCAAGCAAAGCGGGTAAAAAAGTCAGCGTTAACTAGATTATGCGGATTATTTAGAAGTTATGGCAACCTGCTCCACATTCGCTGAACTTTTTATTGCGAATCGGGAAAGTTGTTCTTTGGAACGGTGCTTCAAATAGACTTTTCGTATATCAGGTGGGTTTTACATTATTTTGTTTGTGTTTATTCATTTATTTTAACCTACTAAATACAGACTTTTTTGAAGACATACTAATAGGATAGAATAAAAATTTTTAACAACGAAAGAGCTTCGAAGCCCTTTTAAGAGTGTAATAGGTATTAATGTTAAGTATAACCTAGTCACACAAATTAGTTAATGTTATTTATGAATTATAATGTAAGTACCTACCTCAGTAAATTTATATTATTATTTATATTATACCTACCTATGTACATAATTTTGTAAATACTAGGTACTACACCACCTTGGTAGTTTGAAAAATAGTATTTTATTTTTTAGTTTTTTTAAATATTTTTCCTGCTTTCTGTGATCATAGCTAAACCCCCTCTGAAAGTTTGGTTCTTCATTTTATTACACCCTGTATACTATAGTATACATATAATATTCACCGGGTCGCGGCTACCAGCGCCTCCTACAGAACAATAATAATTCTTCTTTATTTAGGGGATAATAATAATAAAATAACCTGGATAACATTATACGAACACCCACTATACTATTGCATTAGCCTTAATTGTTTATTTTTTCAGACATTGGGACTTTCACACGTACAACAAATACTCGCGAGCGGCGAACACGGGCGAGCATTCGCGTTCGCGGCGAGCGGCCTCCGCGCCTGACAACCCTGCCAATTCCTGCTCACTGTACATACAGACAGATCCGCTGATTTGGAGGCATGTGAGGGAGGGCTTCCCTGATGTAAGTATAATATTCCAAGTGCGTCAGAATAAAGATGGAACCAAGCTGTAATCACGGGCACGAATAAATAATTCTAGACAATGCACACAGCATTATCTAGCCCCAAGCTGAGCAGAACTTGTGTTATGGGTACTAGATAACTGATATAATTTAATGACATTTAATTTAATATTTTTTGACAGAATTTTTGACACATTTTCATTGAAAACTGTCATAAAATCGCAACTTGAGACGTGCAGTAGGACCCATATATAGTGATCTGTGGTAGGACCTATAAATCAGGGGGTAAATAAATCTGTTAACTCAAACTTAAAACAGACCTCGTCAGTAATATACTTTTTCGTCTTTACAGCATGGTGATCCCAGTAAAAAGAGCGAGGTTGATATGAAGACTCGCGAAGAGATACTCTCCTTGATATCCCACCATGTGACTGCGGTCAACTATATTTACAGTCATACTAAATTCGACGGACGATTGCAGCACAGAAATATCAAGTTTGAAGTGCAGCGGATAAAGGTGAATATTGACTGATTTACCTTCTAATTCGTCCTTATAAAAAAGGCTTAAGATTTCCAGAAGTCCTAATACGAGATGCTAAGCAAGTGAGCAAGAGTTAAGGTGTAAGTGAGCGACTTGACGAATGTAGCTTAGGGCATCCCCCGGCCAGGTGGGATGAGGATCTGCATCTGCATCTGCCTCTGCATCTCATCTGCATCTGCGAAAGACTGCGGGGGTGACAGATGCTGGATTCGGAAAAATAATCACAGAACGCTATGGCGCTCATAAAGCGAGGTCTATGTCCAGCAGTGGGCTGGTGATGAAGCAATAATTTACCTATAGTATTCATAATTATATTTCAGCAACAGTCTGCAGTTAACTCAATTGTTTCAATTGGAAATCGTACACGTTGTAATTAGTTTCTTCTCTTTCACACTTTCATAATTCATAATTCTTAATGTCTTTTTTGAAAGCGTTTTTCATAGAACTTGGCCAAGGTTTTCTGCAATATTGATTAACACCAACAGCTGTTTTCGCTCATTAGAACATGGCTAAGGTTATTTCATTTCTTCATTCACCCAAAGTGCGGGTAGGCACTGTAACAAAAAAAAAACCTTAGAATTGAGCAAAGGTAACACCTCTCGTCAAACGAACAAATGTAACTTTGGTCATTGAGCAGGTTTAGTTAAACTGTAATGTTACCCCTGTAGGTGGAGCCACCGGCGCTATAGTCCGTAAGAGGTCCCAAAGATTTTCGGTAAAACCGACTAGGGTTTCGTGGCTTAGTTGGTTAGAGCACACCCGTACTGAGGGTGGGGCGCGGGTTCGAGTCCCGCTGAAACCGAAATTTTTGGGAACTTATTTCATTTCTTATGGCTAAGGTTTTATAAAATACATAATCTATAATAGTAGAGGCTGTTTTTTATGTATTTTATACAATAGTTGATACAAATAAATAAAAAAATCGATATATTTCCAGATTGACGACGATGCGCTTTGCAATCCGAACTTTTACCCGAGCGAAACGCACCAGTTTTGTATGGAGAACATCGATGTTTCCAACTTCCTGAACCTACACTCGCTGGCGAACCACGAAGACTTCTGTCTCGCTTATGTGTTCACGTATAGAGACTTTACTGGAGGCACTCTTGGTATGTGTCAAAGTTGTTTTACTAACCTTTTTACCTATAGAATCTTTTGTTGGCAACCAAAACTTGGCTTCTTAGTGTGAAAATCAACAAAGGTTATGGATTTTGTATATTGCGGATTTTTGACAAACATCAATGGATGCTTGTCAAAAATCCACTTCTGTTTCCGATCTATGTCATCCAACAAAAAATGTTACCTCAGAGCTATTATATTACTAGTTTCTGTCCGCGACTTCGCACGCGTTGTTTCTATTTAAACGTTTTGAGGTTATTTTTATCCCATGGGAACTGATTGTGGGATAAAAAGTAGCCTATGTTTTATTATTTCAGCCTTATCCGTTGATTCGCTTTATTGTTAAGAAATACCAAACATCCATCCATCCCAACATCCAAACTTACGTATTTATAATAATAGTGTGTTGTTTGGAATTTGTGTATTTTGAACTCTACTGCTGATATAGTATTTGCATAGCCAAAAGCCGCCGACCGAAATCGTGGGTAGAGTTTAAAATTGAGTAACTCTGCCTTAAACGTGAAATTTATATTCAAATTCTGTAATTATCTAATTTCAGGTCTAGCATGGGTAGCCAGCGCAAGTGGCGCCTCTGGCGGGATCTGTGAGAAGTACAAAACATACACAGAAACCATCGGAGGCATCTACCAGAGCACAAAGAGATCTCTCAACACTGGCATCATTACATTCGTGAACTACAACAGTCGAGTGCCGCCGAAAGTCAGCCAGTTGACTCTGGCTCACGAGATCGGACACAATTTTGGATCTCCGGTAAGTTTTCGTAGATAATATAAACAAGCAAGTTAGCTAAAGCAAGGTTTTATGTTAGCTTGCTCTGACTCTTAACTACATCGCTGATACAGGCGCCGCCGTAGTTAAGAGTCAGAGCAATTCAGTATTTATAATACAGTATTCAGTATTTCGAGACGTATCGCAATGAGCGCCATTTTATTAACACTATTCACAAATGACAGATTTTACAACTACATCAGTACTAGGTTTTTTTTTCAAAATAGTGGTTAAAATATTTTAGATATTTCTCTGTTCAAGTTCCCATTAATCAAAATGAGCACACATGAGCAGTCGAGTTGAGAGTACCTAAATTATCAGACTTTATGATCTTTATGAAATTTTGCTTTGTATTAATTTACTATACTTTTCCCCCAGCACGACTTCCCAAACGAATGCCGTCCTGGCGGCCAAGATGGCAACTTTATAATGTTCGCATCTGCGACCTCTGGCGACAGACCGAATAACAGTCGCTTCTCGCAATGTTCCGTTGGCAACATCAGTGCGGTGTTAGACGCAGTGAGAGACGGGAGGAAAAGGAACTGCCTGACGACGAGTCAAGGTGCTTTCTGCGGAAACAAGATCGTGGAAGTTGGGGAGGAGTGTGACTGCGGTATGTATGACGTCACTGAATAATTCTATATAGAATGTTACGTCAGCAATATGAGTGCGGTGTTAGACGCAGTGAGAGACGGAAGGAAAAAAAACTGTCTGACGACGAGTCAAGGTGCTTTCTGCGGGAATAAGATCATAGAAAATGGGGAGGAGTGTTACTGCGGTATGTATGACGTCACTAGTCAGAGCCAAGGGGCGACCATAATACGAAATATCTTCATCATTGTTCTACGGTTACAAAATGAAGTCATTCTCAGCCTGGGATCACCAACTGCTGGGTATAGATAGGGCTCCTTTCGCTTCTGTCTGTCTCCTGTCCTGTGTCTCTCGTGCTTCGTGCTACTTTCACAATATAGTTATGGTGTGTCTCTTTTATCCGCACTGAGACTCTGGTTGGTCCATTGTGCTTGATTTTGTTTGCTAGTGTTACCAGCCTTACTCCGTCCATAAGCGCAGGATCTTCCTGGGATCTTTTCATGCTTTGATATCACATACTTTAACAGGGCGCAATGCGCGCCATTTTGTGTAAAGGATAGGAATAGGATTTCGCGTTCATAGGAGCGGGACAGAGATTATGTTTTTGGAACGGCGTAAGTGCAAAAATCTAATTTTCCGGGAGTACTGAGATCTACAACTAGTTTGACTACCAAACCCCTTAGGTTCGCCTCATCTTGCAAGCGCTCATCGTCAAGTACAACGGCCATCATCTTGAATTTATTCTGGCATTTAGATTAATGCAGGAGCGAGCCGGATGCCATAGTCTGTGCCCAGTAGTGGATCAACAGGGGCTGATGATGGCTACTAGTTTCATATCAAATACGGCGCAATTAAAAGAATAAATGTTTTCTGTAGTATTCGTCTTATGATACTACAATATTTATCGATCTCAGATATGAAAAATTTAAGATGGGTACATTTTTTATTTTATTTTAAACTGCAAACGCTGCTCTTCAACAAATTGTGACATCATAAGACTAAGCAAATTTCGTATATTCTAAGGTTATTTTCGCGAGAACTCATAATAAAACACTGTTTTTACCGGATTGATCGCGTATATTTTATATTTGTTTATAACCTGACGTTTCGGAGGCTTTTCAGCTTCCATGGTCACAGGCAGACTGAGGTGACATTTGTCTTTACAAGTAATTTGAATTTTACATATCTACCGTCAATTATACAAATTTAATTATAACGTTCCGTATGTACGCAGTAATCACTAACAGTGTCTTGATGGGTTGTAGCTATGGATTGCTGGGTGTGGGACCTGACTCGATGTAGGACTGGATCCCAAGCGGCAGGTACTCTCCAAACCATCTTCTCTATTGAAATTATTTAATTTAATAATAATTTCAATAGAGAAGATGGTTGGATGGTTGTTGGTGATTACTGCGTACATACGGAACGTTATAATTAAATTTGTATAATTGACGGTAGATATGTAAAATTCAAATTACTTGTAAAGACAAATGTCACCTCAGTCTGCCTGTGACCATGGAAGCTGAAAAGCCTCCGAAACGTCAGGTTATAAACAAATATAAAATATACGCGATCAATCCGGTAAAAACAGTGTTTTATTATAAGCAAATTTCATTTCGATCACGAGTAAAGTTAGCAATAGAGTGCAAAGAGAACACGATATCAAGAGTGAAAAGATTTTCCGAATAATGAACGTTTGCTAAATGTCAACCGCCTGTTCCGGCGCCAATGGAAAATTAATTTTTTTGAGTAAACTTAAAATAATGTTTTACGCTTTTACAGGTAAAAACTATGGTATTTTTTTCTCTAATCGAAATATAGTTAATATTTGAGACCTATTTAAAAAAAACAGTAATTAGCCTATTCCATTTGAGTTATATTTGCCCTTTGAATTAAACTGAAGAGAGGAAGTGAACATTTTTATGAAGATTTCCATTATTTTGCAGGTTACGACGAGTTAGAATGTAAGGACCATTGCTGCTACCCGAGATTGGTTAGCACCTTCGACAAGGAACGTAATTTCACTGCCAAAAGATGTACAAGGAAAGCCAACACACAGTGCAGGTATAATATGTACACCAAAATATCGTTAGGTACTTGAATTTGGATATTTACATAATTAAATCACTATTCTTACTAAAATTACACAATCAAAGTCGCCGATCATGGTCAAACAACTCTTTTTATGACCTTTTATATTTTTCTAAGTTAACAATGTACCTAGGTAGTCATATTTGAACTCATAAAAAACCAAAATATCACAAAAATGATTGAGTTAGGTGTCTGAAAGGTCATCAAATGCAGCCACTAATATAAAGTGTTTCACCCACAGCCCCTCACAAGGACCATGCTGCAACTCCCAAACGTGCCAATTCGTGGAGGCGTACCGCAACCAGACGTGTCGCGAGGCCACCGAGTGCAGCCACGCCTCCTACTGCTCCGGACGCTCCGCCGAGTGCCCCAAGCCTAAGGCTATGCCGGACAAGACCCAGTGCAATAACGGTATATCTATACTACTAGATCAGTCACAAGACTCATGCAACTCGTTACACGGCGTGGCTCGGAAAGAAGTAGAGAAAAGTGGAGGAAATTGCATCATTGCGACGTCAAGAGCTTGATTATTTTTAATAAACTTAATCTACCTATTTCAGACACACAACTTTGCATCAGTGGCGACTGCAGCGGCTCAATGTGTCTCCTCTGGAACATGACAGAATGCTTCCTTTCTTCCCCACAACGCATCGGCGACGGCGTCACAGCGGTAGTCAACCGACGGGCGCTTTGCCAACTCGCCTGCCAAACGGGACCGCAGCCGGAATCCTGTCATAGTACGGCTGACTTCGCGTCGAAGCATAACCTGCCTGTTGGAGGAATTAGTTTGCGGCCTGGTTCTCCTTGTGATAACTTCCAGGTACTATTTAATGACGTCATAACAGGGAGTGTCAAAAGTGACACAGCTCTGGGTCCTGTCATAGTAAGGATGACTTCGCGTTGAAGTATAACCTGCAGGTTGGAGGGATCAGTTTGCAGCCTGGTTTTCCTTGTGATAAGTGCCAGGTACTTTATAATGACTCGTCTAGTGACGCCATAGCTTAAGGTTCAAATTGGTTAGATCTAGCAAGTCTGGAGTCCTATCAGGTTATTGTGGACTTCGTGTGAAGCATTATGTTCCTGATAGAGGTCCGAGACTTGCCTTACTAAAACGAAATATCTACACATACGAGACTTCAATAAATTAGTATTTTTTTAGCATTCCCAATTGGAACGTAAGATTTTGAACTATCAGAGTGAATAAATTTAAAAAAATTAACGAAAAAACTAAAACTCATTTTCAAAATGGAACTGAACAATGGTGAAATCTCTCACACAACGACCTGTACCAAAATTCTTCCTTGTATGTACCGTGTCCGAATAAAACTAACAAAATTTTCTCCCCAGGGCTACTGCGACGTATTCCTGAAATGCCGCGCCGTCGACGCGGAAGGCCCGCTAGTCCGCCTCAAGAACCTCCTCCTGAACCGAGACACACTAGAGTCGCTCCAAATGTGGGTGATATCCAGATGGTGGGTCGTTCTACTGGCGGGAGTTGCGCTCATCGTGTGTATGGGCGCCTTTATTAAGTGCTGCGCTGTGCATACGCCTTCGTCGAACCCGAAACGACCGCCTGCTAGGTGAGGAAACTATCTCTTAGCTACATAGAAGAACTATTTTAACTATGAGACTGTACAATCGCTCGCTCCAAGTGCGATATCCAAGTTCTAATGGCGGGGTTTGCGCTCATCGTGTGTATGGCGTCTTTATAAAGTGCTGCGCTGCTGTGCAATAATACAATACATTATATTAAATTATATTTATTGATAACACTAAGTTATAAGTTGAATACGCCTTCAACGAACCCGAAACGACTGTTTGCTTGGTGAGGAATCTATATCTACTATAGAGGAAACTATTTTAACTAAGATACAGTATAGTCGCTTCAAATGCAATATCCAAGTAGTGGGTTGTTCCTCTGGAGGGGATTCATGCTGTTTTTTTTTTGCCAGTGCTAGGTTTTTTTTTCTATAAAATTGTGACCGTAACTTAAATTTATCGTGAACCTTTCAGACGGTTATCAGAAACCCTCCGGCGTCCAATGAACACGCTCCGGCGCATGCGACACGGGCGCGGCGGCCGCGCAGCCGGCACGCACCGCTCGCCGGCGGCGCCGCACGCCGCGCACCGCCGCCATCCGACACACAAGGGATACGCAGCGCCGCTAGCGTACGCACCCAGAGACCTAGGTACTGTCAAATTTCTAGTCTAAGTATTCGCTTTCGTATCCAGTCTGAAATGATTCATCACCGCTGTAACTCGAGAATCTATGGCGCGTGGGTCGCGTCACGGCCCACATATTTGAAACCAAGATTCAAGCAGATGTTTTTATGGTCTTTAGATTTGTGCCAATAGGTAAAATTTGACGTCCTTGTAGCGCGGTAGGCGAAGGCGCGCTGTTCGGCTCGATTCCCGCCTCGGGACAAATGTTTGTACGATGTGCAGATATTTGTTCCGGGTGTTCTGGTCGTTTTCTATGTAGTATGATAAAAAAATCTATCTTCTACCCATAACACAAGCTCTGCTTAGCTTAGGGCTAGATAATGATGTGTGAATTGTTCATCGTTATATATTTATCTATACTAATATTCTGAAGAGGAAGATTTTGTTTGTTTATTTGAATTTAATAGGCACCGAAACTACTGGACCTATTTGAAAAATTCTTCCACCATTAGCATACAAGAATAATAAAAAATAAATTAAAAAAGAAACGCAAAAATAAAGAAACAAAAAACAAAGTTTTTTTTTAACTAAGTTGCGACACAAAATGTGGGTCGTTATAAGTTTGACGTGTGGATCTAGTATGTGTCTGTGTGTGTATCTATCTACTTGTGGGTTGTTGCGGCATCATAGCTCCCAAACGGATGATTTTGATTGTTTGTTTTGTCAAAAACAGACGTGATCGAGTGTTCTAAGCATGGAAAGTCTGCCAAGAGTTTGTTAAAATTTATATATTTTGTTAAATACCTATATCTACACGTGCGAAGCCGGGGCGGGCCGCTAATTTATTTATAATCTGAGTAGTGTGCCGTACGCACCTATCACCACAACACCAGACACATGTTTGTAAATACTCCATAACACGATGTTGACAAAAATCTAAAATTGTAAGGTAGTCAATGACCTTGACTGTGTGTGTGTGACCCATATTTGCACTCATCATTAACACCCTACTCTTCCTTACAGCCTCAGCCTCAGCGCCCGCCGGCCCCAGCGGTCGCCGCGAGCCCTACGCCGGGGCCTACCCGCAGTCCTACGAGATGCGGCCCCCGCACAAAGTCTGACAGTACGCATACAGCGGCGAGATAGAGCTCGTCGCCTTAACGCCAGCAGTACCTTTACTACTAGGCTACGTCTGTCGCGAACGCCCGCAAGTCACCGTCGCCTCACAGACTACTATTACACTGCATTCGCCGGACACGCTCGCTGTTACTCAAGCGCCTAAGCGCCGAGATATCTAGAATGTTCTACAAACCAAAAGAGCGAATCTATTCAGTAGCAGAAGATTAAGCGCCGGCATATCTAGTTCTATGAAACAAAAGAATAAGAGCAGAATCTCTTCAGAAAAATGTGATGACTGGTTTAAATGGTCGCGCTAAAGCGCCAGGATATCTAGAATGTTCTACTAAACAAAAGAGCAGAATTAATTCAGTAGCAAATGAGACAAGATAATGGCAAAGATGCTTTTTGTGACGATGAATATTGCTAGCCAGTCTGTACTACGCAAAACAATGAATGTTGTTTGTATGAATGAACAAAGAGTTGTATTGACAATGGTGTTTATTCTGTTGATACATCAGATAAAATTAATGTGACAGTAGTAAAAATAATGCCGTCCTTTACGATTAAATAAGGTGTACCAGACATACCTGACTTGCGATGGCAGCCAGTACGATTTGACAAATATTTGTTGTCATATGTATTAGCCGCTACAGAAGGCCGCATCTTGTCTAGGAGACCCTTAAAAAAGACAGCTGCGTTTTTAGCACTGTCAATTAAGTTTAGTTGTTGATGTACCAAAAGAATCAACAACATTTAATGTCGATAAATTGTCAGCGCTGTCGCTTTGTTGCGGTTTGTTAGGTTTTGCGTAGTAAACTCCCAGACTACGATAAACCCCTCGCAGACTTGAACCTGAACCGAAAACATGTCGCAAAACTTATCTATCGCATATACATAAGTACAGAAGTTTGACAAAATGTAATGTGATTTGAATATCACTGCCAGAGTACATGAATTCCGCCAAGTATAAAGTGACAACGTCAAACATGCAAATGTTTCCCAAGAATGCTACTCAAGGCGATTTATTTTACCAATACTCATTTGCTCAATGGCGGGCGCCGCTTCTGGGCTCAATTGTGATGTTGGAACGAGCGAAATGGTGAATTAAAAATTATTTTTATACAATAACAAAAGGAACTCCCAGGAATGGCAGGACGTTTGCTCGAATCAGTACCTCAAACTGTTCAGTGTGTTGTTGCTTCAACATTTAATGTATATTTTGTATATAAATGAAATTACAATACAATAATGTTTATAATATCAAATGTACGCAAACATTTAAGTAATGTAAGTGAATATGTTCACAGCTGGTTTTACTCGAATCTCCCTAATGTAATTTTATATAGAAGTTATTTTTAACGTGTTTAATGTTAACGTAAGCGGAATGTCGAGGTGCCATTATACCAATTTGTATTCCTGTTCCTTTATTGTTATAGTAGACCTTCGTTTTCATTGATATGGATAGTTAGTGCATCTTTTAGTAAAATTTAATTAGTCATGGGCTCAAAGTATTGAAATAATCTCAAAAATTCGCATTTAGTCTTCCTATGGCGATTAACGTAATATGTTTATTTAAATCGTTTGTTTTGGTAACGTTATTGTTCTATTGTTAAGTAGAATGTAAAATTAAACAGTATTGCCAAATGATCAAATGTTATTAGACTGATATCGTTCACATGCTATGTTATCGAGTTGTAATTCGTAATGCATTTTTGATTTGTGGTTGTATGAGTTGTACAAAGTGGCTCAAAAAGACATGATATTATATACTAACTGGTGAAACAAAATTGCATATCACACTTTTGTCTTTTTACCTTCATAGCATCTTGGTTATTCAGTTATATTGATCTCTTTATAGTTAACGAGATTTATTTTCAAATTATAAATAAGCGTACTTTTAGTTAATTTCCGTCGTGCAAGCCAAAGAGCATGATGTATTTTTTATTATTTCTATACATTTTAATGTTAAGTATACCATGTTAATGCCATTTAATAGTGAATGTGGAAACAATACGCGAATTCTTTTAATGTACTATAATATTGTAAATTTGTATATGAAGGGGTGTTTCTGTTGTAGAAGTGACTTGACCAATCGTGTAACCGATGGAGGTTCTCTCCGTCAATAGTACAGTACCTACTCAATGGCATTATTTCTCTTAATTATAAGCTAGATTACCGTAATAGATTATTTAAATGACAATGTGAATATTTTTAATTAACAAGATGAATGTTACGACATGTGATTTCAAATAATAAAAAAACATAAATTTTACATGATTGTTGTGTTTTAATGTTAAAGATCTGCGCATGTTTGTCTAACGCCGCTAACACGTAGCACAAAAATGTGCATTATTTAGGCTTAAACTCGTTATCTTTAGATACATTTTACAGTGACAAAATGGATTCCCACAAGCTTCAAACGAGTGGCTCGCGTACTATCTGTCATATTATATAATGCCGTCAATATAAAATGCATATAAATGCAATGAAAAAAGAGATCCCCTTTTACTAAATGTTACAGTTAAAGTTCATATGATGATGTATTTCTGTTGCCGCTATAACAACAAATACTAAAAAACAGAATAAAATAAATATTTAAGGGGGCTCTCATACAACAAACTAGATTTTTTTGCTCGATTTTGATAACGGCAACAGGTAGACGCTTGAAATATTCACAGAATATTTAGTTCACTTTAAAAATAAATAGTTAAATTAAAAGAAAACAAATATAAAAGGGGGACTCCCATGCAACAAACGTGATTTTTTTGCCGTTTTATATAAAATGGTACGGAACCCTTCGTGCGCGAGTCTGACTAGCACTTGGCTGGTTTTATTATAGAGACAATTGTGTTCTAATTTAAAATTACCTCAAAAGAAACGAGCCGTACTAACTATTGCAGGAACACACTTTATATGTGCTCCTGGTGAGCTATTCACTACGAACAATTCAAACGTTTTTTAATCAAAAAATCACACAAATGTAGGTACGCTGCTGTAGCAAGTACGGAAACACGAGCGCCGCCGGTCCAACTATGACCGAGATGGTCCACCCATAATATCACCTTATTTGAGCCTTCCACTTTCGAGAAGCTCAGCTTAATCTCCCCTTTTATACTTTTATTCTACAATAGCATTATTGGAATTTGAAATTAAACAGTAATTCAGGTATAATTTTATATAAGTTTTATTAAATGGATGTATCATATGTATTTACAAGGTACAAAAGTATTGCTTAAACTTAAATCCGTACGAGTGTAATAATAACTACATTATAAGTTTCATAAATCAAATTCAATACTATGGCAGAATCCGTATTACTGAATACAATTTAAATTTTTTTAGGTCTCAAAACATTACGACTTCTGAAGCAGTGGCAATATTTGATTCTGTGGAAAATTTTAGTAGGTAAAGTAAGACTTAAGTAAGTTATTACTAAATAAACCACGTAACATAGGTACTAGCTAGATACTGCTTACAATAAAATTAAATTCCGGAATAAAATAGGAATGCAAGGTTTTTCAGAGATATTCTTAAAATAACATGGTGGATTTTTTAGCTGTAGTAGCGATCAAAAAACTATTAAAAAAACGAATAAACAACCTGGATATTTTTTTATACAAAGAAGTTACAAACTCCAAGGAACATTTGTGGAAAATATTTCACGACATTGATATCATCGAAGGAAAGTACAGAAGCTCAAAACAATTTTTGGTTTTGAAACCTTTCATTCATCATTTAATTCAAATATTTCAATCCAGTAATGTGATCTCTTGTTCGTTTTAAGTACAAATTTAACATTTGTACTTATTCGAAAGTTTTAGTGATAACTTAGCTTTTACCTTGTTGTTTTTAGTTTTTGTTAAGTTTTCATTCATAAAAGTATTTGTTGAACTAAAATATCTTGGATTCTAAATCGGAGTATAAATCATTTCTAGGCTACTTTTTAGTTATCTACCTTGCAAGGCCGCTGGAATAACAATTATCTTTATATCCATAATTTAAAAATAATTTCCTATCTTTAGGTGGTTTTAGTCAGAATATAAAAAGAATGTGGTGTGTGTGGTGCATCTTACTTAAATACTGCAGTAAAACTGTAAAACACTTCTCAAGTAATTCTGTATTAACACGACATTTCTTCAAATATTTCAACCCAGTAATGATATTTGGATGGTGCTTCTTACGATAAACTAAATTTTAAATGCAAACATCGTAATAAAATTGTGTATTCATAACAAAATCTCTCTAATTAATAAATAACTTTTAACTAACGCGTCCTAAACCTAAATATAATCGGTGCCTGTTATGTATTGGATAATACACGTCCAATAATAACTTATACTAAAGCAATACAAAATATTAATTCGTGATAGAAAAGCCTAATTCGAGACTACATGATTTTTCAGCAAGTATAAAATCGTTTTAGGAAACGCACTAATTATTACCATGGAGATTGAAACCGTGATTGTTACAATCTAGGTAATTATCGTTCAAATTTGCGTGAAACCATTATCCTGTTTAATTCATAAACACTATCAACAGCTACTATAAAGCTAACCTAGGCATTTCTACTACTAACGAATTTTATTGGCTTGTCTTTTATTCTGAATGCAAATGCATCAAATTATCAATGCAGCAGCACTTGTTCCTGCTTGTAAACTTCGTGATACGCATTTCGTATCAGAACATAGGGGAAGCAGGATTCAAGCAGATCCATGGTAAGGAATGGCGACTCCTGGACAATCAAATCCAGCAGAAGATACACGGATTCTCGGTTCTTTATAGCCTCTTTGTCAGTCTCTTGGCCGAGCCGTAATAGAGAAGAAGATGCGAGAGCCAAGAACTCTTTCATGCGGTCTTCTATATCGCCTTGGCCGCAAATAGTGAACAATGCACCAAATATATGGTTGATGGCTGGAGCCATGCAGTGAATGTTGTTCGAGTGGCCTTCTAGCGAGGGTCGGTAGAAGGACCCTTCGCTTCGAGCGAGTCGCGGTAGCGAGACCGCCACAAAAACCATCAGTAGACACACTATCAAGTGCTCTTCTTCTTCCACTTCTGCTTTCTGTTGGCGTAGAGCAGTGGCAAGTGTGGGATCCACTTTGCAGGGCAAGCCGGCCGCGGAACACATCTCCGATATAACCCGCATAGGGTCCCCACTCGGCAGTTGTTGTTGGAAGTCTTTGATCGAGCTTATCAAGAAGGGGATACGCCTCTCTAAAACATCTAAAAGCGATTCCTGTGCTATCTGCCTGAAGCTCAAAATGACTCCGATTATTGTCATTCTTTGCAGCACATTATCCACTTGCTGCAGTCTCTTAAATTGCTCTCTCATTATCTCCGGTTTGTCAAAGTTAGTTCGCAGCATTTGTAGCACTTCTTTGTTTTGAATGACTAACTTTTTCAGTTCTTGTACTTGGCTAGCGATGTGCCACATCAGAGTTTCGCTCAAAAGCTTCATGCCATAAGGTCCAATGAGCTCCGCGAGGGATCTGAGCTCGTTGATATCGGAGTACTCTTCGGCATTGAATGGAATGGCGCCTTCCGCCGTTAGGCTGACAAAAGATTTTTGATTCATTGAAAAGCAGATGCTGCCGGCGCTGACTCTCCTCAGCAGAATTTCTGAATACCACTGAGTATACAGCGACGCTATGGTTTTCTCTCCATGGCTGTCCATATTTTGCGTCTGCTGTAGGAGACAGTTGTTAAACACTCTCGTGATATCGATGTGCACGTAATTCTCAACAGTCTGAAGCACGTTCATGTACGCTCTCACGCTGACTAATAGCTCGGAGGGTTTAGCAATCTCGCTGGTGTCTTGGTTGAACATAACCATGCCGACTAGGGCTTTCGAGAAACGAGTCTCCAGATGCTGATGTAGATATTCTCGCGGCGCAAATGTGTACTCCCACACGTTAACCGTCGCGCAGTAATTTATGGCAAAACATAGCTCCGTCAACGCCATGTGCAATTTATCCATTGTAGTAAGATCTTCCCTCGTTTTTCTATAGCTCTCGGCACCAGGGATGACCAACTCAATCGTGTTCTTCTTACTTTTGTCCTTCTTTTTCCTGTTAGCCAAGTGCGCTATGGTTTGAGCACAATGCTTCGGCAATAGTTTATCGCTCATAGTGCACTGTTCGTCACAGATAGTGGTAATGATATTCTTTGCCTCTTTTGCCATTTCGTCCAAGTAAACATTTACGACGGAGAGGCTCCTCTCTCTAATGTGGTGCCTTTCTTCAGGGCACAGGTCGTGGGTGCAGTTTTGGAAATGACTGCAGATCAGGGGGAATGCAATAATGTATCGGTTTTGTGCAGGAAACTCTAGACACATGTGGAACTGATTCTCAAATATTTTGCTGTAGAAACAGAATATGGACAGATCAGATGTTTCAACCAAGATTTCGTCAAGGTTATCCACCATTTTCGTGTGGAAAACCATTTTATCGATGAACTGGGACAGTTCTCTTTGATCAACAAGATTAAGTGGAGCTTTTGCTAAAGAAGTGTAGGTTTGCAATCTAAACCAGTCTAGGCGGAATGCTCGGAAATCAAATGTCTGATTGTCTTCAACTTGTTTGACATTCAGGCCAGCAGCAGTGTTGCACAAAGAGGCCAGAATAATACTCTCATCTTCAGGACAGACTTGCAAATTCTGAATCATTAGATTAAGGGCTACAGCATCAAACCCTGACAAATACTGGACATAGTATCTCTGCATCACTTGACTGTACTTTCTTACTAATGCCCTGAGCTCTTCCATGTGAAACAGCAGTTCTGGCAGCTGTCGGTCAACCAAATCTTCAGCTGCTTTTCCTTTCACTTTCTGTGGTGGGTTATCATTATGGCGCAGAAGCCAGTATACTTCATCTCTTGCATAACAAAGACCTATAAATATCAAAAGAGCTTTAGGCCCCAATAAGCCTGGCTGGTCTGTAAGTATTAGACCGAGTTCTTTCAAAGCTGTTCTCAAGAACTTTCTTCTCTCCCTGTGCTTATAGCCAGCTTTCTGTACTGCATGGTGGTAGCAGTCTTTCACTTCTGATATCCTCTTGCTGTATCCCTTAATTCCATCGAAAAAACTTTGAATGTATGTATGGATGTAAATAACTTCATCTCTGAAGAGTGAGACTACCCACCCTGATTCTAAGGCACTGACCCACATTTTGTTGGCATGGTCTTGTTGAAGCATGTGATGGCAGAGTGCAAAACCAAATATCACCCATCTCTCCAATGTCTCCAAAGAAATATACTCACAAGACATTGTATTTGTTTCCGAGGGTTTCAGCAGCTGGGCTGGATTACTTACCAAACTCAGCTTCTGTTCAGATCTCCAATGCTCAGCAGTGAGGTTCCTTGCTGGATACACATGCCAAAGTGAGTTCAAGGCAGCAGATAATGTTTTCTGATGTGGTGCAAATTCTTCCGACAACTTCTTGAAAGGGGCATCATAGTCAACAATAAGTTGGCCCAAGCGAGGGAAGCTTTGATCAATTTGATTGTGAACCATTTCATGGGCAGCATTGAACAAACCTAGAACTGCCTTACGGTCCTCCACACGAGACAACAAGATCATAAGTGACACATAAACTGTTACCAGATCCAGGTAATTTTTTGTCAATTCATAGTTTAGAGTCAAATCTAGAGTGATTTGGCATGCATTTACGATGTTGAGAAGCTCGATAACATTGTCTTTGAAGTCTAATAGGTCTACAAAAGTGTAGTAGTATAATGAGAGTGATTTGATAATATCATTTCTAATGTTAGTGACTGCCTGAAGACCTTTTACATCGATGTTAGGGAATCTCCTCACAATGTGTTTGATGGAAGACTCCAAGGACTTGTCCGACAGGAAGGCAGGCTTCGACTTAGAATCGCCGCAGGCTTTCTTGATGTTATAGATTCTTGTCAGCATTCCAATACCTCTTTCATTGAGGATAACTAGCTTCTCAGCCAGCTTTTGCTGGCTGATATGCGCAGTCCTAGACATGGTAGACATTTCCTGGAACAAATGAAATCAGCGGATAAGCTAAGTGCAATGTTTATCCTATGTCGCAATAGGTCGAATTGATAAGTAGGCAATTATGCGGATATCCGCGAGAGATAAACCGTAAAATGTGCCTATTCAATGATGGTAATGCCGTCGTAACTGTTTTTTTGTCATAAACCTTTAGGAACGGTTTAAACTGGCTGGTTATTATAATGTAAATAGACAATGAACTCATTCTGATATCGGATGAGAAATAGAACATAAACATACCTGGAAATGTAATCAATTTAGAACAATAACCCAATGTTTCACTAACATACAGTCATTTTATTATGATCACAGTAATTGAAAACGCATTATTGGTCCATACACATCAAATTTATCGACAAAAACTATAAAAGGGAGTGCCATGCGCACTGAGAAAGCGTCCATTCCATTGATTTACTTTTGTTTGTCAATTTTGACACATATTTAGTGACACTGGCATTTGCGTAAAATTTGTAAGGTTGGTACGGCTGTGACTAGTGTTGTCTCTTCTCGATGCTCGATGAAAAATAACGAAAGAATGAATGCAATGCACTGTTGGCAAAACATGTTGAACTAAGATAAAACATTAAAACTGTCATTGTCAATGTCAAACCATGTGCTTCCATTGCAATATTGCAAAATGGCGTCGGCGTATTCGTGAAACTTTTGTGTTGTGGTGTCTTGCTTGTCCTAACAAATTTATTCGAAAACTATGTCATTTTGACTATCAGAGATTCTTTTCATTTGGATATTGATTTATAAGGGTCTGTAAAATCTTACCACAATGCCGCGGATAATGATAAAAGGCGGCGTTTGGCGCAACACCGAGGTTTGTTTTCGAAATCAATATTCACTAAATGAATTCTTACGCTTTTCTCGCAATTTCTGTATCGTATCGACAAGCAATGTATATCTATAATATAATGTAAACACCCTTTATTTGCAGGATGAGATCCTCAAAGCAGCGGTGATGAAATATGGCAAAAACCAGTGGTCCCGTATCGCATCACTGCTGCACAGAAAGTCTGCCAAGCAATGCAAAGCCCGTTGGTACGAATGGCTGGATCCGAGCATTAAGAAAACAGAATGGTCGCGGGAGGAAGATGAGAAGCTCCTGCATTTGGCCAAGTTGATGCCTACACAATGGAGGACCATCGCTCCTATCATTGGACGCACAGCAGCTCAATGTTTGGAGAGATATGAATATTTGCTGTAAGTCCTCTAGTTTCTATGATCATTAAACCTCATACTGGGTTCTAGGTCCTAGATAATTTTTGTTAACTAAGGGTAAAGAATTGAAGTAAAAAAGACAAGAGTTGGATAAAAATTACAACACTGGTATCATCAGAGCAAGAGAAGTTTGTAACAATTTTCAGTTTTGTAACCTTTGATTCATAATTTGTCTCTTGTCCATTTTAAATGTCATGTTTGAACTTCACTCCTTTTACAATTATGCATTGTTGAATTTTGTTTTTATTTTGAAATTTTTCCTTGTTGTTTTCTGTTATTGTTAAATATGTTTTAGCTATGTTTCATCGATAAAGGTCTGTTTTGTTGTAAAATAGCTTGGATTCTCTAGAACATATAGATGAGCTATCATTGCAAAAGATTGTTACATCAGTCTGGTTCAGAGCACTTCTATGATGAGCTATAGACAAAGATATATAAGGCAGACTCAATAACTTACACCATGGTATCTAGAAAGCAGTGTACTGTTAGTACATTAAAACCTTTTTTTAAATCTATATCAATTGTTTATCCAGAGATCAAGCTCAAAAAAAGGAGGAAGGGGAAGATATTGGGGATGACCCACGTAAACTCAAGCCTGGTGAAATTGATCCCAATCCTGAAACCAAGCCAGCAAGGCCGGATCCTAAGGATATGGATGAAGATGGTGAGAAATTATTAGACAAAATTTGAAATCAGTTGACAGCTTCATTGATATTGAATTACAGATTGTTCGCAAGAGTCTTATATTAAAATATCTACAGACTCTTGCGAACAATCAGTAATTCTATATCAATCAAGCTGTCAACTCATTTCAAATTTTGTCTAACCTGGAAGTTTTAATTTTGTAAATAAAACAGGGGTTTATTCTTTAAAGTACAATTTCATTTGTCAAGTCTTGTGAATGCTGAATGGTAGACTGACTTAATTTGACATTGAGATTAATTTATTTGCACAGTCTTATCAAATGCAAATTTCATATCATTAGTACATTTGGTACCTAGGACTATCCAGAACTAGCAAACTTGTGAGGTTGTTACTATTATAAATGAGAATTTACTATTTTATAAGTCTACAAAAATTTAGAATGTGACAAAATTTCTTCCAATTGGCATAACTGAAAGCTGCACTCATATCTTGCATTGCATGTTTCTTTACAACACATCATCCCCTTTTACCAGGCCCTAAACTAACCTAACATCTTGAACTAGAGGAGAATGTTAATGCTTGATAGCTGTTAACCAACTGTCAGCACCAGTTGACAGTTGGTTAGCAGCGGTTCAGTCTATCATCATCAGTATGTTTCTAACCTTACCTTAATTCTTCTTAAAAGCATAATTCTAACAATTATTTCTTGATTTTGGCTGGCATATAATTAAGGCTATATTTTTTTATGAAGGGCTGATAAAATTATTAAGTATTTAAAATCTTGCAGAGTTGGAAATGCTGTCTGAAGCGCGCGCTCGCCTCGCCAACACTCAGGGCAAGAAAGCTAAGAGGAAGGCTCGTGAAAAGCAGCTAGAAGAGGCACGGCGTCTCGCCGCTTTACAGAAACGTAGGGAACTGAGCGCCGCTGGAATTGGCGTGCCTTATAAGTATGTTAGCTTCACTTACATTTGATTACAATCTTAACTAGTAAGTGAATTTGGGGCTGAGGATGCATCGAAGGTGACATTTCACTTATTCACTCTTGTCTTGAAGAGGTCTAGGATGTAGTTGGCCACAAAAATAGAATCAGGCAGCAAGATCCAAACCTTGATGTGTTGTAATTTTATAAAAAACATGGTTTAGCTTTGGTGCATTGCAGAAACAAGCATTGATTCTGCCATTCCATACGTCTTACCATCAAACTGATAAACTACTATTTACCACCAGTATGCCAAACACAGGGATGGTTGTCTATGGTAGAATAGTCATCATTGTCATACATTGCTTAAAAAAATAAAGTTGAAGGAATTAATTTGACTCATTCTATGACGATTTGACGTAATTTTTTACCGACTTCGAAATAGGGAGGAGTCTCTTTGTTCGGCATCAATGTGCTTTTTATGTATGTTCGTCAATTTCTCCCTCAATTATGTATAGATCAATTTTGAAAATTCCGTTGCTATTGTATAATCCCCAAGTAGTCTATCATAGACAACAATCCCTTTACTTTGTCTACTGTCTTCAAAAACGGTGTCAAGTTTGTTTTAATGTTTAAATTCTATTAAACACATCAAATTATCTGTAATTTGATGTGTTTAATAGAATAGCAAGACGTGCGTTGCGGCACGTCTTGTCACTTAAATTTTTGGAAAAATAATATAATTTACTAGCTAAATAATTCATCAGGCGCAGAAAGAAGCGCGGTGTAGACTACAATGCCGAGATTCCGTTCGAGAAGCGCCCCGCCTCTGGGTTCTACGACACGTCCACCGAGGCTGTGGATCCCATGGCGCCAGACTTCTCCCGGCTGAGGCAGCAGCATCTTGATGGGGAGTTGCATTCAGAGAAGGAAGAGGTAACAGTATTATGAATCTACGATACATAAACACATTACATAATTTGCCCAACTGGCTCCTGTAAATAGTGGGCTGTGACTTGGTTGTATTGTGTATGTATAGCATTTTCGCCGTACACAGAGAAATAGTCAAAAATACGGAAAATTATTCCTCTAACGTTTCATTCAAGGGTTGTATGACATTTTTCTCATTGCCTGGAAGAAACCTTATCTAAGGTTTTTGCTGTTAACATATCAGACATTTTAGTTTTGTGGTTCAGATTATAACATTTAACATTTAAATAATTCACAGAGAGATCGCCGTAAAGACAAGAATAAATTGAAGCAGCGCAAAGAGAATGACGTGCCTCAGGCGATGTTGCAAGGAGACCAGCCGGCCAGGAAGAGAAGCAAGCTGGTGTTGCCTGAGCCACAAGTGTCGGATCAGGTGAGACAGTGTTTATATTTATTTAGAGGAAAACGATTAAAAACTGAATAAAGAATTGATAGTCTAGGGTAGAATAGAGAAAAATAAAGAACATAGAGTCGAATTCGCAGAGATTAGTTTATTTTCACGTTCATTGGACCACAAGCTCACGTTCTTAAATGACGATGTGGTCGACAATGAATATGGAAGGACTAGAAAACACTATTCCTCTTGTCATGAAAATCACTCGATAAGCACTATCCATTGTTCCACAGGAACTACAACAAGTTGTAAAACTGGGTCGCGCATCAGAAGCGGCGCGCGAATCAGCGGGCGGCGCCGGCGCACCCACTGATGCATTGTTAGCCGAGTACGCGCTTACTCCGACACCCGCCACGGCGCTTAGGACGCCTGCCACTCAGCAGGACAGGTAACATTAAATTGTTTACTTGACTTCTTTGTTAAGAGGGCGCAATAAGCGCCATTTTGTGAAAAGAATAGGCATAGGATTTCGCGTCCATAGGAGCAGGACAGAACATACGTTTTTAGAACGGCGGCGCGGCGTAAGCGCAAAAATCAAGTTTTTATTATTTACAAGAAACTAATATGAACTAGGTACTTATGAAGAAACTGGTTCTAGCTAAATAATAAGTAATAACCTACAAATCAAAACATAAGTCATTTCAATAGACCGCAGGGTTTCTAAGGTCTCAAACAGAACTTTCATGATTGTTTATCGTATTTTTTTCTCAATCGTGTTTTCATTTTCATAGAACCATAGCAAAAATATTGAATTTTATGTAATTCGAGTTTTTTTTTCAAAGTACTATAAAGTTTATTAAAAAAGAAAATTACAATCAAATAACAGAACCAAATTAAAACTAGTATTTACAATTCGAGTTTTTTACCACGGGAATCTCGTGAGTACCTACGTATACGTACTCACCTACCTCAAACCCATTAGGTCCGCTTTTTAATGGCAACATGCGTCTGGTTTGCCACTTTTCTGCCAATGCAATGTCCCGTTCATGGAATTTATTGCATACCTTTAAAAGAAAATGTCTATGTCTCAGGTGATCTAGGCTGAGACCAATGTCGCGGTCCCTGGTCTATGTTTTGCACGCGAACTAACACACATACATAAGCCTAGCGTCAAGTTTGGTTTATCTCCAGTAGCATTTTTTAAATTGTAGCAAATAGCAACTGATGAACGGATATTCAGCTGTAGCCCCCTGATTTGACTAGTTCAAAGGAATCTTCATTAAATTCAATCGAGTTTATTTTTACATCAAAATGGATTACCAGGAATTGGCTTTAAATATAACCACAAAAACATGCAATTTTATGTCAACAATGAAGCTTTGTTCCTAACACTGCCTCCTCTTGCAGAATCCTAATGGAAGCTCAGAATGTGATGGCTCTCACCCACGTAGACACGCCACTCAAGGGAGGCCTGAATACGCCGCTGCATCAGCCGGACTTCTCTGGAGCCCTGCCTTCCGCACAGGCTGTTGCTACGCCCAATACTGTGCTTGCTACGCCTTTTAGGTAAGAACCCTAATCGCTTCACATAGGTTATTTTAACCATAAAAATGAAAAATAAAACGTTTTGTCGTTCTTCTGTTGTTGTAGATGTGCTAAGATATAAATTTTCCAGGTCACAACGCAGTGAAGTCTCAACACCTGGAAGCTTTAACACGCCTGGACCTGGACTGGTACCTCCTGGGTCATTGACGGTAATCATAAGAAAAAAATATGATTTGCAAAAATGCTTGAGCTATCTCTCTAAATCATGCATGTTTTCTACAGACTCCAGGTCTTCGTGATAAGCTGAGCATCAATCCAGAGGACAGATTAAGTGCTGGAGATACGCCACAGATTGCACATCAAATGCAGAAGCAAGTGAGTTGATAGCAATCTGGTGAAATCACTTGGAATTTTTACCCCTTCTGTGGGCATTGATTTGTACAAAATGTATTCTACTTAACGACTAGCGCAGGCCCGTAGGGAAGGGTGTTAGATCACCAAAAGTCAAAGGAAATGACAGAAAAAATTGCATTCATGTATGTACTCATTTAAAAGATAATTTACTTGCAGTTTAATATGCCCATAACTCATAGCGATAAGGCCGCCTTTGTACTTCTTCTCCTTGCTTTTATTTTTGAACTGTTTTCTGTGTTTGTGTGGTACAAAAAAGAATTGTCTATCTATCTATGCCCGGTATGAAAGATTTTACTGATAAAGGTACGACGAGTTCATTCTTCGGAATATGTATCTTTATATCGAGACGCAATTGGATGAGACAAGGACATGACAGAGGAAGCTGGCAGAAACGAAAAAGACCCTTCAAACAGTGGGTCATCTTGGGCTTATATGATGGTTATGAGCCCCTTGATTTTTATGCAAAT
The DNA here is from genome assembly GCA_947086465.1 of Eupithecia exiguata. NCBI lineage: Eukaryota > Metazoa > Arthropoda > Insecta > Lepidoptera > Geometridae > Eupithecia > Eupithecia exiguata. The sequence goes on along the minus strand of OX352233.1, from coordinate 4,081,796 downwards.
TATTCTATGGTTACATGGAATGTGCTGAAGTCAAGCTGTACATCATGTTAATGATATCAATGTATGTTTCCAGCTGAAAGCTTCAGTCCGTAACGCACTCCAATCCCTACCAACTCCCCGCAACGACTACGAGATCGTGGTGCCGGAACAAGAAGACGAGATGCTGGAGGGACGGTCCCGCGAGCCCCTGGTGGAGGATCAGGCGGACATGGATGCCAGATACGCGAAGGAGCAGGAGGAGATACGTGAGTGGATTGTAGCTATGACTATGAGATAGAGATATGGGAGACCGTCTGCGATCCTGCGAGCCCCTGGTGAATTTACCAATCAGGAAAAGAGATGAAAATGTTTTTTCCGCTGATTAGTTGAATCCTGATAATACATTTATTTATTACTTCCCATTCAGACATAGACCTCTAATGAGCGCCATAGCGCCCCGTCTTCAGCTTGCCGCATCCAGCATCTACCTGCAGTCTTTCGCAGGTCGTTATCCCACCTGGGCGGAGGGCGTCTTACACTACATTTGCCGAGTCGCAGTTTCCACTCTCACTTTTATCCCAGCGGTTGTCGGTTCTTCGCAGTAATGTATGGTCGGCCCACTGCCATTGCAGCTTACTAATTCTTTGAGCTATGTCTATAACTTTGGTTCTCTGTCGGATGTTTTCGTTACGAATCTTAACCTTCAGTAATCTTATTCATAGTTATTTCCATAGCTCGCTGAGCGACTTTGACCCTGGTGGACCACCGTGAGTGTCCACGTTTCAGCTCTGTAGGTCATGACGTGTAGACGCACTGATGACACGCACATTTTCGCACTTGCCTTTCTAACTAAAATCTATGTTTACGCAGGTCAAGCAGAACTCAAGCTGCGTTCCCAAGCGGTCCAACGTGGCTGCGCGCGCCCCTGCGAGGTCAACGCGAGCGTCGTCCGTGGCGCTTCCACCGGCACTCTCACCGCATTACAGAACGCTGAGGAGCTGCTCAAGGCGGAGATGGTCACTATGCTGCATTATGACTCACTGCGGGATCCACCCCCAGGTAACCTCGGGTCGAAATTCGGCTAGGACCTCAACCATCATCATCAGTATAGTAAGCACCCCGAAATTACAGCGGTCGCCAGTGTCTAGCTAACTAGATTGACCGAAGTCATGCTGCTTTTATTGGAGACACGAGTGCTAGAGGCATCGTGGGCGGCTGTGTGACCCTTCTCTGCTATTCAAGCGATACTCTATTAAGGGAGATGCAGTTTAAAAATTTGGTAACCAGCCAAACCCCAATCGCTAAACTAAAACGAAACTGCTAGCGGCCGATCTGCCATTTTAGTTTGTTTTGATTGAACTTTACCATCGAGACAAACTGCAAAATTTCCAAGGGTCGGAACATTACTAACTAACTCGGAAACGGAAAATAGAAGTTTCTTATTCGTTTTCGTGCAAAACGAATTCGTATGTCGCTTGCATAAGATTAGCATTTGCACGAAAACTAATCAGAAACTTCTATTTCGTTTTTACGAGTACGGACCCAGTTGTGAGTTAATTGTATGACTGTATCGATCACCGTCAATCCGTTTCTACCACCTGCCAAACATCTTACATTATTATTACAAAAATACCTAAGGTTAGATTAAAATGCGGGTGTTGTCGATGATGAAACAGTGAGTCTTGGACATAAGTTTGTGCCGCAGCAGTTGACGAAGGTCAATGAAATCATACATCAAAGTACGTTACTTTGATGTATGATTTGGCTGTGAATTCTTATCTACTTTCAGGCGTAGACAAAAAACGCGCCGTCCAACTGCAAGCGTCCCACCTAGCGTACCTCGAACAACATCCTTACGAAGAGTTCACATCGGCCGAGCTCGACGCGGCCAAGCAGGAGTTGAAGAAGGAAATAGAGGCGGTGAAGGGGGGGATGGGACACGGCGATCTGAGTATGGATGCGTATACGCAAGTTTGGGAGGAGTGTCTTGCGCAGGTGCGAATAAGAATTTTGTCGAAATATATAAAACTAAGTGTCCCTTGTGAGCTTATAGTACGAATAAAAATAAGCGACAGTTTACAAATATACATAAACGTAATAAATCAGCATGTTACCAATGGATTTTAAGAAAAAAAAAATTGCGCGCGGAGCTCGGAGTGGCAATATCTCTGGTGGGACGCTGCCGTTGTTGCTTGGCGCTCTCAGTGTGAAGGTCGAGTATTGTGGTGTCCTGATGATGTCTCGTGGAGAGACGAAACTAGTTGACGTCTTGCTTTGATAGGTATTTTTTCATTTTGTAGTTGGCGTCGTTTTTTTTCTACAATGCGGACTACATTTTGTTAGAACTTATCGGAGGTTTTTTTTTTGCGGATTTGTTACTAAATATTTTCATCCTTATATTTTGCAATGGATTTCCGCAAAGTAACGCCTGATTCTATTATTTATGTCGATGCAAGTTTTTCTGTTATTTAATTTTTTATTTTCAGCGCTATGGCCTTTCAGTGCCAGGCTTCAAAGATGAAACCTGGATCTTATGTAATCAAATTCTATCTCATTAAAAGGTCTCAATAAGACTAATGGACCAAATGCGGACACAAGAGTACTTCCACCATAACCATAAGGTCTCAATATGCATTTTAATATTGTATTCCAGGTGTTGTTCTTACCCGGACAAAACAGATACACACGCGCGAATCTGGCCAGTAAGAAAGACCGATTAGAATCAGCAGAGAAACGATTGGAACAGAATAGAAGTCACATGGCTAAGGAGGCCAAGAAGTGTTCAAAGATCGAGAAGAAACTTCGAGTTCTCACAGGTAAGCTAAGGACACAAATTAAGTGCAAAGGTATATTATACGGGATGAAAAACACTAATCTCAATTCTAACCTTAGACGCGATTTGTTGCACTATCTACTATAATAGCAATTGCAACTTACTGTAAACAGTAAAATCAGAAGAATAATAATTTTGGACAATTCACACACACCTACAGCAGCTACACGAGCTTGTATTATGGGTACTAAATAACTAATATTCATACTTATATTTTTTTTTATAAAATACCTAAATACTTAAATTTGTTCTTTTGTTTAGGTGGATACCAAAGTCGTGCCGCTGCACTTATCAAACAGTTCCAGGAATTGCAAGATCAGCTAGAACAGGCCAATTTAGAATTGTCCACGTTCAAATTCTTAGCAGAGCAAGAAAAAGCTGCCATTCCACGTAGAATAGAGGTACTTTCTTTCACATCGCCTTCACTCAATATATTTATTTTTGGTAGGCTGGGTAAATTATAAGTACTTAAAGTATCACAATGTGACGCCTATTACGTGTAACATGTGGGAGGCAGACGGAGTTCACAGTGAAGTGTTCTGACATAATACATCAAATAGATGTCAATTATTTCAGTGCTATGCAAGACCTTTGACCAGCTGTGGGATGCAATAGGCTGATTAGATATACCTTTACTTACCAAATCATGAAAAATGTATTTCATAAGGCCAAAGATTATTTCATATGACACCATGTAGCACTACTAAGTCATGGTGTCGCTCACTGACATGTGCGTCTTGGGCTATGAGTGTTAATTACTAATCAACTCTTCACAGAATAACTATAACTTAGAACCAAAGCCTTTATTGCTAAATCACAGTGTAGAATAATATTGTTTTGAATAAAATAATAAGAAATATATTTATTTTATTAGTTATGATTGTTAAAAAGTTTAATAGAACGTATTAGAGCCATAATTATGATGATTCAAAACTCTTAGAGTGTATAAAAGACATTTTTGTTGTAAGTACGTGGAAGGTGGCAAAGCAAAAAAATATGATTTTATTATTTAATAATTTGCCATAATTTCGATAAAATCTTGAAGAGGGAAGTTCATATTTAAAGGAAAAAATTGCCCCAGTTGAAAAATATGCAACAACGAGTCCCTAAACCTTTCATTCTGAGTTTATCACTCTTTATTAACGCTGTGTAATGTGATTAACTCGGAATTAAGGCTTCGGTTTTTGGTAGACTCAAATCGAAGTTATAATTCTGAATTTATTCCTATAATAATGTGTAATATTATTTTTACAGTCATTGACAGAAGACGTGAACAGACAAACGGACCGCGAGAAGCAACTACAGAAAAGGTACTCAGAACTGCAGTCAGAGTTAGAAGATTTGCAGAAAAGACGGCAGCCAAAAGGAACGGCTAAAGCTAGTGAAGAATAGAATAAAGAATTTGATGTAATGAATAAGTTGGAGCCACCGGCGCTATAGTCCGTAAGGTCCCAAAGATTTTCGGTTGAGCCGACTAAGGGTTTCATGGCTTAGTTGGTTAGAGCACACCCGTACCTGAGGGTGGGGCGCGGGTTCGAGTCCCGCCGAAACCGGAAATTTTTGGGAACTTATTTCTTAGAGATACCCAAAGTGCAGGTAAGCACTAACAAAAAACCTTTGAATAAGTTGATTGGTACATCTGCCTGATGTTGCTCCTTTAAAAAACAAAATTCAATTGATTGTAATTTGAAACTTGTTGAGACCTTTAACGAAGCAATTTTTAGAGGAACAAATTCATTCATTTAGAGTTGCTGTACTATTCGATAAGTCGTAATATAAACTCAATACGTTAGTCAATATTGTTATGCTGACGAAATAAATAGCTTGCTGATAATCAATTACCTCTGTCTTCAATAATTTTATCTAAATAAATTCATATTCCACTTCCTGCAAGCAATAACTTAAGTATGTATGTAGTGGCGTTTAGGAAACAATAATACAATATAATATAAATCAAATTGTTTTATTCCATTTTATTGCTACATACATGATTGAAATAGTAACTATAGCATCTTAGACACTATGAAAAAACAGAAATAATTATAGAATTCAACACTTACAGACTTACACAACTATAATTTATATCACAGAAAGATCCAGACCGGCTGGATAAAGATCTAAAAACTATATTTTACAAAATCATCAGTACAGGACCCGACTCCGAGGCATGGGGATATTTTGGATGAATTTCAACCCTGTGGTTTAGATTCGTTTCACTTTGTGGGTATAATGCTGAGATACACTGGGATGAACTGTACAAGTTTCTGATTGGAGAAAATTGAGGTAGTCATTAGGTTAATGCTTCTCAGCTTATTGGGTGGGGAAAAAATCATTGTCCGATTTTAGCACTATTTTTGTTCATTCTGAAAGCTACTTTTCCCATTCACTACCCAGCCTCATCGCTGCTACGTGCTCCTGATATCGGTGGTGTGCGTCGGGCATTAAAAGTATGAAATTTTTAACCCTTAAATACAAAGTTACTGATGTAGGTACAACATAATATATAGACTATCAAGAGCTATCTTCAGAATCACTGTTCAGCCTATTCACTTTCTTAAATTTACGCTTTATAAGCGGACTTTCCTTGTCCTCTGGCGAGGGAGAACGAGACCGATGTTTTTTCTTTCTCTTTTTCTCTCTTAGAGCCATCTCAGCTAATTCCAGCTCTGAGATATCGTGAACTTGCGTTAATCCAATATGCGAGTCAACACAGAAGCTATCCTGAAAAAAATATACAGAATTCAGTATAAAAAATATAAACGATAAATTCAACCATAAATCAGGTGACGTAATATTCAGATGTAAAATCAGGTGACGTAATATTGATTTTTTTCCAATAATTTACATTACATTATTAAATATAACATTATTTCAACTTCATTTACTAATAATAATCTTATATCACGAAATGTTAATCTCATCTGAATCCTAACTTATTCTATTTCAAATGTTATCAATTATCATGAATGACATTGTAAATCAGACATTGCACACGTAACAGTAGAAATACATTTAATCATGTTTATACCTAAACCACCTGTACACATGTATTTCATGCAATAAATAATACTTTATAGTTTAAATTACCATTTCATACGCATCTTCCTGTACGAACTGCGAAAACACGTCTACGTGATTATACTTTTTCGGTAGTTCGGGTATTTTGAAGCCATTTTTTTTCACTGGACTCCTGGAAAGCAAATGTTACAAACTATTTTTAGCCTTTAATGTATTAAGTAGGTGTAGAAAGAAAACTTAACGAGTAGGTACTTTTTTTTTACTGCGAAACACTAAAATAGATTTTAGAATTTCTCCCTAACACGCATTTCAAATTTCAAGACTACTATTAGGGTATGCTAGAAGTAAAAACGAGGATGAAACTTTAGGGTTCTTTTTGACGACGGAACTCTAAAAATGATTTTAGAATTTTCTGTTTAGTTTGGCCATGAATTCTATCACAAATTTGACGTTTGTAGGCCCCGCTGGAAGTACCTAAAAATTTTATGATTATCAGTGAGTGCGTGATGACGGAATAGCGATAATTTGACGATATCATATGAGCGAGGTAGCATGACCCTCTGTTTTTGTAAGCGAGATAGCATGAGCCTCTGTTTTTGTTGACTTAAAAGCTTAACGCAACGCACTAAAGTCTATTATTTCAACGGCGTTGGCATTCGTATTCAATCGGGTTGAACTGGTCTCTTCTATGCAGACGAATTTTGCCGATGCGCTTATAAAAGTGGTACAACTGTACCAGTGAACTTCAAGTCGATTACCAGTGGTAGACTTGGCTTGGACATGATATTTCATCTGAAATGGTCTCAAATTACCATTTTTTGGCAGATTCTTATTGAAAACTGTTAAAAAAACGTGACTTGAGATCTGTTCAAACAAAATCGCGTGCGTTTGAGTATTCTGGGGTTACAGACTACATACATACGCTTACCTGACACTCTTCATATACACCGCCTGTATATCTTCATTATGCGTGACGTCGTCATCGTCACAAATAAACTCTGCTATGCTGCCCGCACTGTCGTCTGTCAACTCGTCGCCGCTATCGGAGTCTGATAGTGCGGCTTCCATGTCTAGAAGAGAGTTGTTGTGTCGCTTTTTCTGGAATTTACAAGGTCAATTTAGTATTTTTATTAATAATGTAGTTTTAGTTTTTACTGATATTTTAGTAATGACTGTTTAACTGTTTAATGATTTGACATAACTTGTAGTTAGCGTATGTATGCCCATCTGCGAAGTTAAATTAGTATAAGGTAACATGAATACTAGGTGTATCCTCTTTCTTAAACAGTAGCCAGTTAATCGCAATCTATAGAAGAGCCTAACGAATACAGAATACTTATTGTGAGATGCACATCATCTGAGTTTGATTTATTGAGCTATGATATTGATACTTACTTTTCGCACTTTGTGATTAGTTGTCGACCTAATTCTTTTGTCTTTTTCAGTAACCTTCGGACTTGAGGGGCCGCCATTGTCATTTAAGAAATCATCGTCACTTTCGTCAAACATGATTTTCTTTTTATTGATTTCTTTCTTTTGATTATTTCGTGACGTTTTTATTTGACTAAAATAGCCTTCGCATGATAAGAAATCTTCGTCACTGTTTTCGAAAATACTTGTTTTTAGGGGTGATGTCTTAGGCGAAATTTTTAAAGGAGACTTTTTCGTGCTCTTCTTGAATATTGTATCGAATTTCTTTCTTAGCGATAGAATTTTATGTTCTTTCTTATATTTTTGCAACACGTCCAAAGGACGAATTGTGTTTTCTTTTTCGTTATTCTGAAGTATATGTTTTAGTTCTTTCGGCATCGTATTCTCTTTTTGCGAAGATAAATCTGGCTGTGACACAGTGAAGTAGAAGTTTGTCTGATCGTTATTGAATGGTTGTTTGTCTTTATTTGATAGAGCTGCTATAACCCTTTGTTGCAAAGTCAAAGGTTTATCATCTAAATCTTCTAATTTCTGCTTCTTGTTGAAGTATGGTGAGGCCGTTACCAATTCACTATCTTCTACAAACTTTCGTTTATTACTAAGACTAGAGTCTATAGTTTTGTTCTTAGTATCTTTCTCACTAGTTTCTTTGCATACAGCGTCAAAGAAACTAATCCTTTTAGATGTGTCAGCTTTACTACAAGCTCTAGGTGTTTGGAAATCGTTATCGTCATCATCAAAACTTTTATCTCCAGCTAGGCTAAATTTATTATTTTTGTTACTATTATCTAGTTTACTTATCTGTTTATAATAATCACATACTTTCCTGTCGATCGCTTCATTGGAGTCACTATCACTGTCTAATATAATAAGGCTTTTGCTCTGAGATTCGTTTTTCTTAGATTTACTCGTTACAGGTTTTCTTTCAGATTGCGTTAGGGCATTTACAGACCTTTTCCTATCAGCCTGCGTTAGAAGTATAGGTGATGTGCTTCTTTCATCGTCACTTATAACTTCTATTTTTTGATTACTGATGTGAATTTCTTTCATTGATTTATCTTCCGTTTTGTTGATCATATCTACTAGCTGTGTTATAGTAAACATACTTTTGTTTGTACTATTGTTTTTGACATTTGATTTCTGTTCATCTTCATCAATTATAATTACATTGTCCTCAGTTGGGTCTGGTATTAGTTTCTTCCTTATGTTTCTATTTGGTGTTGAACTTGATGGTCTACTTTTATTGCTAAGTTGGAACTTACTTGCTTGACTACATAGTATGGGTGACGTAGGTACAGATTTTGAAACTTTACCAGATAGAATTGAAGGGCTAAGTGGAAATGCAGAGTTTGGAACATTAACGTCTTTTATATTCTTCTCGAGTTTCGTATGATTTTTTTCTGGTGTAGTGTTTGCTTCTAATTTGGGTGGTTCCGGTGAAACCGGGATGACACTATCGTTGGAATCAGCGAATATGTCGTCTATACTATCAAGTCCAAAGAATCCTAATGCTTCCTCAGTTATTTTTGGCTTATCTTTTATTTCAGTTGAATTTTTGTTTTGCGGTTCTATTTCTTCATTTAAAAGTTCAGTTCCGATTAGAATAGCTTTTTGAGGTTCAGTTTCAACATTTAAGAGTTGAGTTTCCGCTAAAATATCATTTTGTGGTTCAGTTTCTATATTTAAGAGTTGAGTTTCCGCTAAAATAGAATTTTGCAGTTCCGTTTCTATATTTAAGCGTTGAGTTTCCGCTAACATAGCATTTTGTGGTTCAATTTCTATATTCAAGAGTTGAGTTTCCGCTAAAATACCATTTTGTGATTGAGTTTCTATATTTAGAAGCTGAGTTTCGGCTAAACTGGCATCTTGTGGTTCAGTTACTAAATTCAAAATTTCAGTTTCAGCTAAAATAGCTTCCTCTGGACTACTATCGGCAAATATATCATCAATATCACCTAAATCAAAGTTCGTATCGGCTACAGTATTCGTATTTTCATCTACTGGTTGATTTCCAGGAGAATCTAGAGCATCAAAGTCAAAGTCTAAATCGAAATTCGCGCTGCAGTTCGCTTTATCATGTACTTCTGAGCTTTTGCTAATGAAACTGACTTCTCTACTAATTTTGTCAATGATATCTTGCGATTCTTCCATCGTATTTTCACCCACTGGTTGATTTCCAGGAGAATTTATCGCATCTAGAGCATCAAAGTCAAACTCTAAATCAAAATTCGCGCTGCAGTTTACTTTATCATGTTGTTCTGAACTTTTGCTAATGAAACTGACTTCTCTACTAATCTTATCAATGATATCTTGTGATTCTTCCATAGTTTTGTCGTAATTCAGTATAACTTCTGCGTTTATATCATCGATCAGGTCTAAGCTAGGTAAATAAGGATCATTTATAAACTTGAGTAGAACTGGTTTGTTAGTTTCCGAATGTTTTATCTTTTGACAGTCGTATATGTTTTGGCAAATATAGCATGTTTTCTGTGTATTGCTACTATCTAAATTCAAGTCTACTAGTAAGTTTATAAGTTTGGTTGGCAATCCACTATCGTTTACCCCTAATTCGTTTATGAGTTTAGTGTAGTTTTTTGTAGATTTCGTCGCGGTGCTAAAAAGTGCTCTTATATCGCCGCAGTTCTTTGCGGGAGATTTTGCGGTGGTCTTTTGTTTCTTTTTAGTTTGTTTTGATTTTGCAGGGGAGCTTATAGCCGTGTTTTGTGGTTGTGTGTCTTGAGAGTTGATAACTGAAAAAAAAAAACAAAAATATCCATTCAGAAGGATAAAAAAGGCTTTTATGTGCAGGTATAGGATAGTTGTATGATGTTTTTTTTTGCTTTACGCTATGGTCCTATTTGTTTGTGTTTGATGAAAAAGTTCAAGGGTCTTCAAGTCAACACTTACTTATGGGTTCATCGACCTCCATAGGTTCTGGTTTTTTGGCTTCGCTGCCCTGGAATTCTTCGTCTATCGGAGAATCACTGCGTCTAAAGTTAACTTTCTTTATCGGACTAGAGTTGCTCGTCGAGGGTCTGCCTGCAAGCATACTGCGAAGATCTTTTTGACCTGGTGTTTGCTGAAAATATACAAATGAGATCTACAAATTTAATCAATTGTTTTTTAGTATTTGTTGTTATAGCGGCCACAGAAATACACCATCTGTGAAAATTTCAACTGTCTAACTATCACGGTTCATAAGATACAGCCTGGTGACAGAACAGACAGTGGAGAGTTAGCAATAGGGTCCCGTTTTATCCTTTGGGTACGGAACCCTAAAAATTATGTAATTTATTGCATTTCATTTATTCAAAATCTTTTACGAATTCAACGGTGTGATCTACCTTAGACAACAATCCTTGTGCTTGGCTTACAGACTGACTTCTTTGATTATTAATATGTTTAGATAGAGCGTCAAACTGCAAAGCAACCAATAAAACAAGCCAATTTTCGTACGCTGGCGAGCTTGACAGCTAGGTTTTAAACTCGCGCTACACATTATTCTTTGGTACACATAATGATACCAGTTGTAAAGAAACTCCCATTAGAAATAGTGATTTTTTACAATAGCGTCGACTGTCAAGCCAAGAGTGCGAGTTGAAGATTTAGAACGTAACAGTCGTACGGATTTTTTTTCTACGCTCATGCGGTGTTGACATTCCATAACTAGACATATAAATAATCAAAGACGGACTTTCTCCCGTCCATAAACTTGCTCTTATCTTGGCGTACAAACTTAATACGCAGGAATTTATCCAAGACCTACCTTTTTAGCTTTTCCTTTTCCTTTTTTGTCAGCCTCTTTGTCCTCCTTCTTAGCGACTGTGATATACATCTTCTGACACTGCGGAGTGAATCCGTGCGGCATCATTCGAGGGTTGTACTTGTATAGGTTGTTTTCTACTTCTTTCGATTGCTTTATCTTTTTGTTCAGGCCGTCGCGTTGTCGCATGCAGTCTAATAGAGTCTGTAATATTATTGAGATATACGATTTAGTATCGCGTATGTTACAAATATTTAGCAATGAAAATAAAAACTAAAACCCTACTTCAAATTCCTTAGTATTTACACAGTTTTTGAAGTTTTCCGGACGAATACTTATCCATCGGGAATAAAAAATATTATTATGGAACCACCTCGGGATAATTCTCTGTACAATAGCGATTTTCTAAATCTATACTAATATTATAAATGCGAGTGTGTTTGTTTGACCTTCCTTCACGTCCTAACTAAGCAACCAATCGGCTTGATTTTTGGCATGGAGTTAGTTGAAAGGATGGAGAGTAACATAGGCTACTTTGTATCCCATAAATCAGTTCCCATGAGATAGAAATAACCTTAAACAACGCGTGCGAAGCCGTGAGCAGCAGCTAGTCGGGTCTATAATTTAACGGAGAAATTGACGAACATATTATCTACATAAAAATTACATACAGCCGAACATAGAACCTTCTCCTCTTTTATTTTTACCCGACTACCAACAGGGGAGGGTTATGAGGTTAGCACCCTATGTTTGTATGTATGTGGCCGATTTCTTTGTTCCCACCTAGCGCTGAAACTACTGGTTCGATTTCAACAAATTATGTATCGATTGATTCGTCTCAATACCCCGATGGTTATAGGCTGTAGGATTTAGGGCTCCGACCCCGAATAAGCCTTCAAAACGCGTATTAAAGTTTAGGTAGCCGCAGGCTGCAGGCCCCATAGAGAAAAATTACAATACCTACGACCTATTTTAATTTTCAACTCTATCCCTATCAAATATGATATATGACCGATACGTCATTCTATTTTGTCAATGTAAATGTTTCAAACTTTTATAACTTTCACGTAGTCGGGTTGTAGTTTTTAACTTTATCTTGTTATTTCTTCGTTTCGTTAAAACGTTTTGTTAAACATAAGACTTAGTTAGCAGCTCTATTCTACTGTAAATAAGGTTGATAATACCTGATGTTCCCTGCCTTCTGTGACCAAAATAAAGACTTGCCCACCGCGCTCCCTTCCAGTCCTTCCGCATCTGTAGCAATAAATTGGTTTGGGTCAGCTCACACCGAGATGCGACGCGACGCGGGCAGTTTTCATATTATGTCAATAAAATGTGCTTCTTTTTGCGTAGTACATAAAGTTTCATTTTGAGTCAGTATCTTAAATAGTACGTGCAGCAACGCTTCACGTCTCGATGTGAGCTGACCCTTAGGGTTTTACTTATCTTTATTGTATTCTGTATTAAGAGACTTGATAGATGTTTAGGCAGAAGGAAGGAACAAATTATGTAATGTTACCTACTTCGTTTTAAGTCCATATGAGTATACCTCAGGTGCTACATCCTTCAACATGTCGTATAGCACATAATAAACAGCGAGAAAATAGAAAATGTGCGTTTTTAGTTTAGATTTCTTAATTATGACCCTGCGTCTGGTTTTACTTAAGTGTTCTATAAATACATAATGCTGGACAATTCACACAGCATCATCTAGCCCCAAGCTAAGCAGAACTTGTGTTATGAGTACTACATGAGTGATATAGGTACATAATACAATATAGAAAATATTGTTTATTATACATAGAAAATACCCAGAACGACCGGAATAAATATTTGCAGATCGTACATAAAATTTGTTCAAGGCGGGAATCGAACCCGCAACCTCCTCCGTCGCAGGCGGACCTTCGCCCACCGCGCCACATCTACATAGGTAAGAGTTTACGGCTCTACAGTAAAACACAGCTGTTTCAATCAACAAAGGTTCACAATATAGGTGCCGGCTTAGAATTAACACCACCCCAACTCTTCCCGTGGGTGTAAGAGTCGACTAAGGGACATACACCGGGGGGCGGACAGCAGCGCCTCTTGCAGAATAGATCTACCACTGAACTGCGATCCCCAACCCATGCCCATCGTGGGGGTTATGGGCATCACCCCAAAATAGGCAATTATCAGGGGGAGGCCTGCGTCCAGCAGTGGACTCATATGCTGTTGATTTGAGTTAAGGTTCACAGAACATGTTACCTTTGCACCAATCTTATGGGTGATCTGGTAGATATATCGAAGCACAGTATAAGGTCCACCGATCCCACGTCCAAGCCCTCTTCCGCGACACAGGTAGCGACCAGCGCGTTGCACAATCCTTCGCGAAAGGAGCGCATTACGCGGAGTTGTTGTTTTTGGGATACAATGGTCTTGCCGTCTTTGCCTGTTGACAAATGTTCGCTATAATGGAAAGTGAAACAGATGAATCAATAATATCTTAGTGTTCGCTTACTTTTAAACAGGTACCGTTATTTTATTTATCAACATAACAATAGCAAAATAAAACAATTCAAAAGTCAATAACTTTATTTCTTTAGACTTACAAAAAAGCACTTAGACAAGTCAAATTTTATACATCAATAACATGTTTATAAATAGTAATTATCAAACAAGAAACAAAATGTTATTGATTTTGATTTTCAATTACAACTATCTCACTAATATTATAAACGTGAAAGTTTAGATGGATGGATGGATAGATGGATGGATGTTTGTTCCTTTATCACGCCAGAACGGCAAAACGGATCTGGATGAAATTTGGCACAGAGATAGATTATAGTCTGGAATAGGACATAGGCTACTTTGTATCCCGAACTTCCTACGGGAACGGGAACTACGCGGGTGAAACCGCGAGGCGCTGCTAGTTTCTTATAAATCTAAGCCGTCACCGGAAGGCAAAGTGCCCCGAACGCTGGCAGCATTGCCACGTTGAATGGCAATGCTAATTCTTTGATCGAAATAAAAGCCTGCATTCCGATCACTTATGGACTCTACAATCTATAATAAATAATAATAATAAACTTCAAACAATACACATAACAAACAGTCTTTATTTTTTTCCAAAAAAAGGTTGATGGTTTGTAGACTAACTACTTACTACTTAAATATATATTTAATAAGGTTCTATAATGTTTTAGATTAAATTACGAGTAAGTACATAATACTCATTGGGGGAGGCCTATGTCCAGCAGTGGACTGATATAGGCTGATGATGATGATGAAGTACATAATACTCTAACCGAAATCCTGTTGCTGACAATACCTAGGTTAACCTTTAATACGGAAAAAGTAAAAAATCTGGTGAAATTGTACAACATTATGGTCAGCTCCGATCAGTCTGATTGGAGTGTGAATTTCTCTTTTATTTAATAGTTTATTTTCTTTTTATTTAGTTACTGCCCTTTAAATAAACAACAAAGACAGATATTACTTAGATCTTACCCGAAGCGCCTTGCCCAACGAACATTTGAGGCGTGATGAGCGGTCGACACTGCAGCAGTAGACAATGCACCAAGTTCACACTCTCTCTGTATTCACAGAACACTGGAACAATCAAAAGATTCGCTCAGCTCTGCTTAGCTTGGGGCGAGTCAAGTAACTCCCGAATACTCAAACGCAACTCAGATATAAGCACGTCTCAAGTGACAAATATTTGACAGATTTTCATTGAAAACTGTCAAAAAACGACGGCTTGAGACGTGCTTAAATCTGAGATGCGTTTGAGTATTCGGACGTTAATCGTTTATTTGTCACATGAAACCATCGATCAAAAATGTCCGGCTTTGCCGGCCCCCCTTAGATTCACAATGCGCACGCCACAACCTTCAGTAGCAAAAGAGATACATTTTGACATGTTAGGAAAGCTTTTCAACTAGTGTCATTTTAGCGTTCAGACAAAAAGCATGGGTACAAAAAATGCAAGAATCACTCGTCCAAAGTGCTGAAAAAGGATGGAATTTCTTATTTTCAGTAAGTTTATATATATTTTTTACCCGTATATTGAGATGTGAGTCATACACTTGTGAAATCAGCATAAAATATTGTTGTTTGGTTTGCCTATGTTAAAATATTAATTTTGTTCTAAATTGATAAATGGAGAGGCTATTTCTTCTAAATTTTTTTTTTCATTTATAGTATGTATTAATATATTTTTCATAAAAATAAGTTCAATATTACTAGTTGATGATTTTTAAAATAATTAGTTGGCCCGCCCTAAAATTTCATTTGCGTAGACTCTCTAATAAAAGAAAGACTAGGTTCTTACCTACCTACCAGAAGTATGAATTTATAAAACGTTTATTTTTTTCCCGTAAAAAAAACTCGTGCAAAGCCGCAGACAGGAACCAGTTCTTTTTAATCTAGAGTGCCTGCCTGAAATTGTATTGTAAGTTTAAATTATTGTATGTCTGAAATGACCCTTTTGTATAAATACCTACTGTTGAGACACCAATTTATAGTTTCATCAATAAATGATTCGTCATCTTTACCTGAATTCTGTTAATTAACCCTTATAGAAAATAAACTGAGTAGGTAGGTATATAATTCTCAGGTAGGTACCTACCTACTTACAAAATAAAATAAAATGAATTCGACTCCACCAATCTCTTGTTCCGTATGGAAAAAACTTGTCAGGCTCTGCGCAAACTGTCTGCGTCAAAACAAAACGAACCCAATTTTGAGTGACATTTTTGTAAGGCTCTAGGTATCTACGGGGGAGGCCGCGAACTCCTTATTTTTGATCGAAGCATGAAACACACATATTTTATACAATAAATTGGTTTTAACAAAGCAAAATTTTAGAGAGTAAGAGAGAGAGATAAGTGAACTCTCGATTTTAGGCAGAAGTGTAGGCTTAAGTCCATTAGGAGCAAAACTTTTGATGAGAACTTTCACGTATTACACGTGACTAATTAGTAATTGAATGATGAATTAAATAAGAGTATAGCGGCATGGCTTCATGGCATTTTCGAAGAAGTAACAGTTCCGTCTCTCACTTTGGGTTGAACTGTTTAGTTTTTTTACTCATACCTATTGCTCTAGTGTCTTGTTTCTTAATTTTAGCGTTTGTAAAATGTTCCACCATGATTGTTTTGAGCTTGTCGAACTTGGGGTGCCCGAAACATAAGTTGTTTGGTATCTGAAAAAAAAACGTTAAAATGTGTGAGTGAGAACGTATTTAAGAACAAGCAGCAAATATGCGCGCACCTGCGCGCATATTTGTTCTCTTGCTGCTTCTTGACGGTTTCAGTAAAACAGAAAATTAAATTCATACTATCCATAAATACAAGTATTAACAATTTTAAAGTAACTCTAAAAAAAATCTGTCCGTTTTCACGCCTAAACAGCTGAACGGATCTTATTGAAATGTATAGTATAATATATATATATATATATATGTATATATAATGGAGGTAAATGATACTCCGGGGACGGACATAGGCTACTTGAAGAGCGTGTAATATTAGCTGCTAGCTGAAAATTGGCAGGGAGATAGACGGTATCCCTGGGAAGGACCACGGCTACTTTTTATCCCGTTAAAGAGCTAATTCAGCGCCGTTTAAATTAATGCCGTGAAGCCGCGTGTAAGAATAAGAGTGTCTACTCTTCTTAATAGGGCAATTAATGCAAAAATTAAGCAAATTTGTGTATTTTGAAACACTTCGTATTACGGTAACAAATGATTAAAAATACGATAGGTAGGGAAAAAACTTGTAGAACCCGAGTAAAGAATAGAATAGAAAGAATAGAAGTAGAGAGTTTAATGAGAGTGAGAGTTGAATAGACAGAGAGAGTAGAATAGAATTTATGAAAATAAGCTGGTTTATGTCATGAAAAAAAATACAAAATTCGAATAAAAAAACCAGTTTGAATGAAATGTTCTAAAGTTTGAGAGCATTTCATTAAAATCACAAAAAATAACGCCACTTTATTTTTTGCGAATTACATAGCTAGACCAATGTTTCATTTGAGTAATCGTTGTTTTTCTATTTCATGCATATATTAAAAAAGTTTTTTTAAGCTTCGGTAGTGTCATCGTTTCAATAAGCATCAATGATCCTTATGTAAAATGTTCCGAATAAATGATTTTTATTTATTTATTTATATTTAGAATCATGAAATAAAATCCTCAAAATTATAGCCCAGAGCTCAAAACCATCATCTGCGGACTCTTAAATTACAGAGGTAAAGAACAGAGGTGTGTAGCAAATAAATACATTTTTTTGCTACGACCACTAAAAGTACAAGAAACTTACGTCAGGAATAGTCCCATCAGGCAACATGCTCCTATCCAAACCCAATGGGTTTATCCCAAGATCATCCCGCAATCTCTCCAACAACGCTGTCAGCCGATCATCCGACTGGATCCAAGACTTCTCCGGATGCTCATCGAAGAAGTTTAGGAATACTCGGGAACCGTGTTTCACTAGGAGCTCCAAGCCGTGGTATAGAGCGATTAGGAGCGTGAAGTCTTTCATTATGTAGTTGTGTTGTGGGTGCCTGAAAAATATTTAGTTATTAGGGTTCCGTACCTCAAAAGGAAAAAGAAACCCATAAAGGATGACTTCGTATTCCGTCTGTCTGTCAAGAAATTTTTCTCAGGGGTAGTTTAGTTACATCATTAAAAAAACATTTATAAATCTCGCAGGGGATATATAGGTTATCCCCTGCGAGATTTATAAATGTTTTTTCATAATTGTAATAACATTTTTGGGTACTTCCAAAAATGTCTTATAATTATACGGATCTCACTCGGTGCGAGTTCGACTCACACGTGACGATTTATTTTTAGTCAAGGAAAGACCTTCGTTTTACCACAATCTCTTAGTATAGGTTCGTAAGTGGCGATGTATCCGACGATACATCACAAAGGTCTAGGAGACTTTCTTACCTTGAAGATATTCTGAACTTGGTTGACGTTCGATCACGGTCCCAGACTATATACAGTTTATAAATTGGTAAGAAAAGCAGAGGGCAAATCAAGAACCGAGGTGTGATTTAACAAAGGAAATGCGACTTTGATCCCACTGCAATACAACATACAACACCTACTTTGGAGTGAATAGGCTACGCATGCGTGTTCTGTCATTCGACATAATTTCAATAGAATCTGAGGAATTGTCGCATACCTGGATCCCCTATCTTTACTCTGGTACTCTTTGTACAGCATCACAATTCTCCCTTTGGACAAGTTTCCCAAGTTCTGAGGTAGAATATTGAATTGTTTCAGTCTTCTCGCGTATTGGTCAAGAACCTAAAAGTAAAGTTATTGAAACACCGCATATAGAGCTTACGGAGCCAGCGGAAGATGAATTGCCCATACAAACGTATTAATAACAATGCTGGACAATCCACACAGCATTATCTAGCCCCAAACTAAGCAGAGCTTGTGTTATGGGTACTAGATAACTGATAGGTATACATAATACAATACATTCTTCATCATCATCATCCACAACCTGACTTCACCCACTGCTGGGTATAGGCCTCCAAACTTTTGTGCCACTCCACACGGTCCTGTGCCAATACATTACATATAGATATTTTTTTACTATACATTGAAAACGACCAGAACATCCGGAACAAATATCTGCAGCTCGTACAAACATTTGTCCCAAGGCGGGAATCGAACCCTCGAATTACACATAATTTAGGTATTATGACGACCTCTGTGGCGCTGCGGGCTAAGGTCCGTCTGCGACGCAGGAGGTCGCTGGTTCGTTGCCTTGGGACTAATGTTAGTAAGAATTACAATTACAATAAGCCTGGTGTGTTCCACGGCTGGGCAAAGGCCTCCCCGTGGTCCCTTGACGCTTCTCGGTCCTGAGCCAGCTGGACAGCTTAGTAAGAATATTTACATATTTTCTACGGATCTGAGCGTTTACTTTAAAAAACATCGTACCCATAACACAAGCTCTGCTTACTTTGAGACTATTATATGTTTCTGTATGGTGTGGATTGCCTGCCATTATTCATTTATTGCCAATGTGTAAACGAGATATCAATGCCACTATCATTGGTGGTTATGGTGGTTCCTTCCCCAAATCACGCCCTATTTATCGCACATTTCAAATATCGTGTTTGACCCAGAAGGCGGGGCAGTACCAACAGCATCCAAGTCATTCCAGATCGCTACGACCTCCAGTAATTAAGGCCCTTATTCGGGTCCTGATCAAGTAGAAAGTCTCGTTTGACAGCTTGATCGGGACACGAGTAAGGGATCTTAAGACTTCTTTTTTAATTGTCTTCCTTGTATTTTAACATGGTTTTTAAGACACCTCACTAACAAAAAATGGACCCTATTATTTTGTCCGATTTAATCAATTAATTTATAAATATTTTAGCTAGTGGAGTAGGATGCGAGAGGTGGCGGGCGGGTTGGAATCCCGTCGCATTACAAATGGTTGGTTTGCATAATTTGTTCCAAATTTATATTATTTATTAAAAAATATATATTTATATTATTTATTTAGGTATTTTATGAACTTACTTCAACATAATGTTGCCTTAGCTGGCTCAGCTCTGGTCCCAATTGAATGATAACAGTGTTTATCTTCCGCGAGTGGCTGTACGGAGCCACATCAATGCAGTTTTCGGTCCGGAGCTCCAAGTGGGATATGTGCAGACTTCTTACCACCTAAAATTTAAACATGTGCATTAATGTGCAATGTCCGTGCGTGCTTATAAGTTTCAAACTTAAGTCTATATGGGTTGCGGGTTCGATTCCCGCTGCGAGACAAATGTTTGTATTCAGGTCTAGCTTTTTCCTAGTATATCTTGTACTCCTAACACCAGCTTAGCTTACTTTTGGACTAGGTCTTTTGTGGAAAATTACCTGTATTTTTTTTTGAAGCTGCAGCTGCTTATTTCTTTGATTCATTCAATAATATAGAAGTTTATCGGGTGAAAAAATATTAATAACGGACTAAATTAAGTCCGTTAGATTATCAGAAGATATTGGACACATATTTTTCTACTGTCAACAAAAAGTGTTAAACTTAAAGCGCGTCAAAAAGTTTCGCACGGCGTGTCGTCACGCAGAACTTTATCTGGCTGGCTATATCTTCATTCTTTTTTGTTAAATTGACAATATAAAAAATATTTGTCCAGTATCTTCTGATAGTGTAACTAACGGATTAATTAGATTTTTGTATGCCACTGGCCTATTATGTGTATTTTTAGGGACTGCAGTTAAGGCCCATTTTTGCTATAGTTGTAAAAGAAACCAAACAGTACTTACACTAACAACATCATCAACCTTACTCCCAGGAGTAGCAGACAGCGCCAGTAATCTATAAGTCTTCAGTCCCAAGTCATCCAGGGTCCCTACAATCTGGCAATAAGCATAGTTCCCTCTAGCCCTATGAGCTTCATCTACTACCAAACATCTGATCTTGTCAGCGGGACAAATGCCGGACTTCAGATCGTTGTAGATGACTTGAGGGGTGGCGAAGAATACGCGCTTGGTTTGCCAGTGGGTCTTCCTAGTGTTGACTTGCATGTGTCCTGAAAAAAGTAGTGAGTAATAACCCGGCCACACGCTCCGTTTTACTTGCAAGCATGCCTGCAACCAGTTTGTGCAGGCAAGACGCGTGTGGACGTCAAGACAGTACCTAGCTCGCGCAAGCCCGGAAGCACGGCTTATGTAACTGTTGAAACGCTAAAGATTGGACTGCGCAAATTTAGTTTGCACGTGTTTAGTCACGGAAACAGATTTCCTGAATAGTCCGCGCGCCGCTTTTCGGAAATCGCGCGTTCGCTGAGAAACGACAATAATGTCAGTTTACATTTTGTAATAACTAATATAAAAAAAAACGTCCAAGTGCGATTCGGACTCGCGCACGAAGGGTTCCGTACCATTATCTTTAAAAACGACAAAAAAATCATGTCTGTTGTAAGGGATATTTGTTTTATTAATTTTATGATTTATTTTTAAAGTGAATATTTCAAGCGTCTACAGGTAGACGCTTGAAATATTCACTTTAACTGCTGCTGTTATCAATATCGGGCAAAAACGACCAAAAAAAATCACGTTTGTTGTATGGGCGCCCCCTTAAATATTTATTTTATTCTTTTTTTAGTATATGTTGTATGACAGACGGACAGAAGATTAGGAGGAGTAATAGGGTCCCGTTTTACCCTTTGGGTAAGGAACCCTAAAAAACGGACATTCATCAGTATCACAAACATAAATACACATTATCTCACTACACCCCCTTTTTTCCAAAGCCCCCAGTCGAGCCTCAAGCTTTGGTCTCTTTGACTTCATAATGCAGTATGCTGTGAACTTCACCACACATGTTGACACCGACTTCGACATGTTTCATACGAATGTGTCCGGCAACGCATTACCTACACAGCGAACTGCTTAAAGATAAAGAGACTAAGGCATAATATGATTAATGAATGACCCCTTTATGATTAGAATAGAATAGAATATCAATTTATTTGTTAAAAGAATTACACATACTTACACTAACATACATAATAAACTTAGATTGAAATACAAAAATGTAAGCCCAGTAACAAAATGGCTCTGCCTCAGCATGAGTTGGTTGACTAGCAAGCTAGCAACCAACGCTGGTCTTCTTCTTTGGATTACACACTGAAAATCAGTGTTGGATTGACATAAGTCTTAAATCTTCATTTACCTGTCATCTCAATAGTATCACTGGGAGGTATAGCCACAATATTATAGCAGGCATCAATCTGCTGGGCCACCAGTGGTCTGGTGGGGGCTGTGAACACAATCTTCCCGAGCGGATACCATCGGTAGAAGTTGTACATTACCACCGCTGCTATGAAGGTTTTGCCTAAACCTGTGGGTAAGCTGACCTGAAATCACATCATGTGGGTGTGGGATAAAAAAATTGTGGATGTGAAAATAAACTAACTGTAAGCATGGGATTAAATAAATCATTATTTTTATCACCCTGCCTGAAACCTAAATTTAAACAAGATAAGTCAATTCAAGGGTCCCTACTCTCATCTGCTAAGTGCACCATGCTGGACCTGATCCCTATCCTTTTTTTGTATGGGTTTAAATGGTAGATAGGAGGCATCATAGAAAATCTCATACAAGGTAGTGCTAAAATCAGCATTGGACCAAAGTAAAGGTTACAAAAAATATAGTATGCTATTAACACCAATAAAGAAATGGTGAGTAAGATTATATTACCGACCTGTGGTGTGGTGGGCGAAGGTCCACCGCACCACAGAGGTCTCTGTGGGATATCTCTCTAATATTATAAATATGTAAGTTTGGATGGATGGATGTTTGTTACTCAATCACGCCAGAACGGCTGAACAGATCTGAATGAAATTTGGCACAGAGATAGATTATAGTCTGGAATAGCACTTATAGGCTACTTTTTATCCCGGAATCCCCACGGGAACGGGAACTACGCGGGTGAAACCGCGAGGCGCTGCTAGGTAGGTAATAAAATAAGAATCTACCAAATTAGGTGCTGTTTTGTTACTTACAAGTGTATTCTTCAACAAGGCATTTTTGATGATGTTGAACTGATAGTCCCTTACAGAATAGTTGGTTGGGTAGATCCATGTTTGTCCTGTTATTTTATCATACCCACTTATTTCCTCATCACAGCATAATGCACTGGAAGGTAAAGTCTGAATGTAAGAACAATGGAATGATCTGCTATAGACAAGAGTTACAGCTAACAGGCTCTATATCTGACAAAAACCATTATCTTGGTGACTTCATATTCAAAATACCTTTACCAGCACTAGGCTTAGATTCAAAAAGAATCATTCTGAAGCTTTCTCTGAGTTTTAAGCTCAGGAACTCAGACTAAGTAAGAAATCACTTAGTCTGAGCTCAGGAAGTAGAAATAACATACCTCACATTGAGTGCACTGGTATTGAAGGAATCATTCACGTTACCCTCTGGAACATTAGTCTGTTTGAAAGATGTGTTGTCGAAGTTAGCCAGAAACGTGGAATCATCGAATATTTCTTCATCTTCATAGGCGCTGGTATGTTTTGGGCTGGATGCATTCATGACCACATATTTTATGTCAGTTCATGGTGTTTTTAATTTAGTGAGTGAGTAACGATAAATTGCATTGATTTTGATTCAAAGACTACTTTGTCGTGAAAACAAATAAGTACTCTAAGAGCTTTTGGAGCGAAAGAAACGAAGGATATTTACGTGAGAAAATATACAAAAAAAAACTCTCCAAAAACTTCATAATAAGCTTCAACTTCTTATTTCATGGCTCGGCTCACTCGCTTCGCTTCGCTATGCTTTGCCGCCACAACTTTGCATCCGCCTCTGCGTGTGAGTTTGTAAAAATGGAGGGGAAACTTTATGGGATAGTAAATATTTACGGGAAAAAAACAAATAGGTCGTTTTAAGGGAACATGCTAAATGTAATGAAAACAAATATGTATACCATGTTATTTCGTACAAATAAAATAATGCACTAAAAAGTCCAAACTTCAAAATGTTCTTTTTATAAATATTCTAAAAAATAGCTGAGCTATTCAGGAATATTATAAAACCGAACCGAACCAAAAGAGATCTCCCTTCGGTTCCACCTACCTCCAGTTACCATTATGGCACACGGTCTCAGGATTACCAGACGAGTGGATTATCGTATCAATATGCGAAAATTATCGTACCGGATGAAAAATTACCGTATAACTGCCAGAACCACGTGAGACGCACTATTTCGCAAAACTAGAAGTAGGATAGAAATTTTAGGAAGTTGTTAAAGAAGACAGAAATAAAAACAATGTATTTATTTTATAAAAGAGTGGGATCATCGGAATCACAATTTACTTATATCTCTGCAACAGTGCCAGCCGTTTTTGAATACATACAGGACTGCTGAATTCATTCAGATATCATTTTTTCAGTTGGCCATTCCAACCATAACAGCATTCTTTTGATTGTTTTTTTACGCATTGCGCTGAAAGGCCCTTTAAAATTTTTTGTGACAGGTTTGTTTCTTTTCGTCAAATTATTTTTGCTGAATAGGCGTTCGGTGTCTGCATTTGTGGATGTGGAAGTGTCAAAACAGTAAACTTTTTGTAACCTCATCATTATATACATGATTTTGTATTTTTAGATGATTATATGGCACTAGATAAAAGTCAAAAGCCAATAACTTTATTTTTTTAGGCTTACAAAAAAGTACTAAGACAAGTCAAATTTCATACATAAACAACAACTTTATTAATAGTAATTATCAAACAAGAATTGATTTTGTTCGCTTCAATTTTTTGTCCACAAGTGGAAGAAGCGAAAAATAAACCAGATAGGTACTCCTCTTTTTACTCCACTTCGGAGGAAGGTTGGAAATTATCGTACTTTGGCGTACGATAGTACATATTGTATCGAACATCGTACCGGTGTCGAAATTATCGTACGTCTGGCATACAACCTGTACCGTATACGCCGCCGCCGCGCCGCGCCGATATCTAGGTCATGATGTTCAATGGTTCCTTCTTCCAAACCCCACCCACAATTTCAACTCGTTCGATGTTCAACCCCAAACGCCAGACGTGCCTTGTTCCTTTAAGCGCCAGACCGTTTTTTTGACAGTTGAGTTTGACTTGACATGAGGCATAGTGACGTTTGACAGTGACAGAAAAGTTGTAGTCATTCGGCTGACCGCGCCGCCGCCGCCGCCGTCGCCGCCCCCGACCGAGGTCTGTCTGGCAGTTTTGATTTGTTTCTCTCTTGGTGTTTTGCTATTATTATATTATTTTTACTGGGTAGATAATGGAATTAGAAGATGGTTTCGACGACTTATTAGCAGAAATCAGTGAACCTTCGTTGCCCAAAAAATCGAAATTAGAAAATGAGCAACCGCAACCAGGTAAATTAATTGTACCTCTAAAGAATCTCAAATCGAATTAATAAATCCCATTTAGTTAAAAAAAAGAGCAACCCTGCGCTGAAGGGGAAGGTGCGGGTTCGAATCCCGTCGAGATCGTAAATTTTGGGATTTATTAATTTCTTAGAAATTACCCAGAGTACTATAATAAATAAAAACCTTAGAATCTCAAATCGATTAGAGCATCCTTATACACTGAGTGGCTGAACTAAGCAAACCATAATTCTATTTCTTTATGTTTTGTTTGTTTCAGGCACTTCAAAAGAAATTGTCACAAAACCCACTTCTTCTAAAACCAACTGTGTATTAGTCAACCAAAAACAGGTTAATAAAGTTCTCACATTTTGCTATCATAAAAATCCTAGTGGATTTGGGGAGCATGTGTCACTCTTTTTATACTTAATAAAACCGGCCAAGCGCGAGTTGGACTCGCGCATGAAGGGTTCCGTACCATTATCTATAAAAATGGGAAAAAAATCACGTTTGTTATATAGGAGCCCCCATAAATATTTATTTTATTCTGTTTTTTAGTATTTGTTGTTATAGCAGCAACAGAAACACACCATCTGTGAAAATTTCAACTGTCTAACTATCACAGTGAGATACAGCCTGGTGACAGACGGACAGTGAAGTAATAGGGTCCCGTTTTTACCGTTTGGGTACGGAACCCTAAAAATTATAGCTATAATGTTAATTATTTAGTGTATCAAAAATGTATTGCCAGGTCATTTCCAATATTCTGTCAGGCTTATAATATTCAAACATCTAAAACAAAAAGAAATACAACTTTATAGGAATCATGTGGGGATACCCATACCCAAACTCCTCTACCACACATAATAGTTACATACCTAATAAACCTACATTTACATAATAATGTTTTCAGCGTGGAAATCCACTTCTAAAATTCATAAAATGTGTCCCTTGGGAGTACGATGACATTATACCTGATTATGAAGTGGGTAAAACAATATGTCTGCTGTTTTTATCACTGCGGTACCATAATCTGAATCCAGATTATATTCACAACAGGCTTAAAGAACTGGGCCGGAAGTATGATTTAAGGGTTTTGTTAGTGCAGGTAAATAAACTTTAATAACGAAGAATATTACTATCAAATAATAGACACTTGAAACAAGAATTTACAATTGAAACGATTGAGCTAACTGCAGATAATTGCAAACAATCTACAGGAAGCTCAACGTCAGCTGATCCATATAAATAAATAATGCTGGACACAGCATTATCTATCCCCAAGCTAACATCAGCTAAGCATTAGGTGCCTTTACCTATGTTTAACTAGTTACTGCCGGCTTTGCATGCATTTAAGGTTTTTTATATACCATCAGAAACACTTCCTGTGTTTGGTGGGATAAAAAGTAGCCTATGTTTTATTCCAGGCCTAGAACTACTTGTTTGCTTTTTCAGCCCGTCGCCTGTTCAGACGTTTTGGCGTGAAGAGGTAACAAACACTCAAATTTTTGCATTTATATGTGTGATTTTGTTATAATGAGGTAGGTGCTAATCACATCACAATCAAATCTTTGCCTTCTACCTACTGTGCCTGTATAATGAAGACTACATTTAATTATCCTACTTGTTGAGGTAAGCATGTCTAGGAAAGACATGCTCATTATTATATAGGTATTAACAAAATAGAAGTGCATGTACAGGAAATAGGGTGAATTGTGTGTGCGTTACCCCACCTAAGCTGACCGTAGTCAGCTAAAAATAGAGTTAGGGATAGGTCTTTCCTGATTCTTAAAACTTCTTGCAGATCAGACAGTACCAAGCTCCAATTGTTTGTATTGTGCACATTAAGTCGCGCTCTGGTTGGGCAGTGCGACTTACAAGAAAGTGCCGCTGCGCCACCGCTACTGCCCATGTGTTTTATGTGCACTGAAAGTAGAGTTTGAGCTTTCGTGTAAAATTTTAGGTTGACCTGAAAGACCCACATACCCCGCTGAAGAACCTAACGCGTATATGCCTCCTGACAGATGTCACGCTAATGCTTGCTTGGAGCCCTGAAGAGGCTGCTAAAATAATAGAGAACTACAAGATCTTTGAGAATAAGCCACCTGATAAGATTATGGAGAAGGTTGAAAATGATCCACATCAAAAGGTTAGTTTATTTTGATATTTATGTATATGGCAATAAGGCATGCTTTAATTAAGTCTGACAAGTCTTAGTTAAGCCTTGTAAAGCACTCTTCTCAATAGTAGAGCAGCTGTAACTAAACACTTAAATGAAAACCGCAAACTGACTAACACCCCGGAGTGAAACTCAATTAATGCAGATGAGTTTAAACTTAACAACAAAGTTCCAAAAACTCCGCGAGGTGTCGCTTTCGAGCATTTGCCGCAAAGCAGAACGAATAAAAAAATTGCACTGACTTGAATTCACTATTGTCCAAAACATAAAATTAAAAAAAACACCTTTTTTCCATCAATTCTTACTAACTATCTTCTAGGTACTATATTTTACTGCTATATTGATGCCGCATAAAATCTAAAATCTTTGGCCGCATGTTTATTTCCCGATAAAATATTAATTAGCGACAGCAAGTCTATTAAAATTAGCATCACACGACATAACGTTTAACGTGAACACGTGCGACATTTCGATGGGTGTTAAACATGGCCCTAAACTGACACCTGCTAATGACTCATTCAAATCGGTGTTGGGGCAATTCGCTTGCGATAACCTAGTTCTAAGCTTTAGGTCTAATAAAGGTGCGTCCAGATTAACATTGTTATATATCTTACCACCCACTTACATGATAAATAACTAGGTATGTTTTATGTATACCTACTTCAACTATTGACTATTGATTTAAAGTACACATATAGTATACCTACTTAAAATCTATGGTTGTATAGCACGTCTTGCTACTCAATCTGGACGCACCTTAATACAATTTATGACCAAAAATAAACAAAGCTCACGTATTTATATAACTAAATTACAATCTTAAAAGTACTTTTAAGGTTTTTAAAGTTATTCTTCGGCCTAAACACAAATCAAGATGATACAGGTATCTTGATTCCCGTGAACTTAAACACTACATCTTATATATTTCGCAGCTAAAACATTCCCTGCACGTCATAAAAAAATCCCTGCACATTAAAAATATCATAACTCAACCGTAAAAAATATAAATAATATTTTGTTTTAGATCATAAACGCGCTATCGTCAATAAAACCCGTCAACAAAACAGACGCGATGACGTTAATCACAACATTCGGTACGTTAGAGAACATCATAAAAGCGACCGAGAGCAGACTGGCAGATTGTCCGGGCTTCGCGGCGACAAAAGCGAAAAAACTGTACAAAGCTCTGCATGAGCCGTTCCTAAAACATGGGCAGTCGAGGGTTAAGAAGGATGAATTCGACGGCGATATTAGTATAGAAGATGTTGAAAAAGTGGAGAGTGAAGTTCGGAGTGCGATTGGTGAAGGTGAGGTTGAAGGACAAAATCAGGAAAATTAAGATTGGCTATTTATGTATAATACATAATACAAACAATTGAAATGTATTGCGCCTATGGCCCAGACAATAGCAATACAAAGGTAAAAGGTAGACGTCGAGACAGGCCTATGAAGGAGAGTGGATACTAAACGGGGACAATCGCTTAGTTTAACAGAATAGAACCCCTGTGCTGATTATTATAAGGATAGGTATCTAGAACCCAAAACACAAGCTATCCTTGCTTTAAGTCTAGATGATGAATAAAAAAAATAATATTTACCTACAATAGTAAACAATGTACACTCAGAAATGATCAAATTCTGACACGGAAATAATGTGGTATTTTTTATTTCTGTCGCTTCGGTATGTAGACTAAAGTGAAGAAGCGATAAAGAAACCTTTAGCCTGTTAGTTGTTATTTTTCGAGTAGGAGCAAAACCCGTCACAAGCTTTTTTATCCTCCCTAAGATCAAAAATTTTATAGTGCCTTTTTGCATAGACGCTGTGTGTAAGTCCAGCATTTTTTATTCTATTTATGAAATTAAGTTGAAATAAGTTCTGAAGTCTTTAGAAGAAATAATCCTGTGATATAAATAAGAAGTAAATACCTATCAAAAATGTTACAGAAATTAGTTTTTTAAGTTATGTCGGTACTTTAAAAATGTGTATCGTTTAAGCTCCTTGTCCACGCATTTATTTTCTTTTACTGAACGAAATAATGAAATTATTCGTTGACTCTGCTTCTTTGAAAAGATTCGAATCTAACAACTCGAAAGATATCGGGACTAACTGAGGCTTCGATATTTATGGAGCTGATAGATTACGTGTGTATGAAAAATTGTGTTCTTTCATTGTGTAAAAGAAAACAAATGTCTCGATGACGGAGTGTAGTAACTTGTAGCTTGGTTCTAATGCATAAGTTACATTTTATTAGTTTAATAACTACGCCCATATTTTGTAAGGCAATAAACCAGTCAATCAAGGTGGTTGTTTTATTAAATCTCAAGTGCGCAGCCCGGTATGGGTATCCCATTACAAGGTCCTTGGGGTTTGTTTTGGATCCTAGCACGTATTTTTTGTGGCTTTGTGCGCCCAAGCTTGGCTGATACCAGAATATTACGAAGTTAGTACGCTCTCGGTGTCACAGAATAAGTTAATGTTAGTATACCGGCGTGTTGCCGTGTTCAAAATAAACGAATGATCAGCCTCAGCGTAGAACCGGCTTCGTCCGCGGTTAGTCGCGTTATTGTCGCTGCGTTTATTTTTTTTTATTTACCGGCGGAAAATGCGGGAAACGAACTTTTGAACTTATTCGAATCTTGAAATAGTTCTTACGAGTTTGTAGCCTTTTTCGTTAGTGAAAATACTAACTTTATTGGACCGAATAATTTAAAATTTATTTGGCTTTGTAGAGCATTTCGTGAGGTGTTGTGTGTGTTAAAGATTAGACGTACTAAAGTGCAACAAAAGGTGTGAACTATAGTTTGTTTGGGACAAAAGGATAGTTGCAGTGTGGATTTAGGTAAGTGTTAAATGTTCCTTTATTTTAGATGTTTTCATAATATTTTTAGAATAACTTATATGTTTTTCACTTACCTTTTGCTTTGGTGTTCATTTGCTGACTTTTGACTTAGACTAACTTAAACGTTGGGCACGTTTAAGTTGGATTTTATGTAAGTCAAAAAAAAATAATAAAAAAAATAATAAATACTAAATACTACAGATTTTCTTTCTATAGATATGCAAAATTGAAGGTGAGGACATACATACCTACCTCAAGAGAAAAATCCTGTAAGACTATTTTAGGAAATTAAGTACATTTAAGAAAAAGTTATAAAAATATTTTTTACAACAAAAATCACTTAAACTGCTCTCCCAAACAATGAATTCTCCTTGTTTTAAACATTACTCTACCACGGCATACTATGTAATTACAATCTTTCATGAATATCTAGCATTTTCAATAAGAAATACTGGTTTTTCACTACACTACATAATAGAACAGGTGAATTGGGCACGTGCTAGCCAGGTGAATACGACAGTTTTTTCAAAGTAAGCATAATAGTTATCTTTAAGATGATAAATGGTATTGAGGAGCCTACCCGGCTGCCTTAACTGTTTACTTGAGAATTTGAGATGGATGCTTTTCTTATCTCTATTTGAGCTATACTTCATAGCAATCTGGCATTGCATGGACAGGGCTAAATTAAGCAAAAAGAAAAATCTTTTGAGCATAGTTATTTTCGTCCTTAACTTAATTGTTAAAATCTAATTAAAATGTATTGCTAGGCGCTAAGCTATATGAGAGTTAAAAGAGCCCTAGAGGCTTTTGCTAAGGCAAATATCGCAACAGGAAAGAAGGTTTATCTTTTGATTTACTTTAGTTGCGATAATGATGTTTTAAAAGCTTTGTAAAAAGGACTGTAGTTAGACAAAGATCAATAGCAAAACCAGTTCATCTCGACTAATCTAGAGTTCCTAGAATTTCGCATAATAATATGTTATGGAAACCAACTCATTGTAATTTGTTAGCTAGTTTTTTAAAATGACACTATAAAGTGCGATATATTGCAGATGATTAAATAAAAGTGAGACGAACCGATATAGATTTTATTACGATGTTGGTAAGACATGTTTTTCGGAATCGTTCTCAATATTTTAACAATAAAAGTTATCAAAACCAGCAGGGAGCCGGTAGTTAAGACTACAATAAAATTATGCAAATTATTTTTTCTATTCGTATTTAGATTATTGACCTCGTTAATTTCCTGTTAGAAGAAAATAATTGCGGTGTCTGTAAATTTTCAGAGAATTTACAAATTTTATGTTTGTTTAACACGTATTCCTCGTCCCTAATTTGAATCTCGACCACTTTTCTCATCTCAACGACTTGATAACTTCCAATTTAGATCTAACAGCCTTTGAATTAGCAGGACCATCACAGTTATACCTATTAAAAATGCGAAAGTTTTGATGTTTAGATGTTTGTTACCTCTTCACGTCAAGACCATTAAACGGATCGGCTGAAATTTTGCACAATATTTCCGGGCCTGGAAAAAAACATAGGCTTTTTATCCCATGAATCAGTTACCATGGGATAGAAATAACCTTAAACAACAGGGCAGAAACTAGTTGATAAATAAAAACAAGGTACCTATGTATGGTTTCAAAGTTATAACTTTTTCGAAGCTTTTTCCCCATCGTCGCCACCACTGGGGTAAAGTTCGCACAAATCAGATATCTACTATTAATGTAGAGTCAAAGTTTGTTTTTCATCGCTATAGCTTTTATGTATCTATACCTCTGTGTACATAATTTGAAGCACCATTCAGACCATCTGGTCAGCTGCCCACTCATGCAACCCATTTACCTCCATAAAGATTGCAAGTAGGAAGGATTCTAATGCCTACTGAAGAAGCTTCGTGCGGACACTCGACCGTTATCTAAACATGGTCAATTGAACCTGTGTTTGATCATATAATTTTCCAACAGTTATACGTACTTGCCAATTATGTATTAACACTGTAATTGTGGTCTTCACGCTTCACTCTATTGCACATTTGCATGCCCAATTTAACTTCTAAACGATAGTAAATGACAGGGCGATCTAGTAACGGATTTAAATTGTTAGAAAATAATAAAAAAGCGCTTTGCACCTGGTTAGTGAACAAGGTTCATAGTTAAGCGCTTTCATTAATTATGAATATTCCAAACATCTAAACTCTTTTTTTATTCGAAAAAGAAGCGCCAATCATCGTCGAACTTTTGTCGATAAATTTTGTTTTTCAAAACTGAATCGTGTAAACGCTTACGGCTTCTCCTACGCGTGCAACCACAGAAATCTAAAGATTTCTGTGCGTGCAACCCTGTGCTACCCCACTTAAAAATCAGTTTTTGTTGTATTTTCTGTGACCCTGCATATCTTTTAGTAAGCTTATCTATAAGCATGGCGGTGCTTAAATATTAGTCTTAAACATGAAAAGGAGTTTTCACTTCTCTTGCTCGAAAAGTGTATCATAATAGTGTAGCTTAGCAGGCCTAAAACTCGAGTTTAATCCCTCGGGCTAAAAAGTAATTTTTCTTTTTAATTTTTGTCTAAAATCATCAGCCAGTACAAAGCATTCGTTCTCTTACATAAAAACTCGACTTCTTGGTGCTCCGTCAACCTTTTTTTTGAAAATAGAACCGTCTTGGTGATGTTTTATGAAGGTTGATTCTTCCCTTCACGGTAGAATGCGAACTCTTTCGTTGCGGGTTAAATAGAGATTTAAAAAAAAAGATGGTATTGGCGCTAAATCTCTAGAATTTTCTTCATTCCAAATCACAAACTTTTACGTTTAACTTCCTGACTTTTACTTCCAAATTGTGAACGTGAAAAATGTCATCAAGTGATAGTGAAGATGCTAATATGCAAATGGAAGAAAAGGGCAAAGAAATAATTATGAATCTGTTGCCGACAAAATCACGTGGAATATATTTAAAGAGTTACGAAAATTTTATGAAATGGAGAGATGAGAAACGTGTGGATTCTTTTACAGAAGGGGTTTTTCTCACTTATTTTGATGAATTATCGAAAAAATTCAAATCGTCGACTCTTTGGAGCACATATTCAATGTAAAGAATGACCTTACAAACGAGACACGACGTCGATATTAAAAAATATGTAAATTTAACGGCTTTACTGAAGAAATTGTCCACTGGATACAAGGCAAAAAAATCTAAAGTCTTGACGACACAAGAAATCGAAACATTTTTAAATAACGCTCCAAATAAACAATACTTGGCAACAAAGGTAACCTACTACTTATGTACTCAACTCAAACTAAATAAATAGATACCTACCTACATACCTAAATTATGTACCTAGGTTATTACGATTAATAACACACTTATTTTTTTGTTCAACAGGTTGCTTTAATTTATGGAATCAGCGGTGCATGCAGAGGAATAGAGCTTGCTAATATAACGCTAGAAGACGTAGAAACGGATACAAACCTACAAGCTGTGAGTCTGCCGAACACGAAAACAAACAAAGAGCGTAAATTTGTCATCAGTGGAGAATACC
Source organism: Eupithecia exiguata (assembly GCA_947086465.1). Classification (NCBI taxonomy): domain Eukaryota; kingdom Metazoa; phylum Arthropoda; class Insecta; order Lepidoptera; family Geometridae; genus Eupithecia; species Eupithecia exiguata. The sequence continues at coordinate 4,048,330 of OX352233.1, read as the reverse complement.
TTAATATAGTTAAAGCCTATCAGGAGTTACGTCCCACTAATGTTTCAACGTTTGGATGAATATGTCAACTCAGCTGAAGCCGCACTCAGATCTTAATAATGCACGAAACTCAAGCATGAGTCGAGTCTCTCCAACTTTTACTCCACAACAATCAACTCAAAATATTACACACACATCCCAATCACAGAGAACCGAAATAAAATTGCCCGGGAAAAACATATCACTAAACATTCAAAATTGCTCTAACTGCACATTTAATTTTTAATAAAATTTCTGAAAATTGTCTAATTTTGAATTGTTTTATTTTCTCGCAATCGAAGTGAAAAGTAGAGTGTTTTACTCGGGCCAAAACCACCCATTATAACTCGGTCTTGTCATCCTCCCTCGCTACGCTCGGGAGTATAACAACCTCGTATATAATGGGATGGTTTAGTCCCTTGTAAAACAATCTACTATTTAAAAGTATGATTCTGGTTACACTTAAAGTGGTAAAAGCAGAAACATATGTTTCAAGTTAGGTACCGATGCGATACGGACTTCTGCAAAGGCTAGTTTGCTCGTTAATAATTATATTGTGTAAAATTTATATGATAAATCCATTATAATAATGCATATCCAGTAATAAAAACCTAAATTCTTCCTTTCTTTATGTAGAACATAGGTGCCATATAATATGACCATTACATCACAAGTCATCCAACGACATGGAAGTTGAGCTGTAGGGTTTTTACCTTTAAGCGGCACCCACATGACCATAAGATTATTGAAGGATAGCTCTATAAACCTGTGTATGACTTTGTTTCCCGTTACAGTGCTTAGCATTATCCCACTAATATTATAAATGTGAAAGTTTGGATGGGTGGATGAATGTTGTCAATCACGCCAGAACGGCTGAACGGATCTGGATGAACTTTGGCATATATCTATGCCAAAGTTCATCCAGATCCGTTCGATTATAGTCTGGAATAGCACATATTATGCTAATTTTGTTATAGGAAATCTACGAGATGTCTCTATCATCTAAAACCGGCTTCGTATGTCGTGATTATGCATTACGCCACGCAATGCCATGGTTATCGTTTGAATCGTGTGACAACTCTTCGATCGTGATCGCTTTCATCGCGATATGGGCCACATCACGACCGAGAACTATCTGGACCAATCTGGTTCAGGGCGAACAATGGAGCGGGATCAGGCTAGGCAAAACAAACGCCCATAAGTACAGTGACGTTCGTCGTTATGTAAACCCCCTGAAAATTTTCAAGAATCTTTCGGTAAAATGGACATAGGAAGTTGTTTTACATAAAACATTAAATTTTGTACTTTGTATTCCATTATTTAATACGGTGATGAAAATTAAAAAACCTTGTGATTGATAGTTTAGGAGTAAAAGTTATTAACAAAGAAAACAGTTATACCTACTTTGCACATTTTTTTTCGGATATTAAAACAGATTTTTTAAATATTTGAAACGAAAAGGATCTGCCTTGTATCCCATAGATTATTATGTATTTTTGTTTTTCGCTAAAGATAACGAACAATATAGGTTTTAACGTACCCAACCCAATTCACGTCAATGCACATAAATATCCCCGCCTAGTATTTTCTACTTCTGAATTAGTAGGTATTAGTCGTTAAAAATAGGTAGTTAGTATTTAAGGGCTGTGGATTTTGGTAGTAACAATAAAAATAAATTAAATTAAAAAAACCGCTCTTATACTACATGGAATTACTAGAACTACCTACTGGTAGTGTAGTAGATACGATTTGCATCTACGTTTTGTAACAAACAGCAATACAGCTTTCATTAGTATCTTTAGTCTACTTTAAGTAGGTAGTAGGTAAGTACTTGCCTACTGCGAATGAAAACTCTCATGTTTTCTGTTCTCCTTTACACCTATTGTGTTGATTTCTTGTTCAGCGTTTTGTTCACCATACTGTAGCTAATTTGATTTATTAGCTCTTTCGTATTGATACAGTTATCATCCATCATGCCTACATGTTCGTACACGTGGAAGATGCGAGATGATAATGGTCTATTCAAATAAAGTTAGGTACATTCACATCGAGAATTACAGCTTAATAATAGAAATAACTTAGAGCTGTACTTCGATTTAGAATCCAAGATATTTTATGACAATTTAAGAATGAAAACTTAACAAAAACTGATAACTATAACAGAAAACAATCAAGTAACAGCAAGTTTATTAATAAAAAATTAAACACAAACTTCAACAACGCATAGTCTCACTTGTGGAGCGAAAAATGTTAAATTTCAAGTCGAAATTGAACGAGAGATCAATTAAATGATGAATGAAAGCTTTCAAAACCAAAAATAGTTTCGAGCTTCTGTGCTTTGCTTCGATGATACCAATGTCGTTAAATATTTTCCACCAATAGGTACTATTCCTTGGACATTGTAACCCCTTTGTATACAAAAAATATCCTGGTTTTTGAATTGGAGTGTTGGAAGTATTTAATGGGACACTACCGATTGGTATTGATTAATCAGCTGAGCTACATCTAGATTGTATGAAACAGTCTGCTGTTAGCTCAGCTGTTTCAATTGTAAATGGTCTTGATTTCTGTGGTTTGTTTTCGTTGGGTCTTTGCTCGACGCTAAACGAAAGAAAAATCATATTTAATGGCTAGCGAGATATGAATTTCTTTACAACAGTATTTTTCTTGCTTTGCTTCAAGCAGTTCTTAAAGCTTAATTAGAAGATAAACAACATCATAAACTTTTCGCACTAACGCGTTGAAATCTTTTACACGCCAAAAAATAAAAATATTCGCGCAGATTTATGGTTTTACTCTAGTGTGAACCGGCTTAACTTTTAAAGTAAAAGACTTGAGCTTATGCCGGATAGGCGAAAGGTAAGACTATGTTGTCTTATTTTCCTGGTTGTATTGTTGGCTAATAACTCCATAGCCTCCAACTGGACAGTGGATATTCTTTGTTAGTGTTGACGTTGACGAATGATGGTCATTACCATAATGTCACCATGCCCTTAATGTAAGGGCTTCGATAGATTTCAGATTATAAAGCTGCATCTTCACGGTATGCTGGTCAACTGAATGATTTAATCGTTTTTAGAGCTAATGCTGTAGAGTCGTTGGTGGTCCTTTACTTTCTAATCTAGAAAGAGTTTAATGTTTCCTGGTGTCGCAATCCTTTCTCTTCGAACTCGGTTATAGGTTTTGTGAGATTTTTTCTTTAAACGATGATAAAAACAGCATTTTACGAATGAGATTTCACCCGGATACAACATGGCGCCAAACATTTAAAATAAAGTCCGCTTTGTTTTTAACATAGCTCTATTGTTATCTTCTCTGTCAAATAATTAAAGGATCAGTGTCAGCGTCATGGTAATTCAAATCGAGATTAAAAAATAAAATACCTTCCACTAAGCTACAAAAACTGTCATTGAAAGAGCCAATATCTTATTCCTATCTGAATCCGAAGACGCGGGAAATAATAACAGTGATATGCAAGGCCTGACTCGTGCCATCCCGCGGTCGGCGACTCGGCCGGCGCACGCGCAGCTTCCACTCTTGCTCCTTTTGTGTTACCTGTAATCAACTTTGTGAGGTTTATATGTGTGCGTGACTCTACATATGTGTGCGGCAAATCCCTGGATGCTATAGAGAAAAGCTATAGCTGTGTTCTTTAACGAACTCTGTTTGAATTTGAATTTCGAAAGGAGCCCGGTTTATGGCGGTTGAAGTTGCCCCCATAAAATGGAGTGCAGGGTCCCCGTTTCTTATAGGCTCGTGTCGCATAAGTAGCGCCAGGTACTTACCTGTATTAAAATCCTTCGTAATATCAGTTTTAGATAATAAATAAAACCTGTTTAGTTAATTTCACTTATAATCTAGTGAGTAAAACTTGCTGCCTAACAGTACTTTTTATTACAGACCAAACACATCTAGAACATCTACGTAGCTTGTTAATTTAAAAAGAAACAGGCTGGCGTCTTAGCTCGCATACCTAGATGTGATCAATTTGTGTCAAAAGCTGAGCTTCTGGTGGAATTCAGGTTTTGGCTGCGAATTTGGCCCGAGGGTCGATTGTGGCCGCGATAATACAGTACGATAATCATAGAAAAGAATGTTCATATGTTTTCACGTAGATTTCGACATACATTGCAGTAGGTTAAACATTTAGGGCATGTATTTTCTACTTTAATAGCGGTTTAATATCTCAGAACATTAAAGGAATGCCTGATAACAAAACGTCTTCAGGGCGTAAATTATCTTCGTCTAAGCTATAAGCTTACAATCACAGTAAAACCATAACGGATTCATAGCTTTTAAGTTTCACATTTTCGAACGGTACCTACCTAATAGTACTCTACTAATATAAACTGAGTGCCTTGGAAAATTAAAAGATTAAGCTTTACGGTCCCTCATAATGTATCGTCTTGAACTTTATAGGGCTTCGGTGACGCTTTTAAGGTTATCGTGATTTATTTATTACCCTGCACTTGAAGCCGACCCACGTTTTTGTCCCTGCGTTCTAAGAGCTTTCTTTGTAGCTTCACAGTCACAGGGTCGCAAGACTTGCAAGTGCAACCACTTGAGTTATATCTTTGTTTTTTTGCAGATATTTTAACGCTATATCGCTCGTTTCCATTTCATAGGCACTTAAAGTCAAGCATTTCTATTGGTGTTTTATCACCATTTCAGCACCCTATGAAACTATGTGAGCTTTTTGACTATGTTTGTGTCACCTCAGGTATTCTATAAATCAATGTAATGGTAATGTACTTAGTCCGATGGCCGTGGGACACACTGTATCCATACTTAATGTTATTAATTCGAAAGTTACTGTCTGTCCGTCTGTTACCTTTTCACGCCTAAACGGCTGAATGAATCTTAATGAAACTTGTGAGGGAGGTAAAATAAACGGAATCCCGGGGATAGACATGGGCTACTTGAAAAGCGCATGCGAAGCCGCGAGCAGCAGCTAGTATTCTGTAACTGTTATATAATAACTGTAACTTAATTATTGTTTACATCATAATTTTTACACCAAATTAATAAACATTTATTGGTATTGAAATCCACTTCGTCAATGACAAAAAATTTCGCTTATCAAGAATTTCGACCTACAGTCACTTCCAGCGCGTACTATGAAATCATTACAAATTGTTGTTTTACTAAAATAATAACAATAGTAAACAAACAAATTGAACATAAACCAACTATTTGATGGTATACCAAAATTACCAGAAGTGCCGTGACTTGCACTCGTCGATTGGTTGTTGGTTGTCCAAATTATGGTCAAGATGACACGTTAATAGGCTTTTAAGAACGCTTAGTGACGACATGTCAACTTTTGTTGTTGACTAGTTTCGGTTTATTTATTTTTGTTATGTAATTTAATTACATTATTAGGTAAGTATTCACTTTATGCCTTCAATATAATTAAAGGTAGGTAAGAAGGACATATTTCGACATGTTATTAAAAAGTGTTAAAAGCTATACCTATTCCTATTCAAAAAACCTGGTAATTTGTTGTATACAAAAGAGTTACAAAACAAGGAAGTAAATAATATTTAACGACATGGGTATTTTCGAAGCAAAGCTCAGAAGCTCGAAGCAATTTTTTGTTTTTGTAAGCTTTCATTCATCATTAGGTAATTGATCTCTCGTTCGTTTTCGCAATCAAATTTAATTATTTTTCGCTGCACATGTGAGATTATGCGTTGTTGAAACGTTTTAGTTTTTAGTGATAACCTTGCCCATACCTCGTTGTTTTCTGTTATTGTTATCAGTTTTTGTGAAGTTTTCTTTCATAAATATCCATGTTGACATAAAATATCTAGGATTCTAAATCCGAAATTACATCAAAAATTATGTTGAAGGCATAAAGTGAACAAGTATTCACTTTATTCATTATAGGTAAAAAGTAACTATATTGAAATTATGTTATAAAAAAAATGCAATCGTTAAAAAAAATGATTTCCTCTCACTTCGATAAAAGCCTTCAAATATTCACCCTGTTTCTCCAGTCTAGTAGAAATTGAATCAAACCAGACATTTACGCATTTTATATTGTCGTCTGGCGTCAAAAGTGAAATGTTTCTACGAAAAATTCGAAATTTTCTACATCTATTATCGTTGGAATGCAGGTCGTCTTATAATGTCGGTGATTATGTATAATCACTATTAGTTATAGATATTACGCATGGTATCACGCTACACAAACATTCTTTAAAGAAAACTTACGATTTTTTATACAAAAAATAGAGCTGCAAAGTTTTCAGTTTTTTTTTTTAGGAATTGACCTTAGTTTTACCACAATCTCACGTGATGGTAAGTGACGATGTCCAGTGATGAATCACAAAGGTCTAGAAGACACCTATTTACTCTCGTCTTGAAGAAACAGCTATATTGTAATAGCCTACTTATTAACTCTAGTACTATATTTACCTGTTGTATTAATTTATAAATCCGTAATCACACTTTGTACTATCGCAAGATTGACTCACTAATACAACTCCGTTACAAACCTCTGTGGTTTTTTTAGGTATTATTTTTATTATTATTTGGTAATTATCATAAAGTTGATAAAATAAACAAAAAAAAAAGACCTAGATTGTAGTTGGCCGGGAAACCAGAGACAAGCAGCATATAGAATATTTGCTATAATGCACGAATTATAACAAATATTCTAAACCCTTATAATTGCCTACATAATCTTTTTTAAAGATTTTTATATTATTTTATCTAAGAACCTGAGACGGAACCTATATTAAATCTCATTTGAAAAAAATAACCTTAATTTCCATGGCTACAAAGTTGGCGCTGAGGAAGCACACACCGGAATAAGCCAATCAGGATGCCCGAGGAGCTTTAAGGATACGGAATTCAATCAGAAAGCGATTACGTCAGAATTATTATCACGTCTGGATACAATCTTTTTAAATCATCGTCAGAAACTGGTTCCACTCGAAATTAATTTTGGGCGCGGATTAACTACGGTGTGCTCGTATGGGCACAGATTAAACAAGTTGCTGGTATGGGGTTCATCACCCTTGCTCCGTATTTATACCCATCGATTTATGTTTAGGCTATTGATTGATCAATTATTATAATTGAAGGCTTTTTGTTGGAGAAAGCTTTATAAGCTAACTTAAATTTAAATTAACTTACTTAAATTGTTAAGTAGGAACCCTCAACATTTAAATAACCAGGTTTAAATTCTGAAAAACAACATGAAACATGTATGTATACGTATAGCTCTGTATTACGCACGCAGTAAGAAATGTAAACAGTAATTCTCAGCAAAAACCACAATATCAATTAAAATTTTGCTTTCTCTAATTCAAATAATATTCTGTTTAAAACTGTAATGCAAATGCTTTCGTTTAAAATTTCTTTGCATTAGTAAATGAAACCGGGATGTAATTTCCTCACGCGGAGTTAACCTGATTTTGTGATTATCGACTGTTCGATAAATCGGAAGTGCAGGCACAGATTTACTGTAGGTTACATTACAAGACTGAAATAGCACAGTTTGCTGTGTTTAGAATCAACATGTAAACTGGGCACGTAGCGAACGCGGGCGTAGTAAGATAGCTTTCAATTAAATTTAAAATCGATCAGATATTGAAGGTCCATAGAAAATAAAATTTGGCGTGTTTCAAAAAACAATAAACCGACTTCCAATCCTAGAATAGCTACTGATAACATACAGCCCTCTAACAGAAAGACGAACAGACAGACAGATTTGTGGTTTAGTAATAGGATTTATGATGGGGCCATTTGCGTACAAAACCTTTACAAAATGCTCAGTCCAGAATCGTTCGTCCTTCCTTTTAGGCGATCCGCCATGCGTCAACTTAGTTAGACCTCAACTTAGTCGTGACTTCAAAAGTATTATGTTGTTTTTTAAGCTTCACGGGATAAATACTAATACCTCGGGAATTTAATTTTGATGGACCACTTCGGAATCATTCTTTATACAATAGCGAAAGAAATATCACAAGCGGTCCACAACTGACGGAGAAATCGATGAACAAAAAAAATTACAGCTTAATAGAACCTTCTTGAAGTCAGTAATAAAACTGTTACAATTTGAGGTAGGCCATTTGCTTCTGTATCCCTGACGTGTTGGGCACATTGTTGACGGGCTTATTATGGCTCTTTCACTAGTAAAAATGCATGATCAGTACCTATGATTGACACCAATTTTCATGATTAATTTAGTCGTTTCGGCGTGTGATTGTTACAAACTCTAGAGGCCCTACAAAAAAATCCTCTTCCTCCGAGAAACCTTGAAATAATATCTTCACACCCAGAAAATAACGAGAGAGAAGATAATTAAGGAGGTTCCACGTACAAGACTGCTTAACATATTCACTGCGAGTGGCAATGAGAGTGTTAAACCATCAATTTAACTCCAATATACATATAGATCTCTCTGTATAGATATGTAGATCCGTCTCGTATCGTCTGCGTACTGAACTAAAGTACCTATATCTTCTTCCAAGAAAAACACTCAAAAGTAGAGCTTTCGTGTTTGTGCCTGCCCCATTGCAATAGTCTCACTACGTCCACCCAGCATTAGCATTACAAAATAACACAGTAGGTACCTATATATATACATGTTTTGCTTTACGGGAGCGCCACGCTCGCTGAAAACTAAACACAGATGTGTGTTTTTACAAGTAAACCATTTTGTAAATATGGATTTCCTAAGAGCTTCTAACTAATGTTAATGTGTTGAATTTGGATATGGCAATACTCGTGAAACAACTTTTTTATTTTGAACGCTTGCATACACAGAAGATATCTACATACATATCTATAACTATCAACATAGGTACTTAGGTACTTTACAATAAATATAAATAAACAATGCTGGACAAATCACACAGAATTATCTAGTTATTTATTATAGTACATAGAAAACGAGCAGAACACGGGAACAAATATCTACAGATCGTACAAACATTTGTCCCGAGGCGTCGTCGCAGGCGTACCTTTGCTTACCGCGCCACAGAGGTTATCAAAATAAATACAAATAGCAAACTCTGAAACTTTTGTATTGTAGATTGTGGACTCTACTACTAGCCCTTACGTATAGCGGATCATTTGGTATATAATTATGTATTTATAAGTTGAAACTGTAATTAGCCCTCAATACCATAACATGCATGTATTCATGTTATCTTAAGCAAAGACCTTTTTGTCAACGTGTAATTTTTCCTAGAATTCGTAAAATAAAAAAGCACCATACAAAATTATGCGATAGGGTGCGATAAAAACAGTATTGTATTGACCATTCGTCAATGACCGTTAGTCAGGTAAAATTCGCTATCACAGTAATGCAAAAACAACGAAATTTTGCATGTTTATAATCAAGCGCTGCCAATACACATTTGTAAGAAACAAACACGAATGTAGGTAGGTTAGTGAGTTTGGAATAACCCGTTGTTGTTCGTGGAACCGCACGCCCATATGTGCAAAAATGCATGTCTGCACTCTGCAGCATGCCGATAATCAAAGCTCTGTTACACACATGTTTTTTGTTTTTTGACCTTTGTGATTGGCAGCCCAGTTTGTTTACTTTACGCTGTATTTAGGTATAAATTTATGTTAGTTACCTATTTCAAATAATTTAGTCGTGGTCGTGAAGCTATACGTAATTTTAAAGCTCGCAAATATTAACAAGCTTTATCTTTATAGTTGACCACATTTAGAAAGGGTGGTCATTTCCCATAACTACTTTGTTATTTATGATCCAAAAAAAGATCTGTAATTTAACATCCATAGCCGATTATTTTCTCCAATAGATCACCACTATCAAAAACAAATGTAGAATTTCAACGACCTGGGAATACAGTTTCACCTGTCCAATCTGTGTCTTCAACAGAAACACATCATTATGTCTATCTCCAACAAGCAACATAATCCATCTCAAGAATGCGATGTCATTTGCCCTGGCCGTTAGGGCAGAGATTTGTTTTTGTGCCACTTGAACTTGACAACTCTTCCTTGTGCATTCTTTCGTAAATGACGGTCATTTGTAGAGATACCAGTCTGTGCTTCCTGTATTCAGATGTTCGAAACAAACTTCGGTTGAATTGTTGTTACCTACAACAACAACAACAACCTACGACAAGTAATTTAACTTTTATTTCAAAGCTAAAGTCTAGAACTTGATAATTATTTTTCCTGTGTATGAAAAGGTACCTGTAATTAATTTAGAGAGGCTTTTACTACCTAAAATTGAATTGAAAAGACAAACTAAATTGCAAAGACTGACATAAAATCGCTGTAAAAGCAATTACCTAAGGTAGCAAAAATTATAGGTTATAAATTCTCGTCAAAAGACAATATGGATAAATAGGTACCTACTTCAACAAATTCTATTATGCTCTTTGTTTCAAAACAAAGGTGTACAAATGCAAAGACTGCATTGTTGCCGCCGCTAAACCACCAACAATAGTGAAAGGCGTCATAATGTCTAATTGTGCAATTAATATGAAACTTGGCTTATTAACCCCAATTACAATAATGAGAAAACAGAACAAGACCGACCCCTCTGCTACGTGTGAACAAACGCCTTCAATCTTTGCGATGATTTCTCAGATGTTATCTATCGAGATGTAATTGCGGGATTTGCTTTGAGAAAAGGTTTACAAGACTTGGATGTTCTCCCAGAGAGTCAATTTTCTCACAGAACACGAAAGTAACTAATGTAATAAGGTACGCGTGTTAAAATTTGGAACGAGCACCGATCCCTCCTCTATCATGTAGGATTCATCAAAAAGCTTTATGAAATGAACAGGTATAATAATAACGGCTTATTATGAGAACTTAGCAAGAAATATGGACATGTTTAATGACATGTTGGTCTTTTGTTATTTTATTTTAAAAACAATTAGGTATGTATACATACACATATAAGAATAAAACATTGAGTATTGAATCTCTAACCAAGTGTCATGAAATATTTTATTTTCCGTTTCTTGTCTATGCGTTTCTTTTCTTTTCAATAACCTAACCTAGCATGAAGCTCGGTAAGGAAGTCATATAAATAGTGCCTATAGATAGACTATTAGATATAATAGCTATATCTATTATTATGATACAAGGTCAAAAATAACCTGTTCCTGGAGAATATACAACTTACTATCAATATCGAAGTCGGTCACCTCTCCATCAATCAGAAAGTAGCCGGAAGCTATGAAAACAATGCAGCAGTGTAAAACCCTTCACGGCTATTAAACTTTTCAATAATCCTTATCACCACAGTTTTACATAGCACTAGCTTTATCCCTTGGCTATCCCGACTATATTTCCTTACTAGTTTCTGCCTGCGGCTTCGCACCCGTTGTTGCTTTGGAAACATTTAAAAGATATTTCTATCCACTATTAAAAAAAAATATGCTGGACAAATTTATACAGCATTATCTATTCATTATCTAGTCCCAAGTTGTGCAGAGCTTGTGTTATGGCTAGGTAGATAACTGTTTTATGGGATAAATAGTTTAAATAGCCTTTGTTTGGTTGCAGGCTTAGAAATATATCTAGGCCAATGCAGAATTTCAGCCCGATCGGTTTACTCGCTATGGCGTGAAGAGGTAACAGCTAATTGTACTTATTCCAAAAGAAAAAAAAAATCACGATAGGAGTACGAGGACATTGTAGTCCTCGTTCTCCTACCAGTAGGAGCGCCCAGTAGGAGTAGACGGAAAGAGTGATATTTAGTAGGAGTAAGAGGATATGGTAGGAGAACGAGGACATTGTAGTCCTCGTTCTCCTACCAGTAGGAGCGCCCAGTAGGAGTAGACGGAAAGAGTGTAACAAACATCAAAACTTTTGCATATACATATGTATAACATTAGTGTGATGTGATGTGATGATGTGGTGTGATATTCGCAGTTTGATGTGTATGTGAAGCATGAGATATGCCTTGGTTAATTTGCGGTGCAAAATCTACTGCTTCCAATTTATCGGTCCTTTGCTCAGTGCAGTAACAAAAACTTTCGCGTCTTTGCAGAACAAAATGGCGCGGATCAAGCTCTCACAAAATGACGGCGAGTGATCTCTAATGGCGGTCACGATGGCTTCTGCTGGCTACGATGAGCTCAGGCCTCAGCACTCCAGGGACAACTCAAGGGATTCAGGGATTTTCCACACCACTAAAGGCCTTTGGAACGCACCTGGTCTGAACAACTGCTTCCTGAATAGCGCTGTCCAGGTAAGTCTTTTTACTTATAACTACTGAGATTTAGACGAGATGTTACCATTGTTCTGTGACGTTTTGCGATGTATCTCGTCTAGTATCTGGTATCACCGACAGCGATAACAAGAAAGAACTTTTAATTTTCGGAACAGCTAGAGATATAGATATATATTTCTGTGCATGTGTGTTATTCGTGACCTTTGTTCAGCTGTGGACGTATACGCTGATGATGATGATGATGATGTGTGTTATTAGTACTTTACCTGTGGGTAAGACGTAGGGGTATCTCGGAAACTGGCGAAATTCTTAGAACCAACTTCAAACAGTGCTTATAAGGAAGAGCTCAAACAAACCACGTGTTTGCTTATTGTGGGCAGATAGCGATCCGTATTGACGGGTCGAAGCCGAAACATGGCCACTGATGAGATAATCGCGAAATTTTAATTTGTTTACGTCATATCATATGCTTTTATAGACTTGACTATACAAATTACTTGTTTTGAGAAAGCAGGCTTGTTTTAAAACGATTCCAAATATTATGCATATATTTCATTTGTATTACAAAACGTGATTGCATTCGTAGCACTTAAATAATTTACCTTCTTTATCATCACCTCTTGACACGAGTTAAAAAATAATATTTTAGTGCCTAATCCGTTTTTAAGATGACGTAAATAATATAGAGTGATAAATTCCGAGATTATCGAGACGCATTAGTTGTGCTGTCTCCAGTCTCGGAGCTTATTATTTAAATTTCAACATGAAAGTGGTGAGCGTAAACCTCAACCAAAAATTTTACGAAGTAGGTACCTATTACGAGTCGAAAGATAAATTTTCACCTACCGTACCTACCGTAGTTTTGGACGAAAATCCCACGAAGTGTTCGCTTGTTACAGTTGCTTTTTGCTAGTTCTTGCAACTGTGTAGGTACCTATTAATACTTAGCAAGTCTGATTTTTGTATTGGCAAGAATTAGCTTTAAATATTTTAAAAGTTTGGTACCATGATTTTAACAAGTTTTAAATTTTGTAGATGTTTACAAAAGTTCAGTTTAAATAATTTCCCTGAATCACGCACGGTCAAAGGTCCGAAGCAACGGTCAGACAAGACAATATGGTTTGGTGACATACGAGTAACGGCACGTACTCAATTACGTTTCCCATTTCACCACGCAATACCAGAGCCTAACGTGCAACCTTTAAGGTATAAATTGAAGTGATACCTGTCGGTGATGATGACACCGAAGGCTATTAGCATTAGGGGTCGTGTTGACGTGACTTCTGGAACTGGTTTCAAGTTTATGGTTGTTGATTCTTCGTGCCTTTGCTCAGTTTCACCGTTTGGTATCTTTAGTGTTGTGGCCACTATGAAGCTTAGGTAAGTGCCTACCAATGCATGTGGAGGAACCTTCGTTTATTTAAGTGTATATAGCTATCAGCTATAGGTAAGAACGGGATCAGAAAGAAATGTTTTGCATTTAAGGCGCTAGTATGGGCCAAGGGCCTTGAGGATTCGGGCGGATTCAAAATGTTTACGCGCCAAAACTATATTTTCTAGTTCATAGCATACTGTTCAAGTAATCAAGTATTTTTTTTGGAGAAACTGTTACCTTTACTAGTATTACTTACTACTTTTACTGTTACCCCTACTATTGCTAAATTTTTCAATATAAAAATCAAGTCAATTAGTCATATTGGTTCAGAGAAGGAGACGGTATATCAAAATTGAGATATTTTAGTTTTTTTTTCATCAAACTTTATGCAACTAATCAAAATCTGTCTTGGCGCTTTTGTATAGTCAGCTGCGAAAATATGTATACACTGCCATGTTTTCAATTTGACTAAATAGTAACTGCATGGTAATTTTGATAATTTTGATATTTTGTACGTAAAATGTGTGCATCGACTTTAATTTGAAAAGTTCTCAGTAAAATAAAATTGAAAACTTGGGAGTGTATACATATCTGTGCAGGTGACTGTAAATAATGAAATGGAATATTAGGTATAGAAGTAGAATTCTAGATTTCAATTTGAACAACAGTAGGATCTCGAAGATCGTAGAAATGTTGTTTTTTTGAGATAGTAGCCTTAAATTGAGTTTATAATTGGTAATAGAATTAAATGTATTGTTCTGGTATCGAATGGATATTTTTTCTTTATACAAGCAGCTTTGAAATCGATTATTTCGATCCTTACTGTTATAGGTAAGAACGGGATCAGAACTAATTAAACTAAGTGTGTTGCATTTATGTAGAGTTTATAATTGATTATAGAATAGAAATGTATTGTTCTGGTATCGAATGGATCTTGTTTGTTTACAAAAGCATTGCTGAAATCGATTCTTTCGATCTTTACTGTCTTATTATACAATTGTGGTCTAACCAGACTATTCTCCAGGATTAATAGTGTCACCCACCACGATCTTACAAATGGATTTAACAAGAACTCGTATATTCATTTCATTGTCTCGTAAATTGTCTACTTTCTGTGACACTTTTTATCGTTCACCATGTTTGCGTAATAGAAGCCCGTCTAGAAATATAATGTCGTTAAGAAAATTAAGATAAACATCTGAAATCAAGCTTTTGAGCGTGTTTTTATCTGTTACTAGCAGCGCCTCGCGGTTTCACCCGCGAAGTTCCCGTTCCCGTGGGAATTCCGGGATAAAAAGTAGCCTATGTCCTATTCCAGACTATAATCTATCTCTGTGCCAAATTTCATTCAGATCCGTTCAGCCGTTCTGGCGTGATAAAGGAACAAACATCCATCCATCTATCTATCCATCCATCCATCCATCTAAACTTTCACGTTTATAATATTAGTGAGATTAGTGAGATTTGGTGTCGTTTCGTTGTATTTTAATTTTATGTAAGAGGTTTCAAAATTTTAGTCCAAATACATAACAATTAACGATCTTTGGATAAAAAAATATCTGCTTTTGGAATGGTCATACGTTTACGGTTAGAGCACGTGTAACATTTAGGTCTCTACATTTTTATTTAGTGTTTTTTTGTCCGTCCGTACACCAATAATAACTACTTATGAAAACGTAACACGACCTATTCAAATCACACAAAACGTACTTGTATGTTACACACGTACCTACGATGTTATGTGAGTAACATTCCGGCGTACGCTTGATAAATCTGTTCCAATTTACACACTAGTAATTACCATCTCAAAAACGAGAAAAAAAAACTTCATAACGTGAATGTAATGACGTACAGTCGACGATAAACGTCTGTGAATAAAGCCACAGCGAATTGAAAAGTGGAAAAAATGAAAAGCTCCAACTGGTTTGCTTTGCAGCACATTATTGATGAGTAGATGCTAAAGAGCACCAGAGAGAGAGAGAGAGAGCTAAGACAGTGATTATGTACAGAAAGAGCTAAAAATATCCCACTAAATAGGTACGTGAATTATGTAATCGATTGAATGAGTAGTCTTTATGGCTCAAATGTTTCGAATCGTCTTTCTATAAGTTCGTGTGAGTCTTTGACATTACGTCGTTTCATGTTTAGCTGACAGTACCTTAGTACGCAATGACGTGCCATGCATGGGTGCCGCGTCAAACTCCATTAAAATACCAACGCTCGCTCGTTCTATGTGAAGACAGTAGTTTCATAGAACAGGCAGTTTCGTGTGATGAAGCCATAATAAGATGATGGCTTATAGAGCGACTTTCAATTTGATAGCCCAACTTTAACTTCAGCCTCATAATCAATTTAACAGCGCACTTATTCTGTCAAATTACCTCCCGAAATGTTTTTTAAAGAGGCTTTTCTGTTATCCATTTACAGATTTCATGATTATACGGCTTAAGTTTAGTGGCCATCATGTTGTAATAACCACCTATCTGAAGTAGGTTTAAGCATATATTCATTTTCTCTTTCTCATTTCTATTTATAACGAAAATAAATGAGTATCGTCACAGAAACGGGAAATAGACTAACATAAAATAACATAAATAATGCTGAACAATTCACACAGCATTATCTAGCCCCAAGTTAAGCAAAGCTTGTGTTATGGGTACTAGATAACTGATATACATAATACAATACATAACATACATAGATATTTTTTATTATACATAGAAAACGACCAGAACACCCGGAACAAATACCTACCTGCAGATCGTACAAATGTGTGTCCCAAGGCGGGAATCGAACCCGTATTACGTCGCAGGCGGACCTTCGCCCACCCCGCCACAGAGGTCGGAATCTAGATTCGCCGCCTCTATCCGTCTCTTTCACGATCCATTTGATTCATTGCTGCATTCCGTTCCGATAGCCGTGATATAAATTTTGCATTCTATCTAAGTAAAGCCGTAGCTAAATAAATATCACCGTGAACGGCACGGGCCGGGAATGTGTGAAAAAGGAAAAATACGTAAAGGGAATTGACGTGACGTGAAGGTGACGAGTGATGATTACGCAATCTGCTATGATAGATTACTGTGGAGATTAGATGAAGGGTTAGAAGCTTTATTTTTGCAAAAAGCTGCTGCTGTAGTGAATTGTGTTCCATTTATTAACCGACTTCAAAAATGGAGGAAATTCTATGTTCTGCTGTACCTGTGTATTTTTTCTGTATGGTCGTCGATTTCTCCGTCATTTGTGGACCGATTTGGATGATTCTTTTGCAGTTGTTTAAATAGATGATGATCCCGAGGTGGTCATATATAAATTTATTCCCGGGGAATTAGTATTTATCCCGCAAAACTTAAAAAAGTTTTAAACTACTTTGAAGTCGGTTTTTAGTTTTTTTATACAATGAAGGTACATACATAATAGACCGCATTTTTTAAGGCTTTATCTACTTTGACGCACTTGTATTTGTATGTTATCCAATGATGCTAGAAAAAAAGTAGTCATTGGTATTTCTCTGAAAAGAAAATCTATTATACCATCTATTATAGTTATGTATGCCAAGATCTACTTGAACAAGAATGCAAAATACTACTTAGATATATTCCTCACCTCACCAGCCTATATTGAAAAAGCGCCTCATGGCCTTTTATCTCCTGGGGGCCTATAATCCCCACGTTGGGCATGCGGGTGCAAATATCCAATATCAATAACGTTTATTTCTTTAGGCTTACAAAATAAGCACTTAGACAAGTCAAATTTTATACCTACTATAAACAGGTTTAGAAAATAGTAATTATTATCAAATAAGTAACAAGGTGTTATTGATTTTGTCCACTTCAATTTTTGTCCACTACTGGAAGAAGTAGAAAATAAACCACTAGTAAGTGTATATTATGGTTGGGGATCGCAGTTCGGTGGTATAATTGTTCTACAGGAGGTGCTGCTGCCCGCCCCCCGTGTATTTCCCTTAGTCGCCTCTTACGACACCCACGGGAAGAGTTTTGGTGGTGCAAATTCTAAGCTGGCACCACACAGCTACCAAGCTACCAGCTACGAGGGACCAAGTATCTGCATAAAGTAGATTAAACAAACCGTTACTAAACGATGCGATGGATCCCCCCACGATTCTCCCATTCATTTCGAAACTCATCAAGGAAATCGCTTTGTTTTCCTTTAATTGGATTGATATAAAGAGTTTAAAGCCGAACTCGTGTGAACTGGCTTCAATCTGGCGGTTTTAATAGCCCTATATCTTTCCCAAGGTACATAGCTAATTGGACCACGCGATAGCCCTATTAATCTTTGGTAATAGAAATAAAATTGCTTCATTGTTTTGTATCATCGGTATGTGAGGGGTCGGAAGACGGACAGGCTGATGGAATCGAATCGACTATTCGAGTCAAGTTCCCATTAGAATAGTCTCTACAAAAAAAGGGCAAAACCGAGCAACACTCAATTTCGGTTGCGCCCCTTAAAGCAGAATACCCAATGAATCATGAAAATATGTATAAATAAAATAAATATTTGTATATTTCGACAATTCACACAGCATTATCAAGCCCCTAGTTAACATACTTACTAATACTTATGTACTTTTAATATTCTCTTGCAAAATGATAACCAAAGAAATACTTAAAGCTATTTTTCATTTTGTTTGTTCTAAAAAGCTTTCATAGAAATATACTTCCCGGTCGTTGATCTTCCGGTTTCTAATTAAAAACTACTTGCATGCACTTTTTAAGATAAGCCCTTTAAGCTAACCGCTTTTGGCTGAGATAAAAGAACGGGTCGTTGTACTGACGTAGAAGGTGTAGAATAGATAAGACGTCTCGCAAGAAAACGGAATCAGTAAATGACGGAGGTCATTGTTACAAAAGCATACAGCCTTACAGCTTACTTACGATAGTATCGTCGACGTTCTGTCGCAATATTGTCCTGAATCACAGGATTTTTAAGCTCACCCTTGAAATATTCTACTAGGGGGTTTTCCAGTTGAAATTGGAATAAGCCGTAAATAGATATAGAAAAACCGTAAAAAATTATTTTATAAGTTAATATAGATAGGAAGACCTATTTTCATTTTTCACCTTATTCTGAAAGATGTTTTGAGAAAAATTTAAGTTAAAAACTCATTCTTGTTACAAAATGTTTGTCGCTTTATTGTGTTGATAAAATACGTGGAAATAGCATAAACCTTGGTTCTTTGTTTACGTCCGTTATCGTATCCTCTCTCTGTTTATGTGAGCTCATGAAATGCAGTTCGCAGAAACGGAAACAGGATTTTATACTGTAGCCGTTTGAAAAACTTCACACATATTTTGAAAATAGTTGACTAGATTTTGCTCGTAGCTCTACATTAGGTACACGGTAAAACAATTTTTTGCTTACTATTTTTATAATTATTTTTTAATAAATACATAACTTAGAAAGTTTCAATAATACACATCGTAATTTAAAATTTAGGTGTTTACGAAAACAAAGAACTCAATTTAAACTCCTATACTGTTTTTAGGGTTCCCTACCTCAAAAGGAAAAGGAACCCTTATAAAATTACTTTTTGATTCTCGCTATGGTACAAAAACCTATAAGGTACTTCCCGTTGACCTAGAATCATGATATTTGGCAAGAAACAAGGTCTTTTAATTATACAATTATATGGAACCCTCGTTATGCGAGTCCGACTCGCACTTGACGCTTTTTTTATTAAGTTTAACAGGACAAAAAGTAATCACTCGGGAATAGTACCATTTATATGGAACCACTCCTGGATCATATTCTATAAATAACCAAAATAATCACCAAAATCAACCCATAATTGACGACGGAGCAATCAACAAACATACCTACATACAGCTGAAGATAGAACCTCATTTTATATCGGTCGTCGGTTAAAAATAAATGCAAATTTCCTTGTAATGTTGGACCAGTACTCTATAAATCTCCGCTGTAAATGTGTAAATGACCTATTCTATATTCTTCATCCAAAGTTTACCTTAGCTTCCTTTGTAGTCGTTTCACGATTCCATTAAGTTTTTGTTATGACTGTACGTTTTAGAAGTAGCTGACGTTTAACTGGTTAAACGTAGACACGTGTCTGGGAGTCGATCAAAGGGTAAAATCAAACAAATGCTTTTGTACCTGCATTCTTTCTTCCCTTTACAATCAGTGACAGAATTGATTCTTTAGTACCTACAGAAGCTTGTTCATTACGTGGCGTACAGAAACTACGCGTGGTAACTATTTCTTTCAGAGGTTTTTTTTGTTATAGTGCTTACCCGCACTTTGGAGCCACCAGCGCTATAGTGCGTAAAAGGTCCCAAAGATTTTCGATTGAACCGACTAAGGGTTTCGTGGCTTAGTTGGTTAGAGCACACCCGTACTGAGGGTGGGGCGCGGGTTCGAGTCCCGCCGAAACAGAAAATTTTTGGGAACTTATTTCATTTCTTATTTCTTTCAGGACTAATAAATTAAGCCGGGTACTGGCCGGTGTTACGGGGTGTAATGAACCATTCGCAGCGAGCATGAAACGTTACGCGCCGTGCTGCCAGAGTACCGCAATACCGTAGGTTGTCAAAAAATTTTTCGGTCGTGGTTAATTTCGTTTGAACGTAAAAACGTTTGTTTCTAGAGTATGAATTTCACGAAATTGAAAAAGAAACTTCGTTATTTGGTTTGTAGAGTAGACGCCCAGGTATTCCTGCAGCGATGTCCGTAAGCACCAGCGCGCCTGCCAATGCCAAGCCGCCGCGCCGCGCTCGTGCATTTTGTGGTTATGGAAACATTTATCAAGTCAAATTTTATATTTAGAAGACCCTAAATATTTCGAAACAAATTCTACTAATACTAATACTACAAATTCTACTAGTAACTCTTTTGTAGTATAAAAAAAATATCATTTCTTTAGTCGTAAATCTTTGTAACTTTAAGATTTTTTTCTATCGAGTGAAGTTCAATAGATCTTGTAACTGACTGCGACTTTGGACTAGACTAGGATCTTTTTAGACTACTATCATTTTTTCAGATTTTAAACACTATATTCTTTGTCTCAGATGATTTTAAAAATCACAAAAGCACGGCCTCTGCTGGAATACTTAGCCTTAAAACATTATTACCAAGTAGACGTTTGGCCTCCTACACTAAAACAGTAGCAAAGTCGTGGCTAAACCTCAAGCCCCGATACGGGTCTACAAGTGTTCGTGCCTCCTTAGCTCCCTTTGTACAGGTGCTTGAGTGTTTACACACGATATTTACACCGTCGTTTATTTTGTAGAACCTACTAACTGGGGTCTACGAATGGTAACACCATATACAGTCTATACTTATAAGGTAGCTATAATATATTCCTAAGGTTTTTTTGTGTAACTAGCCACTAAGGGCAGTTTTCCACCAGAACTGAGCGAAACAGAATAAAGAGGAGATTACTAAAACTACCAATAACTTACTGACAAAATAGCGTCACATGAAGATCACACAATGTGGTGGGAATCTATTTTTTTTTCAGTTTGCAAGAAACCGTTTATTTATTAATTATTAAATTTATTATTTAAATAAGAAATTAACACCATCACCTTACACAAAGTATTCTTAAAGATACTTATTTAGGCAGCTTCTAAAATACTATACGTTACTAACAGGCAGACACATTATTGTTCGCCGTTCTCAATGGTCCGATATTAAAGGCCTTTGATTTATTGGACTCCGAATTGCAAAATTAGGATCCCGCGCAAAAAATTAAAATTCTACGCGGGCGAAGCCGCGATCTGTCACTAATAGCTGTTGTAGCATCTCTACTCTGCTCCGTTTTAATGAAAAGTAGCCGTGAAATGAATTACAATTTCAAAATAAATAAGTGTACAAAGAGCCATTTGAATTCTTAAGTTTAGACGTCAAACTGTCGCCAATGAAGGAAGCTCGCTCGTGAGTACAAGTGGCCATCTTTGAATGTGCAATGACCATACGTGGACTTGCTTTACATATAAACATCCTCGTGACATATTTATGAAGATGTCACGGTGGGAATAGGGAATCACTACTCCACAGGCAGGAACATTGAACTCTACTTTGCTTAATTATAGGTTCTAAGGTTTTTATTTATTATAGTACTCTGGGTAATTTCTAAGAAATTAATAAATCCCAAAAATTTACGATCTCGACGGGATTCGAACCCGCACCTTCCCCTTCAGCGCAGGGTTGCTCTTTTTCCAACTAAGCTACGTGATCTTATCTAGTCGACCCGTAAATCTTTGGGAGTTCTTTCGGCACTTACGCCGTCAGCGCCACCTACAGAGGAAACAATGAAGGGGAAGGTGCGGGTTCGAATCCCGTCGAGATCGTAAATTTTTGGGATTTATTAATTTCTTAGAAATTACCCAGAGTACTATAATAAATAAAAACCTTAGAATCAAGCAACGGCAAAACCTCTCGTCAAAGAACTAAATGTAAATTTGGTCTTTGAGCAGAATTGGATAACTTCATTGTTTCCTCTGTAGGTGGCGCTGACGGCGTAAGTGCCGAAAGAACTCCCAAAGATTTACGGGTCGACTAGATAAGATCACGTAGCTTAGTTGGAAAAAGAGCAACCCTGCGCTGAAGGGGAAGGTGCGGGTTCGAATCCCGTCGAGATCGTAAATTTTTGGGATTTATTAATTTCTTAATTATAGGTTTTCTAGATATAGTCTACTTTGAAATTATAGTACCTATCGTGTAAACTATGTTCTGTCTACACATTTATTTTATTTGACTGCAATATTTCTTAGACTCTGTTTAGTTTTAAAATAAGTGATTCTTTGTCGAAATGAAAAATATCGGGACTAACAATAAGTTCGATATTTTTTTATCTTTTATACTTATTTTACATTATTATTATTATTTTACAATCTGTCAGTACTATAAAAGATTTTAAAAAAGATGATCTATGAAATATTTCATTATTAAATTCTGTCAAAGAAAATAAATGCGTGGACGTTATACATTAACAAAAGCATTCATTGTGGCTACAGATATTATACTCATGTGCAGAGATTCCCATAAAACAAAACTACTTTTACAACAAATTAACAACCAATACATTTCTTTCGTTAGGTAGATCGATAGATAGTGATTTTAATTCATATCTAAGGTTTTTTGTTATTATGGTGCTTACCCAGCACTCTGGGTATCTCTATGAATTGGTAT
Source organism: Eupithecia exiguata (assembly GCA_947086465.1). Lineage (NCBI taxonomy): Eukaryota > Metazoa > Arthropoda > Insecta > Lepidoptera > Geometridae > Eupithecia > Eupithecia exiguata. The sequence continues at coordinate 4,025,582 of OX352233.1, read as the reverse complement.
AAGTTCCCAAAAATTTTCGATTTCGTTCAAGTCGCGCCGTAATCGAAAATTTTTGGGAACTTATTTAATTTCTTTATTCATATCACCTTAAAAAACTGTTTAAACATACTTTACCCTCTGCTGATGTAAAATTGTGTCCATCTATTATACCTAAATTAAACCTACTAGTGTGAACCCCAAGCTAAGCAGAGCTTGTGTTTTGGGCACTAGATGACAGATAAATATATAATACAATAAATTACAAATATATATACAGCCAGCTTTTGGGGACGCTTCCGACTGGTATTGATATAGATCAGTTGAGCTACCTGTAGATGGTTTGCAACAGTCTGCAGGTAGCTCAACTGATCCAAGTGATAAACATAGAAATATTTTTATATGATCTAAAAGCAAAGCTTTAAAGCTTTCTAAACGACGGAAATATTTCCTCTTGTCAAACAACAGAAGCCATTTCAAAATCATTAAAAGCAATACAAACAGTCAACCAGACTGCACCAGATTACGTAGTAGGCGGAGCAAACAGTGAGCGCGTGCCGGCCAACTACTGCCTATTATGACTTGCTGCATGATTATAGATGGGAATGGATTTATCACTCACAACACACAGGTAATTTAATACTTTAGGTACCTACTACAGTGATATGTGCCCAAAGGGGTAACCGGATATAATTTGAGATTTTTACAAGGACTCAAAACCGACTTTGAATCCCTTTTCAATTTGGGGGCGTCTATAATAATTACGTCGAGCCAATCCTCGTTGGTCTAAGTAGGTACTACCTATGACTAGACTAATAATAACATTAATTTATTAATTCATTCAATTTATATTAATTCTGTGTTTGTAATTACCTTATTTTTTCAAATTAATTTTGTGTGTGTATGTTCCCTTATTGTTAAATTAATTCTGTGTATGTTTTTGTCAAATTCTATGGATCCGTGTTGTCTAAATGAATAAATAAATTTGAATTTGAATTAATTACGTTAAGCGGTTGGTCCTGCGCCTAACCTCTCCCAGGTCGGATCGGTCTGCCGTCCCATCGGATTATGAGAGTGAGGGCATAGACCAGTATTTGTGCACACATTTATGCACTATAATAGATCCAGCGCACCTGTCTAGTCTCCGTTGAGACTGGCCGACGTGGCCGAAGATTCGGCTAGGAAGACATCATCATTCTATAACTATTTTAATTTAAGTATCACGTCTAAAATCTCTTAGTTCATCGCTTCACCTGTGTCTTTGACTCAAAAAAACTATGCATACACTATACCTTATTATGTCGAAACCCATAAGGCTAACAATGCATCTTGGCTTAGGAGTTTACTCACGTCAAAAGCACTTTAAAAATAATGAAGGGGTAGTAAAACCACCTTATTCCTAAAAACAAACAAAGTACACCTGAAGCGGTCCACCTGTCGGATCTACACAATAACTCACCATTCGATGCGCATGCGACTAAAGGTCAGTGTTTTAATTAGCAGTATACCCTATTTCTTTAAAAACTTCCCAGTCTATCGAGCTAATTGAAAAATGCAAATTTGCTCATATCTGTTATTAATTCCTAGGTATACTATGAGTATCTTCGTGCATAAGGTTTCTATTTTAGATTTATAAAGTTCTATGCTGGTCGCAATATCAGATATGACTGTTTGTCTATGTAGTCAAACAGTTATTTTTGAAATGGCAAGCAAGGTGCTCCTTGCTCACCTTCGTTATGATTAATATTGTATTAAATTGTTTAATATCCTGTATTAGTATCCGCAGTATCATCTAAAATCATTTTCAATATAAACTAGTTCATTACAATTTTAACTGATGACTGTATTTATACGGATAACGGTTTTATGTGGTTTTTCTAATCTTCATTAGTTACTTACAGTTACATTCGTTACAGTTTCAGTGCAAACTCATAACTGTACCTTCTAGCCTCGTCTACTCCACTGCTGAACATAGGCTTCCTCCAAACAACGCCACAAAAATCAATTCTCAGCCGCCCCCGTCCATCAACTGCCTACAAACTACAAGGGTTAAAACGAGTTTTTTGATAGTGTTTAGTATGGTCTGGCTTTGACAGTCCTTATACCTAAGTTATACATTAAAAGGGACTATTTAGACAGCGGTTAAATTCGCTCAGATTTCGATCGTTTTCGCGCTGCGCGGTACCTATACCTTCCAGTAAATATTCGGTGGAATACCGCAAACCGCGTGAAACTTACTGGTACTCTCAGTAAAATCGGGTGAATGCCATGTAGATCTAAATAGATCTCTAGATATTCTCTGGCTTTATTTACAAAGCACGTGCTTGCCGTATCCACCTAGCGATCCATTTTTTCACCACCGCTACTTGAAACAAGAAGTCCATTGTAATGAATCGCTTTAACCGCTGCACCTGCCCGATGGCATTCCCGCGTGCGTCGTCCCTTTGGCACTCTAGTCTCTTCCGTCGAGGTTTTTATATCTCCGTAGGGCTCCTTACACCTTCCGATATCGTCGACTTATTATTAACTATTATCGGATTGATCAAAAATGGCAGTGATATAGTCCAGCTGTCGTCGGTCAGGACCAAAAAGATCTTATTTTTCGGAGTACTGAGCGACGTATATTTTTTCTTTACCAGGGCAAGCATTGCTGTATTAAGTTAAGGCACATTCAAAAAGAGCTCTTTTTTTTAAAAGCTCTTTAATGACATACATGTAATTATAACTTTATTGTACACTATAGCAAAAAGTTGATATAGCTAATTACAAACGGCGACCTTATCGCTAAAAGCTTTATAATAACAACCTGGGGCTAAAAGCTTATATTTTCTGAATCTGAACGCTGTAAATAGCATAAAAGGTATTATCAATTTCATCAATATTAATATTGCAGCAAAAAACTCAAACGGTTCCTGATTGCAAATCATTCGAAAGAACCGCTACGTTTATTCAAAGGCGAAAGGCACCTAAAGTTTTTATGTAGGTACTTCAAAGTTCAGTGTGTCAAGAATCTGATAGACATACATCTGAAGACTCTGTGCATACGATAATGAGTCATAAGACAGTTGAAATTACAGTTGTTATTTGGACAAGAAACCCCCTTATAGATAGTAAGAAAGAAATTGTCGCGTCGCGCTTCGCCGAATTCTAATATGCAAAGGGTGGTGGCTATTCACGATATAAAGAAAAGTAGGGTCAGCAAAAATTACTGTCTCCTAAAAAAGAAAGAAAAAATAAAAAATAAATAAATGGGAAAAAAATCCTAATCTTCGTAGGTAAGTACATACCAATTTGCAATTTTTTTTTTGTTTGTAATTGATAAAATCAAACGAAAATGACTAAACACAAGCCAAACTTGAGGTGAAATGTTCGTAAACAAACCACGACACAAAAGACAAATACTCAGTTGCTTGGCTTCGAGTTTCAGACTTAATTGTTTGCTATATTTATTGAAGGAAAGATCTCAAATCCTTATGGAATGTCAATTGCGTAATAAATACACGGTCACAGATGTAATTTTAGGTTTAGTATGAGTGGTTTTGTTTACAAACATTGTACATCCAATTTGGTTGGAATAAAGTATCTTGCAACAAAATATTCAGTATAATGAAAAGTACCTATATCTAATCTATAGGTACTCCGATTTAGAATCCAAGTTATTTTATGTCAACAAAGACACTGTTAATGAAAACCTATCAAAAACTAATAACAGTAACAGAAAAAAAAACAAGGTAACAAGGCAAGGTTATCATTATCACTTAAGACTAAAACACTAACTTCAAGAATGCATAATCTCATAATATGAACAGCTAAAAATGTTTAATTTTAATTCGAAAACGAACGGGAGGTCAATTTCAATTTCAAGAATGAAAGCTTTCAGAAGCAAAAATTGTTTCGAGCTCCAGTGCTTGACTGCGAGGATACAATGTCGTATTCAAAAAATCTATATCTCTTTATAGTCTATACAAAAAATATCTAGGTTTTTGAACTGGAGTTAAGTAGTTTCTATACAACTTATAGAAACTACTTCACGTTCAAAAACCAAAGCTACCGTAAGCTAGGCACTATAGAATGGACAGTCAGACCTAAGAAATCTAGGTCGTTCATAGCACGACGGCGTATCGAAATGAAATCATATTCGATGTAGGTTAGTCTTTGTGTATTGCCATGTGGCCTATCAGGACACTTCCAACCAGACAAGCGTGGTGATTACGGCATACAATACAAAAACACTTTATTGTACACCAGAAAAAGAACATTACAAAAAGACATTACATATCACAAGTACAATGGGCGGCCTTATCGCTTAGAAGCGATCTCTTCCAGGCAACCTTTGGATGGAAAGAATTTTGGCATACCGCATAGCACGTCATTACAAGGTTTTTCAGCAAAGAAAGTGTGCTGGTGGATGATGTTTCTCGATCCTGATTACGTTAGACCACAAAATAAATCTGGTCACAAAACAAAACTGGACATCAGCTTCTCTTCCCTGGTTCTCGGTGTATGGCCTCAGTCCACCAGTCTGGGCATGGGCAATAGATAGGTTTCAAGTTCGACCCGCTTATGCTCGATCCAGCCGGGTCTCGCGTATTTCGTAGGTGGATGTCTTGACACATTTGGTCGACAATAACCATTCATCATTTAACCTGTGTTATTCTTCTACAATGGAGGCGGTTAGCACAGGACCGTGGTGGATGGCACAAACTGGGAGGCCTATACCCAGCAGTGGGTAAAATCCGGTTGCAGATGATGATGATGATGATGATGATTCTTCTGCAAAGCCAAGGCGCCCCTTTTCCAGTTTTCTTTCTCTCTTGATTTTATAGGCTTCATCATCATCATATCAGCTCATTTACGTCCACCGCTGGACATAGGTCTCCTCCATACGACGCCACAAAGAGCGGTCCAAAAAACAATTTATGGGCTTTAGAAGGTGCAAATCTGATAAACAATTCCTTTTCAAAATACAAAAAAAAATAACAGTCCTATATAGACTGTAGCACGTATGTATATGTATGTGCTTCTTATATCAGATGCTGACCTTACGTGGAACAATGAGAGGCGCGAGGTGGGCGAAGACGGTAGCGTCACGGGTCGCTACCTCCGGAAGGAACCATACCGTGGGAACGCACCATGGGAGCACCTGCACTCTAATTACACCCCATCATAAGACGTTAATTGGACTGTACAGTTTTGACACTTCCAATGATTTGATTCAGGCGTAATACTTCCAAAGTCTAGGTGGGATAAGTGGGCTGATAGACTTAGCGTGTAACTGGTTAAAAAGTCAAATGAAACGTTTGTCATGAAAGTCAAAAAGTTTATAAACTTTTGGCAAATTTAACGACTTTAGTTCGTGTCGTCATACTTATTATTTCACAGCACATTGTTTTTGTCGAAGATCTAAAACATGCATAAAAGAATTGGAGGCGCCGGGTATCGATCCCGGTACCTCTCGCATGCTAAGCGAGCGCTCTACCATCTGAGCTACGCCCCCGGTTGATATCGTCTACGAAATTTGTTAGCTATAAATTTAATCACTGTCTTATCAAAAATCAAACCAGTTTTATCAATGACTTAAAGCAGCCTAATTTGTTGTATCCTATCTTCTCTAATTGTCTAGAATAAAAGGGTCGTGGGAATAATCCGCGTGAGACGTGGCTCCTAGTTGCATTTTCTGATGTAATCATCGTTGGTTGATCTAATTAGCTTATAAAAAGAACAAAGTAACATATGACACCTCATATCTTTGTACTAATGAAGCTATTCGTAGCTAGCAGTAACTAATTTGAATGCTTGCAAAAGGTCATCTAGCTTTTATTAAAATGTCGCTCCTAATATTCACATATGCCTTGACTTACAGCCGGTTTTTCATACGTTTTGTCACATCGTGTGGTTGTCAGTAACTTGTCATTTGCTAACAAATTGTCTACCCGGCTCTCGTCAACGATGTGTTTAAACTACTGTCAAAATTAACAAGCGGATGAAAATCCGGCTGTCAGACGGATAAGATAAACGAATAAGTGTTAAAACAACATCGTAAACTATATTAATGAAGACAGTGCACCTATTTATCTTTAGCCTCTAAGCTTGCCAGTCGTATCCTTCGACTAATCACAACACCAACTCCTGCAAATATTGCAGCACAGTAAAATGTGTACACCACTCCTAAATACTGATTTACCACACCAGCTACTAAAGGTAACACCACGCCAGACAGAGATCGTATACTGTTCGAAGCCCCTATCACAGTTCCTCGATGATCGCCGTCGGTTCTGCTCGTCACCATCTCCAAAGTCACGATTCTTCCTACAGAGCTCGCAATCGCCAACGGTACCAACAGCCCAGTGTAGACGTATACATTAGGAGCAATCGCGAGACTGAAGAGTGTTGTAGCAACTGTTATAAAAATGTGATAGTTCCGAGCACTGTAGTCTTTATCGTTCTTGTAAATTTTGTTGATATGTCCGATGAAGTACGTGCATAGGGAGCCCGTGACTCCTTGAAGCGAGATGATGTACCCGAGGTATTTGGGAGACACCTCGTGCACAGTCTTCAGGAACATGCCGAAGTTGGTGAAGTACATCCCCATGGCTAAGGTCATGAGGAGTTTGAAGAGGAAGATGTCTCCGTAGAGAGGCCAGTCGATTTTGTAGAATTCGCCGATTGATTGTTTGAACGGCGTCTTTATTGCGTCGATTACTTTTGGAATTAAGGCTGTTATTTCTTTGGCTGGTTTGTCTTCTTTCTTTTCTTTTTTGATATCTGGCAGAGAATTTATTAAACCTGGAAAAACAACTTTTGTTATTGTTGTAACTTATGGCGTAGGCTCGCTCTTATAAGAAAAAATTTCCAGTAGCAGTCCGGAGTCAGGAAGTTGGCAGTGTGACACCTGCCGTGCCTCGGAAAGCACGCTAAGACGTTGGTTCTGCGCCTGATCCTTCGCTGGTCGTGTCGATCTGCCATCCCATCGGATTAGAGTGAGGGAAAAGAGAGTGCACCTGTGTTTGCGCACACTCTTATGTACTATATATATAAATATATCCTTTGCACTTGGCTAGTCTCCGGTGAGTTGAGACAGGCCGCCGTGGCCGAAAATTCGGCTAGGACGACTTGATGCGAAATTGTCTCCGAACTATTTTCCCAACGATATATTATTCTCAACTTCCATTACTCACCTAGATTAACAGCAAAGATTGCTCCCATAATCGTAGTGATCACCGTAAAGCCATACTCAGGGAAGGCTTCCATAATATGTCCTCCTGTGATGGGTCCCATGGACATGCCGACCCCGGACAGCGAGGCCAGTCGCCCGTACAACACTGATTGATTGTTGGCATCCTTGACGTGGTCTGGAGCTAGCGCTTTTGATAACAGCTGCGTTTGTTTCATTAACCCTAGAAACGATAAGGTTTTACTCTTCTATTGTTGTTACCATGTCCGTTTTTACGAATAACTACTACGTGATTTTTATAGGCGGAATTCTTATTATGTTTCTTAAATAAAAGTTTCTTCAGTTACTCCTAGTACATAAGCTTTCTGTCAGTGAAAGTCCCGTCAAAATCAGTATAGTCATTTTGGAGATCAGCCGGAACAAACAGACAATTTTTCATAAATACCATGTGTATGCATTTAGTAAAAAGTTGTTCGTTTGACATTACAATCAATTTTTCAATTTTATTTATTTGTACTAGTGGTGCCTAGTTCTAATTACTTACCACCTTAATTAAACCTCTTTTAACTTGATAAGCGGTGTTTTGTCTTATTCTGGCGTATGTCAGTCAACAGAAGAAAACAAATCACTTAGCAATTCAAAAATTACTAGCTAAACTATTGGGAACATTCAGTAGATTCAATAGACTGCAGTGGGATAGAAATTAAGAAAGGATGTCGCTGTTATTAAAATGTTAACTTCCAATCCAAATAAAACGTCAAGTGCGAGTTCTGACTCGCGTGACGAGGGTTCCGTATCAAATAATAATGATATAATAAAATTATAAAACCTTACTTCTTGCTTAAATATCATGATTCTAGTTCAACGGGAAGAAGGTTGTGGTTCATCCATCCATGGGAGAAACACAAAATATATTTTCTATTTTCTAATGTTGTCTAGCTAGGTACCAGGTGCTAGGGTACTCTCGCAATGGACCAAAAACTTATAGAGTACTTTTCGTTAACCTAAAACCATGAAATTTGGCAAGAAACAAGGTCTTTTATAATAGTTAATATAATGTTTAGTTACGGAACCCTCGTTGAATGAGACCAAATCGCACTTGACGTTTTATTTTTATGCAAAACAATCCACCAAAATACTCGTCTAAACTTACGTTTAATTCTGAAAAACCTAATTCATAGTGGTTGACTTTCAGTTCGTAAATAACCCTCACTCACCAAGAAACCCTCGGAGCAATAGAAATATGAAAACCGATGAAGTCAATCCTAACATGAAGTAGGAACAACCGCAAGTGGCCAAGCATAGTAACAGAATTGGCTTTCTTCCTCGTAAATCACTTATGCTACCCTGAAAATAAAATAGGATGTTAGGAACATATCAGTACAACTCAAGGCCGTACTCAAAGATAGATTCAAATCGTTACGCAATATTTACCGATCAGTTAACCCTTATCAATGGTAATCTATAGACTAATTCAGAATTGTCGATCGGCCAGCGATTGTCGTGTGATATTATATATTACTATTATAGACATATTATAGAATCTAAAATTTCTTCTAATACAGTGCTTCTACTCTGGCTACACTGAATGTAGTACAATGTTTGTAAACATTGCCCCCATACTTAACCTAAAAGTCACGATGATATTAATGCTTGGCCAGATGTCGCCCAGTTCCGCACCGACAATAGTATTGTAGGAGAACAATCTTAAGCTTAGTTTTAAATATAAATATTGACCTGTATCTAAATCACATTATATTTAGACTTAGATAGGCGAATAACATTGTATTAAATTTTAAGCATTATACACTTACTAGTGGTTGACTGAGTTTTGGGTTGAGTTACACATTAAACATTTAATATTACTGGAATAAAATATGCATTGCCTACGGTCTTACAGCTTTGAGGACATTGTAAGTTTACCTGAACGGTCAAGCAAGAACAAACTGAGTACCAAAAATGGTCGGTTAAAGTGTCGAAGATCTTGTTCACTTACTATAACGGGACCTGAGATCAGTTGTGATGCGGAGTACATAGCTCCCATAACTCCTATTACTATATGACTCCCTCCCAAAGTCTTCATATGGTTGGCCAGTTGTGGCAGTAGCAACCCAGCAGCGTAGGTATCCTGAAAATGTCGTCATCCATTGCATATTAAACTCTACATGCTAGCATTTGAGTCTGTTCAACTTAGCATTGTTATAGAATAGATAAACGTTGTTTAAAATGCAAACAACATGCCTATTGTTGAAGGTTCACGTCAATGTAGGTACAGCTGATTGTTCAGAGCACCGCGTGAGTAACGAAGTGAAGTTAGCAGCTTAACATAATGACTAGAGCGCCGCCGCGCCGCGCCGCCGCCGCCCCGCGCCGTGCCGAATACCAGTTTTTTATCTCATAAAACTAGTATTAAAATAAAATTATATGAATAAACTTACCAAGAAACTGACTAGCAGAAGGACGTGGTATGGCGAAAGATTCATCATCTCTTAAATATTATATTTATCACAAGACAAGTAACAACACTAGTTATGCTACGTTCCGCAGACGCTAAATTATCACTCTTTAGTTTGGACAATGACCTTGTACGGTTAGTTTGTCACTTCATAACTTCTCGTATTATTACGTTTTAAAACTCTTATCAATGACCGTGTTTCGTACGTCTCTATACACGAATGTTTTCCTACTGATTGTCCAGCCAGCTATGTATGCAGTCAATACTGCCTATTCATCTGACGTATCATAAAACTATATCTGTTTAGATTGCTGTGTTCCGGGTTGAGTTTAGGCCGTTTGACAGATATTCTTCACTGTTTCATTTTTATCTACGTTTTGTCGTGATTTTTTATACGTTCGCAGGTAGTGTAGTTTGTTTTCTTCGGTGTGACACTGTTGCTAATGCCAAGATAATTAATTGCGTTGACTAGGTACCTACGTCAATTTTTTTATTTAACTGAGATCAATGTTAAAACTTTAATATACCATAGTACATTATTCTATGCCATTATTTTAACCTTATGCTTTGTGAGTACAATTGTATTGTCTCTACAAACAATCCCACGTCTAATCTTTTCCATTACGACTCGCTCTACGTTGAATAATAGTCCAAAAAAATAAACAGAACTAGCATTAAAAATGTCTTTACATCATTTTAAAAAGTAATTGTAGAGTTCTTACTTGAGTTCTTCTTCCTCTGCCTATAACAAGACTGATAATCTGATAAAGGACGATTGAGAAATTTGTACGCTTATTCCCAGTACTTCTGTGCAGTAGTACTGTGCATCAAAAAAATATTATAATTGCAACAATGTTAGGCAATGAAATTCAGCAAATGCCAACTAGATTACATAAAATACTAAACTCTTTATTTTTGACTGAAATAGTTGCTAGGTTATATTATGTGTCGTAGAGTTTATCGTGGTAGTTTTATACGAATAAAAATGTAGGTAAATAAATCATTATCAAAACGGTGTCTTTCTAATTGGATTCTCCACTTGGGTGTCCAACGCCCAATTCGAATTGTCTCCGGATATCTTGCCTTTCTGGTAATCTCTCACTTCCTATCATTTCTCTGCCGGAAATAAGTCTAATCTAGAAATAATTAGAGATTCTGTTGTCATTTTATTGTTGTCATTTGAGTAACGAATTGTGAGAAAGTATCTGAATCGCTCGACATTTTCATTCCTCATTTCTCTGTTCGGAGGAAGTTCTTTCGTGTGAAGTTAGATGTCTAGCTATTATGCCGTCTCCAGCTCGTACCTGAGATGTCAGGAAACTACATAATGACATGATTAATGTCTTTGCACTTACAAATTAGTAATTCCGTCATTACTTTGTCATCGTAAGAAAGGCAATCCTTGATGTAACTTGCTTACAGTTCGATAAATAAGGAATTAGCGTACCTACCAGCCAACTCATATGCTCTCAAATCAACTTGACGGTCGTTGATTTAAATTACTCGCAGATTGTATAATTTTACCGAAACACCGTCGAATCAGCTGATGACATGAATCTTAAATGGTGACACTAAATTACCTGTCCAAGATCTTTGTAGTTTGATATGGGTATCGACCCCATGCTCGGCCCCTAGTTAGGGTATTACTCGGTCTATTGCGTCTTTAGGCACACTTGGCACTCAATGGAAGGCGTACGACGCCGCGCTTCATTGGTCACGTCGGTAATTAAACTGGGAAATTAGGTCGGGATCGCAGACAATTCATTTTCTATCGAGGTACAACAATTATCGAGTTAGTAACATCTGATCGATAAAGGATAGCTTAAATTACCCTGGTCAACGAAGTTTATTTTTAACCGACGGAAAACAAAAAAAAGAGGAAGAGGTGGTTCTGTGTTCGGGTGTATGTGTTTTTTTATGTACAGTGCGCGTCACAATTAAGTATCCCCCTATCTCAATGTATGTGGGTTCAAATCCTGTCAGCGATCGTTGGAGATTGGGTGATCAAAACTACATGTTTTTTATCATTTTCCATTTTCTTTTCATATTTTTGACGTTTCTAACAAAAATTGTATGTTCTGTATCATTAAAATGTAATTTTTGTATAAATTGTTTCATTTTCATTTGGTAACCTTATTTAAAATTCGACCAATTCTCTAAGTATCAACTTGGCCTTGCGGTAGTAACCGGCAAATTAATGCAAGACAAGATAAGAGTGACAGGGTTCGAATCTCGTGAGCGGTGTTTCGTTTTTTTTATCAATTGTTATCTTTTTCCTTTGCAATATGTAAGATTATTAATTGATATTATTCTTTACGGGCTTAATTGCAAGTTAATGAAAAATAAACAAAAATTATTAAAAATAATATTGTATAAAATGTCTACAATATTATACAATAACTACTACCGACGTATAAATATATGATATTATAACGAAATAATTGTTTTGATAAACCATAATAACAAATAATATCTGTAAACAGTGAAAGGTTTTTTATAATAGATTGTGATAATTTATTCAAAAATAAAGAACATTGGTAACAATATTTCGATCTCTCGCAAAATATGCACAAAGCAAACCACACGAAATAAGACGAGTGACAATTACTTTGTTCGCTACAAACGACAAAGTCAAACCCTACCCGCATCCATAAAAAAAAATGTAAGACTTGGCATTAAAAATGGGGACTAATTAGACCGATAGACAAAATTGGACACGTTGTTCCATCAGCTAAATAGCTCAGTTGATCTAATGCCGAGAATTCGAGTCTCCATTTAAAGGGTGGGTGGTTCGATCCTTAGCGGCTTGATAAGTTTTTGCTTTTAAAATTAGTCACAAGCGAATAGAAGTTAGAAAATATTTTGTAGACAAGGGGGATACTTAATTCTGACGCGCACTGTACATATGTTTGTCGATATCTCCGCTAATAATGGACCGATTTGGAAAAATCTTTATTGGGAGGTGGTCCTATAAAAGCTTATTACCGTGAGATATTATCCCCTGTACTTTAAGTATTTGTCCTGAAAAACTTTAGAAACAGTGTAAATATGCACCTACTGAACTGTTTTTAAAGTTATTAAGGAATTTGAAATAGTAAGTTTTACAAAACAATCAATAACATAAATACATTATTATTTGACGATATAAATCAACTATTACCTACTGGCAGAGACAACTATCGAAGAATTAAGACAAACTACATAGTCTTAACCGTGTTTCTAAGATCATTAAACAATAGCTTCATATCTAATGAGATTTAGAATGAAAAATTAACATACAGTGTCGGTCTCTTGTATCCAGACTAATTAATTGTCCTCTGCATTAATATGACAAGCGTAGGCGAACTGACAAAGGCAGTTCTGAAGGGGTGGGTTGAGGTAGAAAGCGGATTTTAGGCGCTTATGGATCTTACTGGTAAGGTTTTTGCAGCAAAAATGGTCTACGACGGGACTTGAACTCACGACCCTCACGGGATGCGTTGCCAATTGCACCACGAGGTCTAGTGACGTAGGAGTCGAAAAACTCAGGGACTTAGTTCGGGTAAATTTTTGCGACATTATTAAATTTCTTACTGGCAAGATTCGTTAAAACTCACCATTTTCTTGCCAATTTTCAACTCATAAAACACCCGTGGCTTTCAGAATAAAGTCGCCTTTAGTATTAGTTAAGTTGAGCACAGAAGGTTTTTAAATCTCCACGCATGTCATCTATATTCTGAAAGAGCGAATATGATATTGTAGCTAGCTGGACTACTTCACTGTGGGAGATTCACATGTCGCACCAAAAACCACCCAATTACCTACGCTTTTATGCTTTTGACTCTGTCAATCTGTTTCCGCAGTAAATGCAGTCTTTTGTTACTTTGCATTGTGACCGTTGAAGTGAAGTTATTATGCGCGGTGAACCGAGACCCCCGACCCGAGTTGATGACTCACCCTTCCTGGTCTTCAAGGATTCAGGGTTCAGTGTGACGAAACTGCAGAAAAAACATCATTGTTGCCCATTCTGGGGCATGACCGTAATTCGTCTGGCCAGTCTGGCGTCTGACGGACGTTTATGGCCACTGAGTACATACGAACTGAGGTTTAAAGACTATAATTCGTGACTTCAGACACGGTTTAGGTTAGGCATTGTTCAAAGACTTTGTTGAGTTACGATTCTTTAACGATTCTGTCTCAAAATCCATGAAAAAGAACCAGAGCTGTTGATGAGTCAGAGCTTACAACAACTTACCTTCTGTTGGGTGGGATTTAATATATTTGGGTCTTATAAAATATGGCCAATAAATCAATTGGGTGTTTAGTTAAACAATGCATCAGTTACTTAAACCTGTCATTACGAACACCAGACCAGACAGAAAATCCACCAACCTTATCCACATAAAAACTGTTACAATTTATTGTTTTATGTTCCGTATCTCAATCTCAAGACGAGGGTTCAAGTCCGAATCAGACGTGGGAAACGCGGCCAGCCGTGACCCCACCACGGTTCGCCTATCTAATTACCCTGGACAGAGGTGGGTCACACGTGGAAGACCTATCAATGAGGAACTTCCAAGTTCACAGGAAAATATTGCTAGGCTATAAATAGGTCCTCATGTCTTGGAAGGGACTTCTTATGACAGTCTTTAGCAACGAGGAAATGGAGGGAATCAATAGGTCCTTTGAATGTGCAATTTCTTTGTGTGGTTCAGTGCATGGACACGGGTCGAAGGGTTTCATTTGTCTTCTTTGGTATTGTTTCTTTAATTGGCAGATTGGGGTTACGCATTTCTATTGCATGTTCATGCAATTAGTTCTGTACGAAGAGCTGGCTTATTCCAGACAATGTTTTCTAGAAAAGAGAGTTGCATATGGTTTGAAAGATTTGCGATGTTAAAAACATTTCATTGCTTTACTATTGAAATAATTGTGGGAGTGCGGTCAGCAACAGCTTCCCGCTTGCTCCATTTCAACTTGTGGTTACCGAGGAGTAAGCTGTAATAAACTTATAGCTATTAAATACGCATGTGTGTGGTTTACCGCGTGTATCCATACGTACAATATAGTAATGCGACCTCTGAATATAGCATTTAAGAAAATTTTAAAACCCAACTGCAAAAAACACCGCCGAAAAACTAGTTATGGTTAGAGCTACTAAGAACTGTAAAAATCTTCACGTCTGAACCAATTTAATTAATAAAGCTGTCTGTGCATTATATTACACCAACTTTCACACCTATAAATACTTAAAACAATGTACCGATAATAAGAAATCCACGAAGCACGACTGTTATATAATTTCTCACGACGATCGCGTTGGTTTAGCGCGTGGCTGCGCAGACGCAGACCCGTGGGACTCCAGACATGTTAGGAAACAGAAACAGCACTCATATGGAACTGCACTATCGATTATTTATGGAAACGAATAAGGGAATCGATAAAAAGTGCGAGTATAGATATAGGAAGTAGGATTGTCGATTGTAATGATTTACATAGACAAAAACCTTGTAGACGTGTCTGTTTCAGACAAATAAGTCCACTTACTCATGATTGATTTGAATACAAGAAATAACTCCCATATACGTTTACTGATTAAACTGGTTCTTTTTTCGATAGGATTTGAATAAATTAATTAAATTATACCTGCAATATCTCCTGGAACTTTTGAATAGATTGTTGGAATTTCCAAAACACAAAGAAAGAACCAGAAACCCATAAAATCTTGCTAATAAAATTCAACTCCAAATTGGCTAGAAACAAAAGCTACCGTATCGGTCCAGCAGTAAAAGCAAATAATAGACTATTACAGTTTTACGAGCACTTGAGTGTCTTCTGCTAGATGACTATCAATGTAGAAGAATTCTCCTTCGCCCACTCTAATTGGTGTGACGATGTAAGTAAGTAATCATTTATGGTTTTTGACAACTTAATCCTAGAGACACTACCTACGGTAAAAATATTGTACTGGATATTGAATATTTAACGAAGAATATTACAATTGAAAATAGATGGTGATACATCGTTGGTCACATTTTCACTTTCCATCAGGTGAGATTGTGGTAAACCGAAGGTCTATTGATTATAAATAAAACCGGCCAAGTGCGAGTCGGACTCGCGCACGAAGGGTTCCGTACCATTATCTATGAAAACGGCAAAAAATCACTTGTTGTATGGGAGCCCCCGTAAATATTTATTTTATGCTGTTTTTTAGTATTTGTTGTTATAGCAGCAACAGAAATACATCATCTGTGAAAATTTCAACTGTCTAACTATCACGGTTCATGAGATACAGCCGACGACAGCGAAGTCTTGGTAATAGGGTCCCATTTTTGCCCTTTGGGTACGGAACCCTAAAAAGACTATTATTTTTGTTGAAACAGTTTAGCTAACTGCGGTCAGTTGCAAACAATCTAGTGGTAGCTCAACTGATCCATATCAATACCAATAATAGTCCAAGACAATCCAAGACACTGCTGTTGCATTGCCTTGCGCTGTACGGCAGGGCTGATGCGGTGCGCCAGATACTCAGCTCTCAGGTGACGACGCGTCACTTCTACCTAACGCTCTGATTTATTGAATTTACTTTGGTTATGTGAACATTCATTAATTAACGCGAAAGAAAGTAACGATACTTTTCTTTTTCGGCCAGCATTTGTTTTAAAGTGTTCAAATAAATTGTTGCAATATCGCGAAACATGTTACGTATTAAATTTCGACAAAATTTGCATTTATCCGAAACCTGTCTAGACTAATAATATAATTATTAAGAGGAAATATTTGTTTGTTTGTTTGAATTGAATAGGCCCCGAAACTACCGGACCGATTTGAAAAATAATTTCACCATTAGAATCCTAGATAATAAAACAAAAATAAAAAGTAATAATAATATCTAAAGTCATCATCATCAGCCTATATTATTATATTAGTCCACTGCTGGACATATGCTACCCTTAATGAGCGCCATAGCGCCCTGTCTTCAGCTTGCCGCATCAAGCATCTGCCAGCAGTCTTTCGCAAATCGTCATCCCACCTGATCGGAGGGCGTCCTACACTACGTTTGCCGAGTCACGGTCTCCACTCAAGAACACGTTTACTCCAGCGGTTGTCGGTTCTTCTCGAGATATGGCCAGCGCAAAAGTATATTTTTATGGTATATTTTTTTTATTCGGCCCGACACAAAAAGGGGGTTGTTAGAAGTTTAACAGGTGGATTTATGTGTGTGTGTGTATCTATCCCTGGGTTATTGCGGTATCGTAGCTCCCAAACGGATGATTCTGATTGATTGTTTTGGCAAAAGCTGTCTTGATCGAGTGTTCTAAGCATGGAAAGTCTGCCAAGAGTGTTAATTTTTTTTTTTTGTTTAATACTTATATGCTGTGTGAAGCCAGAGCGGGTCGCTAGTGTACTATTTGAACAAAAACGCCAATTTTCCGTTGAAAGCCGGTAAATATGAAACAGAGTAATACAGTTACAAGTTAACATGAACCACGAAACAATAGGATCGTCTAACAGTGTTCCAATGATGTGAGTGTTTACGTAAAAGTCCGTACGAGTCCGTAAATAAAATGCTAATCAGGTGTACGAGCTATGGGCGTTAACCTGTCTTCGTTCTGGTTGGCTCAGGTTTAATCATAGGATGCCGGAAAATGATGTGATAATAACTAGGAAACATTTTCATGTCTTTTTTTAATAACAATCACTGTAGGTAACTCGTAAAAATATTCGATTATTTATCATTTTTTACATTTGTTTTGTTCCATCTAGTATCATAGATTTAGTGGATGTTCCAAAAACCAAAACTGAATGTGCGTATTTTCTATTTCTTTTTCTAGAAACCGTAGGAATTAAAAAAACACCCTATACCTACACAAGGTTTGGAAAAATCCGTTACTATTTTAACCAATTTAAGAACTTTCTATTCAGAAAAACAGGTCTACAAATGTTGATGTTTTTAAAAACAACCATAGAGCACGGCCCGAGTAAAACCGGCCTAAAGTCGTAGTTTGAGTGAAATTGGTGCGATATTGATAGTATCCAGTTTTTCTGGTAGTTTTTATGTAAATGATGAGCAGTGGTGATATATTGTGTTTTTTTCTCAAGGGCAATCCAGGCCATCGGAGAGATTTCGAGGTTATTAATGGGCATTTAAAATTTATTTCGTGTTTTTGATAGCTCTGTATCTTACAACGTGTAACGTTTTTGAAGAAGATTTCGTTATTGAAACTGGTTTATTAATTAAGAGCTCACTATAAACTTATATCATTAGATTTATCTTCTTATCCTTCTTATTAATAACTTGTTTTTATTATAACGTATAAAGTAGCGAGGAACTATCGGCACTAATTCCTGCTCTTCTATTGCCTACCTACAAAATTGTAGAGACACTGAAAATACGCATGTTTGTGTATAAAAGTTTAGATTTCGTTAAGTAGCAATTTATCCGATTTAAGAAAAACATAAATGTTAACATGACAGTGTAAATATTAGTTGTAATTATTATTGTATTGTATATTGTAATTTTCTGTAAATAAATAAAGAGGTTTTTAATGTTAACATTGTGTCAAGTCTCGTCTCGTAATAATTTCGTCGTAAAAGTGTTGTGATCACGAGAAGAGCCAAATCTACAGTTTTATTACCTTCTGACTATGAAGTTGGCAAAAATTCAAGTAGGGAATTTGCCAACTTCATAAACCTAAAACAATTTACTTTTTTTTCGGTTTGTGTTGCGTTAGGTAGATTACCTTAAATAATTTTAAAGACCCTAGGTTTCATTAGTAATAAAGATGTCGATAGCTGAAAAGTGCCTCGATATGGTTCGAGAAAACGGTCCCCGATGACGGCCGTCTACTCGACTTGGCAGGGCAACATGCATGTTTTTATAACCGGCCGGGGCCGGTGGCCCCTTAGAAAAACGTGTTTTTGTTCATTATACCTATTGCCTATGGAAAATTACTTTCTTCCCTGCAATTCACACAATTCCCAGGTTTCTAACATTATCTGTGACCTATCAAACCTGAACGTGTTACAATCAAACTAGCTACCAGCATCTAATGAGTCATTTAGCTTTTCCTCGGATTTCGTTACACCCATTGTGTCAGTCTTCGTCTGAATGGTGTTTCGTGGGAATCAACAGTTGTACTCTGTCTTAGTCCGTATGTTTTGCAAACAGGCTCTTGTAGCTTGCGCTCTCGAGGCCAGAACTACTCGTACTGCTTAGCACTCAGAGTACAAACGCCTTTCTTGGGTGCCCGTTTTACCCCGAATACTCATACGCCAATAAAATTTGATCTTATCTCAATTTGCAATTTGTTTATAGTTCTCAAAAAACATATGAGAACATCCGTTTGGTTTGGAACAGAATCTGACAATAAAACTTTTGAAACTATCATAGTTATTAACATGGAAATCATATAAAACGGGATCATACCCCTTCCATGATTTAGTTATAATGTACGTAGTAAAAGACAAAGAATGAGGGTAGATCGGTATGTTTGCCTATAAAAACCAACTCGTAGTGACTTTAGTTCTTCCGTGATCATGGCGCATGAAACTGTGCCGAAATATTGGAAAATTCAAAAATCGAGTCATGGTAAATATCCCGTTCTAAATGATTTCTATAGAACCCGGCAATTTTATTGTTACCTAGGGAAGGCTGGTTATTTGAATTGGCTGTGTTCTAACCAATGAAACCTGTTAATGTTTCTTTCGTATTATGAAAAAAGCCTTCAGCAAACAGTGGTGTTAGGTACTTTATGAAATCTCTTTGTAGATAGGTGTTTGGTGCTTTGGAGGGTCGTGCCAATTTTATTTATTTTATCCTGAATCGAGGTCGCTATTGAGCACCACTATCTTTTTACACTTTTACAAGCAGGTCAGCTAACTTAACAACTTTATAAGCTAAGACTATTACTAGACTTCCTTTCTTCTTTAAAACCGGTACCTATCTCTATTTTACGAGTTGATATAATTCGCTCCCACGCAAGTATTTGCTGTTTATAAAGTGCTACGGGAAAGTTTACTAAACTGAGAATATTTACAACAGAGAACAATGATGTGTTCATATTGAAGAGCGTTTATTGGAAAAGGTATTCTCAACACGTCTTCACCTCAGAGTACGTTAACACAGCGGATCCGTTTTTACAGAACCGTTTTTTACTGGTACTTCGGTACTGGAAGCAATCGTTTACTGGATCCGGAATACTGTCGGGTGTGTGAACTCGCTCCTACAACTACATACGCCATCATGGAAAAAAACGGGTCCTGTAAAACGTATGATTGATGATGGTGTGAATGCTCTCTTAGTCGTATGATGTTCCAACTTAATTGTATAAATAATTCCAAGTCCAAAGTCCAAATAATTGATATTCGCACAGGTATTCGTTGGCATTTAATGCTATTCTTTTTTCTCTCACACACAAAAATACTAATGTTCAACAATATCTTCATCTCTGCTCATTGATTTAGGCCTCTCTTCTTTAGAGTCGAGTCTTATGACACTCTATCAAGTACTAAATTAAATATTGTAGGTACATACGTATATTTTCCCAACAAGATGTTCTATATAACAAGTAAAAAAATTGACCTAGGTTTTATACAACTCACTGATCGAATGTTATCAATACAGGTGGGTAATGAAAAGTGTTACGGGGCGTATTGTAATTCGCAACGAGCATGATACGTTACGCAGTGTGAGCTGAAATCCGTCTCGTTGCCCGTTACGAGCGTTTTCTTTTCCCGTGTCCCGTACTGATTCTACCAACTGAAAGTACTTTATTATTGAGTTATTATGTATTTCTGTATTCATTTACTGAAATCATAGGCTACAAACTGAATTCAATACTAAGCGCCTTTCGAAGTGAGCGATCAAACCGATGTGCGATTGATCTACGATTTTACGCAGGCGCTTAAATCAGCTCTGCAAACGTAGTTACTTTTTAGAATGGACTACTAAGCAGCAACAATTAGTTTTGTACCTTACCTATCGTATTTGGATAATCTACTCTGCTTTAACTTGCTTTTATATGACCCTCTTTTTTATTGCACTTAGTTATAACGCTTAGAATTTACTCACAAAAACAGTCGAAGTGGTTCTTGTAACCACTTCGATTGTTTACTGCGTACTATGAGGTAGACCTTTTTCTACGATAATCTGACTAACCTACAATATCTTCAGACTAAGCTCTGTATCGGCAATACATTTACTAGGAACTTACATGTATTCTTCTATATTTGGAAGTAACGGTAAAAGGTTTTTCGAGACAAGATTTCCTATCGACAAAACTGGTTTTGCTTACTACGGCCTACTACTAAACCAACAGTAGTATATGATGCGTTTAATAACATGTTTTAAAAGCGAGCTTTTAAAGTTCACTTTCATGTTAAAAAGTTTTTGTTTTGATTTTGTACTTCGTGAGGAGCGACTTTTTGAAGAGATCAACCGGATAAGCGGAGGTGTTAAAAAGATGGATTATTTTAGGGACTGCTAAATAACTGTTGATATACCTGTAACTATATTTATGTTTATGATTGGCATCAGTGGATACATCCAGACAATGATGATTGATAGTATTTCAAACATGTTTGTCTCTTCTATTTGATAAATGACCTGAAATAGACTTTCCAGTTTTAAACTTTGTCGACAAACGCTAGAGCCTTTAGCCCATAGAAGAAGAAGGCTTAGAATGATAGAAGACACAAACGAGGAGTCGCCGAAAAATTGCAACTATTTTGTCTTATTTTCCTATTCGTATACGTGCGCTTAAGTAAAGCAAAGTAAAGTAAAATTTATTGCATCAAATACATGTAAATAAGGTACATAGGTGGTGTATGTTTAGTAAAGACACAATGTATTTCTACCGTTGCGGCGTGCAAAATCTTTGTACAAATTGTCAATTAATTCAAATGTTAATACAATAAATAAATCAAATTAGAAAAGTGGTTATGAAATCTGAATAAAAAACTGATAAATAATTAGTACAACATAGCTTGTGTGCGTCATGCTTGTCAAGTCACACATAGATTCGTTTTTGGCTACGAAATCAAGAAAATAGTTGAATGACACTATCCCTCTGCCTTTAGCCTTTTAATACTACCTACTTAGTTTACTTATTTACTCCACCAAGATATATACAATTTATTCAAATCATCTTCTGATTATGATCGCCTTAAAAATCGAAAGATGAAGATCCGAAAAGCCATTCTTAAGCTGTTATCAAAGATCATTATCTCTTAAATTAACTGTTGCTCCCAGAAATCCTCTTATTCAGTTTTTGTATTTTTTCAAATTTAAATTGGTTTTTTGTGTTCTCAAAGGGTTAAAAGGGAAGCGTGAAATCGCTTCCATTGTAAAAAGAATGAAAGAGTAAAAAGTGGCCTTTTTGTTCAGCGTAGAACTGTGAGGTTGAAAAACAATATGTTTTATGTTTTTGATACACATTCAAGCCAATACTGGATTACTAGGTTGATCTACGGGTAGATATTTTATAATATAATAATAATAATAATTTCATTTATTTTACCCAAAACAAAAAGAAAACAAGTAGACACTTAGACTATAAAAAAAAAGTGAGCACAGGCTAAAACTAACATTAGTAATATATTATAATAAGCACAATTAACAACTTTTAAAAATAGGGTAAAATGGGTCCCTAACTCAGCATTTCGCAGTATTAGGCAATTGCCCAATACTGCGCTGGTTTTGCGCAGTACTGCGCCTGCGGCTTCGTACGCGTTGTTTACGGTTATTTTTAGTCCATGGGAACTGATTAAAGGGATACAAAGTAGCCTATGTCTTATTCCAAGATCTAGATCTATCCAGATATATGTATATACTAGATCTAAATTGAGAACTATCTTTATGTAAATTTCAGCCCGATTTATTCAGAAGTTTTAGCGAGAAAAGGTAACAAAAATTCCATTCAATCCAAACATCCAAACATTCGCATTTATTATATCAGTGTGATTAGCGAAAATTGCTGGCATAAGCCTCCCGAAGCTTCTTTGCTATTTAGTTCAATCAAGATTTACCAACCAACTACGACTTAGTCCAATCGTGACCTAGTCCATTCAATACCTAGTCTTATCGAAATGTCGTTATAAAGCTTCTAACCCGTGCTATCCATCTTAAGAAAAAATACACAATAATCACTCCTTTTATTTAAGCAAGCTATAAAGATCTCGGCAAGGAATCTGTTCTAGTTATTCTGGAAAACTAACAGAGACGAAGCTAATTGTCTTTATTTTAACATGTTAAATACATCTTGAACTAGGTGTATACGCTAGGAATTTGTCAATTATCTCTGGTAGTTGAAGGCTGGTTACTTCTCAAACTAGTCAATTAGATTTCATCTGCAGTTAAATTCTTTGCCACAGTACAAAGTTATGCAGTAAATCAACGCCTTGTCCTCGTTGTGATAGAAAGGTCAATGGTATGATGTCGGAAATGTTGCAAATAATGAGTAAGTAGGTACCTAAGTTCCTCACAATTTAAATATTACTTCTACGTTTTACTAGCTTCTGCTCGTGGCTTTGCACGCGCTTTTCCGGGGTAAAAAGTAGCCTATAAGTTTTTCCGGGTTTCCAACTTTGTGTGCAAAATTTCAACCATGTAGAAATTTTGGCATTGTCTACACCCAAACATCTCACAACGGCTCAAATTTTTGACCTTCGAATATGATCTATACTAATATTATAAATTCGAAAGCAACTCTGTCTGTCTGTCTATTACCTTTTCGGTCCTTAACGGCTGAACGTATATTGATGGCAGGGAAGTAGACGGTATCCCAGACATAGGCTACGTTTTATCCCGGTAAAGCGCGAGCGAAGGCGCTGGCAGAAGCTAGTTTTACTATAAATGAAAGAGCTCTTGTCGGTGCAATGATGCAATTTCCACTTTTCTCATTCCAATTTTTTTCAAATTCAATTACTTCTTTATACGATTAACTCTTTTCTATTATACGAGTAGACATGCCCACGGCTTTTTCCTTGATCTGACTCATGTAGTCAATTCTTGGTCTTCCCTTTTCATCGTCTTCCTTCTACTTTTCCTTCTATGATGTATTTATAACTAGCTCGTGCCTGCGGCTCCGCACGCGCTTTTGAAGTAGCCTATGTCCGTCCCCGGGATACCATTCACCTCTCTGCTAAATTTCATTAAGATCCGTTCAGCCGATTAGGCTGAAAAGGTACCTAACAGACAGACAGAGTTACTTAAGAATTTATAATTTTAGTAAAAATATAAATATTAGTAGAATATATTTCGCTTCACATGCACGGATGCCTATTGAAGATCACGATTCAACGGCGTCCTGAGCCTTCGTTTACCTATTTTAATTGTTAGCTGATGTTACGCTGTTCAATATTTATGCGTTCACCAAATGACGTATGCAGCATCCAAGGTCCTTGTTAACGCAATCCCTTCTGCATTCTAGTCTTTAGGAATGTGACCACATTGCTATGGCTTATTATAATGAAGGGGCTTCTTGCTTTACACCTCGATAACGGGGCTTGTGGCGTATTTTTAGACTGCTAGGACGCTAGACTTAACTTAGCACTAGTCTGCATAAGTCCAGTGCTGGACATGACAGATTGATCTTTCCAAATGAGCACCATAGCGCCCTACCTTCAGCTTGCCGCATCCAGCATCTGCCTGCAGTCTTTCGCAAATCATCATCCCAGCTGGCCCGAGGGCTAGACTACTTTCACTACGTTCGCCGAGTCGCAGTCTCCACTTTAGAACATTGCCACTTCCGTTTGTTAATTCTTTGGGGTAGAGTATCTACTGTCAAATATTTAAATAAAATATAACAAGCCGTATTATAAAATGATCAAAAGATATATTGGATATCGGAAACTAATTCAGAAATACCGATCAATTTTCTACCTTGTACCTTCGTAATTTGTAATTATAGTATCTCAAATGTGAATAACACAGCTTCGAGCATCAAAATTGCTGTACTTTTTTGTGAGCTTTTATTTTAATCTGTTCCTATTTCTCACCTACAAAGAGTGTGCCATATAATTGGATAATATTACTGTTTGTGGGTCGAAATAAACTAAGTCGTTCTCTCTCTCGCATTAGGGTTCCAGATGTAGCTTCATGAAAAGTTGTACTGAAATTCAAAATCATTTAACACTTTCATGGGCCCGAGACGCACAAGTCTAGGTTTTTACAGGTCCTTGACGTGGAGGTGCGCTCCTCTGTGGGTCGCACCGCCGAGCCTGGGCAGTGAATGCGACAAGTATGCTATTATCTATGTTATGCTAGAAAAAACACCACGAACAACGCATGGATGAAATCAGGAGACAAATTGCGAAAAGTTGATTACCTACACTCATGAATTAAAAAACATCTTGAAATTGTATTGGTTTAAACAGAATTGTAGAGCGTTTGTATTTTTACGCTATATGACCATAATTTGTAAGCGTAACAAAATCCGCTCATAACCAGTTCTTCGAAATTCTCCTCACGTGGATCACAATGGTTTGCATTACAGTGAGTACGTTCCAGGTAGAGCAGAAAGGTATTGTGAGCACGTGCTTGGGACAAAAGGACAGTGATACGTTGGCATAGCTTCATGCTACGGCGCCTCGACGGTGGCCAGCACACCCTTCGAATATTGCGACATTGCGCTAGATTTGTATAGGTAATGTGCCTTAATCACCAGGCTTGGCAGTGTTACCGTATAAGTAAATGAATGAAAAAAGAATTCTGGTCGTCGAAATTATAAAAAAGTCTGTAAGGATCTTTTCAATAATTTACAAAAAAAGGGAGTGAGGACATTTTCAAAATATAGAGTTAGCCGCCCCCCCCCCCGCTATCTCACCTAGGAGAAAACCTTAAAATATACTGAACAATTCAAATAACATCGTCAAAGCCAAAGTAAGCGGTTCAACACTGAATAACTTTTAAGATCAATCTACAAAACTTTATAATAACTTAATGTCAAAAATAAAAATTGTAAAAATCGCAAGGTGTATCGTAAAAGGGCTTCATTATCATGATCCCGCGAGCCCCGTCAAATCACCCCTCTAAGACGTGGAGCTTTTTTTGTAAGCACCACCTGCTACACCGAAGCAAAAGTCTATAGAACTGTATTGTATGCAGGTATACGAATTATGTCTGAGCACAGGTATACCTTTGTGTATCTTGTTTTGTTGAAATTCAAAGAAAAATTGCAGGTTCAATTATATGCTTTTGGACTACATACATGGTCTTAGATCCGATTATTTTCTGGTTCCTTGTGTCATATTCTCTCAGCGTAACTAGGTATTTAAGTCTAGCTAGCTAGAATAATTGTAGTACCTAAGTAGTTAAGTACATGTACTATCTAAATTGTCAACGAGAGCTACTGCCGACAAACTGTTTCACAGTTTGGCAGAAATTATATAAGAAAATGTAAGTTGATAATAAATTTATAAAAAAAAAGCTTATGTATATATAATAACACATTTTAAGTGAAGTTGATCGAAAAAAATACGCGGATTATTACTAGCTGTTGCCCGCTGCTTCGCACGCGATTTTCAAGTAGTCTATGTACCTCTCCGGCATACCATATACCGCCCTGCCAAATTTCATTAAGATTCGCTCAGCCGTTAAGGGGTGAAAAGGCAACAGACAGACAGGCAGAGTCACCATCGAATTTATAATATTAGTATAGTTAAACAGCTTCTTCACGCGATTTGGCTTGGCAACCTATGTGCTGCCACCTAGCTATAGGTAGGTATGGAGTGTTTTCTGTTTATTTTGAATTAAATTATTAAAATAACCTAAACGACGATAAAATGCGATATGTTAATTAGTACATTATCCACCATTATGAGCCCAGTCATTCTCAAATAACAGATGGGTGAGTAAATTTCTTAGAACGGATCTGCGACTAATATGTTTGCAGACAATTCCAGTAAATCAATGGTGGTACGTACAACGTACCTACTCGTCAATAACGATAAATCATAAGTTGGAGTTTAATTATCTCATTAGTCATTAACTAAGAAACATTAAAGTCGCCTCGAGCAAGATGTTTTAATTAATAGCAATCAACATTGTTCATAATAATTTAAAACGAAATAACATAGGAAGCAACATAAAAACAAACTCAGAAGAAAATTCCTTTACTCTGATTTAACCAATTTATATCTCATGACATGTTCTATAATAACAACAATTACTTCCAAGTTCCAAACCTACACCTCCCGCGGGCCGAAACAATATGGCCGCTAAAAATAGAGCCTTAAGACAGCCTCCAGCCGAGATGCTACGATAGATTACGTTATGTTTCATGTCGTAGCCGCCCGCGGCGCCACTGAGCCGTTAGCTCTAGTTCCGATCCACGCCGCTGCTCGTTAGAGCGCTAGCGTCGCGCTCTCTGCGCCCGAGTCAAGTTCCGCAGCTACACTCCCACGTCCGTTCTCTCATAGTAAACACTCCGCGCGTGTGCGTTTCACTATTTTCTCACAGTAAAACAGTTGTAAACATTATGAAAGTTCGTGTTGTGTTGTGATGAGGACAGTGGTTGTGAAACTGGATTGGCCAAAATGACTAAAGCTAAAATGACCCGGACCAGTGCGCTGTACCACTCCGCGAAGGTGAGCCCTTAAAGCCTACTTATCACTCTTCATTTTCTTAACTTAAACTTGCGCTAGCTTTCGAATCTTTCATCATGTTTAATGGGCTTCGTGTCTTTGTAGTTTTGATACTAGTATAAGGTTCGATTTTGCATTTATTTGTGGAAGGTATTTGTTTGAAGCTTGTGTTAATTTTCGCATCTTTCGTGTAAACATTATTAACATAAATTGTAAACACTGAAGTTGCAATCTTGACTTGAAATCCATTTGTTTTTGAATGTGAAAAACGTTAAATCTCCAAAGGAAATTCCCTCCGAAATGTTTATAAATGTATTCCTCCAGAGCCGGTTTGACCACAGTCGTGTATCTCGATCCCTCCGCTCCCGTGCAGCCTTCGTGCCTCCAGTAAAACGATTTTATCTTGCGCAGTATAACCTGAATCCACAGATAAATCATTTTGAAAATGGTTCTTTTCATATATATTTTTACAGCGAAAACCATGTATATGAGCCATTGAAAACAAGATATTTCAAATTAATCTTATAGTTTCTTTAATAAAACTAGAAGAGAACGAATTTTCATTAAGCTTTGTCTGAACTTCGCTTGTACTACAAAAGTGCAACGCCGCTGCACGCGGGAAGAAAAGACATCAACGCGCTCCCGAGCGAGACGGCAACAATTGTAGCGTGTTTTTGTTTACGCGGAAACGGGACAAAAACATTATCGTTTTGTTTAGACCCACAAATTATACTGGGATTTGTATATACAGGTACTTCTACAGGTAGTGACCATTGCATGGATGAACGATCTCCCTATTTTAAAAAGGGATGCTACACAGAACTATAGATACACGCAACTGTGTGGAAGCAACATTACTCTGCGTTTTACGACGTATTTCGATTTTTCATCCAATTTTGAACGTAGTTGAAGAGTTTAAATGTAAGGGCATTTAACCTTTGGGGGTCTCGCGTTTCGGGTGGTGGGCCCTAATGATGCATGAACAGTGACTCATTTACTTGGATCTGATGGTTATTTATAGACAGAAGAAGTACCTTTAAGTTTAGGATTTAAATTAGAACTTTTGGGCACAAAATCCTTTGTCAGTGTTTTTGTCTATGTTCTTTGCTCAAATCAAAATGAGGTTTTACAGATAGGTTGAATGTTAGATGATGTAGTGATCTCATAGTTTTTGGGTTTTATAGGTTTGAGTCAAACTTAGAACTGTTGATGAACAGCAATTTGCTCAGCAAAAACTCAGGACTCCATAATCAAGATGCTGTTAGCTTCTAATACGTAGATAATGAATGGATAGGATATAAAAAGTAAATTGGCTTTGAAGCGTTCTCGGAAATCTGGCACACTCTGAATTCGATGACCGGTTTGTGGCCGTTCGCTTCTATAGTTATTATTCCTGGGGTCATTATTTATGTCTACATCATCGTCACGTAAAGGTGTTACAAATTATCAGTTTGCTCGAATTAAGTTTAATGTTACACCTTAGAATCTCATCTTATCACATCTTAGAATACCTACTTTATTTCATTAGATACCAGTTAGGGTAAGTTTGCGTAAATTGTACGAAAAGTCTTATAGGACATAGCTATCCTGCAAACATTTTTATGCAAAGGCTTAAAACTAAGAAAATAACAATCAAATAACAAAAATAAATTGGAACTAGTATTTACACTTGAAACAATTGAGCTAATTGCAGTCTGTTGCAAACAATCTAAACTGATCCATATCAATACTAGTCGGAAGATTCCCGAAGATGATGACTGCTTGCCCCGATGTATCGCAATGCTGATGCGCTGCACCGCCAGATATTCACCAGCTTTTGGTTGATGTATGAAGCGTCCCACACAATAAGCTTCCCCAATACCCATGGGTCAGCGGTCATACCATCGGGCCTCTTTCGATCGTCACGTAACTGACCATTCGGTTCGAGAATAGCTGATACGTTAGCGGTGACAAAGGCCCACCGGATGATGTCGTAATGTCTTTTCGTTTTTGGAAAAATTAAAGTTAGGTACTTTAGTGCGCTCGACAATTTAAGGAGCATCTAAAGACAAAAAATAAAAACGGCTGAAGAAAAAAAGTCAATAAATAAGTGTTATGATTTAAGTGACCCCCATGTGGTTAAACTACGGTAAAACAAAAATCCAGTTGGCAACACGGCTGCAGTTACAGATAATTGACGTATGTAAATTGGAGCAACGTACTAAGCAAGTAATTTTCTTAATTGGTCACTGCCGGTTATCGCAAAAGTAGGTAAGAACGTGTTAAATGCTCAGAACCGGCAGGTATCTAGATCTATCTAATTCAGCATTAAATGCTATGGTATGCCATTGAGGTAATTTATAGGCGTATTGATAGAGCTAGATATTCAAAACGAGGAATACATCCATTGATTCCAAATTGCTGGTCTTTCTACTAATTAGATGAACAAGTTTTTATTTACCATTCAATACTACTCAACAAGTTTTTTTTTTCATAGAGAATTCGAGACACGCTAATATAATTCTAAATTTGAAACTTGTCCCCGCTTAACGAATATATAATTTGAACTCTAATCCAACTTGAATACAACCTAGTAACTTCTTTCATGACCATTCATGACTCCTCTGAAAATTCAAATTCAGAACTACTACTACTCAAAGAGTAAACAACCGTGACCGAAGCGTCACGCCACACTTGTGTCAAGAAGTTACCTACACCAATAAAGATATGTTCTGTATCTAATTGCTTGCAAATCAGATGTTATCAATGCAGTCTACTTGTTCGGTCTGCCACTCTGATTGTAGGTTTACATGACTAAGCAATCCGTTATTCCAGTACAAATTATTTTTAAATAATTTTAGGCTATTTTATAATTGACTAAAACCTATTACGATATTATCAATTAAGAGTTCCTTCATTATATAATTGCGGCAACTTTCTTTAAATTCACAAAACTAAGGACCATACACCTTATTACTGCGTGTTACATTAGGGAAATGGAGTGATTGCTTTTATTTTGGCGTAAAATCAAAGTGTAGTTATGTAGTTTCCGGTGGGAAGTGCATAACTATATTCCGATTCAAATTCGTTTCCGACGTCCGTTTTGTGTCGTGCATTGACGGCACGCCACCCATTCCACTATCTATTCATTTTAGGTGTAAACTTCAACAGCTTAATTTCTTTATCTAGAAAAAGAGAAAGAAAATGTATCAATTTCAAGTAACAACTTTTTCCTTGCTTTCAGCCAGACCGATAATGCAGATAATTTTTAGTCGCGAAAAGTCTTAAGTTTTATTTTAAAAAGAGCATATTTCCCTAAGTATTCTGGTTTGCTGAAAAGCTGCATCTTTCCTTTAGTGTGGTGGTTTGCTGAAAAGCCACATCTTTCCTTTAGTGTGCTGGTTTGCTGAAAATCAGCATCTTTCCTTTAGTGTGCTGGTTTGCTGAAAAACCGCATCTTTCCTTTACTGTGGTAGTTTGCTGAAAAGCTGCATCTTTCCTTAAGTGTGCTGTTTTGCTGAAAAGCTCTATACTAATTCCAATAGTTTAA
Source organism: Eupithecia exiguata (assembly GCA_947086465.1). Classification (NCBI taxonomy): domain Eukaryota; kingdom Metazoa; phylum Arthropoda; class Insecta; order Lepidoptera; family Geometridae; genus Eupithecia; species Eupithecia exiguata. The sequence goes on along the minus strand of OX352233.1, from coordinate 3,994,883 downwards.
CCCGTATTTGCCAGAGTTCCGTAGCATTTACACAGATTATATTCCGATTAGTACTAGTACCTAGTAGTAAATCGTGTGAGCTCGCCACTTCCCACGCCGCTCACTAGCCGTCAAATCGTACTTTTTACTCTACATTATAAATTCAATATGTTAGATGCATCACTGCCCTCCCCATACATAGGTACTAGTGATGTGCTGAATCACGATTTCGGATGCCAGTTCGATTCTTAATATTTTCGTTATTTACCTAACATCTATGTCTGTACCTACATAAATATAAATGTATAATAGTATACTCGCAAGGAGTTTTGTCATCTCTATGTTTTTCTGATTTGATTTGTTATGTTATGACGCATGACGCACAGATATACAAAAAAGTAAAGTAGAGTTCTACATTCTGAAACATAAAATCAAGCTTTAATTTTCTTTCATTTTTGTTCCCAAATATCTACACTAATATTATAAAGAGAAAAGATTTAATAAAAAACTGTTTTAACCGGATTGATCGCGTATATTTCGAGAAAAGATTTGTTTGTTTGTTTAAATTCAATAGACTCCGAAACTACTGGACCGATTTTAAAAATTGTTTCACCATTAGAATCCTTCCATATCCTTGATGAACATAGGCAATAGAAAATACCCGTGCGAAACCGGGGCGGACCGCTAGTCATTTTTTTGTGATGCAATTTCACTCGAAATCGATTTTGATTTTATTAAAATATCGATATATTATCGATCGATTCCCTTAAACTAAGTGTATTCAGGAGATTAAGTACCTAAACCATAAACCAGCTTTTCGTTCCGGCACACCACTAATACCCTGAGGCGAATAATTAGACAGAAAAACGTGTAAACTCTCTGTAACATAACTATTCTCTGAGGATCGTTTAACACTTGCTAGTACCTTCTAATGAACTGCGATTTATTGCTATGTTAGTTACTATTTACAAGTAAATTGTTACATTGTTGTCTTCATTTGTCACGGGCGATTTCACACCGATTCGCTCTTGTTTGTAGGCAGTTGTAGGTAAATAAACAGTAGACCGGTTTATAAAAATACTATACTGTACTACTACTCTTTGACAGTCTTGCAAAGATTAAGATATTTAGAAGGTTCCTACATTCCTACACCTATATATCATAAAAATCACGTGACATTTTTCGCAATTTTTTGTTCGCGAGGACGATTAAATAGATCGATAATACTTTATGGTACCACACAAACACAGAAAACTTTACAGAAATAAATGCTGCGACTAGACGAAGTACAAAGGCGGCCTTATCGCTATGAGCGATCTCTTCCAGGCAACCTTAGGATATACTGACCATGTAAGAACAACAAAGACGGTGGCACTTAAAAAAATAAAAGAAATCAATAATACTCACACAACATACTATTAATACTTACATATCCTACAAAAATTATAATTAAAAAAATATTAAATGTGTTTGATTGTTCCTGAAACGACTTGTCTTAGCATTTTAATGTCTTTTTGACCTTGAAATTTTCAAAATTTCAAAAAAATTCCTTGCCTGATCCAAAACTTGATTATCATCGACGACCTCTGTGGCGCGGTAGGTGAATGTCTGCCTTCGACGCCGGAGGTTGCAGGTTCTATTCCCGCGGTGGAACAAAATAAATGTTTGTACGATCTGCAGATATTTGTTCCGGATCATCTGAAATATCTGTCTATGTATTATAATAATGTATTATGTACATTAGTTATTAGTACCCATATCACAAGCTCTGCTTAATTTGGGGCTAGATAATGCTGTGTGAATTGTCCAGTATTATTTATTATTTATTATCATGTTACAACTAAAAGCTAAAACAAGTTTGCGTACGTTTACAACAACAAGCCATACAACTATCCACGTCATCCAGCGAAGTCGTAGAACGTGAACCGTTATCTCCGCCGACTCGTTACCTTGCTAATGTGTGGGGAACTGATTGGAACCTATCAGCTTATGTTGTTCATTTCAACATAAAATATTATATTCGACGCCATGTTAATGCTTGAGAAAACTGTTATGTTGTCTGGAAAACGTTTAGGGTCCCATTCGACTCATCCACTTTGTCCAAGATTTTATCAAATTGTTTGACGGATGTCTATTCCCCTCGTCAAATATCTTTGTCCAAGATTCCTAAGTAATTTGCCCAAATGAAATCACATCATATCACACTAATATTATAAATGCGAAAGTTTGGATGTATAGATGGATGATTATTACTTCTTGAAGTCAAAATTTCTGAACAGATTGGGATGAAATTTTGCATAGGTGTAGGTCTTGACCTAGAATAAAACATAGGCTACTTTTTATCTCATAAATCAGTTTCCATGGGATAGACATTGAATTGGGCATTGGGCTGGCCATATCTCGAGAAGAACCGACAACCGCTGGGGAAAACGTGTTCTTGAATGGAGACCGCGGCTCGGCAAACGTAGTGTAGAACGCCCTCCGACCAGGTGGGATGACGATTTGCGAAAGACTGCTGGCAGATGCTGGATGCATCAAGTTGAGACAGGGCGCTATGGTGCTCATTAGGGGAGGCCTATGTCCAGTGGACTAAAATAGGCTGATGATGATGATGATGAGACATTGAATAGAAATAACCTTAAGCAACGCGTGCGAAGCCGCGTGCAAAAACTAGTCATAGATATAATCAGAATCTTAATTGGGCAACATTTTTACAATCATGACCCAAAAGTATTGTTTTTAAGACACCAACAAACATTAGGTAGGGTCCATCACCTTATCAAGACGTTGATAAAGTACGTTGCTCCAGAAAACTGCATCTTACGACACTATTATCTCTCTTCCATTAGAACTTATCTGCCTGCCACGAGCACAAAGTAGGCTGTGTCCACACGAACCTTTAAATCACTAGAACCGTTTCAACTCAATGTGAACTCTACCTTAAAACCTTACATATTTGAAGTAGGTAAACAAAATCTGTTTGAACTCTTAGAAATACACCGAGAAGTTCAAGATTCTGTGAAATTGATAAAAGGTTGGACGCACTTTCTGGAGCTTTGATCAATATAAGATTCGCTTTTCGTATAAACGAGATAAGAATTTCGCAGAAAATCGTGTCTTATTATTACGTTAATAAAGTCATCAAATACACCGACAAGTTTAAGATTCTGTAAAATTGATAAAAGGTTGGACGCACTTTCTGGAGCTTTATAAATATAAGATTCGCTTTTCGTATAAAACGAGATAAGAATTTCGCAGTTGTGTCTTATTACGTCAATAAAGTCATCCACTGTTACTGTAAGACGTGTAAAAAAATTGTTTATTTTGGTTTGGACTCAAATTACACCTTGCACAAAACACGTGGCTACTAACACCTGTGAATATGATACATACAAATTACCTACCATCTCAGCTACCTAACTATAATATACTTATACCACTAAATTAGTTAGTGCAGATGTTCCTAGTAGCAGATGTTTCTAGTAGTAGATATATAAATAAATAATGCTGGACAATCCACACAGCATCATCCAGCGACAAGCAAAATAGAGCTTGTATTATGGGTACAAGATACTTTATAGAAATTCATTTCTTATTCGTAGAAAATACCCAGAACACCCGGAACAAATATTTGCAGATGATGATTGATACCCGGAACAATTATTTTACGAAAAAAACAGCAAGATAGGTCGTCGACGCCCTGCTGCCAGCACAGGACCGTCAGAAATACAGAAAACTTTATTTTAACTGAAATTTCTGTCTTACGATGTACAATAGACCCTGTTGTACATCGTAAGACAGAAATTTGTACACCAGAATTTGAGAATTTTGAAATTTTGAGAGGAATGGAGGTATAGACCTCCCAAAAATTATGAGTCTCTATTTCTACTCAGCAGAGGGTAAATCTGTTCGACGAATAGATTTACTAATAATGTGTATTATACTATCCCCACAAACTCATAAATGCGAACTAACTTATAGGCAGTTAAAGCTTATTAAACGATAGTAAGAAGCACACTTGATCATAAAGCGTTTATAGAACCGCTTTAGATTACCCAATACTAGTTCTGAGCAACTGGAATTTAACAAGACAGTATCACTAACAGTACTCCAGTTACGTGACTTAGAAAAATCAGCATTCATCTAGCCACCTGCTGATATGCTTCCGATTAATCTCTACCTTCTAATCCTCATTTCACTCTCTGCCTTATTCTGTAAACATCATGGTATAAAATCCTTTGCAGATTTATTTACTAAGGCCACTTTTACATGGTTAAGGTGGGGTAAATGCGCTACTTATTGCCCTTTGCACAGAATATAGGTACCATAGGCATCTGTTCTTCCGTCTTGATGCCTTTTTATGGTTCCTTCACAGTAGGATGTTGGTTCAAGCACCGTACATCCTCACTAAGTTACAAAATCTGCTAAGATTCAAAAATTAAGCACAATTTTTTTGCAATCGGTTCATATATAATGAAATCAGTCGGTGATATCAGTCATTGAAACTAAAATCTTATTTTGAATTGAATTAGAATTGGTTTTCCCTCTCGTGAGTAAAAACCAGCAAAGGAAGCGATGCATCATAGAACCGCACCTGGATTTATCCCCGATCAAGTCCGTACAGACATGTAGAGGTCGAAATATCAAAAGGATTATTCGAAGCGATTATCCTAAATACATCTGCTCAAACTGGTTGCCGCACCTGCTCCAAACAATCGCGAAAAACGGCCCGTCCCAGACCAACAGGTGAACTGATGTATATGGCAATACAGTTTTAACTTGTATGTAAAGATGCAATATTGCATGGCTAAAAATAGCTGGTAAATACATATCTGGATCTGGCTAGTTCTTGCTATAATTTGAGAAATTACTTACCTACGAACAGTCATATTAACTTATGAACTCATAAATGGGTTCAGTTAAATAGTTTTGCGCTCTATAGAATTGCAGAGTGGAATTTTTGGAAATGATTACACAGAAAATGACCCTGTTTTGCGATTTTTGTCGTTGACTAAACTTAGGTTTATTACATGCTTGCTAGTTCCATGAGTATGAAAGTCAAATTGGGGTACAAATTTAAAGCCCAGTACTGACCGGTGTTACGGGGCATAATGTTCCATTCGCAGCGAGCATGATACGTTACGCCGCCGTAAGCTAAAATCCGTCTCGTTGTTCGTTGCGAGCACCTTCTTTCCCCGTACTCACTCCGTTCGATGTGTCACACGGTACATTACACTACATCACGTAACGCCGCCGGTCAGTACCCGGCATGAGAAGCATATTATTAGACAAGAAAGGCATTAAACATGCAAAGCATTAAAAATCCGTTTAGTGGGCGAAACGGCAGGAAATGCGTTGGCGTGGTGGACATTATAACGAAACATAAAAAACCGCCTTCTCAATTTAAATTAGTTTTATTTCTCGATTATAATCCCACATCAGCAAATGCAGACGTTCGCTAAAACATAAATTATGTACCAATTAACGCTATATAATCTTTATCATTGATTTATTACACTGTTAAGTTGTCGTAATATAATGTTGCTTTTCTTCTTGCGAAGGAGTTTTTGGGTGTCATCTACTTCACTTTAGCGTTTACGCTTAAAGTTGTAAAAGATAGAAACGGCGTTTCGTCGCTTTGGATAGGTGTCTGGCCTATGAATGGCTAGGCGGTAAGACTTTAGTTAGGCGCTTCTCATAATGATTATACAAAATAAAAGCGTAAATTAATAATTGAATGTCCTTCTCCAATTCTCCACGCTTTAAATAAATCGTCATCGAAAAGCACAAGTGGTTTTAAAATCATTCAGCCTGCACGTACACTCTGCATTGTCTCCATATATTATGCACCTTATAATCGTCCCTTTTTTGCAACGTCACATGTCGCCCACCTGACGCCGTTGTCGCCTCGTGCCGAGGAATATTCCTTTAAACATGTGCCAAGGACTATCCAAACTTCATAAATACAACATGTGGTCGATTCTCAAAACTTGCTGTCATGTGGTTGGATCGTTGGATGGGGCGACAGTAAACTCAACACCTAACAACTCTGTCATTAAATTTAATTTAAATAGGCACCGTATCTGTACCTACAGTTGTGCCTATAGCTTCTCCTGGCACCTGATACATCCAGAAAAAAATGTGGAAGAGGTATTATTTATAGTAGCTAGAAGTTGGACAAGAAATGCTAAGAAAAACAACTCACTTATGTTTATTTCCAACTTTATAATTAGGTGTTGTCGCCATAAATAGATATAGGTAACAAGGCTTGATACGTACATTTAAATACACCTGCTAGCAGCATGTGTTCTTAAAGTAGACACTGCTATAGTGGTTAGGTACCCATAGAATTATATTAATTTAAATTGAAGAGAATTTATGTCGGAGGCCCAGTTGCAAGGTGGGTCGACGACATTATACATCGGGGGGCGTTTAGCAAAGGTCTAAAAATTCAAAATATCAAAATTCAATAACTTTATTTCTTTAGGTTTACAAAATAAGCACATAAGTCAAATTTTATAAATAAACAGTTTTTTATGTAGTAATTATTAGTAATAAGATTGATTTTGTTCGCTTAATTTTTTTGTCCACTAGTGGAAGAAGCGAAAAATAAACCACTAGTAAGTTTATATACCGTAGTGGATAGTATAAACTTCGAAATAACGCCACTTCGGTTCGAATATAAACATCGAACCGAAGTGGCGTTTGTTTAACCGGATTTACCCACTGCTGGGTATACCCAGCAGTGGGTAAATCCGGCTGCGGAGGATGATGATGATAACGAGAATAATTTTTTAAATTTATAATAGTAGCATAAGCAGCATTATAGCATTGCGGTGCTGAATATCGCTCGCTCAACTTGATTATCCAGTTGTTAATGCAGCTCACTCTATTTGATTGGTTTGGTTCCCTATAAAATATTGTATGTTTTGTCCTCAGGTTCTATGGCATTTGGATATCTTCCGGCGAAGTTTCCGCGAGCTAACTGGCCACGCCTGCCTCGGACCATCCTGCATCTTCTGCGCGCTCAAGGTAAGCACACACCTTACACCACTTGCTATCAACTCACATCATTCACACAACCTCAACATCCCATAATGGTCCACTGCTGGACGCAGGCCTCCCCCTGATAATCGCATTATTGGCTTTTTAGTCATGTGGGGTAATGCCCATAATCCTCACGTTAGGCATGCGGGTGCGGGATCGTAGTTCGGTGGTAGATCAATTCTGCAAGAGGCGCGCCCCCCGGTTTATGTTTTTTAGTCGCTTCTTATGACACCCACGGGAAGAGTTGGGGTGCTGCAAATTCTAAGACGGCACCACACGGCTCTAATTCACACAAATCTCAGGTAAAAGACGTCGACTGCTAGATTTGTATGTATATTGTACCTGTGGGCCTCACCACTCTTGACTGGCGTGTGGCGATCGCAGTTCGGTAGTAGTTCTGTTCTGCAGAAGGCGCTGCTTCCTGCTATCCGGTGGATATCGCTCAGTTAGTCGCCTCTTGCGATACCCGTGGATAGTTGGACAGTATAAATGCACACGGCGAACAACGTTACAGTCCGGTAACGCTGTCGTAGCCATCTGAGGTCAACAGCATTAGTTCCAGTCCTTCAGAAAATAAAAAAAAGAACAGTCGGTCGCATATTGTAATAAGTAGTCGAATCTAATGGTTCTGGGCTAAGAGGCCCAGAACCATTGATTGATTTGAAGAGCATTGAATTATAAGAGTGAATTATAAGAGTGAGCGAATAGAGTGTACTGTATAATATCCTACGCACGTGGCTAGTTGACCGCCACCGTATCCAAAATTAAATATAACAACGTAATCTACTACGAGTAAGGAGGTAGGTTTTCTAGCTCTCTTGTCGCGCCAGTTATATTGCACGTAGATATAACTATGAAGTTATTCTGTGGTAGAGATAAGATTTAGATAAACTGGTTCAAAAGAAAGTATGCCTTGTTTTCCGATTTCGTAACGCGGCTTAAGCTCAACTCGAATTTGTTGTCGTTCGTTACACAACTAAAGGAAGCTCAAGATTAAGTAAAAGTTCTGCCTAAAACTTTTATATATGCTAACTTACTTTGCGCTAGCAAAAGGTAAGAGTTTAAATGGCCAATATCGCCATTGATTCAAGTAAAATGATTAAAGTAATTTGATTTAGTTGATAATAGATTGCAATTCTGTGCTATCGATTGTGACTTTATGCAATCAAAGTTATCAATATAAACCATAAGATTTATGGTATTCGTTCAAAAACCATTTGATATTACGATAAAATACCTTTTGTTATTAGTAGTTAATATACGGACTTAAAAAAGTTTTATTCCACACGCTGCTTCATGGAGCGTATTCACCTATTTCTTTCATTGGTAGACCACACCAACTCTGTTTCTCTCACCTTCGAACCTTTCTTTTACCAGGAATTCAAAAAGGCGTTTGTCTAGCCAAGAAACAAAGAGAAAGACAACATTGTGACCTCGAAGCCGCACGCTCAGGCTCGAAGCGTGACCTTTGCGAACAATGGTTGGTTGTTCTGAAGTCAAAGCTTTCGACACGATACGAACTAACATTTAAAACTTCTTCGGAGCTACTTCCTAGAAAGGACGGATAGAATTTTGGAAGTCGTCTTTATCTCGTCGGCGCATAAATATCAGCATACATAAATGTTAGCATAAATATCAGCAAAGAGTTCCTATGTGTTTATGAATTGTTGCCTCCTTGTTTACCTACGTGCTGCTTATTCACTTGCCCTAAACTCCTTCGATAACCTATCCCTATTTGGAGTCAATAACTAAATTTGTCATTTGTTTCGATTGGTATTCAGTTGTTTCGTACTTATTTTCTCTAAGATTTTCTTAGAACTTTGTAGCAGCCTGTAAACGCGCCCAGTAAAATCTCAAAAACCAGACTGCTCTGAGATTTTCATGGAAACTATTACTAGGAACGTGTTGTCTTAAAATAGCTACTTATTCTCGGGTTTAATCTCTTATACCGGTTCCTAGCTAGTGGCTGGATTGGCGCCAGTCTTGAATCGTGATTTAGCTACTCAGACTATGGTCATTGTACAGTTGTTTCTACCGAAGGTCTAACTTTATAGCCCTTTGTCTGTTTTCTTCAGAAACTGCGATAAATCAGTCGGCAGAGCTTTTATCGACGCAAGTTAGGCAAAACTTCTATGCAAATCTAGAACCATTCATCAATCAAACCATCCTGGATGTTTATTTTTATCCGTAACAGCCATTGTGAACCAAAAAGGCCTATCGAAAAAAATACCTCCACGGTCCAAACCTCCCTGAAAGCTCATCTTCCCGAGCTTTTGAATGATTAAAGATGGCGCGCGTGCGGTTGAAAGCTTCCATTTTCAAACCGGTATAAGTTCGCGCGCTTTTCAACCAATAATAAAGTTGCGCGAGTTCGAAGAACTTTTGGCCTCTCCCGTGATTGGTCAGGAGTTGATGTGGCGCGAAGACCCTTGTGTACGGGATTGTTTTTATTTATACCGTCGCTGTTTCTGCAGGAGTAGGTAATTAATTACGTAGCCCATCTTCCATCATCTTTTTATAGTGATTTTATTGCAGAATTCACTACCTATCTAATCTATTTTCAGCCCATTGATTATACCTACAATTGCTTTTGTTTTGTTACCAATATTTACGTTACGGAAGAAAAGCCACGAAATCAAGTGCGAAGTGTTTCAGAGGCTGATTCTATTGAGTTGGCGAATTCTTTAATGAAAATGATTTTACGGTGTTACATTTTTATTTTACCTAATTGATTATGTTATTATTTTATTTATTTTTTTCCTGTTATATGATAATTTATAATTGAATTTATTTCATGTTTTTATACTAATTTATTATTGAATTTTATTTATTATGCTAAGTATATGTATTGATGAACTACTTTTTAGTATTTTGTATGTTTATGAACTGTAATTATTAAAACAGCAGTATATGTAACTACGTTTTTAGTAGGTTCCCTTTTTCATGATTAACCCTAGTGTACAATACAATTATATTAACAAACAGATAGTAGGAAGAATAGTCTAAAAGTAACCTAACAAACAGTTCTCTCTATTACTACATTATCTACTCGGATATCTAATAATTAAAACTTTTACTTCTCGGCCACTTTCATTGTAACGGTGACTAACGTAAATGTTACTTTTATTATTTTAGAATATGATTAGAGATTAAAAAGCGACTGTGTGGGTATAATTGTTTTTGCTCAGTTGCATCTGTTGATTTCATCATATTATATATTATTTATTTAGGTAGCAGAAACCTACATAATACTAAATTTTTTCGAAATATTTTCAAAAACGGTAGAAACACGGTATTGTACACCACATAATGTACCTTAGTTACATGTATTTGATGCGATAAATTTTACTTAATTTACATATTACCGACGACCTCTGTGGCGCGGTGGGCGAAGGCCTGCGACGCAGGAGGTTGCGGTTTCGATTCCCGCCTCGGGACAAATGTGTGTACGATCTGCAGACATTTGTTGAGGTTGTTCTGGTCGTTTTCTATGTATAATAAAAAATATCTATCTATGTAATGTATAATATTATGTATATGTATGTATCAGTTATCTAGTACCCATAACACAAGCTCTGCTTAGCTTGTGGCTAGATAATGCTGTGTGAATTGTCCAGCATTATTTATTTATTTATATTATGTACAGAAAAGACAAACAGAACCCGGAATCAAGTATATCAGTAATCTAGTATCTTAACACCAACTCTTTTGGGTACTAGCAGTCTATACCTAGTATAATATTGTGTTTTGGGGCAAGATGATGCTGTGTGAATTGTCCAGTAGTATTCATTCAATTATTTTGCAGGTCATACACAACTTTAACATCAACATCTTACTTGCCCAGACCAAACACAGATCATAAAACAGAATAACAATTTGAAAAGTGTCCGTCTAGGCACGTTTCTGGAACTATGTCACGGTGGTACGTGCCTCGACCGCATGCAAATGGGGCCAGCAATTACTTCATACTCGGAACATTAGGTGTTATTACTAGTAATTATTGTTTTGAGGCCCTATTATGCTGTGTAAATTCAGATGTAGTTAAGCTTAAACGTTGGGCATAGAATCGAATTCGTCTTGCAAATTTCGGAATGCATTTCTGATACAATCGCTTCATTTAAAGTTTTTAGGTCCGTATTATGAAAGCTTACTCAGTCATAATCATAATATTTGCTTGAGTGACGTTTATGCCATAGAAAAAGTTTACTCAAGCATAGATCGATGACTGAGCAAGCATTCAATACGGGCCTTAGATACGGCGAATATTGTATTTGTTTGTACCCAAAACCCTTTTCTTGACTTTGTCTCCAAAAGAGAAAACACAAGAAAATGTAAATAATAGAAGGCTGCATCGATGAATTAATAACTATCACGCCTACGGGAGAGGACAGATCTAATGGGGTCCAAGTCCAATCCTAGAGATAGGATTACGTAGTATGACGCAGCACCACGCAGTACAGGGCTGTATCTAGGTAGTAGAGAGAGGGGGACATCCCACGAGACGTTGTTGGTAGCTGCGGCCTTCCTCTTCTGGTCGAGCCGCGAAGGCTGAACGCCTTAAGAAACCGCAATCTTTCGTGGTGTTTAAAGGAAAGTCACATTAAAATCGGTCTATCTCAACCCGTAAGCATCCAAAATTTTTTACATGTATGTAAACATAACCTGTCCTTTGAATATTGGCAAAATGGCTTCAAATTCTTCTTTTATTTTCTATAGTATCACAATTTAAGGAACTAGGATCAAATCAGAGATTCACGTGATATCAAAAATCAGATTATAATTAAGTGCACGATACCACAAAAGTTACATCACGATCCAGTCAGAGCTTATGGTCAAAGTTAGAACCCCTGATATCTAAGGTCTGGGGTCCTTCACAGCCTCCTGGATCCACCCCTGTGCTCGGTGTAAACGAGAAGCCGAGACCGGTTCTGCAGCTGCGCGTGCGCACCTATATACACGTAGTACTATAGCGTGTAGTGAAGTCACGAGGAAAAGTGTATGGAGGTTTGTATTGTATTAATGGCCAAGCCTCGATGCATTCTACTACGTATTAGGTAGGTTCTTACATCTTTACTAACATATATGTTATTATTTGTGTCTACAGCGAACGTTGTGGCTTTGCTATGTCGATTCCCCATACATTCCCCTGTTTTAATAAATAAAACGTAGGTCTGGCCTCTACGTTTTTAACTCGTAGCAAGCAAGAAAAAGAAAGATACAGGAAGTTTGAACTAGATTTTATTTTAAATTATCCAGAATTTTCTACACTTTCTTGTTTGAAATTACTTACCCATATTTACTTCTACACGCTCCACTCAAAATTGTTCAGAAGGTAGTCTGACGATTTTGCTCTACATCTTCGTAATCCAAACTGTTCTCCTCGTCTGTACTTGGCCGAGAGTACAATCACGGCCGAGGATCGAGGCACGCTCTCGTGATCTACCCTGAACGTATCAAATGTACCTATGCACAATCGTGGGTTTCACGAACAGTGGCTTGTATGATGTTGACGACATTCTAATTTTAAAATATTCGTTAAGGTTTTTTTGCCTATTCTTTAAGGGTTTCTTTAACGCATTCACTGCCCAGCCTCTACGATCCGACACGCAGGGGCGGGCACGCCCGCACCGCCCCGCCTGGAAGACCCGCGGCAGAACCTGAGCGTCGTAGGCCATGAAAGAGTTAAAGTGTCGGGTGGCCCGCACGCGGACAAAAATCCGCATGACAGGAAAAGTGCCCTAATTTATGGTGCGCGTGTTCGCATCGAGGCAGGGACATAGTAAATACGTACCCGTGGACTGAACCTAAAAGTTCTTCGGATCAGGAATAGTTTTCCAACTTTGCCAACAACGTCTTAGGTGTAAGGTCGATTACCGAAAACAGGCATAGGTACTTCAGCGATGTTATTCATTTGAAATCGACAACAATTAAAATTGTGTGCAAAAGTAGTTTCCTACTGAATCCTTGGGTTATTCTTTCAGCACCTTAAAACCAAGGTTGACTAAACAAAATTAAACAAGCGTTAAATATTATGAAAGCTTTTGTGGGAGTTTAAAGTGGAACTAAGCCAGCGTAACATTGCAGTCTTGGCCTGACCTGGTAGATAGTCGCAGATAAAGTCACCGATTTTAATCTTTTATGAGAAAATATTACGATTTTAATGGTGGTAAACTGACTTTTAGATCTTCATGGGTATACTTTTGCTATTTCCTTTTCATATTCAAGTAAAAATTTCCATTTCACGTAGAATTTTGTCAAAAAACAACCAGATAAAAGTAGAGTTTATTCTCTTGCGCAGTTCATCAACATCGAAAAAAAAAATGTTATTCAACAACAACAACGAAACTTAAATGATAATATTTCTCCAACACTTCATAAAAAGGCAAAACATAACACCATAATATCCTCATGAAACCGACTACCTGTACCTGACATTACAATACACAGGATGCATCGCTCAATAGGAGACGTGAATTGAAAACATTACTTTTTGTATCTTCAGTCTTCACCTGTTTATGTTACTGGCCAACTATTGTTTGGGGATGAGTGACTTACCAGACTGGAAAGGGCTTCCAGCGTCTGTTTTCCCCCCAGAGTACAATCTTTGGAGTCTTCAAATCAAAGGTGAATAAGTTATTTCTGGGAAAGCGTGACGTCATCATTTATTCAAGTAAGATGGTGGCCAAACGCTTGACAATCACCAATAAAAAAAATGGGTATATGGCGTGCGTTTTCATAAACTACGCAAAATATTGTGGGTTCGATTTCTGTCGCAGGACAAACGTTACTATGATATACTAGATTCTGCCCGCGGCTGCGCTTTCTATGGATACTTTTGCTTGCTTACCTACACAATCGAAATATAAATAGTGTTCGTTTAATTCGATTCCCGAGCTGAGTACAAGTTTTTTTTAAATGTATGTAGTTTTTCTTGTTATTAAATCGATGACATGTTTCCTACGAAGAGATCTTCGTATGTCTTATAGTTTCAGAATTTCCCATACTGAACGATCAAAATGTGCCACCGGTAGATATACGACACATACATGCACTCTGTAAGGGCACTGCAAATCATTTCGTGTCTTGTCTTAATATACGATTATAGTGAAATAGACCTGTAAAAAGGTTACGACTTTAATTAAAACTTGACTGCTTTATTTGCCCCTGTTCAGTCGTATCGTATAGCCAGTAAAAAGCCTTGAGGAAACATTAACTTCTTTTTATAAGAACCCTGTATGCACTCAAACTTGTCATTTAACTGAGCTGGTTCAAACATTTAAACAATGAAGTCATTCCCCTCTAATTAATCCTTCCATATTTGTTGTAAAACTGTGACAACAATTACAGGAAGCGTTGTTCAAACGACTCCTACTTGCTTTGACAAGGTCTCAACCCACGGCGACAATCAGATTAAGCTCACGCCTTTTGGGATTCCAATTAACTTAAACTAGACTCTTACGTTCATAATATGATAATACTATTTATGGAAATGTTCGACGAATAAAAAACAGACGTGTGAAATTCATTTTCTTTCAAATACAATACACTTAACTTTTTCTCAATAGATAGTAATGAGATATGCGTAGATAATACATACATACCTAATTTTTTTTTTTATTCAAATTACATAATCCTACTAATATTATAAATGTCAAAGTTTAGATGGATGATAAATAGATGGATGGATGTTTGTTACTCAATCACGCCTGAACGGCTGACCGGATCTGGATGAAATTTGGCACAGAGATAGATTATAGTCTGGAATAGAATATAGGCTACTTTTCATTTCGGAATTCCCACGGGAACTACGCGGGTGAAACCGCGAGGCGCTGCTAGTTATACATATTTTTGTTTGGTGTGAGACAGGGCGCTATGGCGTTCATAAGGAGATGACTATGATCAGCAGTGACTGTGGACTAATATAGGCTATTGATCATGATGATAATGATATTTGTTTTTTAACTTATCTCTTAGGAACTTAGAATAGTCACCTATCTTTACACAACACTTATGTGTATTACTGTGCTGAAAGATCCCCTAAAATAAATAAAACAAATCTCGTCTGATGAAAACCGATGCTAAGGCCTATTGAGGGCACGCTTGCATCGGAAGACGCTGATTGACTCTTCTTGATCGAAATTCTTGCAAACAAAAGATCCTTAGAATGAGGAAACAAAAAGCATGTTTTCCTTACTTGTATTTCGAATTAAAAGTAGCTTCGATCCATATAATAAAGCCCTTTATAGACATAACATCTCGTCACCGGTGACCACCCACATCTGGTGACAAAGAAAAGCTTGGCGCCGCCGTCGGCCGCCCCCGCTGCCCTTTCAGTAATCTACTACTTATTAGTTTAAGGTCAGGTTTATAAGGTGCGACCAGAGGCGAAACATAAAGCTTAGTCACAGGTTAGGTAATGTTACTTTGTTTCTCGTAAATACAACCAGCAAATAAACATTTAATGCGAGTGCTACGAAGCTACGAAAGGAGGTGTAAGGAGGTAAACACAACAATGACATCGCATCGTCATACATTGCGTACATTATTGAAGTGGAAGGCATTATATATCAAACAATTTACGCATTCGATGGCAAAGTTACGTAATTTTTCTCTATTCTACCCTAGACAACAATCCCCGTGCTTGCCCTGTTTATGAGATATTTGTAAATCTCATAAATAAATTTTCTGACACATTACGGTCGAGATCACAGTTGTGTCAAAAAACCTCGTTTAGATGCATAGGTATGTCTAACGCACGATCTGACCGTGACCATGTAGTCAAATTACACGTAACAATAGCAAAATGTCTCACATAGTCACTGTGAAATGCACATTGCGACCAGTCACATAATTTGACACTGACTAGACATCACGTAATTCGTATATTAGTGAGTGACAGTCTGGGTTAGCCCGGGGTCTTCTAAATCAGAGTAGCCAGTTTCAACGAGTCGCTGTTCAAAAGAACGGGGGTTTAAATTATTTATTTTAATAATATTAATATGATGTCATCGCATCTACCACTTTCGTTATAATAATGGTCAGCGATGTCAAAGTTCACGTTAGGCGTGGGATGTTAATAAAGTTGAAATGAAATCGTCGATAAATACAGGTTTTATATTTACTATACCGTCGAGTAATATACATATATTACTCGACGGTTTCATATGTTATGTTATGTGTTATGTATTTATGTTACATGTACAAATTACTAATTTATTCAATTGCGTAATAAGAAACATAAATCAATCTACCAGTGTGGCGTTGTTATGAATAATTATGATTGAATTGTCAATAGCATTGTACTCGCTGTTGTTTCCTTGAATAGCGAAGTTTATACCTTACTGTGTAAGAAATAGAGTGGGGTTCGCAATACTGACGATATTGTGAATTATGGGAAATGCCCATGCGCATAACATTGTGCTCATTGTTATTCTATAAGAGTAGTTATTCCATCAAAGATCCCTTCCTGGGTTTTCATATTCAGGTATTTCAGAATTTTCCATAAAATCAAAGAATCATTTCGTAACATAGCATACAACGTTTGCTATAATTGTGTTTACTGTATATAATCATAAATCTTTATTAATAAAGAAAACTACAATTAAAAAATAGAAACAAATTAGAACAAGTATTCACAAAAGAAACAATTAAGCTATCTGCAGGCTTTTACAAATAATCTACGGGTACCTCAACTGATGACTAGTACCCATAACACAAGCTCTGCTTAGCTTGGGGCTAGATAATGCTGTTTGAATTGCCTAGCATTATTTATTCGTTAGTTTTTTTACAGGGGACACCTACTGCTTTTTTCATAACGTATTTCACAGATTTGAATATAGATTTTAAAACTATCGTTCGCGGCTTCGCTCGCGCTTTTCCGAGATAAAAAGTAGCCTATACCCGTTCCCGGGATACCATCTACCTGCCAAATTGCATTGAGATCCGTTCAGCCGTTTAGGCTGGAAAAAGGTAACAGACAGACAAACACGCAGAGTAATTTTCGAATTTACAATATTAGTATCGATTATTTGATTATGTTTTGACCATCAATGCATAGCAATCTTTTGAACCTCGTTTAAATTTCTTTGATTGCGGCTGGCCTGGCTTTGAGTCTCTCTACAAATAAAACAGTAGGTGCCTAAGAGAGGCCAACCTTCAACTCAAAGAGAGTGTTGTCGGACCAACCGTGGAATTTGAAATTGGTTAGCTATTATCTAGGTAGATATAACTATGATAGACAGCTGTTTGTTAGACCTTAATTCCCTTTAAATATTGCCAGTTTGAATGCTTTTTGTTTGTAATATTCTAAAAGAAAATGTGTATACTCTTATTGACAGAAAAGGATTACCTAAAGGTGTGTTCAGATTCATTCACATATATAAAAAAACGTCCATACTGATAAAACATGTTAAATAACTATATTCTATACCATGTTACTTAATCTAGACGCACCTTTACAAAAATTACATACAAACACAGATTTTCTGTTTGTTTGTCGGTTTCCATAGTACCTGCCTATTGACTAGTTATTCAATCAAATAGGTTCGCTCGTATTTCTATTAACTCCACGCAAAATAGAAATTGATTGCGTAAAGAGAAAGATAACGGAAACCATAAAATAAGTATTGAAGTGTCACCAGCGCGATAATTATTTGGCCAAATAAATCGTGTGTTAGGCCGCAAACAGGTTGTAAGTGAAATGAATAAATGCGGGCGGCTGCATTGCCACACAAAGCAGGTTATCGGCTTCAATGTCAAGGCTGGCAGCATCATCGCTTCATTTGTTTTACGTACAAGACTTGTGTCTGAATTATGAGTTTTCTATCGCCAGCTAGCAGCGTTCATTTGTTTCTTTTTAACCTTCTGATTACTCAAAACAAATGAATGTCCAGTAAAACTAAGATTGCTAAAAACTACAGCAACGTACAACACATACATTCCGAAAAAGCCTTAGTCAACCCAATTTTTTATTGGTTACATTCAAAAGCCACTGCTACTGCTACTCTGCTACAGACTGAAAGTAGGTATTTCAGTTATAGTTTTAGCTTATAGCGTTAGTTACATTGTAGGGTTACTAGTATAGCTAGGTAGAAAATAAATCTATTTGAAACCATACATAACATGAAACATTATAATAATAAGACAAAAAACATATATAAATGAAGAAAATAGATTAAAAAACAGATAAGTACAAATAATGTGTGTAACATAAGGGGCCAAGAAGGTGCCTGTCTCAGCATTTGGAGATCTCAGATCATTAAATCTGTATTTGGTGTAACTGCGACTTTACTTACCCGTAAGTAGGACAGCGTACGAAGACGTAGCGAGAGTGGGCAATGGGCATTGGTTGATTTTCCTGTTTCGAAAATTGTGGGTCTTTTGACACAAATCTCCTGGAATGGTCCGGTTTCAGTACCCGTTATAAAAAGCCTTACAATTAAAATAAATTAAGTACTCCGGTTCATTTTGATTGAAGGTTGTTGCCTAATTTACATTTGATAAACATTTTCATGTGGCGAACTTAATGGTTTTACCTTGTTTTGACTTCGAAAATTGGTCATTGACTGCTCATCGGCTGAATACAGTTTAAATTTGCGCGTTCGACACGTCCATTGACCACCAATAGTTTCAACGTTTTTGAATCATATTTTATTGCCGTGTGAACCTCCACAGATGCAGTTTACTTCTTTTGTTGAATCGACTAACGTTCTTTCTTTAAACTTTTGAAAAGATGTCGTCAGTTCTTTATTTGAACGCACGTTTTTCGTTTTGTACGCACAATTTGTTACGCACCCAAAGTGTAACTTTAAACTAAATAAGTATCATGGAAGTTTATAAAAGTTTGTGTACAGCTTTAGGTCTTTTGAAATAAAATGATGACAAATTTAACATTCCTTACGCTTAATTGTTTGAGGAAAACAATTGAAACCTACACGAACATTCTTCTACATTCATGCATTCATTTCACACGCTTCATATGTAGTTGAAACTACAATATTGAACTTGATGTTTCCTCTCACATAATCATAGGTTCCTGTGACTCATCTATACATAAACTACCTACTACTAACATAATTTCAACAAGATGGGTAAACCGCATCGGTATGTGTATAACATTAATAATGTTTATGTTTTAACCGCATCTGATGATGACTCTAACAAGAATGTTTTATTTGAAGTTTTTGGATTGGTCAGATCCATGAAATAAAAAAAAAATGATGCTGGACAATTCACACAGCATTAATGAGGTTTTTTATTTGCCCATTTTTGCACTCAAGGATTATAACAGCCTCTTGCTGCAGCGAAAATGCCTTCAGTTAACCAAAATAAATGTTACCAGCCAGGTTTAAAAAAATTGCAGGCAGGGCGACATGCTAAAAAGCAAAAAAGGTTTCATGCAAAAAGTCTGACTCTATGAAATCAAAGGTATATCAACACTCTTGTGGGAAAACTACCCAGTTAAACCTGCAGTACCTATTACAAGTTGCATAACTTGTTATTTATCGATTATTCTATTAGCATGTTGCAATATTAATAGCACTCTTGACATTTACTTACGAACAACTTCAATGCCTTTGGCGTCAAGTGTGGGGTCTTCTCTTGATATGGCACATTCGTGAAAGATATTGGAGAAGAGTTAGTTTTGAGTTCTTTTTACGGGCTAGAATTTCACAGCTATATGTTTTTCCACCGGACCACCGGCCTTAGGCAAACATTGTTGTGATAATATAGCAGTACATAAAATAAAATCGCCATACAGCCATGGCAACGTTTATAAACTGTACTAACACCTCTTCTGACACTTGAAACGTTTTCTACGATCTAACGGAGTTTTTGTTGTATTATTTGATAAAGTATATATTTTGAAGAATACGTATTCTTTTGCGAATGCCCATGTGACCTGACCATAAAGGTTTTTACAAAAGAGGCTCATTTACTGCGTGGTCGTAGGTCAATAGAAATCAGCGGGCATGCGTCAACCAAGATCCTTTTATTTTGCAATGTAAAAAGCACAAATTACCGCTATTGGCTTCAACACTTCGACCAAAAATAAGGAGTTCGCGGCCTCCCCCGTTGATACCTAGAGCCTTACAAAAATGTCACTCAAAATTGGGTTCGTTTTGTTTTGACGCAGACAGTTTGCGCAGAGCCTGACAAGTTTTTTCCATACGGAACAAGAGATTGGTGGAGTCGAATTCATTTTATTTTATTTTGTAAGTAGGTAGGTACCTACCTGAGAATTATATGCCTACCTACTCAGTTTATTTTCTATAAGGATTAATTAACAGAATTCAGGTAAAGATAACGAATCATTTATTGATGAAACTATAAATTGGTGTCTCAACAGTAGGTATTTATACAAAAGGGTCATTTCAGACATACAATAATTTAAACTTACAATACAATTTCAGGCAGGCACTCTAGATTAAAAAGAACTGGTTCCTGTCTGCGGCTTTGCACGAGTTTTTTTTAAGGGAAAAAATAAACGTTTTATAAATTCATACTTCTGGTCTTTACTTTACCTAGTCTTTCTTTTATTAGAGAGTCTACGCAAATGAAATTTTAGGGCGGGCCAACTAATTATTTTAAAAATCATCAACTAGTAATATTAAACTTATTTTTATGAAAAATATATTAATACATACTATAAATGAAAATTTTTTTTAGAAGAAATAGCCTCTCCATTTATCAATTTAGAACAAAATTAATATTTTAACATAGGCAAACCAAACAACAATATTTTATGCTGATTTCACAAGTATATGACTCACATCTCAATATACGGGTAAAAAATATATATAAACTTACTGAAAATAAGAAATTCCATCCTTTTTCAGCACTTTGGACGAGTGATTCTTGCATTTTTTGTACCCATGCTTTTTGTCTGAACGCTAAAATGACACTAGTTGAAAAGCTTTCCTAACATGTCAAAATGTTTCTCTTTTGCTACTGAAGGTTGTGGCGTGCGCATTGTGAATCTAAGGGGGGCCGGCAAAGCCGGACATTTTTGATCGATGCTTCAACAGTACAAACAGTCTTGAATACTAAATCGTATGCTATAGTGGAATGGAGAGTTCCATTCCACACGCACAAAGCGACTTTCCTCCACCTTCATCATTCGTACAGCTGGGGTTTGGAACACGCTCTCTGCTGCTGTTTTTCCGGTCTATTACAACCGATCTCTTCAAGACAAAGAGACCTATTCAGGTAGGTATTTTACTCTAGACCTGCGTGATACATCATCGGTCACATCTTCACTCTCCACCAGGTGAGACAAACGAAGGTCTATTGAGTATTAAAAAAAAGTATCGAATTTTTTACTCCTGTCAAATAAGTTTAGTTAAGTTTCTGTGACATCAAATTAAAGCTTTTCCCAGACTAACGAGGCCTGAACGTTTTTACATAGATATTAATTCTTCATTTATCTATTTAGTCAATGAATTTAGTCATTTTGATGTTAAAATATCTTTGTCTAAGTACCTACACACAAAAAGGGAAAAAAATGTTGCACCATTAGAGAGTTATTATCTGCTTAAAGAGAAAGGTCAGCGGTCGATCATATCAGACGAGATAAAAGCACAGATCCCATTTTAATTATTGACTAATTACTATGTGGTTCATTGACCATGATTGGCTAGAAATGAGAGGTACTGCAGCGAAATGTACCTAAATATTTGTTGGTTTTATAGAAGACAACTCAGACAAAAAAGCGTTTCTAGCGCTTGAAGCGATCCTCTTCCTGGTTCGATTAACAATAACAACACGCTGGTAGTGTCGATCGAAGTCTTCCTGAGTCAATAAATCTTAACTCTTAGCATAACGAGTTTTTATCTATGCCTTAGCTCACTATCGCTAAAATATATCTGATTTAATTAAAGTACAAAATTATTATTTATTTATTACCTTAAGTGTCGTTACTTGTCAATGATTAACTACCATATGCAATTTAAATGATAGAGCTTCCACATAAGTACAAAGGCTTTAATCTTGCCATAGTAAGTAGGAGATACGTAACCGGACTCCCGCGCAAGCCTCGCTTGTCACCCATCTCGCTCGCACTCCTACGAAGCCTCCGCGTCTTTGTCTGGCGCCTGCGCAGCCTGTCACTGCGGTTAGTGCTCGTAAACGCCGCCTCTACATCGCACTGCGTTGTCGTGCGTTGAAAACTAGTAAAAAAATATCGCGTTCGCGCAAATTTCACCTTTCACGTGTTTTGGATTGGATTTTACCGGCACACGTTTATGCAGTGGCTTCAAAAAAGTGATAGTTATATGGTAGAGTGATTGTTTTATGAAAGTGCTGTGTAAGTGTTAAAGGTTATTAGAGCTTGTGTTCTAAGTTGTAATCAAGTGAGTGGTTTGTCTTGGAAGCAGTTCTTAAGAATTGGCCACTCGTTCGCCTTGTAAATGACTACGGGCCAAAGTGTTAATATATTTAAATGTCTACAACTCTATATTGCGATACGTAGCTGGCATATTTCAGGGTCGGGTTAATACATGGAAATATTTGAAAGTAATCAAAATGTGTCGTAGGCGCGAGAAATTGCAACATTTCATAGAATAACTTGCGGTACCGTGTAGTCGTGTCTAATCTATTTCACATTACTTGTACCGATAGAGCCTGCCTCTGTTTGCTTTCTGAGCAGGTGGTGTAATACAAGGACAAATTACTTTGGGTACAAGAGCCCACAGTCGGTGGATTTACCTTAAAAGTTCATTTCCCTACCTTACGTGCAACTTTACAATATATCCACGATTCTTTATAATTTCTTATCACATTAATTTGATGGTTTCGTATTGTATTAACATACGAACATTGCGATTAACATATTTATTTCGGTTAATTATAACAAAAATGGCATCTCTAAGTTTAAGATTTAGTATTTTTTATTTATTTAACCTTCTCAATTAAATGGCATTCCAGCAATAAATAAGTAAAGAGCAGACATTCTTGTCTGTAAGTATAATAGTATTGTAGGTACCTGCCTTAGTTTTTTACCGGCAGGTGGCATTATGCCAATAATTACATGGGCTATGGACGCAGGGCTCCGATTCTAGAGCACTTTTTCTGTACATTTAGAATTATGATGCGACACTGGCACTCAAGGTATTATGTAGGTACTTCGACGATGTTCTCCAACCTAGCCGAATCATCGGCCACGGGCGGGGGCAATCTCACTCAACGGAGACTAGCCAGGTGCACAGGACATATTATAGTGCACAAGTGCGTTCGCGAACACAGATGCACTCTCCATTCTCTCTTTCTGAAAATACTTTATGAATTAAAATTTAAAAAAAATATGTTTTATTTTGTTTAAATGGATTCTATGTCTAATAATTATAAATTATAACAATGTGCAAAATTCCGACACACACGAAATGAAATTAAAACTATTATTCTCTACCTGAGATTACCGTAAAAGTAAAGCTAAAACTTAACGTCACCGTAAGATAGTAAGAACCGTAAATTAAAGCCCAGGTTACGATTCGTGGTATTATAGAACCACTCGTGGCAGACTTTGTAAATAGGTACTTATTTTATAGAAAAGAGAAGTTGCCCAGGAGTCAGGGCCTGGTCGTAAGTGTCGCATTGTCTCGCCCACCACGTGACTTACCGCAACTTATGGCCTGTAGAAGCCTACGCTATTTAAGTTCATCAAAATGCTCTCGTTGTCCCCAATCCTTAATGCCAATTCTGCCCACGGGGTGATCTCAGGCAAATTACCTTGTAACTTGGCAAATTACCTTTTGAATTGCACAATCGTGTAATGAAACTTGAACTGTACTAAGAGCTTTTAGCAGGTTCGGAACTTCAATTTCACAGTTTCAATAAGAAAGTTAATTCACAGTTTTCCTTATCAAAAATAAGTTTTATAGTCCGGTTGGTATGCAATATATGCAAATATCTCCCTACGTCCTACGTATACTCTCACGGTAATACCGATACAAAACAAAGAAAGACAAAATACCGAAAGCTGTAAACCGGCGGCGCGGGCGATTCCACATTTTTGCAGGATGATGCACAGGAAAGAACAAACGTTCCTTTCCACGCACCTTTGCCTCACATAATGACAAAACTGACTAATAACAAGACGACCGATGTGGCGCGGTGGGCGAAGGTCTGTATCTATTACCCATAACACAAGCTCTGGCTAGCTTGGGGCTAGATAATGCTGTGTGAATTGTCCAGCATTATTTATTTATTTATAAAGTACCTACTCTTGCCGTCTCGGAACAAATCTCGAATTAAAATGTGTGTCGATAAATCAAGGTTTATCGGGGACCCATACTTGCATAACCACATTCGTAATTGAATTAGATGTTGCGCTTAGAACGAATCGATTGGAAGAGCGATAGTACAGACTACTATGAAGTCACCACGCTACAGAATAACCAGCAGTTAGTAGGTAACAAGGTGTACAGAATATCAAGTAGTATGTAGGAATAACCAGTGGAACCAATCGCAAAAGTTCATCACACCGTACTGTACGTGTTTGGTTCCCGTTGAATGTATCGACTGGTTCACGTATGGATCTACTTTGTAGGCATCGTAAAGATTATGCTGGAACTGCTTCGGAACAGGAAGATTTCAAAGTTGGGCTCAGAAAGTAGATTACAGAATGTTTATTAAAAATACTGACTAGGTCCTTGGACAAAGTGAATGAGTATGAATGAATGAATGAAAGGTATAGGTAAGAACTTAGCTAGGATCTTACAATACTAATTTAAAAAAAAACGTAAAAAAGTTGCCTATCTGTACAGAAATAATGGGTATACAAATATTGAAAGTAATTTCGGTCCGGCTATCTTAAGAATATTGACTAAATATTCCGTAACTTAATTCCATGTATTAAATAAATTAATAAAGCTGGACAATTCACATAGCGTCATAGCCCCAGCTAACCAGAGTCTGTGTTTTATGGGTACTAGATCATGGGATTGGCCATAAAAGTCAAATTAATTCAGATAAAATGCCACTCATATGAAAATCAAAACCATACAGTTCAGTGGCAACTTAACAAGGTCAATAGGCCTACTCCAAATCAAATCTGTAAACAAATCTCTAATATTATGATAATTTTGCTCCCATCCGTACTAATATAATAAATACGAAAGTAACTCTGTCTGTGTGTTTGTTACTTTTTCACGCCTAAACGGCTGAAGGGATCTCAATGAAATTTGGCAGGCAGGTAAATGGTATCCCAGGGACGGACTACTACTACGGATAAGCTACTTGAAAAACGCGTGCGAAACCGCGGGCAACTTTTATAAAGTCATACAAAATGTCATAAAAAAAATAGTCGAAAAGCGCATGCGAAGCCGCGAGCAACTTCTATAAAGTCATACAAAATGTCATATAAATAATAGTCATATTAAAGTCAACAGAAGTCGTCATAAATTCATCTAAGGACGCATTCACACCGCGGAACCGTTTTTAGTGTGTAAATTTGCCCAAACGGAGAAATATAGGTAAAGTTTACACATACGTGTGATATGTAGGTACTAAACAAGTCCTATTTAAACCTACCTAAACAAAAATGATAGGTACGTGATAAATATACGGACACGGTTTTTTTATGCAACGTATTCTTATTTTGTTTATGTCAAGGCTTAAATCGGCTACCAAGGCAATATTATGTTAATGCAAATCGCATGCATGGCCAATTATCGATTATTTTTGCATGATTTTCAATATCCATCAACCACTGCGAACAATAATTGTTCAATCTAATGTGATTTCCATAGCACACAACAATGCATGACCTCATATTTTGGTACCTTGAAGTTATTCGTATGCCTTTATAATAGGATCATTACAATGGTATTGCGGCAAACTTTAACAACAGCATTGAGTTTCATCTTATGTTTATGGTGTTTAATGATATCATTGTTTGTATGTACCTCGCACCTTAGCAACGCCCAATACCCATCGAAATATTAACATGTGTGAGCAACACGTGCAGTAAATTTCGGTTCGTGATCCATTTAATAATTGCCCCATATTAATTGCATGTAGAATCGAACTAGTTGTTATAAAAAGTGCTATAAAGTAATTCGGGGCGCTAACGATATCGGTTACTTTACTACAAAATAGCGGGTACTAGTGACCCGCCCCGGCTTCGCACGGGGGCAAATGAAATCAAAAATTCTTTATTTCCATAAATACAAAACTGTACCTACACTTAGAAAAGGTCAAATTCTTAAAATTCAAATTCTTAAATCACTGACACGGAAATAAAGTGATACTTTTGATTTCTGTCGCTTCGGTGTGTAGACTAAAGTAAAGAAGCGATTAAGAAACCTTTAGCCTGTTAGTTGTTATTTTTTGAGTTGGCGCAAAACCTGTCCCAAGCTTTTTTATCTTCTAAATAATCTGATATTTTGTAGTAAGCCTTTTTATACTATGTAGTGATATAATAGGCAAGTTTTTAATTTTGAAAGTTGTAACTAGTTTTTGCACAGACTACCCACATTTCACTTTCTTTATTAATTTGGGTAAGCTGTAGTATAGAGGTCTAGTGTCCTTTGGTAAGTGCGTCAAAAATCTTAAGAGGATGTTTATGCCTCACGCTGAAGCCTTGAATCAGGCTTATTTTATCTAAATTAATGTAGCCAACTCGTCCAAAAAATGACACATGCTCTTGTAAGAAAACCGCTTTAGGTCTTTCCAAGAACTCGTGCGTGAGCCTCCAAGGCTGGTGTCGCAAGCCTCACGAGCATGAGCGAACGATCGTGTGATATGCCTTTAGATCCGCCTCCTGAATGCCCGATTTCGGCAGTTCCATACTTGCGAAACACAAAAATGGGAGGAGACAGAGTTTTCCATAGATAAGTTTGGACAATGGGTTTTCGTAGCATGTGATTAGCGTTTCGAACCATCAGATAAAACTGAATCAAAGGATGTTGGGGAATATTTTAATGTTGTAGAAACTTATTTACTAAGTAACTCACGCAAAAGAAGCTCTTTAAAGTAGAGCAAAATTACGTGTGGTTCCTCATTTTGTAGTGTAAATAACAACTCAGCAATTTTCATGTCCCCTCAGCAATGACGCAATAACAACCGATGTAAACTTGTGCCAGTATGATAGGCAAAATTTTATTATGCAGCAGAAATCGACCAGTTCGGGAGGCATAACTTGTTTGAGCTGAGCTAAAGCTAGACTTGATCTAACTTTACCGGCAAATTAGATTCCTGCACTAGTGAAAATAAGATCCATTATGCTCAAACATACTTAACATTTCTCTTATGAATAATAGAAAAACGTTATAATTATTATTTTCTCACACGTAATAAGTAGGTTGATATTGTAACTGGATCGCGACTTCGTCATGTGAGAGCCTCTCACGGTGGCGTCGCTTGATTTGTTCCATTATAAATGTAATTTTCACTCGCTTCCTATAAAATAAAACAATTCTTCGCACTTTACAATACCTTCTCGTCAATTCTTGTAAACTTCCTTACGCTTTTGATTTATAAACCTTCCGTCAAAAGATACAATCCGCCTAGCTGAGGTTGAAGAGTAACATGAAGCGGGCAGATTGTTTATAATTTCACCGGCAAACCGGAAAACCGTTATGAGTCGCGTAGTCATTACAGAAATGCAAAACATGCCGCTTCGTAGAACTTCTACACAAACCCTACCAATGCTTTACTAAATCTACCTAGCTTAACACCTAAAATTATGAGACCACACAAAACGTTCAAAAATTTCATGGTTGACGGCGGCGAAATCTATAAAACTCATTCATAATACCTGAATGCAGAATTTATCGAGAAGAGATTATACAAACGCGTGGGCGCCGATTCAGATTTTCCTTGAGCGGCGATCTTGACAGATCCAATTCTTGGAACACAAGGCCCGAACTTCGCAACTTTAGAAGTTTGGGTCAAGACACGATAGCACGTAACGTAACCCAATGATTCATGAACCACTTTTCTCAATGACCACATTATTTGCCATTAGTTTTACACGTCCGTTTTGGATGCGACAGAAACACGGTAACGTAAGTGGAAAAGGAAGTCAAATGTTACACTAATACGGAGCTTACAAGTGGACTTGAAGTGATAGTTCTCATAGTTAGGTAACGATGACGTATCCAACAGTTTCGACTTCGAGTGACCTCATAAAGGAAGCAAATATTTCACTTCGACATACTTACCGACTGACTCACGAGAAAGTTCATTCTTATGGTAAATTAGTCGGCCGGTTGAGCGTAAAATCTCGACTACTGATTTTTATTTGTCCATCAAAAGGTCGTTTATCATCCCTTAGATCTGGCATTTTTCAAATATGAATCATCGAAGGTGGTAATTATCTTAGCTGATGAAGTTTTTACGTTCATTACGAACGGCTTTTATTTATCGCATAAGTCTCGTTCAATGACTACTAGATACTTGAAATAAATTACAAAGTAAATTAAATTTGCAACGGCATTTAAGTTATCTCCCTACGAGCACATCTGCAAACCACGTTTCTTAACCAGCACGTGTTCTTCAAACATTGTATAAACTTTTATAACCTTATCGTTTTTCTAGTTATCTCCATAGAAGTATAAACAAAGCCTATCATAAACTTCGAGTTTTAAAAGTTAGACAGAGAGGTCGGAGAACCCACGTGGGTTAAGTTAACAATAGATTAGAAAAAGCGTGTGTACCTGCGGAAGGTAGACGCGAACGCGCCCCCGCTCTCTTGCCTCTTGTCTTGTCAGTTCGAAAGCCTTCGCGGCGGTGACGAGCGTTTCGTTTTTACTTAAAACTGAGAAGACAATTAAAAAGTCTGAATTAACCATTAAAAGTGATAAGTGTCGACAATGCAGGCTTATTAGTGGTACGCTGCCTCACAACAGTTGCATTTTGTAATCGTTCTACCTATAATGTGTGCAGTGTTGCCACCTGCCGCGCAAGGTGTTTTCGCGCCCAATTCCGTCCTAAGCTCGACTCGTAGCTATAAAAATAGTTTAATAGCCTTGATAAATTGCGCATAATTTAATACGAATAGAATTCAAACGAAAAAGTGCCAGCTACGTGTGTCGCAAACAAATTGCCATATAGAGTTGTTAACTATATCTGATATTCAGCACGCAGTTGTCGTATCGAAATTGAATTGAAATGAACTGATTGGACGATGCGGAGATGATAAAGTTTCGGTACAAGCGTAAGGAGAACAGCGATGGAGGGAGTAAGGCTAACGTGCCGGTTCAGAAGCCGAAGGTCGAAGGTCTTCGGGAACTGCTCCCGCCTAAGGATATGCTCCTCACGGGGTCTTTGGCGGGGGTCCGGCACAACACGCTGCCTCGGTCGCGGCCATCGGTTTCAGCCCCAAGGCTGGAGCCTCCTGAGCCCATCATCAGTCCAACTACCTTGACACTATTCAGAGTAAGTTCATTATGATTTTATTGTAGTAAAATTAATTAGTAGTTCGTTCTTTTTCAGCGTCAAGTTTGTTATTGCAATATAAATGTATTATTATGGATCTGTGTCTGAAATAAAAGTTTTTTTTGTTTTGCTTGGTGTCTTACGCATAGGAAACTTTCCTTTTCCACTTTCAAAATACATATGTTCTACCTACTCCCAACATTGTATATTTTTATGTATCTTATGCACTAGAAATAATGTAAAACCCATTTTCCGCGAACAATGTGTGCAATTCTGGTGTGTTCGAAATCCCGTTCAGTTTCCCAGTACTAAAGACTGAAACGCGCTCTCAGTTAATGTGATACATTATCGTGGTTGATCAGCTTGCAAGTTGCTAATAAATGCAAGGAAATCACAGAACCGGCTGTTTCAAGAATCGTTAATGTGCATATTCAAGTTAATCTGCTATTCATTGGCGAATCAATGAATCGCTTATGACATTCGCTGTGGTCGGTTCAATGGAAGTTTATCGTGAACTTTGGAAATAGCAGGTTTTTAATATTCACATTAAAAACCTGCTATTTCCAAAGTTCACGACAAGGTTTTGTTGCTTGCAGTTTCTTGTTACTATTTAGTGCACACGTATTTTATTGGTATTTTCATGGGTTTTAGATCAGCTCTACCTGTAAGTAAAGTTTTAACTTGTTTTTTCTACTCAACTTACATATTCAAAGTTTGAAACAAGTTTCGAGTGTACAAAGTACAAATTACTCAAGTTAAAAAACAATGAAATGCTACATCGGTACTGTTACATCTTTTGCATACAAATTTTAAAGACTACAGAAGTTACATTATGTATGCGTGTGCGCATAGAGCCTTCTCCGGCGTAATGCGCCTCTAGAATGGTCTATTGTCTCTCGTGATGTGACCAAGTTCGATAATAAAGTAAGGAAATTTATTTTTCCTTTTTAAAAATTTTTTAGTGTCGGTTTATGTACTGTTTTCAAAAACTGTTGCCATGCAAAGTGCTGATAATATCTGATGCTTATATGTATATTATTGCTTACGGGTCCACAACTAATATGTTATTTCCCACGACAACAAGTATATTACTAAAAGTATATTTATGTAAAAGTCCTAACCTATTAGGTATTTTTTGTATTCGAAACACGGAGAATGCGTTATTAAAATCGATAAAAGCTTGTAATAAAATACTAAAATAATACTAAGATTTCTGTTTTTTTATATTAGCCTACGTTTCACGGAACAGAGAATTGGTCTCTATTATCGAATATATTTTAGTATATAGTTACCTGGCGAATAAATTTGAATCACATCATTTCGTTGTTTTCAAGGCTTTATGTTTCGTGTAGGTATCGCGTGCGTAACGGAAGACAAGCTGCGTCCGCCGTTGCACCGGAAAACGGACCAATTATGTAAAGACACTTCTTTTGAACCACGTGGGTTGTGTTTGGGCCATAATATATATTTTTTTCAATGTTTTAGGTGGCCGTAGACTGTATAGCCTTTTTGAATCACTAATTTAACCGAGAACTCGCATAGTTATTAGCCCAGCAAAGGTATCCTACAGGTCAAAACGCAAATTCAGAGCTCGCGGATCAATCTTTTTTTGACGAGTTATAATGTTACTCTCTTACTTTCTACTTAGAGACCATGACTAAAGGAACCGAGGTTATAATTTGCTTTATTTTGTCGTACGTTTGTATGCACACAATATGCACGTCTATTGTCTAGAAGCTGATAACTTCGGGAAGTTGTATCCGCCATTGGTGGTGAAAACCTATTCACATTTCAGGATAACATAAAACTGCTTTAATATTTTAGGCCAAAAGATATGTCCCTCTCCTGTCCAACTTCAACCAAAAGTCCACAGCTAACGGTTACGAAACATAAAACACCAAGATACAAGTTTGAGCGAATGACCGCCTCAGCGTAGCGGGTCACGGCGGTGACCTATAGGTACCTTTACTCGTATTTGTGCCATACTGGTTTTGAACCATTCGGAACCGGACAAGCAATATTGGATTTTGGTCTACTGAGATAGGGTCCTTATTTCCATAACCAGTTAAGACTTTCTTTCTTTTGGCTTATTATTGAAATGTTCGCACTTGTATCGATTTATAGCTTTTTTTTATTTAATTTCGCGAACATCACCATTCTATTCTGTGATCTTCAACATACTTTTTGACGGTACTTATTAGAATTTTATGATTCGTCTACTTTAGAAACGAAGATATTCCAAAGATGTACCTGTACAGTTAGCAACGAAAGTACTATAACAGTTGCAGTTTTTCAAAGCTTGTTGAACCGAATCAAATGCGAAAATCCCTATTTTTTGCTCATAATTATGATGCATGGCTGCACTTTATGTTTTAGCATATAATTAAAAAACACCTAGATTATCCTAAGTTGTTTGAGTTCAAAAAATATCAAAAGTTAAGCGATTTTCGTTGCTGAATGTACCCTGAGCTTTATCTTCAGGCGCAAGAATACTTTGGTACCTACTTTCTTTTAATTTTCTGTAAAAAGCTCTTCAACCGGCAATTCATTTGTTGTAATTTACAGCCATGCTAACCCATATATCTCTTGTCCTCAGGAACTCTTCACCCAACTACAATGGTCAGCCGAACGCGCCCCTGCGGCCGACAGCCTGCGTCGGGCCCTCGGAGGCGCCGGCGCACGCTTCCAACTCGGCTGCATGGCCGACGCGAGCGAATGCTTCGAGCATCTCCTATTGAGGGTCCATGCTCATGTGGCAGCTGGCACGGGCGATAGGTATGTATCTTGTTATCTTTATAGTTGGGTCCTTTCTTGAGATTGTGTAGATTATAAGCTACGACGCTTAGTGCCAAGCGTTATTCCTAAAAACCTAGCCCTTACTTGAAGTGGTTTCTTCTGACGTTAACGGGCTACTAGGAGGTATTTGCACTCGCTTCCGACTTTGCTGCATGACACGAGCGAATTCTAATAAGCTTTTTAAAAATACCCTTCGATAGCCTTCCTGCCCCTGCAACGCCAGTGGTCAGTTGCACTGTGCGCCTTGCAATAAGATATTTGACTTAGAAAACCAAATTTGCCTTTGAGACACTGTCGGGCTCATAAATAGACGTATGGGCTTTTGAAAAATTAGCGTTTTCGCACGTAGGTACTTTTCCTGGATAAAAGATAGACTATGTCCTTTACCGGAATACTATCTTCTTTATAAGGATCTGTTTAGCTGGTTAAGCCACGAAATGGTGACAGACAGAATTTCTTCGTATTTTGATATGGTCGCAAATATCAGTATGATATATTTTGCTCAGAAGGGACGACGACGCCTGCAGAGCTCCGCACTGCGTGCCGCACCGCAAGTTCGCGATGATGTTAGTGGAGCAGTCCGTCTGCGGCGCCTGCCAGGCCACTTCGGAGCCGCTGCCGTTCACTCAGGTAAGAGAACATCCTAATGCATATTGCATGTAAGTATCATATAGGACCGCTACTCATGGCGTCGTTTGAGGGGGGAGGCTTTTGTTCAGCAGTGGACGTATACGGGCCGATGGTGATATCAATAGCCCCCCTTTGTGTTGTTTTAATTTGTTGTTGTTGAAAGGCAGACGTAGACATAGTTAGCCATAGCCATACAGTGTGTTCCAAAGAAGTTTAGTATAAGTTGCATTTACAAGTGCGTTACCGAACGAAATGTTCATGTATTCAGACTGTTTTGAAAAAACTATATACCGACGTCAATTTCCTTAACTTTACGTTGTTTTTTAAGTTCTGCGGGACATAAACGAATCGGGAATAAAAGTTTATTGGATCATCCCGGAATCATCCAAATCGGTCCACCATTGACGGAGTACTCGACGAACATACCTACATAAAAATACATATTACAGCCAAAAAAACTCGTCCTTTTATTGGAATTTAATTGAAAAAAGAAAATTACAATCAAAGAATAGAATACAATTAAAAACAGTATTTACCATTGAAACAATCTACCTAACTGCAGACTGTAAATAGTTGTTAATGTTCATATTTCATTTATTTTTGCTTGCATGTAGGTACATTCCATCTTATTTCTAAGGTGAATGGTTATCACTACATGTTGTTAACCGATTTTGAAGATTCAGCACTCACTGATAGCATATGCTGCATATACTGATAGTATAAGTTGTTACTAAACATGATATGGATCTGTGTCTGAAATAAAAACATTTGATTTATTATTTATTTGCCATAATTTTTGCACCAATAGACTGATAATGCTAAGTGTCTGATGGGAGTACATATTTTTTTTACCTATATTAATCGTTTTTGATTGTTATACTTATTTCTTTGCCCTTGCGATGATAAAATAAATAATACTTTAATGCTACGTGGACAATCCATACAGCATCATCTAGCCCCAAGCTATGCAAAAAGATGTTATGTTATGTAGTTATTATAAATCTTGTAAGGTGTTTCAATGTTGTCTTTGTTTATTCCAGATGGTTCACTACGTATCAGCGACGGCGTTGACGGCGCAAGCGGCCCTCGGCGAGCATGGCGACAGCTTTGGTATGCTGCTGAGGAAAGCGGGCGGTATGGGGGACATCAGAGATTGTCCGGTCAGTAACTAATCTTACTTACTGTTCTCCTTATAACAGACTTGAACGGCCGGCCGAAAAGTTAAAAGGGTTCGACACTAACAAATATTTGACTAAGACAAATCGCTCTTAGTAAAACATGTGTTTTGACAAACATAGATTAAGCTAGAGTAGATAGTAATGACCTAGTAGATAGGAATGGTCATTACTAGCTAGAGTAGGTAGTAATGACCCTTTTTAGATGTTTCCCTTGATCATTTTACTGTATACAGGGTGTTTCAAATTCAATCCAAATTAGTGCACAATACTGAAGGAGGTTTTGCACCTTCTATCATAGAGTAATATTCAGTGAACGAAGCAAGGGGCAAACGATTCTTTTTTTGCAGTTTTTTCTTAATTTTATTACAATAACCTTTCTTATATAAATGCAGAGTTTGGACCATGTATCATGACCATGTTTGGTCTAACCATTACGTAATTCTTTCCAGAACGCCTGCGGAGCTAAGATCCAAATCTGCCGAACGCTCATGAACCGCCCCGAAGTAGTCTCCATCGGCATGGTGTGGGACTCCGACCGACCTTCCGCGGAACACGTGGCTGCCGTCTACGCAGCCCTAGGCACCGAGCTTCGACCAACAGATGCCTTCCACGCTTGTGTGGATAGAGCCTGGGCTGATGCAGCCACTCACCGGCTAGTCGGACTTGTCACGTATTATGGAAAGCATTACTCCACATTCTTCTTCCATAGCAAGCTACGCATGTGGATCTACTTCGACGACGCTGATGTTAAAGAAATCGGTCCTGAATGGTCGCAGGTCGTCGATAAATGCCGTAGAGGACGCTTCCAACCGCTGCTGCTGTTGTATGCAGCGACTGACGGGACCCCGTGTGATACTCGACACGCGCCTCGCGATGTCGTCCCCTTTCCGGCGGGGGAGCCCCGACGTGCCATCACCCCAGCTCCCGAAAGACCCCCACCTTCCAATCGCCGAGCATTGACCCCAGGTCCGGACTTCGAAGGCGACACGCAATTCGCGGATGCACAAAGAAAAGCCTTCGATGCTATGGAAGCACGAGCTAGAAGAACGCAGCTCGCGAGGAGCTTATCCGCTGGATCTGATACTGTAGAGGCTGCAGGTGGTAGAGCGAGACGGGATTCTGGAAATTGGTCTGGTGACCGGAATAGTGGTTCGAGCGGGTCGTCAACAGCTGATAGCCCTTATATGTATCCCAGAGGGCGCGGACCGCCCGGAAGTCCGACGCGCAAAGGAGAACTGTCAAGCGGCGGGTCTTGTGATGGGGGTTACGACTCTTACTCGCTATCGTCGACGGATAGTTTGCCTTTGCAGCAGGGGCTACGTCACAACCTCCAACTCGCTCAAATACCAGAGATCATAGCGCTAGGGGATTGCGCGGCACTCTGCCAAGAAGCTGATAGATTACTCGAGCGATCCGCGGCCGCTGAAACAGCTGCCGATCTAGAAACAGCGCTGTTGTTATGTGACGCGGCGGCGTCTAAAGCAAGAGCGGCGATGGAGGCGCCTTATAACAACCCTCACACGATAACGTTTGCCCGCATGCGACATAATACATGCGTGATGCGCGCCCGGCACTTACAACGTCGCCTCGCCAGCGCGGCCAGGCCAGACCCTGTACCTATCCGCAACACCAGGTCCGGCATCGAACATTCAGCACCTGTCCCTATAGAAATATACGCGACGCTACCCAAAAAGAAAGGCAAAAAGGCACTGAAAAATATCGAAGACGATATAGAGATTGTCTCCCGGGAACGGCCGCCTCGACACAAATCCCGAGACGATGATAAGACTCGAGAAAAACGATCGAGAAGTGAAGACAGAGGACGCGCGCGGAAAGAAGCTCCTCCAGTCACTGAAGTGAAAAAAGAGGAGCCACCCGATGAAAAGAAAAAGAAGCAACATAAAATAAGGCGGAAACTCATGGGTGGGCTGATTCGACGGAAGAACCGATCCATGCCAGATCTCACAGAGGGCGCCGATGCGAACGAAGAGGCAGCAGCTAAGGAAAAACGAGTGTCTTCCGTGGATGATGCTGACGTCGGCAGACGAACGACCGAAGAACAAACTAACCTAAGCGGATATCTGTCCGAGGGACATCTCGAGTACTCAGCGGCGAGTGGAACTAATCCCAACTTAGAAAGAAGTAAGCTGATGCGAAAGAGCTTCCACGGCAGCGCAGGGAAAATGCTCACAGCCGCTAAAGTTCCACCCCCACCGCCGCTCAGAACTACCTCCCAACTCAGCGGCACAAAATACGGCCAGAACGAGAGAACCAACCAAGAGATTGAAGAAGATGGCGGCTTTTCAGAGCAATACGGAGACGAACCGCAGTCCATGCCCTTCATGAACTCATACGAGGATCAACCCGCTAACCACTACGACAGTTTTGACAACTCCACGCAAAACTTCCACACTGTAGTCACTAAAGCGATGATCCATCAAGAACAGAGTCCTATCAAGAGAGATACAGCGCCGACGTACACCCAACAACCACCTAGAGTTCAGAACCTCAGCAGAACGTTCGATACCGGTGTGGACGTGGTGGATTGTGCACCGGCTAGACGTTCTCCGCAAATGATGGAGCTCCCACCTTACCCCAGTCCACTCAACTCGGTGAATCATTCTAGACAACCCAGTGAGGAGTTCCCTCCTCCACCCTCCCCTATCAATATGACGAGCATACTTGACGAACTACACAGGGTTGAAAACCACTATGACCCGAATCAGAGACATCATCAGTACGCACAAATGCAACCTCACTATCAAATGAATGAGGAAGTCAAAATGCAAAATGCGCACGCGAACAATTTCCTCCAAGAGCTGCATGATAGACAGGCCAAGGCAGCGGAGAACCAAAAGAGAGTATTCTCTCCCGAAACGCACCACTTCAACCACAGCGATAACGAAAAGTCATTCGAAAACGTAAACAGCGTGCGAAACATGGCCTCTAGATTCGAGAACAACGCACAAAACTCGCTGAATGACAGCGAAAGGTCCCATGTTGCGCTCGTGGGGATGGGAAGCAACAGAAACGTCCTCAATCTGTCCACGCAGCAAAATTTGAACGTGCGGCGAGCTTCCTCCTCTTCCATAGACCCCTTACAGATGGAAGATGAACACGGAATGAAAGCTAACAACGCCTACGGTGAAAAACCTAAGAAGAAATCCGTATCTTTCTGCGATCAAGTGATCTTAGTCTCGACTGCAGAGGACCAAGAAGACGACAGCTATATTCCGAACCCTATCTTGGAGCGGGTGTTGAAATCTGCGATGAACAAGCCTGAATTGACCACCATGCCTTTGCAGTCTGAGAAACCTTCTCTGCAGAGACAGGAGTCTTTTGACAGCCAATCCTCACGGTCCACGATATCGTCTCTCTCGCAGAATTCCATCGCTAACAACGAAGGTGCTCACAGCGATTACGTGCGTGCGAGCTACCCGTCCTCCTACCAAATGGCACAGGCGAGAATGCAACAGCAACACAGTGCACAGAAAAGCACCGCAGTGTACGGCAGCAGTCCTACACAAACGGTGCAACCGCAAACCAACAGTCAATACGAACGACTGCCTACCAGCGTACCTCACAGCGCTACACCGATACCTTACACGCAACCTCCCGTCTACACGACCAACTCAAGCCCACCGAACTTCAGCCAAAATCCTGCGAACAGACTGACGCCAACGCAGAACCCCAAACAGAGCATAGCCTTGCAACGGACCGTTCCAAACACGTACCCGCACCCACCGAGCCAGCTGCACCAGATACCAAACAACGCGTATTACCACACCCTGCCTCAGAACTCACCGCCGCAAAGCTTCCCGAACCGTCAGTACAACCAATACACTCAGAACAACAACCAGCCTCCGTATCAAAGCGTACCTGCAAACTCGCCCTCATACGCGAGCTACCACAACCCACCGACGAGCTACGCCAGCTCGGAGTATTCTAGTCGATACCCTCAGACAAGCCAGCCCACCTACCAGAGAGTACCGCCCCCGCACGGTGAGCTACCTGAAAACCACAATGGAAACTACCAGAAGATGCCCAATTACTACCCGGAAGCAACGGAAAACAGGCACTTCAACCCGCATCAACAGAGACCGTATCAGGGCGAAAGTAGTTCACCGAATGAACACAGGCAGTATCCGTACCCTCAAGGCGGTTATAACCCGTACCAGCATCTTCCACCGCCGAAACAGTTACAGAAGAAGTCTGTTTCCTTCGAGCCAGGGACTAAAGGAGGCACCGACTCCCCCATTCCGCCACAAATGGCTCCCCAGTACTTAAATGGGGATAACGCCACGCACGGTACTCCCAAACTGCCCTGCAACTTATGTCGGAAAAAGTTAGTGTGCCCACCCGCAATGTATTGCCCTGATTGTGATTTCTACATGTCCAGATTTAAACCTAGAACGTAGCATTAGATAGAGCAACTCACGGTCCAGTTGCACAAAGCTTTCTAGATATAAATAGACTATAGTTAGTTTCTGTAAAAACTAAAATATTTAAAACTAAATAAACTTTGAATGTAAAATTATATTTAAGCTTGTCCATAATGGAAGCTTGATTTAAAACGGATCTCATTCCAGATTTTATACATAGATTATATTTTGCTTTGTACATAGGTAAGTCCCTAGTTTTCTACTTAGTAGCTAGCTGATTGTGCCTTCTTACTATGTTTTTATATTTTAACTACTACCTATTAATTATGAATCAAATTAAAGATAGGTAGGTAGGTACATAATTTTGTTAGTACTTACTTAGGTAATTAAGGCTGAATATTTTTCTATATTGTTAAAAGACAAGAAAATAAAAAATGTATCCTGATTTATTTTTTTATTTATTAACTGACTAGCATACTACCATCAAGCTTCTCTAACTTTGCCATTACGTACGTATAACACTTTCAATGTCCATGTTTGTTTGCACAGTTCCTCCAGACTGCGTCGCGGCGTGCACCGCAGAGGTAGGTAGGGTAGTGAATAGGGAAAAAATAAAATAATTAAGGAGTAAAAAATACAATTCGTAATAAGTTTTCGAAGGCCAATATATTACTATTTTTAACACAGGGCCTCTAATGATGAAAAAAAATCTATGTTGGTAGAAGAAGTAAATTAATGGAAAAAATAATAGGTACTACAAAAAATGCGTTTGTAAATAATCCTACTAATATTATAAATGTCAAAGTTTGGATGGATGGATAGATAGATGGATGGATGTTTGTTACTAAATCACGCCAGAACGGCTGAACGGATCTGGACGAAGTTTGGCACAGAGATTGATTATAGTCTGGAATAGGCTACTTTTTATCCCAGAATTCCCACGGGAAGGGGAACTACGCGGGTGAAACCGCGAGGCGCTGCTAGTATCGTATGAAAATAATATATTTTCGCTCGTGGGCGGAACAAATCGCCCTCCTTAAACTCTTGATCGTAGATTTTCGCCAAACAAGAAAGAGGCTTCAGTCAAATTATATTTGTTCAAATAAAGGATGATAAGCAATAACAAAAGAGTCTAAGGCTAAGGACTCACGAAGCGGTTTTCACCCGTGCCCGCCGCGGTTGCGGGCCCGCAGCCTTAGTAGAATACAGATATTTATATAAAAAATTACTATAATTACTATAATCACGACGCGTTTTACGCCCGCGGCGTGTGCGATTGTTTGCGGGTCCCGCTGCACCGGCGGTCATCTTGTACCGGCGGGCGCGGGTTGCGGTCCCGCAGCCGCGGCGGGTTGCACCCGCGCGTTCTGCGGTCGGTTGGCGGGCGACCGCGCGCTTTTTTTAATTCTTCTGTGAAGGAAGTATAACGCAACAGCTCGTTTCTGGTGTGTGTCCATGACGGTCTGGAACTCAACTGATCGTTTAACCGCCCGTCTTGCAACCGCCCGTCTTGCGATTATCAACCGCCAAGTTTGCGAGCGGTTACGCAACC
Organism: Eupithecia exiguata; assembly: GCA_947086465.1. Lineage (NCBI taxonomy): Eukaryota > Metazoa > Arthropoda > Insecta > Lepidoptera > Geometridae > Eupithecia > Eupithecia exiguata. The sequence goes on along the minus strand of OX352233.1, from coordinate 3,954,942 downwards.
GCGACGGCTGCGTAACCGCACAAAACTCCTCCGGTCTCGTGAGTTTTGAAAATAAAACTCCATTCCGCCACCGCGGCGGGCACGGGTGAAAACCGCTTCGTGAGTCCTTACTCTAAGGAGGAAAGGAGGGAGGCAATATTTATAGGGAGTGGAATATGGAGGAAGATGAGATCACTATAGATAGAAGGAACTAACAAACATATTTAGTCTGACTACCGTTCCTTGTGGGTATTATTTATTTATCAATTATCATACAAGATCATAACATTACAGATATCTCCAAATCGTTATGCTTAGTACATTGAATTTAAAGACTAAAATAATAAAAACTGTCGTAGCGCGTCATCTATTGTTCGTTACTGTCACTACGTTAAAAACTCTTTAGGATCAAGGTTCCTGAGTATGATGGTAGATGGCGGTATAGCTGAATATTTTGTAATGTTGCCACTTCTTGTTTTTTTTATAGCAGTGGTAGTTTTAAGCGCCTCGTTATTACAAAACAAATGGTCCTTAATTGCTTCCATTGCTATAGCATTAGAATAACAAATATCAGAATACGCATACATTTATTTGACTACTATAAAAATAAACAGTAACAGCCTGTAGGATCTTAAAATGACCCTAACGGGCTATTTTCATATAAATATAGAGGGCCACTTCGGCTACAAATACATTTACACTAAAAAGCGTGAGCCTACTAACAAAAAAGTAGTTTTTCACAAATTATACATAAATTTCTATGAACCTGATCTTAAACTTTATTTTTAGAAGGTTAATATAGTATATAATACGTAGGTACATAATTATGCTGATTTTTCAATAATAAATCTCTTATAATATATCAGTTATCTAGTAGGTAGGTACTCTACCCATAACACAAGCTCTGCTTAGCTTGGGGCTAGATAATGCTGTTGAATAGTCCAGCATTATTTATTTATTCCTATTTTTAGTGCTCCAAAAATTGAACTAAAGTTTAATTTATTATTACAAGAACTGTTTTACGATTTACCTTTTTCAGATCTAAGTTTTTTCCTCTATATAACTGCTAAATCGAGCGCCTGCCCAAAGATAGGCAATTGTAATGCATTTTAAATTTCTTCCATTCACGATTAGGAGTGACTGCAGCTATTTCTTTAAAAACGTACATACAACTGAACATAGAACCTCCTCTTTTTTGAAGAAGATTAAAGAAAAAGACCCATTATGGTTTTTTACTTTGACGTAATAAAACATCTGTGCTTTGACCCACCTATTAACGATCTCGTTGGTGTTATAAACTCTTAAGTAGCAGCCGGTAGCAGCCTGTGTTTTATTTTTATCATTTTTTCATGACGTTGTCTAATTTAATAGCTACACAAAGACTTAAAACTACAAAAGCTGTGATTGGTAGAAATTTTTCATTTGTACATGGAATCACACAACCACATTGACAGATTTCTGTTGGCAGCTTTAAAATGTTGCAAGCTTAGTTTTTCCCCCATGTTCTGAGTAAACATGAACCGATTTATTTTACAGTTTATTTCAAATTTATGAACCTGTAAACATCAAGTCTAATTAAATTCCATAAAAATAATTTAGTAACCAAATTTTGTTCATCTGTTTCTTATATACCTACCTTACCTAGTTTCTTGCAGGAAATTATTGAACTTAACAACGATACCCACCACCTTGGTAGGTATTTCCTATATTTACTTCATCTTTATCACTAACATAGAATAGAATATGGAAGAACTCAATCAAATAAAACCAGCCAAGTGCGAGTTAGACTCGCGCACGGAGGTTTCCGTACCATTATCTATAAAAACGGCAAAAAATCATGTCTGTTGTATGGCCCTTAAATATTTGTCTTATTTAAATTTAATTTTTTAATTTGAAAGTGAATATATAACTAAATATTCTGTAAATATTTCAAGCGTCTACCGACTAATACGTCTAATGCAGTGATAACTTACTTAGGAGCTTAGCTATGACGTAAGTAGTGTGGCGCCGCGCCGCGGCCTCCAACTCAAGGAACAAAAATACTCCAAACTCCTACTCTAACAAAGCGCAGTTTTATAGAACTCCAATATTTGGGAACATGTTTTGTAGCTGGCAGCACAAACAAGTTTGACAGACTTTTAATGGCGACCGTCGTCCAAGGTTGACGGGTCGTGTATCTGAGCTGTCAATATTTATTTTATAATTCTAGGTGTAGGGATCTGTGTTTACGTAAACATGACGGGAATTTTGCCCACATACCAGCGCTTTGTGAATGGTGTACCCGTACCGAGCATTTCTCGGCGATCGTTCCGCCTCCGAGAGAAATATCTAATTGCCTCTGTACTTTTGACTTTCGGGATTGTGTGGTTAGGAGCACTTTTCTACCTGCCAGAGTTCAAAAACTCGAATAGTGTGAACGATAGTGTGTATAATGTGTACAAGCGTATTCAGAAAGCGGGTCCTGAGCTGTTGATGCCGCCTCCGCTGGCTCAGAACGATGTGGGAGACTTTCCTATCGTGGGTATAGCGCGGCACGGCGGAGAGGGGGACGATCCTCACATACAGGAAGACAGGAACCGGTTGAAGGCCAAGATAGATGAGGACATGAGCATGAAAGTGCTGGAGCGACCCCAGTTCGACCTGGTTCCTTCAGTTTCTTCTTCCAAAGGGCCCAGCAAGCCCCCAGTTGATGCCATAGAGGAGCCTGCAGTTGGGAACAATGCTATCAAAGATGTTTCTCCATCAGGAGCCAAGGGAGAGAGGTCCGACAGGTACGAGGTGGTAGCACTGGCCCCGGGAGCTGACCCGGACGTTAAACGAAAGCTGGAAAAAGTCAAAGAGGTATGTTCCACTCACTAAAATATTTCTTTCTGTCATAATCTAATTAACGTAGCATCTTAAAGTACTGCAGACCATGCTGCCATAGCAACATTGTTTACATTTTTTCATTAAACAAAACTCCTCTGCATAATGTTTTGTTTTGAGTAAAAGTTTATTCAATATGTAGTTGTGGCATGCACTTGCATCATTACATTATTATAAACAACCTTAAACTTGAAAACAGTAGGTTAACTTTTAATTACTGCTACCACAATGATTGGTATTATTATCCAGCTAAAATTATGACTGTACTTGAGTTGTTCTCGCTTGAGGGCTTTAATAATGCATTGATTGTGATAAAGCAGCTGCAAAAACTTACAATCCTCAAGGTCGTTCGTACTGCCACAGGTATGTAATTTTGCCTGCTGATAGGCTGCTTGATAAATCATATCCACATTTGCATGCCCATAAAATTACGTGGCAATCTATTGCACATGTAAGTACTATTCATTATGCTAACTTGAATCAAACTTTTATTGTAAATTCTTTCTCTTACCACAATCTCAACTGATGGTGCCGATGTGGCCAACAAGGTTTGGTTCAAATACCTCTTTTAATATATCATTTATCTACGAAACTTTAATAATGTCACCCTGCAGGGTGAAGTGTGGGTTGGAATACTGCCGAAATAGTAAATTTTTGGGATATTATTAATTACATTTTCGTAGAAAATTGCCCCAGTGCGAGCTGCACGTAATAGCAAATACATAATTTATCATTTTACTATATTTATCTAACTTAAAAATTAATCTCGGTAGGCGTATTTGCAGAATGGAGACAAATAAATGGTGAATGCTACTTGCACTTACATTTTTAGTATCTGTTCAATTTCAAGTCTTATTATCTACTTCCTCATTCATTACAGTACCTACAAATCATTTTTTTTATGTTAGTACTGCACTGAACATATGAACACAGGGTGTAACAAAAAATAAGGAGTTAAATGTTTTCTGTGGTTGACTCTGAACCACCCTTAAAAGTTTGGTTCATACTATTTGTTACAGTTATGTTACTGTACAGTTATTCTGTGACGAATCATTGTTGTTTCACCTTCATTATAATATGAATGTCTTTACTTGACAGCATGGAGAAAGCCTGAGTAAAGTAATTGCACACCTGTGCACCTAACATATTGTTTCTATTGTGGGTCAGTGACTTAATGATAATGACAGTAACTTTCATATCCTCAACTTTTGAAAGCAATATGGGATTCATATGTAAAGTACTTATGTCATGGGATTTGGAAAATATGTTTAATATTTATGCAGCCCATTTTTTAACACCCCCGCTGCTGTGATCATGTCATTAAGCCCCCTAACAAGCTTGGTATATACCTTGTCCATTTCACGTAGTAACCGTTCCAGTAAAGTCTGCATTTGCTTCATTTTGCTCTATATAAAACTATCTTATATGGAAATCATGACTTATATTGAACAAATCTCATCTCACTAATATTATAAACGTGAAAGTTTAGATAGATGGATGGATGTTTGTTCCTTTATCACGCCAGAACGGCAAAACAGATCTGGATGAAATTTGGCACAGAGATAGATTATAGTCTGGAATAGGACATAGGCTACTTTTTATCCCGAAATTCCTACGGGAACGGGAACTACGCGGGTGAAACCGCGAGGCGCTGCTAGTTATATATAAAATTTGAATTAATTACGAAACAATAAATGAACGTAATAATTTCAAGTTATAAAGAAATACCGACCTGTCGGGGGATGCTTTCCATGTGAACTGGATGCTACGGCAAAAACCACCTCGTTTAGAAGGCATGTTCGACAGGCATCATTTGTGCTGATGAGGAAGCCATTGGGGGAGGCCGACATCCAACAAGAAGACGTTATTCCGGTGATATGATTTTAAGCACTGTAGTTAATGAGTTTTTCATTGTTCCTAAATAAGTAAGGTTCAGAAATATAAGATCCACGATTTTTCTAAAAATAAAATAAAATTTAGCATAAATCATAAAAGAAATGAAGGTTTCTTTGTAAATACATACCAGAACTGATTGGGCAATGCCTTTTAATATTTACTATGCAAAATTTTAAACAATCTTAGTCATACTGTTACCGGCACATGTTTGTTATGTATGACTCATTCTTAACATGTTGATATTCGATTATGGTAAGTAATACATATTCTGAATGGTTATTAATTATTTGGTCAGTTCGTAATTGGCAAATATTTGATCGGAGAACGGGAAAACTTTAAAATACCTGCAAACTTAGCTCGCGTACTTGAAAATACTGAGACGCTTAGGTTGCCGCCGTGAAATTAATATTAAAACCTCTATCTGTCTCTCTATTTATAAAACTTTTTTGTTCTCAGCTATTCAATCAGGCTAAGATACTAAAGGTCGATTGAGATCCTAAAAAATGTTAACAATTCTCAGCACTAAGCAACTTCAACGTCAATATTGGCTGCAGGTAAGTAATGAATATTTGAGAATCCTAAGAATATAAAAGCAGGCAATCTTTTATGCAAAACCTTTTGTTATTCAAGACAAGTTGGACAAATATCCAATCAGCCGCGCATTATTTGGGACGGCTGCGCGTAAATATTTGATCGGGGAAAGCCGGGCGACAAACACGGATTCATTTTCTTCACTTCGCTGTACTACATTTCTCTTATTTATTCTGTCTACGTTTTTAACAATAGGACCTAAATTATTTATGTTTAACTTTGCATAAGTGTATGCACGAATGCTATTCAATCGGAGAGTGGTCAATCGGAAAGATAACAATAATATAAGCTGTTGAACGTTAAGTCTACCACCATTAACACTAAAGTAATTAATAACGAGATATTTCCCATGATTTGTGTTATTTTTAGTTTACTAATTTCGGCATAGTTGAATGCCATGATCATGGAATGATCATGTCTAAAGTCTTCGAACTGAAGTAGCATGCAACATGCCGAAATATGTATAAGAAAACTGAAAATAACACAAATCATAGTAAATATCCCGTTTTAATTACTTTAGTGTTAATAACCATGTTAGTTTTAAATGTTGCTGTTAAGCGTTAACCGTTAAACGTCTTTAAACGGTTTCTAAAGATTTTATGTTCTAACACACACATAGGCAACCCTTAATAAAAATATGTTTTAACTGGCGATAGCATCGAACCGGCCAAGTGCGAGTCGGACTCGCACGCACAAATAATCCAATTTTTTTCCAAAAAATAAATGACCAGCCTCACCGATACCAAACTAGATACAAACACAACCTTGTCATGCCCGCATCAAAATTAAAAATTCACCAATCCTCTCCCTACTCGACGGCGGTAAAAATTTACAACACTTTGCCAGAAAACATCAAATGTATTGGAAAAAATGACATGTTTGAATCCAAACTAAAAGCGATACTCATAAAAAAAAATTTTAAGTACGAACTTGACGATTTCTTCAATGATAATTTTAGCGACTCGTAATTTTCGTAATAGGTATTGAATGCATTATTAATAAGTAAGTTCATCATAAGTAGAAAGGCATGAAACCTGGCCTGTCTTCCATTGCAGCACCCTAAATGGGTACATACTGTGAACATTTTATGAACACTCACCTAACTACTAAGACTGTATGAATGCAATAAATAAAATACTGAAATACTGAATATTGCCCTCAAAGTAGAGAATCGTCTACCATAGTCGTTCCGATCATGTAATAATCGTCTCCCAAAAGTCAGATGGTGATGCAGACAGTGTCAACTACAAGAATAACAATAAATTCATTAGCAGTGTTTTCAAGAATGGATCTTGTAAATATTTGATCAGCCGCCGGTCCCGGTGACAAAAGACCGCCTCTTTTTGTTCATTTAACATTCGCTTTGTTCCCTGGGCGCAATAATAGCGAGTTAATTATTTACTGAATGAATTGTTATACAATATAAACTCGTTAATCATCGAGTAAGATCAACTGGTTCATTCAACAAATAAACTGATCATTTGATTGTTTAAATCAACTGGTGGATCAACTGGTTCATTCAACAAATAAACTGATCATTTGATTGTTAAAAACGGACATCAAACTCCTCGTTATTTACACAGTTTTTAAAAAATTTACGCGAAAAATACTAATCCCAATAAAAAAATTATGGGACCCCCTCGGTATCCCCCATTCTCAATTGATTCAAGAATCGATTTTGAAAATTTGTAACAGAATCGTTTCTTAATTGACAGAGAAATCGACGAACAAACATAAAAAAGTTAAAGAAAACATTCAACTGAACATAGAATAGAACCTCCTTCTTTTTTGAAGTCGGTTAAATAGCATCTAACTAAACAGACATCTTGAGTACCTATACTAAACATGAGCGTGATCTGTTCATGTCCGTCTTTAATTTTACGTCCATAATTTTATCTTGCGTTTTGTTTTATAGCTAAATTACATTATAAGGTGTACCTACAAGGCAGCCAGTTAAAATTTGAAATGCATGACCAACTGTTATAAGATTATTTTTATGGTTTCGTTGGCACGAATTGATTGTTCGAACAGAAATTCTTAACAACCTCTGGCTAGTAGATTCATGCGCTCAAAATAGAGAATGCTTAAATCTAAAACAAGAAGTTTTACTTGTGTATGTTTAAAAATGTATGTATTTTCTGAAGAAGCTTTTATTCTGAGTATTTGTACTCAAAAGGTAATTTAAAAGGGTCCCATTACTGCCAGGTTAAATATTAATGGTGGAGTCCCGTTCCATCGTTTTATAACCATAATTAATCAGATGAACCGCCCATTATAATAAGACATGCGCTTGTAAAAAGTTTTCAGATGTTCAAGAATTTGATTTGGTTGTTCTAACATCTTTCGAATGTTTTCATCTTTAAATGTTATATAGGTTTCGTTTGTAGGACTTCAATGAGATACATAAAAGAAGAAGAAAGTAAAGCTCTTTGTGAAATTAAAAGAATGTCTAAGCTCATCCGAAAAAGTATTGTTTTGTAAGTTTGTAAAAAATGATCTCAAATTGACTGACGCAATTTTGGAATTCCTTCGTAACTCATCATATCATCATCATCATAGCTACCCTTTTTGTCACCCACTGCTGGATATTATAGGCCTCCCTAAATGTTGGCGAGCCTCCTTTGTCATGTGCCTTCAGTATCGAGGTGTGCCCAGCGACGATAATGTCAACGCGCTTTTGGACGTCCACGATTCTGGAGCTTGACCCTGGCCACCATTCAGTCACAGCTTTTACCCCCCGGCCATCACCACGTCTAGTCATGTAACCGCCCAACTCCATTTGAGGTTTGCCGCCTTGTCCCCTAAAGTAAGTTAAGTAAGTTCGTAACTAATTCCCTCAAATTGGTAACGCAAGGCATAGGAGAGAGAGAGAGGACAATTTCCTTACCTTACAACGCAACGTCACAAAACGATTCTGTGTGACTATCAGCTGCCTCTCTGGTCACTTTTTATACCTATACAATTTTGTCCTTCTCAAAGTATGACAAAACAGTTTGGTACATGACGATACACGACGATGAAGTTCCCTAATTGTTGACAGTTGAGCGAATGAAGACTGAATGACAAAATGAAGTATTTCATAGACATACTTTTGATGGATAGAAATGCGAATCTGTCGACACGAAAAATATGGGAACTTACGAAAGTTTCGATTTTTATCGAGCCGACATAGAATATTATTCTAGATTATTTTTAATTATACAATAACTCAATTTATCTTACTTTTTATCAAGAAAAAACGCGTGTAATGCCGCGGGCAGAAGCAAGCAGCAAATAAAACAACAAAGATAATAAGTACTATTTTATTCTATTGAATATTCTGATTCCAAAAATAAAGTCATTTAGACGCCTGAATAAGGTCTGTACTTAATATATAATACAAAATTTGGTCAAGAATAAAAAAATCTATTACTTCCTCGTTAAAAAATCGATTTTCATAAAAATCTTATCGGTAAAGCATGAGGACATGACTATTTGATTGTCAGTCGAACTACCAAACAGCAAGGATCATGTCATGCATGCATGTTCTCGTACCTGAGCAGTTGTTAAGAGCCTTTACGCCTAGCGCGCGATGTCAAGTTTAGGTAATTCAAACCCACACAGAAGCGAGCGTGACTGTGTGAGTAGCGCTGGCGCGTTCTATTGTGGTATAGTCAAGCTTAGCACTTTGATCCATTCGAGTGAAATTGATATAGCAATTATTTAATTTAAATTTGAACTTAGACAGATGACATATTTACGTGTTAAAATAAAATCAAAATCAAAAATTGTTTATTTCCATAAATACAAAAATGTACACTTAGAAAAGGCCAAATTCTTAAAATAAAACACTGACACGGAAATAAAGTGGTACTTTTGATTTCTGTCGCTTCGCTATGTAGACTAAAGTAAAGAAGTGACTAATAAACCTTCAGCCTGTTACGAGTAGGTACAAATAAAACACTTGGTACGGATAAAGTCGAGTTTATTTTACAACATTTTAAATGTTTTATTCTACGAATAAATAATAAGTCAGGAAGTCTAATTCAGAACAAATTCCAACCAAAAAGTGGGCGCTGCTTCAAATCAAAACTATGGATAATTCAAATAGGAATCACTTTAATTAGTTCGCGCGCCTGCTGCAATGGCAGCTATGACAACTGAGTCATAGCGGCGTGGACGATGTTATGCAATAAATGGACCGGACCAAGTCAATAACGAAACAATTATATGGTCAAATGCTTTTTTTTACTATACAGGGTGTTTTTTTTTCAAAATGAAACCTTCAAATTTGAAAATTTATAAATTAGACTACGAATTCGAGAAAAGGTTGTTTGTCGTATAGTTGAAAGTACAAACGTTCAGACTATACGCAAAGAAATCTATCTTCTTTTGTCATATTTTTTTATCGTTATGAGCTTTTTGACATAAAATTTTCTTGCATACCCTCTTCAAAAAAGCTGAAAGTAGTGATTTTAGTTTGGTCAGATATATGTAGTACATTTTGCAGGGTTATGTAGATAGAATCTAACGTCCGTCTTTCGACTGTCAGTGGTAGCACTGACAGTCGGATTCTACGCATCTACGCACGGACGTTAGATTTTAAATACTTTCTGTCATTTTTGTAGAAAAACTGGGCGATGGAAATCAAAATAAGCGCAATAACCTTGAATTTATTTTAATAAATGTTCAAAATGATATTGATTGTCCACAGTGTGATAAATCTGTTTTTGTACAGATGATTCTTTAAATAACCCCATTAGAAAAAATCAATTTTGAAGGTGTTCCAACCATTAAGGCACATAGGCGTCGTAAATTTATTTATTTATTATCAACTTAGAAGCAAAATGAGAAAAATTTTTTTTTTTACAAATGCTTACTTTTCCAAAAATATAAAAAAGTTTTGTCTTTTTTAACGAAGAACTTATTATTTTCAAAATCAATCACGTAACTATTAACATCGCTTTTTGATAACTCTCACGGTTTCAGACTTCCTCTCAGTGGCCCTGAAAAAATAAAACACCCTATATCACACATCAATATACGCCTTCAAGAATAAACTCGACAACTGGTTACGAGACAAAATTGACAAACTAAAAAAATTACGCAATAACTAAATTCGACACTGTCTGATAATAGACACATCAGCCACTGGCTGCTCGTCTGTTAATAAATAAATATATTTTTGGATAACAATTCAGTGAACTCTTTGTCCCGCAAAATATGATTAATTTAATGTTTTTAGTCCACTTGTTAGCTACCCACTTATTTTTCCGAATCGTATGGGCAGGTAAACTAAAAATACCAAATAAGCATAATAAATTTCAATTTCATTGAAAAATATCTAAATTTTATCGATTCAATATTTCATCAAGGAAAAATCCTTCCAAATGAAGTAAAAAGTTGTCTGACCTCATTTTGCATTTTCATTTTGAAAAAAAAAAACACCCTGTAGAGTGATAAACATTTTACCAAAATATTATTTTGTTATTGACTTGGTCCGGTCCTCTTATTGCATAACAACGTCCACGCCGCTATTACTCAGCTGTCATAGCAGCCATTGCAGCAGGCGCGCGAACCAATCTAAAGTGATTCCTATTTCGAATCATACCTACATTCTTTTGATTTGAAGCACGGCCCACTTTTTGTGTGGTTTAAATTAAATTGAAGCCTTTCGATCGGTATGATTATTTTTCTCGTGTAACAGGTTCGATTCCAGGTTCAACCATGTAATTATTTAAATATCTAAAAATGCAGTTTAAATTGTTTTTTAAATTCAAATAAGTTATGTCTTCTTTCAGTAAAATGTTCCATCTACAATATTCAAGTTACTTTTCCTCCATGTGGCATATCCGTGGGACGCCCTGTATATACTAACCTTTTAGCTCTTGCATTTTCCATGTTTGCTAATTTTTGCGCTTTCGTTTCTTCGCAAAAAATAACTTCATTTTATTTCCCATTATGTCTGAAATATGATTTTTGTCTATATTAATACATTCTACAATTATGTTTGCCATCAAATATAATAATAAAAAAAATTACTTACCAAAGTACCAAAATGTTTCGAGGGCGCTATAAATGTCCGCTCGCCTTATACGCACGACAAAGGTCAACACAGGTCAGTCAGAGCGCCGAGCGACATGACCACACTCTAGAAAGCCTCGCGGCGGACTGATTTGAATGGATTTGCGCGCAGCGTTTTATAGTAGTTTTAAAATATTCACAGAAAATTAATAACAACAAAATATTTAAAATTTTAAATGCATGATTTTAAAGACGATTCTCTACTTTATTAGTAAGCTATTATTATAGTAAATTAAATAAGTTATATCGGTGAAAAAGTCATTTGAAATTCGTAAAATTTCACATTTTTTGTAAATTAATTTCTCATAGTACGATACCAAAACCGAATATTTTTTCAACTAACTTTTTTTCCAAGGATTTTATCTATTGGTTATCATTTTTTTTTTATTAGATATGTCAGTATTTTCATAAAATTTTGAGCTTCGAAACTGATGCTGACAGGGAAATTAAGAAAACCTCTAACAAGTTATTTTCATAGAACGCGTACATACTATATTAATTCAAATATTTTCTCAACTAACTTTTTCGACAATGAAATTTCCTAAAATTATTACTAATTAACTTATAGTGTAAGATAACTGGTTCATGAAAATAACGAGTTTGAAAAGTACTGTTTTTGAGCCAAACTGCGCATGGAAGGCGTGAACCCTCTTAATAAGGCTTGCTTATAATTCCATGTCGTGGATTAGCAAGCATGGCTATTTAAACTTAAGATAAACCTGTTATGTTAGGCCTCATGTAAATAATTGGGAATTAATTAATAACCTGACGTTATTAATAAAGAATTGTATTGTAAATATTGCACTCAGAGATATTACGCCTGTGGCGAGGTATGCTATGCATCGATAACGGATACTTTACTTACAGATAAACTACTTAGATGGCAGTAAAATTGCGTTTTATTTTCTCTACAAGCGACATGATTACTATCTTATCATGAAATAATTATAATATGTAAGTACTAGATTAGTTATTTTTCATGTTTGATCCAGATGTTAGTTTCCTTCGTCTTATTTTCCTCTCACCGCAGCAAGGTCGCTTGTCTCGCGATCTTTTATAGGATACATTTCGGAGAATTAATGCTCACAGGAACTACATGACCTGATTCCACCATCCCCCTCCCACTCCAGGACAAGCAGACGCACAGCGCATTACCACCCCTACCTGGTGGATATACCGTCCACTCGCACTAAGCGGTTTTCCTCCATCTTCATCATTCGTACCGCTGGGGTTTGGAACACGCTCCTGCTGCTGTTTTTCCGGTTAATTACAATCTGGGTCTCTTCAAGTCAGAGTGAATGTATCTTCTAGACCTTCGTGATACACCGTCTGCCACATCTCCACTTTCTATCGTGAGATTGTGGTCAAACGAAGGCCTTAATAAAAAAAGTGTATAGGTATTACATCCATATTAAAGTATAGAAATAAATCAGAACTAGTATTTACAATTCAAAAAGTTCAGCCAACTGCAGACTGTTCAAACAATCTGAGGTTGCTCAACTGATCCATATTAATACCAATGGTAAGCGTCCCCAAGACGCTGGCAGCATTGCCCCGCTGTATGGTAATGTTAATGCGCTGCACCAGATACTACCGCTTCTCAGATAAAGCGTGCCGCTTCCACCAGACGCTTTGATAAAATTTTGAATACCCGGCGAGCCGCGCTACCCCAAGGACTTAGTGTCTTGCTCGACTCCAAGAGGAGCAAATGGGTAGACTCGCTAAGACCTACCTACATATTTGCGCCTCTTGGGTTTCTCAGTCAAATGTGACGCCTATAAGTACATCGAATCCAGAACACCTCTTCGGGTAAAGGGCTCCTCCAAAGCCTTCCGTTCGGCTCGGTCTTTTGCCAACTCTACAAAAAATATACTTGACGTTATTAAAACAAACCAGCTTTGCCCATCTGGTTTCTCGATAAATAGTAACCTTTACCACTTTGAGACCTATCTATTATTGAAATAATTTTCAAAATCAAAATAGTAGTTCCAGAGATTACCTCTTACATCTAATGTTACAAAAGTAAAGTTTGTTTATACTTATATTTTTATTATATTATGAAACCTGTACATAATAATTTCACGGTTGAAACTCTTGAATCGCTACGTTAGTTTAAGACACGTTTTGGTATTCATTGTATTTTTGAATGGGTTGTTTGTGTTATTGTGTGAGCTTCAACAGATTTCGCGGAAGGTGACTAAAAAGAATTAACAAAGCAGTTGCATTGTAAACTAAATTCAATTCAAAAATGTATTAACACAAACATTATCTAACTTGGTATCTATTCTTGGGCCTAATTCTACTAATCAATCGCTTAACTATGAAAGTGGTATCCTCGTAGAATCGTGCATAGATGAAAGAAACTCTAGATAAAACGTGCGGTGCAATTTGCACTCAGAGATTGATAGAATGGTTTTAACCTAAACACCGAAACATTTGACACGCGTCAAATGTCAAAATGCGTCATTCTGAGAAGATATCATTGTTATGGTAAAACCATCGATCAAAAATGTCCGGCTTTGCCGGCCCCCCTTAGATTCACAATGCGCACGCCACAACCTTCAGTAGCAAAAGAGATACATTTTGACATGTTAGGAAAGCTTTTCAACTAGTGTCATTTTAGCGTTCAGACAAAAAGCATGGGTACAAAAAATGCAAGAATCACTCTCCCAAAGTGCTGAAAAAGGATAGAATTTCTTATTTTCAGTAAGTTTATATATATTTTTTACCCGTATATTGAGATGTGAGTCATATACTTGTGAAATCAGCATAAAATATTGTTGTTTGGTTTGCCTATGTTAAAATATTAATTTTGTTCTAAATTGATAAATGGAGAGCTTCGATCAAAAATAAGGAGTTCGCGGCCTCCCCCGTAGATACCTAGAGCCTTACAAAAATGTCACTCAAAATTGGGTTCGTTTTGTTTTGACGCAGACAGTTTGCGCAGAGCCTGACAAGTTTTTTCCATACGGAACAAGAGATTGGTGGAGTCGAATTCATTTTATTTTATTTTGTAAGTAGGTAGGTACGTACCTGAGAATTTTATACCTACCTACTCAGTTTATTTTCTATAAGGATTAATTAACAGAATTCAGGTAAAGATAACGAATCATTTATTGATGAAACTATAAATTGGTGTCTCAACAGTAGGTATTTATACAAAAGGGTCATTTCAGACATACAATAATTTAAACTTACAATACAATTTCAGGCAGGCACTCTAGATTAAAAAGAACTGGTTCCTGTCTGCGGCTTTGCACGAGTTTTTTTTACGGGAAAAAAATAAACGTTTTATAAATTCATACTTCTGGTAGGTAGGTAAGAACCTAGTCTTTCTTTTATTAGAGAGTCTACGCAAATGAAATTTTAGGGCGGGCCAACTAATTATTTTAAAAATCATCAACTAGTAATATTAAACTTATTTTTATTAAAATATATTAATACATACTATAAATGAAAAAAAAATTTAGAAGAAATAGCCTCTCCATTTATCAATTTAGAACAAAATTAATATTTTAACATAGGCAAACCAAACAACAATATTTTATGCTGATTTCACAAGTATATGACTCACATCTCAATATACGGGTAAAAAATATATATAAACTTACTGATAATAAGAAATTCCATCCTTTTTCAGCACTTTGGACGAGTGATTCTTGCATTTTTTGTACCCATGCTTTTTGTCTGAACGCTAAAATGACACTAGTTGAAAAGCTTTCCTAACATGTCAAAATGTATCTCTTTTGCTACTGAAGGTTGTGGCGTGCGCATTGTGAATCTAAGGGGGGCCGGCAAAGCCGGACATTTTTGATCGATGATGGAGAGGCTATTTCTTCTAAATTTTTTTTTCATTTATAGTATGTATTAATATATTTTTCATAAAAATAAGTTTAATATTACTAGTTGATGATTTTTAAAATAATTAGTTGGCCCGCCCTAAAATTTCATTTGCGTAGACTCTCTAATAAAAGAAAGACTAGGTTCTTACCTACCTACCAGAAGTATGAATTTATAAAACGTTTATTTTTTTCCCGTAAAAAAAACTCGTGCAAAGCCGCAGACAGGAACCAGTTCTTTTTAATCTAGAGTGCCTGCCTGAAATTGTATTGAAGGTTTAAATTATTGTATGTCTGAAATGACCCTTTTGTATAAATACCTACTGTTGAGACACCAATTTATAGTTTCATCAATAAATGATTCGTTATCTTTACCTGAATTCTGTTAATTAATCCTTATAGAAAATAAACTGAGTAGGTAGGTACATAATTCTCAGGAAGGTACCTACCTACTTACAAAATAAAATAAAATGAATTCGACTCCACCAATCTCTTGTTCCGTATGGAAAAAACTTGTGAGGCTCTGCGCAAACTGTCTGCGTCAAAACAAAACGAACCCAATTTTGAGTGACATTTTTGTAAGGCTCTAGGTATCTACGGGGGAGGCCGCGAACTCCTTATTTTTGATCGAAGGGTAAAACGATTAATTTATTGGAATACTAGTGGCCCGCCCCGGCTTCGCACAAAAAACTTTTTAACACACTCTTGGCAGACTTTCCATGCTCACAACACTCGATCAAGTCTGCTTTTGACAAAATAAACAATCAAACTCATCCGTTTGGGAGCTATGATGCCGCAGCAACCCACAGATAGATATAGACACACACAGAAATTATTATTATTAGTATAGATAAAGGCCCCTGAAAGGATATACCTACC